>JARWKJ010000020.1:4467500-5887500 GCA_029959095.1 Rhinichthys osculus | reverse complement strand
GATGACGCAGTGAAGTGACGCTCGAGTGATTTGAAGTATTCCAAAGTATAAAAAAACTTTCATTCGATTCCTCCGTCCTCATTTTCTTTCCTTGCAGCCTTCCCTCGCGTCATGCAGGGGGTGGAGCTGAGACGCGAGGAAAGGAAACGGGAAAGGAAACGAGGATGCACAAATAAGAAATGAGAAGCACCCCTAATAATCGCCGTTGCTGGGATTCCTACAGGTTTCCTATCATGACATGACGTTGTTTGCTTATAGGGACCGCATGAGCGCAACTTTTATTTGAAATATGTACGAACGCTCGTTTTAAAGCGGGAATGCAATTCATTTGCTCACGGTGACACCGATTTGACTGCAATTAATAATAATAATAATAGCTAACTATTCTTTTCTCTTTATTGCTTGTTTTTTTTTCTGATTATTACATTTCATGTTGTGACACTTCTATTCTCCCTGCAACGTCAGAGCGCTCAAAGCGTCCAAAGCATCAACAAGCTTCCCCGTACTTTTTGTGTGCCCGTACTCATGTTTCTTCCCCGTACTCATGTTTCTTCCCCGTACTCATGTTTCCATCCACTTGTCAATCGAATTATCTGAACTTCGGTAAAAAAACCTCATGCAAATTAAGCTGGTGAAAGTGTGTTTCCATCAAACGGCTTTAAAGCGGATAAAAACCTGTGCGTAATGACGTCACATGCAGTTTTGCGATCAAATTGGTATATCGAATTGATTTGAGACATGTTAAGGTGTTTCCATTAATTTTCTCACCGAATCGCACAACATTCAAGCCAACATTTGCGAACAAAGTTTTGCTAGGCAAAATGGATCGCACCATAATAACGTTTCCATCCGTGTTTATCGCATAAGCCGTATGTCGATCAAGATAAAATCCGATGAGACCGATAGTATTTCATTTGAGTCGATATTCATGAAATTCAATCGAATTTTACTGTTTCCATATGTATTTTTCATTCGATATCACTTAATGCGGATAAAAACGTGTGGATGGAAACATTATGACGCTCGAGTCGGCGGCGGTGTGAACGTACAGTAATGATGGATCTACAGTTCCTCAAACTCACCGCTAGAGGTCATCACACATCATAGATTACACCATAATATTTACAGATTACACCATAATACACTATTCAGATCAGATATCGAAATACAAATTATATAAAATATATAAACCATAAACAACAGTATAGTATATGATGAGAATAAAACTGTTATACAAAGTTAAATTTAAAGCATATGATATTTGAATATCACATTGTATTGTGCCTCATTATATTTCTTTCATCAAACAGTGATTTATTTTTCCATAAAAAAAAAAAAACACAAAATATATTTTATGAACTTGATAATTGCATTTGCATCTTTACAAATTAAAACTCTGAGATGTCACAATATTTATGATATCAGTTTCTTGATCTTCTGGATCTGATGTCATAAAACAGAACAGCGACAGTAGCCACGCCCACCAGAGCAGAGAGAGCCAATCGGATCACAGCTTCAGTAAAACCACAGCAGTGAACATGGACTTCTGAGAGAGAGAGAAAATAGCAATGAGAAAACAGGATTGTTATTGTCAAAAAGTTGACTTTGTTTGGGAAAAATTTTTTACAGATTCTTGGCGAACATGTGAAATATCTGAGAGCAAGACAAAAGGGACTGCAGTAGCCTATGCATTCGAGGGATATATCCACGACATAATAACCGATTAGAGAATAATTTCATAAAAATTTAAGCTAAAGCCCCAGCGCAAGCAGCAGCGCCTCATACGCTTACCATTCACATGGGAAACACACAAAGTGAGGAACAGCTATGTTCGTGCACAACAGGGTAAGTGAAATGTGAAAATAATCTAATAATTATAAATCAAACAGCTTATCCATAAATCTTGTGGAATAACACTAACACCGGGAGAGCCGCGATCGGATTGGGTTAAAGTTACTCAGTCAGGGGTAACTTAGTAGGCCGTTGATTAACAAAATGCTGAAATATATTTTAAAGTATGTCAGTGAGCCTCCGTCTTGTCTTTAATCGTCTTATTTTACGTTAATGCTATATGCATTATGAACAAAGAACCGTTATTATTTCCAACTTAAAAGGAATAGGTGTTTTTGTTAATCCTGTGGACATGTAGTTGTGAATGGGGTCTCACACACTGCTGGATCCACGCCCGTCATTTCTCCCCTTGGCTTTTAGATTTTCGGGAAGGAAAAAAAATTCCACTCCCCTGTCCAAACTTTTAGGATACCGGGTATCAGATTTGCACAATCCATACGCACAACGCTTCGGCATGTTTCCCTCGCTCGACAGCTTGCCAGACCTCCCGCGCCTAGTTACGGTTGCTAAGACACGATTGGCCAGTGGCGGTTTTCGGGCGTGGCTTAGCGAAGGGTCAATTATACTTACACTGGAAAGTTTTCCTACATATGACTTGAAATCGGGTCACGTAAGTTCCTGAACAGGAATAACGTGATAGCCTAAGCTAGTGTTCAAGGCTCACACGTAATTTTGTTTGAGCGTATTTGTTTGCAATGCGCTTTAAATTTGTTTTGCACTAATGAGTTGTTCCACAAGGTGGAAACACTGGCCGTTGTTTCACAGTAGAAAACGAAAGTAGAGGCAGAACAACAAAACACCAGAGACGACAACATCATCAGACGCCCGCTTTGACAAGTGCTTGTGTGAGGACGTTATGAGAGACGCAACTTTAGCGCAAAATACAAAGACATTTTTATCGGTCAAAACTTCTGGAGTAAAATAACGCCTTCACTGGACTAAGATGAAACTTTCTAGACCGTACGTGTCGATTCTCTGCGTTCGCGCATGCTATCAAATGGAGTATAGTTTGAAAGGCTATGCGTTTGAATGTACACATGCACTAGTGTACACACACAAAAAAAACTAAGTTTGGGCTTTAGCTTCAAAGACCGCTCTAAAGGAGAATCAGGCCCTGTCCCAAATAGCACCCTAACCCCTCGCGGTCTTCCTCTGAGTCCACACTTTCATGACGTAACGCCGCTTTGACTGTCAGGTAGGGTAGAAGTCTGTGGAGTTCACTTCAGTGCGGGCTCTGCAAAAGTGTGCATCAAGGGTGTATATCGACCGCAAAGAAGAAACTAAACTGACAAATGGGACAATCTAGGGTCTTGTGGACTTAATGGACACATGCACCAGATGACCATTGTTAGACCGCAAGTACACATGAAATGTGCTATTTGTGACAGGGCCTTAGTGAGTGTGGATTTAGCGTGTGTTAAGTGTACTGCACTTTGACACTTTTCAGAGCTGAGACAGTTTTACACACTTACTTCATGTCGCATACACCCGGTGTTAAGTGGCTAAAACCTCAAGTGTGGTATTTGGAAAGACCCTGACATCACTTCAGCAACTAGTAAGTCAGATTGTAAACATGTCTGTTGGCAGAGGGATGTGTGGAGTGGCGTAACAAATGAGTGAACGTATAAATCCTTTAGTTTTAAATGAGCTCATGTGAATGTTGTTTCACGTGCTGTCTTTAAAAAACTCTTGTGTGTACGACTAATTTCTTACGCATCCATAGGCGTCATTTACGGGGGGGGGGGGGGGGGTCGATATTGTCCCCACCACTTTTGAAACATCTCGCGTCGGGGCACGGATGTACCAATACAAATAAAACATATCCAGTTAACTAGCAGCATTCGTTTCATTCATTTGTTAAATAAGAGGCGATTTAGCGCTGAAATGTGTTGTCTTCACTCGGACGTGCGCTTCAATCCGTTGCGGAGATTCTATTCGTTCCGGTGAAATCACAAATCAAAATGCACACAAACGTGTTCCTGCTTCTCTGGGTTCTAATCCGCACTTGTAGGCCTATCGTTTTTTTTTTTTTCATCAAAACCGATAATGCTTATCAGTGATAAAGTATATCAAGATTCTTGATATACAACCACTGATAAACATTATCGGTTTTGATGAGGGAAAAAAACGATACGAGTGCTGATTAGAACCCAGAACCTCCGACACGCTTGGCAAAAATTCTGCCACTGGACCATTACAGTACATACGCAACATGGGCGGATCTATGTGTTTATTCACGTAAAAATTCACGATACTAACAACATATATTAGAATTTAATTTAAATTTAAAGAACGTGTAAACGGACAGTAAAAAAAACGGATATAGGCAACAAATCAGAATTGGGCATCAAGACCTGCAGTGTAAACGAGGCCTTAGATCTCATTGTACGACCAATTAAACCCAAAGTACCATCACATTTTTGGTCGGACATCATCACATCTTTGTATACATTTTTATTTATTTACATCAGTAAGCTACAAGACATTGTCTTTCAAAACATGACCTGCGTGAAAGAGAAAAAAGAATGAATGCGTCATTGTACCCAGCACTTTTGAAAATACCCTTCCGAATGAGTCTCTGTCCCAACCACATTTCAAACCAAACTGACGCCCATGTACGCATCTGATCCCAAGTCTCTGTTGCTGATTCCAAAACCTCATTTTAGAGCTTGTAACGGAGGTTTGAGCCACTGATAGCAGACTAATGCAGTTATTAGAGAGAGAGAGAGAGAGAGAGAGAGAGAGAGAGAGATTAAGCATGTGTGATATGCCTGAGTCTGTGTGTTTCTCAACAGCGTTCGGCAGCAGCGTCTCATACTGTAAGTTTATCTGCTTCAAAAACAGCACCCTCGCTAGTGAGAAAGTCATGTAGCTTTTTACTAATTTAAGAAAATCGTTAAAGCAATGCTGACAACACGTTTATTTGTGATTGTGTGTGTCACGTTGTGTGTGTGCGTTTGAGTGGGAGAGAGAGAGAGAGCGGAAAAAAGAGAGTATGTGCTGTCTGGACATAATAAAACAATTTTGTCTAAAAATATATATATATTGAAATATGTAGTTTTTATCCTATTGTTAACATTAGTCATTTGCTTGTTCGGTGTCGCTGTGGGTTTTGATTATTTTGCTGTTGAGGATTGTAAGGACCTTTGAAATAACTGAAATCATCATTTGGCAAAGTGATATGGAACGGTAATCCGCACACAGTGAACATGTAAGTGCACATGAAGTGTGCTATTTGTGACAGGGCCTCAGAGAGTGTGTATTTACCGTGTGTTAAGTGTACTGCGCTTTGGCACTTTTCAGAGCTGAGACAGTCTTACACACTTACTTCCTGTCACATACAACAAGTCCTTGTACCTTAAAATCAACATTTAAATGTAGTAAATGCTACATCAAGGTAATTCTGAACATTATATTCTATGTGTATTTAGGGCCTGTCAATCAACATTAGAGAACCGCCCTCAGGCTGAATTACACAAATACACTAGACATCTACTAAAGTGTGTCTGCATGTTCAGCAATTATGTAAAAATACCGGCCAATCATATACTAGCGCTATACGACACAGAATCTGCCTCACTTTCATTTATGGATAGTTTTTACTGTCAATAAATGTGAAGAATGTAAAAAATGATCTCTACTCACCATTGACAGTAACATTGAATGTTTTTGATGACAGTTCAGATGCGATTATCTTTACTTCATAGAGTCCAGCATGTTCAGTTGTGGTGTTTGTGATGGTCAGAGATCCAGTTTGATCGTCCAGCTTCAGTCTGTCTCTGAATCTCCCATCAGGAACATCATATGTGGAGAAGATTCCCGAATCTCTGTTTATTTTAGCTATCAGAGACTTTTCTGCTCCAAATTTCCACAGTATGTCGTCGTGTGTGTGTATTTCAGTAACATCAGTGTGTAGAAGCACAGATTCTCCCTCCATCACTGACACTGACTGTATTTCATTTGTTTCAACAGCAAACACACCTGAAGAACACGAACACGATCAGATTGAGTCTTCTGTTGGTTTACAAAGCCTGATGCCAGTTTTGTAAAGTTTAAATGTGAACTGATACAAAAAGTGAAGAGAAATGCAAATTCATTATAGTAATTTCCATTATTCAGATCTCACAGTAAGTTGAATTTGATTAATCTGCGAAGAACTGCAATTTAAAAAACAAACTAGCTTTTTACTGATATTAAGCCATAAAAATGTTTCATAACTTACAGATCATATGCCGCCAACACAAACAGAACAAAACAAGCATTTGAAACATTTTCTTCAGTTGTTCAGTGAGAAGATCATCCACTGAAAACACTCTCAAGCTCTTCATCTGATGTGTGAATCCTCCCACGACAGAGTTTGACGCACCAAGCACACACACACACACACACACACACACACTCACACACACACACACACACACACTTAAACACACTTCCACTGAACGCATGTTATTTGCTAGGCAACCTATAAATGTTCTTCTGACTCTTATTATATGGAACTGAAACCTCCTGAACATCCTGATTTTCTTCAGAATTATTATTTTTTTAATCTGTTGGATGGACAAACATCTTGTGCAGGATAGTGACCAATGACCATTTATGTTTGTCTTTTGTAGGTGAAGGTCTTCTTCCTGTCCTGCTATTTATGAACATCACAGTCTGACAGTGAAACCACAAAGCATCTTTGGCAAACAGCTAATAAAAGTCTGAGGTCAAACTCTGAAAAGAAATAAATCAATGGATGCTTTATCAGAAGATACAAACTGCAAAAGTTGTTCTTTTTCCATATTCTGTTCTTGCATATCTCAAAAACACTGCTGTTTTGTGATGAGTTATTAACTGATTAGAAATGTGTCCAAGTGTGGGTTTGACTTATGATGTCATGTTAACTTAACTCTTGAAATAGCCTGAGACGACGGCTGCTTTCCCTCGACTGTGAAGACTGATGATGACAACACAGCTCAATGCTCATTTGCTTAAACAACCGTGATGTATTGATTTTATCTATTAAAAAAAAAAAAAAAAGTTTGTAAACTCTATCATTTTCTTTGTGTATAAATTATGTGTGAATATTCCCAAACACTAACACTGCGATCTAGGATTGTTCTATAGCAACCATCTAAAATAAGTGTCTTTAATTTATTAAACTAAGAATACATTGAAAACATGTATTTTGAATAACTGAAAGTATCCCAGACAGCAACACAGTGTCAGCCAGGATCCGGCCCACATCTGGTACACATGGTTCCACACGTACCGGATCTGGGCCGACACTGTGTTGCTGTCTGGCACACTTTCAGTTATTCGTTCATTAGAGACCCGATGTCACACAGAGACTCACATCGGCCGAGTTACGTGGCTCTCACGAATACAAACTCGTCTGATCTTTGAGTCGAACACATTTGAACATATTTGAGTCAAACCGCTCCATGCTTGTTTCGGCCGTTTTAGTCTGGACGCGAGGTGCATTCGTAGCAAAAGATCTCCGTTTCTAAACTAAGACGTAGTAGTGTGGATGGGGCCTTAGTCACGATGCTGCAACTTGCTAAGTCAGTGATAGACTGATACCAAAAGGTCCCACGTGATGTGCCACATGCTCCTTTCATCGGGCCTTTAGTTTGATCTATGATGCAGATTTGCAGAAACACCAGACTCAACTTAATCTACTGGTCATGATGATTTCAGAAGAATACAGAATAAATCAAGTATAACATTTGAATTCGTCAGGTATAAATTCATTTGTCACCCATAAACCCTTTGGGTGTGAGAGACCCGGGTTCGAATCCACTGTGAGACACCAATGTGTCCCTGAGCAAGACACTTAACCCCTAGTTGCTCCAGAGGCGTGCGACCTCTGACATATATAGCAATTGTAAGTCGCTTTGGATAAAAGCGTCAGCTGAATGTAAACGCCACCACAGATGTCTTTTTCTGCAGCTCAGAGCGTCTTTTTAAGCTGAATAAAGTTCAACTTTTTTGAAAAACACGCTTTACGTCAAGCGTCTTTTTGACAGCTGACCAATGACAAGCAAGTAACGAGATCTGTCGTTTCCATAACAACAAGAAAAAATGGTGAAGGTCCCAGTAGATGGACTTATCTTTCCAGTTTTTGAGCACAAGGAGGACTTTTTTGAAAACATGGTTTACTCCATAGGATATAATGTAAAACAGACGCTGGCAGCTTGAAAAAAGACGTCAAGTTGAACAGGCCTAAGCCAATTCAAAAATGATAATGCAATTGTGAATCGCATTGTGGTACTGCAGCTATTTGGGAAATAGCAGTGTTTCATGTACAAGACCAACAAATTCAACATAGTCACACATGTAACTTTAAATGAATTCCATTTATTCTAATTTACACAAGACACATGGTCTAGAATGCATATAGTTTGTGCTACTACATAGACTAGTTGAGCTTATTCTTTAAAACACACGACTGCTTTACTGTGTTGTATACAATACTTACACTCGTTAGTCCATATATGTCCATATTTGACCCAAATTTGGGTTGAAACAACCCAGCATTTTTAACCAATTTCTAACCAATAAGACCTGTCAGTCCAATATGCAATATAAAACTTTAATTTATTGAAGAACAACAAGCAAACAAACTTTAACTTTAAGCTCACAAAATAAAACAATTACATAAAAGTGTAAATAAAAAAGTAAATACACTTTAATGAACACTTAAATATTATTTTTGTTGTATATTTATGTCAGGTTGCAAATGAAACACGACTGTCGCATCGAACAGCCGATCAGAATCCATCCATGCTTTAAAGAGAATGCATCTACAACATTTAACCAACATTTAAAAATTATGGATTGTTTCAACAAACCCAACAGTTGGGTAAAAATTTCAAAAAAGAAAAAAATTGTTGGGTTTGTCCATGTTTTACCCAAATTTGGGTTGAAAACAACCTGGCATTTTTTAGAGTGTAAGTATTGCATACAACACAGTAAAGCAGTCGTGTGTTTTAAAGTTTTTAAACTATAGTGTGTTTTCTATGAGAACAATGTGTGTAACACAATTCCAAATATGAAAATACAAGGAAATGTATACTTGACAGTGGAGAGACACACATCAGCGTGAGTTCTGACACAAGAAACTGAAACGGCACTGCGAAGGGGTTTTCTGATACAGAATCAATTTCCCTTAATACCCAGACCAGAACAAAAGAGGGTTTCACTTAATTTTGATGGTCGCTTTAACACATTCTGTTGACTATAAGCAAAGTCCTTTTAGGCAAGTCATGCCACTCGGCCGCCTTCTTGGCAACGCCTCGGGCAGCTATTTCGGACTAACAAGACCAGGCTCCTATCTAAATGAATGGGCAGAGAGTCAGAACTGCACTTTCACTGGTCACCGGGACATACAAACTGCATGTATAGAACAGCAGTAAAATATGATAAAAATCGCTGACAAAGTTTGATGACTTTGCCCCAAAATAAGGTTTAAAAGGCCTTTTTCCCCACAGGTTATACTTTTACTACGCATGCGCAAGGGTTCTCTCCCTCGGTCGTGCGCGCGCTACACAGTTTGAAGCACAGTATGTGCGAGCTCTTGCTTGCTCGCTCTAGATTCCGGGAGATTTGAACTAATTTGTGGGCCTCAGGGAGCCGCTATCAATCTGCGGGAGACTTCTGATGTCTGATATTACACAACTCACACATACACTGCATATCAAATCTACCGCCTTTTCAAACAGTAACGTATTTTGGGCTATCGCAAACCTCAACTGTGCACATGCGTCAGTGGAACCAGACGATAGGCTTAAATGTTTCCCGGCTTGACTGTTAAAAGCAGACGATTGGCTTTCCAGCGGGAGGGGCGGGACATATGCATACAACCGCCATCTTTGGCGTTACGGGTTTTCCCTTTATAGTTGTATTAAGGATTGAGGAAGTGGCATGTCTCTATATAAATAGTCTCTGCTATAAGTAATCTTGCACCCATACACTCACTGTATTTCATTTGTTTCATCATCAAATACACCTGAAGAACATGAACAAGAACAGAGGCTTGTATAAGTTTTGTAGTTCAAATGTGCACTCAAAAAAATTATATGTTGGCTTAAATTAACTTTTTTTATGTCAACAGGTTCCACATAACTGGGTTACGTTAAACAAACATAATTTGTTCATGTAACTTCAACATCATGGAATTAAGTCACTTTAAGCGACCCAATTACAGTAGTCTCAAAGTAAATTTTTAAAGGCTTCCTACACATAATTAAATTTATCAACTATAGCTAGCTATTTGCTAGCAGTAGCACATATTAACATCTTAAATGCTAAGATTTACATGTTCCTTCAACCAAAGCAATAGAAAATAATTAAATCAGTCCACAGTCAAACTGCTCCACTCTTCTCCACAATGGTAACCACTGTAATTTAAATGGTTCTAATAATTCCAATGTAATTGAACAATAAACACAATTACACACTCTCAAGTCTTCCCCTTTTCTCATTTTCTCAAAAAATATAAAATAACACTTAATTTTACATTTATTCTCTCTTAATTCAACCATATGCAAAGCATACTGGGAACTAACCAGCACAGCCCAGTTTCAGTTAATGCAACACAAATCATTCATGTAATCCAACACAAACGGATAAAGTAAACTTAAATTTTACATATATTTAAGCAGATTGAACACAATCAAATTAAGTTAGGGCAAAATGGCAGTTGGCGTCGCACTATACTGCCACCCTCTGGATGTAAGAATCTTTTACTTAACATTAATGGTTTGTATGGAAGCTTGTTTCCGTCACAGAATGAAAAATAAAAAAGGTAATAGCGACTTTTTATCTCACAATTCGGACTTTTTTCTCACAATTGCGAGTTTACATCTCGCAATTCTGACTTTATTTCTCAGAATTGCAAGATATAAAGTCAGAATTGGGAGAAATAAAGTCGCAATTGCGTGTTATAAAGTCAGAATTGTGAGATATAAAGTCAGAAGTAATTGATATAAAGTCACAATTGCAGGTTATAAAGGCAGAATTGCATGTTTATATCTCGCAATTATGACTTTATAATACGCAATTGGGAGATATAAAGTCAGAATTGTTAGATATTAACTATTCTGAGGGGAAAAAAGTTTTTTTTTTTTTCATAGAATTGGACTTTATAACTCGCAATTGCGAGTTTATATCTTACAATTCTGAGAAAATATGTCAGAATTGCGAGATATAAACTCGCAATATGTGTTATTAAGGCCATGTCCACACTAATATGTTTTCGTTTGAAAACGTATATATTTTTCTCTCCGGTTTGGCTTTCAGTCCACACTGAGGCTATGTTTACACGGAAACGATCTAAAGAGAAAACGCAAAAGTGGCGTTGCGTTATCACTTTTTATTCTGCGTTTAGACAAGCGTTATTGTTGGGAAATCCGCGTGCATATGGTGACGCAAAAGTGTGTGAAATTCGATGTAGTATGCACTCCAGGCGGCTAGGTGGCAATGTGAAGCACTGCCACACAACAACACCAATATCTTAGAATATTTTGTACAACTGCTGAAAAGACTCTTGTATGTTTTTCAGAGCTGCTAGGGCAACTTAAAGGTCCGACGAATGGAAATAATCTGACATGTTGGTTGTTATTTTCCTGTACTGGCGCATGCATGCGGCGTAAACGCGTACGCAACGAGAGCCACCGTGAGAAGATTTGCGTTTTTACCGTTTAGACGGGAACGCGACGGTGGAGCATTTTTAAGATTTCCACTCTGGAGGGTGGTTTCACTTTTTTGTGTTTTTAAGTCCCCAAAACGCCGTTGCCGTGTAAACGAAAGGCACATCCGATAAAATATTTTTACGTTTTCACTCGGAATCGTTCTCGTGTAAATGGGGCCTGAGACGGCGTTTTAAGTAAATGAAAACGTAGCTTTTGGAAAACGCTCTCTAAAGCGGATAAATTTGAAAACGCCGTTTTCGCGTTGAAGTGTGGACTGTGAAGCCGGAGGTATTTGAAAACGATGACGTAAGTTTAGTCATGTGATCCATGTTGTACCAATAGAGAGCCTAAGTCCCTCCCCTCCGCTTCCGGCTCATGGGACCTTATTTCGGAAAAAAATATGTATGGTAGTCAATAGCGAGAGACAACTTATCGTTTTATTCCGTCTGAACTGTGCCCTGAATTACACATATGATGTTTGTCAATTAAAAAATAATTATGAAAGTCAAGAAAGTCGCAGTTTGTCATAAAACAGAAGAGTAACATTTAGTTTTATGTGGAAATCGCTCAATGAACTACATCTCCCGGGAAGCGAAACAACAGCGAGATCCGCTGCTCGTGTGTGTGCAGTCTGGTACAAAACACTCAGGCATGACGGCGTAACCAACGTTACGATTATAACGGTCAAACAGTCTCAGTAAATCTTCAGTAAAGTCAGCTTCATTCATTGAGAGAAAATGTGCGCCTTTGGGGTTTGTAGTCTTTGTAATTACGTATTTTCAGTCTTATACCTCAACAGTTTTACATCAAACTGCGACTTTCTTGACTTTAAAATGTATCTTTTAAATTGACAAACATCATACCTATGTGTAATTCAGGGCTCAATTCAAACGAGATCAAAATATTTGTTGTCTCTCGCCATTGACTACCATGCAATATTTTTTCCGAAATAAGGTCCCATGGTGGTCATCCGGAAGGGGAGGGACTTAGGCTCTCTATAGATATTCATGTTGGTCTGTGCCTGTTATGTGCTATTCACTTTCACACTGTTGCTAATATATGTTACTTTGTACACTCTTCATATCACAGTCCTCCTGCACAGATGACAGAAACTGTGCTCACATTTGCTGTCCTGTGGCAATAGCCTACAGGAGAGCAGTCGCGTTTTAGACCAAACATATGGTGACTGAGTGTGACCTGGACGCATCAGTGATGGTGAGATGTTTTGCTAAATAAAATTATCCTGTTTGAAGAATTGCGCATCTGTATCAGATTTTCCATCTGTATCATCTCGGTGAGCTTTTGTGAGGTATCACGCATGCGCAGTAAGGTGAATTTAGAAGTTTCTCATCCACACTGAAGCGTCGGAAAACACCTGAAAACACTAGTGTGGACGGAGAGCATTTTTAAACGAAAACGCCGTTTTCAAACGTATCCGGATTAATGTGGACGTAGCCAAACTTTTTTCTCTCTGAATTCTGACTTTATAACACGCAATTGCGACTTTATTTCACCAATTCTGACTTAATATCTCGCAATTCTGACTTAATATCTCACAATTCTAACTTTATATCTCACAATTGCGACTTCTCCCAATTCTGACTTTTTTTTCTCACAATTGCGAGTTTATATCTTGCAATTTTGACTTTTTTTTTCTCAATTGCGAGATATGAAGTCAGAATTGTGAGAAGAAAAGTCAGAATTGTGAGATAAAAAGTCACAATTATTATTCTTATTTATTTGGTGGCGGAAACAAGCTTCCAGTGTTTAGACAATGCGTTAGGATTTTGTACTGTTAAGTTGAGACATAATTATGTGGACCTTAAAGGTGCAATGTGTAAAAATTTTGAGTATTTATTAACAGAAATGCAATATGACATCCATAACTATGTGTTCAGTGGTGTATAAAGAACTTACTTAATAAACCGTAATGTTTTTATTACCTTAGAATGAGGCATTTATATCTACATAGGCGCGGGAATCCCCTTCTATGAAGGTCGCCATATTGTGACGTCATGTTTCTACAGTAGCCGAACGCGAACACACAGCGTTACAGAGCGCGTTTCGTCACTACATTGAAAGAGAAGCCGCAGGAAGCTAGAAGAAGCTAGTCATAAACACCGTGAGTAGTGACTTTTACCTTGTCAGTGGTGTAAATATGTAGTTGGATTGTTTCATGTAACTTAATTCTTCTCCCTCGCTGTGTTATGGCTTTGCTAAGTGGGGATAAATGTGCTGGTTAAGTTCGTGAGACAGCTGATTAGTAGGCTACTCTTGTCATTGACCGTAAAACAGTTACAGGAATCACCAACCCGTCGATCTTGGAAGCATTTTAAGTCGATCGCTTAGAGTTTCCAAAATCAGAGAAAAAAAAGCCTATTGTGTGTAGTAAGTGTGTCTAGGGGATGCGGAGGCGCGCGCGCTGTCACAATCACGTCATTTTTGCACCTTTGGGCTCATGCGGACGCGTCGAGTTTAAACAAGGCTTTACGCTTTAACCAGCTCAGCCACAGTAACAGCTCATATTAGCCAGCTAAACTTTTACTACCCTGTTAGAAAAAATATATAGTTGCATAATTTCATGTGGGTCTTCTCCCTCACTGTATTATGGGTTTGCTTTGTGGGGAGAATGTGCTGGTTACGCTCGTGAGACAATCAGCTGATTACTATTATTATATTATGTAAGGTGCATTGTGTAATATTTCTGAGGATCTATTGACAGAGATGCAATATAAAATCCATAACTATGTTTTCAGTGGTGTATAAAGACCTTACTTAATGAACCGTTATGTTTTTATTACCTTAGAATGAGACATTTATATCTACATAGGCGCGGGAATCCCCTTCTATGAAGGTCTGAAGGTATGTTTCTACCGTAGCTGAAAGCGAACAAACAGCGCTAAAGAAACCTCATTGCTTGACTTACTACTCTCTGCTGCTGACTCAGACTCAGACGACGACATATTTTGTCTTACGTCGGCCACCGTAGCTTCTCATTCGAGTTTGAAAACCGAGGGATAGGCCGCGAGTGACTTGCTGTTTGCAATTTGCAGGATTCACCACTAGATGCCGCTAAAAATCCCACAATGCACCTTTAAAAAATATAATTAATATATCATAGAGTTGTTTGTTGTGGTTGTGATTAGACGAGATCTGTGGTGACGTCACAATCGTACTGCATTGTGGGACATATGGTGCCTGAAGTGTACATATGAAGTAGACTCCCTCCCTCAGTCTAAATCGAGGGAACGAGTGTCTGTCCATATAAACTTCCCTCGTCCACTTCACGAAGTGGAACGCACTTCAAAATGGCGGCAGGGATTCCCCCGAGAAGCAGCAGAAGCCCACCTTGTGTGACACACGCACAGTAAACCTGTATTGTTCACTCAACTATGCATAATAGCAGCCAGTGTTGGGAGTAACGCGTTACAAAAGTAATGCATTACAGTAACTTGTTACTTTTTGCTGTAACGCAGTAGTGTAAGGCATTACTAATCAATTTTCAGTAATATTTTACTCGGTACATGTTCAGTAAGGCTTGCGTTACAACAGACTTTTAGTTTTAATTGTAAAAAAAAAATAAAAAAACAGCAAGACCGCGAGACATTAACGAATGAAAAATGCAAGTAGGCTAAATTACCTGTTCGTGGTCAGTCAATAGCCTCGTGTGGTGTCTGTAAATGAAGACTAAATGGCAGCGTCTGATATATTTGTATAGCGATTTATTTTTTACAGGAGTGCCGTGAAGTAGGCCTATGATTTCGGCCTCTGTGCTCGCGCTGGCCAGTGGAAAAGCGGCTAATGGTGCATGAAGATGACATGAAGAGAGTAGCCTATACATTCGCGAGATGGACGTATGCGCATTAGGCTATTCGTTCTGTGTTTCCTTTCTAAACAGTTAGGCTATGTTTATGTGGTATTTTTCATGTTTTCATCACGCAATCATGTTTTTGATGCGCGGTGGTGACGCGATCATGTAAGGGCGGCGGCGCTGCCGATAAAGCACCTAAAAGCTGTCACAAAGAACCGGCAAAAGCAATGATTATGAATATGTCAAATATAGCAAGGAGACATTTTAATTGTTTATTAATAAAGTCAAGATGAAGTTGACGATGCTGACTCGCGATCTTCGCAGCTAGTGAATGCACCAGAGAGAAATGCACATTTCATTTCATAAGCAGAGAGTCTGTTTTCTTTCGTTTTGAATTGTTCTGTTTACAAGTAGACATTTCAATATAGATATATTTTTCAGGTCCGTGAATAGGCTTATGAGTTTCGGTTCATTTATGAGACGCGCTCCAGTTCACCTCCGTGTCGTGATTATCTATAATTGTCTGCTATATTTAGCTTACTTCTTATTTATTAAATCAATTGGTTGATGAAACATTGATTAAAATTAAGATACAATTAATACAAAACGAAATTCACTTTAAAGAAAGGCTTTTGTGTCTTCTGTGTAAGGTCTCTGTGGAAGTTTTAAAGCAGTCTTTTAGTGCCGCTTCAGAGCGGTGGCGTCCGTAATGGAGAACTGTCACGTCTGTAACATTGTTTTTTCCTCATAAATGCGAACACGAAAAATAAAATAAAATGAATATTTTATGTTCTGTGGAGAGCCAACCCTTCTTCATCCGATTTGCGCAGTGTAATTCACAGAATTACAACAAAAAAATCGTTGCCCCCTAAAAGTTAAAGTTTTTGTCACGCATGACTGTCTATTTCCCTAATATTAAATATAAAACGCATGTGTAGACTGATATTTTTCTAATGTCTGGACTCCTTTCAGGGAGGAGCCTATATGGATAAACAGACGTTTCAATATTTTGGTATTAATGCATTTTCTGATAATTTATATTTCAAGTTTTGACTGCAAATGTCATGTCCATAACGCTGGAATTCCCAAATGTTAAATAATTTATCCTCAACTAGTTTTGTTGTGTAGGTCTACGTATTTTATAATGTTAAGCTAACTTCAAATAATACTAATAGTAATTTAAAGATGTGGTGGCATTGGATCTGGACGGGAAGGATAACTCCGGGAGTTGGAAGGGGTGTGTCGCGATTCTGCAGGTTCGTGGATCTGAGTGTCGCGATTTCGGTTTCATATCGCATATCGTTACAGCCCTATTCATTTTAAAATGTTAAGTTCTACTTCTGTATAGTTATTTTGGTGAAAGTAACTCAAAAGTAATACAGGAGTAATGTAACGCATTACAATTCTGAGACAGTAATATTGTAATGTAATGAATTACTTTTAAATAACAGTAACAAGTAATATATAATGTATTACAGTTTGGAAGTAACTTGCACAACACTGATAGCAGCGAATTAATAAAAAACACAATATATTGACCCGCGTTCTGTTTTCTATCATGCGGCGTGCACGTTTGCGATGACGTTATATGCACGCAAACGCAACAGGGTTCGATAGAATCAAGTTGAGTGTGAAACCAGACCAACGCTGCGGGGATGGCGGGAACAATCGCGCTCGGGCTCGGACCGCAGCAAACGAGCCCAGTGTAAAAGCCCCCTTAGAATCTTAAAGAATACGGGCCCTGGAGTTAATGAGATTTAAAAATATATATTTAAAGGTAATAATAGTAATAGTCTCTTAACAAACGCTTCGAAACAGTGAACCATTTTGCGACGCAATTGGTCAAATTGTTTCGAAGCTTTGAAAAGATTCGTTTCTCCAATCAATAACAAAACGAGATTTTTTATTTAATTCCTGCTCGCGTTCGTCAATATAATTGCAGTGAACAATTACCAGTGAAAAACGGCAGTGAACAAAGCTTTTAAAAAAAAGATGTAAAAGTATCACACACAAAAAGAGTGCTGACTAATTGGCCTACCTCAAATAATGCCAATGGTCTTAGTTCATTAATATGGCTAGTGCGAAATGTTGAAAACTGTTTAAAGGTCTTTGCAAATTCATTATTCGTATAATATCAGAAGCGGTATATGGCCACTAAGGGGTAAATGATTCATATTTGTTTTTGGGAAAACTGAATATTTCTCAGGGCGAGTTATGTTTTATTGACAGTGGGAAAACTTAATTCTGCCACTAGATGGCGACAAGTGAGTGTCTTTTGGACCAGAGCAAGTGAGGGATTTTTTTTTTGTTTCCCTTTTGACATTAAATACCAAGGATGCATTTGTTGATCAAAAATACTGTGAAACAGTAATATTGTAAAATGTTGTTACAACTTAAAATAACTTATTTTTTCCTGTTTTAAAATAATTTAAAACGTAATTTATTCCTGTGATGACAAAACTTGGAAAACAATTACACCACTAGATAGCGACAAGTGAGTATCTTTTGAGTGTTATTTACCTTTTTTTTTTTTGGCTTATACACAATTTCTGAAATTGTGGCTCCTTTTCTCAAAGCTCTACACACAAAACATCACACAGTAGTGCAAAAGCAAACACTTCATTCAAAACTATTTTAACTTTTCTAAAAATTGTGTTTTTGCATAACTTCACACAAACCGTTATACACACCAAACTACACATGGATATGACAAATCAAATGTAAAACACTACTATCTTGTGTGTTTTGCTTGTTCAGTCTGCAGTGGAGCCCACAGGAGCTTGTCCCGGCACTCACACGTACATGTGTGTGCACAAATAGCGACAGTATATTGTATACACAGTATGTATGCACAATTGATTATCTGTACCGTTATTACACTTGAGCTGTATGACGACACTATTGGCTTGTTAGAGCTGCTTTACAGCAGATTTTGAAACTTGAAACAATTTGAAAATATTTTAAACAATTTGTATTGTTTCTCTCAGGTTACCCTGACTATATATTGCTCTGGGTCCATTACTTTTTCAAATAAGTTTAGACAGGGATTGCTCATTTTTAGTCATATTCTACATAACATGTACTTTCTCCCCTTTGATTTAACCATCATCATTGGCATCACTCTGATGGATTTATTAACAAAACCTATGGCCACATTAAGCTTCGCAGATAAAAGTCTGCTTGTCAGAGAAAGAGGACTTTTAAGTTAAGCTAACCTAGCTAGTTATTTTTAGCGCCGTCAGCGTCTTATTAAATTTTAATATCCGAATGTAATCTGCAAATGCGATGAACATCGATTATGCTCATCTTCGGTAGCTCCTTTAAAGTCATCTTTAAAGTAATATCATAACATACTGAACCGGAAGCGCTGCAACCCGTTTGACCTGAATACGGAAGTGTGTTGCACAACGTCAGATCAAATCTTTCTAGTGGCTTTTCTGAGCTTTGTGATTCTTTCAGTGTTTTCACTGCCTCAGTTGTTCTGAAAAGAGAGTTTCCTGGTCTCTGAGCCTATTGTGCGAGAAACGCGGATATCAAACGTAGACCATGTGCCTGTCAGGACCCCGAGGAATGTGGTTTAGTGGTTGCAAGTTGATAAACCACTTATTCTACTCACTTATAACAAATGTGACTGTAAAAGTGATATTATAATCTAAAGCTGTAGACTATATGCCAAAGAAGCCTGTCTCTACTAGCTGTGATAGCATAGGACGTCTCGGTGGGACTGTGTGTGTGTGTGTGTGTGTGTGTGTGGGACACAGAGAGGAGCTCTTTGTCTTGTGTTAAACGCCCTCCCCCACAGACGGGAAGTTCTACGCATTCTTACGGGGGGAGGAACGTGCAATACAAGACAAAGAGCGTCGCTACGTCACACCGAGATGTCCTATCACAGCTAGTAGAGACAGTCTCCCTTTGCATATGGGCTCTAGAGAGTTCAGATTATACTACGGTAAACCCAAGCAAAACGGCTGATTTGAAAATATCAATGGTTTTTATAGGTTTACAGGTTCATATCACCATGGTTTACAGTCACATTTGACACAAGGGAGTAGAATAAGTGGTTTATCCACTTACCTCCACTGAGACACATACCGGGAGGTCCTGGCAATAAGTAGCTCTCCTCGATTCCCTCAGTTCGTGCTTGCTTCGGCAGCACATATACTAAAATTGGAACGATACAGAGAAGATTAGCATGGCCCCTGCGCAAGGATGACACGCAAATTCGTGAAGCGTTCCTCATTTTTATTAATTATTAGTTATTAATTATGAAATAACTGTAAATATTGATATTTTACAGTGTCTCAAGTGAAAATAACAGTGTTTAGGCGTGCAGTACGCAGCCTCCCCGCTAGAGCGCAGCATCACACTCCAGTCTGGCGCTAGAGCGGCTCGCTGGAGCTTACTGAGTTTACATCTTTAACAGAACACAAACATTTAGTTTCCAAGCAAAAACATGTTGTAAGTATTTGTAATGATTGCATTTACCATCCTAATGTTTCCTCGGGCGATTTTAATCAACCGTATAATCTGACAGTATTCGCATCGTTAATGTTCATTCTGAATCGTCGTTCCCTTTTACTCAAACTACCAGATATCGACACGAATTCATCAAAAATATTTTTTTTATAGACTAAACGCTAATGTATAAAGTAATTGAAATTCACTTACCATGCATATGTTGTTTTCGCTGTCTTTGTTGACAAATGTGCGTCGTTTTTCTTGGCTTGTTTTCTGAAAACAGAGCGAAAACGAGAATTATATACACCAACGTGTATTTTAATTTTCACACACCACAAACAAAACTTTATTAACGGTGTTACTAAATAAATGTCTTTACATAATGAATTTCTTGCTTCGTTATTGAGAGGAATCGCAGGACAAACGCATTTCGCTGCATTCAGGACTAAAACTGTCTCCTTTCGAGCTTCATCTGATCAAACTGTAAATAAACATCATAGGCCTACATGTCGATGCTCAAAACTAAATTATGATAGAGTTTAGACTGAAAGGTTGTCTAACTTGTTGTGTATCGCTAAACTAATTGAAGTAGTTATAGATAGCTTAAAAATGACTGGATATAATATTTGTCAATCATTGTATTTCTCTAAACGTCAGTTTAAACATTCATGACTATTTTCTGCGATTGTTAAAGTATTGAGTGAAAAGGACAAATACAGTAGAGACTTCATTAAAAAAAATGTAATTGCCAGTGCTTGTCAGCTTTTTTCTGTTTGATTAATATTTATGAACAATTATTACTTATTTTAATATATAGCCTACTTTCATTAAAAAGTAAAATAATCACCATCAATCTCATGTCTATGTTATATGTGGCAAATTCAGGAGAATCAGAGGTGTGTTTGGACCAAATACTTCATTTATACTTTCTTTTTGTACATCATTTGTTCTGCCTCTACAAAAAGGGCAATAAGAAAGACAACAGGGAAGGAAAGAGAATGAGATGCCATGTATATAAAACACAGAAAGACTTAATAAAACATTGAATGCAACCAATGTTTTAGAAGTAGCTATATCACCGCCCGAGACTTCAACTTGGGTTAGTGTTATTAGTGTCATTAGTAAACTCAAGTCAGCTGAATTACTAGATGAAATCCAAAAACAAATAAATGATAAGTGAGATTCATGCCTGGAGGCGCTGATGCCGTCCTCAGCATCTCTTCTCCTGATGTAGACCTGCAGAGCATCCATTTTGGTACCAGGTCTGGCTTCATAAACCACTCGGTGAAGCTGAAAAGGACACACAATTAAATCAAGCCCCAACACAACAAATTATTATAGGAACACGCCGACTTTTTGGGAGCTTATTCACCGTATCCCCCAGAGTTAGATAAATCCACACATACCCTTCTCATCTCTGTGCTGTAACTCTGTCTGACACACCCACCGCTAGCCTAGCTTAGCACAAACACTGGAAATGGTGTGGCTCCAGCTAGCATACTGCTCCCAATAAGTGACAAAATAACGCCAACATTTTCCTATTTATATGTTGTGATTTGTATAGTAAGGTCATATGAGACACAGCCATCTTTTAACTGTATACATACTGGGAACTATATTCTCAGAAGGCGAAGCACTGCTACTTCTGCGGAGTGATTTGCTCGCAGCGCCTGAGAGACCTGTGGTGAGGAGAGAGAGTTCGCTCAGAGTGTTGCGCTAATCACTGCGCCCAAGTAGTAGTGCTTCACCTTCTGAGAATATAGTTCCCCAGTGTACGGTTAAAAGATGGCTGTGTCTCATATGACCTGGCAGCATATCGGAGCAAGGCATCCTTGTCCCCCATGATGGCAGACGGGGTGGTGTAGTGGGTAGTGTGCTCTAGGTGTCAGTGGCCAGGGCCACCAAAGAGTGTTAATCTGCCACTGGATGTGTGTCTCCTCCTTGTGCTGACACACGAGCGATGGCCTCCTCCTTCACTCTTATATCAGGCCATGAGCGTCCCGGAGTATTTCTCCTGTAGACAGCAGCCAGGGCTTAAGGGTGAGCTGGGCTCTCTTGAAACTGAGGATTGAAATCCATTTTCTACAAGACACAAAAACACATACAAATGACAATCAAATCAAAACTGTCAAATTTTCTTTATATTGTAATCATTATGATCAAAACCTGTAATAATTGCTTCAGCTCAATGCTAAATTAATACATGTTTGCTAACTGCATGATTTGTATTATCCTATAACTGTACATTTTTGACACGGACATTATTATGACAGTCACCTCTGAGTAAAATGTATGGCATTATGCTCTCTTTTTTTTAAATATTAATTTGAGGCACATAAAATCTTACAAAACCACACAGAATTGCGGAAAATTAACCATGGTTTTTACACAGTAACTATAGATCATGAAAATAAATCAACAAAGCCTTACTTGCTTCATTAATATTCATGATCATATTTCAACCATGACTTTATGAGTACCGGTAAATGTAAATACGAAAAATAAAAATACAAACATGTTCACTCTTACCTCTTACTTGATGCACGTTTGAAGCACAAAAAAGATAAACAAAAAAATTATTCAACAATTAGTTGATCCGTAATCAAATCTGGTTAAAATGTTCAAAGCACTGTAACTGCGTAGTACCGAAGATCAGCTCCATGGCGAAACGGATCTTCGGGTGAATTGTTGCAATTTGTTTCACCCGCCTCCGATTGGCCGCCGGACGAATTGTTTCACCGCGCCCCGCCTCTGCTCCCCTCGCCTCATTGGCCGGCCGACGAATTGTTTCACCGCGCCCCGCCTCTGCTCCTCTCGCCTCATTGGCCGGCCGACGAATTGTTTCAGAGCCTCTCGTTCCTCCCATTGGCCGAGAGCCCCGCCTCGGCTCCCATTGGCCGAGGCCTCGTCGCCGGCGCCGACGTCGACTCGGACGTCATTCACTCTGGCTGCGTTCGGAATCGCATACTTCCCTACTATATAGTAGGGGAAAAAGAGTAGGCGAGCGAAAAGTATGTACGAATCATAAAAGAGTAGGCGAGAATTACCTGGGTGACGTACTAATTATCGCGAGATTCGGACTTAAGTGCGTTCGAATATGCCTACTTTCCTACTATATAGTAGGCGAAAACAGGAGCAGTACGTTCGAAACGTCAGTATTCATAAAAGAGTAGGCGAGAAGTTCCCGGATGGCTTACTGCTTCTGCCCAGATTTTTGAGTGCTCGTCCGATGGATACTGTGGATACTCTTCTATCCCAGGAGGCCACGCGAGAGCATACGTCATTATCAACATCACGGAGATCAGCGACGCGGGGGTTTTCAAATGTGAGTAAACACGGTTCCTTGTGTTTAAATCGTATGTTTTAAACTACTATAGAGTAAACGTTTTAAATGTTGAAGGTGTAGAGTTGTGATTTTGCTGTAAAAACATGTTTTATTATGTATAGCTAGCTAACAGGGGATCGAGCTCCAGTAAGCACACGTAACGTTACGTCTCTAAAGTGGATTTACATAACCATATACATCTTAAACACGCTTATTTAAAATGTCTATTTACATCTGAAAGGAAAATATTGTATGTATTGCATCTGAGTGATGTATGTGTGCTATTATGTAGGATAATTCACTGTTGTCAACACTGTTTACATTAGACAAATGTGCTGTAAATAAGGTAAATAAAAAAATCTATAAAGTAACTAAACATGTTATATATTTTATTTGTCCCTTATTACTGTTGATAAATTGAGGAACATTTAAGTTGGATAAAAAGTGAGTTAACACATCAGCTACAACCTCAGCCTGTAGGCTATATTGAGCAGATAAATCACAGCATTTTTGTAACTTTTAATACATAAATCAACTTACATTGTGCTGTTAAAATGACTGCTTTTGTATGATGTTTTTGCATTTTTGTAGGATCTGAAATGTCTGCAGACTGGTGTGAGCACTGAGGACGAGGAGCCCAGAGCTGAATCCTGGAAACGGTGCCATGGAAGAGTCCCTCTATCACTCCATCTGCCCTTATTGCCTCAGATTGTGAAGCGCAGCAACAAGCTCCAGCACGAAGGCACGCTCACCTCTGGTGAAGTCATCAGAGTAAAGCTGCAGAATGGGAACCGCTGTGTTGAGAAGGCAGTAGGATGTGGGGTTCAGCGCCTGTAAATACATGATTGTAGTTTGAATAAAGCTTTGTTTCATGTGTTGTTGACTTGTATATGCATTTGTTTATTGTGATGGTTATTTTTATTTGTTCTTTTACTCATTTATTCATGTTTCTTATTGTTTTCAGTATATAAAATATAATTATTTAATTTATGTATGCATTAATTCATTGCTTGGCTTTATCTAGTGTGTATTAATGCATAACTATGTCATATGACAAAACAAATTACATTTAGCTTGTTTTACACTCTTAGAAAAAAGGGTTCATTGGGGTTCTATATAGAACCATAGGGTTCTTTACTCCAAAGAACATTTTATGCTAAAAAGGTTCTATAATGACAAGAAAGAACCCTTTTGGCACAAAGGTTCTTTAGGCTATTATTTGACAAAACTAAATTAATTAATGAACCCCTTAAAGGCTCCATATAGAACCTTTTTCCTGGTTACAAAGAATCCTAAAGGGTTCTTTTGATTGAACCCTTAAAAAGGGTTCTGTATAGAACCTTTTAGGGGTTCCAAATACGTAGCGCCTGATAGAACATTTTAAGGTTCTATATAGAACCTTTTCTTCTAAGAGTGTATTCAATTATATAATTTTTAGTATATAAATTTAAAAAAGTAATATAATTAAGTATTGGTCAGCATTTAATATTATTATTTTGTTTAAGTTTTGGGGTGGGCTAACAATGCAATTCATTCTGAGGTAATATACATTTTTAAGGAGCGATACTTAAATTTTTCGAGTATAAAATCAACAGTTTTCTCCAAAGGAGAGATCTTCGAGCAGCCGCCCGTCTCCTTTGTGCAGACATTACAAACGCAGAGGAAAACTGTTCTAGGTAGGGCTGTCGAGTTACTGATGTTATGAAGTGTTAGTGCACCTGTCACTCATATAATTTAAAGTTAATACATACAACAAGATCATGGAAAGATACCATAGTTGTATCATAATACATTAAAAAAAAAAAAAAATTGTTATAAGTCTGAGGGATGAAACGAGAGGTAAATTCATCAAGAAAAAGAAACTTTTTGGGTATAAAATAAAGAAATTAACAACATATTCAAGATTTGGGGGTTTCTTAATAAAAAAATATATCGTTATAAGGATAAAACTGTGGGTCACATTAGTATGGTTTAAAATATAACAACTTAAATCAACCCTAAATGTATGTACAAAATAAATGGAGAGCTGTTTCTTCAACAATACCACAAAATGAGCTAGTTTAATCAATATCGAGATATTTACAATAGATGAATTAAACGTGTCGTTCATATCTTTTAAGTTGTTGCGCTTGTGATAACGCGTTATAGGTCACATGATAACGTCAACATGGCGATGATATCCGGATCGCATTCATACTCAACGAGATTTGGCTATAAAGTACCTACTCTTTTAGCGCTCGTTAAGTAAGTACTCATTGAAATTAAGTACCTACTCATTGAGTATGTGATTCCGAACGCAGCCATAGTCTGAATCACGAATTATATTTTGAGAATGGCATACTTGTCGCCAATTGGACGAGACACCTGTCAATCAAGCGATTACTGAAAGTACCGAGGTTAGAAAAGCGATTCGTTCTTGAACGTGTGGTGTGAATATGTATTGTCCTTACTGTGGATTAAAATATGGCGTCCTTCCAAATTTCTGCAATTCATGTGGAAAAAATCTCGAGGTTTTAAAGAGACACGACAGAAAACGCCCAAAGAACGTGACAGGTATGGCTAACGTTATAGCATAGCTACAACGTGTCTTGGTCTTGACTTGGACTTATATGTGACCAAGTAGTATAAATAATATACATTGTTTCCATTTTGGGTTAAAAATGTTCGTGGCCCCCTTAAGAAATCTCGCGATACTATTCACTGGTTTTGGATGCGTGCGCGCGACCAGAGAACTGAGAGAAGCCATTTTAGGGTACAGATTCAGAAGAGCTCCATGTTGTCGCGCGTGCATCGATCTGATTTACTGGTTTAAACTATCGTCTTTCTGGGTAAATATTACTCCAATATCTTCAATATGCACATATGTTGTGAAGCGGAGTTTAAAATAACATTTGATGTGTGCATTTCTTGTAGATGTATTTGGATGTGCGACGAGTGAACCTCGTGGTGATTGGTGAAGGATTGGGTAACGTTATGTAAGTTTCATGATTTATGGGGTAAAATGCTGAGGCCATGTTTATTTGATAAATCTGCTAATGATTTAAAACCATGTTCTGTGATTACAGTATAACTGAATGATTCAATGTACATGTCTAGTACTGCATGCAAGGCCGTAAGCAGGGTTTGAAAATTAGTGAGGTCCGGGGTGAGGTGTAAAGACATATATATATATATATATATATATATATATATATATATATATATATATATATATATATACACACGTTACAGGGGTTAAAGGATTAGTTCACTTTTGAAAAAACTTTTGCTGATAATTTACTTACCCCCATGTCATCCAAGATGTCCATGTCATTCTTTCTTCAGTCGAAAAGAAATTAAGGTTTTTGATGAAAACATTCCAGCATTTTTCTCCATATAATGCACTTAAATGGGAACCAGACAGTTCAAGGTCCAAAAGACACTTTCAGTACAAACTGCAAACTGTTCAAATGGCTTTAAACGATTCCAGACGATTAATAAGGGTCTTATCAAGCGAAACGATCGCTCATTTAATAAATAAATAATAATAATAATAATTCATTACATTTATATAGCGCTTTTCTAGGCACTCAAAGCGCTTCACATGGAAGGGGGAATCTCCTCAACCACCACCAATGTGCAGCATCCACCTCAGGGCCGGCGCCGGGGGGGGGGGCGTGAGGGGGCGACGCCCCCTCAACTGGACTCTCCCGCCCCCTCAGATCACCATGAATGTAAACGGGATTTTACTGATAAAATATGCTATTTAAAAATTACATTTGCCAATTACATTTTCACATGATCTTGTTTTTGTGAATATTAAGCTAAATTAATAATATTTTAATGAAGGACAGTCTGTTAGACAAAGTCGAATTTTGATTGGTCGTTTGATTTTGCGTGCTCGCTCACCCTAGCATTACGTTAAATTTCTCATACGGGAAAGATCACACGACGGCTACGGACTGTAGAACGGATATTCCATAATTTCAAGGTTGAATATCGCATATCGGGGGCAATCGGGAGATTCGGCATAGGCGGAGGGCGAACCAACTCCAGGGTAAGGCTAAGATGTGCGCTTCCCCTGCATTTAAATAGATTTCCTAACCATGTAGTTTTAACCAACGTCGCCTAGCAACAACTTAAACGTCCATAAACGCTCCCGTTAACTAATTTGTTATTAGCGCAAGCCGCAACTATACGTTTACAAACTGTTAATTTGAGCAAAAAAAGCAAGCAGTAGGCTACTGTATGCCTGGCAGCCAATCTAAATACACATTGCCTTACCTAATGCAGCAAAATCCTGCGTTTAGACATGGCATCATGCGTTGATGATTCCCTCGTTGTTATGTCACTGATAGAGCTTAGATTCTCTGCCCAAGCCCGAACTTGACCCGAACCGACGATATTTCCCGTCACTATCCTCGACGCCGGGCCAGGCCCTTGATCTAAAGACGTGCACTCCCAACGAGTGCGGCGCGGGACTAGATTTGATGGCCGAGCGTGGGCGCGGGCGATAATTCACATCACTATGTGTGCGAATCGCGGGACTCCCGCAAACTATAAATATTTATGAATAAAACATATAAAAACTAATACATTTTATTCATCTGTTGCAGAAAAGCCACAAGAACAACTAGGCTATGTGCTTTAATAACAAGCAATAACAATCTTTAAAGTTAATGCTTTAGTAACAAATTTATCAGGAGCATTTATGCTGATGTGTATGATGGCGACACGTAGTAGGCCTATTTGTATTTTGGAGGTACAGAAAAAAAAGTCTATTTGTGGGCAGGAGCGGGACAAAACATTAATGTTGCGGGCGGGGGAAAGTAACATAGAAAGTAGTTGAGAACGTCAGTTATAACGACCCACGTATTAAAAAATCGTCGGGTTTAAATCGGGCTCGGGCTCATAATTACAGTTAATGTGTCGGGCCGGCCTCGGACACAACGTGCAAATGAATGAATTTGTATTTAAAGTGATCACAATTTAATAAAAACATTGCCATTTATAAATTATATTGCTTTCACTTATTTAAAAATTGTTTATCGAAAAAAATGCATAAATCCTGCAATTTAAAAAATATATTGCTTTCATTCATTTAAAAATTGTTTATCGAAAAAAAACGTGCATAACTCCTGCATAAAATGAATTGCACGCGCATGAATTATCTCTGCGCGTGCGCACGGCATGCAGTTTACATCGTTTTCCACAGACCACAGCTGAGCCAGCCCAGTCGCGCTTATCATTTGGTTATGGAGTGGAGGAAACTGATCCTAGACCAGCAATTATGTGCAGCATTTCTTTATAAAAGCAACTAGTAGAAGCAGTCAGGCTGCTTTTGAGGGAGAAAATTTCACTCGAATTGCATATCAAGTCCATGGCCAGGGGAAGGCTAAGGCTTTTTAGCAAAATATTTTTTTCTCTCTCATCAAAACGTCTTATCAATCGTCTATAACAGTCTATATCAAGCAGGGACAGTTCGTGTGCATTTTATTTTGTGATTTCACTATAACGAATAGAGTCTCCCCGCAACAGCGATAGATTGAAGCGCGCGTGCGTCAGTGTGAGAACTGCGCGAGCCACAAGACAACACTCCGCTTCACTGATCGCAGCGGCAACGAGCACTTTGATCACTTGATTTAAAAAGCAACACATTTCAGCGCTTGAACGACTCTAATTTGACAAACGAACAAAATGAATCCTCTGCTAGTTAACTGGAGATGTTTTATTAATTTGTATTGGTACATCCGTGCCGCGAAGATGTTTTAAAAAGTGGTGGGGAGAATATCGACCCTGGCAAAAAGTGGTGACGTGCGTTAATGTGAACGCCCCCTCTCGGTATTTCAGACGCCCCCTCATCAGCGCTCGGCTGGCGCCGGCTCTGATCCACCTGGATGATGCGACGGCAGCCATAGTGCGCCAGAACGCTCACCACACACCAGCTTACTGGTGGAGAGGAGACAGAGTGATGAAGCCAATCAGTGTGTATATATATATATATATATATATATATATATATATATATATATATATATACACTATATAAATAATAAAGTTTAAGTTTTATAAGCTCATATGCTCGCCTTGCTCTGTTCTGTGACGCATGTTTGTGAATCTCCTGTTCGAACTCGTTCATCAAAATGAACAAATCTTTTTGCGAGTCAATTCGTTCGTTTCGTTCTTTGAAAGAACCAAATGACTCGTAAAAAGAGTCGTTCATTTTGATGAACGAGTTCGAACAGGAGATTCACAAACGTGCGTTACAGAACAGAGCAAGGCGAGCATATGAGCTTATAAAACTTAAACTTTATTATGCCCCCCGGGATTTTTTTTTTGAAAAATAAACCATTAAATGGCACTTTCTGGAGAGTTTTGTGCAAGGAAATATAGAAAAATAGTAGGTCTAGCAAGTCTTATATTTCTGTAATTCACACAGATCAAACACAAATATGCTGACTGAATAGATTGCTAGTTGAGAAACACTGCTTTAATTAATGTTTTTATGATGACTTTGTGAAGGTTAACTAAACAGCATGAGCCATCTTCCTGCTGGCCAGTAAGTTATTTGGCAAATTTCATTCTGTAACATACAGATCTGTATTATGCTATTGTTTTTTATAGTGTTATACATTTCTTACAGATAATCACGATGATCATTGCGTTTGTCTTACCGAATGTGGTAGCTTTATGCAATTACAGTTTGTCTAAAAGCTTTTTTTAATTAATGCCGACAGTCAAATGTTGCCAGATATTGCTACGAAAAACAAAACAAAATAATAATTATAATAATCTGAAATAAGTTCAAAGCTTGTGTTTTTGAAATAAGATTAATATATCACTAACCCTAACATGCAACTTTCCACTTTAATAACTTTCTAAAGTGTCACATTAAATCAGAAAAACAGGTCCAGAAGACTCTCATAGCTCATAGCTGACCTCATAGCTGGCTACGGCCATGACTGCATGGTTAAAGGAGCACTTGGCAACTTTTTCAACTTAATAAATCCATTTAGAAATCATTTGGACGTTTAAATAACCAGTTCTGGTGAGAATGGTGACTTTCCCCACTCCCCCCAGCGCTCCCAGGCGGAAAACCAGCCTTGCAACATAGGGACTACCGTCCCGGTAAATTGGAAATAGGAAGTCTCGTGAGAAGCGAGAAACACGAACTGCTTTACGGCAATTCGATATAAACACTAGGGCTGTGCTCAGAATATCGATACAACGATATATCGTCATGAACTCCTGGCGATACGCGTATCGATACAGCAGCTGCCGTATCGATACTTTTGTGGTTTATTTCGCATAATTTGAATAATTCCCGCAGCTCTCCCACTTATAATGCGGGAAATTCCCGGAAACATTGATTCACTTTAGCATGTAGGTTGTATTAGTAAATGAATCCACACAGATTATAAAATCAAATCTCATTTTAAAACTTTCTGTGAGACGCAATTTCACAAACAACGCGAGTTCAATGCGGTGCTGCGTCTCTCTCGTCTCTCGTCTCAGGCAAGCGTCCGTCCAGCGCTGCAGCCGGTGAAACTACACGCTCGCATTTAGGAGTGGGGACATGACGGAATATTCACTTGCATAATCGGGCCATCGTGACTAAAGTTTACCATTTGCATGTCTTTAAGTCTTACCAGTTTAAACATTCAAACGATTTTAAACTATTCAGTAGGCTACTTGCGCGCTCTCTGAGAGTTGGTTTTGTCTGCGTGCATACATAGACTAGAGTAAAGCCGCCTCACATACAGCTCGCGAGATGATATCGCTTTAACAGACTAAAACACGCAAAATGATGTCAAAAATTTCATTCTTGGTAAGTATCCTCTAAACACAGTTGGTTATGTCTTAAATAAGCATAAAGGTTTTTAACAGAAACGGCAATTCCCCGGTTGTATGATGAAGTTAAGCGAGATATTCTGCTGTCACTCTCTTAACCCTGAGCATGTCAATCAATCGTTGTTTCTGCATAAAAATTTGAAAATGTAATCATTGAAAATGATTTCAACGTAGAAGAAATGACTTTGTTTGGTGCACATTTCAACACTTAAGACCTGTTAAATACTAGGTGTTTAAAAGAGTTTGAGAAAACTAAGTTAAATTTAAGTTGTTACCGTTTTTGCTTTATGGAATGTTTTAAGTTTTGTTTAGTCATTGAGCAGTGTAGACATGCTTCAGTGTCACTATAATTGTCATTTCAGTTATTAAGGCAGACTTTAAAAGCAGAGGGAAGAGCCATTCTAAGCTTTTTTTATTTATTTAACTCATTGTTTTTCAGTTATCACAACTGTTATAACACTGGTTATTCAATAAACAGATATTACTGTTACAAAACTCAGCTCAAAAGAAATTTAAATTCCAAATTGATCCATATCGTGATACATATCGTATCGTGGCTTTAATATCGTGATACGTATCGTATCGTGACATTGTTGGTGATACACAGCCCTAATAAACACACACGCCCCCCTCAACCTAGACCCCGAAGCCACCATTTAGAATTTCAGCCGCCGCCAGCCAATAATTTCGTAAGCCAAATTGAGCCACCATCTGATAAAGTTTGGCTGAGCCGGCTAGAATTATTTGCATCAAATAATAATTCTATCACATAGAGACATATGTACACACAAAATATATAAACAATACACGAGATCTATTTTCCCACTGGATTCATAACAGCACAGTCTTGTGCTCGTTGCTACGATACACAGACTCACAGTGAATTGACGACCAATTAAAATTGCTCGTTTTACATACAGAAGAAGCAATGCATTTTTTTCTCGCACTGAGGTAAAATGGCGGAAAGAAGCAATAGTATTCAGCTGCAGACCCGCAGCACCACCAGTTTCAGAACCCCAGAACCGGAAGTGAGGGGCGGAGCTTACGTTCTAACACCAGCGCCAGAACCGGAAGTGAGGGGCGGAGCTTACATTCTAAACCGAGTAGCGCCACCTAACGTTTTGTAGCGTAAAGTGCTTTTATTAGTCATGAAACGGCATGCTTTTATTACACACGAAACGTCATACTTTAAACGTATGTTATAATGATGCATTAAAGTACAGTACAATATGCATTTTAAACCATTGATCTTGTGTAATATAATTTTATATAGTTATCCGTTTCATTGTAGGCTATTATGAGAGTTACTTCCTGATCATGATGGTGAAAAATAATGCTTGAAACTTAAGGGCATTTTATATCAAATATACTTTATTTCACAAGAACATGTGCAGCATGCAGTTCTTTATGTAAAATAAAACATGTCAAAAATCTAAAAAAGAGAAAATTCAGCATCGTTTTAAAAGAAACAATAAAAATGCTTTTTTGGTCAAATGACCAATTCACCCCTACTAGGCCCATTTTATCATGACAATCCTGTATAAATTAAACTTAACCCCTTGATCGGCAAGGATCACTGGTGATCCTTGGATTATTGTTGTTCAAAATTCATTACTCGTCAAAACATCACACTCTTACTTGATCTGGACAAACTCAGCATCAAAAGAAAGGTTTAAGTCTCCAGCTTCGATGGTTGACCACTGTTTATGATTAAACTGGTTTGCAGTGATATTAATTTCTTAATTTATGTCAGGAGTGCAATCTGGAACGTTCGTTATTTTGAATAGAAATCATCACTCATAAAACATTAATTCTCGTCTTCTCTGGTTTATTTGTGTTCAAATACATACAATATACAGCATCCGCCAGGGCTATTAGTCCAATGGTGCGCATATTTGGAGAAATGATGAATAATTATCCGCACGGTAGTAAAAAGAATCTACCAAAATTAAGGCTATGAAGTAAATGTGTCTTATTAGTGGAATATTAAACGCAATATAGTAACTTAGCTGTGGTGCGCGAGCACTGTAAACGCGCAGTGGATTGAGCACGCAGCGGCACAGATGCGCGAGCTGGTCGGGCACATCCCTTCAAACAGAATGTTGGAATGTGGAATGTTTTTAGTTCAGTCGGATGTCAATGGCAAAGAAAATTAAAACGAGTCATCTAGCTTATTATTAACGTTAACTGATGAGAGAGAGAGAGAGAGAGCGCGCGCACTTCTGTTGAATGCTCCTGGACGTTCACTCAGCACATGTTATTCGGATGAAAACTAAGTCGTATAATATGTAAGTAAAGTAAAACATGACCTGTTACCTGATTTATGTATAACGAGTGGTTCCCTACATTATTACTGGACGTGTGCAGGTCAAGAAGTTCCATGAACGCAAACATCCAAAGCGCGCGCCTCAGCGCGCGAATACTGAAAATTGTCTTGCGCTTGTACGGACAAATTCACACAAAATTATGTAAAAACGGCCGTCTTGGCGAGTATCCTTTTAAACAAAAGTCGGTTATATGATATCTCAACAAGTGAACGTAAGTTAGCCATGTTCAAATGGGGCCCGTGCGTTCGATCTTAAAGGGGCAGCACTATAATAAACCTGCTACTGTGTTTTCATGTTAAAGGAGTCATAATGTGCAATTTTCACTTTTCCATGAGAATCAATGTATGTTATGATTGACTAACGATTATACATTGGCCGGGATGCCGATATTCAAAAGTGAAGCGTTTGTTTACCCCAGGGTTCTTAAACTAGCCAACGTGCACGCGCACTCAAATACGAGATTTCAATTTCTCCCCCGACATGACGTCAAGACGGGGCCGGATATACCATATGGACACCGCAGAGGAGGCCCGCCCTGCCCCTCTCCCCATCATATTCAGTCAAGAAAGATGCAGAAACGTAGTGCACACGTGAGTTGCTCTGTGTTGACTGTCATAATCCACATTCTAATGTTTTTTCTTTACCCAAAACTGACCAAACTACAAGGGACAAGTGGATGATATTTATTTTTAATGACGCTGTTCCAACAACCATCTCAACTTGCTCAACGTTAGGTGTCTGCGCTAAACATTTCACAAAAGAATCTTTTACAAATTTGGGGCAATATCAGGCGAAGTTGGCATCGAAACTACGTTTGGAAAAAGGTGCCATTCCAACAATCAGGGACTTGCCTGAATTTGAAACGGTAAGACTGTGTTTTTATTACTATATTTTGTGTAAATAGCAGCTAACTACTAATGCGTTAGTGTATGTGATGTAAACACGGGGAATGGACTCTACGAATGCTAGCCACATCTTTCCACTTTAAACAGACTAGAAAATGATACAGCTATTATTTAATATAATCGTATACAATATAACAATGACAACATATCATTGTATTGATTTTTTTTATATAATAGATAAGGATAGATACATTTAAAAAACAGTCAAGAATTAATAAACATAAAGAAAAACATAACGTTACATGTCTGCAGATGAAAATTATTAAATATCTAAAAAACCACAACGTCAAAAAAGGCAAAAACAACACATTATAGCAAACGTTAATCTCTATAACCACTGTAAGCTGAAAATAAAGTAGACTACATCTCCGTTAATGTAATCTACATTAAATTAAAGCTAAACTTATGTGGGAGAAAATAGCAAAAAAACGTTTTAGCTCGTTACTGATGTTAATGTATGTCTCAGTCAAAAAAATTGTCTTTACCATTCAGAGACATGTTGATGAAGTAGACGTCCTTCCATTGACTGTTGTTACTCTTCCGTTTCCAGCTCTGGTTCAGAGTCTGGCTCAAACATATACGGTTGAATCCCGTAGGTCGCGGCCGGGTCGGGTTCATTAACAACTTGCGCCATGATCTCTTTTTGGAATGATATGCTGAAGTTACCTGCGGTGTCAAGCCCCCTCCGTCCTGCCACCAATCAACGTGCCCCTCATTTGCATTATTAAAATGACCGTCCACGACAGCCAAAACCTCGCATCAGATCTCGCGAGACAATAATGCATTCAGAAATAAGGGTCAAACGAGCTCTGTGTTTATTTTTTTCCAATTTTTCTTTTTTAGAAGGCCATGAAATGACTATAATAGAGCGTGGGTATCAAAGTTAATACTACATTATGACTCCTTTAATCAAATACAAATGGTCAAGGACAAATAAATTACTCACTGCTATTGACTAAATAGTCTACCCTTTTCAAATTTACAAAAATATCCATCTATATTTAATTTATACAGTAATGAATATGCAATTTTTTCACATTTGATTACTTTATTCAAATGTATGTACCAATCTACCTGAAAAACTCTAAAAAATACTGTTTATTTCATTTGTAGCTTTTATTTGTTCTTGTATTTATTTGTCCTATTTGTAATTCGATTATTTGTTCTTATTTTGTTACTGACTGCTTACTTTTAATAATGTTTTAAATTCACATGAATTGGGCTGGTAGTTTTTGTTGTAGTATCAAAATTGGATTAAATAATTGGTATTTCACTGGTGTCTAAACATTTGTACCACTGACCCGATCCTCAGCACTGACTCCTCTGGAGCGGCTCTAAACATGTGATGTGCTATTAAATGAAAGATAAAATATGATAGAGCAATAGAATGAACAGTGACAGAAACAGAAGCATGCTTTTTAGCAGGATTAATTAAGCATGAAAATATCTGAAGGAAATATATATTTTATGAACAAATTAAGCCAACTAATATGATTTATATTCTTTTGGTTTATCTACTAATACATTTAAAAATTGCAAATGCAGTGAAAATTCAGGGATCGGTTACGGTATCGATATCGGCAAGTACCAAAAATGAAAGTATCGGTCTCGTTCTGCAAAAAGTGGTATCGTGCATCCCTAATTGAAAATATTTAACGGGTTCGCGTGAGGGGGGGAGCAAACCAGTGCCATATTTGAAGCACATTTAGAGATGTGATGAAATAAATTGCTGTTTTGGGATAGTCATTTCACTGCTTAAGTCTGTGTGAGAATGTGTGTTTGTGGGTAAGTGTGTGTGATGTGACACTTTATTATTAATCTCTATTAATGTTTATGGCTGTTAAGTGTCATTTGTTTTTAAGTGCCAAGTGCCATTATTCACCTTATTAGGGCTAAGGGCTAACGTAATGATTAGGATAACTCAAGGGCTATGGTTAAAGGGGTCATATAATGCCATTTTTGTACAAGTAAATATGAATCTTTAGGGTCTAAATGAAAACTTTGTAATATACTTTTATTAAAAATTCTCATTAGTATTTTAAGAAAAAACTCATTTTACCAGCTCAAAAACAGCTCTGTGTTCAGCACGCCGTTTCAGTGCACATGCCTTTAAATGATAATGAACTTTGGTCACCCCACCCTCTGCGTACACAGTTTTTAATAACACAATAACCATAACGCATTGTTCATTATAAACGTGGGATTATGAATTATATTGAGAACATCGTAACGTTACATAGAATATATGTCGTGTTGGTAGTAAAAAATATTGTGGAGGTAGTAAAAAAGGTAGTAAATTCATCTCTATGATTCCTGCATATACCCTGGTCATACAGAATAACATTTCTATTCATTTTCCATTGAATTATGCGATCTGAAGAGCTCAAACAGCGAACGGCGCTAATAACTCCGCCCCTCACTTCTGGTTCTGGTGCTGGGGTTCTGAAACTGGTGGTGCTGCGGGTCTGCAGCTGGATATATCTCGAAAGAAGCAAGCAAGGTAATTTTGATCTCACTTCTCACATACTTTCCTAATTCCCACTTACTTATTTTTTTTAAAGGTGCATTGCGCAACATTTAATGTTAAAAATACATGTTTTTCTAACCCATACATGCTTAAACAATTGCCTGATGGGCTGAATGAGCCCTTCTCTGATCACTGCGATTGCCTCTATAATCCTGTACAGTAAAATAAATAAGAGGGATTCGGGACGGAATTTGAGACTGGGTGTGACGTCATGCGCGTTCATACTCGCCTGGCTATGTCTGGCAGGTTTGTGTATTCGCCGCCATTCTCCGTATCAGCGAAGATAACTCGAGCGACAAAACTTTAGTCAACTTTCGACAAAAGTAGAAGATGGATTCAAAGAGACCGGCTTGTAGTTCACTCCAAATGCAGTTTCGCTTGTCGCCAGAGGGGGCATAGTTCTGCAAAAACTCAGAGACTTGCGCAATGCACCTATAACTTAGGCCTACCCAGACCTTTGTTAAATCTTCAGGGCACGGTTGCACAAATACATGAATCAAAGATTGATGTTATGAACCAAATATTCTGGAGCGGAGAGATTTATAGCACTGAACGTGATATTACTGCAGTAACAAACCACCGTTTCCACATTGCTAATTCACGACGCATGCTTCAGTGTACATTGAAGTGAAATGTGCAAAACTTTGTCCAAAATAATACTGATAACAGTGTGATTATATTAAGGCGAGACACGGCAGGCAAAAACATCGGGGTTTTTTTACTGGTCAATTTTGAGAATTTTGGATATTTGTCTTCAATAACATGTCGTCTTTCAGACTTGTGGTGAAAAAGTCCAAAATACACATTTAGGTCTTTATTTTACTACACTTCGTCTGTTTGCGTCTGTAGATTTCTCATAAATACAACTAAAGTTTGCGTTCTTAATTAGGGATGTCCCGATCCGATACTCCGTATCGGCTCCGATACTGCCATTCTCGGCCGGATCGGGTATCGGTCAGACGAGGCCGATCCAAATCCGATATTGTGCGTTTACTAGTCTGTGTTATTGTTAAGCCCCACAAAATCATTATAAAGCACAATAAAGTTTTCGTGCACTATACTATAAGTGTTCTGAAGCCATACTCTAGTATAATGTGAGATAGAAATTAATATTTAAGTCATTAAATTCAAGTTCACGTAAACGTTTCCCTCCGCTGCGGCTGTCAGTCATTCTCCATTCAGCATCAAACAGCGCGTTGCGTTCGGTTACAGTCAACGATGAAACTCTCGCCAAGATGATTCAATGTTAATAATTCATATTATTATACTTGATCTGTAGATAAAGCTCTATGGTTTTGCATAAAATGACTATCTTGCTGGACTGTATTGCTGCTGTACCTTAATCATGTTCTTTTCTACCGTGTGTCTGTTAGATCACAACACTGGAGAGCACTATAATTGTTCTTCACTCACAGTAAATGCAATTTAAAACTGTTAAAAGAAAAGGCTCATTAAACTATTGCATAGATAGATACTGTATAGTGTATAATACACTGTGGATCGATATGTCTTTCCTTTGTGATTTGAACTTTTCAATGCGGACTCGAAGAGATGCGCGCTGTGACTCGTGTTGCTTCAAGCGCATCATTCTGCGCTCGGGATGCGCATAAGCGCTTTGTGCCGCACTGTATTGGAGTCGTATAATCATATCATAATACTTTTGCGCAATGAAAGATTATTAATAGCCTTTTTTGTTCTGTCCCATCTATCATATGTTGCTGCCTCATTAAACAGCTGTGCTATACATTTAAAAAATTTCTTAATTTTTTTATAGTAGACTATATATCAAATAATTGATCTTTTTGATTTTTGTTATCTTGTTTTTCATGAATGTATTTTACAACAATACAAAGAGCAATGTGTAACGTTTTACCAGATTTAGTGCTACACTTATTGTCTCTTATTTGTTCCCCACTAAATAATGTTTTTTTCACTAAATGTTCAGATTTTATAGAATTATTGTGCACTTGTGATTTTTCTAGACTAAATTTTACTGCTGAGTTATCCACTAATCTAGTTTATTATAGCCTTTTTGTCATAGGTTATGATCATATTTTTTTTGATTTGTTGTTTTTCTTTATAATGAAGTTGTCTGTGTTAAGTAGATTGTGTTTAACACACAAAAGAGTGATTATCAGTTCAACACACAGAGTTAAAGAAATTCTACTTGATTAAAAAAAAACTGGGCTGGTATCGGATCGGTATCGGTTGATTCTCAGAATTGTTGGTATCGGGATCGGATCGGTTCAGAAAAAATGGTATCGGGACGTCCCTATTCTTAATCAACATACTTCTCCGCGATCTCTGCCGTCACCCTCTCATCACATGCCGAGACAGTCGTGGTTTGAACACATTTATTAAGACTAACAAGAATAAGAAATAAACATAAAACAAAGACGTATTTACAATTGCATTAGCAGAAACGGCCGATCAACATCTGTTTTGCAAGATTCGATGTCCTTTAGCTCTCGCCATTCCATAAACGCACGAACAATATTTATTCTTGTGCGGTCCCTCGCTCGGTCAACAGCTTTCTTCCTCTCCCTCACCTCCTTTTTCTTTTCACTGGAACTTGTGAAGAATGATCCCATAGTCGCTTATTCTTTTAGCTAGTATTGAGCTTGAGATAGAGCCCGAAGCCATTTGTTTTGAGAATAATGGCTGGCTGATGAAGTTATTGGCTGGCTAGCCGGCTCAGCCAAAACCTAAATGGCTGAAGCTGTGTCAATAGCCTTAAAAAAATGATTTTCGCCATGTTTTTTGGAATAAAATGTTATATATATATCAGGCTATGAATAATATATTTACAAATCCCTCTGTAAATGTCTTCACATAACTAGGTGCTACTGAAGTGGAGATTTCGGACTTGGAGTATGAGAGAAAGGCCATTTTGAGAAAACGGGCTTTAAAGATTTATCATCAGCCAATGAGATCACGCATTCAGTCTTTTTACTTTCACGATTGGTTGCTGATAAAAAGGAAATGACCATATTTGGATCCAACAGGATTGTACAGAAGAGAGAGAGCTTCCTAACGGTTTTAGGCTTCCTAACGAGCACTGCCGTATTCCAGTCTGTTTTTTGTTTTTTTTCGACGTATTCAAATTAGTTGTGCCATATTTTGGTTTGGTGTTGAGGAATAGATTTAAATCTGATCTTTTGAAGTGGATTTCACTGTATTTCAGTTTGACTTGAGTTACGCATTTTATGGATTTGCCATTGATCCACTGGTTAAAATTGAGTTGTGACATTTGATTATTTGGCATCTTAAAATTTACTGTAAACTGTTTCAACAATTTGTTTTTTGTTTAACTAGTGAAATCAAATTTTTTTTATTGTGAAATATCTTCAAACAAGTTAAACTTTTTTCCTCAATTAGACTTTTATGTGTCTAATTGTGCTCCCATCGACCGCTGTCACTTATTTACAACAGCAGTCAGAATAAAACCCCAATTTAAAAAACATAGTTTGCTTCCGGTGTGTATTACTTCCATTTCACCCGGTTACATATAATACCAAGAAAAATATTGAATATTAAGCAGTTAGTGTGTGAACAGCATTGATGTTTAGTCTCTTGCATAGGTACAGGTGTAGACTTAACACCTGCGCCCAATTTGCAAGAGTCTTTGGAATACCGAAACGATGCTTTATTTGTTTAAGCATAGTTAATTACCATGGTTTGACTTTGTTCTGTGTCTTGCAGGTTCTCAGTTCAGAATCTGACTCCGAAGTTGTCATAAAAACCCGGGAAACTGATGAATCTAGCCTGGCTGACACGCTGGTAAGATTAATATTCAATTGTTGAAAACCATTTTAAAAAAATTGTCATTGTTTTTTCTGAATTGTCGTTGTGTTGGTTTTCTGAATTATTTTGTTTTTGGATTTGTTATTTTGTTTTTATAATTGTCATTTGTTTTGCACCTCTCAGCCACCGTTTTGACCCGCCTAAAACATATAATTCGGTATAAAATGTACAGTTTCATTCATGATTTTCATCGACGCCCAGTAAATGTGCTGGTTTTCTTTCTTTTAACTATGTGCAATGCATGCAGAAGAGGCGGGAGAATAATATTGTAATACATCGAGCAGTTCATGCAGTTGTGATGACGTTTGACCCGCCTAAAACATATAATTCGGTATAAAATGTACAGTTTCATTCATGATTTTCATCGACGCCAGTAAATCCACTTAAAAAAAAAAAAAAAAAAATGCATGCAGAATTCTTCTGATGAGCGTTCACTTGACCCTTTACTCATTTTATGTCAGTTTTATGATCCGAATAATCAACAACTATAAAAAACGAAATTCGTTTAAAATAATAAAAAATATATAACTACCGTAAAACTTCAAATAATAGCCGAGTCCCAAATAGACGCCTGTCTCTTTTACACGCCTGGTGTGGCGACAGGTTTGGGTAAATAAAGGCCGGTCTCAAATAGAGGCCGGGTCTGTTTTTTAGTTTCGGGTTGTATTTAGTCTTCTAAAACCGTCAGATCGTCCGCTTTTTGGCGGCCGCCAAAGCCTTGTTTGATCTGTGAGTGATGTAGAATAGAATGACGGCTGCGCTTGACAGGGCGCATAACGAGCAGAGAGAGAGAGAGCGCCCCGGCCGCGCGCGCGCACTCTCACGTCTTCAAACAACACGAGCGCTGTCTTGCTCTCTCTCCCTTGCGCTTATTAATCAAGATCAATTGACGCGATAGTAAAAGGTCGGAAGCCCGCAGTTTCACGTGGAGCATTTGGAGATTTTTAGAGATTAGAGACTCTATACCTAAACTCAATGAACAACATCTCAACACTAAATTATAAAGGCCTGTCTCATATAGACGCCTGTCTCAAATACAAGCTGGTGCAGTTCGACGATTTGGGAAAATAAAAGCCCGGACTACTATTTGAAGTTTTACGGTAAAAAGAAAAAAATGCCACCGATTTACATTTTTCCATAAATATTTATTGTGTGTATGGGGTTTTCAGTGAATTGTTTGTAATAAGATCAGGTGCATTGCTTTACTGTGTGTATGGGGTTTTCAGTGAATTGTTTGTAATAAGATCAGGTGCATTGCTTTACTGTTGCAGAATGGAAAGCACACCCAACCTGCTGAGGGACGCCACGGTCAGGGTCGTCCAAGGTGGAGGGAATCCAAGTGCCATCCAGTTTGGTCAATGCAGAGGGAAACCCTTCAAATGGTTGCTGGAGAATGACCTTGGCTACTCCCTCATGGTCCTGTCTGGGCATCAGCGGGAGCGTGAGGCTGGCAGATTGGACAGAGGTGCCCTCATGGCTAACAAGGATGTCTTTCTCCAATATGCCTGCACAGTTGAGATGGTTGCAGAAGCCATCAAAGGGCAGAGAGAGGGCACGTTACCTGGCTGTGAGGGCGACTGTCTGGTGGGCTTTGGGGTCCACAAGAAGAGCTCCTACAAGGAGCTCTATGAGGCTAAGGACAGGGAGACGAAAAGGTATTGTGCTTCTGCTTGCTTTTAATTGTATTGCTGTTTTGTATTTATTTTACTCTTATGTAAATTATTGTTTCTTTTGTAGCTATGTGAAGTTCATCCGGCACAAGGGCACCAGTGCAGGCAGCAAGATGGATGCCCTGAAAAAATACATCTTGCTGAGAAACCAGCAGAGGAAAAAAAGCCATCTTCTGCATCCCAGCCTGCTGTCCTGCACCCTTCACATCCGGCTTCCATCAAAGCTCCCATTCCCAGCCAGCCACAGCACACGGTGAGTTTTTAGATGTATAAGTGGTGTAATTCTATGCATGCTCTACAGGGTTCCCGCGGATCCTTAAAAAGTCTTAAAAAGTCTTAAATTAGATTTTTTAAATTTAAGACCATAAAAAGTCTTATAAAGTCTTATTTTTACTTATGAAAGGTCTTAAATTTTAGATGACACTTTGACTTAGACATATCTAAAAGCTTTCCAAATTAAAACTATCTAATTAGCGTACGTATTTTTATTTATTTATTATTCTATCTTTGTGGATTTGCTAGTTCACGTGACATTTCGCGTCACTCGCGAGTCGCGGCAGCATAACTGTCTCCTGCACGCGAGAGGAGAGAAGGAGAAGAAAGGTCGTAAATGTCAGTTCAGTTGTAAGTTTATTCTTTATGTGCGTGTGGTGTGCGATGTGTATTGTCTATTATGATATTGTAATCATTGGTTTAACAATGTACGAGGCACTGCGAGCTGACATCGCATTTGTCTCGTGCTTTCACTGCGTGATGTGTGCAGTGTAACTGTTATGTCCCCAAATTAGTTTTTGTCTTATATTTATATCATATTATGTTCTTATATTAGAATATCACATCAGAAAGAGTGCCGTTTTCCCGTGCACGATTCCAAGTGTGATACAACAGTTAAATTAACAATAAGTTAACATTGAAACTACTTTTTAGACACAATATTGTAAATATTGTTTGTTTTCCCTTTATTTCGCCGACTATAATTTTAAAATGAAACCGTAGCAGAGTCTCAATGCAACACAGCGATGATTTCTTGACTGAAATCCGCGTTTTGAACGAATCACTTGCTTCTTTCCCGAATGAATTAGCCGTTTGAACGAATCGGTTGAATGAATGACTCCCTCAACTCACTTATTAAGACAGTGATTTGCCGCTGCGGTTTCATATTTAAAGTACCCTTTAAATAAAATGTTAAAATTAGAAATCATTTCATATTTAAATATTGAATATTGATTTAAAAAAAAAAAAATATATATATATATATATATATATATATATATATATCATAGCTTTATTTATGCAGTTGTAAATGGAGTGTAAATATATTAATGCCACTTCTGATGCTGTCTCTGTCACCTCTGCACTGCAAAGATGGATTTTGTGTATGATTATTATATAATTAAGTATTATTGTATAATTACTGTATAATTTAATTTGAATGATAGTATTTGACATTAAAGGTGATGCATAACTCTAAATAAGTTTAGAAAAAATGTCCATATATAGGTGAAAATGCCCCTGAAAAAATCAATTTAAGGTGGCAAATATTGCCTCTTAATTAAAATATTAATTTCTGTCACTGCTGTGAACTGACCACTGCATAGAATATGAAAAATATGAATATCTTCGTGAGTCAGCTGTCAACAACAGACCTAAACCAGCCATGGCACCAGCACAAAAACACAATCAGTAAAATATCATCTAATTATTATCAACAAAACGTTGAAAATATCAAGACATATTTGTCAATACTGCACAGCCCTAATGTACGGTATTAAATTTGATTTCTTGAGGTCTTAAAAAGGTCTTAAAAAGCCTTAAATTTGACTTTCAAAAGTGTGCAGGAACCCTGCTCTAATGGAATTATGAATAACATTGCAATTGTTCTGCCCTCAGAGCCAACAGATGAAGATCTGCTGGCTTCAGCCATGGAGGTGGAGCCACAGGGTGTGTGTTTTGTTTTCTTTTGTGTGTAAAAAAAAAATCACGCTCACCTGATCATATGTGATCACTAATACATTTACTAGTATTGTTATGTAACCACAGATGTCTTCAAATTATTAAATCATTAGTACTAATTACAAAATTAAAATGTATTCTTCACAGTACTTATATCAGCACCACCACCTTTAACGCCGATCCGCTCGCCTCGCTTGGAGCAAAGAGCCGGTTGGTGTCAAAGGCTGGTGTCAGCGGCTTCTGAGATACAGTTTTCACACCAGAAGTTTGCATATATATATATATATTAGGGCTGTCAGTTAAATGTGTTAACGGTGTTAACGCAAACCCAATTTAACACGATACATTTTTTTATCACGAGATTAACGCTCTTTTTGGCCTAGCAAACTTTGTAGTTTTTTTTTTCACATGCTTTTGCAACAGGATGTGGCATCCCCGTCATGTGCGGTGCTATGAAACCCATTCATTTCAATGGCTTGCGCCGCGCGAGGACGTTTTGTTGCTTCGTCGACCAAAGCGCAAGTGGATCTAGCTAGACAAGGCTAGAACAAAACAGGCACGCGCACACACACTTGTTTGGGCTTGCGAGCCGGCCAAATAGTAAGTTACATTTTGAGTGGATAACGAGCGCGAGACGCCGAAATGGATGCCAATAAGATTCTGAATGGAAAGTTTACTTTTAAAAAGTTGCCAAATGGTTCCATTGACAAGACCAAAGTGAGTCTGTGTGTTTGTCGTTGTGAACTGAGCTATCATCATCGCAGCACATCCAGTCTGAAACACCACTTGATGGCCAAGCACACACACACACTGATGGCCAAGCACACACAAACTGATGCGAATTCTCCGCCCCCTCGTCAATATCAGGACCTCGTCAGTATTTCTTTCACCCTTTTATTGATGGACAGTGTTACATTGTGTGAGAGATTATTTGCTCCAAGTGAGAATGTTTTAGTGTGAAATTGAACACAGTATATGCCAGTGTTGTTTTCAATAAAAAACATTTGCACAAAACAAGCCGATCCACTTTTCCATGTTGATAAGAGCATTAAAATGTATGAGCATTCTCATAAAAAAAGAAATCAAGAGACATTTAGAATAGATAAAAATGTGCGATTAATCGTGAGTTAACTATGACATTAATGCGATTAATCGCGATTTAAATATTTTAATCGTTTGACAGCACTAATATATATATACATGTACTATTATTAATTAAATTGACTAATTTTGTTTTTATTCATACATAACATTTTTGTGTGTGTGTATAGGTTGTTCTCCTTGAGGCCTGGAAGCACTCCCTTCCAAAAGACCAACACGAGTGGATCGGCCGCTCAGCTCGCCAAACTGCAGACGGTCTGGTCAGCGACTGACATCATGTGGGCTCTACAAGACAGTGAGGCGGGTGCTGAATTTACACGGCTGGTATTTTCTGGCAACAGAATACCTGGAGTGTCAGCGCTTCCACAAGAAGCTGGCCGCGTGATCGTACGACATCCTGGACCAGCTGGATCCGGCTCACCGCAGGATGTTCCCAGCCATCCTCACTTACCGGTGAGTCATGAAAAAAATATTCTTATTGCAGGTGCAATTAACTACTAACATGTTACACCTTTAACTAGGCTGTAATGGTAATAATGTAACTTAAATTATATTTTTGTTAGTACTTTTAAAATGAATTGCACGTAATTTGTACACAAAACAAGCATTATCTTGCTTTTGTAGTTTTTTCACAAGACACTGTGTCTGCCAGTCGAGGTTTTATACAGAATGTGTGAACGACCCACCCGCATTGATCTTTGCTTGACCTTTCAAAGGTGTCAAACTCAGAACAATAACATTCGTACACCTTGAGACACCTCGCCTGACAGCTGAGGTTCTGTTCAAGCTGTGTTAACGGCCCCCCATTGAGCCTTGCTTGACCTTCGATAGATGATATCAGACTTAAAACAATATCAAAGGCCCCGTCCACACTACTGCGTTTTCGTTTAAAAACGGAGACCTTTTGCTACGTTTGCACCTCCCGTCCACACTAAAACGGCAAAAACGGAGACCCAAAACGGAGAAGTTTAGAAACGCTGCCGATCCGTTTTTCGTTTTGAAACTCCGGAGGGCGTTTTAGTGTAGACGGGTCAAGACGGAGGACTTTAGAAACGATGACGTAGTAGAGGCTCCCGCTCGGCTCTATGATTGGGTGTCATCAGTCATGGCGTATATCTTTGCTAGCAGCTGTTGTACAAGTAAATTCTGCATTTTACAACGCTATAACTGCCTACATGCGCCAGAGTCAAGCTACTATTCGAGCGATCTGTGACAATTCCCGTGTGCAGCGGCGGCGTTGACCGTACATGGAGCGTCGGTTTGGGGTTAACCCAGAGCATGGTGAGATATTTTTATCAATGAAGTTGTGTTTACACCGGCACGCGCATGCCCAGTGTTGGTGAATGGTCACGTGATCCGCGTTTTCAGTCGTTTTAATGTGGACGGAGATCAATTCTAATACGCAGCTAAAACGCTGGTGTGGACGGAGATCGTATTCGTTTTAATTCTCCGTTTCTAAACTAAAACCCAGTAGTGTGGATGGGGCCAAAGTCTGTACAGTTTTTAAAATCTTTTTCAATGAGAAACATTGGCATCTTTCCTCTGCTCTGGAAAAAATAACACTTTAAAATAAACTCTAAATAAGAACTTTAATAAACTTTGCTTTTGTCTGTGTGTTTTAACAGGTTCTCTTGTGATATGCATGTGGCAAAGTTGATGAGGGAGCGCTCCATATATCCAACAACAGTGTATCACAAGCTACGTGAACAGCATAGTGAGGAATGGATGGAGAGGTCCCTGCAATACCTCTCTGTGTGTGACCGGTTCCAGGGCACCAACACACAGCCCATCTCACCTCCACCAGCCAAGCCATCTGTACCAACCGCCAAGTGGCTCCTCTCTGTCCACGCAGAGGATATCCGGTCCTGGTATGGTGAGCTCAAAGCCAGGGTCACCTCCAAGAAAAAAAGGTAACATATTAATCAAATATTAGTTCCAAAGGCCCAAATGTGTATGTACAGGTGTATATAAATAATTTTTAGGTTATCTGTACTAGTACTGGGCGGTATACCGGTTCATACCGGAAACCGCTGTATATTTTCATTTTGATATTTTTTAATATACCGCCATACCGATGTATTTAATTACACAACGTAAGGAACGATAGTTTCGCTGCACGACACTGTTTCAGACGGACCCTTTACAATGTTACACTTCTAAGCAGCGACTGCAAGGCGGGGGTAAACCATAGATATGATATACAGGACTTGACATTAAAGGGGAAATGAAGCAGTCAATCAAGTTTACCTGATTTACAAGATGGGTTTCCATTATAATCAACAATTATATAAGAAACATGAAACGGTGGTAAACATATCAAAGAAAAAAGAAAAACAGTTATATCTTTTGCGGCCAGGGCGCCGCCATTGTGCAGTATTCTAACCTGTGATGTCACGGGGTTGGTTGGCTTTAAAGGCTCTGGGCTGAGTTCATTAAAACGCAGTGAAAGACATAAAACTTAACATTAAACTACGCATAAAAAGCGTTCATCTGCTATCATATTATCATTTCAAACCTCTCATACATGTTTGCATCACACTGGCTCGTTAACAAATGCATGTTATTATTTTTGATAGTGTTATACATTTCTTACAGATAATCACGATGATCATTGCGTTTGTCTTACCGAATGTGGTATCTTCCTGTCAGAAATTACATTTCTCCTATAAGCTTTTTTTATTATTAATGCCGACAGTAAAATGTTGCCAGATATAACAAAGAAAAACAAGCACAAAATTAAATATAAAAATATATAATAATCCGAAATAAGTTGAAAGCTTGTGTTTTGGAAATAAGACTAATATATCACGAACCCTAACATGCAACTTTACACCTTAATAACTTCCTAAAGTGTGACATTAAATCAGAAAAACGAGTCCAGAAGACTACTGCCACCTTTCCATTATGTGGATCTGGCAACACGGAGGCTGCACCCGCGCCCTCACAACGCGCTCTCAAGCCCGTTCACTGCGCTAGCTTCTCGCAGCTAAATGGATTGCAAACACTCATATGAGGTGGTTTAAACGGCTAATAAATCATTCAGAGAGCTTGACATTTTATTTTTGAATGTAAAAAAATGACCGAGGTCCGGACCTCGGTGGCCTCATAGCTGGCTACGGCCATGTCCACCACCGGCTGTCCGACATAGCGACGTACCACTGCTCGGTTCCCACGCCGTATCGGCTCAAATGCATAAGCAATGGGACGCACGGACTCAACAGGTCTTTAACTTCGTCTTCCACCATTTCAAATCAAGTGAGTATTGAGTCCGATCCAGGAACGCTTCACTCTCTTCATTTACCAACGGAACCAACCAACCCCGTGACGTAGGCTGTGACGTCATTCCAAAATGGCGACTCACAAGCTAGATAGCTTGATAGAAATTACGAAATTAATTTGGTCATATCTGTGGTTTTAACAACTTTTTTAAAATAAAATTTTAGGCAAAGTGATTTTTCTAATATATGTAGCTACTACCAGTGCCAAAACATGGACTTTCATTTCCCCTTTAACTTTTTGAGGCACTTGTCCTTCGGACAAGTAAATTTATGTTTCACTTGTCCGGGTAAAGATTTATAATTTTATCTAGGGCTGCACGATTTGAGGAAAATGTCATATTGCGATTATTGAGGTCAATATTGCGATTGCAATATAATAAACAAATGGTTTCATGAGTAAACTTGTTTGGTTCTAAAGCAAATGCACAGACATATTAGTGATAATTCTGAAATTAGCAATAACAACTAAATTATTGATAACACCTATAATGATCAATAGCCTAAGCCATTGATGTCTGGATAAAAATTAACTGTCTAACATGTAGGACATACACAGAAATTGAATAAAGTTATCAAACAGCCTGTGCTGCATAAATTATAAATGATATATAGACTAATCCTTATTAAAGCTACGCAAGTTCTTTAGTCAAGAGCAGTGAGTAATTTTCTCTGTTCCCTTTGTTCTTTGATTAACTTTACTGACAGAACACTTTATTGGTAGCTGGCCCTTTAAGACCAGCCTTCTGACAGAGACGCGCATCTCACACGCGCCTCATTCTATCACAACTCTTTACGTTCATCATAAGACTGCTCTTATGTTATGTAGATACTCGACAAACGACATTTTGGCATAATTATGTGTGTTGTTCGTTCAAGCGCGAAAGAGAACTGTAATCTGGCGCGCGGTCTGTGCATGCGCATCATACGGGCGCGCGTCTTTCTGTGAGTCACATTCAGGACATTCACAGGCAGCGCGAAAAATGTGTTCGTTTCAAATCGGTAAAATTAAATCTGTAAAATAGACGTAATGAGTGGCACATAACGTGAAGTAACATGGCATTTTATTTTGTTTGAAATTTAACTTGTCCAGTGGGACAACTAATTTTCTCTTCCACTTGCCCTACAAAAAATCCACTTGTCCCGGACAAGCGGACAAGCCTTAATGTCAAGCCCTGATATAGAGACATGATGTCTATGGGGTAAACAGCAGTGCTCTGGTGTTACGTTACAGGGAAGATGGATGCTGCAGAACTTCTCAGAGCTGCCAACTCTCACGCATTGGCCTTTAGACCCGCATTTGATTGGTCTCAAACGCCACACCCCCGATTTCTCACGCTGAAGTGTCAACCCGGTCAGTCAAATGCCTGCAAGATGAGTTTATCTATAGATCTACCTGTTGAGCCATTCGTGATCGACTAGTTATATCGCAAATTAGTTAAAATCTAGAGCGAGAGCGCGAGACAGAGACTGCTCCAAACCGTGTAGCGCGCACGGCAGAGAGGGAAAGCGAGCGAGAGACAAGTAAAAGTTCTGTATTTTGACTGCAATTGTCTTTGCATTCTGATTCCTCACTTCATTAGAATCATGACTGGCTCTTATTTGTAAACAACAGCATAATTTTCTAGGGCCATGCAAACCTGTATTAATAGTGTGGAATTATTCTACAATATTCACTGACAGTAAAATAGACCATCCTAAGTCAATTTACTGCAGTAATTCCTCTCTCAACCAGTAGAAAATGCTTTGAACACCTGATTATGCATGAAAAAAAAACGTCATAAACCGGCATTATATAAAAAAAAACTTGATGTAAATTTTTGGTCAAACCGCCCAGCACTAATCTGTACTGAATTCTGTTTTTCAACAATAGGTGGCCAAAAAACTGGCGGGATCCGCAGCTGGGACAGCAGACTGGGTCACCAATGTGTGCAATGAGCACGGACAGGTCCTCATGTCAGTGCTCACCTCACATGAGGGTCAGGGACTGCTGCCCATGACCACAGGCCTGGTGAAAAGGTACGAGGCGGCTGGAGTCGCTCCCCCCACACTCCTTTATGTGGACAGAGACTGCTGCTCTTCTGTGGGCACCTCCAGAGCAGGTGCCATGTTCAGCGGCTGGAGTGATGTGGTGGTACGTCTCGATGTGTGGCACTTCATGCGGTGCTTCGCCTGCACACTGACAGCCACCCGCTCTACGGTCTGTTCATGGCGAAGCTCTCTGCCTGCATTTTCTTCTGGGACGAGGGAGATGTGGCTCTGCTGAGGGAGGTCGAAAATGAGGGAGCTGGAGCAACAGCAGGGCATCAGAGACCTCACTGATGACCAGCTAACCAGCAGGCTCACCTCCAGATAGTTGGCACTGCACTGTCGACGCTGCACACGTGGCGTGGAGGAGACAGAGCAGCTGATCTGTAAGTTGCTGGAGGCCTTCAAGGATGCCAGGGAATCCAGTGGCATCCCCTTGGTGGACGAGTAGAGGATGGACGTCATCTGGGACACCCAAAGATGCCATCTTCCCTGCATCCAGGACCCCCCTGGTGTGCCGCTGTACACCCAGACAGGAAGTATGACAAAGGAAGGGCTCATACTTCCTGTTTACTGCTGCGCTAGTGGTTCCACTTCCCTGGAGTCCTTCCACAACCACTTCAACCGCTTTATACCCAGTAAGATTACACACATCCACCTCAATGTGTTTTTTTTTTTTGTGATGGTCTGTTTCATCTCTTTTGTAATTATAAATTAGTGTTTTTTTTTTTTTTAAATCAGGAACGAACGCTAACCTGGAAAATTTCCAGGCTTATCTGCTTGAGGGTTTGGAGCGGTGGAACGAGGACCGCGCTGCTGCTGCTACCGCCATGGATGAGGCCCCGTCGTCCCTGCGCTGCTACAGTGCCTCGCTCCAGCACAGCCTCAGTGAGCTCAGTCAGCGTCTTCTTGGCTGTAGTCTTGTAAAAGACTATTCAAAGCCAGGACAGTACACAGGTATGTGTCTTTAATGCCATGCTTTGTTGTTTTCTTTGTAATGCGAGGGTGTCTGTTTTAAAACCTTGTTTTCTATTTAACTTTGTTTTGTCAGCGAGCTCATCGGGGTGGAGTACTTGTGCTCGCAGCAGTCCTGGGAGTTCAGGGAGAACTTTGGGTATGTCGAAGATGAGGGATTTGGGGATGAGGCAGAGGAGCAGGACCACACCATCTCCCCTCTTTCTTTAGTGTCCACCAAGGAAGCTGTAGGCTTGTCTCGGGATTCTATTCTATCGGGATTTTTTTAATTTATTAAATAGTTCACACTAGAACAATAAAAAATATATAAATGTAAACAAAATGCAAATATTAAAACAAAAACAAATTAACAGTAGAAACAGTACAATAAAGTTAACAAAGGTAATAAAAGATTTATTAAATAGTTTACATTAGAAAAAATATATAAATAAAGGATAAAAATATATAAATTTACCAAATACAAATATTACATTAAATCTTCAACAGAACAAAAGTTAACAGCAACAAAACAAAAAGATGATAAAAGATAAATTAAAGACATTAACTCAAGAGGAGCAAGTTGCTCTGCCAGGCAGAGTTCCACACTTTTGCCTTCGTAGGAGCTACAAAAGGCTTTTCCAGCATACCGTGAGTGTCCAAACTCCTTAGTTTTGGGTTGCTGGTGGGGGTGGGGGGGTAGCAGCCGCCTCTGCCGACCGCTCCTTGTCTCGGCCTAGGATGTACTTCCTAGCAGCGTCCATCGAGGTCCCAGGCTGTGGTGTCTTCCGCCGTAGCCACTTGACAAAGCTGCAAGACAATGATCAAAGATTAACACGCATATCAACAAGTCACAGCACCCTGTCAACAGTCCACTGCCCTTCACCACAACAGGACTTACGTCTGGTGCTTCTCGTTGGAGTCGTACTGGTCCTTCGAACATTGCCGGGCGTAGAGCGCAAGGATGACACGCAAATTCGTGAAGTGAATTATTAGTTATTAATTATGAAATAACTGTAAATATTAATATTTTACAGTATCTCAAGTGAAAATAACAGTGTTTACGCGTGCAGTACGCAGCCTCCCCGCTAGAGCGCAGAATCGCACTGCAGTCTGGAGCTTACTGAGTTTACATCTTTAACAGAACACACAAAATGTTTTTGCTTGGAGACTAAATGTTTAAGTATTTGTAATGATTGCATTTACCATCCTAATGTTTCCTCAGCCGATTTTAATCAACCGTATAATCTGAAAGTATTCGCATCGTTAATGATCATTCTGAATCTTCGTTCCCTTTTACTCAAACTACCAGATATCGACACGAATTCATCAAATATGTTTTTTATAGACTAAACGCTAATGTATAAAGTAATTGAAATTCACTTACCATGCATATGTGTTATTTTCGCTGTCTTGGTTGACAAATCTGCGTCGTTTTTCTTGGCTTGTTTTCTGAAAACACAGAGCGAAAACGAGAATTATATACACCAGTGTATTTTAATTTTCACTCACTCACCGCCAACAAAACAAAACCCAACAACCGAACGTTTGACCCTGGTACTTGCCAAACTGGATGCTGTGGCAGCCCAGCACCAGCATGTGGTTACCAGGGTCACCGCCCTTGGAGACGCCGTGGGCTCGGGCCTCCTTCTCCACCTCCTCCGGCCTCTTGGCCCTCGCAGCAGCGGCGGTCCCGCGTGGCCCCTTAGCGGCGATGAAGGCCACCGCCTCATCAGAGGCACGCAGGACAAGCTGCTGCGAGGCCGTCAATTTAAAATTAGCTAAATCCATCTCTAAAATTACAAAAGATGACACAGCACAGCATTAAATGAGCACTGCATTAAGCGAGCATTACAGGTTAAACTACATGTTAATTGCCATATTAACAGGAATATCACACATAAGATTAATGATATACTAGTACTACACATTCGCTATTGAAATATTAACGTTAACAAAGTCCATGTGTAAACAGGACGCCTGACGTTCACGTTAATACCAAATACAAATATTACATTAAATCTTCAACAGAACAAACGTTCACCCTCTGCCAGCCAGAGTTCCACACTTTTGCCTTCGTAGGAGCTACAAAAGGCTTTTCCAGCATACCGTGAGTGTCCAAACTCCTTAGTTTTGGGTTGCTGGTGGGGGTGGGGGGGTAGCAGCCGCCTCTGCCGACCGCTCCTTCTCTCGGCCTAGGATGTACTTCCTAGCGGCATCCATCGAGGTCCCAGGCTGCGGTGTCTTCCGCCGTAGCCACTTGACAAAGCTGCAATACAATGATCAAAGATTAACACGCATATCAACAAGTCACAGCACCCTGTCAACAGTCCACTGCCCTTCACCACAACAGGACTCACGTCTGGTGCTTCTCGTTGGAGTCGCACAGGTCCTTCAGGGTGGCCTCCTTGTAGTCCCCAGAGCCCGGGCCTCCTCGTGCACCCGGTGGTACCGCAGCTGCTCCGCAAAAGCAGGATGGGCGCACGAGTACCGGGCGAGTGCGTCCTTGTTGGCCATAAGGGGGCTGTCGGAGGCACTTTTCTCCCGCTCCCGCTGGTGGCTGGCGACCAACTGCGTGGTGTAGCCCACGTCGTTCTCCAGGAGCCAACGGAACGTTTGATCCTGGTACTTGCCAAACTGGATGCTGTGGCAGCCTTTTACAAAGTACTCTGGGAAGACAATGTTATATCAGTACATTCGTAATATTCTTTTTATTTTAGTTTTACTCACTCACTCGGTGACTCGTTTGTGTCAGGCTGGTGTCAGGTTTGTTGATGGTTGCTATGACAAACGCTCGATTATCCGAGCTGCTGATTGACCCAAATCATCCAGGGAACATTGCCGGGCATAGAGCGCAAAAGATCCATGCCAATCTTCTCTGTTGGCCCCCTTACGCCCCCCTGTGCACCTGGGCCCCACCCATTCACCTGAGTATAAATGTTATGGCCCCACTATGTGATATGTTGACCAGTTTGATTCAGTATCCTGGGAAAGCATCGAAAAGCATTAAATACAAAAATGGCAAGGAAATCAGGATGGCCTCCAGTCCTCCCCAGACAAGAGCAGGAGCGGAGGGAGAAGCTTCGCCGGAGATTAGAAGACATTAGAAGATTAGAAGACAGATCATCCGCAGGATGTATTTTTTCAGGGCATCCATCTTGCTGCCTGCACTGGTGCCCTTGTGCTGGATGAACTTCACATAGCTACATAAGACACACAATAGTGTACATGATAAGAGTAATATAAATACAAAACAGCAATACAATTAACAAGCAAGCAAAAGCACAATAGCTTTTCCTCTCCCTGTCCTTAGCCTCATAGAGCTTCTTGTAGGAGCTCTTCTCGTGGACCCCAAAGCCCACCAGACAGTCGCCCTCACAGCCAGGTAACGTGCCCTCTCTCTGCCCTTTGATGGCTTCTGCAACCATCTCAAATGTTCAGGCATATTGGAGAAAGGCATCCTTGTTAGCCATGAGGGCACCTCTGTCCAATCTGCCAGCCTCACGCTCCCGCTGATGCCCAGACAGGACCATGAGGGAGTAGCCAAGGTCATTCTCCAGCAACCATTTGAAGGGTTTTACCCTGTATTGACCAAACTCGATGGCACTTTGACTTGCCACCAGCAGGTCATCAAAGGGATTCCCTCCACCTTGGATGACCCTGACTTTGGCCTCCCCCAGCACAGCCTCGGGGTACTTTGGGACAAAGGGCACTCCTTTAGCCACTTGAGAAAGGTGAACTTTCTCCACAGTGGCTGCCCGCTTAGAAGGCCTCAGCACCAGCTCTCCAGCCTCCACACACAGGTTGGGTGTGCTTTCCATTCTGCAACAGTAAAGCAATGACAAACAATTGACTGAACCCCAAACACAAAATAAATATTCATTGTAAATGTACATTATCTACATCAATCGGTGGCATTAGTGCACTTTTTTCTTTTTAGTTATCTTTTTATTATTTTAAACTAATTTTGTTTTCTTTTTTCATAGTTAATTATTCTGATCATAAAACTGACATAAAGTGAGAAAAGGGTAAAACGAACGCTCATCAGAAGAATTCTGCATGCATTAACTTTATTTTATTTTTTTAAAGAAGTGGATTTACTGGGTGTCGATAAAAATCATGAATGAAACTGTACATTTTATACCGAATTATATAAGTTGTTAGTCTCCCGCCTCTTCTGCATGCATTGCACATAGTTAATAGAAAGAAAACCAGCACATTTACTGGGTGTCGATAAAAATCATGAATGAAACCATACCGAATTATACGTTTTAGGCGGGCAAACGTCATCGCAAGTTTATGAACTGCTCGATATATTAACTGTTCCCCTCCCGCCTCTTCTGCATGCTGTACACATTGATAAAATGCCTATTATATGCTTATATAATAGGCATACAGACAAAACATGAGATGGGAAAAATATGCTAACTTACGTGCTCAACGGAAAAATTCAGGTTAGCAAAAAGGCAAAAAAAAGACAGCAAAAAATTGTGGCGTTTTAAAAAAAAAACGTTTGTTTAATGTTGTTAAATCGAGTAAAACAGCAAGGGAGCGTTATTTTGGAATAATTCGTGATTCTGACAAGAGTGAATGACGTCCAAGGCGGCGCCCTGGCCTCGGCCAATGGGAGTCGAGGCGGGCTCTCGGCCAATGGGAGCAACAAGGGCCTCTGAAACAATTTGTCGGCCGGCCAATGAGGCGAGAGGAGCAGAGGCGGGGCGCGGTGAAACAATTCGTCCATCGGCCAATCCAACACGAATTCATCAAATGTTTTTTATAGACTAAACGCTAATGTATAAAGTAATTGAAATTCACTTACCATGCATGCGTGTTGTTTTTCGCTGTCTTGGTTGACAAATGTGCGTCGTTTTTCTTGGCTTGTTTTCTGAAAACACAGAGCGAAAACGAGAATTATATACACCAGTGTATTTTAATTTTCACTCACTCACCACCAACAAAACAAAACCCAACAACGGAACGTTTGACCCTGGTACTTGCCAAACTGGATGCTGTGGCAGCCCAGCACCAGCATGTGGTTACCAGGGTCACCGCCCTTGGAGACGCCGTGGGCTCGGGCCTCCTTCTCCACCTCCTCCGGCCTCTTGGCCCTCGCAGCAGCGGCGGTCCCGCGTGGCCCCTTAGCGGCGATGAAGGCCACGAGGCCGTCATTTTAAAATTAGCAAAAACCATCTCTACAATGACAAGAAATGACACAGCACAGCATTAAATGAGCACTGCATTAAGCGAGCATTACAGGTTAAACTACACGTTAATTGCCATATTAACAGGAATATCACACATAAGATTAATGATATACTAGTACTACACATTCACTATTGAAATATTAACGTTAACAAATTAATTAGCCCCCTATGCACTGGCAGCCATTAAACAAACAGGCTTATTGTTAATGCATAAAACATACACTTAAACTTTATATTTTGATTTCACGCGGTGATATTATAATCTTAAGGGTCTAAAGATACTAACTGTATGGTCTTTTCATAATTTAATTTTGTTTTCAGAGATCGTCACATGTTGTCCCATTAATTTCCAATGCATTACATTTACATGCTAGCGATCTCTCAAAATGTATTTAATCTTTGATCAGACTACCTGGTTATCTTCCTTAGACCCTGTAGATGTAGTTACTACAGTTTGGAGTCGAAATTCGAAGTGTAAATATGGTTTAAATGTGTAAACGGGACGCCTGACGTTGACGTTCACGTTAATTAACTAACGTTAACGTATCTTTTAAATATCAAAACCAGCGATTGACGGCATTATACATTGACAAATTCCATGTCAGTACATCGTAAAAGTACTCTGGGAAGACAATGTTATATCAGTACATTCGTAATATTCTGTTTATTTTTGTTTTGCTCACTGACTCACTCGTTGACTCTGTCGGTGTCAGTTGCTATGGTGGTTGCTATGACAAACGCTCGATTATCCGAGTTGCTGATTGGCCCAAAACGCTTGACAAACGCTTGATTATACTAACCGCTGATTGGCCCAAAACTGAAAACGCTTGACAAACGCTTGATTACACTAACCGCTGATTGGCTGGCATCCAGAGAACATTGCCGGGCATCACGATCCTCATTTTTATTAATTATTAGTTATTATGAAATAACTGTAAATATTAATATTTTACAGTGTCTCAAGTGAAAATAACAGTGTTTACACGTGCAGTACGCAGCCTCCCCGCTAGAGCGCAGCGTCGCACTGCAGTCTGGAGCTTACTGAGTTTACATCTTTAACAGAACACACAACATGTTTTTGCTTGGAAACTAAATGTTTAAGTATTTGTAATGATTGCATTTACCATCCAAATGTTTCCTCAGCCGATTTTAATCAACTGTATAATCCGAAAGTATTCGCGTCGTTAATGATCTTTCTGAATGGTCGTTCCCTTTAACTCAAACTAGCAGATATCGACACAAATTTATCAAATATTTTTTTTTATAGACTAAACGCTAATGTATAAAGTAATTGAAATTCACTTACCATGCGTGTTGTTTTCGCTGTCTTGGTTGACAAATGTGCATAGTTTTTCTTGGCTTGTTTTCTGAAAACAGAGCGAAGACGTGAATTATATACACCAACGTGTATTTTAATTTTCACACACCACAAACAAAACTTTACTAACGGTGTTACTAAATAAATGTCTTTATGAATTTCTTGCTTCGTTATTGAGAGGAATCGCAGGACAAACGCTTTTCGCTGCATTCAGGACTAAAACTGTCTCCTTTCGAGCTTCATCTGATCAAACTGTAAAGAAACCTCATAAATGTCGATGCTCAAAACTAAATTATGCTAGAGTTTAGACTGACAGGTTGTCTAACTTGTTGTGTATCGCTAAACTAGTTATAGATATAGCCTAAATATGACTGATATAATATTTGTCAATCATTGTATTTCTCTAAACGTCAGTTTAAACATTCATGACTATTTTCTGCGATTGTTAAAGTATTGAGTGAAAAGGACAAATACAGTTTAAAATTTCTGAGACTTTCTGAGACTATTTCTGAGAAAATTAATTGCCAGTGCTTGTCAGCTTTTTTCTGTTTGACTAATGAAGGGGGTGGATTTTAATCCACTGCTGCTTCAATGTATATGTAATGAATGTTTATAATCAAGGTATTAATCAATATATTTCCTTCTATATCAAATGAGTTGAATGACTTCTCTGGAGATTTTACTCTGTTTTAGAAGTTACCAGTGTGATTACTGAAATGTTCTTTTCATGTATTCTCTAATGTCTGTATTTGATCTGAATGCAGTCACAGTGCTTGCTTATTTAGCCCGGCTTCCAGAAATTAAATATGGAAAGATGTTTTGTTTTGTGTTTGAGAAATGTCTTCAATATGTGTCGATGCTTCTATTTTTCTAGGGTACCCTGACGACTATAAGTCACAGGGGTCATTGAAGCCAATAGTTTAAGGGACCATTTCTTTGTTAAAGCCTTACTTTCCTGTTAGACTAAAGTCTAGCTATCCTTGAGAGAAAGCACGCATTATCTTGATGTTTTGAGATGAGACTCCTGTTTATAGTTAGAGCCTGGCCAAATCCAATCTTGGAAAAGCTGTATGTCGGTGTGTGTGTTATAGTCAGTGATGGGAATAACGGCATTACTTTTTCCAGTAACGAGTAATCTAATTGATTGCTCTTCTCATCTTAATAACGCCGTTACCGTTACTGCCAAAAAAAATGGCGCGTTACTATAACTGATGAAGCTGTTTTTTTTTTTTCATCAGACCAACTAGATCTCTGAGCGAGAGGCAAATACTTTGTTTACTGTTCTTCCTTGGTTAGTGGGCAGAGCACGAGACAAGCGCATAAATGCTGACGATTGGCTGAGGTAGAGTAAAATGTCATTGTAAGCCAATCAGTGGTAGAGTTGGGCGGGTGTTCGAAAGCACGCATGTAGTGATGGGCATTCGGCTCTTTTGACTCAGCTCACTGAAAAGAGCCGGCTCTTTTGGCTCACAAACGGCTCTTTAAATGACTTTGACTATAATATTTCATAATTATTTAATTTCTATAGGCTAAATTCGTAAAAATAAAGTCGGCTCTTCAGATATGCGAGCCAGCTCCCGCCGTTCACCTAAAAGAGCCGGCTCTTTTAGAGTCGCGAACGACCCATCAAAAGCTCATTCGCGAACGAGTCGATCCATCACCACTAACGCTCATTCGCGAACGACCCATCATCACTAACGGCTAACGCTCATGAATTGCGAACGACCCATCATAACGCAGTGTCGGACAGGACAGGACACACAAGGAACAACACAAGCCAGTCAGTCAACGAGAGACCGGTATGGCGACGAGCCCAAATAATCCAAAAGTAGCCTTCTAAACATAATATTGAAGGGTTGGTCAAAATCCCTTGCCTCTTCAAATACATATATAATCATATATCATTTTGAATGGTTATATACTTCCTTTATAAAAATCAATAATCAAATATATGCATTATCACATAATTTTTATATTCTTGTGCTTGTGAAATTATATTTTCTTAAATGCATGGATGCAAGTAACCAGTTTCTTTTAGGTGCATTCCAATCTTACTTTGAGATTGCACGTAGTACACGCAGGACACGAAGGCCACGTAACCCACAAGGCCGTTTGTCTCTTTCTCTGGGATCAGTAGAAAGGTTAGAGGGTCCTAAAGGCAGCGTGGGCACATATGATCCTTCGTTGGACATATGGTCAAGCTGTATTGAGCGTTACTATCAAACTTTAATTGTTGTATTAAAATGTATTCTTTCCAGTATATTTCCTTCCTTGGGAGTAAATGCCGGTGATCTGTTTTTCTCCCAAACGAGTGAATGTTTTAGCATTATGTTTTGGTATACTTGACTGATAATAAGGAGCTCAGACTCTCTTCAGCCTTGATGGGAGCTGTTATTTGCTAGTGTCTGTTATTTGTGTGTGTGTGCGTATGACATTCTATGTAGGTTCTGGACGGTCGGACCAGACACCCCGGCGCCCTTCTCTAACCTGCGAGGCCACCACAGACCTAAATCTAATGAGTGGACGACAACTATCTTTACTAATGGCGATAGGCACCCCTATCTCCTCACATGTGTTAAATTGTTTAGGCTTTCATGTTTCTTAGCCAATGAGAATCATTCAACCTGTAAGCAATGACGTAGCTTAGACCTTGGAAATGGTATAACTGCTGTGATCTTTGTAACTGTAAGCGGGGCGGCCTACGAACTCCTGTGTGAGTCTTGAAGCTGACTTCTGCTGATGAAAATGCAAACTATCTTCAGTAAAACTTTTCTTTAATTTTTTATAATTCTGACTCCGGGTCTTCATTCTTCATATCTGGTTCTGGGTCTTTGACTGTATACCCCTTACAGTTATGGTGGAGGATGCGCTGGCAATTATTCTCGGTGACACCCCTGGCAAATCAACAAACAAGGTAGTAAGCTTTTGTTAATTGTTAGGGCTGTCTGACTGGAAGAGATTTTGAAGGAGAGCGGGAGAGCTTCACTCCGATGAGGCGAGTGAAGGAGTAAGTTAATTATACTGCTGACAGTATAAGAAGTCGCTGAGAGCGTCGTTAAGGGTAACGGCAGCAGACAGCGCAAGCGAAGCGTGCTCTATGGGGGCCCCGCTGGGCATTACTGGTGTAGCACCACCCCAGCAGAGCACGTCCCTGGGCTAGAGGTCCAGTGGCACCGTAAACCTGCTCAATCTCTTCCATCTCAGATAGGGGATCCCCGAACTTAGTGAAGTGAATCAGGCAGTTAGGGATACCAACAATAATAGGGTTGTTTGCCAGGGATGCATCAGGAACGATTCCGAGAGAGAAATTAAAAAAGTTGTGACCCAAATTGGCATGGACCAGTATATGTAACTGTGATTTTGGAGTATACTTTGCAGTTTCATCACGCAGAAGCCAAGCTGTGTTGTTCAAAGATCGCCGCCTCCATTTCTGCAATAACTTCAGGTGAGTATGAACCATGATTAAGATATGGCAGAAAAATGTAATAACTTAATCAGTAACCTGAAGAGTCCTGAAACAAATAGTGAGACAGGAAAAGCAAACGCTGTAAGCAGCTGTGCTCTAAAGCCCTCACTTCAAAGAAATTAGCAGAAATGATTAAGTAAATGGTAGTCAGGATTTTGATTCTGATTGGAAATTTAAAAAAAAAACTTGACTGGCTACAAACAAACAAAGAAACTGAAAAATTAAAATGTTTAGCCTCGTATTGCTTACGATGATTACAAGAAGCAAATGAAAGAAATTCTGGGTCAGGGATAATTTCCCTCGACAAGCGACTAAAGTTAAACAGACACTTTGTGAAAACAATATTTTGCAGCTTATGAAAATTAATATTCTGCCAATAATAATGATGAAGATTATGATTGGGTTATTATGATTAAATCAGCCACTGGTGGACTGTAAAAGAATACAGAGAACTGCTTAATCAGTAGCTCTGTTTGCATTCCTGAATGGGACACACACTGCTTCAAGGGTGTGATGCTGTAGTTGAGGCTGAAACAAATTCACCAGATGACAGACTTGATTGTGGTCAGTAGGGCCATTTAACACGTGACACATTTCTGGTAATAATGTGAGTTTGAAAGTAGATCAGTGTTTAAATGACGATATTAAAGTTGTCGTCTGAGAAAGAACAAGAGATAAAACAGGGTCAAAAGATTGAAGTCTTAAAGTGAATCCTTTTGAAGAAAAGATCTATAATACTAATTTTTATAAGTGAATTGATGAATACAGGTTGATGTGAAATTAATGACTCCAACAAATGTGAGTTGCAAAATATATCAAAGTAACTTAAAGGATGATTGTGTTGTAATTAAACATTTTAAAAAGGTTTTAGATGATATAGAGAGACTAATCTCACAGATGATTTACAATAACTGCAAAAGTATCACAAGCAGAGAGTGCTTGCCTCGTCAAACTTAGTGTGAATACTAATTGGAGATTGATAAACTCCAAGAGAAATCTTAAGTCAAATATTAAACTATGGTTGAGAACTTGACAATTAAAATTGAGATTGAGAAATGTGAAACGTTATTGAGAACTAGAATAATTATTTTTATGTAAGAATAAATAAGCAGAAGCAGTACTGGATTAACAGTTGCTAAATGCTGATTAAACAAACAGCTTGAAAAGTTGACCATGAAAGAACTAGAAGCTGATGTTTTGCTTTCAAAAGATAAGTGTGTTATTGGCTGTAAGGAAACAGTTTGCTTATCTGAATCTGATGTGTGCTGTGCCTGAAACTGCCAGTGCAACAGACTCAATCTGAGTGGAAATTTGTAATGCCTAAATTTCCTGATGTGTGGGCAAAAGACAAATATAAATAATATGTTTATTTGAAACCGTATGTAATATCTGGCAAAGATGCCTTAAGCTGGGATAGAGTTAAAAGATGGTAGATAAAGTTAGACGTTCAGAGTGCAGTGTACCAGTCCCTCTCTCATTCAATGTCTCTCTCTCAGTCAATGTCAGCTAAAAGCTGTTACCTGAGTCGGTGTCATAAGTGATAAGCTATTTGTAGTGACATCTTTGATTAGGTTATTTTAGGACCAGTAACTTCTTTGTCTGATCTTAGTCCCCACCATGAAACGGGGGAGGGGCAGACGGAAATGTACACTGAATGTACGGTTGTGATCTAAATTCACTGAGTATAATCCAAGTAGCTAGGTTGCTGCTTTTAAGATAGTTAATGGATTTAAGTGATTAAATACTGTTGTTATTGACCTGTCTCCCTATGTGAACACTATTGCCATCTCTATGACGGGTAAGACCTTCTATTGGCCAGACGGGGGCAACCCAAGCCAGAGTGGATCACGTAAAGTCACTGGGCATCTCAAGATGGAGGTGTTTATGTGAGAAAGGTATGAGAGTGGAGCGGATGACTGTGAGACCAGCAGCATCCTTTATCGTTAGGGCGGATGAGCTGTGAGGAGTTACAGACAGTCTGACCCAGAAACGTGAGTGTTCCTCTAATACCAATCACCAGAAACCGCATTCATTGTATGGCTTGTTTTTTTTTTATTGTGACAAGCGTCTGCAAATATGCCAGGGGAAAACACCCTGATGGAGATTATAGATAAAGGGCTAACAGGAGTGGGCTTTCAAGAGCCAGCTGAGGCCATGAAGTGATTCCCATTAGTTGTTGTGGAGACAGTAGCAAAACTTTTTATGTACTGGTTTGCCTTATGGGCAAGGAAAATCATGGTGTTGATTTTGAACTAATAGGTCTATGACATAGTTTTAACTCTTGAAGGTCGTTAGACATGGTGGTGGCTAAAGATGAAGACAGCTTTTGTAGATTTGAGAAAAGTCTGGATAACAAGGTGAATGGTCAAAGGTTATTGTAATTAATTTAATATTACATCTTGTCTAAGTTACAGCCTTAGAAGGCTGTTGAAAAAGATTATTTATTTATAGTGAAAGAGACTGCTTGAGCAGAGGAAGGGATGGTAACTGTGTCTGTCTTTCCATTATTGGCCTGCTAGAGCAAGCTGAAGCAAAATAATGATAATGAAACAAAACAACCCAGCTGACCTTGTTAAATTCTAATGAATAATGAACAAGACATGCTTTGAAACTGGTTGGGAGACCATGTAAAATTAGGTAGAAGCTACCAGAAAATGGGAAGTTTAAAATCTTATTTAAAATTTAAATCTTTTAGCAATAATATAAAGAAAAATTAATATTGAAAATGAGCAGTTAACATATGTGTGTCTAGTATGAGTGCGTGTGATGGTGACAGCACTTTATGTCTTGTATGTTGTACGGTCCACCCATTGGCCCAACACCGGAATCCAATGGTATGGTCGAAGGAATAATGCGTGTATGTCTTTTCAGCGCTCCAGTGAAGTTTACTTAATTTATTGGAATTTAGTTTAAATAATACTTTAGCTCTACGCTTAATCTGACTCCAATTTCAAATGCTAATCAAATTTAGATTGTGTTTCTTATTAGAAAACAGTCATAAATACTGATTATGAGTTAATTTAGATCTTTGATTATTCTGGCCATTTCATAATTTCAAATATTCGTTCATTAAGGACCTGGTGTCGCTTTGAGACGTCACGTCGCGAGTGTGCGCTCACGATCACAAACTAGCCAGTCCTAAAATAGTCAGAGGGTGCAGTGCAAACTATCTTACCCTACGCGGCCGCTCACTGCTGACTCATAGGTGTAATTTTTCTCAATAGTTGCAGCGTACAACATGCTAAGTTAGGAGATAGTCAGGAATCGGAAGGTCTAATGATGTGCCCCATGCTCCATTCATTAGTGCCTTAGGTGTGATCTATCCTGGACAGAGATTTGCGGGAACAACAGACTACACATAATCTACTAGAAATAATGATTCCAGAAAACTTCAGAATAATCAAGGTTAACATTTATTTTTGTCAGGAAAAATGTACCGTGCCAATTTTACAAGTAAATGATTAAAAGCCAATTCAGAAATAATAAATGCATGACATCAATTACTCAAAGATGATTCTAAAAGTAAGCAATGCATTCCTGACAGAGACACACAGTAGTGTGTGAGAGCTTTCCAAGGGGATAACACTGACACACTACTGCATGGGGGTTTTCCTGGTTACAGGTCCCAAAGATTGCTCTGTTACCTAGCCTTAAATACCCAGACCAGAAAAAGGGTTGTACCAATATTTTCCAGTGTGTTTTGGGTCAGTTCCTGTACCCCAGGGGGTAGCACCTGGTCTCGGGGGAGAGGGGAGATGTCTTGAAGAAACATCAACCAAAGAGGAACACAGGATTCTCCTAAGTCCTCAATCTTTCTCATATTACCAATGACTGCAATGAAATTAAGACCATTTTACCAATCGCACCGAGACACTTAAAATGATACCAAACACGAAAAGGAAAAACAATAGATTCCCAAGATACATCATATATGATATATAAGCATTCTTAGTGAACTTTTGGTGACTTGACTCAGGGGGAGAGGGAGAGGGGGATGCAGAGATAAGATAGGAGAAACGTTTGGACAAGACAATGTCCTGTGCTCTGTCTTTGCGATCTTCTGTCCAGGGTGCGTTTTATTGCTTTATGGTGAGTTTTATCTCAGCTTTTGTCTTAGCAGGAAAATCGGTTCTTACAGTAGTCAATAGCGAGAGACAACTTATCGTTGTATTCCGTCTGAACTGTGCCCTGAATTACACATATGATGTTTGTCAATTAAAAGATAATTATGAAAGTCAAGAAAGTCGCAGTTTGTCATAAAACAGAAGAGTAACATTTAGTTTTATGTGGAAATCGCTCAATGAACTACATCTCCCGGGAAGCGAAACAACAGCGAGATCCGCTGCTCGTGTGTGTGCAGTCTGGTACAAAACACTCAGGCATGACGGCGTAACCAACGTTACGATTATAACGGTCAAACAGTCTCAGTAAATCTTCAGTAAACTCAGCTTCATTCATTGAGAGAAAATGTGCGCCTTTGGGGTTTGTAGTCTTTGTAATTACGTATTTTCAGTCTTATACCTCAACAGTTTTACTTTAAACTGCGACTTTCTTGACTTTAAAATGTATCTTTTAAATTGACAAACATCATACCTATGTGTAATTCAGGGCTCAATTCAAACGAGATCAAAATATTTGTTGTCTCTCGCCATTGACTACCATGCAATATTTTTTCCGAAATAAGGTCCCATGGTGGTCATCCGGAAGGGGAGGGACTTAGGCTCTCTATAGATATTCATGTTGGTCTGTGCCTGTTATGTGCTATTCACTTTCACACTGTTGCTAATATATGTTACTTTGTACACTCTTCATATCACAGTCCTCCTGCACAGATGACAGAAACTGTGCTCACATTTGCTGTCCTGCGGCAATAGCCTACAGGAGAGCAGTCGCGTTTTAGACCAAACATATGGTGACTGAGTGTGACCTGGACGCATCAGTGATGGTGAGATGTTTTGCTAAATAAAATTATCCTGTTTGAAGAATTGCGCATCTGTATCAGATTTTCCATCTGTATCATCTCTGTGAGCTTTTGTGAGGTATCACGCATGCGCAGTAAGGTGAATTTAGAAGTTTCTCATCCACACTGAAGCGTCGGAAAACACCTGAAAACACTAGTGTGGACGGAGAGCATTTTTAAACGAAAACGCCGTTTTCAAACGTATCCGGATTAATGTGGACGTAGCCAAAGTTTTTTCTCTCGGAATTCTGACTTTATAACACGCAATTGCGACTTTATTTCACCAATTCTGACTTAATATCTCGCAATTCTGACTTAATATCTCACAATTCTAACTTTATATCTCACAATTGCGACTTCTCACAATTCTGACTTTTTTTCTCACAATTGCGAGTTTATATCTTGCAATTTTGACTTTTTTTTCTCAATTGCGAGATATGAAGTCAGAATTGTGAGAAGAAAAGTCAGAATTGTGAGATAAAAAGTCACAATTATTATTCTTATTTATTTGGTGGCGGAAACAAGCTTCCAGTGTTTAGACAATGCGTTAGGATTTTGTACTGTTAAGTTGAGACATAATTATGTGGACCTTAATAGAGAAAAAACATTTCAAGTCAAAAAACACAATTATTATAAGTAAACTAAATAATATAAATATATTATGTAAAGTGCACATCCTTACTCATTCATTTTTTTGAGTGTGAATTGATGCAAAAGGTGAAGACAAACTTAAAGTCTTTGAGACTGTTACGAACCCTTTTTGAAAAAAGCTGGCTACGTAAGGGTTTCACAACATAAAGGAGGACACGTGAAACTCAAGTGCGCTGCATTGACATTTATTTCTTACAAACACGCAAAAAACTCAAGAAACACGTATCACAAATAAATATAACTAATAAACTTCAAACAATATGAAGGCAACAAACATTAACAAGACGATCAACCAAATAAAGTAAATAAAAGAAATGAAACAAGAAAGAAATGCTTGTTTGCTGGTTCTCCTCTCTCCTGCCATACTCCGCGTCAGCGTCCGTCTTATAGTGGATCAGCAACGACTCCAACGAGGCGCAGGTGTATAATGATACACAGGTGCAGACCCATCAGTAATCTCAGACACACAAAAGAAGCACAGAGTCATGACGTCATCATAAGTAGAGGGAAACACGAGACACGAACCGTAACATTCCCCCACTTAAAGAAAGAACCAGTCTTCTTAGACAGGTTCTGGACGAAACGAACAGTAAAAGCAAACAAGAACATCACAACAAAAAAAAAAAAGATGACAGACTACACATAAAGTAAATACATTTACCTAGCCCCGAGAAAGGGCATCTGCGACGACGTTGTCCGTTCCTTTCTTGTGGTGGATCTCAAGATTATAACATTGAGCTATAAGCGCCCAGCGCATCAAACGTTGGTTATGATTGTACATTTTATTTAAAAAAAACAACGGATTATGGTCCGTGTAGAGGATGACGGGAGTAGAGCTGTATCCCACATACACATCGAAGTGCTGCAAAGCAAGCAACATAGCTAGAGTCTCTTTTTCGATAGTTGAATAATTCAACTGGTGACGATTAAATTTAGCTGAGAAATAAGATACTGGATGGGATATTCCATCACCACCATTCTGAAGCAGGACAGCTCCAACTCCGGTCGCGGTGGCGTCTACTTCAAGCTTAAACGGACGAGCCAGGTCAGGAGCAGACAACACCGGAGCACTGCAAAGAAGAGACTTTGCACACAAAAATGCAGTTTGACATTCATCAGTCCAATTAAAAACAATTTTAGAGCTACACATCTTCGTTAAGGGAGCGACAACAGTCGAGAAATTTTTACAAAAACACCTGTAATAGCCAGCCATGCCTAAAAATCGTCGCAACTCTCTCCTAGTAGTGGGCACAGGGTATGCAAGAATAGCGGTCACTTTTGCGTCGAGCGGACGTACTTGACCGTTTCCAACCTGTTTCCCCAAGTACGTAACGGAGGCTTTCGCAAAATCGCACTTAGTCAGATTTAAAGTTAACGAGGCATCGGCTAGTCGGCTAAAAACATTGTGCAAAGTAGAGATGTGATCTGTCCACGTGGAAGAAAAAATAACAACATCATCAAGATAAATGTTACAGTTCGGAACATCACCTAAAACTGCAGACATTAACCTTTGAAAGGTAGCAGGCGCGTTTCGAAGACCGAACGCCATACGCGTATATTGAAAGAAAGAGTCGGGAGTCACAAAGGCGGAGACCTCAGAAGCACGTTCAGTTAATGGCACCTGCCAGTAGCCTTTTAAAAGATCTAATTTTGTAATGTACCGAGCAGTGCCAAGATTGTCAATACAATCCTCTACTCGAGGCAACGGAAATGCATCCGGCACAGTAACAGAATTCACTTTGCGGAAATCAGTACAAAAACGGAACGAACCGTCCGCTTTAGGGACTAAAATGCACGGTGAACTCCACGGGCTATTACTCTTTTTGGCAAAACCATTTTGAACCAGATAATTCACTTCACATTTCATGATTTCTCGTTTACCTACTGGACAACGATACGCATGCTGTTTTATTGGACCTGCATTACCCACCTCAATATCATGCTGGATGACAGAGGTACCAGACGGAACATCACTAAACAAGTTAGAATAAGTTTCTACTAAGTCAATCACATCCTGACGCTCTTCGAGAGATAAGTAAGACAAACGAGAAGGTAAAACTCTTAAAATCTCTGAATTCTTTAGATGACCACCGCTGAACATATCCATAGACATTTTCAACCCATCATCTACATCCTCAGCACCCATGGTACTGGACAGCAGAGATACCCGTTCTACATTTAACACCGGCTGTGCCTCACTCTGGGACAAACTATTCACCTCATCAGTCTTCTCAATTCGGGCTACATATTTTTTCAGCATATTTACATGACACAAACGTGTCTTCCGTCGTCGTTCTGGTGTATGGATTATATAATCAGTGTCACTTAGCTTGCTCTTAATCACATACGGACCTGCAAATCGCGCAGCTAAAGCAGAACTGGGCAAAGGTAGCAACACTAATACTTTTTCTCCAGGCGTAAAATTACGCACAACCGCGCGTTTATCAAAACAACGCTTCATTTTCTTTTGCGAAAGAGAAAGAGCTTCTTTCGCGACTACACAAGCACTTCGCAATCGTTCGCGGGTACGAGTAACGAAATCAAGCACATTACGTTTCTCAGTCGTACCAGTAGAGAGAAACTCATCTTTTAGTACTTTTAAAGGACCCCGTACATTATGTCCAAAGACCAATTCCGACGGACTAAACCCAAGTGACTCTTGTCGCGCTTCACGCAATGCAAACAAAACCAAAGGGACTCCCTCATCCCACTCATTCCCTGCCTCGAGGCAATATTTTCGCAGACTAGATTTCAACGTCTGGTGCCACCTCTCCAGAGCTCCCTGCGATTCAGGATGGTAGGCACTGGATGTGACATGTGACACACTCAAACCTTTCAGCACATTTCGGAAGATTTTAGACACAAAATTAGTACCTTGATCTGTTTGAACAGTTCTCGGCAATCCGAATGTGGTGAAAAACTTTATTAGCTTTGGTGACACTTTTGGCAGTTATATTCCGTAACGGAATTGCTTCTGGAAATCGTGTGACAGCACACATAATCGTTAACATATACTGAGAACCGGATTTAGTTCGCGGCAACGGCCCGACGCAATCTACCAAGACACGTTCAAACGGTTCTCCTACAGCCGGAATAGGGTGAAGTGGAGCAGGTGGCACGATCTGATTGGGCTTTCCTACTATTTGACAGGTATGACAAGACTTACAATATCGAGACACATCAGCTTTCAACCCAGGCCAAAAGAAATGCTGGAGCACCCGATGGTAAGTTTTATTTATACCGAGATGCCCAGACCAAGGATGATCATGTGCCAAGCTTAAAATATGCTGTCGAAACTTCAAGGGCACCACAACCTGATGGACCACGTTCCAGTCATCCGAATCTTCGTCATTCGATAACCGAGCATTCCAGCTACGCATCAACACAGTGTTGTTCCAATAGAACTGATGGTTGTACAAAGGTGACATTTTACTGTCAGCACTTAAACGACATTTCTCTAACGTATGATCACTTTGCTGAGCCGCAGTGAGAACATCGCACGAAATAGGCAAAAATACGTCAGGATCGGGACAAACAGATTCTTGGGACAAATTAACATCCATCTGCTCTGTCAAGGCATTTTTCTCAAACATCTCTGCAAAAATAGACTCACCTAGACTCACTTCATTCTCCTTAACGAGATTTTTCGTCTGAGCACGCGTCGTAACTGCACTAGAAGCAAAAACATTCGGAAAATGTTGAGCGAGTACATCTGGTTGTTGATCAGTAACTGGAATATTAGTAACATGTACAACTGGCATTACTTTCCCTCCAGCAAGATCATTTCCCATGATAAAATTAATACCTTTCACAGGTAGGGAAGAACGAGCCGCTACATTAAAACATCCAGAAACTAATTCAGACGTCACCCAGACGCGATGAATAGGTACAGTGATGAAACCCATTTCTATGCCCTGCACGATAGTGCTTGTATCACATTCGGAGTCTGCACAGAAAGGCAAAGTGTCAGACAGTATTAAAGACTGAGATCCTCACGTATCACGTAAGATCTTCACAGCCTTCTGGTCCTCAACACGACCAGTCAGTGATACATAACCGTCAAACACGAAAGGCTGAAAACACTCATCAGGAGCTACTGAAATCATGGTCTGTGGAGACACAGTTTTCACTAAAACTGAACTGCGAGGTTGAGCGGGAAAATCCTGACGTTCATGCTTTTGTTTTAAAATTCGACACTCAGCAATTATGTGTCCAACCTTGTGACAATAGCCACACTCTTTACGCATTTTCGGGCTAGATGGACCAGGCCTGACTTTAAAATCAGAAGAATTAACTTCATTCTCTCTTTGCGGAGTGTAACCTAATTCACTCGCACGCTTTAAAAACACAGGTTTATGAATAAGTGCATACTCGTCTGCTAAAACAGCTGCTTGCTGCACAGTAGTAACCTTTTGTTCATTTAAATATAAAGCAGTACGCTCAGGAACACAATTTCTAAACTCTTCAATGAGCAAAAGTTCACACAAAGATTGATAATCCGCGACTTTACACGCCTTTATCCATCGATCAAAAAGTATACCCTTCTCACGGGCAAATTCGACATATGTCTGAGAAGCGGATTTTTTCGTTGAGCGAAAACGTTGCCGGTAATGTTCAGGTACTAACTCATAAGCACGGAGAATCGCATTTTTTACGGTCTCATATTGAACACTTTCCTCCAACGGAAGAGATGCACAAATTTCTTGCGCTTTCCCTGTTAACTTACATTGTAACATTAATGACCAGACTTCTGTTGGCCACTTCAACGCAGATGCTATTCTTTCAAATGCCTGAAAATAAGCTTCAACCTCTTTCTCCCGAAAAGGTGGAACAATTACAATATTTTTCGCTACATTAAATGAAGTCGAATGATCAAGAGAATCCGTTACTACAGGTAAAGAGTTAACTGTAGGTATCACAGGAATATTTGACACGAGTACCGCAGCTTCAACCTCCGAACTAGGTCTATCTTCACGTGTAAATTTGTTAAATCTTTTTGAATCATCTCGAACAGACTGTAACTCTAACTGGCGCATTTTAACTTTCATCTCCGCATCGATACGGGGCAATTCAAGCTGATGGTGCAACTCATCCTTCCGTGCTTGAGCTCTGTCTTGCGTCTCAAGCTGTAAGCGAGCTAAACGTACTTTCAAGCGCACACCTCCCTGATGTACAGGCGATTCTTCGGTAGAGAGGGATAAAGGCTCAAACTTAGGCAAAGAAAAAGGTGGTCCGACCTTCGCCCCACCACCGGCATCCGACGTAATTGGATTGCCAGCGAGAGGACGCAATGAAGTCGAAGACTGCAGCGAAGGTTGTTCCTCGTCATCCATAACAGCTGCAACTGATTCTGCTGATTCAGGAACATCCTCCAACAAAGGCAACACCCCAACATTAATTAAACCAGTTAACAAACTAGCTTTCAAGTCTTTCTTAAGCAATGTTTTCGAAAACAGGTATTTCAAAATGTCGAGCAATAAGGAACAAATCGTCCTTTCTACATGTTTCTAACACTGCAACGCTAGGTTGACTTATAAACTCCTTTAAATCAAATATGAGCATATGATGAGCAATAACACAAACATAATAAATCAGTAGGCTACGAACGACTCCGGACCTAAGCCTACCTAACCAAGACTAACTAAAACCTCTCTAGTCTTCAGAGGGTACCAGTTGAGAGGCAAGCCTCCCCCCCGGAGTACCTCCAAACACAACAAACTAAAATAATAAAGAAAACAATAAATAGTAAACCGTAGTGAGAACCGACGCTAAGCACGGCCCCCCTGGTTTACTCTACCTACCCGGAGATCGCCCAGCACCACTATCTTTATCTGCTCATCAAACAAAATTAAAGTAATCCGAAATCTCAACGAGCCCCCAATTTATGTTACGAACCCTTTTTGAAAAAAGCTGGCTACGTAAGGGTTTCACAACATAAAGGAGGACACTTGAAACTCAAGTGCGCTGCATTGACATTTATTTCTTACAAACACGCAAAAAACTCAAGAAACACGTATCACAAAGAAATATAACTAATAAACTTCAAACAATATGAAGGCAACAAACATTAACAAGACGATCAACCAAATAAAGTAAATAAAAGAAATGAAACAAGAAAGAAATGCTTGTTTGCTGGTTCTCCTCTCTTCTGCCATACTCCGCGTCAGCGTCCGTCTTATAGTGGATCAGCAACGACTCCAACGAGGCGCAGGTGTATAATGATACACAGGTGCAGACCCATCAGTAATCTCAGACACACAAAAGAAGCACAGAGTCATGACGTCATCATAAGTAGAGGGAAACACGAGACACGAACCGTAACAGAGACGGATCTCACAATAATATGTTTGACTTGATTCTGTGAAGATTGGCAAATCATCTTAGCTTGTTACAGATATTAAGCTATAAAGATGTACCAGTCAGACCCACCAAACAGCACAAAACAAGCATTTGAAACATCAATTGCTTCAATTGTTCACAAAAAAAAGGATGATGGAATACAATAGGCTCTTGTAATGAGTCATCAACTCAAAAGTGTGTGTTAACTATTGCCATGCCAAATTTTGCCAAACAAACCGAGGCGGCGACTGCTCTCCCTTGACTGTGAAGACTAAGATGATGGGAAATTACTTACTAACGACACAGTTTAATGCTCATACGCTTAAACAGTATTTACTCATATCTAAAAAATAATTCATTTTGTTCATTCATCAGACGTTCTCTTTCGCATGTGGAAAGTTTCACTTTCTTGCTTCTCATACCAGCCCTGGGCGCTCTCTAAGTACAGATGGCGCTTGCTCAACACAACCCAGCGTTACAATATGCCATAATTCCAGCCAATTAGAGATGAGGCTGCTAAATTCTGATTGGCTGGCTTGACAACCAATCACAAGACTCTCTGCATCACTGACTGTGGAAGAGGAAAAAATATTTTGTAAAAATAGGCCAACGATTGCGTCATAACCACGTGACTTTCTGTCGCACAATAGAGACATTACCGTATAGACAGGAGGAGAAGCTCGCAGGCAATCTTTTACTGTCTATGAGGCAATCGGGGGGACATGGAGGCATAAAGTCAAGGGAGAACCCCATAGATAGAGAGTCCATAAAAGCAACGGGACAAAATATTCCAACAGCGTTTTTGAGGAAATAGGTGATTCAGATTTGTCTTGGCACAGCTACTAGAAGATTTACAACTGTCAGAACGGTTGCTCACGTCACATCTACGTCGTCACGCTCAGTTTGAGCCTGTGCAGTCGCTCAGCCATCAGGAAGTGAGTGCTTCTAATTGGCTTCAATTTTCTCCGTTGAAATCAAGGGGGTCGCTGTGTCCATTTCTTTTACTCTCTATGATGAAAAACACATACGCCTAGTTTAAACTGAATCAGACTCATAGGCTGCATCCGAATTGCATACTTCCCTACGAAAAACAGTGACTAAAGAAGTTTTGTTTTTTGCCTGTAAACAGACTAAACGCATGTAAGGAACTCAGCTTTTTGGAAATATTAATAATCAATTAATTATGAATATTTGGGTCAGTTAATTGGATTGACTTGATTTGGCTGAATTAATATTACAATCAATTAATCAGTTCGTCCAACGAACTCTTTTGATTATTAATTTATTCTAAGAAAAGGGTATCTTCCATGGCCACAGAAGAATAATTATTTCTTAGCATGTACAGCACTTTGAGCACAAATGATAAAGCTTGGGTTGCTGAATATTCGATCCCTTACTCCAAAATCACTCATAGTTAATGATATGATTTCAGATTATAATCTAGATGTGCTGTGTTTGACAGAAACCTGGTTAAAACCAAATTATTATATTACTTTAAATGAGTCAACCCCACAAGATTACAGTTATAAACACGAACCTCGTCTGAAAGGCAAAGGGGGAGGTGTTGCTGTAATTTATAGTAATATTTTCAAAACCACTAAGAAATCTAGTTTTAAATATACTTCTTTTGAAGTGTTGGTTCTTAATGTAAAAATATATAGTGTAAACGATAAATCACATTTGAGAATTCAGCTGGCTACTGTATACAGGCCACCAGGGCACCATAAAGATTTTATCAAAGAATTTGCTGACTTTCTATCAGAATTAGTATTGGCTGCAGATAAAGTACTAATTGTTGGTGATTTTAATATACATGTAGATAATGAAAAAGATGCATTGGGATTTGAATTTAAAGATATTGTAAACTCAATTGGAGTTAGACAACACGTGTCAGGACCTACTCATTGTCGTAATCATACTCTAGATCTAATATTATCACATGGAATAGATATTGATGCCGTTGAAATTCTGCAGCAGAGCGATGACATCTCAGATCATTATCTAGTCTCATGTAAATTACATTTAGCCAAGGCTGCAAAGCCGACTCCGTGTTATAAATACGTTAGACCTATAACTTCTGCCACTAAAGATTGCTTTATCAATAATCTTCCTAATCAGTTTCATCATCTCAGCATCTCAGATAGCTTAGAAGAACTCGATATTGCAACAGAAACTTTTAACTCTCTCTTTTCCAGCACTTTAGACGCAAGTTGCTCCATTGCGCTTAAAGAAGATTAAAGAAAATAGTCCAACTCCGTGGTACAACGAGCACACCCAGGCCCTCAAGAGAGCAGCCAGAAAAATGGAGCGCAACTGGAAGAAAACTAAACTAGAGGTATTTCGGATTTCATGGAAAGAGAGCTCGATTGCTTACAGAGAGGCTTTAAAAGCTGCTAGATCTGCTTATTTTTCAACCCTATTAGAAGAAAATAAACATAATCCTAGGTATTTATTTGAAACAGTAGCTAAACTAACGAAAAAGAAAGCTTCAAGCTCAGAAGTGTCCAAGCAACACAGCAGTGATGACTTTATGAACTTCTTCACTTATAAGATTGATAATATTAGGGACAAAAATATAACTATGCAACCGTCTACCATAGTATCGCATCAGACAGTGCATTGTATTGTCCATGAGGAAAAAATTGATTCATTTGTTGCCATAGGAGAGGACGAATTTTCTAAACTTGTTAAATCATCTAAATCGACAACATGTATGTTAGACCCTATACCGACTAAACTACTGAAAGAGATGCTTCCAGAGGTCATAGATCCTCTTCTTACTATCATTAATTCGTCTTTGTCTCTAGGATACGTACCAAAAACCTTTAAGCTGGCTATGATAAAACCGCTTGTTAAAAAAACGCAACTTGATCATACAAAATTAGTCAATTACAGGCCGATCTCGAATCTGCCTTTTCTATCAAAGATATTAGAAAAAGCAGTATCCTCACAACTGTGTTCCTTTCTAGAAAGAAATTATATCTGCGAGGATTCTCAGTCAGGATTCAGACCGTACCATAGTACCGAGACAGCTCTCATCAGAGCCACAAATGATTTGCTCTTATCATCCGATCGTGGTTGTATCTCTCTATTAGTGTTACTCGATCTTAGTGCTGCATTTGATACTATTGACCCCAACTGTCAGAGATGTCTGAAGGAAGGTCCCAAGAGCGATGGCAGATTAACAATGTCTTTAATATAACAAAGGAATGCGCCTCGTAGGGCTAGCAACAGAAAGTCTCTCATTAAATGCTGCAAACAATAGAGATGTAACCCTGGACTGGGCTGGCGGGTCCCGGAGTGGCAACACAGGAGAAAAGCAGAGCCACAACAGCAGCGGTAGGGACTCAGGTAAGGAACCCGTCTCTAGTCTTCAGTAGCAGGGTAACTGGGCAGATAATAGCTTTAGCGAACAAACAATCAGGGAAGCCTGCAGAACAGGACTCACCAAACGAGACAGGACAGGACAGGATAATCAGGTGAACAGTCTGACTCGTACGCAATCATTGATAATAATCTGGCAAAGGAGAGGTGGAAAAAGGATCAAGAAGTAGGAAGACTAATCAGAGGTAAAGAGGTAGCAGGTGAAAAGGGGATGAATGCAATAGCGATAATAGAAGAGGGCTGGCAGAGAATGAAGAGAGTAATAGTAAATGGGTGTGTCTGCACAGAGTGTGTGTGTGTGTGTGTATGTGTGAGTGAATGAATGAATGAAAGAAAATAGCGTGTGTGACCAGAAGAGGGAGACAGAGAAAGGAAGGAGAATACCAGGATCATGACAACAACATTCTTCTTAACCCCCGCCGGCGGGCCCATTTGCCATTGCATGTTTAAAACAATAATATCTTAGTAAAAACCTAAAGTAATATTGCCAAACTATATATCATTTGAAAGCTTAAAATCTCTAGTTTTCATATTTGGTGGCTGTTATCTAAAATATATTACAGAGGAGCAGAAATTTATCAATTTGCAACAAGAATATTTCATATTCATTAGGAGTATTTAGGCCTTTATTTTGAAATAACAATAAACATGAAAAATCATGAAAGATTGGTAGAAACCTCAGTTTGTTTTCATGCCATGAGTTCAAAAGATAACACCAATTCCATTTTATGAGAAAAAAAGGTCTGAAAATGTTTTAAATATAAAGAAAAAGTATGGATTCTCGATTTGTAATGCGGCTGCGAGCTATAACGCTATAACGTAGTCTTTATGCATTTATTAGAGGTTTAATTCAAATCAAATACTGCCAAACCACCCCTACTACTTCTGAATAGGATGTCTACTTCATAAATTGTATGAAAATTATGGAAATACATGGTTCAGATCACTCAAAACATATGAAAATGGAGGCGCCCTTATATGGGCAGTAATGGAGTCTGGTGTTCACCTAGTGAAAAAGTTGGGTACTGCGCCCGAATAAAATCTTACTGAAAGCTCATTTTTTGAGATATCAACCTAAAATTTGGAATACAACTTGTTCAGATATTTGACTTTATTTTTCTTGCAGTTTTAGAGTAAAATATATTTTGGAATATATATATTTTATATAAAATATTAATCATTATATTTTTACATTACACAATTTCATAAACTCAAACTTATATAACTTTTTTTCTGTTTCATTTTTTACAATTTCTGGACTTCTACAATAATCTGGAAAATGTCTTCTTTAAAACAAGACCAGGCATAGGTCTAAATTCCAAAGCATTCCTGAATTACAACCATTTAAGTTTGGATAGTGATTTTATGTCTATGCAAAAAAAAGGGGGGTGCCAGTTAACAGGTTAAATAGACTCGAAAATTATGTTGGCATTAGTGGAGTTGCACTAGCATGGTTTAAATCATACTTATCTGACCGTTATCCGTTTGTACCAATAAATGAAGATATGTCTTTTCGATCACAAGTTCAGTATGGCGTACCACAAGGCTCAGTACTAGGACCGTTGCTGTTCACTCTGTACATGCTACCATTAGGAGATATCATTAGGAAACATGGAATTAGTTTTCACTGTTATGCTGATGATACTCAGCTCTATATTTCTTCATGCCCCGACGAAACTTACCAATTCACAAAATTAACGGAATGCATAGCCGATATAAAAAATTGGATGACTAGTAATTTCCTACTACTAAATTCTGAAAAAACAGAGATTCTAATTATTGGACAAAAAACTTCCACACATAATAACCTAGAATACTGTCTAACACTTAATGGTTGCTCTGTCAAGTCTTCGTCGTCAGTTAGGAACCTGGGTGTGCTCTTTGATACCAATCTCTTATTTGAAAGTCACGTGTCTAGTATCTGTAAAACCACATTTTTCCATCTTAAAAACATATCTAAATTACGCCATATGCTCTCATTAACAAATGCAGAACAATTAGTTCATACGTTCATGACATCAAGGCTAGATTATTGTAATACTCTACTGGGTGGTTGCCCTGCACGCTTAATAAATAAACTACAGCTAGTTCAAAACGCAGCAGCTCGAGTTCTTACCAGAACCAGGAATATGACCATATTAGCCCAGTTCTGTCAACACTGCATTGGCTGCCTATTAAACATTGTATACATTTTAAAATATTGTTGATTACTTACAAAGCACTAAATGGTTTAGCTCCGCAGTATTTGAGCGAGCTCTTAATGCAAGTCCTTCACGTCTATTGCGATCTCAAAATTCTGGCCAGTTGATAATACCTAGAATATCAAAATCGACTGCTGGCGGGAGATCCTTTTCCTACTTAGCACCAAAACTTTGGAACAGTCTTCCTACCATTGTCCGGGAAGCAGACACACTCTGTCAGTTCAAAGCTAGACTAAAAACACATCTCTTTGACCTAGCATACACATAATACATTATCGACTTCTATAATTCAATGTTAGGCTGCATAGATTAGGTCAGCCGGAACTGGGAACACTTCCCTTAAATCCAGATGTACTCGTTACATCATAAGAAGAATGGCATCTACGCTAACTTTAGTGTCTTTGTTTATCCCGAGGTTTTCCTGCAGCCTGCCGGATCCAGATCTGACGAAGGAGATTCGCCTGGACCCGATGACAATGCAGTGCTGAAGTGTCAACTATCCTCTCCCTATGGAGGATCCCTTTCCCACTCTACAGATAAAGCGTTGTTGAAATCCGGTTCGCGTACCCCGAAGTGATAAAATAAAATTCGGTATCAAATTTATAGGCAAGACAAGTAGTTTGTTTAGGCATGGTTTGTAGGGAAATTACAAACCTGCGCACACATATTCAAACGAATATAACTATAGAATCAATTTTTAATGCGCATGTGAACGCCATCAGGTCACAGGTTTTGCGTTTAAAGTCTGTTTCACGAGTTCACACTTACCAATGATCAGAGAATAAAAATGGTTATGCGTATTTGGCGTGCTGTCCGGGGGGAGGGCTCCGAGCTCGGAAATTGGGCCCGAACCCAGAGTACTCCCCCGTATCTCTGTTTAGGAAGATAACTAGGCAAGTGTGAGGAGATGGGGTGGTGGAGGGATGCTGAAAACTGTCGAGGAATATGGGTGAGTTGACTGTGTGTATTTATAGGCTTTATCTGTGCTGATTGAGTGGACCAGTTGATTACTGATTGCTGACAGCTGGCTGACTTGATTGTTTGATCATTAGAACGTGTTCCTCCCGAACCTTGTTAATAAAACATCAATTAGAGAGAACGCCGTTGTCTTAGTGGCCCCTAATGTAATAACAAATGATAATTTTGCTGGAAGTGAATCAATCAAAACCAACTTTAGCCGAAAATAACATTATTCAAAATCGCTATAAAGCCAAAACAATCTCTGTTACCGTAAATTGTATGTTTATCTCTCTGTAAAGCTGCTTTGAAACAATCTCCATTGTTAAAAGCGCTATATAAATGAAGATGACTTGACTTGACTCATTCATTCATTTTGTGTTTCTTTAGTTATTTACAGTGCTTTAACGCTATCTACCGAACACTTGTGGTAACGACAGTTTTGGTGTACTGTTTCTATTTCCTGTTGTATTCTCGTTTGGAACGAGATTAGTGTTTATGGTGCGTTCTATTATAGCCAACGAACCGACTCGGACCTCGGATATGACGTCACGTCCACACTTCAAGCGTTCTATTATGTTTTGGGCGTCCGAAAACATAATAGACATAAAAAAACCCCATAAAAATGGACGCCACCCGTTGTAATGGTAGCACTGGCTGAGTACCAGGCGCTCCAAAATAAGTATGTGCTTCACCTTACAGAACACCGAGGAAGAACTTGAACTTGAAAATGTTCACTTTATGTTTTTCATGTTAATCTTCTGTTAGCAACGCTAGCAACGTAGTAATTGCACTCACAACAACCGATTCCCATACCTACAGGGGACGCAGTAATACGAGTGATTATAATTGTCATTTAAAATACCAAAGTGGTTCAAAAACAATGAAAACAATTCATACTTTCAAGTCACACAGGGCGCAGCCATCTTGAATTCCGAAACGGAATTCTTGCTCGGTGTCCTCACGGTTGTCCGACGTCCGAAAGGAGAAATCCGAGGAAAGGGGGCGTGTTGCTAAGCAACGTCTGTCTTCCGATTCGGATCTCCGAGACGGATAAATAATAGAACGCACCATAAGTTATGCCGCGTTCCAGGCAACCTGTAACCTGTGTTTTTCCAACCTTATACCCGTGAAAGTGCACTGGAACGGCAGTCAAACCCGCGACTTCCCACCCGTGAACTCGTACTAGATCGATGTACTCCCAGTTACGAGTTCTGACGTCAGATAGCCAGCAAAACCATACAAAACAACAATGGCAGCCCCTACGAATGCAGTGTTTCTGCATGTGGTACACAGTGAGAATACACTTTAGGACAATATGACGTTGCAGTCAAATTAATAATATAATAATGATAATAATACACACACGATTATGTATTACAATGTTATGTGTCTGAAACAATAAGTATGTATATACACACAGGATTATGAATTACAATGTTATGTGTCTGAAAAAATAAATATGTATATTGCGCTCAGGTAGTTTAGCGTGACGGGCCTGGAACGCTACAAAGTCGTGAGTCGTGTTTTGAAGTCGTGATTTACGTGCTCAAAAACCTGCCTGGAACGCAGCATAAGTACACGACTTTTCCGGAGCGAGTTGTACTCCGTGTTGTGTATATTCTGCTTTCAAGTTTCTTCAAACCCGCTCAGTTGTGTTTTCCCTCGGGGGCAATGCCGGTGAGTAGCACTGTGTGTAATATTAGTCGTTTTCTTAAGATGTGTAAGAAGAAAATGAACGTGTTGCCACGAAGTGTAGATTCCTCTGTTTTTCGTGTAATGGCGGTTCATGCTTAGTAGAAAACAATGTATGTGTTGCATTTGGTTTTGGAAATGATTGAAGAAGACAATTTGAGTTAATAGATACTTTTATTTGTGTTTGCAGTTTTACAGCTTGTTTTTTGCACTGGTGTGTGTAAAATAAAGGAGAGGAGAAAAAGAATCTCAAGATAAAGTATCATCTCATTTCTTTGTTCACCTCACCTGGCTGTTTATACGCGCTGGATAGCTATATACGCATACGTTTAGTGAGGCCAGTACAGCGATCGTAAAAGTGACTTTGTATTGCAAACAAAACAGAACCAAATGTACAAGTTTTATTAACTAAATATAGATATTTATATGAATATAAATAAACTAAACAACATACACACATGAATACATAAATAGGTGAGTGACAGAACGAAACCGAAAACGGAACTATTGAGAAGTTCCATGTAAGTATATGAGAAGAACATCAGCATTTCATTATCAAAGTATACTTGCATGCCTGGGTAGCGTACACTGTTATCAAAGTTGTTGAAAACTGAAGTTGTTGATGATTCTGCGAGTGTCAGATCTTGAGGTCTCAATCATTTTCTTCTTTGTTGGATGAAGAAGATATGATGAAGTTATGGTGGGTTAGAGTCCTTGTTACAAACTCCTGAGATTGTCCTTGGTTCTTTGTGAGAGAGTGTCCTCTCTTTTCCATGAGGCCGGATCTGGTTGAGATCCAGGCCTGCTGGGAGGCCTCTGGGCCCCCATAGAGGGGCGAGGGGGTTCCCCCGTATCACCCGAAACAGTGTTTGCGGCAGGATGAAAACTACCAAGAGCGGGCGGTCACTGTTGCCTGCCTCTGATATAGCCTGAGAAAGAACCAACCCCTAAGGTTTGAATGGACCAATGAGTAAGGTGACATGTCCGAGAGGGGAACCGGCTCTTAGTTGATTTATGGTCTTTGTCCCCAGCGTGCTTAGACTGTTCATTCAAGCTCAAATAGACATAACAAATTCACATTGCATTCTAAGAGAAGGTGATGTACATCAAAGTGTGTGTCATTAAATGAGGATTAATTTGGTAGGAAGCATGATACAGGTGAGGTTACATTGACCGTTGGGTGGTTGTGCAACCACATACGCCCCAATCAAACATACCATGTTGTTACATAATAGTACACGAGACAGTAAATCATCACAGTTTCTGTGAGGCATGTTCCTTCATAGATCAGAGTAATACCGCAAAGTTTATTAAATTAAAGATTGTCTCTCTCTCTTAAGCATGTGGCGCATGTGGCCACATTCCTTTGAGGTCGTAAAAGTCTGTTATCAGTCTTAAAGACAAGTGTTCTGTAACCGGACACCCGGCTGACATATATTCATAGATATATATAAATATGATTAATATGAATAAATGGTGTGTGTCTGATTGGTCCAGACCCTACACGCACTACAAACTCTTGTTTCATCTCCAGGTCCGCTTTCAGTTGCTGTAACAGCAGGAATATCAGCAGTTCTTCTTCTCGTAGCTGTGACAGCTGGTGTGATGTACTATCGCCACCAGAGCTCTGGAAGAGGCAAGTATTACAGATATTATAGTGAGAGCGAATTATTGTGTGTGTGGGATGTGTTTTCATTCAAGTCATCTATTCAGACATTAAACAAATAATCATGACTAAATCAGAAAATATATTAGCATTCTGCTGAAAAAAAAAGAAGAAAAGAAAGATTTGGGCACATATAACTTTATTCATCACTAATCTTTCCACCCACTGGATAGAGTTTCCATCAAAATGACCCCGAAGGGAAATAAACATTTCAGACTGAATCTTACTGACTGATTGATGGCAGATTTGCTGGTTTCATGAGTTTCTGTGACAGTTACTGCTGTTCATTTCTCTCTCTTTAAAAATCTGTAATTTATTGTTTCCAGATGGAGAAAGATCATGTGATCTGAGAGAATCACAACCGGATAATTGTATCTGACTATTCCCATTGGATCAGCAAAATACGCTATATCTGTTGAGGTGTAACTTTACTTATTAATCATAAAATGAATTAATTAATATCAATATGTGTTATGATTGAATCATGTTATGGAAATAATAACCTACCTGTTGGAAACACATATAATTTAATTAGGACATTTAGATGAACTTAACTTACATTGTCTGACAGTTTCAGCTTATAAACCTGGAATAGATTAACATTTATCATTTATCATGCTTAATTGTAATAAGTGTCTTGTTTGAAATTATGTAGGCCTATTAGTGGAAGAGGTTTGTGTTCAGCGGTTTGTTGAAGGTTGAGAAGGAGTTCAGTGTTTAATCTATAATGCTGTATATAAACTGAGACAGTCTCGTATACTGAATTTAGCATTTGAGTTATAAATGAGGATGATATCAGCTGATTGTATGCAGAGTTTTCCAGCAGGAGATTCCTGCCAGTCCTGTTCTCTCTACGTTAATTGAGTCAGACTACTGAGACTATCAGACCCCATTAACACCTGGTATTAAAATGCAATCTGTATCCATATAAGTTATCCGGATAATAAAAAACCGCATGTTAATGCAAGGTGTAAATACGTTGTGATCGGATTGTGATCGGATCTGCCTGACCACATCTGGAGGTAAGTCTGGCTCGCATTGTGTTCGGATCTTTACTAGGTGTAAACGCAATCCGTACGACGTGATGGCATTCGTACCTGCCAAACGTCATCCTCTGCCCGCGAAAACCACACCCCTCAGAAGTAACGTTAAGCTAAACATCCACAGAGACCGGTTCACTGTCGTAGCATTCACAGTAGCCGCAAAAACAACAGCTGCAAACAGGGCCTGTCGTCTTTTCTGTTTGCTCCTAATAGAAAAACGTTGAAAATGACCCCTACCGCGACAGAGAAAAAGTAGAAACAGGCGGTACAGTAATAGCATCTCTAAAGATCCTACACCTGCCATGTTGACAAACTGCAGCTGATTTCCCGCCACCTCAGTGCTCACGCGCAGGTGTCACTCTGGAGGACAGAGATCCGAACTCAATGTGGATAACGAGAACGCATTAAAAATACAAGGTGTAAACGCAAAGGTAAGATTAGAACACTTATTATCCGGATAACTTATCAGGATACAGATCGCATTTTAATACCAGGTGTAAATGGGGCTTCAGTCTTTGCTAATGAGATCAGGGCTGGGGAATTTCCGGTAACAGGCGGACTTCTGTACTTTATTTACATGCTTTGTTCAGATTGTCTCTACCTCTATGTAATCCCTCCCCCTTGAAAGGTATATAAACTACAATGTATACTGCCTTAGTGAGATTTGGACGACTACAGCATTGCAACAGCAAAGTCCTCAATAAAGAGTAACTTCTGCTTGAAAGATATCCCAACGTCTCCTGGTCTCTGAAGAAAAAGTTTCCAGCAATAGCGTGTTCAGTCTATAATGGTCAAACAGCATCAGTCTACAATGATGTTACAGTTCCTCAAACTCACCGCTAGAGGTCATCACAGATTACAACATAATATTTACTCTGACACTGCTCAGATATCTAAATACAACTTGAAGAAAATAGGCTATATAAACCATAAACAAGAGTCAATAATGAGAATAATGCGAAACAAAAAGCAATATAAAACAAATGATACAGGAATATTACATAAAACGTGCGAAAAAAAGCACTGTCTACCCCATGTTTTTGAGAGAACAAAATCGTCACATCCTGGAATCTGGCGTAAAGTATCAATAATAAAAATGAAAGCTCAGGAAACTGGCGACGCCACTGTGGATCTTTCTCCTACATAATAAATTATATACAGTAGACTTGTGCCTCATTATATTTCATTCCTCAAACAGTGTGGTTTATTTTTTACATCAAATTACAATATTTTTTTTATAAACTTGATCAATCAATTTGCACCTACAAATTAGCTCTTGTTGGTTTTATTGAAAACTGTATTTGAATTAAAACTCCACGATATGTCAGAATATTTATGATGGGCCTATCTGTTTCTTGACTCCTCTTGTTGTCTTGATGTCATAGAGCAGAACAGCGAGAGTAGCCACGCCCACCAGAGCAGAGACGACCAATCGGATCACAGCTTCAGTAGAACCACAGCAATGAACATGGACTTCTGAGAGAGAAAAAAAACAATGATAAAATAGAATTTAAAAAAAGATACAGATTATGTCATTGTGACGAAAATCTAATTTTGCCAAACAGAAGAATATTGTGCTTATTTTTTGGTTTGTGGGGGGTTGCGCTGTGTTACCTGCACATGTGTGACAGAGTGTGTTGATGTCCAGATGTGTGGTCTGGTTGCTGATGGGATTGTTCAGCACACAGCTGTAGGTGTTTTTATCCTGATATTCCACCTCCAGAGGTAGAGAGAGACTGATGCTGAGATCAGACGCACTGATGCTGGACAATACACTCATTCCTGCGTACCAGGAGAGAGTCGCATCCCTCACATTCATCACTGATGAACACACCAATGAACATGATGATGATGATAAAGAACAGTGCGAAGAGTTACTGATGATGACAGGAACAGGCAGACGAGCTGGAAAACATGAGAGAATAAAGAGAAACGTGGATTATAACAATAAATAACAACAGATTGTCGTCTGTTAAATCATGAAGTGACAAATAAACCTCTCTACTCACCATAGACAGAAACATTGAATGTTTTTGATATCAGTTTCACTCCCCTAATCAGTAGTTGATAAACTCCAGCATGTTCAGTTGTGGTGTGTGTGATGGTCAGAGATCCAGTTTGATTGTCCAGCTTCAGTCTGTCTCTGAATCTCCCATCAAGAACATCATCATATGTGGAGAAGATTCGGTTATCTTTGCTGATTTCAGCTATCAGAGTGTTTTCAGCTCCAAATTTCCACAGTATGTCATCGTTTTCACGTATTTTGGTAACATCAGTCTGAAAAGTGGCTGAATATCCCTCCATCACTGACACTGACTCACCGAACACACCTGAAGAAAATTAAGGCTCTTGTTGGTTTACAAAGTCTAAAATCAGTTGTAATTTGTAATGTTTGGATGTGAACCAACATCCATGACTTTTGTTGTTGTTCATAATTACTGCAATTTTCTGCAAATTTGTTGTTAGATATTTCCATTTGTATGTCATACCATCTGCTAAATAAATAAATATTTATGTAACAATCTTTAAAGTTAAGATATTCTGAGAAAAATGCACTATTCTTAACAAGCTTTAAAATTAAGTTCGAGAAATTGAAATTCACTATAATAATTTTCATTATATTTCTGTGAGACCCTGTGCACCAAAACGAAGACCACAAACACAGACCTGAATCTGTAACATTGACATTAAGCCATAAAAATGCTGTTATAACTTACCAATCAGACGCCACCAGCACAAACAGAACAAAACACACTTGTGAAACATTTTCTTTAACGGTTCAGAGAATAGTCTGACCTAAAAAGACTATCCGCTGATTTAAACAAACCCAGAAGATCTGGCGTGTGATTCCTCCCCGTCAGAGTTTGAAGACCCTCCTAGTTCACACACACAAACACACACACACTGATGTTATAGTTCTCTACATATGCTCTTCTGGCTCTTATTGAGGCTTTAACTTTTCTTAATGGGCAAAAACATTTTCATTTATTTATAATTTAACATTAATAATATTTGAAAATAATTTTAAATATGTAAAGTATATGAATGAAATATTGTGTAAATCTTCCTTAAATTTTTATAGTCAATTTTTTTTTTTTTTTTACAATTTTAATAATTCTCAGTAGTTCTGTATGGCAAAACGTAAAAAAAAAAAAAAAAGTTAAAACAATTTCTCATTGCCAGTCTTGTTGAGGTTAGACTCTAGCAGCTCATCTTTCAGTCAAACTGAAACCTGTTGAGGTCGCTTTTCTACGGAAATGTGATTTGATCTGACAAATAGTTTGTATGTGGCCATTGAATAGATGTGTGTTGTAATTCGTAGGTGGAGAGCTTCTTCCTGTCCTGCTTTTGTTAACCTCACACTCTGACTTCCTCTCAAGACAAAACTGCTTTACCTTGAAATAAAGTACCAAAGCTGATAATCTCTCAAATTAACCTAACACTCTGAACAGAAAAATAACCATTTACCCTTTAATCTATAGACATTAAACCTTGATGAGAAACTTTGAAAAAAGCACATTGCTGCGGTACACTGGCGAGGAGACTAGATTATTAAAAAAAATAATAATAAAAAGGAACTTCTGGTTGGTAGAATGAAAAAAAATATATATTTATATATATATATATATATATAATGGAGTGGCATATTCTGCTTGAATGATTTGTTGCATTATCTCGACATTATTGGCCACATCATCTGCAGTTTGCAAGCTTTTTTTCAAATAAAGCATAGCATCTGATCATTATAGCAACGAGGAAATGTTTTGATGAACGCTGGACCCGAGTCTGCGCAGTGATGAACGCTGGACCCGAGTCTGCGCAGTGATGAACGCTGGACCCGAGTCTGCGCAGTGATGAACGCTGGACCCGAGTCTGCGCAGTGATGAACGCTGGACCCGAGTCTGCGCAGTGATGAACGCTGGACCCGAGTCTGCGCAGTGATGAACGCTGGACCCGAGTCTGCGCAGTGATGAACGCTGGACCCGAGTCTGCGCAGTGATGAACGCTGGACCCGAGTTTGCGCAGTGATGAACGCTGGACCCGAGTCTGGACCCGAGTCTGCGCAGTGATGAACGCTGGACCCAAGTCTGCGCAGTGATGAACGCTGGACCCGAGTCTGGACCCGAGTCTGCGCAGTGATGAACGCTGGACCCAAGTCTGGACCCGAGTCTGCGCAGTGATGAATGCTGGACCCGAGTCTGCGCAGTGATGAACACTGGACCCGAGTCTGCGCAGTGATGAACGCTGCACCCGAGTCTGCGCAGTGATGAACGCTGCACCCGAGTCTGCGCAGTGATGAACACTGGACCCGAGTCTGCGCAGTGATGAACGCTGCACCCGAGTCTGCGCAGTGATGAACGCTGGACCTGAGTCTGCGCAGTGATGAACGCTGGACCCGAGTCTGCGCAGTGATGAACGCTGGAGCCGAGTCTGCGCAGTGAAGAACGCTGGACCCGAGTCTGCGCAGTGATGAACGCTGGAGCAGAGTCTGCGCAGTGATGAACGCTGGAGCAGAGTCTGCGCAGTGATGAACGCTGGAGCAGAGTCTGTGCAGTGATGAACGCTGGACCTGAGTCTGCGCAGTGATGAACGCTGGACCCGAGTCTGCGCAGTGATGAACGCTGGACCCGAGTCTGCGCAGTGATGAACGCTGGAGCCGAGTCTGCGCAGTGAAGAACGCTGGACCCGAGTCTGCGCAGTGATGAACGCTGGAGCAGAGTCTGCGCAGTGATGAACGCTGGAGCAGAGTCTGCGCAGTGATGAACGCTGGAGCCGAGTCTGCGCAGTGATGAACGCTGGACCCGAGTCTGCGCAGTGATGAACGCTGGACCCGAGTCTGCGCAGTGATGAACGCTGGACCCGAGTCTGCGCAGTGATGAACGCTGGAGCCGAGTCTGCGCAGTGATGAACGCTGGACCCGAGTCTGGGCAGTGATGAACGCTGGACCCAAGTCTGCGCAGTGATGAACGCTGGACCCGAGTCTGCGCAGTGATGAACGCTGGACCCGAGTCTGCGCAGTGATGAACACTGGAGCCGAGTCTGGGCAGTGATGAACGCTGGACCTGAGTCTGCGCAGTGATGAACGCTGGAGCCAAATCTGCGCAGTGATGAACGCTGGACCCGAGTCTGCGCAGTGATGAACGCTGGACCCGAGTCTGCGCAGTGATGAACGCTGGACCTGAGTCTGCGCAGTGATGAACGCTGCACCCGAGTCTGCGCAGTGATGAACGCTGGACCCGAGTCTGCGCAGTGATGAACGCTGGACCCGAGTCTGCGCAGTGATGAACACTGGAGCAGAGTCTGGGCAGTGATGAACGCTGGACCCAAGTCTGCGCAGTGATGAACGCTGGACCCGAGTCTGCGCAGTGATGAACGCTGGACCCGAGTCTGCGCAGTGATGAACGCTGGACCCGAGTCTGCGCAGTGATGAACGCTGGAGCCGAGTCTGCGCAGTGAAGAACGCTGGACCCGAGTCTGCGCAGTGATGAACGCTGGAGCAGAGTCTGCGCAGTGATGAACGCTGGAGCAGAGTCTGCGCAGTGATGAACGCTGGAGCCGAGTCTGCGCAGTGATGAACGCTGGACCCGAGTCTGCGCAGTGATGAACGCTGGACCCGAGTCTGCGCAGTGATGAACGCTGGAGCCGAGTCTGCGCAGTGATGAACGCTGGACCCAAGTCTGCGCAGTGATGAACGCTGGACCCGAGTCTGGGCAGTGATGAACGCTGGAGCCGAGTCTGCGCAGTGATGAACACTGGAGCCGAGTCTGGGCAGTGATGAACGCTGGACCTGAGTCTGCGCAGTGATGAACGCTGGACCCGAGTCTGCGCAGTGATGAACGCTGGAGCCGAGTCTGCGCAGTGATGAACGCTGGAGCCGAGTCTGCGCAGTGATGAACGCTGGAGCCGAGTCTGCGCAGTGATGAACGCTGGACCCGAGTCTGCGCAGTGATGAACGCTGGACCCGAGTCTGCGCAGTGATGAACACTGGAGCCGAGTCTGGGCAGTGATGAACGCTGGACCCGAGTCTCACAGTGATGAACGCTGGACCCGAGTCTCACAGTGATGAACGCTGGACCTGAGTCTGCGCAGGGATGAACGCTGGACCCGAGTCTGCGCAGTGATGAACGCTGGACCCGAGTCTGCGCAGTGATGAACGCTGGACCCGAGTCTCACAGTGATGAACGCTGGACCCGAGTCTCACAGTGATGAACGCTGGAGCCGAGTCTGCGCAGTGATGAACGCTGGACCCCAGTCTGCGCAGTGATGAACGCTGGACCCGAGTCTGCGCAGTGATGAACGCTGGAGCCGAGTCTGCGCAGTGATGAACGCTGGACCCAAGTCTGCGCAGTGATGAACGCTGGAGCCGAGTCTGCGCAGTGATGAACGCTGGAGCCGAGTCTGCGCAGTGATGAACGCTGGACCCGAGTCTGGGCAGTGATGAACGCTGGAGCCGAGTCTGCGCAGTGATGAACACTGGAGCCGAGTCTGGGCAGTGATGAACGCTGGACCTGAGTCTGCGCAGTGATGAACGCTGGACCCGAGTCTGCGCAGTGATGAACGCTGGAGCCGAGTCTGCGCAGTGATGAACGCTGGAGCCGAGTCTGCGCAGTGATGAACGCTGGACCCGAGTCTGCGCAGTGATGAACGCTGGAGCCGAGTCTGGGCAGTGATGAACGCTGGACCCAAGTCTGCGCAATGATGAACGCTGGACCTGAGTCTGCGCAGTGATGAACGCTGGAGCCAAATCTGCGCAGTGATGAACGCTGGACCCGAGTCTGCGCATTGATGAACGCTGGACCCGAGTCTGCGCAGTGATGAACGCTGGACCTGAGTCTGCGCAGTGATGAACGCTGGACCCGAGTCTGCGCAGTGATGAACGCTGGACCCGAGTCCAACAAACAAACAGATTCAACTCTGAAATTGCAGTTTATTATTGAGTCAACAAGGAATTACAAACAATGCGAAATCTACGTTAATTACAATGTTTTTTTACAGAACTCGGCATAACAGATAGCGGTTTTTTGCCACCTGGATGCGCGCGCATCCGGTATTGTTTGTATACAAGAAACCCGTGTATATGTGAATCCGTGACCAGGGGGCTGTTCCATAAACCAAGATTAGAGTATAAGCCAGGCTTATTTCGGTTAGTCAGGCTTATTTTTGGTAGATTCGGTTTCATAAATCAAACTTAAAAAAGTTCAAACTCAGTTACCCTGGCAACTTATGCTGGGAAACTAGCCTGGTCCAGGGCAGGCTAACTGTCAGGCTAAGCCTCAGTTGTTACACAGATCCTCAACACTGACCGACAAGAACACAATGATATTACCACTGACAGTCTCTAATACCATTATTGGACTTTATAAATACACAGTATACAGAAAATCAACTTAAATAAGGCTACAATATAGACACATATATAAGGCGTTTTAAAGTTGTCCGTTTAGGACATGTCATTTTTGTAATAAAGACATTTTAATTAAGGAATGCCTCGGTTATCAGAGAATTCTTTTTTCTACACTGTTTCATATATATATATATATATATATATATATATATATATATTATGTACTTTATTATGTCTTTCAATTCAAACACATTTAACACAATTATACAAATGGACAGTTCCTTTAAAGACATTATTTTCCCCCAATAAATATTCCTTATTTTTCCTTCTACTTTTTTTTCTTTTGTGATAATACCAACACATACATATAAATAAAAACAATAAATAAATATTAATAAAAATATAACATTCACATATATCAAACTCTTATAATGAATGACACATAATTCCTAATAGTTATTCAAGTAATATTATTTAAATATCAAATATTCAATATTAAATAAGTAGATAAATAAAATTACAAATAACTAGAAATAAAAGGGAAGGTTACATAAAAATGTAGTAAATGTAGGCCCATATATATTCCTTTATTTTATGGAATATTCTTTGATTTTAGAGTTGCACATATCTTTTCAAAATGTATACATTTGTTCTTAATTTAATGTTATCCTCTCCATAATGTACTTTAGAAACTAAATCTAACCACTCATTTAAAACTGGGGATTCTTGCTTTCTCAAAAAAAAATCATTGCATTAAAAGCTGCAATTCTCAGCATTCTAAATAAGTATAGGCCTATATCTTTATTAGCATAGGTCCTATACCCAAAACTATATTTTGTATCTTTATATATTTAGTTTCTTAAAAAAAATCTTCCCTGAATTAGGCTACTTCTGTTCAATTTTTTTTATTTAGGCCTATTAGAAGTATAAAATGAGTGTAATGAGCTAGAAGTTCACTGCAACTTATCCAACATCCTAAAGAGAAATTATTATAATTAGAAGATATTTCTAGTGTTCTAAAATATCGCATTTTAATTTTCCAAGCAAAATGTATATTTTTTAATCAGAATTATTGCGCTCCTATTTGGCGCGCATGCGCGCAGCAGCGCTCGTTCAATATGAAGATTAGCAGCAAAATGGATACATTTGCACGACTTTCTAACATTTACAGATGGAGAATATAACTGTAAAATGTAATTTTTGCACCGAGGGAAAAAAAAAAAACATGTCACAAATGCATAAAACAGCACAAAAACTACGCTGTTTGATGATGGATCGATTTGATCCACGATCGACCTCTAGGGCTGCTTCAGAAACGCGTGCACACGCAATTATCTAGACTAGATAAACCTGGATCAAATTAGTGAGATTGCGTGAACTTCAATTACCTTTTATGGAACCACTTTAGCCCCAACTTATTTGTTAGGCTCATTCAAGTCCGGTTTTGGAGTTTAATCCCCGCTTTTCTAAGCTTCATTTATGGAACAGCCCCCTGGATACACATGACACGAGTTGTGGTCTCATTGGCACAAATTAATTAAGATGAGATTAGATAGAACTGCATTGATCCCACTCTTGTATTTTTTAATGCTTTATTTCCAAACTAATAGCACGTACAAGGGTAACTTTCATATTACATCAGAAGAGCACATGCTTAACAATAGCCTACAATAGAAAGTTCAGAAAAGGGAAAAAAGAACAGAGATAGTATAGGCTATATAGCCTATTGTTGAATAAGCATACATACATACTTTTTATATGAAAATGTTAAATGAAGATAAACATATTGCAGTTGTTTTAATTGCTTTGTTATTTTTAGATTTTGACATCACATCTATGCACATTTTAATCTATGGCAAGCCGTTTTAACTTTTATTCATTTTCAGGATATGAATCCTTGATATCAACAATTCAATTTTCACTAGTTAAAATTATAATTATTGATATCAAGAATTACATTTTTGATATCAAGAATTCAATTGTTGATATCAATAATTATATTCCTGATATCAAGAATTAGATTGTTACTAGTAAAAATGCGAATTCCTGATATCAACAATTGAATTGCTACTAGTAAAAATGTTTATTCTTGATATCTGAAAATGTATTATTGATATCAATATTATTTCAGATATCTAAAATGGCTTTCTTACTAGTAACAATCACATTCATGATATCAGAAATTAGCATTGTCACTAGTGAAAATGTAATTATTGATATCAAAAATGAACATTGTTACTAGTAGCAATTCAATTGTTGATATCAAGAATAGACATTTCAACTAGTGACAATTTAATTATTGATATCAGGAATTCGCATTTTTACTAGTAACAATTGCATTCTTGATATCAACAATTGAATTCTTGATATCAAAAATGTAATTGTTGATATCAACAATTGATTTTGAATGGCAGCCTATGGTGACATTTCACTAGTGAAAATACAATTGTTGATATCAAGAATTACATTTTTTATATCAAGAATTCAATTGTTGATATCAAGAATGCAATTGTTGATATCAAGAATTCAATAGTTGATATCAAGAATGCAATTGTTGATATCAAGAATGCAATTGTTGTTATCAAGAATTCAATTGTTGATATCAAGAATTCAATTGTTGATATCAAAAAATATAATTGTTGATATCAACAATTGCATTCTTGATATCAACAATACATATCCTGGAAATGAATAAAAGTTAAAACGGCTTGCCATATTTAATCTGCTTGTTAAGCACTGTCAAATTCGGTTAGATCCCACACTTGTATGTCACGGACTTCCGAAGCTTTAATCACGTGCTCTTTCTGCTCTGCGGTGATTTGTTAGATATGGTGGAGAAAACAAGTCTGACCACCAGATGTCGCTAATGTACTGTGTATTAAAAGCTTCGGGCAATGAACCTTTATCGCCACAATTTGATGAAAGCCTCAGATGCTTCAGAAAGCCTCGGTTTCCCATCACTAAAGCGCTGCACAGACTTATCGGTTTATTACCGCAAGAGCAATTAAAGAGCTGATGGCACCATATCTTCAGCATATGATACACCTGTGCATCCCTGCTCTCAAGGTGGATGTCTTTGATTGGTTCACCACTCACCACATGGAGGAGGAGGAGGAGGAGCGAAGAGGGAACGAGGTAGCGTCGAGATAATCGCCTCGACATTCACCGGAGGGAATATGGTGAAAAATATGTCTTTGGTTTTTGTGTTCGCATTCCTCGTGCATGGTAAGACGCTTATTTTCATTTTATTATTATTATATTCTTTACATTTCATCTTCCTGTCAACAATGAAAACCAAGATGACTAAGTCATTTGACACGTTTTACCTGCTAGACTAGAGAACCTGCTCAGACCAGTCTTTGTCGAATGAAAGTTGAAACGAAAATCTGATTATTAAAACCAGTATAACACTGAATGAAAACATGAAATATATAATAGTCCTAATCTGGTGGACAAAGGTAAAGCATAGGCTACTTTTCCAGTCCTGTGAAGGGATTTTTATCAGGGGTGTACACTTTCTATCTTGAGTCTTAAATTGAGATCTGGGTGCATTACAAAATTATCCTAACTTTAGAATCATATCTTATTCTGTTTGGTAACCATGGGAATTTTAGTTAGGACCTTATTTAGGACAAAAGCTATTACAAAATGACATTTCTTAAGTGCATAATCTTAAAGTGAACTAATCCTTTAAACTACAGAAAAGGGTATTAAAGAAGCATCCTGACTCCTAGTTAACTCTAGTGTACTGACTTTAAAATGATTTGAAGCCAACTGTAAAAATCACATAATAATAGCAGTTATTGGCATCACATTAATGATACAACATGAAGAACAGCGATTGTTTGATGGTGGAAAGACTTTGTGAACACCCAAATGATGTCCTGCACTTTGACGACGAAACTCTGACAAATAATTACACTTCTATGAAATAAAAGGATTAGACTTTGCCTTTTATAACAAGCTTATCAAAACTTTACTTAATAAAAAGCAACACTTATTTTGTTTTTACATTTTCTTTGTTTCTCCAGTAGTGGTATTAACATTAAGTGTCATGGCATCAGACGCACAGAAGCCAATGGCACATGTCGCTATATGTGTATTGGCGCATGCGGTCTTCATTGGCATGTGCCAGTGGCAGGGGCGTCAGACAGGGGGTAATAGTGGAACTGAGTAAAAGGGGCCCTCGGTTAAGGTGGGACCTACAAAGATTGATATATATTGTTGTGTTGTGAGGGGCCCACCCCCTTGGTTCTGTGACTGGGGCCTAACTTTTGGTGCTAAGCCCCTGGCCAGTGGATAGTGGCGTGTGTCATTGACATTATCACGACACACTGACACCGAGTCGCAGAACATGTCGCCACATGTTGTGACACCTCCAGTGACTGACAGATTTTGTGACATGGTGTGACAATTGTCACAAAATCCTAAATAAATAGCCTAATTTTGTGATATTTGAAATATCAATTAAACGCATGAAAGGCAGTAATATTTTTTCAAACGTGTTATTTGTGTCACGTCTGTATTTGATTGGTATGTGCCACTGAATGTTTTGTAATTCCAGTGCTACTTTATGTTGTTTATCTCGCAAAGTCACAAACTGCCCATTCTAGGAAAGACACAAAATAAATTAAACCTGCAGTTTTTGCTCTTTGTCGCCATCTCTGTTCGAAATCTGCAATTGCAGTTATTTGCGGAATTATCAACTTTACGTGGTTTGTGCCTCAGCACGGCACAATGCGGATGAACAAGTTTTGAGGAGAATGTGCGGCTGTCATCGACGGTGTGTATACTGGCATTCAGAATCACAGATTATACTTTTTGGAAATATTTAACTGGAAAATGTCCTCTGAACAAGTAAGTAACATCCACTTTTGTTCTGACCAACTAAGGGGAAAAAAAGCATTAATCACGCTTATTACAGTTTTTCTCAATTGCTAAAACACTAAACCCTATTGTCTGAACCAAATGCTCAGTTGCCTGAACCCACTGATTGAATCAATCACTCTTTTGGCAAAACCATAAGCACTTTTCACCTGTTTAGACACAACTTGCCAACACATTTTCATTGTGATGCACCCGTGCTGCATAATGTTGAGCACAGGTGACAAAAGTCAAACACAATTAAAGCACAGTTGTCACCACTTGAACACAACAACTCAAAATTGATCACACTTGTGGCTAATGATGTGAGGGAACATATACAGTAAGCCAGTTCAGAGAGCACTGGTTTGTGAGGCCCTACAATGGATATAAATCTGAGAGGATTCTGAGAGAGTTTTCACAGAGCCCTCCAGGTTAGAGAGTGGTTCAATATAAACCAAGGTTTTACAGTAATCTTTGCCTTCCACCGTACTCCCCTTTCCTAAACCCCATTGAGGAATTCTTCTCCTCATGGCGGTGGAAGGTATATGAACGCCAACTTTACACCAGGGTAAATCTCCTGCAAGCCATGGGACTTGCCTGTGGTGACTTAGGTGTGGATGCATGCCAAGTCTGGATACGGCATGCCAGGGGTTTTTTCCCCGTTGCCTGACCAAACTAAATGTGGCCTGTGATGTGGATGAAGTCCTGTGGCCTGACCCAGTACGTAGACATGATGCTGTGGCTGAGTTATGCACTTATTTGTATATTTTTGTACTTTATTTTTACATGGGCTTACTGTAAACAAGTGGCAAACGCATAAGATTTCTGTTTGTTTTTACAAGTGCTACGTGTAAATGCACAAGGTTTCTGTTTTGTCTTTTTGTACAAGTTCTAAATGCACAGTTTTTTTTTGTTTTGCAACATGCATTTAGCCTACAGTGAACAATAAACATTTATTTCTCCAGCTTCATGTCCTGAGCATTGTGATTTCTATTTTTCTACGTAGTGTTTAGTGACTGTTCAGTAGTGTTTTTAATTTTGATTGACTTGGGGCACGATTTGACAACATAGTTCAGTTTTGAGCACAGATTGAACTGTTTTGAGGTGAAAGTTTGGTTTTGCAAGAAGAGTCTGAGGTTTTGTGAATATAGCTTGAAAATTGGGTTTTGTGTTCACAGTTTAGAGAAAAGGAGAGCAGCTTTCAAGAAATGTGTCTTAGCAATCGAGAAAAACTGTAAATCTAACGATCGCTTATCATATCACGTCAAACCGTGCAAATTATACTTCGTTCTCAAACTGTTAATGTTAACAACATCAGCATTGTGTGACTACATTTAAAGAGCATATTGCAGGTAAAAAAAATCTAAATTAATATATAACCCTGTATGAAAATACCATATGAAAAGTTGGATTTAAAATGTTTTAAAACGATATAAGGGGACTAATTTAGTAGATAAAGTGAGCGTTTCTTGGACTGCTCGTAAAAACGGCTTTTTTTTCAACATCGCGTCATTTTACGTCACGCCAGTGAGCCTCAGCCTCGGCTCAGTGCAGAGTAGGCTGGCATTCAGTGAGAGCGGCCGTGAGTCAGTGTGTTTTCGGTAGTTTTTGTATTTTAATTTATCGTCGTCATGGTAAATTATTGTTTGTGGAGGTTGCAAAAACTCCGGCCTGTCAGGAGATCGAGTCCACAGGTTTCCATAACAAGAAAAGGGACGGTGTTGTTGTATATATTTTGTGCCTGGTGCGGTTTGTGCAGGTGAAGAGACGGGATTTCTCTTCCGCATCGGCTTCGAGAAACGCGGTCGTGTGTAGCGTTCACTTCAGATCGTGTGTAGCGTTCACTTCAGATCAGAGGATTATCATCCCGGCGATATGATGGAGTTTAACATGGGATGCCGAAGCAAAAATATTGATCGTCTAATACTGTACCAATGGCATGAAATAGTGTGATATAGGTAGTCATGCCCTAAATAGAGGCAACTTGTAATTGAAAAACAAAATTACTTAGGTTGTTTAAATATTCAAATCTTTAATCTTCTGTTTATGTTATAACCCAGGTGAAAAAATATGTATTAAAAATGTACTTGGGTATGTTTTTAGTACAATAGAAATATACTCAAGTATAGTTTTTATAAATTTAATAGTATAAATCTACCCTAAGCATACTAATGTCTGCTGGCCTGATATACGATGTCTGTACAATATTGTGAGCACATGTATATCGTTAGCGAACATGTATATCTATAAGCACGTCTCTCACTAAGACACCTGTCCTGTTCTCCACTAGTTCTCACACCACAACTAATGGTGTCTCTGACCGTTCTGTCTGACATTAGTCCTGGCCTGTCCTGCTCTCTCGGCAGCATAGCAGGCTCATAATTGTATGGCTGTGGTCCGTCATACGAGTAAATATTTCCTCGGCTTCCCGCCCATTACGTCACGCCCGCCAAGCCCATTTTCAGACGCGGAAGTAAAATTTCCTCACAAAAACAACTCCAGAAGCTTCTGTAGCGTATTTATAAGTATATTCTAAAGAAAATCTAGTTCCTACATTATTTTTCTATACATTGACTTGTTGGGTCCTCTAACCTGCAATATGCCCTTTAATGCCCTTCTGATATTATCCTTGTTTTCGCATGAGCCGGTTGCAGTCTCTTTTTTTCTGTAGCCACTCCGAAGTCTGAAGTCTTTTGCATTTTACAACGGGTGAGTCTGGAATTAAAAACATTATTACAAGCTTACCACTTTGAATCGAGCTAGGCAAGCAGAGAGTTTTGAACACTGGCTGGTTATATATTTGCTCAAATTCATTTTGGATACATTTTTAACCCAAAAAAGCTACGGACTGCAGCTTTAACTTAAGACTAGATAGAAGGGGCCTATTACAGAAACTTTCTATCTTTAGCCCCAATCCCTACTCATGTATGTTTGTCTGAGGAGTAAATGTGTAAATTAATGATGTTCTTCTGCTGTTTGTTTACATGTTACATTTAAGAATCCAGACATATTTCTCTACTCGCAATGTAGAAATAAAAAAAAAACATTTTCACAGAACATTCCTGGTCCTACTATCCAACAAGTGATTTATAATGAACTCGTTTATCTCTTCTTCAGGTGCATCTAATGTTGACATAGTGTCTGTGTCAGTGATGGAGGGAGATTCATTCACTCTACATACTAATACCATAAGCACACAAGACAGAATTGTGTGGTATTTCCGTGGCATTCAAATTGCTAAAATCAGTGGAGACCAGAGTAAGATCTGTACAGAAGATGTAGAGTGTAAAGAAGTTACTGAGAGATTCAGAGACAGACTGAAGCTGGATCATCACACGGGCGATCTCACCATCACAAACATCGCAAACACTGATGATGGAGATTATCATCAATCTATGAACATCAAAAGTGACACATACTTCAATATATTTGTTCAAGGTGAGTCATTTATGAATGTTTCAATTCAGGTTACATGCATTTAAATCACATCATGAACGTGCTTATTATGCAGAGTTTCCTTTTCTATTTAAAATAGAAAAGAAATCAATCTTTTTTAAATAAAAATAAAAAGTACAACATTATTTTAAACTGATTCGTCTGTCCATTGGTGAGCCATTCATTTTCTCATTGTAGCATTTCCGACCACCTTTTCTTTTCATCTGTTTAAATTGCTCTGTTATTTCACACTCATCAGTGTTTATTAGTTCACCAAGGTAAATTAAGTGCACGCATTGTGTTTATTAGCACAAAATATGGATAAATATTGCTTTCAGACTGACAGTAAAGAAAATGTAAAATAATTTGTCAATTTGTGTCATATGATCACAATAAAATATGTTTGATTTTTTTAGTAAGTGCTTAATGAAAATATAATTCAGTAATTTAGATATTTTCAGAAAGTTCAGTTGAAAAAAAAGTTTTTATGAATAAAAATTCATTTGACTTTTTTTTATTGTTTAATGTTATTTCTACAGATTTTCTCAAGGTCTAGGAAATTAACATACACAATCATTTCATAGTTTGTTCTTGTTATAGAGTCTCTTTCCCTGTTGGTGTGTGTTTCAGGTGTTTCTGCTGAACGAGATAAAATGAGGAGAAAGACAGTGAAAGAGGGAAAATCTGTCACTTTAAATCCTAGTGTAATAAAATCAAATGATGTGATGAAATGGTGTTTTAATGACATTCCCATCGCTGAAATCACTGGAGATCGGCGTCAGATCTGTACAGATGTTCAGTGTAAAGAGAGATTCAGAGACAGACTGAAGCTGGATCATCAGACTGGATCTCTGACCATCACACACACCAGAACTGAACATACTGGAGAATATACACTAGAGATCACCAGCAGCAGAATCAGCATCATTAAGATCTTCAATGTTCGTTTCACTGGTGAGTAATGTGGGCATTTGGAAGGATAAACACTTACAGATTAATGTAAAAAAGATGGTAGGCCTATCATTATATTCTATTATTTTAATATCTTGACTAGGGATGCACCGATCCACATTTTTTCACTTCCGATCCGATCCCGATACCTGAATTTGGATATCGGCCGATACTGATTCTATTCCGATACCAGAGCTGTGTTTGCTTTAATATTATTATTATCATTATTGTTGATTTTAGATGATGCTGAAATAAACTCCTCTCAACAGGCAAGTATGATATGTACGTATCTATGTGTGTATGTCCTAAAAGGCAACTTTAGGTAAATATACGGTCAGAAAAACAGGAAATCCTGTTAACAGGAAAAATCCCATTCTGAAAGCAAATATGCAACTGTAAGGGTTTCAAATTGATTGTCATGTCAATATTTATTACATTCCCAAAATGTCAAATACTTGAGTCTTGAAATATAAGAAAAGTGCAAGTGTAAACATCTTACACACACACACACACTATCAATAAAACAGTTTGCATCAACAGCAAAAAAACAAGTACAATGGCTCTTGTAGCATCAACAAATCAAGGTTTTAAAATGTAAAATATTAGAAATATAAGAAAAGTGCAATAGTCCAACATTTTCGTAGGCTATTCGTGATTCAGCTGCTCTGAATTGTCAAAACACCATTCAAACTTCTTGCTACGGATGCGAAAAACGCAGATTTTTTTTTATGACGGACGAAAGTTTCAGTGGCAGTATGCAAGCGTGATTGACATAACGTGAGGTCGTATTTATTTTTTAACGTGCGAAAATTTCAGACGTGAATTTCGGACTCCGTGTGCAAGGGCCTTAACACACACACACTCACACACACTATCAATAAAACGGCTCCCGTTGTCTTTCTGCCCACTGGCTAAAAAATCCTCGTGCTCTTTAACGTGGTGCTTTTTTAAATGTTTGATTGCGTTCGTTGTGTTGACCGACGCGAGGGAGGTTCCACCTCTCTGAATTACAGCTTTGCAAACATTGCATTTTGCTGTCTTGCTCCGCGGTGTTTCCAGTGTGAAGTATTTCCACACAGCGGACATAATGCTGCTCAATGCTTTCCTGCTAGCTGGCTGCAAACTGCAGAATGGATTTTCTGAGCGGAGGCGTGTCTCATGACTCTGTGTCTATTTGAGCCGCGCCTCTGTTCAGGAAATCCATTCCACAGTTTGCAGCCAGCTAGCAGACTAGCCGGCGGGAATCAATTTCTGAGTCATTTCAGCAGACAACGTTAAAGCGCAGACATGGCTCATGGATATCGGATATCTCCGCAGGTTGGATCGGGAAAATCCGATACGTGAATTTACGCTGGTATCGGTCCCGATACCGATACTGGATCGGATCGGCCCCATCCCTAATCTTGACGACTTGGTACTGAATCAACACTACTTCTGACATCACTGTGTGAAACCGTGATCTACTTTAAACTGAATGAGATTCACATGTACTCTCTCAGACCTTCTGATAACTGTTTGTTCTAGATCAATCTGACAGATTCACTGACGGCCGTTCTTCAGCTGATCCAGGTTCAGGTCTGTCTGCTGATGGTGTAGCAGGAATAGTTATTGCTGTTCTGCTATTTCCCGCAGCTGCTGTTGCGATGTACTACACTGTTAAAAATTACCTGTAAATTTTACAGTAAAATACTGGCAGCAGGGTTGCCAGCCAGTTACTGTATTTTTTATTCTCTGATTACAGTATTTTTTAAATTGTTGTATTTTTTACAGTAAGTTACATTATTCTCTGTATTTGCTATATCTAGAGGAAATATGTAAAATGCAGTATATACAATATATTTTCCTGATGTCTGAATATTAATGACTGGCAGCTGAATTTGAAATGTTAATTATTCATCAAATGCAAATTGTTTTTAAATACATTAAGTGTTGTATAATGCACAACTTAATTCCCCTAAAACAAACAAATTATTCAACATCCTAATCTTGAAAAACAGGTCAACATTTGTTTAATTTATAACTTTAAAATATGCATGAAAAAAAGTAATAAAACAGTGTATTTTGTATATTTTGATTTAATTTTCATTTACAAACTTTTTTAAATGGACATGAAATTAAATATTTTTTAATTATCTGAAACAAATTAGCCGTCATGGCCCTTCACACAAAGAAGAAATACGCAAACGACATACATTAGTAGTATTAACATAAACCATGTGTCAAAAAAGGTGATTTATGACTTTGATTTATGGTTCTGAGGTTCCCCTGTCTCTGATTTATGATGGGTCGCTGACAGGCTCCGGTATGTCTAGGCTGCGCGACGCCATGTGACATCCTCCGTGCCGATGTCCGGGGACTTTTAAAAAACAAACAAACAGATGTTAAATTTTTGACTGGTTTTTACGACTGGGTTAATGAACTCACACCTCGCAACTTGCCATTGTAGTTTTTATGGTATGAGGTGTGCCTTTTTCACAACTACGTCACTACCTACGTCTTTTGTTGCAGTTTTAAATAAGGTTAGAGGTTACACTGTTGAACACAGAAGACATTCTACGACTTTCCTGATACAATGGCTACTCCGAGAACTCCTAAAACCCCTAGAAAGGTTATGTGTATTTCGCCGACAAGAGGACCTGTTGAAATGAGAGAAGATCTAACTTTTGCTCCAAGGAAAAAGCTAAATGTTAGCTTGACAAGATTTCTTCATGAAGACAGTGCTCTTGTGAAACAGGATTTCTCAATGTCTGGTGGTCGTGTGGTGAGGTATGTGTTTGACAAGGTGATGCGTACTGTGAAACTCTACACAGGCGATGTTGAAGACGATTTTACATCACAGACCCCATGTGTGATTTTCCACAAGAAGGACTGGTTTCTGTTTTTCAACTACGTTTGGAGAGATTTGAACGACTGTGGTGATGATCCGTTGTACGTAGCCGAGTGGGATGGCTCAATTCCTGACACAAGATTTCGTGTGGTCGGGGACCATAGTAAAAAGTTACCAGACGATTGTGTTTATATTTTCTGCTGCAACGACAAGACAAAGCTCTGCGAACGTGCGTGGCCTGTTCGTGAATCTGAGCATCACTTGTGCTACGACATGAAATTTTTGTTTCAGTGGAAAGATGTTCGTACGCTTGACAACGTATTTACATGCATCGACAAGATGTTTAGATGGTGCGACATGTATGACCGTTACAGTTCTGTAAAGATTAAATTGTTTCACCCTGAGCAGGGCGTTACCAACGCTGAAGACCTCCTCTTAACCCCACCCACGTATTACAGCCATTAAAAACGCCTGCAGATCTGTACAATTGCTACATTCATTCACCATGTCTCAAGAATCTACAACAGTCTACTGCTACACCAACAACCCTGAGGCTCCCCCAGCGATGCCTGATGACAATGCTACGCCGCTGGAGCCCCACCCACAAACTTGCGACAACAGTTGGTTGGATAAATTTTGCATGGATCTTGGATATCACAACATGACCTTCCTTACAACACCATACGGCAACACTGGTGCAATAGCTGGAGCTGCGGCCCTTGCTGGAATTGACAACACAGACAGTTGTATCCGCTCGGACGGATTCAAAATCATAAAAGCGACTGTTGTGGTCCTTCTGGAACACGTCATCAACAAAAAGCTGAAAGAAATCTGTTTGGGTTGTGAAGTGGATCACCCCAGTCAGATTAGACATTCCTGCCTGTTTGAACCGGGTCCCTATTTCTTTGACGCCTACTTTGAGGAACTGACACGTAATCTGGTGAAACCGGACCTTAAGCACATCGTTGCTCAAGCATTGAGCCGTTGTGGTTTAAGGGTTCACCCCCAGAGGATTCAAGGTTCAGTGGAGACTATTTTCTATGAACTGCGTGACGAAGTTTTCATTGTGGAAAAGCTTTGTGAAGTCAGAGAGAAAGTTGTGGACGTCAGCAGCGAACAAATTGTCTATGACGCTGTGGACAGCTGGAAAGGTATTGTCCAAGTTGAGTGACTGTAACACCGACATGGGGAATACGTGTTTTGCAACAGGTCTGGCAAAGTTTCTACTTAAACAACGTATTAGATGTGAGATGACCGGCTTGTTGTATAAGATTATTAATGAATGTGCCAATGTATCTGTTACTGTAAACATATGTGCTGTAGATACCAATCGTTTTACAAACCTCATGAAACAAATGTCTGTTGTAAGAACTGTGTCAAATGAATGGACAGATTTGATGCGTTTATGCGTTAATGCTGGTGAACCAATTTGTGTGACTATCAGAAAGATTTTAGACCTGATGACTGAATGCGGCAGCTGTATTAGAATAGCTGATATATTGTGCTTGTGTACATATGTGACTGATCTATGTGTAGACATATTGACAAGAAACAATCAGGCTGATGTTTGTGAAATTATTGAAACCCTGGTTGATTACATTCTTGAAAAAAAACATTGTGATGTGTATACATTTTTTACACTACATTGATGCTGTATGATACCTTTGTTTTCTTTTACTGTTTAAGAAATAAAACCCCAAATTACTTAAACCATCTGTGTTATTCTTTTTGTGGAGCGTGAAGTGGAAACATGTCAGAAGAAATGAAAAAGACTTATTACACACCTTCTAACCCTGGTTCTTTAGGGGGGAAAAAACGCTTAAAAGAAGCTGTTTTAAAAGAAACGGGTGTTCGTTTAACCGATAAAGAGGTTTCAGACTGGCTCGCTGGCGAGGATGCATATACACTACACAGAACGGCCCCACTAAAATACAAAAGGAATCGGGTTTTTGTCTACGGTATCGACATGGAGTTCCAGGCCGATCTAGTCGATATGTCTGCATATGCCCCGGTAAATGACAACAACCATTTTTTGCTGACATGCATCGATCTCTTTAGTAAATATGCATGGACAAGGGCTTTAAAAAACAAGAGTGGTGTAGAGGTCTCTAAAGCTTTTGAATCCATACTGAAAGAGGGACGCGTACCACAGAAATTACAGACAGATAAAGGAAAGGAGTTTTTTAACAAACATTTTCAAAATGTAACAAAAAAGTACAATATAGCCCATTTTGCAACAGCCACAGAATTAAAGGCATGTGTTGTCGAGCGGTTTAATAGAACCTTAAAAGGTAGAATGTGGAGATATTTAACTGCTACAAACTCCAAACGTTACATCGACATACTTCAAGACATTACACAAGGATATAATGCGAGCGATCACAGAAGCATCAAGATGAGGCCGATTGATGTGGGGAAAGAAAACGAGTCTGTGGTGCTGCATAACCTATATGGTGATACCAGACCTCATAGTGTTAACCCCGTATTTAAATACAAGATTGGTGACGTGGTTCGAATTTCTAAAGTCAGAGGACCTTTTGCAAAAGGGTATGAGGAAAACTACACACAAGAGTATTTTACTATATCAGCGTGTATCCCACGAGAACCCCCTGTTTACGGATTGAGTGATTACGACGGGGATGTTATCGACGGCGTTTTTTATGCGGAAGAATTGCAAAAAATATTTGTCAGTAAAAACAAGACATTTAAAGTTGAAAAAATTTTAGATAAGAAGACGAAGGGTCGCAAAACATTAGTGCTGGTGCAGTGGCTCGGATGGCCAGCGAAGTTTGCGTCATGGATCGACCAGAAAGAATTAGTTGATGTACAGAAGCCATAAATACAAACCACACACACAGGATGCATACAGTTGTATAAAAACCAGACATGGCTGAGGGTGGATTTTATGTCACACTACCCTGCAACGCTTCGCAGTCTGTATACCCTAATAATAAAATCTCTAATTATAGAACAAGACTGGCTACCATTATAAATATAAAAGGAGAATGGGAGGTGGGGCTTGTTCAAATTGAATATCCTAGAAGCTGGTACACCTTTAACAGCAACGACGCCGTTTTCGAGATAAACATTGGACCCACCACGACCGATGGTGAAAAGTACACTAACAGCTTACGCCATGGTGTAGATGTGAAGAAGACCAGCTTATCAAAACTACGCATACCAATAAAAACAGGGTATTACGACAATGTCCCATCTCTAGTTAGTGTAATAAATGATTTAGTAGCGCCACATGGGGAACTCGGTTATGACCGCGTAAAAAACAAAGTATTTCTGAAAGCAAAACCTAACATTTCAATGACCTTCCATGGAAAACTAGCCATTATTTTAGGATTGAAACCAGGCGTCCCTATAGGAGATTCTATTCTGCAAAAAACAAACCCTGAAAAAACTAATTATGAAAAGGATATTGTAACATATGCAATGCATCAGTCGGACATACACGGTGGTTTCTATACTCTTTATATCTACACGGACATTATCCGTTACCAATCAGTGGGTGATGCTTTTGTACCGCTCCTGGAGTGTGTACAAATAACAGGGGACAACAATAGCACAGTCACACTACGCGTCTATCAACAAATCAGTCATCACAGATATTGTTATAGAAGTGAAGGACGATCAGAACCAGTACGTCCCATTTTCTTACGGTAAAGTGTGCATCAAACTTCACTTCAGGCCTGTAAAACACTTTGTTTAAAATGGCATATTTTAACAATCACAATGTTGACCCTATGCGTTACGTTGCCTATTACCAGAATCAGACAGGCAGCGGGCTCCCCGGGTATGCAGGAGGTGGAGTCATGTATGGGGCCGGTTTGGGGGGGATTTTTCGGGGGCTCTTTAGAATGGCTATACCCCTACTAAGACGAGGATTTAGCATAGCCAAGCCGCATCTTAAATCAGCTGCAAAAAACATACTAAGTGACGTTGTTAGTAATACGTTATCAAGGTCTTTTAACAACAACTATGATGCTCAAGACGGATCCGGACTAATGGTAATGGCTCGCAAAAGAGCATCTAGGCCGCCAGGGGTGCGGAGGAGTGGCCAGAAGCAGAAGAAAACAAAACAACCTCCCAAGAAAACATCAGTTGTAAAACGCAAGCGCAAGGAGACAGCTAAGCGTACTGCTTCAAAAAGATCAAGGAGCTCTGTTAAAACAATATTTTAAATCATGGCGTTACTACACAACATGTCAGAAGAGTGTTTAAAGACTGAACTGGATCTGTTTACTGTACCACTAACTCAAACACCAATTGAAAAAAACACTTATATAGAAGTTCCACCACTATCAGCGATATCCGACACATCTCCGCTGGAATTTTTTATTGCGGGGAATGGGGAGGATTACATAGATCTAAACAGCACACTACTTTTTTTGCGCCTCAAAATCACTAATCCTGATGGGACGGATATTGTAGACGGAGATCCCGTAGGTCTTGTGAACTATCCTGGATCTACGATTTTTTCACAAGTGGATGTGTCGCTTGGAGATCGGCTTATATCACAGAGTTCTAGCACATACCCATACCGCTGTATGATAGAATGTCTTACCAATTATGGTAAAGACGCCCTTGAAACGCTTTTCTCAGCAGGGCTCTTTTACCTGGACACTGCGGGCCATATGGATGTGGCTGACCCGGCTGGGGGAAATCGCGGGCTGACAAAGAGAGCAGCCTTCACCAACGCTAGTAATGTGGTCGAACTACTCACGCCTGTTCACAGTGACATCTTCTTTCAGGAAAAACTATTACTTAATGGATTAGATCTTAAAATTAGAATGACTAGAGGTAAAGATGAATTCTGCCTGATGAGGAGCAACGCTACAGCCTATAAACTAAACATCCTGTCTGCGTCGCTATTTGTGAAAAAAGTGTCTGTGTCGCCAGCTGTGAGACTGGGGCATGCACAAGCTCTACTCTCAACCACAGCCAAATACCCCATCGACAGAGTGTGTCTGAAAAACTTCTCAATACCTGCAGGCTCACGTGTCTGCAATCAAGAAAACTTGTTCTTAGGAACTCTGCCAAAATCTCTGGTTCTAGCTATGGTTGATAATGATGCATTTGTGGGTGCCTATAATAAAAACCCATTTGCGTTTAAAAACTATGATTTAGAATTTCTGGCCATTTATCTGGATGGGCAACAGTACAGCGAAGCCCCTGCAACCTGAATATGAAAATGGTTCTGCAGTGCGGGAGTTTTACCAGCTAGCGCTGGCTTCTGGAAGGCATCTTAAAAACCAACCTCTATGTATCGATAGAGAGAATTTTCTGCACGGCTATACACTCTATGCGTTCAATTTCACACCGGATCAGGAGTGTAGCCAGCACGTATCGCTTATCAAAAGTGGCAATATTAGACTAGAAGCCCGTTTTAGACAGCCGCTACCACGTACGATTAACTTAATTGTTTATGCATTGTTTGATAGTTTGATTGAAGTGTCAAATCGCCGACAGGTCCTGGTTGATTACTACTAATACATTCAAATGAACACTATACAGCTTACGGCCGTCATGGATAAGGTTTCATGCGATACTTATTTTCTCGGAGTTCTACCATGTGACTACCTACCAAAAACCCCTTTAAGAAAACTACCAGCAATGGTTTTGATCAATACACATCCTTCAGGACTCCCAGGGGAACACTGGTTGGCTATCTACATAAATGAGGATGGTGTAGGATGTTTTTTCGACAGCTTCGGTAATAAACCAGATTATCATGGTTTTCCGCCGATTATCAAAAACTTTTTAAAGCTCAACTCTAGTCAAGTACTACATTCAACTGTGCAAGTCCAAGATTTTTCATCAGATACATGTGGACAACATTGTGTGTTCTTTCTCTACCACATGGCCAAGGGATTTGATTATGATTATGTGATGAAATTGTATACCAACGATTTTATTAAAAATGACAAAAAGGTGTCAGCATTTGTGAGAAAACTAAAACAAGCACCATGTAGTGAAAATGTTTTCAGATGTGTTCAGTGTGTACAAATGGGTGAAATGTTCATGTCTCATGCTTAATATTTTAATAAAAACAACTAAAGAACGGAATTTTGTTTCTTTATCCCCACTTTTATTACACATACATCACATCATAAGTTCTCAAAAAAAAAAGAGAGAAATTGAGAACACAATACATACAAACTGTTAGTTTAAAAACTTAACCACCGACTCGGGTCTTTCTGTTTCTTACTCCTCTTAGATGATCCTGTTATAGACGTGGTCGATTTGGTTTTGAAAGAGTTAATTGCATGTCTGACATTGTGGTTTGGTACCACAGAGTATGGCAAATTTAAACTAGCAAAAGCCTCCAGAAATTCACGCCACCCGCCAGGTCTCCGCTCGTCAACAATCTTTTGTGGAGCCGTGACGCTTTTAACTAAGTCAAGCATGTGTGAACCAGGGATTGTTCTGCCTTTAAACACAAACTCTCCTGACTCAGTCCATGAAGTAACATCTTTAGTTTTAGACATTTTATCTAAAATGTAACGAACATTTTTCACACTCCTCTGTGGAATATTTTTTAAAATCTCATCTGCAAAATCACCTAAATCGTCATGGGCACGCACATGGCCTGGTGCGGGTGGGTCTTCTTTTTCAACATTACTAGGCTGTGGTAGCCTTAATGTTAATGTACCGGATTCTCTATCCCCTTGTCTAGTGAGTGTTAAAAACCGCTGCAAAACACCTGTGTACATCTTAGCTTTTTCATGGTGATCCAGATCAGACCTGTGCAAAATATTTCTTATAGTCATGTCCAGGTCATTCTCCACAACCTGTTGTATAGACTCACGGGTGTTAGAGGATTTCAGCTTATCCAACTGGTGTTGCGGTACTAAAAACATCTTCTCGGCATACTCCATCACCAAACTTATTTAGATGTAACCAAACTGGTTATAAACGGGATTGCCGCACTTAGCAAAGGTAGTAGAAATCCTCCTTGTTGGTTGATTAACCGTCTTTTACGTCTAACTCCAACCTTTTTATCTGCAACAATTTTGATCTCACTTCTTCTTCTCTTCAGTTTCTGATATTGCTGTGGTGTTAGCGGAATATTACCGTGGACTACGTTAAGAGCTACTTCACACAATGTCACAATGAGTTCGTCTGCAGCCACCTCTAAAATAACGCGTCTTTGTTTAGGCGTGGCTTTTAATAACAATTTTAAAAGAGGTAGGTTTCTTAAAAGTCTTGCAGACATTTTCAAATCTCTCTGTCAATGTTTTCTTTTCTGAATGTACACAACTGGATGTTGTGACAGAATATCTCTTCTGAGACGGTACTGTTCTGGTGTTTTCGCTTTAAAGTCAATCAATAGATACCCGAAAGGGGTGCTGGTAGCATTTTCATAACACTCCATAAAGTATTTTGTGTTCCTGGGGTACATGTGCCGCGCTAAGACATTAATTTGGGTATTGTCTCTAGGGTTTTTAAACAATACCAAATAATTAGTGTTCAAACTGATAGTCCTACTGGATTTACCTTGAAAAAATAAGTTTTGTACGATATATATTGCACTCAAGCTTCTATGGTGCACATAGTTGGTAAACAAACGTTCAACTTCTGAATTGCTGCTAGCATCTTTCATAACATCATCCAATATCACAAAATTGGTCTTGTTGGTGGGAAACAAGCGATCATCATTCAGAGTCTGCGGTATACCTTCAATAAATTTAATATCATACAGTTTCAACAATTCATCATACATAGGTTGCCAGCAGTCATAAATGTACACAATGTTTTCAATTTTTTTAGAAATTACACTTTTAGCATTTTCCAACAACTTTTTTACAAAAAATGTTTTTCCTGAGCTAGAAGGACCGCTTAACACACATGAAAAAGGATGTTGTAATCTAAAATCAAAACCATCCGGGTCTACCACACCCCGGTGCCCAAAAACGTTGTCAGTAGCCATATGGTAGCGTAGTTAGGTCGGGTAGCAGTACACGCTTGTTGTATACGACTTTAAATTTTTTCACAACTGACTTGTTGTGCAATGTGAACTGCTTTTTGTTCCTCACTATACTGTCTGTGTACGCGAGAATGTGATTACTGTCACCCCACCCCCTCACATATTGATCGACAAGCCCAATTAATGTGTCTAACCTAATGGTCTCGGAGTTTACAGCATTCAGTGTGATGCCTTTGGCCTTCATACAGACCTTACCCTTAGCAGTTCTGTACCCGTAACTTTTCGGACCACTTGCCGAAAATTCCACAATATGGTCTCCATCCCCAACTTCATCAGTAAGGTCACCAAGATATGGCCCCAGTGGAGGCTCATATTCACCCTCTTTAGACGTGAACACAACACTATCTGTGTCGCAATAAAGCAGTCTATCACCCAACCTGTCCATAAGATCATAAAGTTCTAACCGCGCGTGGGCCGTTGTAAAAGCCCCGAGAAAGACGTTTATGTCACGAGTCTGGGTCCCTTTCCCATTTGCGTAAGCCCACTGAACGATTGCAACAGTGTCTGACACAAATGAGAAATGCTTGAGGTCATACTCAGTGCCAAAAATGTATCGGGCAAACTGTTTGGGGTCTGTTAGTATTTCGGTTGTCGGTAACTCCTCGCGCATACTGAACCTCCCCCACAAAGAGTTAAGCAGTAGCTTCATGATGGATCTACGTGCAGCATTAAACTCAATCTTGTCCAGATTCAGCTTAATCCCTTCTTTCTCAAAGTAATCTCTAACATACGATTCTTTGTCGGCGTCGGTCACAACGTCTTTTGGAAAACCTGAACTTTCCTGTTTGAACTGTAAAAATGTTTTAACATAATCACAAAACAATGTTTCAGAGCGTTGGGGAAAATGCCAGACCTCATCGATTTTTGTCACTACATAACCCTTCTCAACGGCTTTTAACAGTTCAATGCTAACCCAGCACCCATGAATTGATCTTTCCTCAGTAGTATGCACACACGGGTGTGTCTGGTTCTGCTGTTCAGCACACGTGCGGCAAAGCGGGAACATTAACTTACCCCCGGTCCTATAAGGCAGTACGGGGTGAAGCAACTTCCGTGGCGGAAGGACTGTTGCCTTGACGAGTCCGTAATAATCTTCAAGTTTTTGAAAATCCTTGTGTATTATTTCCGGATGCCCAATTGGGTAACATTTTCGAGCCTGGCAGTAGGGATATAGTGATGTAAAGTCAACATACCTAATCCGCTCGCCCTCCCCAACTTTGTGATACAGTTTTAATGCGTTCGTTCGGCCGCCGAATAGAGCTTCACGGGGTTTCAATCTTTCAGTGTGTTTGTAAGTGGACATGAAATCCATAACTGCAACATCACTCTGTTTAGCGCGCATCCATGCACATTCCCAAATCACCTCGACCTGAAGACCGTACGCACGCTCCAAAATTTCAATCTTGTCGTCGCATTGTCTTCTCAAAACGCCATAAGGCACTTTTGATAAAGGGTTTAGGTCGTTGGGGTTATAACATCGTTCACAACCATGAAAGAAACACCCGAGAAATTCGAATGCTTTTTTCACGTAGCCATCGTCGTAGAAACCATCCACATAGTATTTCCCAAATGACGCCTCACCGGTGTTTAAAGCATGTTGAATTTCTATGCCCCGTGATTTTCGGATGAATTCGAGCCATTCAATTGAAATGTTCGAATATGTTTTGTTCTGGTTGGTGTACGCATTGTTACGTGTCAGAGCTATTGTGTCTTTTGGGATGTAGTGTGTTTTATATGTGGCCATACATGTTGCTGCCAAAGTGGTGTAATTAAATGGATCAAGGCCTGCACACAAAATGAATTCGTCGCGGTACTTCATGCATGCCTCCCTCAGCAAAACGACATCGTTTTTACCATAAAGCGCGAGTTCTTTTTTAAAATCGAACACTTTGTCAGATATGGTATTGTACCAATCATCAAACGCAGCCCTGTCTTGGTTCGACATTGTTGCATACCCGTAAAATTTCTTGTCAGGGTACGGGCCTATGTAGTTGTCATTTTCAACGCGGTTAAAGTGGTGCGGAAAATACCCCTTCTCTGCATTAGTCAGATTAAATGCAACGGGTGTCTTGGCCAGACGCATGGGTATGAAGGAATATGTATCAATAAAACGTTGCTTGAAAGCTGTGTCATACATTAAGATTAGCCTGCAACCTTGCATTGTGATTTTAGGAGCAATCCCCATCTTAGTAAAGAATTCCAAAATTATGAAATTGTCAAATCCTGCTGCATTGTGCGCCAGCCATGTGTAATTAAGGTAACGTGGTTGTCTGAATTTTTTAACGAGACGATCCACACAATCGGTCCCTTCAGCCACGAATTCCTCGCCATTAAACGTGATAGCGCATACAAAATTGGCAACGTGTTTAACATTTTCATAACGGGTCTCAAAATCGTAGAAAATGTAACGATCGTTCGGCATCTCCGGCTTAACTGGTTGGATAAAACACTGATGCATACCATCGGTGACCAAACTCTCACCACAGTGCACACAACGATCTGCAGGGCATTTATGGGGTTTGGGTTTAGTACCGCTGACATGGTAACGTCTATTACATTTACCGCAATATTTAGTCACGTCGCACTGCGCGTATTGCATACCCCGAGGTGGTTTTTTATGCATCTCGAAACAATAGTCAGACTTACAGTAGCGCAGGCAGTCGCCGCAATGTTTTGGCTTTTTGGGGTGTTTATGACATTCCGGGTCATTACAGACATCGCAGATGTACCGACATCTGTGATCTCTCCTACAGGTGAATCCTCGGTGGCAGAACTCACACACGTATGGGGTGCCAATAAATGTACGTAGATTTTTAATCATAAAATAATGATTGTCATGCAGGTACAAAAATACTGTTTTAGGATGCGGATCGTCTGTGTTTGTATACTTCTCCAAAACACCCGTATCAGACCGATAGAAGACAACTATTTTAACGCTCAGCATCTGTTCAAACCGTCCGATGTCATTAAACGCTATCTTGTATTGATCACCATAGCCAGCTGACTTCTGTATTGAAGATGCTACAGACTCAAGCTCTACGTGTGGTTTCTGTGGATTTAGGAAATGTGCCAGACAGATTGCAAAACAAAGATTGTTTGAAATGTTCGTGGGACAGAACCGATTAAGTCTGTTTTTGGTAATCACTTCATTGTGGGCAAGATCACCGATCTTTCGATAAACACCGCCGTGTTTACTTCTCGCTATCGACAGTCTTAAATTCAATCTCTCATCAAACTGTACGTCAGAGTTGCTCTGCATTATTTTTTCAAGGTCGTTTATAAATAGATCTACACTATAACCATTGCTACCCGTCAAAAGTGTACTAACATCTGATGTCAAACTCGATCCCCTCAACGTGATGCTGATTAAACACCCGTCTCCGCCTAACAGTTTGGAAAACTCCACAATTTCAGAAAGTGTGTCATGTAAAAACACTGTGTAGGCTGCTAAATCTGTCGAAGATATCTCTCGCAAATTTATAAGCCTGTGGACTTCCAGACCATTGAACCGTGCTCGTGGCAGTACCGTGTATCCACTAACATCACCACCTACTGTTACAAGTGATTCTATATCTCTATCTGTGAGACCCATATTGGGCGCTTCAGGGTTGAGTGTGCTATGTGTCTGTGTACCTGGGCCCTCGCCTGACTGGTGAAAAGACACAAGATGATCAAATGCAGAATTTGGTTCTGGACGAGGTTCTAACACCTCTCCTGCTTGTTTGTGTATTTACAACATGTTCAAAATCATTATTTGGGTCAGGATCCTCATCGGACATTGATCTCACGATGTTTAATAATTCTACCAACGTATCAGTTGAAGACTCAGACCTATTCATATCCTCCACAGTCTGTATTAAATAGAGCAATGTTTCTGTGTTACTGCACTGTTCGAGGGGCACCACGCTACCATCGTTTCGTCTAAACCTAGCTACCGGACCCTGATCAAAACCATCTGGCTCCCGACAACGTTTAGGCATTTTTAAATCAGATCTTTTTTATTTTATTTATTTAAATCACATGTAGCAACACCTTAAAAACTATGGATAATAAACCATGTGTCCATACAGTAAAAAAGATAGAATGAAAAACTGTGACAAATGTTGAAGAAAAAAAAACAAAACAAAAAAAACATAGTATGCAAAATATATATATATAAAATGTAGTCAACTCACCCAAGTTTCTTTTTAAGCATGAGCACCAGTTGCTTTAACAATTCTGTAGTCAGGCCTTGTTCTCTGGCTACTTTTTGAACAGTACCACTATGCAACCGTTGCGCTGCTATGCATTGTTTAAGCCAAATTCCCCGTTGTTGTTGTGTTGACTCATAAGCATCTAAACGTCTCTCAATGGCATTAAGGCGTTTGTCAAAACGTACCTCGAAGGCATTCAATGCGGTCTTGACAGAGTCCTGTATCAGTCCGGCTATGTGCTGATTGTCTATAAAGGGTTGTGATTCCTGTTTGTAAGCCTCCTGATTTGAAGGTAGCTGTTCAGGGTCGGATTCCTCCACAACCACGACCCGTTCGCTGGTTGGAACAGACTGCGGTGTTTCTTTAGGGTCGTTTGTAAATACGCAGCCGTCCCACGATTGTATCAGACCCTCACTCCAGCTCTGAACATCATTTATATCGGGAACTACGACCACCTCTGTTAAGAAGTAGAAAAGGGTGCAAACAAAAAAAGTTAGTACAAATGTGTGTTAATATTATAATGATAACAGTAATATTAATATTAACTATATTTTCTAAGACTAAAAATAAAATAAAAATCAGTCTGGTACTAATGTAACATTAAAAACAATACGTAGTGTCAAATTCTCTCTCTCTCTCTCTCTCTCTCTCTCTCTATATATATATATATATAAACAAACAATCAAACAAGACCATGCTAATATGGAATGGCGCAGCAGCCTAAAATCAGCATGTCTACACTTTTTTTTTTTACACACAGTTCTCCAATGGTGTCACCTAAAATTATAAATAATCATCTACTCTAGATATATGCAGGTTTTGTGTTTTATGTATTTTTCCAACAATTAATGCTAATGTATGATAACAACAGTTCTAAACTAGCGTATTGGCAAATTATACATCCACAAACACATTCGACCTCTCACTAACACATTCAAATAAATAATATTTATCTTTCTGATTTAGTGTGAACAGAAAACAATCCATCAGCTTTTGTTCATTACTTACTTTTAACAGCTGATCGTCTTGGCTTTTTTGGGACAGATGTCTGTGGTACGTCTCTCGATGACCCATCAGCAGAAGCTTTTGCGTCCGCATGGGACACCACTGCAGCTTTACGTTTCAACTTATTTTTCGGTTTCGCCACTATGCCCCTCAAACTAGGCTTATCTGGATCATTCACACGTTCAGACACACCGACATTGCTCACAACGTTTGATAAACCATCTGTGAATACATGTGTTAAAGTTTTAAAACAAAATCAACAAACCATAGCAGCATAACATTGTTTGATAAAGCCAAATAACAATGCACTTACCCAGGGGAATAACTTCAACGTTAGCTGACTCGCTGCTTCGCTGTGGTCCGTGTACTAAGGCCTTGATAGTTACGCGTTTCGGCCCTGGTAAAAACAAAAAAACCCAGAGAAGATAAGATATTTTCATACAGCAACAACACTGTTTAAACACGGGTGTAACAACATTTAACAATACCTGCCACAACAATGGCAGCAATATGCTTTACAGCAATATGCTGTATTATTAGAATACAGCCAGCTGCTGTAAAATAATGCTGTAATTTTTACAGCAATTCATTACAGTGTATTGCCACAGAATCTCCCAAGAAAGGATCACCAACAGTGAGAGGAAAACATTGCTTGTATTGTGCAAAAATATTTTATTGTGTTTGTAATTATATTCCAATGCAGACAGGGAGAAAAAATATGCAAGAGCTTTTGAGTGAAGATGCTGTACTAGTGTATCCTTGCAGAAACTACTGACTTTTCCAACGAACATTTCAAACAGAGTCTTGTTCACGAATAGATTTTTATAACTTTGAAATGACTGTCTGTTCATTTCTCTGTCTTTATCTTCTGTGATTCATTGTTTTCTTACAGAACAATAAACGGATGTCATGTGCGGATCCCAGCAAATCAGGGTCAATCTACCTCATCTATTTTCATTGGAGAAACCTCTAATGGGAAAGTGAGCTTGTGTTTTTGAGCTGTAAAACAATTATGAACGTGTAGGTTTACAATCCAGTACTCTCTTTTATTCTAAAATGAATAGGGAATCACAGTTTTGCATATATTCTGGTGTTTCTGTTACAGGTAATTACTGTATTTGGTGTGTGAGAGGTGACTGAGGGTCTGACAGTGTTTACTCATTTAGCCCGGCTTCCAGAGATGAAATATGCACTTGTTTTGTAATTAATTCATTTGGTCATCAAGCAATCGAGAGATCAGGGGCCTGTGTTTAGTTGGATAGCCAGGTATGTTTCAGTTTAGTTTGTAAAAGTTGACAATTGCTTAGTTTCTAAAATGTATGTTTGAGCTGTTTTAACTGAACTAAGGCCTAATCCTGGGTTATTCTAAGTCCTGTCTGTGAAACCGGGCCAATTTAACAATTATTATTTTATTTTTAACAATTATTATCCAGCATTTAGTTTAAATATATATATATACAGACAATATGGAATATAAATAAGATTTGACATCGGTAGATAAAGCTTTAAAAATTAGTGTATATGTGAGCATACATGTTCATATCTGTATACTTATATAATAAACTATTTAAACTAACTTCACAACTTTCCCTTGCACAGTTATAGCAAGATAGTTTCTTCTTGCTGTTTAAATGCACGTATGTAGGCCTACTTTATATTCTTTAATCTCTTAATCTTGGGCAGAAGAGAGAGTTAAATGAAGCTGACTCTTTCACGAAGAGAATCACATTTTCTGTACGTTTCAAGGCATGTGATCATTGTACGAGCCTATAGGCTAGAGTTTAATGTGTTGTGCTAATTTATTTTTTGCTGTTCTCATGTTAGCTGTATGAGAATGTGAAGGTTACTAATGCACTACATGTATAATTGCCATATGTATTCTAGAGTTTACAGCACCACTGGTCATTATAATGTTAAATTATGATGATGATCAGTGTGTTTTTATATAAGCTCAAGTTCACTCTCTGTGGATGTACTGTGATTTTCTGTGACTCTAAGAAAGAATATTGCCTATTTTTTATCTTATAGTGTGTAAACGCATTCGCCTGTTACTCTTATGATAGTTACATGAGAACTGTGTCAGAGATTTAGTCCACATTTATGAAGAACCGAACACAATGTTCAGATATTGTACTGTTAATGTATCTGAACCTGTAGAAATGACATCAGCTGATCATCCGTCTCCGTCTGCCTATAAGAACTGTTTTTATCCGTGTCTTCAGTTATTTTCAGGATGGATCATACTTTGTACTGAAGGGAGGATTGGAATCCACGGCTGCTTCAATATATATGTACTTATTGATTATAATTAAGGTATAAATCAATATTTTTCCTTCTAAATATCAAATGAGTTGAATGACTTCTCTGGAGATTTTACTTTGTTATAAAATTTACCAGTGTGATTACTGAAATGTTCTTTTCATGTATTCTTTATTGTCAGTATTTGCTATCTGAATGCAGTAACAGTGCTTGCTTATTCAGCCCGGATTGAGTTCCCCTACCATTAAATGCTTTGCATATCACAATGATTAATGATAAGCACTTACCTTTTTATGGAAAGTTATGGAATTTTAAATCATCTGTTACTGAAAACACAGAAAACAGTAATGTGATCATCTAAACATCCAAAATTATGTGATTTAATTATAGTTTAAGCATAAAGTGTCCTCCAGGTGTTGCTTATTTGCCATAATACAATTAAAAATGTACTACCGGTACTTGATTTACATTTAAATCACATATAATCTACAAGACTATAGCATTTAGTCTTCTTGCTAGAATCATGCGACCAATGCTAAGTTTGTGATAATAAGGAAGATGGAAACACTCGATTCATAAGACAAACCAGAGCTCTCAGGTTATTAGTTGGTGTTTCTGTTGAAGCAACTTAAACATCAGTAACTAGTTTAGGTTTAGCTAGCTCGATATGTTTCAGTTTACTTTCCACTCCAAATGAAGGGTCACTACGTAGCAAATGATTTTAAAAAACAGAATCTTCTGGCTTTTAGTAATCCTTGTTTAGAATTATAATTTAGTATGATTTAGATATTATTTATGTAATTATTAGTCGATCACACATGTACAATTTTAGTTTATCAATTATTTTTAAAGGCACACTATGCAGGAATTCCGTTTTTGTCAAACAGCGACCCCTAGAATTGCTGTGGAGTATTTGTACTGTCGTAAATGGCACTCACGCAGAGATGGCTCGCACCCAAGGGGGTAATCCACCAGCCGGAAACTGAAGTCTCCCCGGGCGCCGCCATTGGCTAGCAAGCCTTCACCTGCTGTTAGCATTCCATTGACTCCCATTCATTTTGGCGTCACTTTGACAGTGAATAACTTTACATCTGAGACGTTCAAAGACTCCATTTGTCCATTGTTTATTTCTTGAGAAACACGACAATGTATAAAAGGCTCCATTACCTTGTGTCTTACGTTATGGCCCAGTAGGAGCAGTTTTTATAAAAAATAGGCTAACGATTGTGTCATAACACGCGACTCTCTGTCGCACAGTAGAGAAATTACCGTATAGACAGGAGGAGAAGCTCACGCGCAATCGGGGGGACGTGGAGGCATAAAGTCAAGGGAGAAGCCCATAGAGAGTCATAAAGTTGCTCCTGCTGCGAGCTCATGGACAGCTAATACTCACGATCTCAGTCTGCAAGATTCGGAAGGGAATGATTATGATTCCTTTGGCACAGCTACTAGAAGACGTACAACTGTCAGACTTGTTGCTCACGTCACATCTTCGTCGTCAAGCTCAGTTTGAGCCTGCGCAGTGCGCTTGGCAATCAGGAAGTGAGTGCTTCTATTTGACTTAACTTTTCTCCGTTGAAGTCTATGGGGTCGCTGTGTCCATTTCTTTTAATGATGTTTTATAAACAAAGTTCGGGAGGAGCACGTTCAAATAATCATTCCAATCAACTCGTCATCAAACAATTACCATGTCTACCCTATCAGCACGAGAAGGAGCATATAAATATTCACTCTGTCAACTCACCTAACATTCCTTGACAGTTTCAGCATCCCTCCACCACCCCGACTCCTCACTCTTGGCTTATCTTATTTATTTATTTCACAGCCAGGAATACGGGGGGAGTGCTCTGGGTTCGGGCCGAATACCTAACTCGGAGCCCTCTCCTCGGACAGCACGCCAAATACGCATTTATTCTATCTGACTTATTTGTAAGTGTGAACTCGTGAATTGTCTATGCTCGCACCCACGGCCGGATCCCCTCCCCCTGTACACCGGTACCTGTTCAGTAGGATAGAAGCTGTAACGAGTTGAAATAAGGTGTGGCCCCTTTAACCCTCTGGGGACGGATTGGGCGGTACCGCCCAAATGGTCTTCTTTACCGTCTTCCTCAGATTCCACTGAAAACAGTGATAACTTACCCGGCTTGTAAATATACACACTTCCTTGTTGCGCAATACCACAATGTAAAGGGCCAATGAAATCGATGTTGTTTGGCAGATTCCGCAAGCAACAACCAATGGAAAAATTGCCGATGGAGAAATATTGTTCTTACCCAATGTATGAGCCATATTCATTCTGTATTATTTTATGTAATTTTGTCTTGTGCCACTAGGGGGCTGTATGTGCTTTGTGGCTCAGTTGATCTCGGGTCAGCAGGTTAGGCCATTTAACTTGGAGGAAACTCAGACACAGGTGTTGCTGATTTGGGAAGCAAACAGTTTTCGACTGTGCCTAGTGTCTTGCCTTTGTGGTGATCAATACGGTTTATTGTTTTTGTATGTATGTATTATGAGTTAAGATATTGCCGCTGTATGATATATGGAGGAAAATAAACTTGCTAGATAATAGTAACATTACTGAACTCTCCGTGTTTGATATGTGTGAGATCACACGGCACACGTCTAAACTTAATCCGCTGTATTAGCAACCAGTACTCGACTTCGTTTAGGACTTAGTCAGTACACCCAATCAGAGGAAGGTTACCATGACGTATCTAGCAAATCAGATGACTCTGTAGCCTTGCAAGGGGTGGTACTATATAGTTAGGGATATGACGCAAACAGCGTTGAATGGAGAGAAGGAGAGAGAGCGAACGGAGGCTTACGGAGCGGATTATCAGAGAAAAATGAGAGAGAGACAGAACAATTATAATATACATACAATTATAGCATTATTTATTGTTTTAGCACTTTTATGATGGCAAGCAGTAAACGATTTACGGTGGAACAAGCTCTGGAACAATTACTGGAGAGTGACGAGGAGAAAGCATTGGTAAGAAAATTCTAAGCATTCCTAAGAAAAACGCCTGGGACTATTTGTAAATAAAGTTACATTTTTCATTGTTATTTACACATTTTATTTAACAATTACACATGTCTGTCAAGCAAAGGCTTTGACAAATATAGTTGTTGTTAAAAAACTATTCACTATTGTTGTGTGATGTGTGATTTTCAGAAATAAATGACGAAAAATCTAATTTCCGTTTTGGAAATTCTCTAGTTTATTGTACATTTTTCACTCATACTTTACATGCATGCTTATGTTAGCTTAGGGTCTTCTGAATCCATGTATACCAAACACATAGTGTTCCATCTCCATTACATATGGTTTACAAGCCCAAATGTAAAAATAGAGAAAACGGACCAAAAAGGGCTTAGTCCCCAGAGGGTTAAGAGCTGCGCGCCCTGTTTAACTGTCGGCAGTCTGTATTGTATGTGCGCCTCGAACACCACATGTATACAGCGCCGGGTTATTTCTGTTTTATGTTTATTTTATCAGGATTTTATCAGATCTTTTTTGCCGTAAAGCAATTCGTTACATCGCGAGACCTGATATCACGCGACACTTCCTGATGCTGCGGGCGGCGGCACGCCGGCTCAAAGCAAGGGGGTAATCCATCAACCGGAAGTTGAAGCCGGCCGGGTGCTGCCATGTTGTAGCAGAACTTCACTCGCGTTAGCATTTCCATTGACTCCCATTCATTTTTGCGTCACTTTGACAGCGAATAACTTTACATCTGAGGCGTTTAAAGACTCCATTTGTCCATTATTTATTTCTAAAGAAACACGACAATGTATAAAAGGCTCCATTACCTTCTATGTTACATTATGGCCCCGTAGAAACAGATTTTGTAAAAATAGGCTAACGATTGCGTCATAACCACTCGACTCTCTGTCGCGCTGTACAGAAGTTACCGTACAGACAGGAGGAGAAGCTCGCAGGCAATCGGGGGGACGTCCCGTCAAGGGAGAAGCCCATAGATAATGAGTCCATAAAAGCAACGGAATACTTACTCCTGCTCACTCACGCCAAAGAACTCTTTGCTCAAGTTCCCCGTCTCTGCAAGATTAACGTTGGCCATTTTCATGCACAGCTACTATAAGAGTAACGTCTGTCAGACAGGTTGTTCACGTCATCAAGCTTAGTTTGAGTCGGTTTGAGTCTGCGCGTCAGGAACGGAAATGCTCAAAAATCGCTAAAAATGGGCTTCAACTGTCTCAACTGAGTTCCAATGAGATGGCTCTGTCCACTTCTTATACTGTCTATGGCTCAAAGTTGCAAGTGTGTTTTTTTCGCTCACATGCGATAGGGGGTGCGAAACGACCACCATTCAACCCGAAAAGAGTAATATAACCATTCCAATGACTCCGAAGCTGTTCGGTTGAGGTAAAAAAAAAACGGCATAGTTTTAAGCACAGTTTAAAAGAATAAATATATTAGGTAATATAAATACGCTTTAGAATCAATAGATAAAGCTATCAACTGTATAAACTCACAATATTTTACTTGCACTGATATAGCAAGACTTTTTCTTTTAGTTGTCCTCTTTCATAGACAGCTATTTTCTTCCTGCTGTGTAAGTTTGTTTAAATTCTTAATAATTTTCCATCTTGTAATATTCTGCAGAAGAGAGAAGTGAATCGCTGCTTTGAATCTCAGTTTCACTCTTTCTCAGCGTGTGATTGGCTGATCGCTACTGATGTCTGTCGTGGAAATTCTTTATCGACTTCAAATAAACTTTAAATAACTATTGAAGGACAACTAGAGATCTCGAAAGTTATAAGCTTTTATTTCTTGCAAGAAAGGCAGTTCACACACAGACAGCATCTATATGAGAAGGGCAAAAGTCTTCTCCTTTCACAGAGTTTATATACCAAAAAGATCACCCTCCTTGATGTTATCCCCCTCCTCTTCTTATCTTTGGACTAAGGCCCCTGCACGTACACAGTTTTCAGTTCCCCTTATTCTAACACCCCTTGGCTGTACGCACACACTTACACACATATGTCATTAAACAATTGAGTATATTTTCCAATGCAACACCTTTTCTCTTAGTGCAAGCGAGCTTATCCGTTTTAGAGACAAAACAAATTTTTCTTCTGCGAATGCTCTTTTTAACTCGTCTTCAGTAAATAAGGAAGAAGATGCTATGCAGCTTGCAGTTTCTTTAACACCATATATGGTATAAGCTGGTTAGATTAAAAATTTCCATTACATTCCACCCCTTTTTCATATCTTGAAAACAAAATAAAACAGAAATACATTTTTAAAAGATTAAACAGAAATACAAATTAAACATTCTGAAAAGGAAAATAAATGAAACATTCTTTCATTTGAAAATCATCCATCATCATAGTATATCCCCTTTTGAAAGTCTTTTTCTATTTTAGCAATTGTAGCAGTTGTTAACTCCTCAGAATTGGCAATTACTTTAATTAACAATTAGATTTTTTGGCAGTAGTCAATATTTTTTAGCAGGCTGGAATTGAACTTCCAGTATGTGTGTGAGTGGACATTGTTGTCATTGCGTTTGATCTGTTACAGTAAAATAACACAATGATCTGTTAGTGGTGCAGCAGAAATATCAGAGCTAATATTATAAGATAGTAAATGATTTGCAATTAACCAGTGGTCAATTCTGGATTTAAAACTGTGGCTTGAGCTAAACCAGGAGTATTTAGAAATTCCTGGGTTTAAGTGTCTCCATGTATCAACCAAATTATGTTTTTCACAAAAGTTCGTGAATATGGTGTTTGGATGACTTGCAAAGTATCTGCAAGGATATTTATCAAAAAATTCATCATGAACTAGATTTAGATCGCCTCCAATTATGATGTTATCAGTTGAGTGTGTTAATTTAAGATTGTCTTAATGTAAGCCAATTTGTTCAAGTAGGTTTCGGTTTTCTCTTTTAATGTTATAGCCATATAAATTGACAAAGATGAATTTCAGACCATCAATGTTTACGATAAGAATCAACCAGTGACCAAACTCATCTGCCTTGGCTAAAGTAAGCTTCATCTCCACATTGTTTACACCAGAATATAACATAATCAACCTTAGAATGTGTTTCCTGTAAAAAATAAACTATATTTGACTTCTTCCCTTTACAAAATAAAAAAAATACTTTTTCTCTTTGTCATGTCTCTTAAACCCCTTGCATTAACAGATATTAGAGAGATGGTACTCTTTAAACTGAACAAAGGCAAAAAAACAAAAGTAAATAATCAACAACAGTGGATTAACTTACTGAACTTAAAACAACAGTAGAGTCTCCTATTAGGATTGGATAATAGTAGCAAAACCCTGAAAAACGTTAACAATCAAACTCACTTGTTTTCGGGATTCAAAAAACCCTGAATCGTTGCGTCTATGGCGAGACTCTTTGTCCATTAATGAAAGCATGGGGGCCCCAGAACACTGTCTTTAGATCTGCCTTCCTTGCTTGTTCGACTTTCGGCCACACAACCATCCGCGCCTCTCTGTCTTCTTTGGTGAGGTCTTCTGCGAAGCGGATGTTGAGATCCTTGCAAACGGGGTGAAGTTTGGATATCCGCCAGAGTTCGTCCCTAAACTGGCGTCCTGTGAACTGTATGATGATCTGACGAGGGCGGTTGGTGTTACTCAGCCCCAGTCGGTGTACCGAATCCAGGATGAAATCCATCTTCTCCCTCCAGTGTGGCATGATCTTTCCGATGATATCAGAGATGATTTGTCGTGTGTTTTCGTCTTTTTGCTCCTGTAAGCCATTTAATCGCAGGTTCCATCTTCTTTTATAACGCTCCAACTCTGCAGCTCGTTTTTTCACTTCTGCTGCTCTTTTTCGCAGATCTGTGTTCATCTCTTTGAGTTGTTTTACCTCGACGTGCAGTTTTTGGGACTGTTCCTTCCATTCTTTGATTTCGGCAGAGTTAAACTCTACTGCTTTCGCGATGTTGGTTATGGTCAGCGTGTTCTGCTTTAGATCCGCTTTGAAGTCCTGCATCATGTCTTGAAGAGTGCCGATAGCAGCCAGGATCGCAGCGTTAGAGGCGTTTTCTGCATGGGCTCCAGCAGCCACGACGTCGTCTGGTTTTGACTTTTTCTGTGGTGCTGGAGGTTTGGAAGGCGATGTTAAGGTATTTTTGGTTCCTCTGATATTAGTTTCCATACTTTCTGGCCCACAGTAGTCGTGTGCTTGGAGAGCTTTCAATTTAGCATTAGCTTTTGTGCTAGCCATGTTATGGTCTGCAAAATCGTTCTCCAGGAGGTGCTCAGGGTTATTTACACGTTACTGAATTATTAGGATAAGTTCCCTACGGTTTTACATCTGATAAATCAGGGCTTTGATGAGTTATATGTTCATTCTGTTGATTTTACAGGTTTTGCTACTCTGCGCTATTCACAAGGCCTCTGCTCTCTCCGCCATCCTGGCACGCCCCCAGATGTAAAGTTATTCGCTGTCGAAGTGACGCCAAAATGAATGGGAGTCAATGGAGTGCTAACAGCAGGTGATGGTCAGCTACAATGGCGGCTCCCGCGAGGCTTCAGTTTCCGGCTGATGGATTACCCCCTTGGTTTCAACATGTCAGTTTATTTTCTCTGAACTCTTCAACGTGTGTTTTTTTTCTTTGTTACTCGTTTCATAGTATTCGTCACATAATACTGAACACAGCGCCATCTAGTGACTTGAGTAACAGACACAATCACTGGATCTCATTACAGAGACTGAGTAAACAACTCCTGATAACATGTCAGTTCAGGGTGAATCACTAGATGGAGGTGTTGCTCCTCAGAGGAGACCACAGAGACAAATCACACTAGAGATTTAAACACTTTATCATTGCCTGTTGGAGGAAATGGAGCACCGATATGTTGTTTATGTATTTCACTTTGATCTCAAAGCATAAGGTTTCCCAAAAATCAGTATTTTTCTCAGGATAAAAGAGAAGCCGGTGGAAGTTGTTTGTTTATTAGTGTAGATAGAAAAACAGTAGGCCTATCAGTATTGTTAAATAATATTTTAATAATGTAAAGCTTTATATGTTCCACACTGCTGAAATCTTTAAAATATACATAAAGTTAGTATTCCTCCAGGGGGCGCTTGATATAATAATAAAACATGGAGAGACTCTTGAACCTCAGAGTGAGAAACTTTATTGATAAAGGCAAGAAAATACATACAGCAAATATACAGCAGTAGCAAAGTGAGATCTGAGGGTCTCTCTATTCATTGTTTTGTATCTGAGAGAAATATAAACAATAAAGCCTTACAAATAAAAGTTTTTTTTAAATCTCAAAATAATCAAGCTCAATTATTCAGTATTTATTATGAAAATAAATACTAGAAGAACAAAAAACACACTTGAAGAATCTTGAAAGTTCAGCGTTCTGCTTTAGACTTCAATACTTCCTAAAAAAGATAACATATAAAGCCATATAAATCTCTCAAATATATATGAAAAAACAGTTTGTGAGAAAGGACATCTATGTCATGCACCTGATGTGTGAATATGTGCTTGATCTCGTTCAGCTCTTCTGGATCTGATGTCATAAACCAGAATGATGACAGTAGCCACGCTTACCAGAGCAGAGAGGACCAATCGGATCACAGCTTCTGTGGGACCACAACAGTGGATAGGGTCTGAGGAATAAACACATCAAACTGAGATCAGATCAGTCAATAAACACTCATATCAGCGCTGACATCAATTAATATTTCTGAATACACAGAAATATGATCAAATAGTCAACAATGTATTCGGTTCCAAGTGAGTTTTTATGCAGTCTGTCTTCTCAAGTTATTAACGATTCAACAATTCAATATGTAAATAGTTAATAAGAATATTTGAAGGAGAAGAAAAAGGATCTCTGATCACCATAGACAGAAACTCTGAATGCTTTTGATGTGAGTCTTCCTTTAATCATTAGCACATAAACTCCTTCATGTTCAGTTGTGGTGTGTGTGATGGTCAGAGATCCAGTTTGATCGTCCAGCTTCAGTCTGTCTCTGAATCTCCCATCAAGAACATCATCATATACAGTGATTCTGTCGGCCCGTTTATTGATTTCAGCTATTAATGTGTTTTCATCTCCAAACCTCCACTGAATCACATCATCATCCTTTATTTCAGTGAGATCAGAGTTTAGAGAGACTGAATCTCCCTCCATCACTGACACTGACTCCACTGCATCTGTCAAACACACAGAGAACAAACAGAAACAGGGTTTGTCAGAGAGATGAATACTGTCCCACTCCGATCATATTTTGAGCTATTTTTAAACATTCCCAGTGGTCTTTAAATTATGATTACGCCATTTTTAGCCAAAATCACAAAACCTGTGCCGTTTTCTGGGACTTCGCTTCAGCAGAGCGGCAGTAGCTCATTAGCAATTCGCCTCTGCGTTGTGGGCGGAGCCGTTGGCACGGAGACGACCCTCCCCCTGCCCGTTGCTGAGAGCTCTGTCTCTCCCGCTAGCTTACACCCCCAATACCGGTGGGGCAACAGTATTATATACACGTTAATTATTATTATCCGAAGTTAATCAAAGTTATCACCGATCATTATTTCACTCCAAGACGTCGCGTGTGGAGACGCCCAGTGGAGTTACTACGTCACAACTCCAATCGATTTTAGCCGGCATTTTAGCGTCTGCTACTGATTCACAGCCATTTGAATGTAGAAATACTGAGATACTCAGAAATACAACTTTGAGCTTATTTTTCTCAAGGTATGTCCTCTAACATCAGAAAAATGCCACAAGAACATGTTAACACCTAGAAAAACGTCTCGGTTACGGATGTAACCCTCGTTCCCTGAGTAGGGAACGGAGACGTTCCGTCGGATGACGACGAATGGGGTTTCGCCTAGAAAGCCAATCGACTTCGAGTACTTCAAAACGAGCCAATGGCAAAGAAATGCCATGGGTCTGCGGAATTTGCATAGCGTAGCACCGCCCCACCTCGTGGGTATAAAAGGAGCACGCTGACAGCAAACCGGCATGTTTTCTTCGCTGAGGAGCCAAGACTGAGGTCAGGCGATCCTCGCGGTACAGCGGAAGTGGCAGACAGACGGAACGTCTCCGTTCCCTACTCAGGGAACGAGGGTTACATCCGTAACCGAGACGTTCCCTTTCGTTGTCACTCCGAGTTCCGTCGGATGACGACGAATGGGGATACCAGTCTAATCACGCCACCTTCCCAGCTGTCTTCCAGTGCCCTGCGTAAATCTGAGATCCCTGTCGTGAGACTAACACGGACGAAGGACTCCTATTTAACACAGGAATACCAAAGTACACTGGGGAGCATATCCCAGGTCTTAGGGAAGTATGCAATTACTGCCAACCCAGAGGGGGGGGACTTAGAAATACACATATGACCCGAGGGATGCATATGGGGGATCACTGGGGTGTCCAGCCGCAGGTGGAATATTTCAACCCCAGGGGTGGCAAGGTGGCTTGCCGAGGGAAAGACACATGCTCAGAGAGGCTTACAGTGGAAATACACATGTGGGGGTAGCTCAGGGAGGTACCATGCACACGGGAGGCACCTAGCCGACGCGCAGGCAAGAGACACTGGCGCCGACGTCAGGAGTGCTGGAGGAACTCAGGGCTTTCGGAGAAGCTCACCTGAGGAGAATATCGCACGTATCCAGTCCGTAGAGTGGAATGGCGAGCAAGCGAAGACACCTGAGCGGGTCCGGTACTAGCTGGTTGAAGCGAGTACATGAGAGGACACAGGCTCCACTCGGAGATTGTAGAATCTGGCGAATGTGTTAGGTGTCGCCCAGCCTGCAGCTCTGCAGATGTCTGTTAGCGAGGCGCCATGCGCTAGAGCCCAAGAGGATGCCACACTCCGGGTGGAGTGGGCAGTCACACCAAGGGGGCACGGTCGACCTTGCTGCTGGTATGCCAAAGCAATGGCGTCCACTATCCAGTGAGACAACCTTTGCTTGGAGAGAGCCTTTCCCTTCAGCTTCCCACCATAACAGACAAAGAGCTGGTCTGAGGTCCTGAAACACTGCGTTCTGTCTACATAGATGCGAAGAGCACGTACTGGACAGAGCAGTGCCAAGGCTGGGTCTGCCTCCTCCGGGGGCAGCGCTTGCAGGTTCACCACCTGGTCCCGGAAGGGAGTGGTAGGAACCTTGGGCACATATCCAGGCCGGGGTCTCAGGATCACGTGAGAGTACGCCGGCCCGAATTCCAGGCACGCTTCGTCAACGGAGAATGCGTGCAGGTCCCCTACCCTCTTGATGGAGGCCAATGCAGTCAGAAGCGCCGTCTTCATTGATAGGAAGTTAAGCTCGACTGACTGTAAAGGCTCAAAGGGAGCACTACGCAGGGCAGTTAAGACCACTGCGAGGTCCCAAGAGGGTACGAGAGGAGGGCGAGGAGGATTCAGTCTCCTCGCTCCTCTCAGGAACCTGACGATCAGGTCATGCTTCCCCACCGACTTACCTTCTATAAGATCATGCTGTGCGGCAATAGCGGCGACATAGACCTTGAGGGTGGAGGGAGACAGCCTTCGCTCCAACCCCTCTTGAAGGAAGGAAAGCACGACGTTGATCGAACATCTCCGGGGGTCTTCTCGGTGAGAAGAGCACCAGTTGACGAAGAGGTTCCACTTCAACGCGTAGAGGTGTCTCGTGGACGACGCTCTAGCGGAAGTGATGGTAGCCGCCACCGCTGGTGGCAGGGTACTCAAACCTGCCTCGTCCCGTCCAGGAGCCACACGTGGAGGTTCCAAAGATCGGGACGAGGGTGCCATAGGGTGCCCCGTCCCTGAGAAAGTAGGTCCTTCCTCAGAGGTATGGGCCAAGGAGGTGCTGTCGCGAGGAGTACAAGTTCGGAGAACCAGGTCCGGGTGGGCCAGTACGGCGCGACCAGAGTGACCTGCTCCTCGTCCTCCCTGACCTTGCGCAGGAGTTGCGCAAGAAGGCTCACTGGGGGAAACGCATATTTGCGGCCCCGCGGCCAGCTGTGCGCTAGAGCATCCGTGCCGAGCGTGCCCTCGGTCAGGGAATAATACTGGGCGCAATGGGTCGAGTCGTGAGAGGCAAACAGATCTATCTGTGCGTCCCCGAACTGGTCCCAAATCAGCTGAACCGTCTGGGGATGGAGTCGCCAATCTCCGGGGAGGGGCTGAAGCCGCGACAGCTCGTCGGCTGCACAGTTCAGGGCTCCAGGGATGAAAATGGCTCGAAGCGACCTCAGATGCTTCTGACTCCATAAGAGGAGGTGGCGGGCGAGTTGCGACATACGGCGGGAGCGCAGACCACCTTGACGGTTGATGTACGCTACAGTCGCGGTATTGTCTGATCGGACTAGTACATGCTGGCCCGAGAGCACGGCTCGGAAGCGGCGCAGGGCGAGCTGTACAGCCAGCAACTCGAGGCAATTGATGTGCCATAAGCGGTGGGGTCCTGTCCAGGAGCCCGCGGCAGCACGTCCATTGCACATGGCACCCCAGCCCGTGGCAGAGGCATCTGTTGATACAACAACATGCCGGGAAGCTCGTTCCAGAGGCACTCCTGCCCGTAGAAAGCTGAGGTTCCCCCACGGGGTGAAGGTCTGACGGCAGGTCGGAGTAACTGGTACTCGGAGCGTGCCGTGTTGCCATGCCCACCTCGGGACTCGGTCGCGAAGCCAAAGCTGAAGCGGTCTCATATGAAGCAATCCGAGCGGCGTTGCCGCGGCTGCAGATGCCATATGCCCCAGGAGCCTCTGAAAAAGTTTCAGTGGAACCGCACTCTTGCCCTCGAACTGTCTCAGGCAAGTCAGCAGTGACTGCGCGCGCTCGCTCGTAAGCTGCGCGGACATGGCGACCGAGTCGATCTCCATACCGAGAAAAGAGATCCTCTGCACGGGGCAAAGTTTGCTCTTCTCCCAGTTGACCCGAAGGCCCAAACGGGCTACATGGCGGAGTACCAAATCCCTGTGTTCGCAAAGCTGATCTCGAGAGTGAGCTAGAATCAGCCAGTCGTCGAGATAGTTCAGAATGCGAACCCCGTGTTCCCGGAGGGGAACAAGGGCTGCCTCGACGACCTTCGTAAAGACGCGAGGGGACAGGGCTAGCCCGAATGGGAGAACTGCGTACTGATATGCCTGCCCCTCGAAAGCAAACCGTAGGAACGGTCTGTGTCGAGGGAGAATGGAGACATGAAAGTAGGCGTCCTTCAGGTCGATCACTGCAAACCAATCCTGGTGCCGCACACATTCGAAAACGCGTTTGGCGGTGAGCATCTTGAACGGCAGCCTGTGAAGGGAGCGGTTCAATACGCGCAGGTCCAGGATTGGCCGTAACCCACCGGTTTTCTTCGGGACAATGAAGTAGGGGCTGTAAAACCCGGACCTCATTTCGGCTGGAGGGACAGTCTCGATCGCACCCTTCGCCAGCAGGGTAGCAACCTCCGCTCTCATGATAGGGGCATTGCCACCGACCATAGTGGAGCGGACTCCCCTGAAGCGGGGAGGAGACCGCGCGAACTGAATCGCGTAGCCGAGCCTGATCGTTCGTGCGACCCAGCGGGACAGGTTGGGAAGCTCTAACCAAGCTCCCAAGGACTGAACCAGCGGGGTCATGCGAACCACAGACTTCCCGTCGGTGGGGCAGCGAGGCGGTATGACTGACCCAGACGTGGACGGCATAGCGGCCCGGTGTGGGGGTACAGTCATGGACCGCGTCCTGACAGAGCAGACCAGGGAAGGACGAACGTTCCACGGGGGTCTGCTCTGCCAGGGGTCTGGCGACAGAGGGGGATGAGAGTGGTACGGTCCGGGGACGGCGCGCACTGTCATCCGACTCTGGGACAGAGGAGGACGAGGGGTGCACGGCCCGGGGGCGGCGCACCGTGTCGTCCGAGAACTCTGTGTGCTCAGGGATGAATGTGTTGTTTCTTTCTTTAACCACATTAGGGTGCTGCCCACCCGTGGGTGAGCAGCGGGGAGTGGAGAACAAAAGATTCTCCCCCGGCCCTCCACCGGGGGAAGGAGTGGTCCTGCTACCAGCTCCTGAGAAACACACATCATCCCTGAGCAGCCCGTCTCAGGAGCGCCGCTTGGCCCGGCGTTTAGCGGGGGGCGGGGCTGGAGAGGGCTGGGGCGCCTTCCTGCGACTTCCTCCGCGACCGGGCCCGGGTGGAGGCTGCTGCTTGGGCCGGGCGGGAGGGGCGGGAGTCGCAGGAGGGCGCCCTCGGCGGCGAACAGACTGAGTATTCTGCCCGGTCGGCTGGGTGGAGGCAGCAGCGGGCCGTCGGGGCAGAATGTGCTTAATAGCCTCAGTCTGTTTCTGGGCAGTCGAGAACTGTTGGGCAAAATCCTCGACTGCACCGCCGAAAAGGCCATCTTGCGATATGGGGGTGTCGAGCAGCCGGGACCGCTCGGCATCCTTCATATCGGCAAGATTAAGCCAAAGATGTCTCTCCTGGACCACGGCTGTGGACATCACCAAACCCAGGGAGCGTGCGGTCACCTTCGTCGCTCGGAGAGCAAGGTCGGTGGCGGCGCGCAGCTCATTGAAGAGCCCTGGGTCCGTCCTACCCTCGTGCATGTCCCTGAGCATCTGGGCCTGGTAGACCTGCAGAATGGCCATGGCATGCAAAGAGGTCGCCGCCTGTCCCGCAGCTCTGTAGGACTTCGCCACTAACGTAGACGAGTACCTACAGGCTTTGGATGGGTGCTTTGGCTCACCACGAGACGAAGCGCTCTGAGGACACAATTGCATCGCAACAGAGCGCTCGACCGGGGGAAGCCCAGTGTACCCATGGGCAGCGGCCTCATCGAGGGGAGGAAAGGCGGATGAGATCATCGAGCGGTCACGGGAAGACATGGGAGTCTTCCAGGACTTCGAGATCTCATCATGCACGTCCGGGAAGAAAGGTATCGGAGCCTGACGCGGACGGGGGTCCGCAGCCTGACCCAGATACCAGTCATCCAGCCGCGAGCGCTCGGGGCAGGGCGGAGGGTTCCACTCTAACCCGATGCTCGCGGCGGCTCGAGACAGCATGGCCGTCATCTCTGGATCTGACTCTGGCACAACTGTAGTCACGCCCGAAGGCGGCAGCCGTGATGAGTCTTCACTTCCAGAAGACTCCGACCCACCTTGTGATGCTGCGATAGACATGGCATCTTCCTCTGGAGCGCCAAAGGAAACCCGCGGGACACCCGAAGATGATCTCGCCGGAATCCCCTGAGCACTCACGGGTTGCAGCATTGGAGAGGGTGCGGCTGGACACGGACTGATAGTCGGCGCTTGGGACCAGACCGTCACCCTCAGATCACCCTGGCCACCAGCCGAAGTACTAGCTCTATTTCTAGAGTCAGTAGATCGGGGTGTGGATGAGGGGACCCTCACTCTTGCGAGATCACCGAGTCTTGATCGTAATACTGCGATGGTCATGTCCCCACAGAGAGGACATGAGTCATCCACGAGTGCTGCTCTAGCGTGATCCATGCCCAAACACACTATGCACCACTCGTGCCCATCAGAGTCGTCAACCAGCCTACCGCAACCAGAAGTGCACGGGCGAGGCATCTTTAAAAAGACGTGCCGCGTGCAAGCTCTTTTGTGAGAATAGAAACCTGATTGTGTTGAAGCGCTCGGGGAGAAACACACTCGCCGTCAAACCACAGACAGATAAGCAGGAAGTGCGTCCTCGCCGAAGATCGCCGTCACACCAACACCAGAGAATCTTGCTCGTTGAAGAACTGACGAATTCAGGAATGGCTTGTGGAACGAAGGATCACCTTGGCTCCGAAGCGAAAACATGCCGGTTTGCTGTCAGCGTGCTCCTTTTATACCCACGAGGTGGGGCGGTGCTACGCTATGCAAATTCCGCAGACCCATGGCATTTCTTTGCCATTGGCTCGTTTTGAAGTACTCGAAGTCGATTGGCTTTCTAGGCGAAACCCCATTCGTCGTCATCCGATGGAACTCGGAGTGACAACGAAAGGGAACATTATTTTCATCGATGCGCTTTACTAAATTGATAGTTTAAAATTTACATAAAAAATAAACAATATAAATAAACAAAAACATAATCGTGTATAAATTCCTTTAAATTTTATCATTAAAAAACAGGAGTAAACGTTTTTGAACTCACTAATGACAGTGAGAAAGAACCAATTGATCTCACTGTTGGTCTGTAGTTTATAAACTCCAGCATGTTCAGTTGTGGTGTGTGTGATGGTCAGAGATCCAGTTTGATTGTCCAGCTTCAGTCTGTCTCTGAATCTCCCATCAAGAACATCATCATATACAGTGATTCTGTCGGCCCGTTTATTGATTTCTGCTATTAATGTGTTTTCATCTCCAAACCTCCACTGAATCACATCATCATCCTTCATTTCAGTAAGATCAGAGTTTAGAGAGACTGAATCTCCCTCCATCACTGACACTGACTCCACTGCGTCTGTCAAACACACAGAGAACAAACAGAAACAGGGTTTGTCAGAGAGATGAATACTGTTAAATAACTTTATAATGCGGTTTACTAAATTGAATAGTTTAAAATTTACATAAAAAATAAACAATATAAAATAACAAAAACATAATCGTGTATAAATTCCTTTACATTTTTTCATTAAAAAACAGAAGTAAACGTTTTTGAACCCACCAATGACAGTGAGAAAGAACCAATTGATCTCACTGTTGGTCTGTAGTTTATAAACTCCAGCATGTTCAGTTGTGGTGTGTGTGATGGTCAGAGATCCAGTTTGTTTGTCCAGCTTCAGTCTGTCTCTGAATCTCCCATCAGGAACATCATCATATACAGTGATTCTGTCGGCCCGTTTATTGATTTCAGCTATTATTGTGCTTTCATATCCAAACTTCCACTGAATCACATCGTCATCCTTTATTTCAGTAAGACCAGAGTTTAGAGAGACTGAATCTCCCTCCATCACTGATATTTTAACTGTATCATCAAACAAACACACATGAAGAACAAATGGAAACAGGGTTTGTCACAGATTAAGACTTTTAAATTACATTGTATATAGTTTAAAATCAAATTTTGAAATGAATAATATAAAACAGAAAGAAACAGAATGGTGTGTGGATTAATATTGTATTTTGTAATTGAAAAATAAAACATGGAGAAACAAATATTTAACTCACTATAGACAGTGAGATAGAAATCTATCCTCGTATCGTAGATCCGTAGTTTATAATCTCCTTCATGTTCAGTTGTGGTGTTTGTGATGGTCAGAGATCCAGTTTGATCGTCCAGCTTCAGTCTGTCTCTGAATCTCCCATCAAGAACATCATCATATACAGTGATTCTGTCGGCCCGTTTATTGATTTCAGCTATTAATGTGCTTTGAAACCACCACTGAACCAGATCATCATCCAGAATTTGGAGAGAATGCATTTCGAGAGTGACTGGTTCTCCCTCCATCACTGACATGACCTTTTGTGCTCTAGACAGAAGCGCAGCTGAAGAACAGTTCATCTCAGATTAACAGGGTTTTTTTCTTTTCTTAAGTAAATAGTTTTAAATATAAACTTGAAATGAGTAACATAAAACAATTGAACAAACGAAATAAGTAAAATGGTTAATTGCAGTTTGTGGTCATTGAAATATAAAACAGGTGAAGCAAATATTTAACTCACAAATGACACTAAGACTAAAATTCTTGATCTCACTGTTGATCTGTAGTTGATAAAATCCAGAGATTCCAGTTCTGGTGTGTGTGATGGTCAGAGATCCAGTTTGATTGTCCAGCTTCAGTCTGTGTCTGAATCTCCCACCAAGAACAACATCATATACTTTGAATTTGTCTGCTTTTACATTGATTTCTGCTATTAAAGTGTTTTCATCTCCAAACCTCCACTGAATCACATCATCATCCTTTATTTCAGTGAGACCAGAGTTTAGAGTGACAAAATTTCCCCCTCGCACTGACACTGACTTCACTTCATCATCAGCAAACACTCCTGGAGAACAGAGTTTAATCACAAATTAAAGCTTTAAAATCACTTGATGTTGGTTTGATGAAGGGTCATAAAAATACTTTTTAGTCATTTAAATGTGAAGTGATGAAAATTCTGCAGCAGTACAAAGACAAAATCCATAAAAAAAAACTATTTTAAAACTCACCATCCAGACGCCAGAAACACAAACAGAGCAAAACCAATTTGAGAAACATTTTCACTGATCACTGAAAAGCTCACAATAGTAACTCTTAAAATGTCTGAAACACTCAGATTGATCTGGAAGACTGAACTGTGATATTTATCTGGTCGTGACCTCAGTCACAGTTTACGTTCACACGTCAATCTCCTTTAACATCATGAGAATCGTCAAGCTTTTGCTGATCTTACATTTCTAGGCCTGTTTGAAAACTAATAGCAGAGTAAAATGTTGCAATAGAGTTAGATTCGTATCTACTGATGTGTTATTAAGTGCTGTGAGCTGCAAATCCTCTGACTAGGGGTGTGCAAATTGACCAAAAAATTATATCTCAAAATAATTTTTATATTGACAAAATCCATCTTTGCACTGCAGAAGTGGCACAAAAGCAGCATCTGAGAAGGTATTTAGATGTATTTACACAGACTGATTAATGCAGCTCAGATGTAGCATAAATGCGCAAAATTTGCAACCACATAAATAATACAATGATATTAATGTTATGAATATAAAATATTGAATGATAAAACATGAAACTAATCCGCCAGTAGGTGGCAGCAAGTCACTGTTTTAATGAGTTAGTCATTGAATCATTCATTCATCTGATTCTTTCAAAATGGCCGATTGAGTCAAAAACAAAGCAAGTGACTGTATTCACAGTAGGTGTGTTCGACATCGGCTGCGGCCGGATGTAACTGATCGGCGAGAGTAGCCGCGTGCAGGCGGGGAGGAGCTGCAAACGGAGACGTGAAGTCGGACACTTTCTGGTTCCTGTAGTGACCGCTCACGTGGTGTTTGCATACTTTAGCACAGCTGAAGTGAAATAAATGCAATATTTGCCAAATACACAGATGTTTCAGAGACATTTTCATTCAATACTTTATGTACTGCTTCATACAGCGTTTGTTTGAACAAGAATAAAGTTCAACATAAGCCTACAGCTACTATCAATGAAGTGGAATCAACGTTTTTTAATCAGTTTTATTTTGATAAACATAACACAATACATCGCGACTACATGAAAAGAGTGTTTACTGTTATAAAAAAAACTGATTTGTGAGCTTCAGTGGAACTAAAGGTGTGAGAATAAACCGAATAAACAGAAACGCACGTGATCGTTGTCATGCGGTGAATCCGGCCAATCATGGAACAGCTGTGTCGTCATCAGAGCTCGTGCAGCCCAGAGCAGCCGCTCTTCAGAAGCTGCGCTGGCTGAGTTCTCCGGCTACTCTCGAATCGCTCTTTGCGGTACTTTGATGGCATACGTCACAGTCACGTGGCGTCGGCGCTGTATCAAGTCGGACAAAATTTCTAACCGGCATGCACTGCTTCAAGTCTGCCGCCAATCGGTCTGCGCAGAGCTGCATGAAGTCGAACAAGCCTACTATTAACGGGTTGTTGAACAGGGACGTGCAGAGAGTTCAGCAGGGGCTCAAATGTAAAAAAGGGGCATATGCTCATCATGTTGCATTTATTTGATCAAAAATACAGGGAAAAAACAGTATTGTGAAATATTACTACAAATTAAAATTATGGTTTTCTATTTTAATAAACGTATTACCTTTGATTTTTGGTTTAAACAGTTAAAAAAATATATAATTTATTTAAAATAGAAATCTTACCAATATACGTTTAAAAGTTTGGGTCAGTACTTTTCTTTCTTTCTTTAAAAAAAATAAATAATAATTTTATTCAGCAATGATGTGTTAAATTGATTAAAAAAAAGTGATGCTGTAAATGCTGTTCTTTTTTACTTTTTGTTTATCAATGTATCACAGGTTCCAAAAAAAAAACCATTAAGCAGCACGACTGTTTCCAACATTTATAATAAATCAGCATATTAGAATGATTTCTGAAGGATCATGTGACACTGGAGTAATGATGCTTAAAATTCTGCTTTGCATCACAAATATAAATTATATTTTAAAGTATATTAAAATAGAAAACCATTATTTTAAATTGTAATATTTTTTTCTGTATTTTTGATCAAATAAATGCAGGCTTGATGTGCATAACAGATTTCTAAAAAAAAAAAAAAAAAAACATAAAAAATAGTAATGTGTCGACATTTTTGACCGGTACTGTACATACTATCATAGGCTATACAATTGCTGCATAATTATTAAACATGTTACAATAGTAAAGTCCTTTCACATCACCATTTCGCGTGTTGTTGTCAGCCTACACTTCACATAATAGACCTGTTGGTGGTGCATGGGCTTCATTTAACCAAAAATGCTAGTTTGATCAAATGGTAAACGTTGTCTCAATATACATAAATAAATTCAAGTGACTGAATACTACATAGCATTAATGCTACTTTTGGTGCTGGTTTTGTGCAGTGCTTTGTTGTCAGATCGCTGCATAAATGTAAATTCGTCTGTCCATGTAATTTTCAAACGATTTATGAATGACTGTAGCCTGGGAAAACCCAGACAACTTCCGGCAAATTTAGATTTGCTCTGAAAGTTAGTCTGGCAAAGAGCTCATTCAAACAATAGACTGTAAAAAAATGATTCAAACCCATTTCCAATCCGTCGAAATCGCGGCACCAATCAGAAACGTTGGGGCGGGCTTTACACGATGACGACAGCGCTGGGATTTTGAAGCAGATTTTGTAGCCTACACAGGGCCGTTTGAAGGAATTTGGGGGCCCCAAGCAAAATGGACATGGAGGCCCCCCAAGCCTAAATAACTAACAATTTACCATCTATTAATGATTCTTATTATAAAGTGTTACAGAAAACTTAAAGATATGTTAGCATTTCCATATTTTGATATTAGAAGGGAAGGGAGGCTGCTTTCACTACCAATGCTTAAAAACATCCCAAGCTAATGTTTGATGCACGGAATTTATTGTGTGGTTTTCCTAACCCCCATCGGTAAATATATTATCACGGTGGAATAGTTATGCTATGCCACTTTCATCAAAACCTATTAGCTATAGCAATGTCATGTCATTAAATACGATAAACAGTGATTCTGGAACTCCTTAAACCGTTAAAAAACATATTACAGTATGTAACGTTAACCATATTCCGTCCGTTCGAAAAAAAAATTGCACTAACTGTTCGTTACAAGCAGCATTTGCCGTCAGGCAGGTAGCTAACATAAACATATTTTTGCTAGCCTAATGTTACCTGCTGCAAAATTGCACCATTTGTACAAGACAAGCTATTTTTATGCAGTGTAATTTATTACTTTACCACTATCTGGTATTTTTCTTAACCTTCTCTTCCTTTCTCTTCTTTCTTTTCTGGCTTCCTGAAGCTTCCTCTTCATGATAACTCCCGAGGAGGTTTGTATTTTGCCGGCAGCAGAGATCGCGTGGTTGGCTGGCTGCTGTCAGCGACTACTGAGGGGGCCCCTTTGAGGGGGATTCCGATAACAGTGTCATTGCTTTTTACTGCATTGCCTATCAAAGGGGCGCTCACAGTTTGTCGTTGTATTTTATTCTTAAACAGTCGTTGTCTTGGGGCCCCAGTCCAGCAATTGCTTGGTTTGCCTGTTCTGTTCCAACGGGCCTGAGCCTACATAACAAAGATGGATGCCGCCGTCGAACATCACTCGTTCGAATCAGCTATCGCGTCTGTTTTAAGCGATTTGAACGTTTCCTTTTTGTTAAAAACCGAGCAAAGAACAACACTCGGAGATGTTTCTGCCGCTCTGCATACGTCATCTCCTTCATCGCTCTGATTGGGTTTAGGTCTATCCGCGACGTTCGTTGGTGACGCCCCTCTGGAAATGATTTGTCTATGACGTTTTGCCAGACCATAACTCAGTTACAACCAAGCGGCAACCTCCCTGGGTGCTTCTCATTTCTTATTTGTGCATCCTCGTTTCCTTTCCTCGCTTCCTTTCCTCGCGTCTCAGCTCCGCCCCCTGTAGGACGAGAGGGAAGGCTGCAAGGAAAAAAACGAGGACGGAGGAATTGAATGAAAGCTTTTTTAATACATTGGAATACTTGATCACTCGAGCGTCACTTCACTGCGTCATCAGCAGTGCTCAAAGGATCTGCCCTTATGTTGTTAAGGTTAGTTTATTTAAGACATTCATAATAAATAATAATAAAGCAAAATACCTTGTTGAAATATGTGAGTTGTGTGGTTTATATAAACTACAAAAGTAAAGTATAAATTCAAATGATTGTGACAGATGTGAAGGGGGAGGAGAATTGATACGTGCGTCATGTTTAGTGATAAAACTCTTCCGCAAAGCATGCAACTGTGCATCCTCGCTCATAGCTCCTCTGGAAGCCTCCTCACTCCTCGATCCTCGACTCCTCGCGGTGCAATTAGAGAATTGAGATGTCCTTCAAGATGGCTGAGCTCGATCGGTTTCCGGGTCATAGGATGGAGGACGGAGGAGCGAGGAGACGAGGAGGGATATTGAGAAGTTTTATCGACTAAACATGACGCACGTATCAATTCTCCTCCCCCTTCACATCTGTCACAATCATTTGAATTTATACTTTACTTTTGTAGTTTACATAAACCACACAACTCACATATTTCAACAAGGTATCTTGCTTTATTATTATTTATTATGAATGTCTTAAATAAACTAACTTTAACAACATAAGGGCAGATCCTTTGAGCGCTGCTGATGACGCAGTGAAGTGACGCTCGAGTGATCAAGTATTCCAATGTATTAAAAAAGCTTTCATTCAATTCCTCCGTCCTCGTTTTTTTCCCTTGCAGCCTTCCCTCGCGTCCTACAGGGGGTGGAGCTGAGACGCGAGGAAAGGAAGCGAGGAAAGGAAACGAGGATGCACAAATAAGAAATGAGAAGCACCCCAGGTCTCTCTCTTGAAACCAACACGGAAGTGAATTAAACTGCAATTCATCGAGAGACCGCTTCAGGCTGGAGGCAGAAGTGAGTCAAATCTGTATCTCGCCCATGTTAAAATGCCCAAGTTTACAGCAGAAAAAAAACATGTTTACAGCCTGGAGCAAAAAGTGGTTTTAGTCTTTATAGCTTATTTTGCCCTTCATGACAACTGTGAGGGGGGTGCATTTTTTTACAACGCATCCGTTTAAATTATATTAAGCCTGCATAATTAAGGGCGTGGCCACTTGAGTGACAGGCGGATTGCGGCCGTTTGTCTGCTGTCTGATAGCGTCACTCTCAGCTAAGCACCCAACTGGGAAATGTACTTATTGTAATCAATCAGAAACAGTGGAACACGTTCTTCTTCAGTGTAGGAAATACAATATTAAAAGGGAGCACCTTTTTCAGTCACTGCGGAAGGCAAAATATTATGACGTCTCGTTGTCAGGTCTTTTGGGGAAAACAGCAGGACAGATATATTGCTATATAATTAGGTTTCTTAAAGAAACTGAATTAATTAAAAGAATCTGAATCTAATAAGTATTATTATTATTTTTATTTTTTTATTTTTATTTTTTTTGCTTAAATCTCTCGTTCCACACTCCAGTCCAGTTGGTGGCGGTAATGCACCGTTAAATGGTTTGCCAACCGCCATTAAACTCAAGAAGAAGAAGAAGAAGAAGAAGAAGAAGTCACTGGCTGCGTCCGAAACCGCATACTTCCCTACTATATAGTATGGGAAAAAGAGTAGGCGAGCAAAAAGTATGTACGAATCATAAAAGAGTAGGCGAGAATTACCTGGGTGACGTACTAATTATCGCGAGATTCGGACGTACGTATACCTAAAGTGCGTTCGAATATGCCTACTTTCCTACTATATAGTAGGCGAAAACAGTACATGAAGGAAGCAGTACGTTCGAAACATCAGTATTCATAAAAGAGTAGGCGAGAAGTTCCCGGATGCCTTACTGCTTCAGCCCAGATTTTTGAGTGCTCAACCGATGGATACTGTGGATACTCTTCTATCCCAGGAGGCCACGCGAGAGCATACGTCATTATCAAACATCACGGAGATCAGCGACGCGGGGGGTTTCAGCCGCAGAATGGGAACCGCTGTGTTGAGATGGCAGTATGTGGGGTTCAGCGCCTGTGAATACATGCTTGTAGTTTGAATAAACATTTGTTTCATGTGTTGTTGAATTGTATATGCATTTGTTTATTGAGTGATGGTTACTTTTATTTGTTCTTTTACTCATTTATTCATGTTTCTTATTGTTGTCAGTATATAAAATATATTTATTTAATTAATTCATTGCTTGACTTACAATTGAGATGTTCGCGTGTATTCATGCATAACTCATATGACAAAACAAATTACATTTTGCTTGTTTTATTAAATTATATAATTTTTAGTATATAAAAAAGTAATATAATTAAGTATTGGTCAGCATTTAATATTATTTTGTTTAAGTTTTGGGGTGGGCTTACAATGCAATTCATTCTGAGGTAGGCTAATATTAATTTTTAAGGAGCGATACTTACATTTTTCGAGTATAAAGTCAACAGTTTTCTCCAAAGGAGATCTTCGAGCAGCGGCCCGTCTCCTTTGTGCAGACATTACTAACGCAGAGGAAAACTGTTCTAGGTTGTGCTGTCGAGTTACTGCTGTTATGAAGTGTTAGTGCACCAGTCACTCATATAATTTAAACTTATTACATAAAGAAAAAGATCATGGAAAGATAACATTGTATCTAACAATGAACAATCATAATGACAAAACAGAAAACATAAGGATTATTGGTTTATGTACATCATAATATGGTATTTATACACAGGAAAAAAGAACAATAACAAGGCTAAATATCTTTAAATAGTTCTTCATAATACATAAAAAATTGTTTTGTTGTTATAAGTCTGAGGGATGAAACGAGAGGTAAATTCATCAAGAAAAGAGGAAAACTTAAAGGAGAAACTTTTTGGGTATAAAATAAAGAAATTAACAACGAGAGATGACGATTTTGGGGTTTCTTAAGAAAAAATATATCGTTATTAGGATAAAACTGGGTCACATTAGTCGGGTTTAAAATATAATAACTTAAATCAACCCTAAATGTATTCACAAAATAAATTGGCAGCTGTTTCTTCAACAATACCACACAATGAGCAAGTTTCATCAATATCAAGATGTTTACAGATAGATGAATTAAACGTGTCGTTCATCTTTTAAGTTGTTGCGCTTGTGATAACGCGTCGTAGGTCACATGATAACGTCAACATGGTGGCAGATGATGTCCGGATCGCATTCATACTCAACGAGATTTGGCTATAAAGTACCTATTCTTTTAGCGCTCGTTAAGTAAGTAGCCTACTCATTGAAATTAAGTACCTACTCATTGAGTATGCGGTTTCGGACGCAGCCACTCTCAGCTAATTCCAGCAGCTGCTGTACTTGCCATCTCTGCCGTGTTTGTGCTTTTTTCGGGATTATTTCATACAATTTAATACACGCATACCTTTGCCCACGCCGTTGGATTCCGTTGTTGTCAAGTATGGAGCATAGACTGGTATGGAGAGGCGCTGTATTTCCAGTTGTTTTCCTCGCATGCACCGACGTTAATGGATGTCTGACAATTTCTTTGCTAAAAACATCTATAGATATAGAGACCACACTCGTTATGCGGTACTGTTGCTCTCACGGAACAGATATGCTTGTTTAACTTTTTAGTGTTAAATAAAAAGTACCGTCAGATAAAATCCTGCAGGTGTCATGCTTTCTCTCCGTCCATGCAGTAGGCTAACTTAGATGCACACCCTCGAATGAGTGATTTCTAGTGCATTTACTTGAACTTCTGAGGTAATATCTTTGGTTAAACCCATTTGAGAAATTGAGAGGCGGCCAAAATGGACTGAATAAAGCTCTTTACGAACTTGACGTGCGATGCCATGCTGACTGACATGTATGCGCATGAATCACTGTCACACCCACAAGTTTAGAGCAATATTGTAAGTTACTGCATGATAATACATTTTTTTTTCAGTAGAATAGCAATACATCATACACTGTCTCACTTTTAGTTACATCTTTTAACTATTATAATATTTCGAAGGGCAAAAAACATGAACTATTGGCTTTTATTCTTCAATCAGCTTTCACTTTAGTGCAAGGCCAGTAGCACCTCAGCTCCACCCACGTCACGCCTCTATGCCAATTTTATTTTATCCAGTAGTGACGAGAGGTGACGCGCTGCCAAAATGGCGACGGCTGGCCCCGCCCACTTTAGGCTTCAAAAACGCCCTTCAGAAACCTACGGGTGCATACCTGTCAAGTATCCTGTTTTGGCCGGGAAAGTCCCGTATTTTACCCTTCTTTCCCGCCGTCCTCCCGTATTAGTATTTTCCCGTAAATCTCCCGTATTTTAACCTGCGTAAAAAATAATAATACCCTGGACGGAGTAAAAAAAAAAAAAAATCCCAATCTGAGCTCTGTCACTAGCCTCGCGATAACTACATGTAGGCTACTGTAGGTGGGAGTTGTCGCGAGGTTAGTGTGTGAGGTCAGATGATGAGTGACAACCATAGACTGTAAAAAATAGGTGACAACGCGGGAAAAACAAACAAAAACAGAGATGGATGATGGACGCTATGACAGAGACGGAAGGCACTCCTGCCAAAAAAAACAACAACATGTAAATACCGCGATGGCGCGATGGGACAGCGAATTTTCTTTTCTGAAGAGGAGCAGGGTGGGGGACAGTCACGCGTTTTGTAACTGCCACTTTAGCATCTCACACGGGGGAAGGAATTATATGTCAGCACGAGAAAGGGTGTTTAGCATGGTACGAAATATTGTTAAAGAGAATAGGATTACGTTAGACAACAGAACTGTTTGCTCTACACTCATGTAAAATTAACCACTCTGGCCCAGCCAACAAATACACTCCTTCCAAAACAGTCTTAAAGAATACAAAGTCTGCAACAAATTTGTACAATAACTCACTAAAAGAGTAAACAAAAGTTATTTGAAATGAAAAGAAAAACTGTAAAAGAAAAGCAATATGAAATGAAAAGAATGTGTGGAGTGAAAATAAAATGTAAATGTAAAGACAAGCAATGTTAAATGAACCGAAAATATGCAAATAAGCCTTTAAATAAATGCTCTTCATATATACCATATATATACCACATATATATAAACCACATATATATATACACCACACACACATATATATCACACACACACATATATATAGGCTATATATATAAATGTGTGTGTGTTTTCATTTAGGCTATAACACCTGTCTTAAAATGTAAGGGATACTGGAGCTTGGTTGGGGTGGTGGGACTGGTTGCGGTGTGCGCCGGAAAATTTCCCTTATTTTCAAATCCAAAACTTGACAGGTATGTACGGGTGACGTCACGGACACTACGTCCATATTTTTTTTACAGTCTATGGTTACAACAGAGAATGGTCTGGTTTTAACCAGACTAGAATCAATGACTGGAAAATTATTGATCCACTTCACATTGTCCAATGAATTAACTTGTTGTGCCAGGTGATGATTGGTCGGTGTGAAAAACAGGCCTCAATGAATTATGTAATATTTTAAAATATGTCATAGGCCTAGGCTATGTGGCTTTTTAATTGAATCGACACACCTTTGATAAGTTTGATTATTGAAAGAAAAAACGTTTAAAATGGTTTGGTTTATTTTTCTCCTACCTTCGAGCCACGGGCCCGGTTACTCACTGAAAGCACCATATTTGGCTCAAGAGCATCGGTTCCCGAGCAGACTGGAATACCTGCGTTAACGTTTACACTAGAGCATTTTCGTTTTAAAACGCATACGTTTTGCTACCTTTACGCCTGCGGTCACACTACTCCGGAGTTTTAGACAACACGAAAACGGAGACTAGACCCTTCAGTCAAGTCCGAAGCAAGAGACACGCAAGTGACGCAACCCATAGCAACGCGCCAGCTAACAATTTTACATTCTTGGAACGTTCCCTTTAGGTTATAAAAATAGAACCTAAAAATAGTTTGGTTCCCCAAAAAATAACCAAATGGGAACCATACGGGAACGTTAGGGGAACGTTCTGTGTTTGCTGGGGCGTTGGCAACGACACCTCCGACTGACAGATAGGCCTACGTAAAAATAAATGTGAATTTAGGTTTCTTTAGTTTTGTACACATTGTCATGTTAATTATAGCCTAATCAAATTCATTTTGTTATATTGACCACAAAATATCATTGATATTTGTTTGAGAGGGGCACGTTTGATTAATTTTGAAAAAGGGCAGGGGCTCAAGCACCTAAATATATCTCAATATAGGCTTTCTCAATTTATTGATGTATAAAGGTGTGTGTGTTCCTTTAAGAACGTAGATCATATATCAAGTTTGATTGACATGTAAAAAACGTGGTTTTAACCTACATGGTAGGTCTTTCTTTGTTTTATTGGTTTATGGGTGTTGTCCCGCCTTCATCCGTGTTTAGTGTAACGTGAGTGGTTGTTCTGGGGGAGATGAGAGGAGAGATTGCGGTCGATAAATCATCTGATTAAAAGACTGAAGTGTGCATAGTAACATGTGTAGGCTACCATTTAATAAGAGAAGAAGAAGAAGAAGTAGTAGTAGCTAGTAATGTGTGTAAAACACAAGTTTTGAATGAGTGTTGCCCTAATTCATTCTTTTGCAGTAGGCTACAAATCGTCAATACAGTAAATGTTTTAAGTTATTCTAAAGATAACTGGTGACGGACTCAAGACTGAAGACACTCACTTTAGTTGTTGTTTGTTTATCTGTGTGAGGACCACATAGTGCTCAGTTAAGCGTGAGAATCTGGAGTTTGCTGGCCGGAGGAGGACACTGTGACTCTCTTCAGAAAGAGCCGCGCATCGGAGGAAGAGCTCCCACTTCCCGGAGATTTCTTCAGCTGTGTCACTTATTGCTCCACAACGGAATTCAGGCAAGCTTTGTGTGCAACTCAGGCCTACAACGGTGTGTGTTGTGAATAACTGGTGTGTATGTGTGTGTGGGCCGTCGGTGTTTTATATTCGTTCATGTTATTCAGTGCACTTAAAAACTGTAATTTTTCAGAGTGATATTTTTATATTCACATTTTCATCTCAAGTGAATGTGTGACAGACAAATTCAATAATTTTGTCACCTGATATATTTCATTATCAGTGTGATTTTGTCAATTTGTTATTTTACATGAAATGTGATTATGAACAAACAGATCATTTGAGCAATTTTGATTAATTTATTTTGTTGTTTTTTATTAAATCCTTTACATTTTGCTTCAGAAGGTAGGGGCGCTACAGAACTATATTAGTTATTGACAATATTGTGTCTACTCTAAAATGTAACTTAATGTTAACTTTTGTTGAACAGTTGTCTACAATCAATACATTTGCAATCATGCTGATGTTCAGGAAAAACAGCATTCTTGCTCATGTGAAAGTGTATAATACATGAAATACTGTAAGTAGCTATGAAATGTTTTCATCGTATCTTGAATTTTAAGAGTATTCCAAGTATGGATATGTACATACAGTAGATGCTCCATATGCGTCCACAAGTCCGCCATCTTAGAACGATTAACATGTTCATCACTCACACTAAATCAATTAACTTTCATTGAAAAAAAAATGTAATCATTGTGCAGCCTATGGTTGTAAAACCCACTGAGCTTCAAATTACAGATGGATAGACGATAAACTTTCAGAGGTTAAAATGTGCTGGTTTGTTTATTGTATAAGCTTATTATATAAGCTGTGCATTATAATATCACGCAGTGAAAGCATGCACTCTTAAAGTGCACATGCAGGAGTTTATCATACTAGCTGGGGGAAAATGCTTCACACACACAATGACCTCAAACATCCAGCAGAAGCTGTTTATCCACCCAGCAGATCAAACCACATGTAGATAACACAAAGTGAAAAACCATTACATGATTTGTGGCACGTCATACTACTAACACTTCATGCTACCAACACTATTTTGCATGACTAATTACTCCATTCTTGTCAGCCGAACTGTGGAAATGTTGAGCTGAACATTGTGTGAATTAGTGCACTTGTAAGAGTAATTCCCTATGGCAAGCTATTTCAGTGCTAGGCCAACTGGCTTTGGTTACAGAGTAAGCCGACAGGGTTTGTTTATTGTAATGTCAGAGTCACCACCCACTACTAGAACATGGGAACAAATAAAAGTGAAGTACTAGAACATTCTACATAATAGTCATTTGTACTAACTAATCTCTTTTAAAAAGGCACTGTTAATAAATGTTTGCCTGTTTATAAAAGCAACCAAGAAAAAGGCTGAGAAATAAAAAGAAAAGAAAAACAAACAGGTGGTGGTCCTGCACCCCCACAGTATACCCAGGCAGAAGAGCTGGCCCTTGGGTTGAGTGTGAACCTTGTGGAGGGCATCCCTGGGTTCAGCTCTTCCTCAGACCCACAGCCAGAGGCCAGGAGCAGAACACCTTCACTGCTGGGAAATGAACTTTAAATGATCCTAGTACACTGTAAAATAATTTGTTGCTGCATTAAATTAAGTAAGCCGATAATCCAAATGACTGTCCAGTCATATCAACTGTTAAACCTATGAATTGCTTTGACTTGTGAAAGTCTACATGTGTGACTGTGAAACTACATAGTTAACCCTCTGGGGTCGGCGGTCTCGCCGGCGATACCAGCTCACTTTTTTCCTTATCAGTGCAAAAGAGACTCAAATTACTCTGTTGATTTTGATCTTACATATAAGTGTTGTACATCATTCGATCCTGTTAAGTTTTTTTTTTTTTGTGGAACCTCAAAATAAAAACAAAGTGTTGTGCTTTTCGCCTAATAAAGAAAAATAAACATGATGCGCGTTCTGCGTTCTCTCTGTCAGTGAAGTCCATTCTGAAACGCGTCCGAAAAATGAACTGTAACTAAGTCAATATTTATCACAGAACCACGAGACATGTGTCTTTTTAAAGCTTGTATTCTCTTCTTTTAAATGAAGTAATTTATTTAAAAAATAAATATTTCCAGTTTATGTAATCCGTTTGAAACCAAGGAGAGGTACAGTTTTTTCGTTCTCCCTTCATTATTTTTAATGAGCCGAGGCCGCCACGCCCCTAGCGCTTTTCACATGGTAAATAGGTGATCTAACGTTATGCATACCACACGCCCAGCGATCAATGGCATAAAAACACTAAGTTTCTTCACTGATAGATTCATTGCGTTTTGAGGATGGCACGGTACTCTGACAAAGAGGCCCTTCATGTTGGAAAAATTCACTCTTGCCAGAATGATTATTAAGATGTATCTAATGTGAAATTCTTGTTTTTGACCACTGGGGGAGCTCTGGGCATATTTTTGTATTCTGTTAGCTAGCACTGAAAAAGAGCTGTATACGTTTGTTGAACACACAGTAAAGGAGGACGCACATTTTGTTCTGTGCGTTTAACTGAATAATAAGTATTCCGAGTCTTTATTGAAAACCAACAGGTTATGGGTAGTGATGGCAAGATGAGGCTTCCTGAACCACTGAGACCACGCAGCCCATTGCTTCAACCAAAGGTTCATTACTCGAAGCTTCATTCAGCATTGCTCACTAGTGACACCTAGCTTTTGTGCAAAGAAATTGCAGGCAAATTAATTCATTCTGAACCAATGACCCGCCCCCCTCCCGCAATGTTTTATTTATTTATCTTCTTCTAAATATGAGTTAATGTCTCTGTAACCTTTCATTTGCAATAATAAAGAGATATGTGCAGACATTTGTCCATTGGGTATGAAATAAAACGTGTATATTTCTCTGTCTGCATTTACTTGTACAGAGACAACTGTCACACACACAGTTAATTCATTATTCCAAAAAAATATTGGACAGGGACAGTATGAACAACAAAAGTGACTGTGTTGAGTGCAGTGCTTATGGTGGAGGGACTCACTCGAGGAAGTGTAATAAAGTAAACTGCAGTACTGCAGTTTGGGGTGGATGGAGGAAGGATTGCAATAGATTTTTATTGAGAAAATGAATTTTTTTAAGTGTTGGGGTTTAGACAATTCCTCTTCTTCGACAAAACCTCACCAGCCTTGGAAAAATATCCTTTCACAAGGAACAGAGGATGCAGGGGAACATAAAATGTCAGTGCCAGCGGGTATAAATGAAGATATTGATGCTTCTGTTGAGCCCAGACAGGGGAGGATTTCCTCTTTCTTGCTGGCTCCATTACCATGGAAAAGGAAGATGTCACAAAAAGCAAACAAATCCAAAAGGGCAATCCAAATTAAAAAGCAGTCCAGTCCAGATCCAAAAATCTAAGCTACCAAAAATTAGGGGTGGGAATCTTTGGTCACCTCACGATCCGATCTGATTCCGATTCTGGGAGTCACGATCCGATTCCAGAACGATTCTTTATCTACCTCCCCCACCCCCCCTTATTAATTCATTTACATAAATAATTAAGTACTTTTTAAAAAAATAATTACAAATTAATATTTTTTTATTAAAACAGTTGTATGTTAAGAAATTTAAACTAATACAACAAATAATAAACATAAAGAGCTTTTAGTAGCCTATAGATTATCTGAACGTTTTCCATTCAAGAACTGTGAGTGATTTTTCTTCATCTTTACTGTTGTTTTTTACTATGACATCATAGACTACGGGAGATCTATTAAGCTGTATTCACTCACGCATCTCTTTTGAAATAAAAGAAGTAATGCGGTGTGTCCTGTCCGTTTAATCCCTTAAGACATAACTGGCTGTGTTTACGTTAATTTTGCACAAGTACATTAAACCACTACACGGAATCGCACAGCCGCATGCGCGGTAGCGCGAGCAGTCTCACAAACAAAGCGCGCGTCAGCATTTGAAATTGAAAGCAGCCTTCTGTTAGTGAGGTATATATTTTAAATATATAAGTCCACTGCATTCCAAACCACATAAATGATGACTTCGTGGAGCATTTGTAAGGAAAATACCGACGGGCGAGACAGCACACTTCAAGTGTAATGGTGTGTTCACACCGAACGCGAATTTAATAATTTGCGCGAGTAGATTACATACAAAGTCAATGCAAAGACGCGAATAGACGCATCATTCGCGCCGGGCGTTGCGAATAAGGCGAATTGGGCGACGCGTTTGCCGCGAATCTTCCGCGCAAGTTGAAAAATTTGAACTCGAGCGAATGTTCAAGCGTCTAACTAGACGCGATAGACGCGTATTTGACGCTCTATTCGCGTTCGGTGTGAACACACCTTAACATCAAAGAAAGCGCGCGTCTCTCACAGCGTGTGCAATGAAGCCTGTGAATGTCCTTGTAATTCGCTTCAACCTTTCCGAACTTTATGAAAGATTATTTTACGGAAGGTTCGAGTGGTGTATGTGTGTGAGGAATTGGAATCAAGCAGAATACGGGTGTTTCTAAACCAAACTAAACGTCATCGCACATCTGGTTAAAAACTAAGCTCAGAATCGATTCTGGAATTCCGCGATGCATCGATGGATCGATTTTTTCTCCCACCCCTACCAAAAATCCAAAGCAATCCAAATAATCTTATCTAATTAATATAACAAGACAATAATATTGCTACTATAATTAATAATAACAATTATTCATTATTATTAATAACTATTCTAACCTGATATAATGTAATAATATACAGCCCTAACACATATATGACACAATAACGACAATGACATTTCTCTAACTCTGACTCAGACACACTACAACTGCTTCTACTACTCCTGCAACACCCAGAAGGTGGCGCGAGTTTCGAACCCCCTTTAGCCGGAAGCGACACTCAGACCGAACCGATGACGTATCCACACAAACCGAGGTCATTAGTCACGTGATTTTCACGTTAACAACACAAGCCTCGAATCGCGGCTTCATCTGGCACGCCCATATTTTTCATAATTCCAATTTCACATATCAGAAATATAATTCTTACTAGTAAAAACCTTTATTTTTGATATCAAGAATTAAATTGTCACTAGTTGAAATGTCTATTCTTGATATCAACAATTGAATTGCTGTAACAGTTCATTTTTTATATCAATAATTCAATTTTCACTAGTGACAATGTTAATTTCTGATATCATAAATGTGATTGTTACTAGTAAGAAAGCCATTTTAGATATCTGAAATAATATTGATATCAGAAATACATTTTCAGATATCAAAAATGAATTATTGATATCAGGAATTCGCACATTTATGGCAAGCCGTTTTAACTTTTATTCATTTTCAGGATATGAATCCTTGATATCAACAATTCAATTTTCACTAGTTAAAATTATAATTATTGATATCAACAATTACATTTTTTATATCAAGAATACAATTGTTGATATCAAAAATGTAATTGTTGATATCAAAAAATGTAATTGTTGATATCTAAAATGTAATTGTTGATATCAAGTATTCATATCCTGGAAATGAATAAAAGTTAAAACGGCTTGCCATAGCCTATGGTGACATTTCACTAGTGAAAATACAATTACAGATATCAAGAATTATAGTTTTTACTAGTTGCAATTCAATTGTTGATATCAAGAATTATCATTTTAACTAGTGAAAATGTAAATGTTGATGTCAAGAATTAGCATTGTTACTAGTGAAAATGTAATTCCTGATATCAAAAATTGCCATTGTTACTAGTAGAAATATTATTCCTGATATCAATAATTATAATTTTAACTAGTGAAAATTGAATTGTTGATATCAAGTATTCATATCCTGGAAATTAATAAAAGTTAAAACGGCTTGCCATATGAGTATGCACATGTTGTGCTTCTGTTTACATTCATTTATTTTATAACTTGAATGTATAGGAAGAAATAAATATACTTTCTACTACTTACAGTTACATGCACTTTAGAGGTGTTAATAAAGCACCTGTTTGTTACAGTTGTGGTTTGTATTCAACACATGTACAATATTGTACAGTTTGTTTTCTATATAAACCATGACAGGAAACATGCTGGGGTCAATTTGTTCTTAAACATTGGTAATACTGCACACATTATTTAAACATATACTCAGGTACTCATTTAGGCCCTACTTGTGTATTTACTTATTATTGAACCGATATCGAAGCTAATAAATCAATATCGAATCGAATCGAATCGAAGCCTCAAGAATCGAAATCGAATCGAATTGTGAAATTCCTAACAATACCCAGCCCTACTGCACCTGCACCTCTCACTGCATCTCTCACTGGGCCTGCTCTTCTCCCTGGGCCCCTTGCTCTTACTCTGCCTCGTCCAGACATTACAGTGTTTGTCTTTTTCTGTTTCCAAAAACATCACTCCTCAAAGTTCTCCTTTTACTGTATAAGTGTCAATGTAATAGAAAAAAATAACCCCTGCCACTGAGTCTAATCCAGACTGGAATCAGCTGTGGTTGGCCCAATTTACCCAACATAAATAGGCTGTGGGTCAATTATTCAATTGTTTGTTTATTATCAGCTGAGATATATTGTTTTTGAACTGATATCATTGCAGAAGCAAAGGTTTTTATACTGTATCTAAGGTTTGGAATATTGTTTTTGCTATTTTGGGATGGTGTGTGTTAACGTTTGTAAATACTACAAAAACAATCCATAATTTTGTTGGGAGGTATAGCTTGTCTGTTAAGAAAATGTAAGCATTGTGGAAATGTGTTCACTGACTGCATATTGTGTGAAAACGACATGAAATGTGTGAATGGTATGGCCACAATAGACCGATGCTGTGCTAATTGTGTTTAGAGTTTTGAAAATGTGACAACTGGTTGGACAAATGCTTGTTAGCGACTGAAAAAAACTGTAATGCAATTCCCACTGATAGCACATGTTTCCATTTGAAAGAGGTTTCTGTCTTGGTCTGAGTACTAAAGGAAAATGGCTCTAGAGGCTCGGGCGATCTGTAATGAGATCAGCCCATAATGCTGAATATCTTTCAGACACTCCGCATTATGTATTTTCTGATGTCAGGTACATCTTGATGTTATTATATTGATATATCTTTGAATTGATTATGTAATTGGCATGATACATTTACCTGACTAATAATAAATTGTTACATTTGACATTATTCATTACTTTAGTAACTCTAGTAGATTATGATGTACCCATTGTTACCGCAAATCTGCGTCAGATTTGTAACATACTAACTTCCAGTTTTGCATTGATCATAGGGCACACCAACTGAGATTTTAGAGTTCCGGCTGATATTTGGCACTAATTCAAGTGTACTTCGACTGTAAAGACAAAAAGGTCATTTCTGTTTAGGACAGCAAAATGTTGCTTAACCAACCTAAACAGAGTGAGTCTTACCTCTGTTTTAATGTAATGTTACTCTAGCTAAGTGTACGTGGGAAACCATGACCAAACCGAGGCTACTATCAGAGAAGTAACGTTGGTCGGCTTATATCTGTGGTAGTGGTCATGACCTCTGTCTAATTTTTTTTTACTTTAATTCAAGTGTATACAGATCTATGGGGGCTATATAAAATGTCTTAGATAGAGTAAGTGTGAATGCAACTGCGAAAAAATATTAGCCAATTACCTCTGTTTAGTGACCCAAAACGGACAAGTTTTTGATCCTGGGCCAAAAAGTGTCCGGAATTGCACTCAATTCCTCCTGGTGGACTGATTAGAGGAAAAATCAACAAGACTTTATTACATGATGTCAATTTGGTAATGACACATGAAACGTACAACATTTCCAGCAAACTCTCTGCCTATACCAAACATTGTAGTATTAATGATGAGTCATGCATACAGTCATGAATCGATGATTTCATTTCTGATTATAAAGACATTTACTGAAAAACATAAGTTTATTATTATTTTATGTCAGTAAATATTAGATCTAGAGTATGATTACAACAACAGGGTTTCTGCAGGTATCTTCAAATTAAATTTAATGCCTTTTTAATGCCATACACGACCCATGACTAACCACGGATATATATATATATATATATATATATATATATAGCCTCTTATTTAACAAACAAACTTAATGAATGCTCTGCTAGAGTTAACTGTGTTTATGTTTTATTTATTTGTATTGGTACATCCATGCCGCGAGAGGTTTTAAAAAGTGGTGGGGACACAATCGACCCTGGCAAAAAGTGGTGGGGACATGTCCCACCCGCAAATTACGCCTATTTGTTCGAGGAAATATATATAAATTTCCTGGAACACATAGGCGCATATTATATATATATATATATATATATATATATATATAGATATATATAGATATATACACTCACCGGCCACTTTATTAGGTACCCCATGCTAGTAACGGGTTGGACCCCCTTTTGCCTTCAGAACTGCCTCAATTCTTCGTGGCATAGATTCAACAAGGTGCTGGAAGCATTCCTCAGGGACTTTGGTCCATATTGACATGATGGCATCACACAGTTGCCGCAGATTTGTCGGCTGCACATCCATGATGCGAATCTCCCGTTCCACCACATCCCAAAGATGCTCTATTGGGTTGAGATCTGGTGACTGTGGAGGCCATTTTAGTACAGTGAACTCATTGTCATGTTCAAGAAACCAATTTGAAATGATTAGAGCTTTGTGACATGGTGGAAGTAGCCATCAGAGGATGGGTACATGGTGGCCATAAAGGGATGGACATGGTCAGAAACAATGCTCAGGTAGGCCGTGGCATTTAAACGATGCCCAATTGGCACTAAGGGGCCTAAAGTGTGCCAGGAAAACATCCCCCACACCATTACACCACCACCACCAGCCTGCACAGTGGTAACAAGGCATGATGGTTCCATGTTCTCATTCTGTTTACGCCAAATTCTGACTCTAACATCTGAATGTCTCAACAGAAATCGAGACTCATCAGACCAGGCAACATTTTTCCAGTCTTCAACTGTTCAATTTTGGTGAGCTCTTGCAAATTGTAGCCTCTTTTTCCTATTTGTAGTGGAGATGAGTGGTACCCGGTGGAGTCTTCTGCTGTTGTAGCCCATCCGCCTCAAGGTTGTGCGTGTTGTGGCTTCACAAATGCTTTGCTGCATACCTTGGTTGTAACGAGTGGTTATTTCAGTCACTGTTGCCCTTCTATCAGCTCGAACCAGTCTGGCCATTCTCCTCTGACCTCTGGCATCAACAAGGCATTTCCGCCCACAGAACTGCCGCTCACTGGATGTTTTTTCTTTTTCGGACCATTCTCTGTAAACCCTAGAGATGGTTGTGCGTGAAACACCCAGTAGATTAGCAGTTTCTGAAATACTCAGACCAGCCCTTCTGGCACCAACAATCATGCCACGTTCAAAGTCACTCAAATCAACTTTCTTCCCCATACTGATGCTCGGTTTGAACTGCAGGAGATTGTCTTGACCATGTCTACATGCCTAAATGCACTGAGTTGCCGCCATGTGATTGGCTGCTTAGAAATTAAGTGTTAACGAGCAGTTGGACAGGTGTACCTAATAAAGTGGCCGGTGAGTGTATATGCTCTATATATATATAAATATGTAGCCTATATATATTTCCTGGAACACATAGGCGCATATTATATAGGCGCATAACACATAGCCTATTAAATATTTCCTCGAACACATAGGCATAATTTGCGGGTGGGACATGTCCCCACCACTTTTTCCCAGGGTCGATTGTGTCCCCACCATTTTTTAAATGACCAAACTGTTTCCGCTTGTTTATCACAATAACGTACATATTTAGCAACAGCAAATAAAAAAATTGATATCAAATTCTCTTCAAAACTATCAAAATTTTTAATGCCTGTAGGAATCAAATTTAATGCTTTTTAATGCCATTTTAGGCCTTAATTTTCCGCAAAATTCATTTAAGGACTTTTAATCCTTGTTAATGCCCCGTGGAAACCTCTAAGAGTCTCTATGTGACGGGATTTATCTGACCTAGGTGACGTGAGACAGCTGGTTTAGCCTGACCTGAGCCCCAGGTTGTCATGTTTGATCTCTAAGGGGGCTTTCACACTGGCAGTTTAGTTCTGAACGGGGCACGGTGCGCATGAAAAATCACTAATGTGAATGCTGTCATGGGACCCGGGTGCGCACTGGGGTACCGAACCCGAGACTACCTGGAAGAGGTGGTCTGAGTTCGGTTGCTCCCGAATCGTGCCGCGGTTCGCGTGAATGTGAAAGCAACACGGACTCGGGTGCGCACTTGTTCAGGAAGAAAAGTAACCTGCGCATGCGTTTTTAGCTTATTGTGATGTATTTAGTTAAATAAAACGCTTGTAAGGCCGTGTGTCCACCAAAGCGTTTTTACTCACGCCTGGCGTACGTTTTCAATTGTTTTCAATGGGAGCGCCGCGTTTTTTAAACGCCATGAGCGCAACGAGGCGCTGAGCGTGTATTTAACGCTCAAGCGCTGAGCGTTCGGCGTTTTTTACACGCTGAGCGCCCGGCGTTTTTACTGGTCACCGAGAGTTGAAAAATGTTCAACTTTTGGATTAAACGCAGCGCTCATCACTGTCACTTTTCACCAACCATCCAATCACAGTGGAGGAGGGGCGGGACTAATATCACACCGACCAACTGTCACAACATTCTTTCTGTACAACGACATCGACTGAACCAGCAGAGCAAACCGAACAAAATGGATGAAAAATATTTTTTTAGTATGAAACAAATTACCTGCGAAATCAGTTACAAGTAAACTGTGCTGCGGATATTCTGTATCATAGCAACGAAACGTCTCAACGGAAAAACTGCTGCGCTTCCAAAACGCTCTCAAGGGCCCACAGCTAGGCGTTTTCAGCAGAGCGTCTAGCGTTTTCAGCTGGCTAAAAACGCTTTGGTGGACACTAGGCTTAAGGGATGATAGTGTTTATTTACCTTGGATACGAGCGAGAGTGAGCCTGCGTGCAGTGTATTCGTGCATTGCGCGTGGAATCAGGGCAACAAAGTTGGAAATCTACTGTCTCCTAAAAAGAGTCAGTTTGCAAGCAGCAGAAGTCCACCTTATGTGACACACGCACAGTAAACCTGTAGTGTTCACTCAACTGCGCATAATAGCATTAATAAAAAAAATATATATATTGACCCACGTTCTGTTTTCTATCATGCGCCGTGCACGTTTGCGATGACGTCATATGCACGCAAACGCATCAGGGTTCGATAGAATCAAGTTGAGTGTGAAACCAGACCAACGCTGCGGGGGGCGCCGGGAACAAACGCGCTCGGGCTCGGACCACAGCAAACGAGCCCAGTGTAAAAGCCCCCTAAGACTATGTGCCATATTACTAGAGAGAAGAGCAGCACCATCCCAGGAGAGATGAATACCATCTCTTTTCAACAGGTCAGGTCTGCCCCCAAAACTTTTCCAATTGTCTATAAATTCTTTTTTTTTTTTTTGCGGACACCACTTAGACAGCCATTGAGTGAGAACAGTCTACTAACTATCTCATCACTCCTGCGAACAGGAAGGGGGCCAGAGCAAATTACAGTGCTTGGCATCGTACTTGCGAGTTCACACACCTCTTTAACATTAATTTCAGTGATCTCCGACTGGCGGACATCCGGACATCATTAGTGCAGACGTGAATAATAATCTTAGAGTATTTACGATTAGCATTAGCCAGCACTTTTAAATTTGCTTTGATGTCAGGCGCTCTGGCTCCTGGTAAACATGTGACTATGGTGGCTGGTGGCTCTATTTTCACGTTCCGTGTGATCGAATGTCCAATAACTAGGGCACATTCAACAGGATTCACAGTGGGTGTTTCACTGAGTGGGAAGAATCTATTTGAAGTTGTAATCAGTAAAGAAGAGCGGCGTAAAGAAATCCTATGCTGACAGAGAAGACTATGCAATACATGTTAGATTAAGTGCAAGTGACAATAAGAGGAGAAGATGACATGACTCACCGTGTTTGTTCACTGATCCTACTTACCACAGCTTTGATGGATTTGTAAAAGGCGCGAGCAAAAAAAATAAAAATAAAATAAAGAGCACACGGATGGCATGTTAACAGGCTAGCAAAATACTAGCGTGTTGTCCTAGCAACAATTTAGATTGAATCTACCCAGCAAACATTTGGACGTGTAATGACCGTTGAAAAGACGTCCGTCCGACACGTCCCGTCATGGTTGAAAAATAGTTCCAAAATGAAAGTTGAACCGACGTCTTTGACGTCATCTGGCCGTGAATTCCACGTCTCTTCTGGCCGTGAATTCAACGTCTCTTCAGCGCGTCCCTGGACGTCTAAATGCGTCGTCATTTGTGTGTTTAAATGTGTTGCTGCATAATTTAAGTGTATATAAGCCTGCATTTAAAATAATCACACACATATTGTGTAACATCGTGAAAGGCAATCAAGTCTTGAAGTTTACACATCTTGACAAAGGTTCTAAAAAGGTCCAAAATTGGTCCAGTCAGACCTGACCGTCAATAAAACGTTTTAATCACGTGTACATCACAAACAAGAACACATTATTTGTGGACATAAGAAAAAAAGAAGCATGTTCTGATTTAGCACATTTTATTGATCTTGAACAGCCAAAATGTCTCTTAATATTTTTTAATGTTTAACATTTGTTAACCAAACTAAAATACCAATTACAAAATACTGAATTATTATAAAAAGGGATAGTTCACCCAAAAATGAAAATTCAATGAAGAAAGGTATACAGGTTTGAAACATGAGGTTGAGTAAATGATGACAATTTTCATTTTTGGGGAAACTATCTGTTTAAAAACACATTGTTTGGCTCAGTTTTTGTATCCACCAGCTGTTCCTGGAGCGTGTTTCAGGTGTTCTGCCATTGCTGCATCAATTTCAGAGTCTGTAGCATTTGGGCTCCACCTCTTCACAGCATCTAAGGGAAGAGAATATATATATATATTTAAATAAATACAATTATTATTAAATTAAAATTTGAGGCACTTATTTTCAAAATATTTTTATGGTCTACAGCTAAATAAATAAAAACATGGAACAAGATGAATGAATCATGAATGACACATTAGAAAAAGGTAATCAACATGCATTACATTTTATTTTATTGTATAAAATATGTTCTGCTTTTATTTTTAAAGCAGTTACTGAAAACATACATGTTAAAATCCAGCTAAACATTTCATTCCATTTCAGATAATTTACTTTCTGAAAGAAACTCTCAAAAGGCTACATTAATAAGTTACAGTAATGACTGTATCATCAAACAATATACTTGGTATACCGTTGTTGTTGTATACGTTCAAAGTTACTTTTAGCCTACTGGCTAATTTTAGCCAAGCTCAGTAAATTTCAGTTGACAATGTGGGCATAATTTCTTTCGGTTCATTCATGTCACACAAGTAAAACTCAAGCACGTTAATCTAATACAAAATGTACTTACCCAACAGTAGATTTTTAATAATATCGACAGAACTCCCTCCTCTCCTCGTGTTTGTTCAAAGTTCCAGATTCTATGGGGAGAACGCGTTAACATCTCGCGAGATAATCCCATCGCAGGATTTTGTAATATCGCGAGATCTTTTGTTACTACATCTTGGCAGCACAGTTTATGGTTTGGGCAGAGGGTTTGGGTAATTACATCCAACTCAGACATAAATGGTGACCGGGTATATTTCTGTTTTACATGTATATACATTCCATAAAAAAATAACAACGAATACATCAGGTACAACAGGTTAAAATAATGACTAAAATGCAGTGGCTTTGCAATCACTTGACTATACTGTGCATTTTGTGATTATAATTTATAAAAACAAGATAAAGTAAATATATATTAATTTGTATATAAATCGTGTATTTTATAAAGAATTATAAATCCTGATAATTTTTTTCTGTCTTGCTAGACTAGACGTGCAAAAGACGCCAGTGGACGTATAGTATTCACAGCCTGACTACGTGTAAAGGACACCAGTGGACGTCTTCTTCACAACCTCTTAAAAACTTCATGGGCAACTACATTAATTATTGCAGTATTAACCATGCGAGGATTAAGCGCAGCTTTTGCATATTTAACAAGGATTTCATAGAGGGTCATGATGGACTATAAATGCACGTGTAAAAGACGTCGCCAGGTGACGTCCTCTCACCCGATACACTAAACATAACTACACGAGCTAAAAGTTAAAATAACAATTATACATGCAACTGTAGACATGTACAAATGTATCTGAATGCATTTTTAGGAAATGTTCTGTTACATTTTTTACCGATTTATGACGTCCTGGCCGCAACTATTTTTGGCCAGGGACACGACGTTGCCGTCGGACCAATGTTTGCTGGGTAGCGATGTCTGGTTAATATGTGATGTTGAGTAAGTTATAGTTAGCAGTATAAACAACAGGGAATGATAGTAAATAATTATTAAAAACAGAAAGATCCCAGCAAACATTGGTCCGACGGCAACGTCGTGTCCCTGGCCAAAAATAGTTGCGGCCAGGACGTCATAAATCGGTAAAAAATGTAACACAGAACATTTCCTAAAAATGCATTCAGATACATTTGTACATGTCTACAGTTGCATGTATAATTGTTATTTTAACTTTTTGCTCGTGTAGTTATGTTTAGTGTATCGGGTGAGAGGACGTCACCTGGCGACGTCTTTTACACGTGCATTTATAGTCCATCATGACCCTCTATGAAATCCTTGTTAAATATGCAAAAGCTGCGCTTAATCCTCGCATGGTTAATACTGCAATAATTAATGTAGTTGCCCATTAAGTTTTTAAGAGGTTGTGAAGAAGACGTCCACTGGCGTCCTTTACACGTCTAGTCAGGCTGTGAATACTATACGTCCACTGACGTCTTTTGCACGTCTAGTCTAGCAAGACAGAAACAAATTATCAGGATTTATAATTCATTATAAAATACACGATTTATATACAAATGAATATATATTTACTTTATCTTGTTTTTATAAATCATAATCACAAAATGCACAGTAAAGTGATTGCAAAGCCACTGCATTTTAGTCATTATTTAACCTGTTGTACCTGATGTATTCGTTGTTATTTTTTTATGGAATGTATATACATGTAAAACAGAAATATACCCGGTCACCATTTATGTCTGAGTTGGATGTAATTACCCAAACCCTCTGCCCAAACCATAAACTGTGCTGCCAAGATGTAACAAAAGATCTCGCGATATTACAAAATCCTGCGATGGGATTATCTCGCGAGATGTTAACACGTTCTCCCCATAGATTCTGGAACTTTGAACAAACACGAGGAGAGGAGGGAGTTGTGTCGATATTATTAATAATCTACTGTTGGGTAAGTACATTTTGTATTAGATTAACGTGCTTGAGTTTTACTTGTGTGACATGAATGAACCGAAAGAAATTATGCCCACATTGTCAACTGAAATTGACTGAGTTTGGCTAAAATTAGCCAGTAGGCAAAAAGTAACTTTGAACGTATACAACAACGGTAACGTTATACCAAGTATATTGTTTGATGATACAGTCATTACTGTAACTTATTAATGTAGCCTTTTGAGAGTTTCTTTCAGAAAGTAAATTATCTGAAATGGAATGAAATGTTTAGCTGGATTTTAACATGTATGTTTTCAGTAACTGCTTTAAAAATAAAAGCAGAACATATTTTATACAATAAAATAAAATGTAATGCATGTTGATTACCTTTTTCTAATGTGTCATTCATGATTCATTCATCTTGTTCCATGTTTTTTTTTTTTAATTTAGCTGTAGACCATAAAAATATTTTGAAAATAAGTGCATATCATTTACCTCAAATTTTTATTTAATAATTTTATTTATTTAAATATATATATATTCTCTTCCCTTAGATGCTGTGAAGAGGTGGAGCCCAAATGCTACAGACTCTGAAATTGATGCAGCAATGGCAGAACACCTGAAACACGCTCCATGAACAGCTGGTGGATACAAAAACTGAGCCAAACAATGTGTTTTTAAACGGATAGTTTCCCCAAAAATGAAAATTGTCATCATTTACTCAACCTCATGTTTCAAACCTGTATACCTTTCTTCATTGAATTTTCATTTTTGGGTGAACTATCCCTTTATATAATAATTCAGTATTTTGTAATTGGTATTTTAGTTTGGTTAACAAATGTTACACATTGAAAAAATATTAAGATACATTTTGGCTGTTCAAGATCAATAAAATGTGCTAAATCAGAACATGCTTCTTTTTTTCTTATGTCCACAAATAATGTGTTCTTGTTTGTGATGTACACGTGATTAAAACGTTTTATTGACGGTCAGGTCTGACTAGACCAATTTTGGACCTTTTTAGAACCTTTGTCAAGATGTGTAAACTTCAAGACTTGATTGCCTTTCACGATGTTACACAATATGTGTGTGATTATTTTAAATGCAGGCTTATATACACTTAATTATGCAGCAACACATTTAAACACACAAATGACGACGCATTTAGACGTCCAGGGACGCGCTGAAGAGACGTGGAATTCACGGCCAGAAGAGACGTGGAATTCACGGCCAGATGACGTCAAAGACGTCGGTTCAACTTTCATTTTGGAACTATTTTTCAACCATGACGGGACGTGTCGGACGGACGTCTTTTCAACGGTCATTACACGTCCAAATGTTTGCTGGGATATAAGAAGCTACCCAGCAAACATTTGGACGTGTAATGACCGTTGAAAAGACGTCCGTCCGACACGTCCCGTTATGGTTGAAAAATAGTTCCAAAATGGATGTTGAACCGACGTCTTTTCTGGCCGTGAATTACACGTCTTTTCTGGCCGTGAATTACACGTCTTTTCTGGCCGTGAATTCCACGTCTCTTCAGCACGTCCCTGGACGTCTAAATGCGTCATCATTTGTGTGTTTAAATGTGTTGCTGCATAATTTAAGTGTATATAAGCCTGCATTTAAATCGTGAAATCGTGAAAGGCAATCAAGTCTTGAGGTTTACACATCTTGACAAAGGTTCTAAAAAGGTCCAAAATTGGTCTAGTCAGACCTGACCGTCAATAAAACGTTTCAATCACGTGTACATCACAAACAAGAACACATTATTTGTGGACATAAGAAAAAAAGAAGCATGTTCTGATTTAGCTAATTTTATTGATCTTGAACAGCAAAAATGTCTCTTAATATTTTTTCAATGTTTAACATTTGTTAACCTAACTAAAATACCAATTACAAAATACTGAATTATTATAAAAAGGGATAGTTCACCCAAAAATGAAAATTCTTTCATTTACTCACCCTCATGTTCCAAACCTGTATGAGTTTCTTTCTTCTGCTGAACACAAAAGAAGATATTTTGAAGAATGTTTGTAACCAAGCAAATAGAGCAACCATTGACTACCATTATTTGAGAAAGATTAATGGGAAGCGACATCTTGGTTACAAACATCTTTGTGTTTAGCATAACATAGAAAGGTATACAGGTTTGAAACATGAGGTGGAGTAAATTATGACAATTTTCATTTTTGGGTGAACTATCCCTTTAAATACATTGTTTGGCTCAGTTTTTGTATCCACCAGCTGTTCCTGGAGCGTGTTTCAGGTGTTCTGCCATTGCTGCATCAATTTCAGAGTCTGTAGCATTTGGGCTCCACCTCTTCACAGCATCTAAGGGAAGAGAATATATATATATATATATATATTAATAAATAAAATTATAAATTTGAGGTAAATGATATGCACTTATTTTCAAAATATTTTTATGGTCTACAGCTAAATAAATAAATAAAACATGGAACAAGATGAATGAATCATGAATAAAACATTAGAAAAAGGTAATCAACATGCATTACATTTTATTTTATTGTATAAAATATGTTATGCTTTATTTTTAAAGCAGTTACTGAAAACATACATGTTAAAATCCAGCTAAACATTTCATTCCATTTCAGATAATTTACTTTCTGAAAGAAACTCTCAAAAGGCTACATTAATAAGTTACAGTAATAACTTTGACTGTATCATTAAACAATATACTTGGTATACCGTTGTTGTATACGTTCAAAGTTAATATTAGCCTACTGGCTAATTTTAGCCAAACTCAGTAAATTTCAGTTGACAATGTGGGCATCATTTCTTTCTGTTCATTCATGTCACACAAGTAAACCTCAAGCACGTTAATCTAATACAAAATGTACTTACCAAACAGTAGATTTTTAATAATACTATCGACACAACTCCATCCTCTCCTCGTGGTTGTTCAAAGTTCTAGAATCTATGAGAACGCGTTAACATCTCGCGAGATAATCTATCCTATCGCGGGATTTTGTTGTATCGCGAGATTTTTTGTTCATATATCTTGGCAGCACAGTTTATGGTTTGGGCACATCCAATTCAGACATAAATGGTGACCGGGTATATTACTGTTTTTGTATATAAATACATTACATAAAAAATAACAACGAAAACATCAGGTACAACAGGTTAAAATAATGACTAAAATGCAGTGGCTTTGCAATCACTTGACTATACTGGGCATTTTGTGATTATAATTTATAAAAACAAGATAAAGTAAATATTCATTTGTATATAAATCGCATTTTATAAAGAATTATAATTCCTGATAATTTGTTTCTGTCTTGCTAGACTAGACGTGCAAAAGACGCCAGTGGACGTATAGTATTCACGGCCTGACTAGACGTGTAAAGGACGCCAGTGGACGTCTTCACAATCTCTTAAAAACTTCATGGGCAACTACATTAATTATTGCAGTATTAATCATGCGAGGATTAAGCGCAGCTTTTGCATATTTAACAGAGATTTCATAAAGGGTCATGATGGACTATAAATGCACGTGGAAAAGACGTCGCCAGGTGACGTCCTCTCACCCGATACACTAAACATAACTACACGTAGCTAAAAGTTAAAATAACAATTATACATGCAACTGTAGACATGTACAAATGTATCTGAATGCATTTTTAGGAAATGTTCTGTGTTACATATTTTTACCGATTTATGACGTCTGTCCGCAACTATTTTTGGCCAGGGACACGACGTTGCCGTCGGACCAATGTTTGCTGGGTACAGACGCAAACAACCTAAGCAGAGCAGCAAGGCAGACAGGAGCAATCGAGCAGACAGGTTTTAATGTTGTTGTGGTGTTTGTAATATGCTTTAAGACAAACCATGTGCAAATTCATATCAACACCATTCCTGAGTATTTTCTTCTTAAAAGAGTGTCTCAAAAAAGGGGTTTGGAAAATGCACTCATGATGTACTAACTCATTATATACATTTTGAACTCAAAAAAGTTACGGACTGCAGCTTTAACCTTGTAAACCATAAATGTGAATGTTATTATACTATTAAGCTCATTCTTCTTGGTCTAATTTTAGATGCTGCAAAAACTTTTTAATTTTAAAAACTATTTAAATTTTATTTTTGATCCACTGCAAGATTTTCTGGAAGTATACAGCTAAATCATTACTTTTTTCTTTTTCAAACTACTGCCTAAATTTTGCTAACAGCATCATGAAATTAGGTTTGTAAAAATCCAAGAGATTATAATAAAAGACTTGAGCCATTATAAGAATCAGATCTGTTTTAATTGCACTTATCACATGAACATACACAATTTCTTTTTTATTTTCCAGGAAATAATATTTTATGTTTTCCTTGACGGATGCAAAGTTTTTAAAAAAAGAAGAAAAAAAAGAAAAGAGATAGGTCTTTATTCTCCTAAGGTCGTGGTTCAGGCTTTTGTGAGAAGTCTTTGGCATATTATAGTACTTTAGCTATAACACTGAAATGACTTTTTTGAAAACATTTATAACAACAGACACCATGATGAACACTTGTAAACCCTGCCGGCATAAATGCATAAATGACACAAATAATTATATAACAATAGTGGATAAATCACAGCACAGCAAAACTTTCTTCAAAAATAGAACTAAAAGAGACATGAAATGGAGAAAACATTATAATGCAGAGATGATGTGAATAATTAATCATTACTGTTAACGCCCCAGTGAATAACTACACTTGAAAGTTTAAAAAAAAGCATGCCATCTCAAATGCTTCATAAAAGGTTACAATGTTACAAGAAATTTGTAAAAAAATAAAAAAATAAAAAACCAATGAACTTTTTGCACATTTAACACAAACGTGCTTTATAATACAAAATACATATTGTTGTTTAACCAGTACACATATTTGTGAAATATGCTTATTACCTGTAAAGCTTATGCAACAGTCAGAAACACTTCTGTAAGATAATATATAAAAAATACATTACATAAACCCATATTAGGCATTTTGTTGTCGCTTTTCTCCAGTGTCTTTCAGCAGTTTTACAGGTTCAGTTCCTGAGATTCAGAGTTTGATCAAGGACACAATGGTGATATTTCATGGATCAACCTTTGCAGGATTTGAACCTTTTACACTTTAACCACAAAGATAAGACACCACAAGCAAAGTGCATCATAAACTTGAACATTTTCTGCTGAAAACACCAGTTTAGAGCAACATTAATGTTAGGAATAACGTCATACTGGTGTTTTCATCAGGAATGTTCATCTAGTGTTGTGAAAATGCTAATACTGAAATTATAAATATAACATTACCAGTATCAGTAGTATTGGCTTGACCTGTGTGTTGATTGACTGACAGCTTCTCCGTGAAGAGCATTTCTCTTTCAGCATGGAATTACTTGAAGTTGTTCAAAATGTTCATCTTGATGAAGTATTCATGTTCACAACCTGTTATAAATTAATGTAAACATAAGCAGACAAAAAAGCCGACACTTACAGTGTAAATGCTGCTGTTATTAACCCTCTGGGCTTCTTCGTAAATGGGTTACACTTAGCTTCCTCCCGGTCAAAAACGGACGAAGCCTTAAAATGTTACTTTACTTTTTCCCAGGATAACCAATCAAATATTGTTTTGTTCTATAAAATTTTCTGATTATTATTTAGAATTTTTAGAATTTTTTATGATACTTTGCATTAATTATAGAATTTTTATGAGCTATTTTTTCCATTAGAATTAATATATATATTTTTATTTTATATTTATTTAATTTATTTTTCAATAAATGCAACATTTCACATCAAAATAGAGTGCCGGCCTAAAAAAAAAAATTTCAAGTAGAAGAGCGCCATCTAGTGGCTTTAAAAAATAGTTAAATGTGTGCAATGTCCTGTACCAGCCTGTAGGGTGCCTATAGCTTCCTATATAAATACATAGAAAGGCTTTTTGATTCCTTTTGTTGTTTTAGACATGATTTCTCTATCTTATTCGTTTTTTTAAATTTAGATATACATTTAGATATTCTAAAAGACTACTTTATTTTTTTAACATATTTTTTTTTAGATAAGTATCAGGTTTCGCATTATGATTAAAATCAAACTATAGCATTTCGTTAGAAAGGGAACACAATGCAAACATTTTTGTTACTCAGTATTTGATCATTCAAATAATTAAACAAAATAAGGGATGGTTAGTGATAATTCAAAACACTTTATACAGACATTTAGCAATAAATTGGTTTTATTTATTTATTTATTTATTTTTGCAAATTCTCAAAATTTGCTGTTGCAGTCTTACCAGTTAATGTCTCTCTCTCTCTCTCTCTCTCTCTCTCTGTGTGTGTGTGTGTGTGTGTGCGTTTGAGCGAGATTTTATTTTTCATTTATTGATTTTATTTTGCATATTCTACAAATTTGCGGTTGCAGTCTTGCCAGTATATCTGTGTGTGTGTGTGTTTGTGTGCGTGGGTGTGTGTGTGTGTGTGTGTGTGTGTGTGTGTGGGGGGGGGGGGGTCTTATTTGCACTCTTGATGTTTTAGAGTGTCACCCCTTCATTGCTGTACATGTTTTTTCTGCACAGTGGCTGATCTGTAGCTTGTACCACCAAAAGTTTCTCTGAGTTTTCCTATTTTTTCATATTTCCCATTCATTTCCTATGTCGCCCGTTTTTGACCGGGAGGAAGCTAAGTGTGACTATTTTTTTTACGACCCTTTAACATATCAGAATCATCTCCTTGATTTTTTTGTGTGTTCATATAGGTAATACAACAAAAGTCACCAAGTTTCACCCCCATCCGATGAAGCAAAAAAAATTAAACAATTCAAAATGTAAACGTTTTCGGTCATTTTCGGACGAAGAAGCCCAGAGGGTTAAACTCCCACTGAAGTTTCTTGGAATGCGAAGGTTTGTTTGATGCGTCGACATAATTTCCACTCAAACAAGAGCTAAGGCGGGAAATATTTAATGGCTCCTCCCCCTTTTCAAATAGCCAATAGTATTTAGTTTTTACCTCACAGACTGTAATTCGCACTTGACGGCACCATAGAAGCGAATCCGAGCGCTGATGAAACGTTGGCTTCAATAATAGAGGTGTGAATAAACTCTAGTCATTTCATTCTTAACCATTGTACAGTTGGAGAACAGAATAAATCTCGAGCGTATGAGCAACCGAACACACATCTCCAACACATATTGCTCTGTGACGTGTCAACGGTTGCTTTGGCCAGGTGGTGTTTATAACATAGGGGGCGGTGCCCGGTTGCATAAAGCACCTTAAGTGTAATTTTCCCTTAAAGTCGCCCTTATGTTTCCCTTAAACCAGGGTGTTGCAGAAAAATACCCTTAAGTGTTACTTAACGTTTTTTTTAAGTGAAACGTCATAAACACTTAGAATTTCCCTTAAATGCTGTTTTTTCACTTAAGTAATCGTTAAGTGTTGCATAAAACCCCTTAACGGTAATTTCCCTAAGAATAACTTAAGGTTTGGAAATCGTAACCTTAAAGAGTAACGCGGACAAAAATAAGACGACATGGCTGAATTTATGAAACCAGCTGAAGATCATAGGGAATAAGGAGAACCCTTTGGACCAATTTAGCCATGAAAAATTGTTGCAAGAATACCGATTTGATCGACGCGCAATATTTGACATCGCTATCAAACTAGACGGCTGTCTGTCTGTCATTACACGCGACTCGCATGTAAACTATCACAACGTTAAGTCAGTGCGCGCACGGAGAGTGTGTGGCCGACAAAAAATTTACAGGAGAACGAGCTGATTCTGTGTTTTAAAAGGAATCATGACAGAAGAAAACAGGTATGCTATGGAAATATACTCAGCTGTATTTCGAGACACAGAGCCAGAAGTGCATTCACAAAACCTAAACAAATGCCAAAGCATGAGACGGTGAACAACACAAACTGCCGCCACGTTCGGAGCTAACGCGGTGTTGCGTGATAGCGTCACTGGACTGACGCGTGATATTCCAACATGTTAGTGTTTTGCGTATCTATGGCAACAACAGACTTTTATAACGTGAATCCAGGATCGCTTAAACACTTAAATGTTTCCCTTACCTAAGAGAACCGTTTAAGAGATTATATGCAACACCCTTAAGTTGTTCTCTTAGGTAAGGGTAAATCGCCCCTTAAGTATCATACTTAAGGGAAAAACTTAAGGTGCTTTATGCAACCGGGCACGGAGCTTTAGATTCTAGAGAGCATTTGATTGGACAAAAGATGTGATGAGAAGCTGAAGTCCACGATGATGTCATAAAAATCCATGATCCATTTTAGCGGAAGTGAGAGACTAAGTTTTGAATGCTTATATCTCCTAAATGCAAATGTTTTCATTGTTTTGGAGCACACCTGATATTCATAACCTTAAGGCTAACATATTCATACTAAAAGCTAAAAAACTTACAGGTGGTCTTTAATGATTACAGAGAAACGAAAAAAATCACTTACTGACTTTTTCTGTCTGAATCAATTTAGCAGCTTTAATAAACATTTAAATACCATGAAAATCCTCAAGCGCTCTTTGTCCTATTAGAGGTAATGTTCTCCTTTGTTTCTTACGAATTAACCGTTTGCCTTTTCTGAAGTAATGTTTGCATATTTTTAAATATGTTTAGGCTACTTATTATTAAAATAACTAAAAAACGAACTATTTTGAATTAGTTACAATTCGTGTCAAGGTGAAATTTCACTCATATTGGTGCCAACACATGAAATCTTGGTACCGTGACACTCTTTCTCTGTGAGCGATGTGAGTTTCTTCTCTTGTTTCCCATCTTCTCTTCTCTTTTATTGAAAGTATCAATATAATAAGTGTTATGAAGGTGTCTCATTGGCCGCCTCAGCCTCAGTCTGATGAAGGTTCGAGTTACTGAGAGTCTTCATCAAAAAAGTGTCTCTCTGCTCAGGGAACGGTCTTCAGCTCCACTCGCCTGTGTATAAAACACACAGATTCACAGAAAGAAAAGTAAATACACCGGATCGATGTTTGAGTTACACAAAGGCTTGGAATTACAAAAAACAACAAAATATCCTAAAATGTAGGATGTTTCTCTTCACATGTATTAAAATAATTAATCTTTACTAAACAACCTGCACGTTTAAATGCTTGAAATATTATGTAAATAAATTATTCTAATTGTATAATAATATAAAATGTAAATCACACACAAACATTTCATCAGCTGACAGATCTGAGTTTTGCAGTCACACAGATTCAGGTCATGTAGTTTCTCACCTGTTCACTGCGCTCCGTCCTGTTAGCTTTTGGAGGAAAAACAACAAACTCAGTTAAACACACATTACTTTGATTAGAGTAAAAAATAGAAAATTCTCACATCTTTTAAATATGTTTTTAAATATCATATTTCAATCTTATTAAATCATTTGTATTTTACACTCACTGTTCCTTCTTGCTCTGCGCTTGCGACAGTAAATCACAGCAACAATCAGCAGAATAATAACAGCAGCAGAAACAGCAACAGTCAGGAATGGAGTCAGAGCTGAATCTGGATCTGGAAGAGTTAAAGGCAGTCATTGTTATTTACAAAGTGACTTATAAATCAACTTCAACAGTATTTTTGTCTGATATCTATTTCTACACGTTTCTACTTTGGTCATCAGTTGTATGATGTTGATTTAACTGGTAAATGGCTCCATCTTGTGTGTTTTTGAAGAACTAGCAGTTAAAACAACATCAAGCACTGGAAACTGGAAACACCAGCACAGAAACACTGACTATTTACATTCATTTTTCATGTTAATAACTTTAGAAATGTGAACATAACTTGTTTGTTGTGACAATTGTGTGTCATTTGATGTGCATGTGAAGAACACTTTTGTCAAACAGACCTCAATGAAAACATTTACTGGGTTGATAGAAACATTTATGAACATATTTAGAAAAATATGAAAAAAGTATGAAAAAATATATGCATTTACACTGATGATAATAAAAGGTGATCAGAGATGATAGTGACCAGAACAAAACAGTTTAAACTGCCACCAACAGAAAATTTAGTTTGTTTTTAAATCATAAAGCACTGAATTTGAAGTTAAAGCTATAAATTACACTTTAAGAGTAAATGTGTTTTTGAAGAAATGATCTACACTACCAGTCGATAGTTTAGGTAAGATTAGTAATTATTATTTTTTTTTTTAATAGGTCGCTTCTGCTCACCAAGGCTGCATTTATTTGGTATATACATATATATTATTTTATATTATATTTTATTATATTAATATAATATATTATCATATTATATATATATATATATATATAATTGTTATGACAATTTAAAATAATGGTTTTCTATGTGAATATGTAGTAAAGTGTAATTTATTCCTGTGATCAAAGCTGAATTTTCAGCATCATTACTCCAGTCTTCAGTGTCACACGATCCTTCAGAAATCACTCTGATATGATGATTCGATGCTCATGAAACTAACTTCATTATTATTATTATCAATGTTGAAAACAGTTATTTACATTTTTATTTCAGGATTCTTTTATGAATAGAAACTTTAAAAAAACAGCATTTATCTGAAATAAATAACACATTTAGTCATTTAGCAGACGCTTTTATCCAAAGCGACTTACAACTGAGGACTAACACATAGAAAAAAAAAACACATTACTGTTTTTTTATATATGTTTAATCAAATAAATACAGCCTCTGGTGAGCAGAAGAGACTTATTTTTAAAACATTAAAAATCTTACCGATCCAAAACTTAGGACTGGTAGTGTAGATGCTGTGTGTGAATTAATATACCGGTAAAGAGAACACACCCCTGAATGTCACTGCAAAAGTATATTACTAAACACATAAATGATTTAAATGTACAAGATTTGCTTTTAAACATAATGACTCACCATGAACAGAGACACTGAAGATATTTTCTCTGTCACTGCTGCCTTTGATGATCTGTAGTGTATATTCTCCAAAGTCTGTGTCTGTGGTGTTCATGATGGTCAGAGATCCAGTCTGATGATCCAGCTTCAGTCTGCCTCTGAATCTCTCATTATCTTTATTACACTGAACATCTGTACAGATATAACTGAGATCTCCAGTGATGTGAGCGATGAGAATGTCATTATAATACCATTTAATTCTTTCTTGTTGGTTTGTTTGAACACTAGTGTTTAGAGTGACTGACTCTCCCTCCTTCACTGACACTGACACTTCTTCTGTATCAACACCAGACACACCTGAAGAAGAAACAATTAACATTAGCCAAATAAATGCATAATAGTGTTTTAAAAATGCTTTCCTACATATCATAAAAAATTGGAGTAGAGAAATATGTCTGGATTCACAATGAACATTCACTTCATGAATATCATACAACCATTAATATTATGATACTCCAGGAAATTGTGCTATTTCCTAAAACATAAGCAATGGAGAGAAAAAAATGGTAAAAAAATTGCTTGATCTTTGGTCGACCAATCAGCGGAAAGAGGCGTTTTATTCCCACACGTGTAGAGATCGAAAAATACAACGTGTTTATCTAGTTTGCTTTTATTGTTTTTCCATTTGACGAATTACAACAAATTTGATGAAAAGACAAACAAAAATATGAAAGAAAAGATTTGTGATTTCTTTATGTTCATGAGAAGGGTCGAATATGTGATCATTTCTTTGTTTTTCCGTTTAAGACAAAAACGAGAAAACAAATTATCCGAAGGAACACGGACCAATAAATAATAGATGCATTGAAAAGGATGGATGATATGATGAGAAACTGACATCTTCACCAGAACAAAACAGTTAAACTACCACCAATAGAAACACAAGTACGTTTTAAATCATAATGCACTGAAATTGAAGTTAAAGATATAAATTACACTTTAAGAGTAAATGTGTTTTTGAAGAAATTATCTTTATGTTGTGTGTGAATTAATATACAGGTAAAGAGAAAACACCCCTGAATGTCACTGCAAAATAATCAAACACACGAATGATGTGATTTACATGTACAAGACTTGCTTTTAAACAATAACTCACCTTGAACAGAAACATTGAAGAACTTTTCACTGATGCTTCTGCTGCTGCTGATCTCTAGTTTATATTCTCCAGAGTCTGTGTCTGAGGTGTTCATGATGGTCAGAGATCCAGTCTGATTATCCAGCTTCAGTCTGCCTCTGAATCTCTCATTATATTCATTACACTGAACATCTGTACAGATATAACTGAGATCTCCAGTGATGCGAGCGATGGGATTGCCATTATAATACCATGTAATTCTGTCTTGGTTTGTTTCAACACCAGTGTTTAGAGTGACTGACTCTCCCTCCATCACTGACACTTCTTCTGTATCAACACCAGACACACCTGAGGAAGAAACAATTAACATTAGCCAAATAAATGAATAATAGTGCTTTGAAAATGCTTTCCTACATATCATACAAATTTTGAGTAGAGAAATATGTCTGGATTCACAATGAACATTCATGTCATGAACATCATACAACCATGAATATTATGATGATACTCCAGGAAATTGTGCTAGGGGGGTACCGGTACGACCATTCGATTGACGCACTTACTGTCCAATGATTCTAGGTGGTCTTGGAAATGATTGGCTGGAGTTTTTCGAGTCCTGCCCGTTCCACAGATGATTCAATTGCTTAATTTTCATTTCAGTGCTTCTAACTCAGTGGCTGTAAGTGCGTTAGGAATAGGATTTCAAGTGGTTTTGAAAAAATGGTCAAAAAAGAAAATCACTTACCCCACCTTTAATTTACATGTTTTCATTTACACTTTTATTCACCCACAGCGACTCACACTAGTAAGAACGGCTTGATCTTTGGTCGACCAATCAGCGGAAGAGGCGTTTTATTCCCGCACGTGTAGAGATCGAAAAATACAACGTGTTTATCCAGTTTGGTTTAATTTTTTTTTCCATTTGGCGAATTACAACAATTTTGATGAAAACACAAACAAAATAAATGAAAAAAATAAATGATTTGCGATTTCTTTATGTTCATGAGAAGGGTTGAATGTGTGATAAATGAACGATTTCTTTGCTTTTCCATTTAAGACAAAACCGAGAAAACAAATTATCCGAAGGTACATGGACATATAAATAATAGATGCATTGAAATGGATGGATGATATGATGAGAAACTGACATCTTCACCAGAACAAAACGGTTTAAAACCAATAGAAACACAAGTACTTTTTAAAATCAAAAGCACTGAATTTGAAGTTAAAGCTATAAATTACACTTTAAGATTAAATGTGTTTTTGAAGAAATTATCTATATGCTGTGCGTGGATTAATATCAAGTAAAGAAAAAACACCCCTGAATGTCACTGCAAAAGAATCAAACACATTAATGATGTGATATACATGTACAAGACTTGCTTTTAAACAATGACTCACCAAGAACAGAAACATTGAAGAACTTTTCACTGAAGCTGCTGTTGTTGATGATCTCTAGTGTATATTCTCCAGAATCTGTGTTTCTGGTGTTCATGATGGTCAGAGATCCAGTCTGATGATCCAGCTTCAGTCTGCCTCTGAATCTCTCATCACCTTCATCACACTGAACATCTGTACAGATATAACTGAGATCTCCAGTGATGCGAGCGATGCGGACGCCATTAAAATACCATCTAATCAGTTTTAGTTGGTTTGTTTGAACACCAGTGTTTAGAGTGACTGAATCTCTCTCCTTCACTGACACTTTAACTGGATCAACAAACACACCTGAAGAAGAAACAATTAACATTAGCCAAATAAATGCATACTAGTGCTGTAAAAATGCTTTCCTACATATCATAAAAAATTGGAGTAGAGAAATATGTCTGGGTTAACGGTGAACTTTCACGTCATGAATATCATACAACCATTAATATTATGATACTACAGGAAATTGTGCTATTTCCCAAAACATAAACAATGGAGAGAAAAATGTTTTAAAAAATTGCTTGATCTTTGTTTGACCAATCAGCGGAAAGAGGCGTTTTATTCCCACACGTGTAGAGATCGAAAAATATAACGTGTTTATCCAGTTTGGTTTAATTGTTTTTCCATTTGGCGAATTACAACAAATTTGATTAAAAAAAACTAACAAAAATATGAAAGAAAAGATTTTTGATTTCTTTATGTTCATGAGAAGGGTTGAATGTGTGATGATAAATTAACGAATTATTTGCTTTTCCGTTTAAGACAAAAACGAGAAAACAAATTATCCGAAGGTACATGGACATATAAATAATAGATGCATTGAAAAGGATGGATGATATGATGAGAAACTGACATCTTCACCAGAACAAAACGGTTTAAAACCAATAGAAACACAAGTACATTTTTAAAATCAAAAGCACTGAATTTGAAGTTAAAGCTATAAATTACACTTTAAGATTAAATGTGTTTTTGAAGAAATTATCTATATGCTGTGCGTACACCCCTGAATGTCACTGCAAAATAATCAAACACATTAATGATGTAATTTAAATGTACAAGACTTGCTTTTAAACATAATAACTCACCTTGAACAGAAACACTGAAGAACTTTACACTGATGCTGCTGCTGCTGTTGATCTCTAGTTTATATTCTCCAGAGTCTGTGTTTCTGATGTTCATGATGTTCAGAGATCCAGTCTGATGATCCAGCTTCAGTCTGTCTCTGAATCTCTCATTACCTTTATTACACTGAACATCTGTACAGTAGTAACTAAGAGGTCTGTTGATTTGAGCGATGCGGTCGCCATTATAATACCAACTAATCAGGTCTTGTTGGTTTGTTTGAACACCAGTGTTTAGAGTGACTGAATCTCTCTCATTCACTAACACTTCAACTGTATCAGCAAACACACCTGAAGAAGAACCAATAAACATTAGCCAAATAAATGCATAATTGTGCTGTAAAAAAAATTCTACACATCTTAAAGATTGTGAGTAGATGTATTCATAATTTAACACAGAAGAACATCATTAATTTACACTTTCACTCATCAGACAAAAATACACAAGTATCATTGAGGATCTTAAACAACTTATGTTAAACTTATGTTATCATACATCACATCAATATTATGAGTATTACTCATAATTAATAATATGTAAGAAAATTGTGCCATTTCCCAAAACATTAAGGTACAATGGTACATTTATTACTTTGATCATTATAATTTTCACTATTTCAATCTTACACTAAATCAAATTAACTTACATGTTTCTTTTACACTTTTATTGAATCTAAAGCGACTTACACAACATTCAATGTACATTTGATCACTTTATGCACAGGTAAGTTATCAACATTCACTCACGGTATAATAGTGTAGGGTATCTAACCCTAACATGCTAGTTTTAGAGGTTTTTATAACATTTCACTACAACTGAGCATTGACGGACATATTTTTTTAATGTTTCGGCCATCTTTAATGAAGCTGGGCTGGGCCGCGAACTAACATCGTTCGTTTGTATCGTTGACCAGAAAAGAGATTAGGCAAACGTCTTACATTAATGGAGCAAAATACAAACAATTCATGAATATCCGTCGAATATAAAACTAGTAGAGCATATTATGAAACTTTGTCGTTCGTTTGTTACGGATCAACTGGGGATCATGTTAACTAGGGAAGTGCGCGTGCACGCAGACAGTTTTACCTGGATTTCCAGCAGATGTTAAACGGTGACAGATTCGTCACAGCTAATTTTTCACTGAGCATATTTAAAAGTAGCAATATTTAAGCTGCCAGGATATTGGTTATCCTACGAAGTTTTTGATTTGTCTAACTTTAATTGCATTAATTTTCTGTGGTAGTCTATGGCCTAACAACAATGACACTTAATTTATAGACCTTTTTTAATCTATTCCTAACAGATAGCAGATGACAACAATGAATGCACATGATGTGATGAATAACAAGTAAAGAGAATATGTTCAAGGATTAGTTCACTTTCAAAAAAAAATTGCTGATAATTTACTCACCCCCATGTCTTCCTTTCTTCAGTCGAAAAGAAATTAAGGTTTTTGAGGAAAACATTCCTGAGTGAGTAAATTATTAGCAAAAAATTGTTTGAAAGTGAACAAATCCTTTAACGAGTTTCATGGTACCAGTCAAATTAAGAGAACTGGCATAATTTATATTACATAAAAAGAGGCCCAAACACATTACATTTTATTTATAAAACTCATAGACCATCGTGTAATATTTCTTTTGTTAAAGAGGTCAGCAAAAAAGTAAATGTAGTAGACATGAAAGAGTTAATGTTTTTGATTGTCACGTGATCCTGGTGGCGGGTCACGGGATTACGTGGGAATGTGAATATTAGTCACCTGTTCACTGATTAAGTTAGGTGAGCAGGGGCGATGTATTCTTTGTTGACCACTAAACTTTGTACTATCAAGAAACATCAGCCAGCAATAAAGAATTGCTAGTAAAAGATCATTTGCCTCATCGATGTTTTATTTATGCGTCACAAGTGGATAAAGTCCCTGTCTTAATCTCTCAGCGTAATCATCATTGGATTGAGTAGCTGCTATATTATGTCAACAAAGAACATTCTCAGCGGACGCGCCAAACGGATTAAGTTCACATCGCACTACGGAGGATAGGATTCTGCTCAATTAAAACAAGGAAAGGAATTCTACAGCCACCGCAGAAGTTGAATCGCCAGCGAAACTTGTTCAGTAAAGCTCCGAAAAGAAGCAAACAAACAATCCCCGCATAGGTAAGCCTGTTGGGCTTTGTTCTAATCAGCTGTGCAGTATTGGATTGCGCGCAGATTGAATTGTGTTCGTCGCTATCTATCCATTGGAGATGATCGCGCGGTTGTGTTATTGTTTGTTGTTTGGCTTCAGTTGATTTTGCACAGAGCTCTGGTGTTTAAAGGTGCCCTGTGTCAAAAAATCAATTCAAAATCCACATATTCCATACCAGATGGGGGCAGTATACCTCCAGAAAGTTGGCCTACTCTAGTCTTTTTTTTAGTTTCGGGTTGTTAATCTTCTAAAACCGTCAAATCGTCCGCTTTGTCCCGCCAAAGCCTATTTTGATCGGTGAGTGATGTAGAATAGAATGACATGACTTGACGCTTGACAGGGCTTATAACGAGCAGAGAGAGAGAGAGCGCCCCGGCCGCGCGCGCGCACTCTCACGTCTTCAACAACACAAGCGCAGTCCTCCTGCTCTCTCTCTCCCTCGCGCATATTAATCAAATCAATTGACACGATAGTAAGACCGCACGTCATTTGGAGATTTTTAGAGATTAGAGACTCAATGAACAACATCTCAACACTAAATTATAAAGGCCGGTCTCATATAGACGCGATTGACATCAGGTTCAAGTACGCCCACAAGCCGTGCGAGTTATTCGTGTACTGCAGTTTGGCTGGTGGTTATGTTGCCCGCCTACCGCCTCCCATGGCCGAAACTGGTATTATGACACCGGCGGGCCGGGGCTAGTAATTTAGCATGCTAATTCAGGTTTATATCTCGGCAGCACTATAACTTGTAATTTTTTTAATTACATCATTGCATTTATTTCTTCTCATTCTTTTGATACGTGTAGCTCATTTTTTGGATATTTTTACCTCAATTTTTACATATGGCACCTTTAAAGCTTATCGTTGGCGACGAGTAGTGATGGCCAAATGAAGCGTTTCGAAGCATTATTGCTTTCCGATACAATTTTGTCGAAAATGGTTCATTACTCGAAGCTTCATTCAGATAGAAATTCCAGCACCATCTCCTGGTGAAGTAAATGTAATGCAACAAAGCTGACAACCATAAAATGCCAGTATGCTTATGTTAACGCCCCGTTTATGACGTGTTTACCGAGGCGATCAAAGCTGAAACAGTGTAGTGCTGTGAAACTCATTTATGTAGGTGAAGTTTACAGACACTGATGAATTTCATGTGTTCACCTTGATAATAAAACATTAAGCATGATGTGTGTGTAATTATTTCTTTGCCACTCTCCTCAACAATAAACTCAATCCACTCTCCTCAACAATAAACTCTCCTCAACAATAAACTCAATCCACTCTCCTCAACAATAACACCAATCCAAACACCGACTACTACAATCCACGGTGTTGCCATGGTTTGGCTTCACTTTTATAAGAAATACAGCCGCCAGGTTTCAAACCTGTCAACACTGGATTGGGCTGTCAAAGCAGTCAGGTGGTTCACTACAGGAGTGAAGCAGTGTGTTTGCTTCAGACGTCATTTTCACGTGACTAATGACGTAATGATACAAGCTCCGAAGCAGTGGTTCATTGCAAGGACCGTTCGAGTTTAAAGCAAGCTTCGGAGCGTCGGTGTCAGACGTAACATCACTAGCGATCCGTTTGTGTTGAAAAATAATGTCGCGATGTTGACGGTTTTTGTCGTGTCGCTAACGCTGTGATGTTGGAGGATTTGAATGATTATACAAACATTGTTGACTTGTGAGAACTCAAACATGAGTGAAGTGAGTGTTGATGACGTCACTGGCTTTGAAATGGATTGTGGTAAAAGAGAAACTAAACTTACTGCAAAGGCCTTGGCGAACAAAATTGAAAGTTTGCAAATGAAACGAAAATCAAATGTAAACAAAATTAAGAGCCAGATACCAGAGATGAAAAATCTGATGAAAAGAAAGGAAAATACCTCCCAGGTGCAAATTCAGTTTAAAACTCTTGTTCAGCTTTGTGAAAATGCCAGCAAGATGCATGACATGGTGATTCCTTTACTTCCTAAAGATGAACAGGAAAAACAAAATGAATGGTTTTGGAGTATTATGAAATACAGCAACACATTTAAAGAAGCTGTTCAACATTGGTTGAGTGAACCAGAAGGATCATTGGAGAATGTTATGTCTGTTCAGTCTTGTGCTGGTACAATGCAGGCAGAGTTTCCCAATCCTCGAGTGCTAGATCATGCGTCATCCATCGTTACATCAGACAATGTGGAGAATGATATGGCTGTTCAGTCTTGTGCTGGTGCAATGCAGGAAGAGTAATTTACAAGATGACATCAAACCAACTGACAGTGTATCAAATGTGGGGAGTATATTATCCAAAATTCAAAGCTCAACAACAGAAAAAAGATCTGTGGCATCATCTACTTCTTCTGTACGTCTCAAAGCAGAGGCTGAGTTGGCAGCATTAAGGGCACAACAAAAATTCTTGAAGGATAAGCATGAGCTGGAGGATCAAGAGGAACAGTTACGGAAAAAGAAAGAACAACTTAATTTGCATGGAGAAATTGCAATTTAAATGGCCAAACGGAATGTTTTGAAATCTCAGTGTGTCAAGCTGTAAAACTGACCGTTCAGGAAGGAAACATTCCAATTTAGAGAATAAACAAAAGAAAACACAAAGTCTTAATGCCAGTGCTAAATTATTTGTTCCTCCAAAGCTTCTAAGAGAAAAAAGATCAATTGATGAGTGTTTGGAATCAGGTGCAAGGCCTAAAGAGACAATTGTACAACAACCGGTATTCTCACAGCCTCATCTAGTGAAACAACACCCATCTAGATGCCAAACAGTGGAACAGAGATCACAAGGAAATGTATTAAATTCCCATGATGAATCCAACGATGGAGAGCAAAATAACATATTGGGAATAATGAGAAAGCAAAATGAAATAACAACACTATTGTTAAAACAGCAATGTTTATCATCCTTGCCCAAGAAAGATCCATTACAGTATCATGCATTCATGAGAGCTTTCAAAAATAGCGTTGAAAGTAAGACAGATAACGACAGTGATTGCCTGTACTACCTTGAACAGTATACTGTCGGTTTTCCAAGGGATTTGATACAGAGTTGTCAGCATATTGATCCACAAAGAGGATACATTAGAGCCAAAACTTTGTTGCAGGAACATTTTGGCAATGAACAGAAGGTTGCATCTTCTTATATTAATAAAGCTCTTTCATGGCCTCAAATTAAAGCTGAAGATGTGAATGCTTTGCAAGAATTCAGTCTTTTTCTTAAAGGGTGTGGTAACGTCATGGAGGAAGTGCAGTATATGTATGATCTGGACATGCCTGGCAATATGATGATAATCATAAAGAAATTGCCCTACAGACTCCGGGATAAATGGAGAACAGTGGCTTGTGAACTACAAGAAAGACATATACGCAGAGTTTCCATCATTGATATTGTTCACTTTTTAGAACATCAAGTCAAAGTTGTAACTGACCCAGTATTTGGAAACATACAAGGATGTTCCTGTAGCAACTAATAAAGATGCGAAGAGACCAAAATCACAATTTCGGCCTGGAATAAAAGGAACCAGCTTTGCTACCACAGTGGTCGCTGCGAGCAAAGAAAATGAATCCGAAAATACTGCAAAGAAAAAGGTTGGATTTGATATGAAAGAATGTTTCTGCTGTAGAGGTGCACACACATTGGGTATGTGTCCTCAGTTGAGAAAACAATCCCAAAAAGAGAAGATTGGCTTCTTGAAAGAAAGTGGAATTTGTTTTGGGTGTTTGTGTATTGGGCACATCAGCAAAGAGTGCAAAAAGCGTCTTTATTGTGATGTTTGTGGTCTTAGACATCCTACTTTGCTGCATATCGTTCCCAAAGTAAAGGGAACCGATACAACTGAGAAGAAATCAAAAACGGCAGTGGATGATGTCTTAGTATCTAGTGGTCTTACTGGGGCTGGTGATCATGATTGTAAACTCCCGATTGTGCCTGTACAGATCAAGGCCAAAAAAGGCAGCAAAATTGTCACCACTTATGCCTTTTTAGATCAAGGGAGCACTGCTGTGTTTTGTACGGAGAGTTTAATGAGAAGACTCAACCTCACAGGAAACAAAGTGCGCATATTTCTACGAACTATGGGGCAAGAAAAGGTTGTAAGTAGTCATGTTTTATCTGGACTGGAGGTAGCTGGCTAGAATGGCCACAACTTTTGTGAATTACATCAAGTTTATACACAGGAAAGTATGCCTGTTCATAAAGGGAATATACCTAGAGGAAGAGATCTTCAAAGATGGCCCCATTTAAAGAGTGTTCATTTACCTGAGATTGAGGCAGGGATTGAGCTGCTGATAGGGACAAATGTTCCTAAAGCATTTGAACCATTGGAGGTAATCCGCAGCGTAAATGATGGACCCTATGCAATAAGGACAATGTTGGGATGGACTGTGAATGGCCCACTCTCTGGAGACAGCGATAACCAAATGGATTGTGCTCAGCCAGAAGTCACTGTCAACAGAATTTCAGTTATGAATTTGGAAGACTTATGGCAACAGCAGTTTAAAATGGACTTCCCAGAATGTAGCCAAGATGAACAAACTGGCTATTCAAAAGAAGATAAAAAATTTGTGGAAATGGTGACACATTCTGTCAAACTTGTTGATGGGCATTATGAAATTGGTTTACCTCTGAGAAAGAGAGTTCAAATGCCAAACAATCGAAAAGTTGTGGAGCAATGTGCCTTTCATCTAAAGAAGAGACTTCAAAAGGATTCAGTTTTTTTCACTGACTATAAAGCCTTTGTGAAGGATATGGTCTCCAAAGGTTATGCAGAGCAAGTACCAGCAGAGGATATGACACGTAGTGATGGAAAGATCTGGGGCCTCATGTATCAACACTGCGTACGCACAAAAACACGGCGTACGTCAGCTTTCACGTTCACGGCCAGATGTACTAACAGTGAAATTAACTTAAGAATGTGCGTTCCTCCAAGTAAACTTCATGTCTGGCATACGTACATTTGTCGGGATTTTTTGTCCGTTGGCGACTCATAGAGGCAATAAAGTGAAGTGGCAAACATTACACTACGAATTGTTCTATCGTACCACCAGCTGTCAGATATTGCTTATAATTTGTAATTGATAAATTATTTGACATATTATTGTCACACGAGTCATATTAAAATATTCTATTATGCAATTAAGTAAGAACATGTATAAAGCATGCGCAAATTGATGCAACCCGTCTAATGGCAGTGTTGGCTTAACTAGGAATAAAAAATAAACTTCATTAATTCGGTCAGTAAAGATAAAAAAGAAAGTAATATTTTTTTTCAGCAAGGACATATTGAATTTGTCTAAAAGTGAGAGTAAATGCATTTATAATGTTACAAAAGATTATAAGATTTCTATATCTGTTTGATTTAAGTTTTTATTAATTAAAGAATCCTGAAAATACTATATCACGGTTTCCACGAAAATATCAAGCAGAAGCACACCTGTTTTCAACACTGATAATACTCAAAAATGTTTCTTGATCATCAAATCATCATATTAGAATGATTTCTGAAGGATCGTGTGACACTGAAGACTGGAGAAATGATGCTGAAAATTCAGCTTTGATCACAGGAATAAATTACACTTTACTATATATTCACATAGAAGACATTTTCAGTGAAAATTCGTTTCTTGCTTGCTTTAGCCATGTTCTTGCAGGTTTCTTTTGCCAAATTGGACTAATTACCATATTTAAATTAATTTAATTGGAGGAGGAGACTGGGTGGGGTGTTGTGCTCGTGCATGTGCGCTCAATTTTACGTTAATTGGGATGTACAAAGAGAATATGCGTGGGATCCTTCGTACGCAGAGATTCATACATCTGCTTTTTTTTGTGCGTACGCACATTTACAGCCTTGTCCGTACGCAATGTTTTAGTATGAATTCAACGCAAGTCTTTGTACATGAGGCCCCTGGTACATCCCACATGGTGGTGTCTACCATCCTACTAAGGAAAAAATCTGTGTGGTATTTGATTGTGGAGCAAGTTTTCAAGGAACATCACTTAATGCTCAACTCTTGCAAGGACCAGACCTTACCAGCTCACTCATTGGGGTGATGACAAGATTCCGAAAGGAACCAGTGGTGATCATGGCAGATGTTGAATCAATGTTCCATCAAGTAAGAGTGCCAGCTGATGATGTTGATTTGTTAAGGTTTCTTTGGTGGCCAGATGGGGACTTAAGTCAAGATCCAGTTGACTTTAGGATGCGGGTACACCTCTTTGGACAACATCATCTCCTAGCTGCGCAAACTTTGCACTTAGGAAATATGCACAAGATCATAAAAAGCAGTTCAACAGGGAAACAGTGGATAAAATCTTACATTCCTTTTATGTTGATGATTGCTTGGTTTCAGTTACTTCAGTTGAAGAAGCGATAACTTTTTACCAGGAGCTTGTATCTATATGTGCCAAGGGTGGATTTAGGCTCACAAAATGGATGAGCAACAGGTGTCAAGTGCTAGACGCAATACCGGAGGATCAAGTCAAGTCAAGTCAAGTCAAGTCATCTTCATTTATATAGCGCTTTTAACAATGGAGATTGTTTCAAAGCAGCTTTACAGAGATAAACATACAATTTACGGTAACAGAGATTGTTTTGGCTTTATAGCGATTTTGAATAATGTTATTTTCGGCTAAAGTTGGTTTTGATTGATTCACTTCTAGCAAAATTATCATTTGTTATTACATTAGGGGCCACTTAGACGACGGCGTTCTCTCTAAACAGACTTTAAATGCAAAACCTGTGACCTGATGGCGTTCACATGCGCATTAAAAATTGATTCTATAGTTATATTCGTTTGAATATGTGTGCGCAGGTTTGTAATTTCCCTACAAACCATGCCTAAACAAACTACTTGTCTTGCCTATAAATTTGATACCGAATTTTATTTTAATCACTTCGGGGTACGCGAACCGGATTTTCAACAACGCTTTATCTGTAGAGTGGGAAAGGGATCCTCCATAGGGAGAGGATAGTTGACACTTCAGCACTGCATTGTCATCGGGTCCAGGCGAATCTCCTTCGTCAGATCTGGATACGGCCTGGATCCGGCAGGCTACAGGAAAACCTCAGGATAAACAAAGACACTAAAGTTTGCGTAGATGCCATTCTTCTCATGATGTAACGAGTACATCTGGATTTAAGGGAAGTGTTCCCAGTTCCGGCTGACCTAATCTATGCAGCCTAACATTGAATTATCGAAGTCTATAATGTATTATGTGTATGCTAGGTCAAAGAGATGTGTTTTTAGTCTAGCTTTGAACTAGAAAGAGTGTGTCTGCTTCCCGGACAATGGCAGGAAGACTGTTCCAAAGTTACTAGAAAGAGCAAAGACAGTGAAAGACATTTACCATTTATTTATCAGTTGAGAGAGTGTTGGGAGTGCAGTGTTGCATTCAGTCTGACGTATTCAAATTCAAGATTGCAATCAAAGACAGACCTCTGACCAGAAGAGGAATCCTATCCATGATTGGTTCCATCTACGATCCATTGGGAATTGTGAGTCCTGTAGTGTTGTCTGCAAAAAAAATCTTGCAAGATCTCCGCAAAGGAGATTCAGTATGGGATGATGTCTTGCCTGAATTGGTTGTTAAAAAATGGACCACATGGCTGCAAGAACTTCACCATCTGGAAAGTTTTGTGCTTCCCAGATGTTTAAAACCTCCCAACTTTGGTGACATCACAAATGCACAGTTGCATCATTTTTCTGATGCGAGCCAGGATGGTTATGGAACTGTGACATACTTGCTTCTACACAACATGCATTCTCAAGTACATTGTGCTTTTATCATGGGAAAATCAAGAGTAGCACCAATTAAGTCTGTTACCATCCCTCGTGTGGAGCTCATTGCTGCTACCATGGCAAGACGAATGGATGTGTTATGGAAGAAAGAACTGCATCGGCAGCTTCAAGATTCTGTCTTTTGGACGGACAGTGCTTCTGTTCTCAAGTACATCAAGAATGAGACCTCACGATTTCAAATATTTGTAGCCAATCGAGTGACAGAAATCCTCAAGGCCTCTCAAGCTTCACAGTGGACACAGCAAGCAATCCAGCTGATGTTGCTTCCAGAGGATCAACTGTCCACGTGTTTAAGAACAAAACATGGACCTCTGGTCCTGCCTTTCTTCTTCTTCATGAAAGTAAGTGGCCTGCTAATCTCAAAGAACTTGAGAAGCTTGAAGTGGATGACCCTGAGGTCAAGGAAAGCATTGAGGTTAACTCTGTACAGCTCAAAGAAGAGGATGATGTGCTTTCACGTTTCATCCATCACTTTTCTTCTTGGTTCCGTTTAAAGAAAGCATTGGCTTGGATTTTGAGATTTAAGAATCTGCTCTTGTCTTTTAGTGAGAAGAGGAAACAACTGAGACTTGATTTTGCTCATTCTGATTCAAATGAACAACAACTAATCTCTGTGGAAAAAGAGATGGAGATTTTCAAAGGTCAACTTGAACAATCTCACCTCTCAACAGAAGAACTTGAGACTGCTGAATTGGAGATTATTAGACTCTCACAAGAAAAAATGTTTCCTGATGAGCTTGCTAGCCTAAAAAGAGGCGAAAGCGTAAAGAAAAGTAGCTGCATTCATGGACTTTGCCCTGTTCTTGATGATTTTTTGAGGGTTGGTGGACGATTGAGTAGGGCATCAATGCCTGAAGAATCCAAACATCCAGTCATTTTGGCCAAGAATTCTCACATCTCGGATATCCTCCTGAGACACATACACCAGGAGGTAGGACATGCTGGTCGTAATCATATGTTGTCCAAATTACGACAAAAGTATTGGATTACTGGTGTAAGTACAGCAATAAGAAGAGTATTGTCCAAATGCATCATCTGTCGAAGACTGAATTCACTTCCAGGATGCCAAAAGATGGCAGATTTGCCATCAGAAAGAGTTACTCCGAATGAACCTCCATTTACCCGTGTTGGGGTAGATTATTTCGGACCTTTTGAGGTAAAGAGCAGAAGAAGCGTTGTGAAAAGGTATGGAGTAATCTTCACCTGTTTAGCCATACGAGCCATACATATTGAAGTGGCACCCTCGTTGGACACAGATTCTTTCATAAACGCACTGCGACGTTTCACTGCAAGACGTGGACAAGTCCAGGAACTTCGATCTGATAATGGAAAGAACTTTGTTGGAGCAGAACGTGAGTTAAGAGTCTCCATAAATGGAATGGAATCAGTGTAAAATCAATGATTTCCTCCTTCAGAAAGGAATTAAATGGACCTTTAACCTAGGGATGTGCACGAATATTCGAATATTCGATCTGCAATAATAATTCGAAAAATAAAAACACTATTCAAATTTCGCAAAAGGTTGCTTTGATGGCCGTAAAAAAAGAAATCCCTCATAAATCATGGTCGAAAATGATTCTCACAATTATAACTAAATGCATTGGGTGGCGCTGTGGCACCTGATGACTGTTGTTTGAAGAATGGCGTCGTCTAAATCTAGACGCAGTGGAGTCTGGAATTACTTTGATCAAAATGACCAACATGTCGTGTGCAAAATTTGTCAAATGAAATTGAGTTATCATAACAGTACCAGCACAATGAGGAGTCATGTGAAATCCAAACACCGAAACGTCATTATTGACCGGCCAAGCGAAGAAAGACAGCTACCCATCACTGCTTTCACGACTGCAGGTAACGTTAGGCCGAGATGTACCCCCGAGCGAGCCGAGAAGACCACTCATCTAATAGCAAAAATGATCGCAAGAGATATGCTTCCTTTAAGTTTCGTTGAAGGAGACGGATTTAAGGAAGTCTTACAGTTTCTTGAACCAAATTACAACACTCCCTCATGGAAAACCATAACAGCGAGAATAGAGCTTCAATATGAATGCATGGTTTCCGAACTCAAAACTACTTTAGGGACCGTAGAGTTCGTGGCCATTACAACTGACAGTTGGACAGCATTAACTACAGAGTCATATGTCACTATAACGTGTCATTTTATTGCTGATAGTAAGGTGAACAGTTATGTTCTGCAAACCCGAGCAATGGAAGAGCGACACTCCGCTGCCAACCTGGCGGATTATTTGAAAACGTCTGTGGAACAATGGGGCCTGGACGGCAAAGTGGTCGCGTGCGTGCATGACAATGCTAGCAATATAGTAGCTGCAAACAGAGACGTGGACTGGGAATCTCTACCTTGCTTCGCACACACACTTCAGTTGGCCATTAATGATGGATTTAAAGCTGCAAGCATGAATAGACTCATTGGTGCATGTAGTAAACTTGTTGGACATTTTCATCATAGCACGATTACCTCAAATGCACTAAAACAGAAACAAAGACAGCTGGAATTGCCTTCGCACAAGCTTGTGCAATAGGCCTACTGCAAAACGCGCTGGAATTCGGCTGCTGATATGCTTTCACGTTTGCACGAACAACGCTGGGCGATCGCCGCTGTCTGACAGGACCACAACCAAGCTGGCGGATGCCAAGACTCTGGAATTAATCGATGATCATTGGCAGACAATTGAGGAAATATTACCTGTTCTCCAGTCCCTGAAAATAGCAAGTGAAGCACTGGGTGGCGAAAACTACGTGTCTGTCTCCATGGTGTATCCACTTGTGCAAAGCCTTCTATCCAGGTTCGTCTATAATTCAAATGAACGAATAAATGTAGCATATTACTCAGTTCTAGTTAATTTGATTATTGTCTATTTTTAATTATTCTATCGGGTTCTTTCCATTTAAATATATGCATTTATAAAAACGAATAAAACGTAAATTAATTTAAGAAATTCAGTCAACTGTTTTATCATTTATTTAAATGACTTACAAATTAAATAGGCAATACGGAATAAGACTACAATTCAGTTTTCATATTCAGTTATTTAATCTGTATCTACAGACACCTTCAGATGAGCGGTGGAGAATCACAGAAAGTGAATGAGTTCAAAAACACAGTTGCAGCATCTCTCAAGCAACGAATAAACATAGCTAACTTGCAGAACGCAGGGAAAACACCTCTTCTCGCGTCCGCTCTAGATCCTCGGCACAAACACCTCAGGTTCCTCGACGAAAACATGAGAGAAGCCGTAAGAGAAAAAGTTTTTGAACAATATCAGAGCATTTCTTTTGATGTGAGTGGTGCGGGTGCAGCCGTTGCCGTTGCCGCCGCCGCCGCCCCCGCCAATGATAGAGAGGATGAGCCAGTGCCCAGTCATCGGAGAAGGCTGAGCCTGTTCTTCGGCGAAGATTACAGAGAGTCAAGCCGAGACGAGTGGGAACAGTTCTTGATGGAACCGTGTATTCCACCAGATGAAGATCCCATGGATTGGTGGAGAGACAACACAAAGCGCTTCAAGAAACTTGGCCGCTTAGCACACCGTTATTTGTGTGTCCCTACAACGTCTGTGCCGGCGGAGCGCGTTTTCTCTGCAGCCGGCCTTATTGTTAACAGACTTATGCTGGGTACACACCAAAAGATTTTTTACATCTTATAAGATTTTCAAAATGTGATAGACCACAAACATGAGGACAAAAAATCCTAGATTTAAGCGTTTTGCTCCTATAGTGTGTGGTGTGCCATGATGTGACGAAGACAGCACACCACACACGAACAGATTTTCAACCAGAGTCTCGACTGTGAACAAAGGAAATCTCACAAAATCTCGCGAGACTTCAGAATAAGCTTGGCGGACGATATGCAGGAAGAAATTGCGATGATAGTGTTTGGAATGATTTTCACAGAAAAACATTCGTGCTGTTGCCACAAATCAACAAGCTGATCCTCCATCTCTGCTGTCCACATCAATTTAACTTTTTGCAACGCCATGACTGCGTTTGTTATGCTTCCGTCTTCCATCATCTCGCGTTCTGATTGGATATTGTTTCGTTTCACATGATAATCTCCAGAGCGTGCGCACGTTTGTCATCGGGGTTCCCCCCACACATCAGGATTTCTGATCGTAAATATTCAACATGTTTCGCGATCGGGGCGGCTGCGACGTTCTTCCGAGCAGGTTCGGACACTCTTAACACACCTCACACCAAGGGAAAATCTGATAAGATAATCTGTAGAACCATCAAGATAATCGGGACATAGCTAGGATTGTCGGAAGGGGGAAAATCGGCCCAAAATCAGCCCGATTATCTTTTGGTATGTACCCAGCATAAGATGCCGACTTTCACCCGAGCATGTTGATATGCTTGTTTTTCTCAACAAGAATATGTAAAACAACGCAATAACATTCAGACTTAAATGTAGGCTAAATGTTCTGTACAATAATCGGGGGAGCCTGCTTTTTTGGCGTTTTTTTGTGCGCTCTGCGTTTAGTGCTTAAATTGTTTTTATCTTATGTATTTCTTATTCTTATGTGTCTTTTTTTGTGCACACAATGTTTTCAACAATTATACAAAGGATGAAATGTATAAGCTTGTTAATATAGTCATATAGGCTTGTTCAGAGATGTTCATAGGTGACAAAACTAACGTTTGTTTGAAGTAACGTCTTTCTCAATAAGCTTATTTAAATAAACGAATATTCGAATATTCGTTTTCTGTGAGCTCGAATATTCGAATGCAATATATTTAAAAATGCCCATCCCTAGTTTAACCCCCCAACTGGATCGCATTACGGAGGGGTATGGGAGATGTTAATTAGATCTGTGCGTAAAGTTCTGAATTCTACGTTCAAAGTGCAGAATCTGGATGAAGAAGGCCTACACACCGTTCTTTGTGAAGTGGAAGCTATTATTAATGGTTGTCCAATAACCTTAGCATCAACAGACTCCAGTGACTTGGAAGCATTAACACCAAACCACCTGTTGCTTTTGAGAACTTCACCATCTTTACCACCAGGAGAATTCAAAAAGGATGATGTTTATGCCCGTAAACGATGGAAACAAGTCCAGTACATGTCAGATTTGTTCTGGAAGAAATGGGTTCAGGAGTATTTACCGCAACTTCAAGAACGTCAGAAATGGTCAAGAGTCAAACGCAATTTTAAATCAGGAGACATAGTGCTTATAGTTGATAACACAGCACCTCGAAACTCTTGGCTTATGGGACGCATAATTCAAACTTTTCCAGACAGAAAAGGATTTGTGCGTCATGTGCAAATTAAGACTAAAAGCAGCTGTCTGGACAGGCCGATAAGGTCTGTCTTTTACAAGAAGCAGAAGATGGATAACTTCACTTGTTACCTGACTTTTTTTTATGACTTTGACATTGTCCTATGAGCTGGACAAAGATAAACTGGAAAGAATACTTTGAATATGAGTATGAACACTTTTTTGACGTTTTTCAAGATTTTTCCTTTTTTGGAAGAAGAAATGGACATTAGCCTTTATGATGTTGTTAATGCATTGGTAATTTAAAAATTCATGTCTCTAATGAAATTCTAATGAAATTGTAATCATTATTTGATAATAATTAGGGGCTGGAATGTAGTAGACATGAAAGAGTTAATGTTTTTGATTGTCACGTGATCCTGGTGGCGGGTCACGGGATTACGTGGGAATGTGAATATTAGTCACCTGTTCACTGATTAAGTTAGGTGAGAGGGGGTGAGCAGGGGCGATGTATTCTTTGTTGACCATTAAACTTTGTACCATCAAGAAACATCAGCCAGCAATAAAGAATTGCTAGTAAAAGATCATTTGCCTCATCGATGTTTTATTTATGCGTCACAAGTGCATAAAGTCCCTGTCTTAATCTCTCAGCGGTATCATCATTGGATTGAGTAGCCGCTATAGTAAACAATAAAGCATTTCCTATTGTTTTAGAGAGGGTCATGCTATTCATGTGAGGTGACAAATGATTAAGAGGTTAGTGATGTAGGTGAAAATTAGACACAGAATATCAGTAGGCGGCCTACATATTAGTAATAATTCATCATCACTATATCAAATGTTCTGCTTATTTCAGTAATACAATTTGTGGTTGCACTTTCCACTCTGTGTTTTTCACAGGACTTTAATCACTAAAGACATAGTGTTCTCTAAATGTCCAATACAAGACATTAGATACACAACATTCAAGTTCATGCCACTGAGCATAATGTACAATGTTTGAACGACTTGCATTGCATTTCAAGGTGCACATTTTAAAGTCTTATCAGTTCTTGCTTTCCCTGGGAATCAAACCCATGACTTTGGCGTTGCAAGCACAACACTCTACTGTTTGAACTACAGCAATGCTTGGTACAGTAGTAAATACAGAAATGTTCTAAAAGAAACTCTTTTTTATTTTTTAAATCTTTTGACAATGTTACAAGTTCATGAGATAATTAACTTCATGACCCTATAGCATTGCTGCTTTATATCCAGGGAAAATGATACGGACGCGTCACAGCTGGTTGTTCAAAAAAGAGACCTAAATATCATAGCAGTAAAATAAGCTGTTAAGTATTTTTATATAAAAAATAATTGATCCATTAAATTAGGCTATATGCAGATCGATAAATGCAACTTGTTGAAAAAATGTAAATGACTTTGCAATTTATGTTTCTTTTAGGTAGCCGTCTTTAACTTAATCTACATTTGTTGTTATTTGTGATTAGAACTCATGACAACACAAGTGCGCTGACAAGTCTGTTCATCCAATGAAAGCGAATGACCCTTGTTAACATGGGCGTGGTTTCTGAGCTTGACACACAGTAGCCTCCCAGCAAACATTTGGACGTGTAATGACCGTTGAAAAGACGTCCGTCCGACACGTCCCGTCATGGTTGAAAAATAGTTCCAAAATGAAAGTTGAACCGACGTCTTTGACGTCATCTGGCCGTGAATTCCACGTCTCTTCTGGCCGTGAATTACACGTCTCTTCAGCGCGTCCCTGGACGTCTAAATGCGTCGTCATTTGTGTGTTTAAATGTGTTGCTGCATAATTTAAGTGTATATAAGCCTGCATTTAAAATAATCACACACATATTGTGTAACATCGTGAAAGGCAATCAAGTCTTGAGGTTTACACACCTTGACAAAGGTTCTAAAAAGGTCCAAAATTGGTCTAGTCAGACCTGACCGTCAATAAAACGTTTTAATCACGTGTACATCACAAACAAGAACACATTATTTGTGGACATGAGAAAAAAAGAAGCATGTTCTGATTTAGCACATTTTATTGATCTTGAACAGCCAAAATGTATCTTAACATTTTTTCAATGTTTAACATTTGTTAACCAAACTAAAATACCAATTACAAAATACTGAATTATTATATAAAGGGATAGTTCACCCAAAAATGAAAATTCAATGAAGAAAGGTATACAGGTTTGAAACATGAGGTTGAGTAAATGATGACAATTTTCATTTTTGGGGAAACTATCCGTTTAAAAACACATTGTTTGGCTCAGTTTTTGAATCCACCAGCTGTTCCTGGAGCGTGTTTCAGGTGTTCTGCCATTGCTGCATCAACTTCAGAGTCTGTAGCATTTGGGCTCCACCTCTTCACAGCATCTAAGGGAAGAGAATATATATATATATTTAAATAAATAAAATTATTATTAAATTAAAATTTGAGGTAAATGATATGCACTTATTTTCAAAATATTTTTATGGTGTACAGCTAAATTAAAAAAAAAAAAACATGGAACAAGATGAATGAATCATGAATGACACATTAGAAAAAGGTAATCAACATGCATTACATTTTATTTTATTGTATAAAATATGTTCTGCTTTTATTTTTAAAGCAGTTACTGAAAGCATACATGTTAAAATCCAGCTAAACATTTCATTCCATTTCAGATAATTTACTTTCTGAAAGAAACTCTGAAAAGGCTACATTAATAAGTTACAGTAATGACTGTATCATCAAACAATATACTTGGTATAACGTTACCGTTGTTGTATACGTTCAAAGTTACTTTTAGCCTACTGGCTAATTTTAGCCAAGCTCAGTAAATTTCAGTTGACAATGTGGGCATAATTTCTTTCGGTTCATTCATGTCACACAAGTAAACCTCAAGCACGTTAATCTAATACAAAATGTACTTACCCAACAGTAGATTATTAATAATATCGACACAACTCCCTCCTCTTCTCGTGTTTGTTCAAAGTTCCAGAATCTATGGGGAGAACGCGTTAACATCTCGCGAGATAATCCCATCGCAGGATTTGTAAGATCGCGAGATCTTTTGTTACTACATCTTGGCAGCACAGTTTATGGTTTGGGCAGAGGGTTTGGGTAATTACATCCAACTCAGACATAAATGGTGACCGGGTATATTTCTGTTTTACATGTATATACATTCCATAAAAAAAATAACAACGAATACATCAGGTACAACAGGTTAAAATAATGACTAAAATGCAGTGGCTTTGCAATCACTTGACTATACTGTGCATTTTGTGATTATAATTTATAAAAACAAGATAAAGTAAATATATATTCATTTGTATATAAATCGTGTATTTTATAAAGAATTATAAATCCTAATAATTTTTTTCTGTCTTGCTAGACTAGACGTGCAAAAGACGCCAGTGGACGTATAGTATTCACAGCCTGACTAGACGTGTAAAGGACGCCAGTGGACGTCTTCTTCACAACCTCTTAAAAACTTCATGAGCAACTACATTAATTATTGCAGTATTAACCATGCGAAGATTAAGCGCAGCTTTTGCATATTTAACAAGGATTTCATAGAGGGTCATGATGGACTATAAATGCACGTGTAAAAGACGTCGCCAGGTGACGTCCTCTCACCCGATACACTAAACATAACTACACGAGCTAAAAGTTAAAATAACAATTATACATGCAACTGTAGACATGTACAAATGTATCTGCATGCATTTTTAGGAAATGTTCTGTGTTACATATTTTACCGATTTATGACGTCCTGGCCGCAACTATTTTTGGCCAGGGACAGGACGTTGCCGTCGGACTAATGTTTGCTGGGCTATATGTTAAACTTCTTTGAAAATGCGTCAAATACGAAGGAGTCATACACTGCAAAAACAAAGCGCTTTATTCGCATACCGTGTATACAACTGGTAAAATATTCGTTTTTAATCGGTGATCCGTAAAATAGGGCATTAATCTGTCGCTGTTAACATCTGCTGGAAATCCAGGTAAAATGATGTCCCCAGTTAACATGATCCCCAGTTGATCCGTAACACCGGCAAAAGAGAAAGTAGCCTAATGTATAAAAGTCTTACCATGCAGACAGCACGTCAACAATAACAAAAGAAATAGAGACATGCTTCATTATAAATATTTCCTCAAAGACGAACGCAGGTCCAATTAAGAAGTGATCTGTTGTTGTTACTCTGCCGTAGTGGCGACGCCATTATTTCATAACTATTTCACTAGTTAAAATGAAAGTAATCATTTGGGAGGATCCTTACGCGCTGTAGTGCGATGACGTAGTGACGTTTTGTTTTTTTTCTACTGCACGGTGTTGCCATATGGCAACGTACCCTTTCTTTGGACATTTCTTGAAATTTGAAAATAAATAGGAGCTCTGATTAATCTTAAATTCATGGTAGAACCTGGTGGTAACCAATGATATGCTTTGATGACATCACGACACTACACACACGCAACGTCATTCTTTTCACACACTTTTGATGACTCCAGCTGCTGAAAAAGTGCTTGTGTATATGTGAAGATTTGCCTCATTTTTTTCATATTTCTTCGGAATAAAAAAATACATCAAGCATCTGGGGTAAGTTCTAATCTGTTTTCAATCATTGTCACATTGTTTTGATACATATATTACCTTTTTATTTAATAAAATAGGTATGTTGCCATATGGCAACATTGTGCGGTAATAATAATAATACATCAGACTTTTATAGCGCTTTTCAGGACACTCAAAGACGCTTCACATGGGGAAATAAAAACAAAACAAAAACAAAAAGTGGGTTTTAAGGAAAAGCTAGTTTGAACAAGTGGGTTTTAAGTACTGGTTTGAAGTCTGTTAGTGAATCGGAGTTCCCCTTCAGGGACTACCGCTGCGTGTAATCGCAGTGGGAACGCCCTCAGCGTGACGCGTCTGAAGCATGAATGAAATCAGTCAATGGAGAGAATGAGCGTACGGCGAGTGACGTCATAGACCAGGAAGCTATAAATATCCCCTGAGCACACAACACGCCAGCTTTAGTTACTTCAGCAGCTCTGTGTGTGTCTGAATCTGTCGATTGTGTTTGTCTGTTTTGTCAGGAGTTTTCACTATATATATTTTATATAAAAAAAACAATATGAGCGAGCAGTATAAGAAGTATGTGTGGCTTGTTTGGGAGTGCAGCAATGCCCAGTCGGCTCTCGAGGGAGTCGATTGTCAGCATTGCGAGCGTTTTCCCTTGAGAACTCTGCGCTCGCGGCGATCGCTCTTCGAGGAGAGTGATTTGTTGCGAGCTCCCCGAGGCTCGGGTCCCGCTTCTGTTGAGGCAGAGCGGCGGCGCTTGTCTTGGGGCTCGCAGATGGATCTCGCTGGCGACGTTGAGACGGGCCCCGCCCTATCTCAGCTATCTCCGACGAGATCTAGTGCCTCTCACCCGGCTCCGGAAGCACGCGCTGCGGCGGTTACTTCTGCCCGGGTGGAGGCACATGATGATGTTGAATTGAGATTTTCCAGTTCTGAGGAGCTGGATGTCGAAAGTTTTGCATCAGAGAAAACTAGTTTATCACATTATACTGCAAATGAAGAAGGTTTGATGGATGTATTATCTCGGGCTGTTGAAAAGCTTAAAAAAAAAAAAAACAGTATCGAGTGGCCAGCTGATAGACAGGTTTCTAGAATTAAAAGCAATCTAGATGATAGATTTCTGTCTGCACGACCTCAACCTTCTCGCCGGTGCTTACCGTTCTTCCCAGATCTTCATGCTGAGGTTTCAAAAGCCTGGGTTAGACCGGTTTCAAGCAGAATTTACACAAATCAATCCAATGCTTATGGTAACATTGTTGGTGCTAAATCTGCTGGTTATGTGACGATACTGTAGGCGGAGGAGACGCTCGCGAGCTATCTCGCTCCTGCTTCATCGTCTTCACTTAAAGCACCGGCTCTTCCACCAAAAAAAAAATATATATATATATATAAATAAATAAATATATATACCTCTGTGCTGGTGGGGAAGGCTTACTCTATGGCTGGGCAGGCGGCTGCATGTTTGCATACGATGACTTTTATGCAGGCTTTTCAGGCCGACCTGCTCAAAGGAAAATCTGAGGGGGGTTCCCCGCCGAGAGAGACTTGCGTTCACCTCCCTTAAGGGTGCCCTGTCTCTCCCGGCGCCCTCAGGGGCCCGTCCTACTAACCCTGCCGAAACAGGGCGTAGAAGGGTCTGGCGAGTGCTTTCCCGAGGGACGCTCGTCGCCTCTAAGGAGGGTTCTAGTGTGTTCAGACCAGTCGTTCCCTGCTGGTGCGCCGTTACAGGGCACTGTGTCTGTCACGCAGAATGTTCAACCAGAGCAAAGTTTTTCGTTGAGTTCGTCTTCCAAAAGAGCGCAGCAGAAGCGGAGTGTCACGTCTCGTGCCCCCCTGCAGAGAAACTGGAGGGACGAGGCGGGGCGCTCTCCGGCGCGGCCTTCTCGGGGCAGGACTGATCTGAGGACAGTCATTGTCGCCAGAAAGGCCGCGTCGAAAAAGTCCTGATGGGCTGAACGTCAGGACTCTGAGGGTTGTCCCCATCGGGAAAAACTTGAGTTCACCGCACCAAGACACGGTGCCCTGTCTTTCTCGATGCCCTCAGGGGTCTGTTCTACTAACCCTGCCTATACAGGGCGTAGAGAGACTCGGCGAGCGATTTCCCGAGGGACGCTCGCCCCCTCCAAGGAGGGTTGTGGAGTGCTCAGACCAGCTGTTTCCTGCCAGTATGTTACAGGGCGCTGTGTCTGTCACTCGGGATGTTCATCCGGAGGCCAGCCTCGAGAGGCTGGTTCCCTTAGTAGAGTTCCTGGCGGAATGGGTCCCCCACCCAGCAGGGAGTTAGGATACTACTTCATCAAAAAAAAAAAAAAAAAATCCTCACGTGCTGAACGTCAGGACTCTGAGGGTGGTCCCTATCGTGAAAGACCTGAGTTCACTGCACAAGAACACGGTGCCCTGTCTTTTCCGATGCCCTCAGGGGTCTGCTCTACTAACCCTGCCTTCACAGGGCGTAGAGAGACTCGGCGAGCGATTTCCCGAGGGACGCTCGCCCCCTCCGAGGAGGGTTGTGGAGTGCCCAGACCAGCTGTTCCCTGCCAGTACGTTACAGGGCGCTGTGTCTGTCACTGGGGATGTTCAAATCAGATCCGAGGACTGGTTTGTCATGATAGATCTAAAGGACGTTTACTTCCATGTATCTATCCTCCCTCAACACAGGAAGTTCCTGAGGTTCGCTTTCGGGGGCGAAGCGTACCAATATCGGGTTCTTCCGTTCGGCCTAGCACTGTCACCCCGAACATTCACGAATTGTATGGATGCTGCTATAGCCCCGCTGTGGTTACAGGGCATCCGCTTTCTGTACTATATAGACGATTGCTTGATTCTAGCTCAATCGGAACAACAGGCGGTTCGGCACCGAGATGTCGTTCTTGCTCATATCAAGTGACTGGGGCTGAGGCTCAACGCCAAGAAGAGTGTTCTTTCTCCATTACAGAGAACCACTTTTCTCGGTGTAGTGTGGGATTCGACGACGATGCAGGCACAATTGTCACCTGCTCGTGTTGCTTCAATTCTTGCCACAGTAGATCAAGTCAAGCTAGGCCGGTCATCCACTGTAAAACAGTTCCAGAGACTGTTAGGTCTCATGGCAGCTGCGTCCAACGTGATACCTTTTGGCCTCCTGCACATGAGACCGTTACAGTGGTGGCTCAGAACCAAGGGATTCTCCCCGAGGGGAAATCCGCTTCGCATGATCATGAGTTCGCGACGGTGTCATCGCGCCCTGGTTATGTGGAAAGATCCTTGGTTTCTGTCCCAAGGCCCTGTGTTGGGAGCTCCTTGTCGTCGCGTTATGCTAACGACAGATGCCTTTCTCACGGGTTGGGGGGCGATCATGAGTGGTCGCCCGGCTCAGGGTCTGTGGGGGGACCATCACCGTCTATGGCACATAAATTGTCTAGAGATGTTGGCAGTGTTTCAGGCCCTGAAACATTTCCTCCCAGACCTAAGAGGCCACCATCTTCTTGTCCGGACAGACAACACATCGGTGGTCTCTTACATCAACCATCAGGGGGGTCTGCGTTCTCGCCCGCTTTACAAACTGGCACGTCAGATCCTTCTATGGTCCCAGGGGAAAATTCTCTCTCTCAGAGCTATTTATCTCCCGGGGTATTTGAATCAGGGGGCAGACATCCTGTCGAGGCAGGGGCCGAGGCCCGGGGAGTGGAGTCTTCACCCCGAGGTGGTGGAGCTCCTATGGGGACATTTCGGTTGTGCCGAGGTAGACCTATTTGCGTCCCGAGAGACATCACACTGTCCACTGTGGTTCTCTCTCAGCCAGCCAGCCCCACTGGGGTTGGATGCTATGGTACATCCGTGGCCGAGGTCACGCCTGTACGCTTTTCCCCCGATTGCTCTGCTCCCAGGAGTTCTGGAGAGGGTTCGCCGGGACGGGCTCAGTCTCCTGCTTATAGCCCCGTTCTGGCCGGCCCGAGTATGGTTTTCGGACCTAGTGTCTCTCCTCGACGGTTCTCCCCTAGAGATACCGATCAGGAGAGATCTGCTCTCTCAGGCGAGTGGGTCGATCCTTCACCCCCGTCCAGAGCTATGGAGGCTGTGGGCTTGGCCTCTGAGGGGGCCCAGCTCATAGATTCTGGTCTCTCGGCTGAGGTCGTTGAGACCATCCTCCAATCCAGAGCTCCCTCCACGAGGAAGTTATATGCCGCGAGGTGGAAACTTTTCACCTCTTGGTGTGGAGAGCGCCAGCAGGACCCAGTTAACTGCCCGGTTGGTACAGTGCTGGATTTCCTGCAGGACCGTCTCTCCACAGGGTTATCCCACTCCACACTGAAGGTGTATGTGGCGGCCTTAGCTGCTTACCACGCCCCTTCAAGTGGAGGTTCCCTCGGGAAACACCCACTTATATCTCGCTTCCTTCGTGGCACCCTGAGGCTGAGGCCTGCAGTTCGCACAAGGGTACCAGCTTGGGATCTGGCCATCGTCTTAGAAGGTCTCTCCCTTGCTCCTTTTGAGCCCATCGAGGAAGTTTCGGAAAAGTTTCTTACTCTTAAGACTATCCTTCTTCTTGCTATTTCATCTCTAAAAAGGATTGGTGATATTCAAGCACTTTCGGTGGCTCCCTCGTGCCTGGAATTTGCTCCTGGTATGGTTAAGGCCTTTCTCTGTCCGAGACCAGGTTATGTTCCTAAGGTGCCGACCACTTTGGTTAGACCTATAGTTCTGCAGGCTTTCTGTCCTCCGCCTTTGCTGACGTAAGACCAGAGGAAACTTAATTTGCTGTGCCCTGTTAGGGCTTTAGATGCGTATGTCCACAGAGCTGCTCTGTGGAGGAGATCGGAACAACTGTTTGTCTGTTTTGGGTCACCTAAGAGAGGGTGTCCTGCATCTAGCAAAGGATGAGCAAGTGGGTGGTCGAGGCCATCTCGCTTGCTTACGGTTCGGCCCATCAGCCTTCACCTTTGGCTGTAAGGGCTCATTCCACCAGGAGTATGGCTGCCTCTACAGCTCTTCTTTCAGGAGCTTCTCTTCAGGACGTTTGTGATGCGGCAGGCTGGTCCTCACCGCACACTTTCGTCAGATTTTATTCCCTTGACCCTAGCTCCACTCCAGGGGCTCAGGTTCTCTCGTCGGTTTGTGTCTCCTGATGACACACGACGGGGATTTGGTCGTATGGGGATGTGGGTATTGCGTTCCCACTGCGATTACACGCAGCGGTAGTCCCTGAAGGGGAACGTCCCGGGTTATGTATGTAACCCTAGTTCCCCGAAGGGACGGACGCTGCGTGTCCTGCCATACTCTCGGCATCCCCTTGGGTCGCTGCTTCAGTGACTTTTAAGCTGGCGTGTTGTGTGCTCAGGGGATATTTATAGCTTCCTGGTCTATGACGTCACTCGCCGTACGCTCATTCTCTCCATTGACTGATTTCATTCATGCTTCAGACGTGTCACGCTGAGGGCGTTCCCACTGCGATTACACGCAGCGTCCGTCCCTTCGGGGAACTAGGGTTACATACGTAACCCGGGACGTTTCTAATGGATGTAGGGAGTGAGATCCAGAGGGTGGGGGCAGCAATAGCGAAGGCTCGATCCCCCAAGGTCCGGCGGTTTGAGCGGATGATTGGGGTAAGTCGGTACATGCCAGATGAGCGGAGTTGGCGGGTGGGTTGGTGCTGTTCTAGGAGCTCAGTGAGGTAGGGTGGTGCCAGGTTATGGAGGGACTTGTAGGTGAGGAGGAGGAGCTTATATTGAATGCGGTAATGAACAGGTAGCCAATGTAGCTGCTGTAGAACAGGGGTGATGTGTTCTCGGGACCGGGTGCGGGTGAGGAGGCGGGCGGCTGAGTTCTGGAATGGAAAAATATTTTGGTAATGGAACAATATTTTGCCCATGCTAATGCAGAGTAGCTTTGTATGAATGACAATGTACGGATGCACTGATATAGTTGGATGGTTGTATTCTACTCTATTTATATATATTTGTATATATTTATAAAGTAAAGTAAAAGTAAAGTATAAAAGTAAAATATATATCCGTCTTGACCGCTTTGATCACTGCCCAGAGATGGGTGCACCAAAAGGAAGGTGCAAGAATCCTGGCTGCAAGGGCATCATCAGAGGGGTTTGCTCTAAGTGCAAGGTGCAGCTCTGCCTTAAAGGTGGGGTATGTGATTTGCAAAACGGCCGGCAGATTTTGAAAATACACAACTCAAAAGGTCCTGCCTTCTTTCCTCCAACGCTGGCCCTGACTCCACCCACTCCACCCATTCGAAGAGGGGGAGGGGGTATGGTACGACCGTTTGATTGAAACACTTACTGTCCAATGATTCTAGGTGGTCTTGGAAATGATTGGCTGGAGTTTCTCAAATCCTGCCCGTTCCACAGATGATTAAATTTTTTAATTTTCATGTCAGTGCTTCTAACTCAGTGGCTGTAAGTGGGTTAGGAATAGGATTTCAAGTGATTTTGAAAAAATGGTCAAAAAAGAAAATCACATACTCCACCTTTAACGGAGAGAACAACTGCTTTAAGGCGTTTCACATCGAGTAGTTTCACTTGAACAGTTCTTATGAGTTTGCGTCAGATGTTTTGTAAATGTTGTTGAAATAATACTTTGAAAATTAGTTTCATATTTTGTACACAAAGCTTTTGAAAACATTTTTAATAATAAAAACATTTCATTTTTAAAAGACAGGTCTGTAATCATCGAATTTCATGTAATTTTGGGAGAAAACGCATCAGGCTGTTCCATTGTCGCACAATGTTGCCATATGGCAACGCACCCAAAGGTACCCCCCCCCCCCCAAAAAAAGAAGAAAAAAAAGAAATGTTAATTTGAGTCTATTTTATATATTTAAAAAACACTGTAAAAAAATTTCCATGATTGCATAATAATGCGTGCAGTAGAGGGTTAAATACAAACCAAAAGTCGTTTCCGGGTTCTGTTTGTGCAGTGCTGCGTTAACGTTTTATGGTGTTGGATTTATATTATAAATTATTTTATACATTGGATTGCGTATTCGCAACCCACAGTGTGAATTTCAGTGTTTTGAATGATTTAGTGTTTATTTTTATTATTAATTAAAATCTTTGGTGTTTTTTTGGGAACAAAATAAATTCGGTAGTGAATGTATAGTATAACCTATTTAATTAATTTGTTTTATAATTAATATTATTGACTAATAAAGTCAACAAGACATCATAACTGAATTTACACACGTTGAGCAGTTTAACGCTTGATTCTTAATACTATTAAGCAATATATAATAAATATAATATTACATATAAAAATATAATATTGGCATATTACAGTACTTTGGCTCTGACAATGATGTCTTTTCTGAGAACATTTCCAAAAATAAGCACCATAATACACAAGAGTAGCAAAACTCGATAGAACGTAGATGTGAATTTGAGAACTTGTACTATCAATTTCCGTACTTGTACGCTTAAATGTACACTCACAGCTCCAGTGTGAAACCTGTCAAATAAAAATCTGAAGTTGAAATTTTCCCTCGCAGACAATAGTCACAAACCTGTATTCTGAATTTGAAGCTGCAGACAAGTATTCACAAATGTGTAAAATACCATTCACAGAAATACAATGACAGACACAAACTTGAAATATATATTTGCACTTATTCTTACAAACCTTTGCAGGGAGCGGGGGTGTTCAAACGAGCCGTTTTATTGGTTGGCGCCTAGCCAATGAAATGGGACTTCTATTGTACGTGATGATGTCACGAAACCCGCATCCTCGACGTTCTGAAATGCTATTAAAATAAATAAATGATATTGTGATCCAAAACTCTAAGCATCTAAGAAAACTAAGCATTTTCTTCTCATAGAAAACCAAGAAAACACTTAATTTACATTTATTTATTTAGCAGACGCTTTTATCCAAAGCGACTTACAAATGAGAACAATAAAAACAGTTAAACTAACAAGAAAACAATATACAAGTGCTATGATCCTTCCCAGTTTAATATGCATTAAGCCATGTGTTTCAGAACATCTCCGAGGACGCTGGTTTCGTGACATCATCACGTACGATAGAAGTCCCATTTTATTGGCTAGGCGCCAACCAATAAAACGGCTCGTGCTTTTTTACACTGGAGAATATTATGTGTTATTATAGATAAGGAACGGTTGAAAGTTAAAACACAATAATTATTTCTAACATGTTCCTGCTTCTGTCTCTGGACTTTTATGCTGAAGTTGTGTTCCTGTTTCCTCTGCCATGTTTGTAGTCCCTTGAAGTTTTTCTTGTTTGATTGATGGATTTGTTTCATTCATTTCATTAATAGATGGACTGGAGTCATGTTATGGATTATTGTGATGTATTTATCAGCTGTTTGTTTCTGCTTTTCTCCACAGTGTCTTTGAGCGCAGTTTTCACAGTTCAGTTCCTGAGATTTAGAGTTTGATAAAGAACACAATGGAGATATTTCATGGATCAATCCTAGCAGGATTTGAACCTTTAACCGCAAATCTATCTCACAAATCGACCTGCATGTTGTTTGATTGACAGCTTCTCTAAAAGAGCTTTTTATTTTTATTTTTTAGAATGTAAAAAATGTACTCCTCCATGCAGTTTCAAGCTATAACCACCAAACTTGGCACAGACCTTCAGACTGTTCTGACTCTGTATGTTGTTGCCTATTTCTTTTCTAACTGATCCGATGTACGGGATTCCTGGATTGGATTTCCAAACAGGCCCAAATTTAACATAGACTTTAAGGGGGTCTAACATAAACTTTTCTTATATGTTATTTACTATAGAGTATTTAACAGGTTAGTCCACCCAAAAATGAAATTTCAGTCATTAATTACTCTCCCTCATGTCATTCCAAGACCTTCGTTCATGGGAACACAAATGAGGTTTCTGACCCCTGACTGTAACATATTCACCACTTTCAAGGCCCAGAAAGGTAGTAAAGACATAATTGAAATAGTCCATGTGACTCCAGTGGTTCAACTTTAATAATGTGAAGCGACGCAGACTGATCTCATGAAATGGCGTATGTATGACAAGCCAATTCGTATTTCCATTTTTGGCGTGCTATCAACACGCATAATCGCTTTTCAGCGTGTTTATCAACGCCTTGACTTAACGTTACATTACTGTATATATAAATATATGACCTACCCCAACCCCGTCCCTAAACCTACCCGTCACTGGGGTTAATACCATTTATGAGTCTTCCCCTACCATCCTAGGAAAAAAAATATTGCTCCACAGATGTAGATATGAATTTTGCTTCGTTTCGCTCGGACATTTAACGGCGTACACATACACGCGGAATCACTCGGACGTTTAACGGCGTAGACATACACGCAAAAGATGACGGTTCGTTTCGGCGTGGACATACACGCGGATAGCTCAAAATGCGTATAGATAACACGCCACTTGACTTGAAAGTGGCGTGTATGTTTACGCAAAGTCATGATGTCATGTTGAGCGACGAGAATACTTTTTGTGCGAAAGCTACCCCCAAAAATAACGACTTTATTCAACAACCTCTTCTCTTCCACGTCATTCTCCTCCGCTGTTGATGTAGTAGTGTAAACATTGCAGCACTTCCTGGTTCTAGGTCAGGAAGCCGGCTCATTATTGGCCGTCTCCTGCGTCAGCGTATGGGTGCTCACATGACCAGCGTCAGCCAATCGTGAGAATGTACCTTTTTAATGGTCACAAAATTAGTTCAAATTCAAATGTAGTACCTCAGAACGTGCGTGATTTCGGATGCACCTATATACATTTTTTATCGGTCATAATTTTATAAAAAATAGCACAGACACTGGACAAAGGTAGAACATTTAAGCAAGTGGGCCTACTTTATGCGGGATTTGGCATGACAGAAAGAGCACCATTTATAATCACTTAAAATCTCTCCCTCATCACAATCTCACAAAGTTTCAGTATAATCAAGGAAGCTGACTGCACAATGAATTTTATATCATAATTGTTATAATGAGATTGCTGCGAGCTTGCAGAACGCTGCAGAATCCTCTCACTGCTCAAAACGCTGGAGTTTTTGTTTAGTGCCAACTTAAACACCTCTGATTGGCCATTGCATTCAAGAAATCAACAGATACGTTTGTGATTGGCTACAATGCAAAAACACATTTTAAATGGCAAACTTTGAACCGTTGAGCGCAAATACAGATACGCACTAAATTGTGTGCATAATATTACGGGGAAAAAATAATCTTACACCCAGTGGGGGTTCTGGTATTTTGATGCCCTAGGCATTTTTTATTTTGATGACAAATGTCGAGTGCGCATCCATGTAATATGGGAAAGTGCAGAACTCTCCGCTCACAGGGGAATTCCTTTCACTCTTGCATGAAGAGAAGAAAGGTGATCGTGTCGGAAAGCTGTGTGTGTTATTCGCGGGCGGCGCCACGTGACACACGTTGGCTGTATTGCCCAGGACCCGCCACTACTGCGTAGACCAGCATTTTTGACCAGCTTTTCCCTCTGAACACAAACAGAGACAGCAGTTGTTTGTGTGAGAAAATGCCATGCTAGCAGAAAATGCCATGCTTGACTGTGACCGCTTTTCATTTCTCTCTCTGTAATCTGTGGTTCAGAGTTTCCTTATGAAAGCTTCTGATAGAGACTCATTATGATGGAACCACAAGGTGGCGCTTATTTGCTGTAGTTACTTCATTATGTATTCAATTCAACAATAACCTACTTATTATCTATATAAATCCATAGAACAAATGAATTGTGATATTTAGTAAGATTGAAACACTCAATTCAGCATTTAACACTCAATTTGCACTGTTACAACTTAAACCTTTAAGACAAACAATTTAGTGTAAATTAACACTATTGACTTTAGTGTGCCATAGCACTTTAATTTCATTAAAGGAAATATTGCAAGTTAGAGGTCCAAAAGGAGTCCATGTATAGAAAAATAATGTAGGAGGAACTAGATTTTCTTCAAAATATACTTATGAATACGCTACAGAGGCTTCTAGAGTCGTTTTTTGTGAGAAAATGTTACTTCCGCATCTGAAAATGGCCGTGCCGTAACGGGAGGGAGAGCGGGCCATTCAAACAACAGGAAAACAATGGATCGCAATGACATTTCGGACGCTGAGGAAATTGTTCATACTTACTCATATGACGGACCACAGCCGTACAATTATGAGCCGCTATCCTGCCAAGAGAGCAGGACAGGCCAGGATTAATCCCAGCAAACATTGGTCCGACGGCAACGTCGTGTCCCTGGCCAAAAATAGTTGCGGCCAGGACGTCATAAATCGGTAAAAAATGTAACACAGAACATTTCCTAAAAATGCATTCAGATACATTTGTACATGTCTACAGTTGCATGTATAATTGTTATTTTAACTTTTAGCTCGTGTAGTTATGTTTAGTGTATCGGGTGAGAGGACGTCACCTGGCGACGTCTTTTACACGTGCATTTATAGTCCATCATGACCCTCTATGAAATCCTTGTTAAATATGCAAAAGCTGCGCTTAATCCTCGCATGGTTAATACTGCAATAATTAATGTAGTTGCCCATTAAGTTTTTTAAGAGGTTGTGAAGAAGACGTCCACTGGCGTCCTTTACTCGTCTAGTCAGGCTGTGAATACTATACGTCCACTGGCGTCTTTTGCACGTCTAGCTAGACAGAAAAAAATTATCAGGATTTATAATTCTTTATAAAATACACGATTTATATACAAATGAATATATATTTACTTTATCTTGTTTTTATAAATTATAATCACAAAATGCACAGTAAAGTGATTGCAAAGCCACTGCATTTTAGTCATTATTTTAACCTGTTGTACCTGATGTATTCGTTGTTATTTTTTTATGGAATGTATATACATGTAAAACAGAAATATACCCGGTCACCATTTATGTCTGAGTTGGATGTAATTACCCAAACCCTCTGCCCAAACCATAAACTGTGCTGCCAAGATGTAACAAAAGATCTCGCGATATTACAAAATCCTGCGATGGGATTATCTCGCGAGATGTTAACACGTTCTCCCCATAGATTCTGGAACTTTGAACAAACACGAGGAGAGGAGGGAGTTGTGTCGATATTATTAAAAATCTACTGTTGGGTAAGTACATTTTGTATTAGATTAACGTGCTTGAGTTTTACTTGTGTGACATGAATGAACCGAAAGAAATTATGCCCACATTGTCAACTGAAATTGACTGAGTTTGGCTAAAATTAGCCAGTAGGCTAAAAGTAACTTTGAACGTATACAACAACGGTAACGTTATACCAAGTATATTGTTTAATGATACAGTCATTACTGTAACTTATTAATGTAGCCTTTTGAGAGTTTCTTTCAGAAAGTAAATTATCTGAAATGGAATGAAATGTTTAGCTGGATTTTAACATGTATGTTTTCAGTAACTGCTTTAAAAATAAAAGCAGAACATATTTTATACAATAAAATAAAATGTAATGCATGTTGATTACCTTTTTCTAATGTGTCATTCGTGATTCATTCATCTTGTTCCATGTTTTTTTTTAATTTAGCTGTAGACCATAAAAATATTTTGAAAATAAGTGCATATCATTTACCTCAAATTTTAATTTAATAATTTTATTTATTTAAATATATATATATATTCTCTTCCCTTAGATGCTGTGAAGAGGTGGAGCCCAAATGCTACAGACTCTGAAATTGATGCAGCAATGGCAGAACACCTGAAACAGGCTCCATGAACAGCTGGTGGATACAAAAACTGAGCCAAACAATGTGTTTTTAAACGGATAGTTTCCCCAAAAATGAAAATTGTCATCATTTACTCAACCTCATGTTTCAAACCTGTATACCTTTCTTCATTGAATTTTCATTTTTGGGTGAACTATCCCTTTTATATAATAATTCAGTATTTTGTAATTGGTATTTTAGTTTGGTTAACAAATGTTAAACATTGAAAAAATATTAAGATACATTTTGGCTGTTCAAGATCAATAAAATGTGCTAAATCAGAACATGCTTCTTTTTTTCTTATGTCCACAAATAATGTGTTCTTGTTTGTGATGTACACGTGATTAAAACGTTTTATTGACGGTCAGGTCTGACTAGACCAATTTTGGACCTTTTTACAACCTTTGTCAAGATGTGTAAACTTCAAGACTTGATTGCCTTTCACGATGTTACACAATATGTGTGTGATTATTTTAAATGCAGGCTTATATACACTTAAATTATGCAGCAACACATTTAAACACACAAATGACGACGCATTTAGACGTCCAGGGACGCGCTGAAGAGACGTGGAATTCACGGCCAGAAGAGACGTGGAATTCACGGCCAGATGACGTCAAAGACGTCGGTTCAACTTTCATTTTGGAACTATTTTTCAACCATGACGGGACGTGTCGGACGGACGTCTTTTCAACGGTCATTACACCCAGCTAACAGGGAACGTTCCCAGAACATTCACTAACGTTCTTTAAAAGTTGTGTAAATGTTAGTACAAAACGTTATTAAAATAATGTTTTTGGAACGTTCATATAACGTTATTAACGTTCTTGTAACGTTGAGAGAAAACGTTCTTAGAACAACGTTCTTGGAACGTCTTTATGACGTTATTTGTGATTGATGAACGTTCTCATAACGTTGATAGAAAACGTTTTTAGAACAATGTTCTTGGAACGTCTTTATGACGTTATTTGTGATTGATGAATGTTCTCATAACGTTGATAGAAAACGTTCTTAGAACAATGTTCTCATAACGTCTTTATAACGTTATTTGTGATTGATGAACATTCTCATTACGTTGATAGAAAACGTTTTTAGAACAATGTTCTTGGAACGTCTTTATGACGTTATTTGTGATTGATGAAAGTTCTCATTACGTTGATAGAAAACGTTCTTAGAACAATTTTCTTGGAACGTCTCTATGACGTTATTTGTGATTGATGAACGTTCTCATTACGTTGATAGAAAACGTTCTTAGAACAATGTTCTTGGAACGTCTCTATGACGTTATTTGTGATTGATGAACGTTCTCATTACGTTGATAGAAAACGTTTTTAGAACAATGTTCTTGGAACGTCTCTATGACGTTATTTGTGATTGATGAACGTTCTCATTACGTTGATAGAAAACGTTCTTAGAACAATGTTCTTGGAACGTCTCTATGACGTTATTTGTGATTGATGAACGTTCTCATTACGTTGATAAAAAACGTTCTTAGAACAATGTTCTTGGAACGTCTTTATGACGTTATTTGTGATTGATGAAAGTTCTCATAACGTTGATAGAAAACGTTTTTAGAACAATGTTCTTGGAACGTCTCTATGACGTTATTTGTGATTGATGAACGTTCTCATTACGTTGATAGAAAACGTTCTTAGAACAATGTTCTTGGAACGTCTTTATAACGTTATTTGTGATTGATGAACTTTCTCATTACGTTGATAGAAAACGTTCTTAGAACAATGTTCTTGGAACGTCTTTATGACGTTTTTTGTGATTGATGAACGTTCTTATTACGTTGATAGAAAACGTTTTTAGAACAATGTTCTTGGAACGTCTTTATGACGTTATTTGTGATTGATGAACGTTCTCATTACGTTGATAAAAAACGTTCTTAGAACAATGTTCTTGGAACGTCTTTATGACGTTATTTGTTATTGATGAAAGTTCTCATTACGTTGATAGAAAACGTTTTTAGAACAATGTTCTTGGAACGTCTTTATGACGTTATTTGTGATTGATGAACGTTCTCATAACGTTGATAGAAAACGTTCTTAGAACAATGTTCTTGGAACGTCTTTATGACGTTATTTGTGATTGATGAAAGTTCTCATTACGTTGATAGAAAACGTTTTTAGAACAATGTTCTTGGAACATCTTTATTACGTTATTTGTGATTGATGAACGTTTTCATAACGTTGATAGAAAACGTTATTAGAACAACATTCTCAGAACATATTTATAATGTTATTAGTATTTTCTGAATGTTATATTTAGGCTACCATAAAACGTTCTGGGAACATGTTATTTGCTGAACATTCTCATAATGTTAAGTACACTTGTTAACAAATGTGCGCTTCTTAACATTAGTTTACAATCACTAGATTTGTATAATATGACTAGGCCTATATCCATATAAACATTTTAAACATCACAATAGTTTATAACACCACCCCAATAAACCAGCACTTATATAGCCTATTAATAAATTAATATTAACTAGTGCAAAATGCCGGTGCAAAATCAGTTTTTGTGTGTGTTTTTAGTAATTGTTGTTTTGGTGTGTTTGAGTGCTCATTGTTACAATTACACAGCAGAAGTTCAGTGAGATTTTTAATTATGTAGAAAGCAAATACTGATCCTGAAATAATGACATAAAATAAATGTGGAAAATTGAACTACACGATGCAGGGAGCAGCTACACAGTGAACTCTGAGAAAACGCTACGCTTGAGCAAAAACTGTTTGTGAATAGGCTACTAAAAATGATGCCTGTGAATGCATTGAATATGTTTTGTTGGTTAATAGCATTAACAATTAAAAGCTACTATTACAGTAGCGATTATGTTAAGCGCACCAGAATGAAAGATAATATTCAGAAGTAAACAGCATAGCTGACTTACAGATTCAGTTAACATCCACAAATGAATAAGCGCGACGATTCAGGGAGCAGCTATACAGTGAACTCTGAGAAAACGCTTGAGCAAACAGTGTGTGAATTGGTTACTACAAATGATGGCAAAGTGCCCGTGCAAAATCAGTTGTTGTTTGTGTTTTTAGTAATTGTTGGTTGGGTGTGTTTGAGTGCTCATTGTTACAATTACACAGTAAAAGTTCAGTGACATTTTTATTTGTGCATGGTATAAGCAAATACAGATACTGACATAATGACATACACAGAGTGTTTGTCAGAATGTTTATTTTTAACGGTATCTTTTGCATTTCTAATCCAAACAATGTCAAACTTGACCCTGCACTTAGCCTACTCATGCCCGTAGCAAGAAACCTGTCAAGTTTGAAATCCATTGGACAAACGGTTCGAGAGATGTGTGGTTAACAGACAGACAGACAGACCTTTCTGTAATTTATAGATATGCTATTCACATTATGTGAAGCACTGTTAAATATATTGAAATACATTTTGAAAATATATTATTTCAAAAATACATTGAACATAAATCTTTTAAATTGTTCCTCATGTTACATCTGTAAATGTGTGTACATATTGTGTATTTTCTTAAAATATATCCATGCCTTATATCATGTTTAGTTTTTAAGAAATGTTTTTTGCAATTTTATTTCTACACCACGTTAACCATTTATATAAAGCTATATAATATTATAGGCTATTATATATTACATTATATTATAGCCTATTATATAAATGACTTTGTGGTAAACATTGTTTTACACTCTCATTCCGTTTACAGTTTGGTGATGGCCATGAGCCTATACACTTAATAATGTTAACCTCACATTTCAGGATATTTTATCTGATTATCAAATAACTCCCTCGATCAAATCTTCTTTAAACGCAGCGTGACTTCTACATATTTTAATATGCGCGCGCACTGAACATTCGAGTTGCATTTGAACCAGATTTGAACTGGAGTTACCATGGAAACGGGCGGGAGCTCAACTTTGGCTCAACAGACGACAAGCAGCAACTCCGTCTCTCACTGTTGTTTTCGCTAATTTCAGGTAAGTTTAGTCCCCAAAATTACACAAATAGTACATAAAAATGTTTCAGACACATTCTTTCATGGAAATAACACGCTTCCGTTGAATATTTACTTTATAGAAATGGTTTAGTGTCTTCGGGAAAAGTCCGTTAGCATCTCAACTGTTAGGCTAACGGTAAGTTAACTAACTTAGAGGTGACGTTAGGTTGAATAGACTTTAGCTGTAAGTTTAGGCTTTTAATCTTGATTCGAGGTTTTGTAAAGGTTTTAAATGCCATTTATGCCTAGTATTAACATGAATGTCACGCAACCGCTTAATTCACAGGTAACGTTAACTTAGTTTCAAGTCAGTTGAATCAACGTTTTATGCTCTTTTAATTTGACGTTAAGCATACAGCCACACACACACACACATACGTTACACACAGATGAATAACCTTACTACAAAAAATGTATATTCCTTGTCAAGCTACTTTTTTTTTTTTTTGATGGAAGTTTTCATTTTCAGGTGTAACGTTAGCTAATCCTTTACAATGTGTTATTGAACCTTTCCATTGTATTACCTTTGTAAGCTACATTTTAATATTGTGTGGTTTAATATTTATACTCAAAGCACAGCCTAAATAACTTAAGGGTTAACATTTATGGAGTACTGTTATTATTAAATGTTTATGAATTAATAAATCACCATTTGTAACATCAGTCAATCTGTTCACTTTACAGACGGGGCATGAAGAGACTGGACCACAGTGCTAGTTTGGCACCCCCACACTACTTATATTTAAGGGTTAGTTCACCCAAAAATGAATATTTTGTCAGTAATTATACACCCTCATGTTGTTCCAAAGACTTCCATTCATCTTCAGAACACAAATTACGGTAAGATATTTTTCTAGGCAATTTCATTCTGCCAGCCCAGGAAGTTAGTAAAGACATTGTTAAAATAGTCCAATGGCGCTTTTCCACTGCATGATACGGTTCGGCTCGGCACGGCTCGCTTTAGCTCGGTTTGCTTTTCCACTGCAGTTAGTACCACTTCAAAGTGGGTGGGATTATAAAGACTGATCGTTTATAGTTTATCCGCTCCTCGGCAACCAACGAGATGAACGTCTGCACTTCGTCCACTGAACACTATTCAGCTATTTAATTTTTGGACGTTTTTTTTTCTTTCTTTTTTTCTTCAAGCAAGTAGTTTTAAAACAGGTGCTACAGCGGTGACTGTTACTGGCTATTTAAATCTAGCGGGTTTGATGTCTCGCAAATACAATGACGCTGCTAGTGACGATTCTGTCTGACCAATCAGTGATCTGCAGTGTTTTCACGTCACATTTTAGTATCGGTACAGTATGCTTGGAACCTCGACAGAGGTGGTACCATTTAAAGCGAGCCGTACCATGCAGTGGAAAAGCGCCAAAGCGTGCCGTGCCGTACCATGCAGTGGAAAAGCGCCACAAGTGACTACAGTGGCTCAATCTTAAGTTTATCAAGCGACGACAATAATTTTTGTATGCAAAAATAACAACTTTATTCAATTATTCATTTTCTTATGTGTGGGCCTCTGAGTGAGTTCACAAAATTGCCGCACTACATCGAGACCCATCTGCGTCATCTTCTCAGTTCTCGCTGTCTCGTGAACTCTAGGACTGGGACGATACACCTATCTCCCGATTCAATACTATCACGATACTTGGGTGCTGATACTGCTGATATTAGGATTTTTTTTTTTAAGAATTGCGATTCGATATTGCGATTTTTATTTTATTTTTAACACTAGACCATCAGAAAAAGTTAAATCATACACTTAAACAGACTGTACAGGCTACATGATGTATAAAATGAGTCATATTTACAAAAACAATTCATCACATCTCTCTGACTTATTTCAGAAGCATCATACGATAGTACTACATTCTCTTAAATAAATGATTCAATAAATACATTTTGTAAGTCACTTGTCGCCAAACAAATGTCGCGAAACAATGTAATCGATAATTATTTTATATGCGTTATTTTAAAGGGATACTCCACTTTTTTTGGAAATAGGCTCATTTTACAACTCCCCCAGAGTTAAACTGTTGAGTTTTACCGTTTTCGAATCCATTCAGCCGATCTCCGGTTCTGACGGTACCACTTTTAGCATAGCTTAGCATAGATCATTGAAGTGGATAAGACCATTAGCATCTCTCTCAAAAAAATGACCAAAGAGTTTCGATATTTTTCCTATTTAAAACTTGACTCTTCTGTTGTTACATCGTGCACTAAGACCGACGGAAAATGAAAAGTTGCGATTTTCTAGGCTGATATGGCTAGGAACTATACTCTCATTCCTGCGTAGTAATCAAGAAACTTTACTGCCGTACCATGAGTGCAGCAGGCGTAATGATATGACGCAGCGCAAACACAAACTTATATGGTCACGCAGGAAGTAACCTAGCTGGGGACTATTTTCAGGCGCTGTGTCATATCATTACGCCTGCTGCACTCATGCTATGGCAGTAAAGTTTCTTGATTATTACGCAGGAATGAGAGAATAGTTCCTAGTCATATCAGCCTAGAAAATCGCAACTTTACATTTTCCGTTGGTCTTAGTGCACGATGTAACTACAGAAGAGTCAAGTTTTAAATAGGAAAAATATCGAAACTCTTTGGTCATTTTTTTGAGAGAGATGCTAATGGTCTTATCCACTTCAATGATCTATGCTAAGCTATGCTAAAAGTGGTACCGTCAGACCCGGAGATCGGCTGAATGGATTCGAAAACGGTAAAACTCAACTGTTTAACTCTGGGGGAGTTGTAAAATGAGCCTATTTCCAAAAAAAGTGGAGTATCCCTTTAAGCTGGTTTAGGGGCCGATCACACCTAAATGCGTTATTGGCAGTGAGAGGCGCCTTTTTTCAATTGATTCCCTATGGCAGTGCGCGTTCTGTACGCTGTTTATACACCCCAGGCGCCTCGCGTTTAACCGCCGGTTGCGCCTCACGTTTTTTGGAGTTAAAAAAAATCAACTTAGAGCGGTAAATGCGCTGTCCTCTGTTTTTTTTCCACTGTCCAATCGAATGAATGGAGAGGCGGGTCTTCCGTTGTAGTTATGAAAGCTACAGTTGCTTTGAACGCCGGAGAGTGCGATGATGGAGGATAAACTTGTGGTGCTCTCGGGGGTTACCAGGAGCTTAACGACTTCACAAATCGTAACTACCACAATGTTAACAGAAAGTAAACAAAGTTAATAAAAGGCTGATTTGACGTTTACTTGACTGACAGGACAGCTGTTTCTGTGTTTGCCTACCAACAAAAAATGCAGTTTACTGCTCGTTCTGTTTGATTGGGTCAGTGCTGTGCGCCTCGCGTTTTCGAACCGGAAAAACATTAGGTGTGATTGGGGCTTTACTCTACTTTGATCGCTATCATAGACATCAGTGTTTATATTTTTTAAATTTAAACTTTTATCCTAGTACTTCTATTAGGGCTGGGCGATAAAACGATAACAATAATTATCGCGATATAATTTTTCTCGATAAAACGATATCAAGAGGTCGATAAATGTTCGATAATGTTTATGCGCCAAAAGCGGAACGAAACTCATTTGAACCGCGCGCCACACGGACCGTTTATCCGCTCGGCTCAAAGTCCAAATGGCAGCGCGAGCTCACTAGAGCAGACGCGTTTACTCCGATCGTCTCGCTCAAGAGATCCAGTGAGAAGCACTTGAATTCAGCGAAGAACACAAATGTCCAGTTTAAATCAGTTTAAAGGCAGATGAAACACCGCTGACAAACAGGAGAAACACTGTACGCAATGATACAGTCAGAATGTGAATTGATACTGAATCCATTTAGCCTACCATGGATTTACTGTAACGTTAGCCTAGTAATATTAACTGCACCATGAAATGTGGGATATACATATTGAATTGTAGAATATTATTAATGTAGACAATGTATTAAATGACTAATGGAATATACCGGTAATTACAGTATTTAATAATGTATTTAACTGTTAGGCTACTGTTTTTCATACAAATACCATAGAAACCATAAAGTTACATTTTGCCATGATAGTGAGGTGCTATAGGCTGTACCTGGCTTTATCTGTGGTTATCATGATCTAAATGCACGATACTGGATGACCAATGGTTAATTTTAATAAAACTCAAACAGTCAGAATATTACATTTTACCAAATAAAAATGTGGTCCTTAAATTAAAAAAAAAAAACCAAACAGATGTTACTGTTTTTGTTAATGAACATAAATTTAAGTTAGGATGTAGATTTACTGTCAACTCACTGTCAAATATGCATTTCGAGACAAAACATGTAATTTGAATATTGCAGCCTGCACTGCAAACTGTGCTGAACAAATATTTTTCTTTTCAGATATTTATTTTGTTAAGGAAAAATGACAAATGTTTGAATGTTCTACCTCAGATTTTTAAAACCACAACGCTCTGGTTTATACAACTTTCACTTAGGAGCAAAAATCTGCCTTTAAACTTGAAAGAAATAAAGATTTGACATTTATCATGATAATTATCGATATCGACTGATATAAAAAAAAATATTGTGATAAATTTTTTTGGCCATATCGCCCAGCCCTAACTTCTATGATAATTTGAACTATTGTATTACAGAAATAATGATACTATTAGGTTGAAAAGACAGTTTGTGAAGCTGTTTCATGACGTCTCTGGGTCAGCACAGCTTTAAAAGTTGCGATATGATTTTGTCAAAGGTTTAATAGACAGACGAAATAGAAACAAATCGCGTGGGTGTTTGAATCGAGATCCAGTTTTTTAAAGATGAATCGTGCAGCTCTATTGTCTTATCTCTCTCAGTATATGAGTAGGGCAAGGGCTTTTCAATGCATTCAATCTCACGTCGCTTTCACGCGTCCTCTTTAAAGGGATATTACGTTACTCAAAGATAACGACACATTTCATTCTCTGTTGGAACGAAAGTGACTTACTTTGGTCAACCTCGTCTATAAGCAAGGACAAAAATAAATTTAATTTGAATTAATATCGATTCTGTAATAATAACAATAAAAAAAATCAATTTTAAAATTGAAAAAAAAGAAGAAAAAAACGTGATACCTAGGTGAATCTATTTTTTTCTCCCAGCACTAGTGAAGTCACTCAGAGGCCCATACGGAAGAAAAGGAATAGTTGAATAATGTTGTTATTTTGTTGTTGTTTTTGTGCACAAAAATGATTGTCGTCGCTTGATAAATTCGCCAGAATGAAATTCCCTAGAAGCCTATGGAGGAATGAGCCAGCTTTCAGATTTCATCAAAAATATCTTAATTTGTGTTCTGAAGATGAACGAAAGTCTTACGGGGTTGGAATAACATGAGGGTGAGTAATTACTGACAGAATTTTTGGGTGAACTAACCCTTAAAAACGGTTTTCATTTCATTTAAATGTTTATATGAAAATATTTGTTGTTGTTTTTTTAAGCTATAATGTAGCGTTTAAAATGTATGATAATCATATGAAATTTTCTACTTTTTGATGTGCTGTAAAAGTGTGTGCTTATAATTCACATGGTTGTGTTAATAAAAAAAATTAAGTTGAACGAATGGTGCAGAATTTTTTTTCTAACCTTAAAATGTAATTTTAACATGATAGAAAGTGGACATTTTAATGTTCTTTGATTGTTGGATTGTTAATAACATTTTTGGGGAAAGAACGCTGCAGGAATGTTATGCTTACCTTAAGATAATGTTCCAGCAACGTTTTGTCAATGTTCCAGCAATGTTAAGATAATGTTCCATGAACGTTATGCTAACCTTAAGATAACGTTCCAACAACGTTTTGCTAACATTAAGATACTGTTCCATGAACGTTATGCTAACCTTAAGAATGTTTCAGCAATGTTGTGCTTGCTAACGTTCCAGCAACGTTATGCAAACTTTAAAATAATGTTCCAGCAACGTTATGCTAACCTTAAGATAACGTTCCAACAACGTTTTGCTAACATTAAGATACTGTTCCAGCAACGTTATGCTAACTTTAAAATAATGTTTCAGCAATGTTGTGCTAACGTTCCAGCAACGTTATGCAAACTTTAAAATAATGTTCCAGCAATGTTATGCTAACGTTCCAGCAACGTTATGTTAACCTTAAGATAACGTTCCAGCAACATCATGCTAACATTCCAACAACGTTTTGCTAACATTAAGATACTGTTCCAGCAATGTTACGCTAACCTTAAGATAACGTTCCCACAACATTATGCTAACGTTCCAGCAACGTTTTGCTAACATTAAGATACCGTTCCAGCAACGTTAAGCAAACTGGACATTTCAACGTTTTTAGAACATTTCAAACCAACGTTCCCACAATGTTCTTAGAACATAATTTTGTTAGCTGGGCACGTCCAAATGTTTGCTGGGATGTTAGACAGAACGGTCAGAGACAAATTGAGTTGTGATGTGAGGAAATCGAACCAGTGGAGAACAGGGCAGGGGTCTTGGTGAGAGACCAGTGTTAGCTTATATATATATACACGTTCACTAACGATATACACTGTGCTCACAATAATATTGTACAGATTATTACCATCGTATACCAGTTAATAGCAGAGCTATTATTGGTCATCTAAGAGTATTGAAACTTAGCAATAACAGAAACTAATAAGCTTTGATTAGGCGTATGTCATGCTCATTAAAACCCCTTAACGCCCACTGTCGCAAATATGCGACAAACCGTTTGACTCAATCAACCAGCCGAGATAACGTCTGCATTCCCCCAATGCCGGTTAGTGCATATTCGCTAAGGACCTAGTAACCTTCGACAAGCACCTGTTTTCTAGTGGGACCGCAAAGTGACGGACTTATTTCCTGTTTACGCACGAGGATTACTCCGGACGCCAAGTTATGGATATGAGTCGGGGAAAATTTGATCCTGAGGTGTATATAAGGTAAGTTGTGCTAAGATAAAAAATACTCACCTGCTTATTGTGTGCATATACACTCGACGTAATGAGGTGAAATATGTGTGACAAGTATTTTTGAAGTTATTGTAATATTTCGCTTTGTAGCATATTTGCGACAGTGGTCCATAAGCCTAATTCTGACCACTAACCAGCGCTATATAGAAAAACTCTTTTCGTGACAGCTTATCTAGGTAATCCTTTGTATTTTGCTTAGTTATTTTCAATAGTCTGTATACAGACACCATGCGGGGATACACCATGCTAGAATATGAATACAAAAGCTAATTATTTTTATGCCCGAATGAAACCTTAAGTGTTTTACGGCAAGCGCGTAAATGCGCAACCTCACGTTAGAGCTCCCCCAGAGGAAAGTGAGGATAGTTGTCTCAGCGATAGTGCAGGCAGCGATGAGGAATATGTTCAAAAGCCAGGTGATGAAGAGAGCTGCAGTGATCAGGAAAATGAAGGATTCAAAATTAGCACCAGCACCAGCCAAATGCTGGTTAATTTTTATGTTGGCTGGTACTAGATTTTAGACTGAAAATGCTGATTTCCTATTGAATGGCTAGTAAATTTCGCCAGTTTATCCATAGATTTTCACATTTCTAAAAGTTCATTTTGACCCCTGCAGGTGTGAGGAGCAGCAGCAGTGAGGAGGAGGTTCAATACCAAGATGTTGTCATTTGATTTGAAGTTCAGTAGGCTAACGTTACGCTCAAAATGTCCGGTCAGCACAAGTCCGGTGCTCAGAAAAGTAAAGAAAAGAAAAGAGAAGTAGAAAATAGAGGCCTTCGAGATGTCCTAAACAAATATTTTTAAAAAGGTGGTGACGGTGAAGCTGGAACTAACGTTAGTAAAGTCAACGTAGAGCAAGGTAAGAAACAGCGCAGCCAACGTTTATGAGTGTTGTCAAAGACCCGGTACTTCGGTACCAAGTCGGTACTAATTTTTTTTTAAACGTCACGACACAGTACCAGGTTTTCTCAAACCCGGTAGGCTACTTGATGCGCGTGCATGCCCGAAGCGTGTGCAGTTGCGTCCTCTTCATAAAAGCGCTGACTGAGACATGGCGACCGGCGGTGCTGCTGATGTGGTGGCTGTAAATCCACTTGTTGATAAGAAAGGAGGAAAGAGCCACATATGGAAATATTTTGGATATTAGCTCATAATAGCGACGCGGCGTGCTCGTTTTTACAGGCGCGCCTAAGTTCATTGTTGCATAGCAACGATAGACGCCACGGGAGAGCACGCGCTTGTGGAAAGGAGAAAGCGGTGCGAACTGCACTCTCCATGATGACGAGGAAGTATTAGCAAAGAATTTATTGATTTCTAGCCCTTGCATTAACTTTACTACTTTACTAGATGAGAAATAAAAAGCTGGCTGAAATGCGTCACTGTCGTCATCGGTGAACAGATAATGGGTCAGATCCGAGTCTATTTTTGCTGCCCTGCTCATGCTTAATTAAAAGTGAAAGCACACTTTTGATGGACATAAAATAAATATGATTTCACACAAAAAGTGCCCAAAATGCACAGATTTTGCATGTCTAGTGTGTTTTAACAAGAACTGCAGTAGGCTATGTCAGAAAAGAAAATTAAGACATTTATAGAAAATGTACCCATTTAAACGTGTTTTTATTATTCAGTTTGGGTAAAAGTATATGGTGTTTTATAAAAATAAAAAAAAATTGTGGGGGGGCCCATCTAAGATTATCTTGTCCCGGGCCCAGGCAAGACTGTCAGCTGGCCTGATGATGATGATGATGATGATGTTTCATGCTCAGCTCTGTGTTCCTTTTTAAATGTATTTAATGTATTATCTTTTATTTAATAGGATGTTCCACTTTTACTGAATTCTACTGTCCTGTTTTATCTAACATGTTAACGTAAATTAGGACTGTAACAAAACTTTATACTTTTTTTAAAAATCGAACAAAGAAACTTGCACATCATTGCATAAAACTGAATTATCACATGAACAGATGTAATATAGATTTATATTGTAGATTGAAATAGCTTTTATTAGAATTTAAACTTTAACAATTTGATTAGACTTAAACCATGTAGTACAGCACCAGAACATCGGTTTTCTCAGACATTTCAGCTCTTGAGTGTTAGCCAGGAACACATGAAGTTCATTTGACCAATCAGTGCAGCTATTTTTACTCTTGTCTCACCGCAACCTCTTTCTCACATACTTTCAAGCCGGAGGTTTGGCGTCTCAAATGATCACGTGGTCTCTGACAACAACGACACACCAGAGACATAAATATCACTGTATTTAAGCAATGCTGTTCCATTCATTCAAAGCAGCATCAAAGCACGAGAGGAAACAAGGAGACAAATAATTTTTTCGTTTATTTGTTCACAGTCTCGGCATTTCTCATACACGGTAAGACATTTATTTATGTATTACTCTTTAAGTCAACTATCAAAGAAAAGATTACATAATGAGTTTATTTTCCCTGCTCAAACCATGAGATTTATTCATGACCCAGATCCAGACAAAGACCTGTCAGTCCAAGAACCAGGTAGTAGGCTAGCCTAAATATTAACGAGCCAAAATAATATTCAATAACTTTTCACTTATTTTTCTTTACTGAACAAAGATCAATGCAGTTGACAAACATTTTATTCGTTCCAAGTAAAAAAAAAAAAAAAACTATAAAAGTGCAAGCTAAATTATTTTTTTAAAGGCCTACACTCTATTAATTAAAAAAAAAAATTAAATTTATGTCAAGTTGTTATGCGAGTCAAAAATAACCAAATGTGGAGTGTCTTTGTCTTAACACTGATATTATTATTATTATTTTATTTTTATTAGGCTATTAGTTTATTTGTCAGGGACAATGCAGCGCATATTATTACATGCATAATTATCAAAGTCAAAGCCATAACAATATGTGTAGATTTTTTTTCATAAAAGGTTTCTAGCCAAAAGGCTAATTTGCAACCCCAGTTTGGTCAGGCCTTTCTAAAAAGATAATCCAAATAAAAAAATATATATATAAAAATTAAACTACTTAGTGTGAGTTACACAATCAGCATTTACATTGTATACTAATATATTACATCAACATTTCACAGAATCGTGACCACATTACACAAAACAGCACATCACGTAACAACACAAGCCCCAAACACCCAGCCACTCGCACCTGCTCACCTATACCCACCCGATAGTGAGGGCCTGGGCCGCTACAAGTTTATGACCTGGGCCGCTACAAGTTTATAGTGGTAGGCAAGATAAAATGCTCTAAAAAAATGTATTAGATTTTTGTTTGTATTTCACTGTATTCCTTTCTTTATCCCCCTTTATCATTGTAAACAGCTATAATCTATTATAACCAGCTTAATTTGAGCCAACAAGGAACATCCGAATAAATTCAAGGATTAGGACGATTTGGGCTTCCCGATTCTACATATTATTATTGGGCAGATAATTAAAGTACTTCCGCATGCTGGAGAAAGTTTGTTCTGGTGGAGTTCTGTGACAAGCCAGAATGGTTAGCAATTAAAAAAGCTTCTTGTGATAACACTTCTTTATCTTAAAGTATCAACGGAAACATAGTTATTTATTTCTAACTTAATTGAAGTTTGGAAACAAATTAAGGTATAGTATATTTGAAAATTCCTTATATATATGTGGATACTCCGATTTGTAGTAATAATGCTTTTCCTCCAGGGTTACATAAGCTATGTAACCCTTTTTTTTTTTTTCAATGAAAACACAAGGAAACAGTTCAGGATATCTATACATTTAGCTCTTTTGAACAGCTAAAACAAAACTATGCTCTTGTTTCTGCACTTTTTTTTCTCCGTGATTTGCAAGTTAGAACCTTTGTTAGAAAGCACATTGCAGACTTTGAGGTTTTGAATTTGAATGGTAAGACATTATGAGTGGTAGTGTGTAAAAATGTTACACATTACTGCTAGAAAAGGTTGACAAAAACACAGAGAAAATAAAACATGAAGAGGAAATTGGTTTTAATATTCACGAAAGCATGCGGGATGAGTGCTTGAGACACGTTTTGTGAAGGCTAGACACAATTCGGTTCAGGTCAAAACTTTATTAAATCCCACGTATTATTATCCCACGATTTATCCACTCTGTAATAATTGTAAGTTGCCAGACGGCACCTTGTTTTATTCTTTATGGACATGTAGTAAAATCAGCTATTTTGGAAATGTATATTTAAATTTCTTTCTGAAGCACATTCTACTGATCTGGAGCCTGAGCCTTGCATTGGACTTTTAGGAGCAGAGAATGCTTTTAGTAAGTGTCAGCCATTTCACTGTGTATAGATGTTTGCAAAAATACTTATTTTACAGATGTTACGTCCCACACACACAAACATTGTGAGTAAAAGGTGTCGCCCGGAGTTCCCTTTCGTTGTCACTCCGAGTTCCGTCGGATGACGACGAATGGGGGTTTCGCTTAGAAAGCCTATCGACTTCGAGTATACAAAACGAGCCAATGGCAAAGGAATGCCATGGGTCTGCGTAACTCATGGCGTAACTCCGCCCCACCGCGTGGGTATAAATATGCAGATATTCATGCACAGTTTGTGGATCCGTCACATTCTCTAAGCGGGAACATGACCATAGCAATGTAACGGTCAAGACTCAATAAGCTCAATAGAGCGAGTGTCCCCTCATCCACACCCCAATCTATTTTCTCCACGTGAGAGAATACTTTGGCTGGTGGCCAGGATGACCAGAGACGGCTGTTGTGGAACTAAACCGATGATAAATATCCTTGGTCCACACCCCTCTCTTTCACATTGCAACCCGTGTGGTTCTGAATGAGTTCGCCGATCAGAGCCGGGCCGGCATCTCATTCAGTTTCCCGGCTGATGAAATCATGTCTATCGCCGCGTCACAAGGTGAGCTGGAGTCCTTCGGAAGTGAGGGCTCGTCTATGTTGCCACTCTCGGGTGTGCTAGCATAACGAGTCTGATCCAGAGTTGACAGCTATGCTTTCCCGGGCCGCCGCGAGTATCGGGCTTGTGTGGACTCTGCCATGTCTCGAGCACTCAAGGCTGATGATTGGTTTTTGGGGAGGCGAACCCAAATCCTTTCAACTCGCATGTACATGAAGAGGTCATGAGATCGTGGGAGTCTCCTTTGACTTTCACGACTGCTCAGCGGCCTCTTCCACCTTCTCTACCCTCGTAGAGGCCGCGGCCATGGGTACACTGGGGTTCCCCCTGTGGAGTGTTCTGTGGCAGCACATCTGTGTCCCCACAGCGCCTCCACCTGACGTAGGGACCCTAAGCACCCCTCCAATGCCTGTAGGTTTTTTGTCTACTCCGGTGGCAAAGACCTATAGGGCAGCGGACAGGCTGCCGCCTCACTGCATGTTATTGCCATCCTTCGGGGTGCTCAATGACATGCACGAGGGTAGGGCTGATTCAGGGCTCATCCAAGAGCTGCCTGCCGTCACCGACCTTGCTCTACGAGCGACGAAGGTGACCGCACACTCCCTGGGTCAGGTGATGTCCACATGTGTGGTCAGACATCTCTGGCTAAACCTGGTTGATATACGCGAGGCTGAGAGAACCCGCTTCCTCAACTCCCCCATATCCCAGTCTGGCCTTTTCGGCGGCGCGGTCGAGGACTCTGCCCAACAGTTCTCGGCCGCCCAGAAGCAGACTGAGGCTACCAAACATGTTCTGACCCCGCGGCCAGCTGCTGCCACCCTTCCGCCGGCTCAGATGCCTCAGTCAGCTTACCGCCGAAGGCGCCCTCCTGCGACTTTCGCCCCCTCCCGCCCGGCCACAGCAGCTCCGGGCCGCGCCATGGAGGTGGTCGCAGGAAAGCGCCCCATCCTGTACCAGCCCCGCAGCCTGCCAAATGCCAGGCAGAGTGGCGCTCCCGTTACGGGCAGCTCAGAGGTGGGTTGCAGTTCTCCAGGAGGTGGTTGCAGGGCCACTCCTTCCCCCGGTGGAGGGCCGGGGGAGAACCTCTTCTTCCAGAGAGCTGACTTCCCATCTCTAACCGCACAGAGTTCTCGGACGACAGTGTGCGCTGCTCACGGGCCTCGCCACTCTCGTCCCCCCTCTGTCCCAGAGTTCTCGGATGACAGTGTGTGTCGTCCCCAGGCCGTACCACTCTCATCCCCCTCTGTCGCCAGACCCCTGGCAGAGCAGGCCCCCACGGAACGCTGGTCCTTCCCTGGCCACCTCTGTCAGGGTGCGGTTATGACTGTGCCCCCACACCGGGCCGCTATGCCGTCCATGTCCGGGCCGGTCATTCCGCTTCGCTGCACCATCGAGGGGACGTCTGTGGTTCACGTGACCCTGCTGCTCCTACCCCAGAGTGCTCCCTTTGAGCCTTTGCAATCAGTGGAGCTTAAGTTCCTGTCTATTAAGACAGCACTCCTGGTTGCATTGGCCTCCATCAAGAGGGTAGGGGACCTGCACCTGTGGTCTCCGTGCCTATGTAGACAGAACGCAGTGTTTCAGGACCTCAGACCAGCTCTTTGTCTGTTATGGTGGGAAGCTGAAGGGATAGGCTCTCTCCAAGCAAAGGCTGTCTCATTGGAATAGTGGACGCCATTGCTTTGGCTTACCAGCAGCAAGGCCGACCGTGCCCCCTTGGTGTGACTGCCCACTCCACCCGGGGTGTGGCGTCCTCTTGGGCTCTAGCGCATGGCGCCTCGCTAACAGACATCTGCAGAGCTGCAGGCTGGGCGACACCCAGCACATTCGCCAGATTCTCAATCTCCGAGTGGAGCCAGTGTCCTCTCATGTACTCTCTTCAACCAGCTAGTACCGGACCCGCTCGGGTGTCTTCGCTTGCTCGCCATTCCACTCTACGGAGTGGATACGTGCGATTATTCTCCTCAGGTGAGCTTCTCCGAAAGCCCTGAGTTCCTTCAGCACTCCTGACGTCGGCGCCAGTGTCTATTGCCTGCGCGTCGGCTAGGTGCCTCCCGTGTGCATGGTACCTCCTCTGAGTGACCCCCACATGTGTATTTCCACTGTAAGCCTCTCTGAGCATGTGTCTTTCCCTTGGCAAGCCACCTTGCCACCCCTGGGGTTGAAATATTCCACCTGCGGCTGGACACGCCAGTGTTCTCCATATGCATCCCTCCGGGTCATATGTGTATTCTCTAAGTCCCCCCCCTCTGGGCTGGCAGTAATTGCATATTCCTTTAAGCTATGGGATATGCTCCCCAGTGTACCTTGGTATTCCTGTGCTAAATAGGAGTCGTCCATGCCAGTCTCACGACAGGGGTCTCAGATTTACGCAGGGCACTGGAAAACAGCCGAGAAGGTGGCGTGATTAGACTGGTATCCCCATTCGTCGTCATCCGACAGAATTCGGAGTGACCACAAAAGGGAACGTCTCGGTTACGAATAATACGATTAAACAAAGTTCAATTTGAAGCAAATTATATTTTAATATCATATAAAAAGTGCATTGCCTCAATATATTTCTTTCATCAAACAGTGATTTATTATTAAAAAAATAAATAATTAAATTTTATAAACTTGATAATTCCATTTGCATCTTTACAGATTAAAACTCTGAGATATGTCACAATGTTTAGGATATTAGGGGGACTCCGCGAACATCGTGTGTATTTGAATGAAAAAAATGTCATATTGCGAGTCATTGACGCCTGCCGACCGTCAACGGTACATTGCAAAATTAACTGCAATAGGTTATGATTGCCCTTATTTAATTAAAAACTGGATCAATGACACAATCGAATGGCCGGAGGTCAGACTCAGGGCCGTCGCCAAAAAAAAATAGAATGGGGGGGCATTTCATTTTAATGTGGGGGGGGGGGGGGGGCACACTTTTTAATGAACTACAAAGCAGACAGTCACAGAAACAATAACATCCCCTATAACATCCCCTAGAAAGCTCGCAAAGAGCGCAAAGATCATTAAAAAGCGGTTATACAACTTCATCGCGATCTCACAACGTTCCATTAGGCTATCAGTAAAGCTGATACACAATAATGCCTTATTTACATAGCCTAACTGCTAATTATAACAATAGGATTTGCGTGCGTGTAGAACTAATCAACTCACCCGTCAAAACACGAGTTTCGCCAATTATTCTTTTATTACGGAGAAAACTGATCCTAGACCAACATTTATGGACAGCTTTTCCCTCTAAAAGCAATCAGAAGTATATGGAAGCTTGTTTTCGCCACGGAATTAAACAAATTAAAAGATAATTGTGACTTTTTTATCTCATAATTCTCACATGGATTTCTCACAATTCAGATTTTTCTCACAATTCTGACTTTATAACACGCAAATGCAACTGTAGGCTATCACGCAACTCTGACTTTATAACTTGCAATTTTGATTTCATATCACGCACTTCTGAGGAAAATGACCCTTTTTTTATGTGGAAACAGTAGGCTGTTGAAAATTCGACAAGCTCGTGGCCAGGGGAAGGTAAGCCTTGCGCAGAGCCTTAAGGCCTGTTCACACCGGGACGAATTTCGCGCACAATATTCGCCAACGTTTAACGCCTCGTGACTAAACAAAAACGCCTCAGGTTCGTTTATCCGACCAATGAGATTGGCGCTTGCTCACGTGTCTGGAGCTTCTGAAGTTACAGTAAAACACAACTTGGGGGTGCTCAAACACAAAACGGTCTTGCCGAGCACACATACGTAACGGCGAAGAAGATACACGCCAAGTAGCGTCTACACTGCCGGGAAGAAATAAGACGAGGAAGATGCAAGGCAAGATGAATGTAGAGCTGCTGGTCTCGTTGGTGTCGGAACATAAAGAACTATATGACAAACGCGACAGCGACTACAAAAATCTCGATAAAAGAGAACTGTTATGGAGTGGTATTGCAGAGTACCGGCCGGGGTATTTCTGTTTTACATTAAGCGCCATCTAATGTCAGGGAATGAATTTGCATGTTCACTCGGCTCATCGTCAGTGAAAATCGCTTGGGTGTGAACACCCGGTGCGTAGCTGCCTTTACACACGCTACGATTTTCCAATTCATATTTCTGAAGACAATGTGTTATTTAAAGTTACAGAGATTAGTGCACCTGTGTGCTGCTAATGCTGCTAACGATATTTCGTTATGGAATACGTGAAAACGTTTTTTTCTCTCTCAATAGTAAGTTTGCTGAATCACCATATGATTAGGGGGGCACGTTGTGCCATCTGGGGGGGCCCCTTGGGGACGGGCCTGCCGGAGGTGTCGTTTCCAGACATATTTTGTTATCTGGTTGAATCTCCAGGTAAGACATCGCGGTAGCTGTAGCGGTAACATCAGCCTATAAACTCAATCAACTTTTGTATATGTTGCATACTATAACTCCATAAAACCTTGTCACTTACCAATTGTATGTATGCTTTACTCCAAACTATTAATCCTTTTGTAAAACAGTGATCGTAGTACGAAGTTACCGAGGGACTGTGCTGACAGTTATCCCTCACAGACTGCAGTGTGCTTGAGTGTAGGCTCGCGTCAGTCTTTACGTAGCGATTGGCCTATCAAGCGAGCCTTCAGCTGATAACACTAATGTGAATGAGACATCCCTTATGAAAAACAACTATAGGAATCTTGTAGTATTAGGACAAAATATTATAGTAATCCTATAGGAATACTATGGGAATAATATAGTATTTTGGGACATACTATAGAGGACGTACTATAGAGGTATTACAGAACATCACAGAAAGTATTATAAACTACTATAGTAATCTTATGATCTTATAGGATTACTATAGTTCTTTTTCGTAAGGGATGTAGACAAATCTGGCCCACTGCCTAACGTTACGAGTTTAACACCCACTACTATATCACACAGGGATCTACTCAGTAATCTCAAAAATTACAAGTCCCTGTCCTCCTTTCCGGTTCTGTGTGTTTATTAGGAAGGATGTAGAACTTCAATTCATAATTTGTTTGTTAATTGGGGGTACAGAAAACGACACAGCAACTCTTCAGCATGATTGTCTCGTGTATTTCAATGAGGGCAAGGCAATGTTTCCCCCACGGGCTAAATTCACATCACGTGACGGGGTGTTCCCAGGGGCGTTCCCAGACAACCGTCTCTATGTATAATATAATTGCTTACTATAACACATGTAATGTGGAACTGCACCACTAGGGGCTCTAGAGGTAAATTGTTGAGTAATGCAGAAAAAAGAAAGAATAAAGTTGGAAAGTTAGTTGTACACCGCATGGAGTGTGTTCTGTGAAAGGGTGAAATCACCACACACTGAAAGTTTCACTAGATATGACATTAAATAAGTTCCTGAACAGAAAAAACGGGATACGCTTAAGCTAGTGTAAGCAAGGCTCATATGTAATTTCGTTTGCACGTATTTTGGTTGCACACAATTTGTTTTGCACTAATGAGTTGATCCACAAGGTGGCAACACTGGGCCGTTGTTTCACAGTAGAAAAACGAAAGTAGAGACAGAAGAACAACAACAACATACCAGAGACAACAACAACATCAGACGCCCGCATTAACAAGTGCTTGTGTGAGGAGGTTATGAGAGACGCAACTTTAGCTTAAAAGAACACAAAGACGTTTTTATCCGTCATAAATTTAGGAGGAAAATAGTGCCGACACTGGGCAAAGTTTTAAGAGCATATTTGTTGATTCTCTGCGTTCGCGCATGCTATCAAATGTAGTTTGAAAGGCTATGTGTTTGACTGTACACACACACAAAAAAAAAGTTCGGACTTTAGCCTCAAAGACCGATCTAAAGGAGAATTAGGCCCTGTCCCAAATGGCACCCTAATGCCTAGTTCAGACTGCACGATTTTCAAAATAATTGGGTCACTGTTGTTTTCACACTGCATGACTATCTGGGGTAACATTCAGTTGCTGCTGTGTTCACACTGCACGATGGATCGGCGACAGGAGGTTTCACACTGCATGGCTTTACAAAAGAAAGAATCGCCGACAACTTCTGCCTGGTCCGCAAACTACGTTTCACAACCAAACAAACGCGAGAAGTGATAGGAAATAACGGAAGATCACGCGTGCGTGAGACCGGAGTTCTCGCGCGACAGTGAATTTGTTATTAAAAATGATAGTCTACAAATTGTATGTGCACTGATTTGTAGCGAAAATGAAAAAGAAAAAAGAAACAGTTTATGCAGGAAATGGTTGGGAAGACGAGGGGAGCAAGGACTGTGTTTTGCAAAGAGAGTTGGGGGTAAATAAATAATTTTGCAAATGTCCTGCTGTTGCTGCTGGTCATGCAAATGTTTGTGCTTTGTTTTTGTTTGATATAATTGTAAATATAGGCCTATCTATTAAAATACTGATATTCTGGTCTATAACTCCTCCTCCTCCCTGTATCTTGCTCTCTCATTGGCTGTCGGTCATCGCCGATGTAGTTTTCAGTCAGAACACATTCACACAGCAGGATTGTGAATCGCCGACAGGTCCAGATATTTAGCATGCCAAATATCTCACGGGTGTCGGCGACTCTCTCAGATCGCGTCTTTGCTTATTCACACTGCGTGATTGTCATTCGTGTGAACGAGCACCGATTTGCCTGTGATTTCGGGCATTTGTCGGCGATTTCTCAAAACCTGTCGGCGAGCCAAAATCGGGGCTAAAATCGTGCAGTCTGAACTCGGCATTAGCCCTCGCGGTCTTCCTCTGAGTCCACACTTTCAGGACGTAACGCCGCTTTGACTGTCGGGTAAGTTTGAAGTCTGTGGAGTTCACTTCAGTGCGGGCTCTGCAGAAGTGTGCATCAAGGGCGTATATCGGCCGCAAAGGGGGAACTAGCGGACACCCGAACCCTTCTAAAAAATAAACTGACAAATGGGACAATGTACGGTCTTGTGGACATAAAGGGATAGTTCACCCAAAAATTTCATTTCCTTCTCTGTTGGCGTTCTGGTTTTACGTTACACGCATCACACACATGACCAACATCGGCCAATAGTGAGCATACGTGTGACGTACAGCACACGTGTTTTTGTTTGTTTTTTGCGCACAAAAAGTATTCTCGTCGCTTGATAAACTTAAGGTTGAGCCACTGTAGTCACTTGGACTATTATAACAATGTCTTTAATAACTTTTCTGGGCCGGCAAGTTTCAATCCCTTAGAACCCTATGGAGGAGTGATCCAGCTCTCAGATTTAATAAAAAATATCTTAACTTGTGTTCTGAAGATGAACGAAAGTCTTATGGGGTTGGAACAACATGAGGGCGAGTAATTACTGACAGAGTTTTCATTTTTGGGTGAACTAACTGATAGATTTTGTATTTTCAGTCATCAGATTAATTGACATTGTGACTCTGCCTCAGATGTAATAAAGTCTATCTGTGTCTGTAAAGGTGTGAACCAAATGGCCTATACAGATGTATGGCCTATAGAAACTGAATAGCACATACAGGTGTATGGCCCACAGAACCTGATTGGCCAGAATGACAAAGAATCAGCATTGCTCAGAGTGGATTAGAAAGTTCGATCGATCTCCTGTGGGAGGTCCTAACAGGTTTCTATTGTTTGTATCCCATTTGTCTTTATGTATAAAGTTCTGTCTCACAGACAGAACTTTGGGTTGAGATTGTTGAAGGGCGACATGCTAACATCGCTGCTGAAGGACTGCTACACTACAAACCTTCAATAAATTCTTCTCCCCACAAGAACTGGTCAAGCTTACTTATTTTATGTATTGGAGAAATCTAATACATTGGCGAGCCACCCAAACCACTGCTCGGCCAAATACACCAAAACTAACCCTTTAATGGACATGAGCACACAGTGACCATTGTAAGTCCACAAGACTGCAAGAAAACATGAAATGTGCTATTTGTGACAGGGCCTTAGAGAGTGTGGATGTAGCATGTGTTATGTGTACTGCACTTTTCAGAGCTGAGACAGTCTTACACACTTACGTCATGTCACATACACCCACTGTCAAGTGGCTAAGACTGCAAGTGTGTGTATTAGGACAGACCTCAAGCATCAGTTCAGCAACTAGTTAATCAGATTGTAAACACGTACGTTGGCAGAGGGATGTGTGGAGTAGCGTAACAAATGAGTGAACGTATAAATCCTTTATTTTAAAGGGGTCATATAATGCCATTTTTGTACAAGCTAATATGATTCTTTAGGGTCTAAATTAAAAGTTTGTAATATACTTTAATTAAAAATTCTCATTAGTATTGTAAGAAAACACTTATTTTACCTGGTCAAAAACAGCTCTGTTTTCAGCACGCCGTTTCAGTGCATATGCCTTTAAATGATCTTGAGCTTTGCTGACTCCGCCCCTCTGTTCTATGCGTACACCAGAGCTCTGGCGTACACCATTTGTAACTCAATAACCATAACGCGTTGTTCAGTATAAACGTGGGATTATGAATTATATTGAGAACGTCATACATAGAAAACATGCTGTAATGTACCCTGAGTGTAAACCTTAGACGCATTCATTGTGAAGCGTGCAGCTAGCAATTTGCAAAGATTAATATATTAATATAAAGTTTAATAAAACGTTACACTCACTTCCGTTCTTCTGGAGATTCAGCAGGAACACGAATATCTGGTAGCAGCTACCGATCCATTTTTCATGAGCAGCAGCTTAGCAAATCCAGCTTTATACTGATCCTCGTCTATAAAGCAGTCTGGTGAGAAATGATTCGCGCAAACATGAACGCATTGACGTTGCTCGTGGGGAATATTCCCTTCGAAAACAAACTCAGCCACTGCGTCTTCAGCGGTTCGGATTTAGGAACATTAAAATGACTGCTGTGTTCGTTATTACACCCAAGAACAGAACACCACAATCGCTTAGACGTCATTCTGCTCATAGACAGTGCTCCAGCATATCAACAATGACCGCGCCGGTCCGCGCAGACTATGATTGACAGCTCTCTCATGGAGCTGATCTCACCCGCGAGGGCGGGTCTGTGTTGAGACGCTCCTGTCAATCAACAATCGTGGGAGGGGCTTCCGAGCGTGTGACGTCACACGGTCGAACGGCTCGATTTGAGGCAGGGGAAAACATATAAGGAGATTAAAACAAAACGACTGGATGGATTTTTATCATTATATGATGGTTGTGTACAGACACTGCCAACACACATTTCAGTACAATCAACTTGTAAAAGTGCATGCACCATTATATGACCCCTTTAAATGAGCTCATATGAATGTTGTTGTATGTGCTGTCCTTAAAACACGCTTGTGTGAAGGACTAATTTCTTACGCATCTAATCCAAAGCCTCTGTTGCTGATTCCAAAAAGTCATTTTAGAGCTAGTTATGGAGGTTTGACAACACGTTTCTTTGTGAGTTTGTGTCTGTACTGTATGTGTGTGTGCGTTTGAGTGAGAGAGAGTGAGCGGGAAAAAGAGAGTATGTGCTGTCTGGACATAATAAAACATAATTTTCTCTAAAAAAAAAACATTGAAGTAATATGTAGTTTATATCTATTGTTAACTTTATTTATTTGCTTGTTCGGTGTGGCTGTGGGTTTTGATTCTTTTACTGTTGTAAGGGTTGTAAGGACTTTTGAAATAACTGAAATCACTTGGCGAAATGATATGGAACGGTAATGCGGTCAAAACCTGCTTGGATCTACTTTAGCTGTTTCCCTGAAAATAATTGAATCCTCCGAACGTTCATCAACCAATCAGATTCAAGCATTCAACAGCCTGGTATAAATCAATGTTATTCTGAACATTCTCTGAGCCTGTCAATCAACATTAGAGCGCCACCCTCAGGCTGAATTCATGTTCAGCAATTATTTAAAACTAGCGGCCAATCATAAACTAGTGTTACGACACAGAATCTAAATGTATTAATAGAGCCGCTACTGTCAATTTTCTGTGAAGAATGTAAAAAATGATCTGTACTCACCATTGACAGAAACATTGAATGTTTTTGATGACAGTTCAGATGCGATTATCTTTACTTCATAGAGTCCAGCATGTTCAGTTGTGGTGTTTGTGATGGTCAGAGATCCAGTTTGATCGTCCAGCTTCAGTCTGTCTCTGAATCTCCCATCAGGAACATCATATGTGGAGAAGATTCCCGAATCTCTGTTTATTTTTGTTATCAGAGACTTCTCAGCTCCAAATTTCCACAGTATGTCGTCGTGTGTGTGTATTTCAGTAAGTTCAGTGTGTAGAAGCACAGATTCTCCCTCCATCACTGACACTGACTGTATTTCATTTGTTTCAACAGCAAACACACCTGAAGAACACGAACAAGAACAGATTAAGTCTTCTGTTGGTTTACAAAGCCTGACGCCAGTTTTGTAAAGTTTAAATGTGAACTGATACAAAAAGTAAAGAGAAATGCAAATTCATTATAGCAATTTCCATTATTCAGATCTCACAATAAGTTTAATTGGATTCATCTGTGAAGAACTGCAAATAAAAAAACATACTAGCTTGTTACTGATATTAAGCCATAAAAATGTTTCATAACTTACAGATCATATGCCACCAACACAAACAGAACAAAACAAGCATTTGAAACATTTTCTTCAGTTGTTCAGTGAGAAGATCATCCACTGAAAACACTCTCAAGCTCTTCATCTGATGTGTGAATCCTCCCACGACAGAGTTTGACCCTAGTTCACACACACACACACACACACACACACACACACACACACACACACACACACACACACACACACTTCCACTGAACGCATGTTCTAAATGTAGTTAGGCAACATATAAATGTTCTTCTGACTCTTATATGGAGTTCAGCTTCTGACAGAAACTGAAACCTGCTGCGGTTTGACTTCTTCTGAAAGGTTTTTTTTTTTTTTTTTATCTGTTGGACAAACATCTTGTGCTGGATAGTGACCATTTATGTTTGTCTAATGTAGGTGAAGGTCTTCTTCCTGTCCTGCTATTAATGAACATCACAGTCTGACAGTGACATCATGTCACGGTGTGGTAGTGATAATAGGCTTGTTTGAGATGCGCCTCGGCTGAAGAGTAGTCGAGAGTAGGCGGCTGCAGTGAGAGGAGGAGTGAAGAAAGCGCAGGCAAGCCGGACAGATCTCTCTTCTCGCAGTGGATCAGACACCTGTGAGATCAAAGGCGGAAATCGCGGGATTCACGGGATTCTCGCCCGTGCACGGTGTTGCTAATAAACTGGATGTAGGCCTAATTTAAGTTTTGTTGCTTTTATATGAAAATAAATATAATGAACAAGACACCCAAAGTAGGCTACTTATTTAATTCCATTTTAAATAGGCCTACGTGTTTACTGTTTATCAATAATTCTTTCTTTAATACAGACATGTGTTTTTATAAAAAATAAAAATAAAAAAATACATCACATAGATCGCACTGTCAGAGAGTTTGGGAATATCCACACATAAAGCCCCGTTCACACTACACGCGACCAAGCGACGCGATACCATTCATTTCAATGGTGAGCGGGCGACTTCCGGCGACACGCGCGACAGCAACCGTTGGCGACTAGATGGGGCGTGTCTGGCGACGCGATAAAGTTGAGAAATGTTTAACTTTATGCAAATGAAGAGCGATTTTCGCGAGCGACAACCAATAGGAGTGGAGCGCACGTGATCCTTCTCATCAGCCCCTGGGCCTGCAGTGATAGCGGCAAGAAAGCTGATTCGCTGTCTTTTGGATGTCATACTAGTCAACCAGGAGTGGGAACGCCCACTAGCGACCTCATCGCCAGCGGCTGGCGACTTGCAGCGACAAAGTCGCGTGTAGTGTGAACGGGGCTTAATGTATACACAATATATTCGGTAGGCTACTCAACATGAATCTATTCGTGTCCAGGGGCACGAATTTCCTTCTTTTTTTCGTGTCACTCAGCGCGACTTTCAATCTAATGTATTTCAATGGGACGTATTTTTCGTGCCCGCACCACGTTTTTCTTTCGAGACCACAGTATTGTTTTTTCTCAATTGTTATTCATTTTGCTAAGGGCTACATTACTCAACATTTAATCAGGATATTTTAATCCTTGTTTTATTGCTTTATAAAACTTATTCTTTTCTGAGAAATAGCTTGCTATGGTGAAGACGACAGATAAAACTGAGGACCCGCCGCCAATTCTCTTTAAATGATATCTGTAGGGAGAGCGGGGTAAGTTGTCACACGGGTAAGTTGTCACACTGTTCATAACTCCAACACTAGAGGCTCTATCTCAAAAATCAAATAGCCACTTTGTGTGACTTCTTCTATAGTCAACTTCCTGTTCACATGTGGTCAACATCACTCTAATCTGAGGTTAGCACAATTTTCTTATTTTTCTGCTTAAAAAGTAAAAAATGTGCACTTTACATTTTATGCAATACAACATTGTTAGGTAGGAATGTTAAAAATAATTATTTTGCAAAAAATAGAGGAGACAGTAATGAGTCTTTTGATACTTTAGCTAAAGTGGTATGTTGAACTAACCTTGAGATTTAGCCAACATTTACACACATGTCAGTTTGGGGCAAGTTGTCTCACTGACTTTGGGGCAAGTCGTCACGTGTTCAAAATTTGAGAAACCCCCGGACCCCCGTTAAAATAAAAGATTCAACATGCAGGGCTAAAAAAGCCTCGGATCATTTGCACTACTAGCGACGCCCCCTGGACATGCATTCACGACGCAAGGGCGCCCGCGCTACAAAACTAACATTTTTATTTAAAACATTGTCTACCTGCAAGCGACGCGCGAGTATCATCCCGCTGTCTCTTTTTCCTTTTTTCCGCCCCCGACTCTTGGTGCCTTTTCGAGGCCATGTCTGAGGTCGGTGTCTGCCAAATTTTACATTGATTGAGGCATAATCGAACAGACCACTGGGAGGTGGGGAAGGGGGGCACCAGAGGGAGACTGACACAGGAGATTCACCTTTTTCTCGACTAATTTGGGCTAGGCCTATATTACTTTTGTATTGCTTTTGTATATTAACATGCTATAGACATATTTTATTTGTTATTTATACTAGTAGCCTATTGTGATGATTTTTCACGACCCAGATTTTTTGGTGCCCCCCCAAGCACATGGTGCCCTACGCGCAGTGCGTGATATGCGTGTGTGGAGCGCCGGCCCTGGAGTCAATCCTGCAATTTCGGCACACTGTGCGACTCCATGATAAGGGATCAAATTGTAATAGGAGTGCAGGACAAGAAAGTAGGGATGCTGTTATTAAAAGAAACAGAACTTACCATTGAGAAAGCAGTTGGTATTTGTCAGGCTGCAGAAAGTACGAAAATTGCAATTGAAATCGTTTGAAAACGAAAGTGAAACTGCTGCTGTTGATACGGTGGAAAAACACAAAAAAGAGATTTGATAAGAGACAGCCACAAAAATCCAAATGGAAACCACAGGGCAGAGACCGTGAGAGATGTGGAAGTAAACATGCTCCAAAAGAATGTCCAGCTTATGGCAAAGAATGTCGAAAGTGTGGAAGAAAAAATCATTTTGCCAGGTCCTGTCTCACAAAGAAAAGGGTTCATGTCGTCGGACAGAAACAAGAAGAAGGTGACAGTGAGGACGGAGAACCACTGTAGCCTATGTAGAAGCAGCAATTCTGACTAATATGGACGGTAATGATGATGAATGGATAGCACCTTTGATGGTGGATGGTGTGGCAGTGCCAATGAAAATCGACACAGGTGCACAAGTAAATGTCCTGCCGAGAAAATACTATAATACGGTGAACATTAAGCCAAAAGTGAGACCAAAGAAATTGGACTTAAGGGCATTTAACGATCAGCCGATTCCACATGGGTGTTTTCAGAGCGAGTCTTTCAGGAGAAGGACGCACCAAATGCACTATTTGTTTTAGTAGAGGAGGATAGACAGCCGATTTTAGGTCTGAAAGCAAGTGAAGGACTTGGGCTTATAAAGAGATGTCATTGATAGCGCTCTAGTGACCACTAGGGGCGCAGCACACAGCAAACGGATGGACATATGTGCAGATTCTACCGCTGAGATAATGAGAGTACAAGGAGGTATTCCAGGGTATCGTTTGCTTACCTAATCAGTACAAAATACGGCTAAAAGAAAATGCAGAACCGGTTATCCATGCAGCAAGAAAAGTGCCATTAGCCCTGAAAGAAAGACTGAGAAAAGAACTGAAATCCTTGATAGACAAAGGGATAGTGAGAAAAGTAGAAGAACCTACTGACTGGGTTAATTCTCTCGTCATTGTGGAAAAAAGAACGGTGATTTGAGACTTTGTATCGATCCAAGAGATCTGAACAAATGGATCAAAAGAGAGCACTTTAGGCTGCCAACTAAATCAGACATCACAAGCGCAATGGCTGGTGCACAGTTCAAGCTTGATGCGTCACCAGGGTTCTACCAAGTTAAACTGGATGAGGAAAGTGCCGCATTGTGCACATTTAACACTCCCTTTGGTAGACATTGCTTCCTACGCATGCCTTTTGGAATTGCCTCAGCTCCAGAGGTTTTCCACAGGACAGTACAACAAATGTTCGATGGCATGGAAGGTGTGGGTGTCTTCCTGGATGATGTAGTCGTATGGGGTGCTACAAGGGCAGAACATGATGAGCGACTGAGAAAAGTGATGGCACAAGCACGAAAAACAGGACTGAACAAGCAAAAGTGTCAGTTTGGGGTGAGAGACATTACTCACCTGGGAGACAGAATATCTGCTGCAGGGATACAGCCAGACCCTGAAAAAATAAGAGCTATAAAAGAAATGCCACAACCCAAAGAAAAGACAGAGCTGCAACGTGCATTGGGCTTAGTCAACTATGTAGGAAGATTTATTCCAAATCTGTCGGCTAACACGAAGGCATTGCGCAGCTTGCTGGAAAGCGGAACTGAGTGGCGATGGGAGCATGAACACGTGACAGAATGGGACATGCTCAAGAACAGCTTAGTTAGAGAACCGGTGCTGGAATTCTTTGATCCAGAGCTTCCAGTGAAAGTATCTACTGATGCTTCAAAGGATGGACTTGGAGCAGTTCTGCTTCAAAAACATGACTTGGCATGGTTTCCAGTGGCATATGCATCACAAACGATGACTGAGGCTGAAAGAAACTATGCACAAATAGAGAAAGAGACATTAGGAGCAGTTTTCGGATGTGAAAAGTTCCGTGAATACATTTATGGAAGAGAAGTGGTATTAGAGACTGATCATAAACCACTGATAGCGATCTCAACGAAGGCACTAGGAGATGCTCCTCCTCGCATCCAACGGTTAATGCTCCGTCTCCAGAAATACAGTCTGATGTTTGAGTTCACTCCAGTGAAACACCTGGTGATGGCAGATGCACTCAGCAGAGCATCTTTGAGCCATACAGGATCAAGTAACACAGAACATGATGTACCGGTTCATGTAGACTGCATACAAAAACCCCTACCAGTGTCTGAGGATAAATGGAGACAGATTGCTGAAGCAACGGCAGACGACCGTGAGCTACAAGCTGTAATAGACAAAATCCACCTGCCAGGAGATCAGAGGTTGACAACCCCATATCTGAGCATTAAAGACGAGCTGTCAGTTGTGCATGGTGTGCTCTTAAGAGGCGAACGGATTGTCATACCTACCTCCATGCGCTCACAAATGGCAAAACTCAAGCATGAGGGACACTTAGGCATTGAGAAATGCAAGAGACGTGCAAGAGTTATGATGTATTGGCCACACATGAATAGGGACATTGAAGCACTGGTGCAGCGCTGCGAGACATGTCAGCGGCACAGGTACCAGCAACCTAAGGAACCCTTGATGGCCCGCAGTAAACCTGAGGAACCATGGAGAAAGGTCGGTACAGAATTATTTCACCTAGCAGGGAGGGACTACCTTGTCATCATGGACTACAAGTCAAACTATCCAGAGCTGGCGATGTTGACTAATACAACAGCACAACAGGTGATAAAACACACTAAAGCCATCTTCGCAAGACATGGAATTCCGGTGACTGTGGTGAGTGACAACGGACCACAGTTCAGCAGTCACGACTACAGAGACTTTGCAGAGACTTATGGGTTTGAACATGTAACATCAAGTCCACTGTACCCGCAGTCAAACTGTCACGGTATACAAGTTCATTGCTTCCTTCTCGTCTCGTGTTTATGTTGTTGTATGAAAGCACGTGTGTAGTGGGCGTGAATGAGTGTCATTCCTTGATCCGCTCCAGCTGTTCATCATCTCATCACCAGCTGCAGCCGATCTCATGTCGTCACTATATATTCTCACCGTTTTCTCATCCCCATTGTCAGATCGTTGGTTGATGTTTTGTGTGTGGCGTTCCTGTCCTGTCTTCCTGCTGTTCCCATTTTCGTGTTCCTGAGGATTCGTTGTCTTGGTGTTGGATCGTCGTTCGTGTCACTTCTACACTTCACGGGTTCATCACGCTGACCATCGAAGTCCCTGCGTCACCTGTCCACGCCAGTGTCTGTCCTCTGACCTCCTTATAAATAAAGAACTGAGTTACCTGCGATTGCTTCCAGTTTTGATTGACGATCATGACACAAACGGCTTGGCTGAAAAAGGAGTGCAGATTGTAAAGCGTCTGCTAAAGAAAGCTGCTGAGACTGGAGAGGATCCTTATCTAGCACTGCTAAACTACAGAGCATCCCCTCTTGAATGTGGACAGTCTCCAGGAGAAATTGTCATGAACAGGAAGCTGAGAACACGGCTACCCTCAGCAGAACACCTGCTTCAAAAGAGACACGGAGATTATGCAAAGATGAACAGCCAGAGCAAAGCCGATGACAGGAATGCCAAACAGTTATGTCCACTGGAACAAAAGGACACGGTACGTGTCAGATGTGATGGAAAATGGGGACCTGTAGCGAAGGTCATCAAAGAGACAACACCAAGATCCTACGAGGTACTTACTGAGTATGGAAACACACTGCGAAGAAATCGCCGTCACCTGCTGAAAGTGCCAAGCACCTGTATTGAAAGTACAGACATAGTTATCTCTGATGGACCAACTGAGCAAACACGAGGAGAGAAAAACTCACCTCTACAGTTTTCACTGAAAACATCACAAAAAAACTCACCTTCCACTGAGATAGGTGGGGAAAGACCACGTCGTCACGCAATGAAACCTAAAAGACTAATTGAAGAGTGTCAAGTTAGGTTTAAAAAAAAAAACTTTTACTTAGTATTTACTATTTATTTAGTTATATGCAACAAAGTTTTGTGCAGCTGATGTAGTACTAACTTGTTTCTTTTGTTGTTGCTGTTGTTATGAGTAAGTGCTGTTAAAGTTGACAGACCTTGTTTAAGTTATTGTTTAAAAAAAAGAGAGAGAGAGATGTACTGATACTGACTATTGTAACAGTTAACCAACAGAGGGCGCCGTTAAGCGGTGTTGCTTCATGTTGCTTGTAAACGGAGTTTGAGCAATAAAGCACTCTTGAGAATGGCAGTCTATGTTTACAGTCCAGTCAATACAATACCCTCATCTTTTTTTCAACACAAACGCGAAAGTGTGCTTGATAATTCAACAATACTATGTTATGGCCATCAGTTTTATTTGTTTCCAGCATTACCCATGATCATCAGCTTTCGTTGCTATGGAGACGGAGCCAGCCCGCTTTGCAATTGGGTGATTTCTTCAGTGATTTCTCATTGCGCTCAAACCACTTTCCAGGTAAGTTGCGAGGCTCATATATGCCCTGTCCCAAATGGAACCCTAAGCACTCGCGGTCTTCCTCTGAGTCCGCACTTTCGCGACGTAACGCCGCTTTGAATGTCGGGAAGAAGTCTGCTGTGGAGTCCGCATCAGCGCGGACTCGTCAAAAGTGCGCATCAAGGGCGCAAATCGACCGCAGAGGGGGCGCTCGCGAGCACCCTTCTGAGATCTAAAAATGACAAATGGGACACACTGCGGTCTCACGGACTTAACGGACACGCGCACGCGGCAGCCATTGTAACATACAACATATATAAACAACAAAACGCCAAACACAATTTAAAAGACATACAAGCTTTCTTTCCAATGCTTCCAAAAACAAGAAAAATACCTTGTATCACTCAATGCAATGTCATTTAAGACCCTAATAATAATACTATTTTTTGAAACACTCAATCTACATATAAAATTATACATACATTTTCTTAAAACAGCATTCAACGTAGGCACATTATTAACCACAAACATTTGGCTTGCACTTGACCACCTTGGGTGCTTAAGCAAAATTCTAAGTGCATCATTGAATGCCACCTGAAGCTTTCTCATATTTGCTTTGAAGTATTTACACCAAAGGTGGGCTGTATATAAAGAAGTACAGTATGCCCTAAATGGAGTTATTTTAACCTCATCTGTACACATACAAAATTTACGAGCAAGCATATTAGCCTGCCCATACAGTTTACAGCACTGGCGCTGCACATCATCATCATCATTTAAATCATTTTTAATGATGTGACCTAGGTATTTTACTTTATTTACTACACTGTAAAAAAAATGTGTATAGAAATTTCAGTATTACTGGCAGCTGCTTGCCAGTAACTTACTGTAGTTTTAAATTGATGTTATTTACTGGCAACAGTTTGTTCAAAGTTAAATGAACATTAAACATTAACAAGTCTTTATCTTTACAGAATAAAAATAAAATAACAGCCTCATGCAACGCATTCTGGGAACCAAAATCTGAAGGAAAAAAAAAACAGAAAAAGGTTGATGAAGATTTCTGGTTCCCAGAATGCTTTGCATTAGATTGTTATTTTATAATTTTATTCTGTAAAGACAAAGACTTGTTAATGTTTAATGTTCATTTAACTTTGAACAAACTGTTGCCAGTAAATATACATCAATTTAAATCTACAGTTAGTTACTGGCAAACAGCTGCATAACTACAGCAATTTTTTTTACAGTGTACATTTAAAACTTGGTCATCTAAATAAAAAGAGGGAAAATTTAGTTTATGGTCTTCTTTGGCTTTAACAATCATGATAACACTCTTTTTAATATTGAATTTTATGTCATGCTTCATACCATAGCTTGAACAGATTCGAAGCAACTGTTGTAAGCCTGCACTGTACGGAGACATAATAACAACATCGTCAGCATACATCAAATGATTAATGATTCTATCCCCTATCAGGCATCCAGTCTTACACTCATTTAATTCCACCGAAAGACCATCCACATATAAATTAAAAAGAAGGGGTGACAATAACCCCCCCTGCCGAACCCCATTCGTCGCATAAAACGGCCCCGATATATATTATCACCCCATTGCACTTTTAGAGTTTGATGTATGTACCAAAAATGCAAAATTCTTATCATATAAGGGGAGACCCCTCTTTCTTGCAATTTTGTAAATACCTTAGTATGATTAACTCGATCAAACGCCTTCGAAGCATCTAAGAAACACATAAAAACTGTGGAATTATGAGCATTGAACTTACTAGCTACTTCTTTTAACGAATATATGATCAGTGCTTACTTTTAAAGCCGAATTGATTATCCGTAGTTGTTAAATATGCTTTAATCCTATCCATGAGGATTTGTTCAAATATTTTAGAGAGGACACTTGCCAAAGCAATTGGACTATAGTTTATAGCTATATAGCCTATAGCTATACAAAATGTATGACTTTCTTTGCTATTAGATTCACATAGCCTACACGTTAGGGCAACGAATTAAAGCCCGTCCAAGGTTTCCTCATTATCATAAAAAAAAAAAATCCTGTGAAATTAGGCTTGCTAAATGGCTAGCCAACTTCAACATAAGTTTACTCTAACGTTAGTTATCTAGATGATGTCATTTTTTCTCGATAATCGTGGTTCACCCACAACTTTACTGTAATGTGTCAGTAATAACAATATTATCACTTCACTTGATCTAACGTTATCTACTGCACATAACGCTGGATTTAAATGGTTGACGAACCCCAGACACATGTCCCAAACTCTCGGACAGTGCGATCTCTATGTGTCATGCAATGTACTTTTTATAAAAACACTCACAAAAACACATGTCTGTATTAAAGAAAAAATGATATATTTGAAATGGAATTAAATAAGTACTTTTGGTGTCTTGTTCATTATATTTACTATGTTCACATCCAGTTTATTAGCAACACTGCACGAGCGTGAATCCCACGATCCGATCTCACAGGTGTCTGATCCACTACAAGAAGAGAAAAGTCCGGCTTGTCTGCTTTCTTCACTCCTCCCCTCACTGTAGCCGCCTACTCTCGACTATATTTCAGGCGAGGCAAGGCGCATCTCAAACAATGCATAGTATATGCATACGAAAGCGCGTTTGAGAAGAAACATGGAGACAAAAAAGTTTTTCGTTTTTTTGTTCACAGTGTCGGCATTCTTCGTGCACGGTAAGACATTTATTTATTTCTCTTTAGGTCAACGATTAAAAATAATGCATTTATAGAGTTCCTTTCTCAAACCAGAGATGTATTTAAGACCAGGGCTGCGTTTCCCAAAAGCATCGTAAGTTAACTTAAGTAGCACTTGAAAATCTTCGTAGAGCTATACGAGTGCTCTGGAGTAATCGTAAATCCCCAAGTGCATCGTAAGAAGACAGAGTTATGAGTTCTCCTGCTGCAGGACTAACGGCAGATTACACTTTTATCTAGATTTAACAGATTACACTGCAACGTGAGTATAATATAAGGTTTTGATTGTACTTTATTGTACACTTTGTTGTACTCGTGTTTTGTTTAAATTAATAAATGAAATAATTAAAAAAAGAAGAAAAAAAATCTAAATTAAACGAATGAACAAAAAAAATCATAAAATAAGTAATCTGGAAAATATGCTTTAAAGACTGGGCAAAATAGGGATGAATTAAAAAAAAATCTGTCAACGACGTGCACGAAAACCAGCCATGTATTGGGCATTTCTTGCGGAACTCTTTCACTCTTCTACGTATATGGGGAGGCTGCAGACCTGGAGCCGCAGTTAGTTTGCAATGTCCTCCCAGATGTTTTGTTTTTCCTTATTTGTATGGTGTCCTTTAAATCTGTTAAAAATAAAATCTTTGTTTCCCTCTATCTCCTCTAAAATGACATTTATTTTATCTTTTTGAAAGGTATCTTCTCTTGTTTTTTTTTGTTTTTGTTCAGCCATTTGTCAGCCTGTATAGGTGCTTTAGGCTATATCTATATCTTGTCTTGATTTCTAATCCACAACAAATGATTATTAGGTTAAACGTTCAGAATAGGATTCCATATAAGGTTTATTTCAGCACTTCGCGAATGGACAGCGACGCTTAAGTAGCACGTGGAACGCGTTCTCGCGCGTTCATGTTAAAGCGCATTTTTGGGAAATGCGCGTGGAATTGCGGCGAGCGTTCGTAACCTTGCACGTAGAGAGCGCTCTTTAGAGCTAAGATACATCGTTATCGGGAAACCTGACCCAGATCCAGGCAAAGGCCTGTCAGTCCAAGAAAGTAGTCTATAGCCAAAATATTAACGAGCCAAAATAATATTCAATAACTTTTATTAATTTTATAATTACTTTACCTTTACCTTCCGAGTCTTTCGTTCATTTGTCACGTGACATACGCAATGAACTGATCGATCATGAATCACCCATCAGGAGACAAGTTTCCATCCACTTGTCAATCGAATACCGATCTGAAGTTCGGTAAAAAAAAAAAAAAAACTCATGCGAATAAAGCTGGTGAAAGTGTGTTCTCTTACGAGAGGTTCTCTCGTAATGCGTAAGTAACTTACGCTACGGGTAAAGTTATCTTTTCTCGAGATCTGAGGCCAAAAATTATCCTTAATTTTTCACACTTTGTCAATGCAGTGCAGCAGACCAAAGCAGGCTAAGGGAGCGTGCTTATTGGCTGCCTCGCAGCAACTGCAGCAGCCTATCCATGAGCCTGGCATGACGTCACACCCAATGAGGACACTTCGCGCCCTTCGCGCCCTCCGCGCATCACAGCCCGCCAAAAGGGGTGTGGTCTACGTGTATTAAGGGAAGGCTCAGAGGCTGATTCTCTGATTTTCTTCTCTTCAGCGAGCTCTACGCACCGCTGGATCTTAAGAGCCGCCGCCGTGGAATCAAGCAATCAGCAAGCCTAGGAAGCGTCTGAGAAGACCGGCCGTTTTCGCCACCTTCAGCCATCCATGCCTGCTATGCTATCCGGCGTCATATCCTTTTCCACTTACACTACAATCTAAAAGAGCCGAGGCGTTTTTATCAAAATGCTTCGCACTTCCCGTGGCTCGTGCCGAGCCCCGCTCAGCGTTGGAGACCGCCTTGATCTGCGTTCTCTGCCTGGGCCAGGACCACGCAGCACTCGCCCTCGCTAATCGGGTGGCAGCGTGCTGTGTGATGAACCTCCGATGTCGACCCTGCGGGCTCGACTCGAGGCTTTCAACGTGGAAACTGTGACTCCACCCCCTGTTGGACCGCGCAAAAGAAGCGCCGTGCACAGCGCTTCCCGCTCTCTCTCCCTCTGTTTGAGCCGCGCAAACTGCGCCGTTCACAAAGGATGTCAGAGCGGACGGTCGCGGCGCTAGTTTTCTTTACGTTACAAGAAAGCTACCCCGCCCTCATGCACATTTCTCAGTCCCCTCGTAAGGTCAGGCGACTGGAAATGTGAATATTGCAGTAAACGAGCCTGTTATAATACACGCACGCCTGCAAATAAACGCCGTCACAAGACATGATGACGCTTGCTGGCTGTTCGCCCCGTTTGCGTGCGTCACTCACCGGCGAAAGGAAGAAAGAGTGTTATTCCCGCCGAGGCCTGACTAACCTCCATTTCTCACGCATTTGTCAGGAAATATCAATATTGCAGTAAACAAGCCTGTTATAACACACGCCCGCCTGCAAACAAACGATGTCACAAAGCGTGATGACGCTCTCTTATATGCTTGCGCTGACTGAAAGCTTATGTGTTTCCCCCTGTGGCTCAGTGGCGAAATCCTAGACTTTCGCGCCAGAGACCCATGTTCGAATCCTGGCTCTGGTGGCAGCTACAAACTATGCTGTCGTGTCTCCAAGCATATGAGCCTTCGAAGCATTTCGCTCAGTCAGTCCCCTTTACAAGGCTACTGCAGTGACGTTTTTTGCAGCCAACGAGCCGGTAATACAACCCGCTCGCCTGCACCCAAACACCGTTTCTACGGCAACCCAGGGAAATCTCAAAAGAGTATTATGTCTTCCGGCTCACGCCGTCTGTGTTTCAAGTGTAGTAAATGTGCCCACATCCCAGTGTTCACCCCTACACAAAAGCACTATAGCCCCTGGGTCTCCCACACTCACAGAGCACACTCTCTTTAAGCTGGCAAATGCCGCCCGAGTGCTGAATTTAATAAACATGCCCACAAATCCGTGCTCACGTTTAATTTCTGCGCGCTCTGTCACACGGCTAAAATAGCCTCATCTGGGTCATGTTATGAATGTATGTCACGTGCCCACTCACGAGCGCTCACTCATACTAACAAATACAGCTCCCGCGGCGCCGCTCGCAGATCACACAAAACGCTCCCCATTCAAAGTAATCGGGTCGTCATATAAGACAGCTAACCACCGCTGTCAGCGAGCCGCCGTATTCGAGCCGCCGTATTCGAGCACTCATACTGTTCAGATCTCAAATGTAAGTCACGTGCCCGCTCACGAGCGCTCACGCTTACTGAAAGCACTTGCAAAACAGCCCCCAGTCACAACACTCGGGACGAGAAGCCTCTCACAGAGCCCACTTTCATACAGCTGGCAAATGCCGCTCGAGTGTTAGATGTAGGACATGTGCCCACGTTTCCGTGCCCACGCCTACTCACTGCCCGCTCTGTTTCACGGTCATCCCCCATATACCACACAATATGTTCCCCGTACAAAGCTACCGGGACATCGTGTATAAAATGGCCGGCCATCGCTGTGTGCGAGCCGCTGTATACAAGCACCGAGAGCGCGCGTGCTGTGCGCGCACCTCCGAATCAGGTTCTCAAGCCCACAGAGTGCGGCTGTCAGAACCCGGAGGCCATTCTGCCCCTAGCTTTACATGCAAAAGCATGGGATGCTATTCAGGGCGCGTCAGAATGGGTGCTGAGCACAGTAAAGAAGGGCTATACACTGCAGTTTGCTCGCCATTCCTAAGATTCGCCTTCGACGGTCAGGTATACCAGTACACCGTCCTGCCTGTCCCTAGCACCCCATACATTCACAAAGTGCATGGACACGGCGCTCGCCCCCCTGCGGAGTCAGGGAATGCGGATATTGAACTATTTGGACGATTGGTTGATTTTAGCACAATCAGAGAAAGAGCTGATTTCTCACAGGTCAGTGCTTCTCAGCCACCTGGAAAGCTTGGGTCTCACGGTCAACTGGACCAAGAGCTCATTACTGCCCAGTCAGTCTACTTCTTTTCTGGGTATAGAACTGGACTCTGTGGCTCTGAAGGCGCGGCTGTCAACAGAGCGCGCGCGCCGTATTCAGCGCTTGGTCGCGTCTTTCCAGGAAGGCAGCATCGCACCCCTGAAAAAGTTTCAGAGGATGCTGGGCTTCATGGCATCGGCTGCAGCAGTCCTTCAGCTAGGTCTGCTGCGCATGCGCCCGCTGCAGCGCTGGTTGAACGCTCGTGTGCCTCACCGAGCCTGGGCGTCCGGCGGCATACGTATCAGAGTGACTCACAGCTGTGTCTCAGCCCTGAGCCCCTGGTCGGTAGCCGACTGGTACCAGCAGGGTGTGACAGTGGGGTCTGTCTCACACCGAAAAGTCATCTTGACGGACGCCTCCAACCTAGGCTGGGGCGCCGTTCTCGAGGGCAGACCGGTCTTTGGCCTCTGGTCAGACCAGGAGAAATGCCTCCACATAAACTGTTTGGAGATGTTAGCGGTCGAGAACGCGCTGAAGCGCTTCCTCCCGTTCATACAGGACCACCACGTTCTAGTCCGGTCGGACAATACGGCGGTGGTGTCCTACGTGAACCAACAGGGCGGAGTCAGGTCCAGACACTCTGCATTCTGACAAAACGCCTTCTGGTGTGGGCCCAGCATTCACTGCGCTCGCTGAGAGCCGCGCATGTGCCAGGCCTCATCAATGTCGTCCCAGACAGACTGTCCAGGAACAACATGCCTCTGGGAGAATGGTCCCTGCACCCCCAGACAGTCCAGCGGCTGTGGCACCTATTCGGCAGAGCGGAAGTAGACCTTTTCGCGTCGAAAGACAATGCGCACTGCCCAAGCTTTTTCTCCAAAAGCGAGGACGCGCTGACCCAGACCTGGCCCAGCCCGCCCGCTGTAAGCTTTCCCTCCGATCTCTATGTTACCACAGGTAATCAAGAGGATCAGGGAAGCGCGCCACTCTGTGCCCCTTATAGCTCCACGATGGGAAAACCAGACCTGGTTCCCAGAGCTGGTGAGGTTGTCACATGGAGCCCCATGGCCGATCCCGGTGAGGAGAGATCTCCTCTCTCAGGCCAGCGGATTTTTGGCACCCCCACCCAGAGGGATGGGCTCTGCATGCGTGGGTGATCAACGATTACTCGTTGCTTTGCCAGAAGGGGTCGTGAACACGATCACACAGGCTAAAGCGCCCTCCACGAGAAGGCTCTATGCTTCTAAATGGTCAGTGTTCGCCCAGTGGTGCTCCACTTAAGGCGCTGACCCACACACATGTGGTGTCGCACGGGTGCTTTCCTTCCTACAAGAGCTACTGGACAAGGGCAGGTCCCCCTCCACGCTCAAAGTGTACGTTGCGGCCATTGCTGCGTTCGCAGAGTCGACGCGCGGCCGCGCGCTAGGAAAGGATGAGCTCATAATCCGCTTCCTCAGGGGAGCTAGGAGATTGAATCCCCCGCGAAAGGTCTCGCTACCTCACATAGTCTGTCCAGATGGATAGTGGACGCTATTGCCGCAGCATACGCGTCTAAACACCTGCAGTGCCCAGTGGGCACTAGGGATGGGACAAAATATCGTTTGACGAAATATCGCGATACAAAACGTGACGAAACGCATCGAGGTCGAAAAAAATGGATCGCGAAATAAAGATAGATGGCACTGCTGCATGATTTGCGTAGTATATAAATAATTTAGTGTAGTATATGTGTGTGTATGTATATGGGGCAGACATACAGTCTATGGTGGCAGGCTGGCAGCACCATCTGCTGATCAAGCAGGGTAAAACTAAATGGAAAAAAAAAATTATATCCGGGGAACGGTGCGGTACGTCATCACGTCAAGACAGCGCATGTTGCAACAACACTGCAGTCTACAGCGAGCTAACAAATATTAGCATCAGTACCAACTGCCTTGCCCCCAAACAGCCGACCATGGAGTCAAATGTATATATATACCGTAAAACTTCAAATAATAGCCCGGGCTTTTATTTTCCCAAATCGTCGAACTGCACCGGCTTGTATTTGAGACAGGCGTCTATATGAGACCGGCCTTTATAATTTAGTGTTGAGATGTTGTTCATTGAGTCTAAGTAAGCCTAGAGTCTCTAATCTCTAAAAATCTCCAAATGCTCCACGTGAAACTGCGGTCTTCCGACCTTTTACTATCGTGTCAATTGATTTTGATTAATATGCGCGAGGGAGAGAGCAAGACAGCGCTCGTTTTGTTTGAAGACGTGAGAGTGCGCGCGCGCGGCCGGGGCTCTCTCTCTCTCTCTCTCTGCTCGTTATGCGCCCTGTCATTGTCAAGCGCAGCAGTCAATTCATTCTACATCACTCGCCGATCAAAAAAGGCTTTGGCGGGACACACATTTGCTTTGGCGGCCAAAGCAAATGAATAAGTTGTTGTTATACAGTAATATTTTTTTCTTTTTTTTCCTTTTTTGATATCGTATCGTGACGTATCGTATCGTGACCCTGGCATATCGAGGTGCATCGTATCGTGAGTTTAAGTGTATCGTCCCATCCCTAGTGGGCACCAGGGCTCACTCCACTAGAGGTATGGCCTCGTCGTGGGCATGGTCCAGTGGGATTTCTATTCACGATATCTGTACGGCGGCAGGCTGGGCCTCCCCCTCCACATTCGTGAGGTTTTATAACCTTGAAGTTCCCGCGTTGCAGGCTAAACTGTTATCAGTATAAGTGATGTGTATGATCTTCCCATTATGCATGCGCAGGCTACCGTCATATGTTTATTAGCTCTCCTGGTTGAGCTGCACATAAAGGATTGGATGCCTACCGTCTTTCGCTCTGTGTGTTTTGCCTAATTCTTGTGTACTGTGCTGGCCCGCGTTGCTGGCCACCTTAATTACAAACAAATAGAGACCGGCAGCGCCGCTCTGTATTCTGTTATATGTTCAAGAGTGATTATTACATGTGTTGGCCCGCGTTGCTGGCCATCTGTTCTCACTTGTATGCTCCCCGGGCTCCTAGGATGTATGCAATGTATGCTTGGCACGCACGGCGTTGCCAAAGACTTCCCGTAGCGTAAGTTACTTACGCAATACGAGAGAACCTCTCGTAAGAGAACTTACTCGGTTGCCTAACGTAACCTCTGTTCTCTCTAGAAGATGGAACAAGTATTGCGTAACCTGCCGTGCTCGCGCCATGAGCTCACTCGCTTCATAGAAGAAAATCAGAGAATCAGCCTCTGAGCCTTCCCTTAATACACGTAGACCACACCCCTTTTGGCGGGCTGTGACACGCGGAGGGCACAAAGGGCGCGAAGTGTCCTCATTGGGCGTGACGTCACGCCAGGCTCATGGATAGGCTGCTGCAGTTGCTGCGAGGCAGCCAATAAGCACGCTCCCTTAGCCTGCTTTGGTCTGCTGCCTGCTGCACTGCGTTGACAAAGTGTGAAAAATTAAGGATAATTTTTGGCTTCAGATCTCGAGAAAAGATAACTTTACCCGTAGCGTACGTTACTTACGCAATACTCATTCCCTCTTCTAGAGAGAACAGAGGTTACGTTAGGTAACCGAGTGTGTTTCCATCCAACGGCTTTAAAGCGAATAAAAACCTGTGCGTAAATGATGTCACATGCTGTTTTGCAATCAAATTAGTATATAGAATTGATTTGAGACATGTTAAGGTGTTTCCATTCATTTTCTCACTGAATTGCACAACATTCAAGCAAACATTTGCGAACAAAGTTTTGCCAGGCAAAATGGATCGCAGCGCAATAACTTTTCCATCCGCATTTATCGCATAAGCCGTATATCAATCAAGATGAAATCCGATGAGACCGAAAGTATTTCATTTGAGTCGATATTCATGAAATTCAATCGAATTTTACTGTTAAGGCATTTTTCATTTGATATCACTAAATGCGGATAAAAACGTGTGGATGGAAGGGACTACTGCAGGACGTCAAAACGACCGAAATTATCTGGTTGCGAATATAAAAAGAGGAGACTATTGAAGGAGAAAGCACACCAACAACAGTGGGGTTCGTTGTTAAAATATATTGATCCAGGGAGTAGGCTATGTGCGTGCTTCTGAAAGGCAAGTTAAGCTTTATTTGCTCTTTAGTTGTTGTTTAAGATGCTGAACCTGCTGATGATATAATGTGCTTGCGGACATTTCATTTGTGTGTGTTTTACGCACATAAGAAAGTGGTGTAAAGAGATTTGCAATGGTAATTTGAGGAGCAGAAATGTGATTATTTGGAAAAGTGCTGTCATGACTGCTTAGAAAAAAACGCCAGCAGGCATTTGCCTCCTGCATAAACTTTAACATTGTTGACATTTTGGGCACACTCGCGTTGCGCAATATTTGTGCGTTGCGTGTAGGCCTATGGCTTATTGGTCTTTGTGTGTTGTTGCTGTTTTGCAAATAGAGGGCCGGCACAATTGTTTTTTGCCTAGAGCGGCAGAAGTGCACTTAATAACACACTATGAGTCCAAAACTCTGAGCGCTGTGCATCCTTCTTTACTGAACTCTCATACAAGACCCAGACCTGAGCAATCAACAGATGATCAGTCTAACACATAAGTCAGTCAACTTAATCAGACACAGAGTGTCAAACCAAATCCACCACAATGCTCTTGTCTATGCACATTTTTCCGTTATTTGACAGTCAGAGACAATGGGCCATATTTTACCGATCTAAGGGCATGGTCTAGAAACTAGCAAAACACACTAGCGTCGCGCTTGGCGCTGCATTGCGCCTGGTGTAAGATGCGGCCCTTTGTTAGAAAGCACATTCCAGACTTTGAAGTTCAATTTCTCTCTGAAGCACTTTCTATTGATCTGGAGCCTGAGCCTTGAATTGGACTTTTAGGAGCAGAGAATGCTTTAAGTATCAGACATAGGCCATTTCACTATGAATGATGCTTGCAAAAAAACGTATTTTTAAAAGCAGATTCACCTTTGAGATGTGGGACGGCCTATCCAGTCTAATTTTAAAGCTGTTGGTATAGCTCAAAGTAGCATGTACAATGGTACAGAACGTTTGATGAGTTATTTATCCTGTATACTATAGTTACTCTTTTGGTGGCATTGTGCGTCTGTTATCTTTAAGAAAATGAAAATAAAGGGATTAAAAAAATTCATTATATGAATAAAGATTTTTTGTTTTATGGTGTTTATTATGATTTACAATACACATCATATAACCTAAAATCTAATATGTATGTTTGTCTGAGTGACTGTGTGAATCAATTGTGTTTTTATGCTGCTTGTTTGATCTAGAGAAACATTTTTATAGCATTTCCTCTTTTATTATTTTGTATGTCTGTCATAGACATTACATAATTTTCTGTTCATTTCTTCTCCAGGTGTGTCTGGTGTTTATCCAGAAGAAGTGTCAGTGATGGAGGGAGATTCAGTCACTATATGCACTGGTGTTGAAACAAACCAACAAACAAATATTAAATGGTATTTTAATAAGACGCTCATCGCTTTCATCACTGGAAATCTCAGTTATATCTGTACAGATGTTCGGTGTAAAAGTAATAAAGTTACTGAGAGGTTCAGAGACAGACTGAAGCTGGATCATCACACCGGATCTATGACCATCATGAACATCAGAACCACAGACTCTGGAGAATACACACTAAAGATCATCAACAACAGCGACAGCATCAAAGGCGACGACACTGAAACAATCTTCAAAGTTTTTGTTCATGGTGAGTCATTATGTCTGAAAGCATGTTATGTTTAAACCATATCATTGTGTTTGTATAATAGTGACATTCAGAGCTTTTTCTCTTTATCTGTATCATTGAACACGAACCGAATTACTTTCAGCTGTTTGTTTTTCCACTGATGATCCAGTAGTTTTTAAGTTTCTTTTGTTCTGTTCATTCCAGTTCTTTTCATCTGTTTAAATGCATCTATTATGTCATACTCATTGTTTTAATGCTGCGTTCCACGCAACCTGTAACCCGTGTTTTTCCAACCTTATCCACCCGTGAACTCGTACTATCGATGTACTCCCAGTTACGAGCTCTGACGTCACATAGCCCTCGAAACCATACAAAACAACAATGGCAGCCCCCACGGATGCAGTGTTTCTGCAGGCGCTACAGGTAGTTTGGCGTGACTGGCCTGGAACGCTGCAAAGTCGTGAGTCGTGGTTTGAAGTCGTGATTTACGTGCTCAAAAACCTGCCTGGAACGCAGCATTAGTTCACAATAAAGTGCAAAGAAATTGTAAATGTGTACAAATCTTGTAGTTTGTCAGTTTATCTCATATAATGATTATAAGTGTTTGCAAATCGTTATAAATACTTTAGATTTATAATGTGTTTATTTTGGAATAATATAATGACGAAATGTACATTTCAATGTAGTAATGCATTGTTCTAAAACATCTACGTGTGTAAAACCAACGCTATCTCACGACCAATTAGTACGAATTTGTACGAGTGATTAAAAGCTGGCTAATTCGTACGAATTTGTACGATTTGTCTAAACCCACGTGATGGGTAGGTTTAGGGGCGGGGTCAGAGGTAGGTTATTCGTACGAATTCATACGAATTGGGCAACTCGTAAAATATGTACGATTTAACAAAAAACGTACTAATTCGTACGAGTGAAGTCTTGTGAATTCGTACGAAATAGCCACCTCGTAAAATTCGTACGAATTGCCGTGGGTCTGTAAAAAAAAAAAAAATCTATACGAATAAAAAATTTGTCAATTCACCTTTATTTGTTTAGTGCTTTTTACAGAACAAATTGTTTCAAAGCAGCTTTACAGAGATAACAGGAAAATAATGTTGTAATAGTATTGTTAAATTCAAAATTATATGTCCTCAACTAAGCAAGCCAAAAGCCAATGGCGACAAAGGCGAAGAAAGGCGAAGAAAGGCGAAGAAAGGCGAAAAAGGCGACAGTGGCAAGGAACCAAAACTCCATCAGTGGCAGAATAGAGAAAAAAAGCTTGGGAGAACCTAGGCTCAGTCAGGGGGGCAGTTCAACAAACGAACAGTGTATGATTATGATTTAGGCAGCATAATAGGTCAGAAGTCAGATGGGATCATAACTTTCAAGATAATTATCCAGTTCATCTGGTTAGGGGTCGGAGTCATCACGCCGGTGTGGAGATGAGGTTGTTGAGGTGTCCATGAGGCCTTCACAGTGTTGAGGAGGCTGGCACTTCAGGGATGCGTTGTCGTCGTGTCATGTGATGGTCCTTCATCAGATCCGGATACGGCGGTTTGCGGTAAACCTCGGGATAAACAAAGAGACTAGGGGCCGATCTCATTTCTCTGTCTTACCCCTTCCCCTACCCCTTTGTCTGCGTCTTCCCCTTGCCCCTCGATACCGAGTGAAAGGGGGTGGGGGTGAGAACGTTCCTCTAAGAAATGAGACACCACTCGATTACCGTTTGCGTCATCTTCCCTTGCCGCTAGCTGGCTGCTACGTCAACAGAGGCGACAAGCGTTGACATAAACAAACGAAGATGTACATTACACACATTAATTGCTCAACAGTAATAAATATTACAACATGTACATATAACAATAATACATATTCAAATATAAACTCTTAAAACATTAATGTATGAAATTAATAGGGCCTATGTAAACAGTTGTGCAATTGAACAGGTCATTTTTAAAACAATGATACATATTCAAATGTAAACAATATAAACTCTTAAAACATTAATATATAAAATTCATATGTAAACAGTTGTGCAATTGAACAGGTAATTATTTTCACCAACCAAAACCTTGTGCATGTCTCCATAGTACTGCCATGTAGCAACACTGACCTCACCCTGGTCTGTCCCTGAGCCGGTTTTTGGAGTCCTCAATTCCTGACACACACACACACACACACACACACACAATAAACAACCGGCTAGTTGATACATTCATTAGGCAATTGGAAATTATTTTAAACTTGACATCATATACCTTGTATTTTTGTTTTAAATTCTCCCATTTTTTGGAAGCCTGCTGTCCAGTCACCTTGCCCTCTAGGCCAATCTCTTTCACAAATTTCCTGCATCACAACCGACAGCTCAAACATTCAGCATTTTAAGCACAACACAGAAATTAAAATTCAGAAAAACAGACGCAAGAATATGATTGAACGATGAATTACTCACTCCCATTGTTGTTTTGCCATTGTTGTGGACTTCATGAAGTCTTTTTCATTATCTGCCCTGAAGCAGATGAGTCGCCGAGTCTCCTCAGGTGTCCCTGAGGGAAAAGGAAAATATACGTTACCGTTAACTTGCTAGGTGAATCACGTAGGGTAAGATAGCTCTACCAATATCAAACCAGTCCACCGGTAAAATCAGTCAAGGAATAGTAATGTCAAGCAAATTCACTTCACACTGATTTCACCTAAAAACCATAATATGAAGTGTCATATCAAGGATTATCAGATAGCTCAGCTCGACAAATAGCGCATAGCTGCTAGCTAGCGGTTTACTACCGATTCATTCAAAACATAAACATTGCAATTAAAACGGCTTGAACATTTTATTAAAAGTATCATGAAACACGAGTGTCATAATTATAATATCAATTAAACTGCTGAAAATACTTACATGTGTGCGACTCCTTGACAGTTCGACGTTCAGCCATGGAAAAAATTTGAAGCCGGCACTTTTGAGAAATTCCTATGTTGTTACCCCTCTTATTCAAGTGTGGTCCTCCGCAAACTTCGTTTCAAGGGCTATGTAGCCCTACGCCTTGGCCCTAGCCCTTAATCAGAATGAGAATTGAGACACCACTTCCCCTCACATGAACGCGCTAAACCGAGGGGGAGGTGTAAGGGTAAGAGGTAAGACAGAGAAACGAGACGCAGCCTTATATTAGCGTAGACGCCATCCTTCTTATGATGTACAAAGTACATCAGGATTTATGGGAAGTGTTCCCGGTTCCAGCTGATCTAAACTATGCAGCCTAACATTGAATTATAGAAGTCTATAATGTGTTATGTGTATGCTAAGCCAAAGAGATGTGTTTTTAGTCTAGCTTTGAACTGGCAGAGTGTGTCTGCATCCTGGACAATGTTAGGAAGATGATTCTAAAGTTTTGGTGCTAAATAGGAAAAGGATCTACCGCCAGCAGTCGATTTTGATATTCCAGGTATTATCAACTGGCCGGAGTTTTGAGATCGCAATAGACGTGAAGGACTAAAATGCATTAAGAGCTCGCTCAAATACTGCGGAGCTAAACCATTTAGTGCTTTGTAAGTAATCAGCAATATTTAAAAATGTATACGATGTAAAATAGGCAGCCAATGCAGTGTTGACAGAACCGGGTTAATATGGTCATACTTACTGGTTCTGGTAAGAACTCGAGCTGCTGCGTTTTGGACCAGCTGTAGTTTGTTTATTAAGTGTGCAGGGCAACCACCCAGTAGAGCATTACAATAATCTAGCCTTGAGGTCATGAACGCATGAACTAATTTTTCCGCATTTGTCAGTGAGAGCATATGACATAATTTAGATATATTTTTAAGATGGAAAAATGCGGTTTTACAGATACTAGACACCTGACTTTCAAATTAAAGATTGGTATCTCAGAGCACACCCAGGTTCCTAACCGACGACGAAGACTTGACAGAGCAGCCATCAAGTGTTAGACAGTATTCTAGGTTATTAGGTGAGGAAGTTTTTTGTCCAATAATTAGGATCTCTGTTTTTTCAGAATTTAGTAGTACATTTCTAGTCATCCAATTTTTTATATCAGCTATGCATTCCGTTAATTTTGTGAATTGGTAAGTTTCGTTAGGTTTTGAAGAAATATACAGCTGAGTATCATCGGCATAACAGTGAAAGCTAATTCCATGTTTCCAAATGATATCTCCTAAGAGTAGCATGTACAGAGTGAACAGCAGCGGTCCTAGTACTGAGCCTTGTGGTACGCCATACTGAACTTGTGATCGATAAGACATCTCTTCATGTACTGCTACAAACTGATAACGGTCAGATAAATATGATTTAATCCATGCTAGTGCAATTCCACTAATGCCAACATAGTTTTCTAGTCTATTTAACAGAATGTTGTGGTCAATGGTGTTAAATGCAGCACTAAGATCGAGTAACACTAATAGAGAGATACAACCACGATCGGATGATAAGAGCAAATCATTTGTGACTCTGATGAGAGCTGTCTCGGTACTATGGTACGGTCTAAATCCTGATGGAAAATCCTCGCAGATATACATTTTTTCAAGAAAGGAACTCAGTTGTGAGGATACTGCTTTTTCGAATATCTTTGACAGAAAAGGCAGATTCAAGGTCGGCCTGTAATTGACTTATTCTGTAGGATCAAGTTGCGTTTTTTTAACAAGTGGTTTAATCATTGCCAGCTTAAAGGTTTTTGGTACGTATCCTAGAGACAAAGACGAATTAATGATATTAAGAAGAGGATCTATGACATCTGGAAGCATCTCTTTCAGTAGTTTAGTCGGTATAGGCAGCGGTAGGCAAGTTCGGTCCTATAGAGCCACTGTCCTGCAGAATTTAGTTCCAACCCTAATTAAACACACCTGAACAAGCTAATCAATGTCTTCAGGATTACTAAGGCTATAGCCAGGTGAGGTTTTTTTTAGTGTTGGAGCCAAACTCTAGGACCGAACTTGCCTACCCCTGGAGGGTCTAACATACAAGTTGTCGATTTAGATGAATTAACGAGTTTGCAAAATTCACCCTCTCCTATAGCAACAAATGATATTAAGTAATAATAACAAGATAATTCTTGTTGTGGAGTTTTTTTCCTCAAAAGATCCTCCAGCATCTGTTGGTTTGTGTTTCAGGTGTTTCTGCAGCTGAACGAGATAAAATGAGGAGAAAGTCAGTGAATGAGGGAGAATCTGTCACTTTAAATCCTGGTGTAAGAAACCCCGATGATTTGATGAAATGGTATTTTAAAGACACTCTCATCGCTAAAATCACTGGAGATCAGAGTCAGATCTGTCCAGATGTTCAATGTAAAGAGAGATTCAGAGACAGACTGAAGCTGGATCAAGGATCTCTGATCATCACACACACCAGAAACACACACTCTGGAGAATATAAACTGAAGATCAGCAGCTGCAGATTCTGCGTCATTCGGAGCTTCAGTGTTTCTGTCACTGCATGTGAGTATCATTTAGTCATTACAATTTAAGAATACATCATTTTAAGTTTTATTTTATAACAAATGCTTTGATTTGAATGACAATTTAAAGGAAACCTGTGTGGACAAAGACTCTTGTGTTTCAGATTCGCCTGTGAATGCGTGCATGTGCTTGTGTGTGTGTGTCTGTGTGTGTTTGTGTGTATATGTGATTATCTCATTATTTCAAAGGAGACTACGTGGAAAAGGAGGACTAGGTAAAATATTTAACTTTTATGTCTTTGTAGAAATCTTATGAGATTCTCAGTAGAGTGCAACAAAACTCCATTCATTTTATCCGTAGGGAAATTTATTTTTACTGATAACTTATAAACCTTTAAAATACAGCCCTACTGTGAGCTACGAGGTTATTAATCGATAATATTTGCTTTTGTTGAAGCCGTCAGTCTGCATTATTTCAACTTATTTACAAAATAATCATGTTTAACTGTGAAATTTGTTATGGAAAACTACATTACCCATGATGCTGTACAGAAAATATTCCACCAATCAGGGAGTGGAAACAAGCTAAATGTGCCAAAATATCTCTTTAGCTCAGCCCACTTCCATGAAGCAATTTCCGTAATCGAGACGATCTCATACGCTCTCAAAATACTAAAATACACTCAATATTTGCATATACTGTTTATATAATATTCTGCTCTTATTTACTGTAGTTACTTCAATATTATTAAATTCAACATTAACCTACTTATCATCTTGATATATTCATAGAACAAATGATGTGATATTTAGGAAGATGGAAACACTCAAATCAACATTTAACACTATATTTGCACTGAGACAACTGAAACCTTTAAGACAAACATGAGTTCTCAGGACAGTCAACATCATTATTCAATTTACAAATGTATTAAATGCACAAATGTAAAGATTTGCACTACACAACTTGTACTGTCAGTTTTTACTTGACGTATACACTCACCTAAAGGATTATAAGGAACACCTGTTCAATTTCTCATTAATGCAAAAATCGAATCAACCAATCACATGGCAGTTGATTCAATGCATTTAGGGGTGTGGTCCTGGTCAAGACAATCTCCTGAACTCCAAACTGAATGTCAGAATGGGAAAGAAAGGTGATTTAAGCAATTTTGAGCGTGGCATGGTTGTTGGTGCCAGACGGGCCAGTCTGAGTATTTCACAATCTGCTCAGTTACTGGGATTTTCACGCACAACCATTTCTAGGGTTTACAAAGAATGGTGTGAAAAGGGAAAAACATCCAGTATGCGGCAGTCCTGTGGGCGAAAATGCCTTGTTGATGCTAGAGGTCAGAGGAGAATGGGCCGACTTATTCAAGCTGATAGAAGAGCAACTTTGACTGAAATAACCACTCGTTACAACCGAGGTATGCAGCAAAGCATTTGTGAAGCCACAACACGCACAACCTTGAGGCGGATGGGCTACAACAGCAGAAGACCCCACCGGGTACCACTCATCTCCACTACAAATAGGAAAAAGAGGCTACAATTTGCAAGAGCTCACCAAAATTGGACAGTTGAAGACTGGAAAAATGTTGCCTGTCTGATGAGTCTCGATTTCTGTTGAAACATTCAGATGGTAGAGTCAGAATTTGGCGTAAACAGAATGAGAACATGGATCCATCATGCCTTGTTAGCACTGTGCAGGCTGGTGGTGGTGGTGTAATGGTGTGGGGGATGTTTTCTTGGCACACTTTAGGCCCCTTAGTGCCAAATGGGCATCGTTTAAATGCCACGGCCTACCTGAGCATTGTTTCTGACCATGTCCATCCCTTTATGGCCACCATGTACCCATCCTCTGATGGCTTCTTCCAGCAGGATAATGCACCATGTCACAAAGCTCGAATCATTTCAAATTGGTTTCTTGAACATGACAATGAGTTCACTGTACTAAAATGGCCCCCACAGTCACCAGATCTCAACCCAATAGAGCATCTTTGGGATGTGGTGGAACGGGAGCGTCGTGCCCTGGATGTGCATCCCACAAATCTCTAGGGCTATTTTCGACTAAGGATTTTCATAGTCGAATCTGATTCGTTAGATTTTGCCGTAGTCGACTGATATTCGAACCTTTTTTTTTTTTTAAAGGGTCACTTCACCCATTTGCATTAAGGTTTGTATTGTTAGAAACCCAGTCATATATTATAATGATGGTGGAATTTTGCTTGTTTTTTTTTCTGAGATGGGAGAAAAAAGGATCTAAGTGTTTTACTTCCGTCCTATCGTGACGTAAATATCGTCATTTTGCGTCACGATAGGACGGAAGATAAATTTCGTTGCATATTAAGAAAACTACAGCCTTTAGCTCATTATTATTCAAGGGCGTGGGACCCACTCACCCCACCGGCCTATTACAGATCAGTGGGTGGGACTAAACCTGAAGAAACTAAACTATTAATCCGCCATCTTGCTTGGAAGACAGCAAGCTAAGCTAACAAGCGCTCAAGGAGTTAGATTTACCATAATGCCTGAATTTACGACACACGATATGGAAGACGAGGATTTTGAAAATCTTTTGCTCGAAACTGATGTTCGTGGCTATTTATACGAGCCGCAATATAGTGAAGAGCAGCTGAGGCTGATGGAGGAACAGGAGGCGGACGAGGAGCCCGGACTGGCTCGAGCTGGGCGGACTGCTGGTGCCTGTGCTCTCGCTGTGCGCTACGGACACAGATAGAGTCCGTCTGCTGTAGAGAATTTCAACGATAGCAATTTCTCCTGGACGAAATCTCTGAATCAGACGAGCACACGGACGTTTGTGTTGTGATGTGAACCATCCTCGTGTCGCACCGCATGTTCTGACTGAACCAGGTATCATGCAATAATTCACCATATAGAAAGAAATACAAACGAGGAGTAACGTTAATTCGCTAATGAGTTTGCCAATGTAACGGGGTTCGTTGTTGTGGGAAGAATGAGGCGGGAACCGGCAAACATTTAAACATTTTAATAGTAAAATAAACAAAAACAAAAGTATAAGCCAGCAGCCCCTCACTGTTGGCCACACACAACAGAAACAAAACACAACATAAAATCAGGCCTGTTCCTCAGTCGATCTGCCCTGTCGTCGCTCCTCGTTTTATGCGTCCGCTCCTCGGTGAGAGATGAGAGAGAGACCGGTGCGTCTCATCGGTGTCGTTCATTATCACTCACGCCACCGGCCTCGCGCAGTCATCTCACGTGCCTCGGCTCGCCATCGTCCTGCTCGCCACAGCCAACTAACTAGCTATAAATTTTGTGTAAAATGAATTTCTAACTCTGGTGGCAGCTAACGTTAGCCTTGTAGACGGAAGAGGGATTTGTGATGTTTGCGCTGCTGTTCTGGATTAGTGGGAGTGGCTTGCGGAGCTGTGCAATGTGGTGCATTGTGGGAGTTGTTGTCTTACATACAAATGCGCCCAAAAGTTATTTTCTGTCTTTTCTCTGTCAAGAGGGCACCAAATTCAAAATTTCTTTTACACTTCGACTACATATATGACCCACTTTCAATAAAGATTAATGTTGAAATGGGTGAAGTGCACATTTAAATAGCAGAGCGACGTTCGGTTGAATAACTGTTCGTCTGTTATAGGACAACTCGCTCTACGTTTATTTAAAATGAACAGCAAGACAACTAGAAGTGAATGTGCTTTCCATTAAATGAATCCTTAACAAAAAAAAAAAAACGTTGCAATGAATGTGCTTTGTTTTAAATAAATCACACAGTAAACAAAACCTTAACAAAAAAAACTTTGCAATGAACTTTGCAATTTAGACGCGCAAACTGTGTGCCGGTGCGGTGAGACGTTAAGCCTTGTTTATACTCGACGCGTCCGCACGAGCGCGAGTCTCCGCTGACTGCGCGCGCACCTCTCCAAACGGACGAGGCGTTTATACTCGACGCGCTCGCCGTTGTGCTATTCTGTGAAACGACAGGGGGCGACTCGGAGTAATTCTCCTCTAAACCACCAGGAATCAGCAGTGAAGAAGTAGTTTGCCGTTTATTAGTAGTTTATTAATAGCTGATTCATATTAAAAGAGTAATAAATGCAGTAGGTGTATTCTACTTTCTTGTACAAACTCGTTAAACAACTGAAGCCTTATTGAAGAGTGTTTAAACCTTAATTTCATCAGCAGGGCTTACTTCTGCTATTGTAGGCTTATTTTATAAATGTAAGCAGTTACTTTAGACAAGTGCAAACTGGGTGCTTAATGCAAATGTGTTCCTATTCACAAAATGAGAGGCTTTTATGGTCGCCCATCAATGCAAATGTCTCTGTGTATAGAAGGATCATAAACATGCTGGTACAGACGTACCAGTTCGGCCAGATTCGGCTCGAAGTCGTTCACCTTCGGATGCGGCGCCGCGCGCGATGTTACAAAAAGTGCCGTGCACACCGCCAGGCGAAATGGGGTCTTGCGCACCCAACGCGCACGACCGCCCACACCGCAATGACGTCATTTTTGCCGCGCGCACTTCGCGCTCTTGCGGACGCGTCGAGTATAAACAAGGCTGTAGCCTACATGCTCGGGCAGATTCGGCTTGAAGTCGTTCGTCCTCGGATGCGGCGTCGCGCGCGCTGTTACAAAAAAAGCCGTGCACACAGCCAAGCGAAATGGGGTCTTGCCGGTCTTGCGCACCTTCGCGCTCGTGCGGACGCGTCGAGTATAAAGGCTTTACTCGTGCACAGACCTCTCCTGAATCATCTCCAGCAGTAGCAGCCTCCAAAGCTCCAACTCCGCCTCTGTTTCCCTCGTAAGCTGATATTAGTATTTAAACATTCTCTATGATAAAAAATGTTTGTAAAAAAAATTTGATTAGCACGGTTTTGGCGGTTATTGAGTTCTAATGACGGTGTTCAACTATAACCGTCGGTCTCGCTGTTATATAATAACTGTCACACCCCTATTGGTTACATAACACTTAATGAGGTTTGATAAACAAGGTTCGGGAGGAGCAGGTGCAGTTAATTAACCCAATCAGCACCAGTGGGGAGCAATCAGTAATCAATCTAGGACAGGATAATATCAGCAGAACCCACACTGGTTCCTTGACAGTTTATCAGCATCCCACCTCCACCCCATCTCCTCTCTTTCAGTTCCATCTCTAGTTCCATCTACTCTTACCACGGGGGAGTACTCTGGGTTCGGGCAGAATTCCGAGCTCGGAGCCCTCCACCCGGACAGCACGCACAATCTTTATCATAATAATTATATGTAGATGCGAACTCTTGAACCTACTATTCGAGTATGAGGTTCATAGTCGAATCAGACCTCTCCGAATCGAATCGTCGAATCCTCGACTATTAGAAGTCAGCCCTACAAATCTCCATCAACTGCATGATGCTATCCTATCAATATGGGCCAACATTTCTAAAGAATGCTTTCAGCACCTTGTTGAATCAATGCCACGTAGAATTAAGGCAGTTCTGAAGTCGAAAGGGGGTCAAACACAGTATTAGTATGGCGTTCCTAATAATACTTTAGGTGAGTGTATAATGAGAATGATATGATTAAACAAAGTTCAATTTAAAAAAATCACAAATATATTGTAAATATAATTTCATTTGCATCTTTACAGATTAAAACTCTGAGATATGTCACAATGTTTATGATATCAGTTTCTTGAACGTCTGGATCTGATGTCATAAAGCAGAACAGGGACAGTAGCCACACCCACCAGAGCAGAGACGACCAATCGGATCACAGCTTCAGTAGAACCACAGCAGTGAACATGGACTTCTGAGAGAGAAAAAGCAATGATAAAATAGGATTGTGGTTTTCAACAAGCTGGCTTTGTTTGGAAATTAAACATTCATTTATTTCACTTACACTGTTATGTTAAGAAGTATACAATACGTGATGTTCAATTAATATTCATATAATTGCTTACAATAACACATGTAATGTGGAACTGCACCACTAGGGGCTCTAGAGGTAAATTGTTGAGTAATGCAGAAAAAAGAAAGAATAAAGTTGGAAAGTTAGTTGTACACCGCATGGAGTGTGTTCTGTGAAAGGGTGAAATCACCACACACTGAAAGTTTCACTAGATATGACATGAAATAAGTTCCTGAACAGAAAGAACGGGATACGCTTAAGCTAGTGTAAGCAAGGCTCACGTGGAGTTCACTTCAGTGCGGGCTCTGCAGAAGTGTGCATTTGTGTACAGTGACCATTGTAAGTCCACAAGACCTCAAGTACATGTAACCCTTCTAGCGGTTTCGTAAGTATACCTGCCAACTAATTTAATTAGCTACGGATCAAATTGGGCTAATATCAGAACTCTAGGTACGACTACGGAGCCTGAAACAATAGAATGTCATTAGAAAACAGAGGACACAACCCAGGTGAAGCTCAAAAGATGTATTATACAAATGAATGACAGTTATTTACAATCCCTGCCTATCTAAGCCGGCTTCCTGAGTGCACATTCGCACACTGAACCCAAAATAAATAATTTCAAACAAAAGAAAGAGTCCATAAAAGTCTTTGGTGTTTGTGTGTGTTCCTCGCAGTATGTATGTTCGTTTCACTACCCGGGTAGGTTTATGTATGTTCTTATCTGTATGTAAAGAAGGCACAGGATGAAGAGGGTTCCGAAGATGCCACGGCTGGCCACACCAGGCTCTCGGTCCGTTCAATGGTTTCTGTGGTTGGCTCGCCACTGACCGCAGGTCAGGTTCAGATGATTTATTCCTCTCTACAAAAAAAACAATCTATGCATACAGTACAGAATACTGTACATTAGTTACTGTTGCCTCATTTTCATTCAAATCCAATCAACTCATGTCCATTCAACTGTCAAATCAATATATCCAATTGTACAGGATATAAACACTCTAATCATTATGTAAATGAAATACAAATCACACCATATAAGATAGGTCAGATCTAATAAACAACAATCAATCAATCATGTACTTCCATCTCGCAGCATAAAATAGAATCATGAGATTTCTGAACCTAGATATTTATGTCTTTAACTTCTTTTAAATCTATTTATGCATCTTAATGACATTTTAACATCACATTTTAATATATTCATTCTTTTTTAACAGTTAGGATGAACTTATGTTCCTCATATACTGATCAAATATGTATATTGGCAATTAAATGAACTAAATCACCCTTATCTTACAGATAACAAACAATAAAATAAATACTCCCTCAATCAAATGACTTATAAATCAACAAAACAGAGTATAAAACACTCTTAACGTTGTGACTACTATAAAAGATCTGCTTCAATAGTTACTATTTAAGCTGAGCTAACAGCAGAGCTAAAATCAGGACAAATTCACATTGTAAATACTAGTGATTAGCACGCGGCTAGCGCGATTAGCGATCTTTTATGAGCATCTTAAACAGCATAACACAATCTGAATCTGTGTCTATATGGTATCATCAGATAGTAAGAATCAGGATCACAACTCCGATTGGTTTTATAAAACAGTATTTTTCACCATGCTGGAGCTAACACGGCCAGCATAACACTCACATCAATATTAACTTTCTTACCGAAGGTATCTTTTGGAGTTCGCAAAGTCGTGCAAATTATCTTTCTCTCTCACAGCTTTCAACCTAATAAATACATAATATTTCAATATTTAGTACAATATTTCTCTTAGAATTTATATCTCTCAGAGGATATTTCCATACCAGTCGATGCTTTCGGACAATGTCTTCAACGGAAGAGAGGTAAGTTTTTTTTTTCAAAACTCCCTGGACTGGAGTGTACGCCCCACCCCCTGGTGGATTAGAAGGTTTGCACTTCAGTAACCTTGTGTGGGTTACATACACATGAAGTGTGCTATTTGTGACAGGGCCTTAGAGAGTGTGGATGTGTGTTAAGTTTACTGCGCTTTGGCACTTTTCAGAGCTGAGACAGTCTTACTTCATGTCGCATGCACCCGCTGTCTGATTCCAGAACGTCATTTTAGAGCTTGTAACGGAGGTTTGACAACACGTTTCTTTGCAAGTGTGTGTCTGTCTGTACTGTATGTAGTACGTTTGAGAGAGAGAGAGAGAGAGAGAGAGAGAGAGAGAGAGAAATGGGAAAAACAGAATATGTGCTTTTTGGACATAATAAAACATAATTTTGTCTAAAAAAAAACATTGAAATAATTTTTTTGTTTTTATTCTATTGTTTATTTTATATATTTGCTTGTTCGGTGTCGCTGTGGGTTTTGATTATTTTACTGTTGAGGGTTGTAAGGACTTTTGAAATAACTGAAATCACTTGGCGAAGTGATATGGAACGGTAATGCTGTCAAAACCTACTTTAGCTGTTTCCCTGAAAATAATGTAAGCTTCGGAACGTTCGTCAACCAATCAGATTCAAGCATTCAACAGCCTGGTATAAATCAATGGCTGCGTTCCAAACCGCATACTTCCCTACTATATAGTATGGGAAAAAGAGTAGGCGAGCAAAAAAGTATGTATGAATCCAAAAGAGTAGGCGAGAATTACCTGGGTGACGTACTAATTATCGCGAGATTCGGACTTAAGTGCGTTCGAATATGCCTACTTACCTACTATATAGTAGGCGAAAACAGTACGTGAAGGAAGCAGTACGTTCGAAACATCAGTATTCATAAAAGAGTAGGCGAGAAGTTCCCGGATGGCTTACTGCTTCCGGCCAGATTTTTGAGTGCTGTCCGATGCGTACTCTTCTATCCCAGGAGGCCACGCGAGAGCATACGTCATTATGAAACATCACAGAGATTGCGACGCCGGGGGTTTTCAAATGTGAGTAAACACGGTTTCTTATGTGTAAAACTACTATAGAGTAGATGTTTTAACTGTTGATGGTGTAAAGTAGTTAGACAGTATAGTATAGTTGTGATTTTGCTGTAAAAACATGTTTTGTATAGCTAGCTAACAGGGGAGCTCTAAGCACACGTAACGTCTCTAAAGTGGATTTACATAACATCTTAAACACGCTTATTTAAAATGTCTATTTACATCTGAAAGGAAAATATTGTAAGTATTGACATATTGCAGATGAGCACATCACAACATGAAAAAGACATCTGAGTGATGTATGTGTGGCATTATTATAGGATAACGTTAATTCACTGTTGTCAACACTGTTGACATTAGACACATGTGCTGTAAATAAGGTAAATAAACAAATCTATAAAGTAACTAATCGTGTTTTTATTCAGACTGGTGTGAGCACTGAGGATGAGGAGCCCAGAGCTGAATCCTGGAAACGGTGCCATGGATGAGACACTCCATCTCTCCACCGGCCCTTATGAGACGCTCCATCTCTCCATCTGCCCTTATCGCCTCAGATTGTGAAGCGCAGCGCAGCAACAAGCTCCGGCACGAAGGCACGGTCACCTCTGGTGAATTCATCAGAGTTAAGCCGCAGAATGGGAACCGCTGTGTTGAGATGGCAGTAGGATGTGGGGTTCAGCGCCTGTAAATACATGCTTGTAGTTTGAATAAAGATTTGTTTCATGGGTTGTTGAATTGTATATGCATTTGTTTATTGTGTGATGGTTACTTTTATTTGTTCTTTTACTCATTTATTCATGTTTCTTATTGTTGTCAGTATATAAAATATAATTATTTAATGTATGCATGCTTGACTGACAATTGAGGTGTTCGCGTGTATTCATGCATAACTCATATGACAAAACAAATTACATTTTGCTTGTTTTATTAAATTATATCATTTTTAGTATATAAAAAAAGAGTAATATAATTAAGTATTGGTCAGCATTTAATATTATTTTGTTTAAGTTTTGGGGTGGGCTAACAATGCAATTCATTCTGAGGTAATATTAATTTTCAAGGAGCGATACTTACATTTTTCGAGTATAAAGTCAACAGTTTTCTCCAAAGGAGATCTTCGAGCAGCGGCCCGTCTCCTTTGTGCAGACATTACAAACGCCGAGGAAAACTGTTCTAGGTTGTGCTGTCGAGTTACTGATGTTATGAAGTGTTAATGCACCTGTCGCTCATATAATTTAAACTTATTACATAAAGATCATAGAAAGATACCATAGTTGTATCTAACAATGAACAATCATAATGACAAAACAGAAAACATAAGGATTATTGTTTTATGTACATCATAATATGATATTTATACACAGGAAAAAAGAACAATAACAAGGCTAAATATCTTTAAATAGTTCTTCATAATAGGCCCTACATTAAAAAATTGTTTTGTTGTTATAAGTCTGAGGGATGAAACGAGAGGTAAATTCATCAAGAAAAGAGGAAAACTTAAAGGAGAAACTTTTTGGGTATAAAATAAAGAAATTAACAACATATTCAAGAGATGACGATTTTGGGGTTTCTTAAAAACAATCGTTATAAGGAACTGTGGGTCACATTAGTAGGGTTTAAAATATAACAACTTAAATCAACCCTAAATGTATTCACAAAATAAATTGGCAGCTGTTTCTTCAACAATACCACAAAATGAGCAAGTTTCATCAATATCAATATATTTACAGATAGATGAATTAAACGTGTCGTTCATCTTTTAAGTTGTTGCGCTTGTGATAACGCGTCGTAGGTCACATGATAACGTCAACATGGCAGATGATGTCCGGATCGCATTCATACTCAACGAGATTTGGCTATAAAAGAGGGAGTTAAGATGGCGGAGTGAGTGGTAGCACTTTTGCAGGCTCCGGTAAAAAGTTTTTTTTTAGTCCTTGAAATGTGATAAACTAGTGTAACAACCCTTCTACTAAACAGACATATAACGTAGTGTCTAAATTAAGGGACAAAAATAAGTTATCATAACATTCTGGAGGTTTTTTGGAATCATGTCCGTCGATCACAACTACAACTTGACTGCTCTCCACGAGGCATGCGAAGATTTTGACATTGAGGAAGAAATAGAAGCGGAGCAACATTCATCCAAAGAAGACAAAATTAACAAAGAACATACACCAATTAAACAGCCGAATCCAAAGAAACAGAGACACCAAAGAGAAGTTGAGGACGTGAATACTGGCGCTGCAATTTTACACGCAGTACAAGCTCTGACCAGAAAAATGGACGAGCAGACGGAACTTTTGAAAAGTTTCGACAGACGTATTGAAGCTAACACAACCGCAATTAAAGAAAATCGAGAAGAAATCGGCGTGCTTCAGAAAAAAATAGGAGGCCTTCAGAGAGAAAACAGCCTGTTAAAAGAAGCATGTGCAGAGCAAACCCGATACAAAAGAAGGTGGAATTTGAGGATGATTGGTCTACCTGAAAAGGATGGAGAGGACACGAGAGAAGTTGTAATCGGGATACTGACCAGAGTTGTGCCAATGTCTGTGGAGCGGCTGCGAGACACCGTTCACCGGCTGGGAAGGAAAGGCGACGCCGCTACCTCAAACAACACACCGAGAGCAATCATCATTCAGTTCGGGATGAGAACGGTGCGGGATGATGTGTGGAAGAAGTCGAAGGAGGCGCGAGTGTGTAGGGACATGCACATACGTTTCAAAGAAGACTTCTCGAAAGAAGACCGGGAGGCGCGTGCAAAGCTGTGGCCGCTGGTCCAAGAAGCCAGAAAGACAGGTAAAAGGGCATTCTTAAAGGAAGGATACGCTCTGATCGATAACCGGAGAGTAGACCCTAATTGAACACTTGTTTTGCTTGCATTTGAATGGCTGTCAGAATTTCAGCCTGCATTCACGTTTGACTGAGACATTTTACTTTTATTGTTTGCTTGACATAAACGCTCTGATGTGTAAGTATCAACACCTACACTTTGTTTGTTAATGCATCAATGAACATTCAGGGTTAAATAATCCGATGTTTTGATGTTGGGAGCACCAATGTTGATGACTTTTATTTTTGCACGCCAGAATATGGCATATACTGAATGTTTACTTTGTTTAGGTGTGTAAATGCTTTTAAAACGTGTTATCCTTTAATAATACTTGTTATGGTCCGCTAATAATAGCTTTATGGCTGCCAAAATTAAGAAAATTACAATAAAGTAGGTGAAGTTGTTGATTTCATGTTTAAATAGACCTTTGCTACTGTTCGTTTTGGAGTTTTCATTTTCTCCCTATATAACGTTAGTGGGTAGATTTAGGACTAATTACTCATTCCTGCGCATCGTTACACTCTTTTGTGCATTGTTTGTTGGTTATCTACTTATCACCTAAATGTTGTCCTTTATTTCTTTAAATACTAGGGGGTTGAAAGATAATGTTAAACGTAAGGCTATTTTTCTTTTCTGTAAGGAGCAAAGGGCTAATTGTGTTTTTTTGCAAGAAACCCACTCAGCTGAGGCTGACACAAAATGTTGGAAACTGCAATGGGGAGACTCTATCTTTTTCAGTCATGGAACGTCACACTCGGCAGGAGTTATGATTTTATTAAATAGATTTCCTGGGAAAATTATTGACCATAAAAGTGACTCTACCGGCTATTGGTTAATGGTCGCAACAGAAATTAATGGTATAAACTACATTTTATTATGTGTGTGTGGTTATAACAAAAGAGCACAGAACAAAAATCTCTTCTCATCCTTAAGTAATTGCTTAGAAGAATGGAAAATACTTTTTTCAACGGATAGAGTAATAATTGGGGGAGATTTTAACCTGGCCCCTGATCTTTGGTTAGACCGTATTCCATCAAAGAGACACTGCCACACATTTGATGAAACAATAGTTGAATTGATCACAAAGGCCAATCTAATAGATTATTGGAGAATGAAAAACCCACTCAGAAAACAATTTACCTGGTTTAACTCATCTAATAATGGCCAGTGCTCAAGATTCGATTATTGGTTAATCTCAGACAATCTAATTAATGAGGTAAATAGATGTGAAATCTCAGCATCACCCCTAACTGATCACTGTGTAATATTTTTGACTCTTTCTCCGGATGGAAGAGAGAATAACATAAACTCCATATGGAAATTTAACAATACCCTTTTGGAAGATCCTGAGTTTTGTAATGTAGTTAAACAACTGGTTAAAGAAGTAGGTGAATTGAAAAATGTGTTTTCGTAAATGGGAATGGTTCAAGTTCAAAGTTAGACAAATTGCTATTAGGACAAGTAAGCAAGCATCAACACTTAAAAAGATAAGACAAAGGGACATCATTAGTCACATTAATACGCTATGCTGTAAAGATGATTTGACAATGGAAGAGCAGACTGAATTAAACAATCTACAGTCCCATCTTGATCATATATATCTGGAAAAGGCCAAGGGAGCATTTATTCGTTCAAGAGCTCGTTGGATTGAAGAAGGGGAAAAAACTCTTCTTATTTTTTTAGTCTGGAAAAACAAAGACAGACGGAAAAAAAAATTTTGAAGTTAAATTGCAATGACATTATTGTTGAAAATCAAGAAGAAGTAAACGCAAAAATCAACGCTTTTTATAGTAATTTGTATAAATCCCTTTTTTCTAAAGAAGATTGTTGTTTATTCCTAAATGAGATTCAGGGGTTTAAAAAGACAATGGATGATAACTTTAAACAACTTATGGAAGATGAGCTAAGAATTGAGGAGCTAGACTTGGCAGTTCGACAGATGTCTAAGGGGAAATCACCTGGAATAGATGGGATAACTGGAGTTTTTATTTTTTTTTGGAGTGATATCAGGGAAATGCTCTATAATGCCTATTTAGATTGTATCTCAAAAGGGAATCTTTTCCCCACTATGAAACATGGTCTCATCACTCTAATTCCCAAACCTAACAAAGATAATCTTTTATTGGATAATTGGAGACCAATTACCTTGTTATGTAACGATTATAAATTACTGGCACTTGTCTATGCCAATCGTCTGAATGAGGGATTATCACATATTATTGATGAGTGTCAATCAGCTTTCATGAGGGGCAGAAATATACATAATCATACCAGATTGTTACTAGATATGCTTGACTATCGAGATCTCATTGATACGGATGCCTTTATTTTATTTCTCGATTTTTATAAGGCATTTGACACTGTTGAACATGCCTTTTTATTTGAAATCTTAGATTTTTTAGGTTTTGGGAACAATTTTTGTAAAATAATTAAGATGTTTTATACTGACATATATAGTTCTGTGTCCCTGAATCCTGGTATGACTCCTAGATTTGAGGTGCTCCGCGGTATTAGACAAGGGTGCCCGATTTCCCCCAAACTGTTTATTCTAGCCACCCAATCACTTATCATGCTCATTAATCACAACCCCAATTTGCATGGGATCTCAATATTTGATAAGGAATTTAAAATTAGTCAATTTGCAGATGACACAGCAATCCTTTTAAGGAATAAATTCATGGTTGATGTTGCCCTTGATTCAGTCTCGATTTTCTCTAAAGCTTCAGGATTAACCCTCAATATTAAAAAATGTGAGCTACTTCCCATTCACTCATCAACGGATTCCATCATCTCTTCAATCGAGGTTAAATCTGAAGTGAAATATCTAGGAATAGTTTTATCTAAAAATGCCATCAGAAGGGAAGATGTTAATTTTTCTGACCGATTAATGGATATGAAGAAATCTCTGAGTCGCTGGCTTACCAGAGACCTCACTATTTTTGGTAGAGTTACTCTATCTAAAACAGAAGGTATTTCCAAAGTAATTTATCCATGTCATTCCCTGTATGTTTCTTCTGGTAATATTAAGAAAGCCAACTCAATTATTTTCCAATTCCTGTGGAAAAATAAAACCCATTATATTAAGAAATCACAGCTCGTTAAAGAGTATGATATGGGTGGTATCAAAGCCTTGGACTTTGAATCAATGTTTGGAACCTTTAAGATTAACTGGTTGAAAACATATCTATCACAACCAGATTCTATGTGGTTTCACATACCTAGGCATCTATTTAAAAAAGTAGGGGGGCTTGATTTTCTTTTGCAATGTGATTTTGAGGTGACCAAAATTCCGGTTGAATTATAAAAATTCCACAAACAAATTCTCCAATATTGGAAAATGATATTCACCCATAACTTTTCTCCGCATGGATCCACCTTATGGAACAACAGGGTCATTATAATCAATAGGAAATCATTGTTCAGGTTTGATTGGTATGAAAAGGGCATTGTGTTTGTGAATGATGTTATAGATGATAATGGTAACTTTTTGGAATATAAAGCTTTCTTTGACAAATATAATTTAAACTGCACATATAGAGAATACAATAAGATTTGTAAAGCAATACCTGTACCTTTATTACAGTTAATTCAGAACACATTGTTATATACAACAGTAAGACCCTTACCAACTTTACCAAATATAGTTATTAATGATTGTACTTTAGTTGACAAAAAATGTAATAATAAATATATTAATGATGCTTTAAAATCTAGATTGTTTTTTGATTATAACAGAGGATTGTGTGTACAGATTCCAAATATGGCTGCATTGTCCATAGAAAAAAAAACATTTTAAATTCATTAAATGGCCCATTTTCCCAAAAGTCAAGGAGACTCACTTTAAAATAATATATAAAATATATCCGGTCGCTGACTTTCTTAGAAAAAGATTTAAATTTGATGTAGACCCTTGTGTATTTTGTGAGATGGCTGATGAGACTCTGGAACACCTATTTTTTTTTTGCCCCGTGTCCAACAGCTTTTGGTCCGAGCTACATAATTGGCTGTCACTTAAGATTGATAATATCCCTACTCTCATCTTGCCACACATCCTCTTTTATATGGATAATGTAGATTCATCAGTATCAGATTTAGTCAATATGATTATTCTTATGGGTAAATATCATATTCATTGCAGTAAGTGGAGATGTTCTAAGCCTTCCTTTGTTTGGTTTATAAATGATTTTAAATTGTTTTTTACCTCACTGAAAAAGATCAAATCTACTAAAATCGCAAGAATAATGTGTAGAGACATATCTAGGAAATTACTTTTTTGATTAATCTCCCCTTGTGTGCCGCTCCAAAAGTTATTTTATTTTCTTTAGCCTTTTTTGCTTTTGACTTGTGTATTTTGAAATAGCTCCCCCCTTTTTTGGTTTGTTTTTATTGTTTTCTGCTTGGTTAATACTTTTGTATATTGACAACATTTGTATATACCCATGTATATTTTCCTTTCCCTACAAGAGTTTGTATGTTGATATTTTTGTTAATAAAAAAAAAAAAAAAAAAGAGTCCCGCATTCTCAGACCCCTCGTTTTTCGAGACAGCGCCTCCTGCTGTTCGGAAGATCGTATAACACCCTTATCCAAATGCCATTGAAAACATTAGAATGCAATATTATGGTCTCTTTTTATTTAAAGTTATCCAAATAAATATTTGCGTTCCCTGCTTAATGCATGTGGCAAAAAAAAAAAAATCATTGTGTTCTCAAACTAACTAAAATTGTGTAGATAACTTTACACACAAATGTGTGATATCAATACCTTTTACACAAAGCGTGTGAGACAATTTTACACTTAAATATGTAATTTCAAAACATTAAGTGCTGAATGTAGCTGAAAATGACCAGAAACGACTAATAATGTGTTAACATTACCAAGCATATGTACGGTAATCATAAAAAAAATAATGTCAAAATATGTTTGCCATTTAATGAGTGCAAAGTACAACAAAAGCTACTGCACTAACTGTAGCAGGATATACAGTGATAAGAGTAATATCAGAAGCACGAACATATTAAAAGATAAAATCACAGTTATGACAAATGGATGACATCATAAGATATAGCCTAACAGTCATATAATAAAACACAGATGCATGAATTCATTTTAAAAGAAACATTTGTTTAAAGTATAGTTAATCTGTATGAAAACCATACTTGCATATAACAATCAATCACACAGTTATGACTAATGGATGATATGTAACAACATTTAAGTCATATTATAAAACACCCGTCCTGGGCATAGACGTTAAACTGCATCCGGGCAGAGTGGGGAGGCTGTGCGTGGGGCCAGCTACACCCAGCTTACACCTATAAAATGCGCACAAGAAGCCGTGAGTACCTACTCTGTAACTGGCGAGTGCATGGTCGGCGCCATAAAACCGAGCAGACCCCCCCTCAAGGGGATTAGGGTGTCTAAGGCACTGGCAGCAGGGTGCCGGTTGGTGTGAGCAGCGAGGAACTCACTAGTCTGAGTCAATGGTGCAAACACAAGATGGTATGCGGAAGAACCACAGCTATGGTCAACGGATGGCGTCAACAGCAAGTAAGATGCTACTGCGGGGCAGCCTCCTCGCCCACCTTGTTGTTGCACCTTTGTGCACCACGTGGTAACCGGCGCGAAGGCCCAGAGAGGCAGTCTGGTGGGGGCACGACGCCAACTGCCTTTTTCACTGTGCAAGGCGTCTTGACTGGAGGCGTAGGTAGAAGCCCTGTGGCGATGAGGGGAACACCGGGATCTCCCCGGAAAGCTGGGAGGAACAGGCCCTGCATCGTGAGAAATGGCAGCGTGGATTGAAAACAGCTGTCGCAGCTGTTGAGAAAAGGCGTCAGAAAGACTACGAGAAAGCCCATGAGAGGCGGCACTATTCCATTGCAGCAAAAGACTTTGTCTGTAGCAAATGCCATCGCTGCTGTAGATCGAGAGCAGGCCTTCTAGCCCACATGAGAGCCTGCCTACAATAGCCTCTAACCCAGACAGTCATCGTCGATATACGACGGACTGCCGATGATGATTATAAAACACAGATGCATGAATTCATTTTATAAGAAACATGCTTAGATCACTGAGATAATAATATTACTTTTGTCAATGATAATTAGTCTTAAAATTTACTTGAAATCGTTTAGAGTAAAACTCTGTGGGCTATGAGATTGCATCACAAAGTTTGAATATAGTAGCTGATTGTTATTAATCACAACTTCAAAGATGACAATGACAGTCTGCAGTCTGACCATTTACATTCTTGAGAAGGATTAGCTAAACAATCTTGTATCTTGGGTTTAAGCTCATCTGTATCAAAACCCTCCATTATGTCCAAAGGCCTGAAATCTGCAGTATCGGCCAGACTGATCATTTCATACTCTTTAGTTTGATGTACAACATAGGCATAGAAGTGATCATCAAAGTACTTCACTGTTAGAATTCTTACAAACATCAGGATAGACGAGGTATGATGTGAATAATTTCTTCAAATAAAGGCTCTCCTTTGTTATCTGCTTTAAGAGGCATTACAGAGCCAGTTCTGTAAGTTTGGCTGAACACACTAACAGCATGGGTGACATAGACAGTGCTGTTCAAAGTATATTCAAAGTCTTTGGCTGATTTCAGGTTTTCGAGCACAACATCTGCTTTCTTCAGAGAGCCAATAGTAACAGGATATGAGTTGGACACGTGTACATTGTGTTATTTAATGCACAGCCTGAAGCTTTGAAAGGACTTCAAGTACCTTGGGTCTCTTGGTTGAGATGGTCACATCATAGATGTATTCAAAAAAGGTGAAGACAGAGCTCAGCTGTGGTGGATATGTCAAGTTGCACACCCAGTAAAACTTGAATAGCCTGTCAACTGCACATGTCAGGCCATCATTTACAGGAATGGTCACCTGGTCGTTCCTCGCAGTGATGATATATTGTCGTGTTGGGCTTTTCGGACTGCCGATGCAGATCAGCTGTGGCTGGGTCCTTGATGCCATCTCGGAGTTGTCACAGAGGGATGCAATACTGGTTCCAGACTTAGAGAAGATGAAAAAGCAGCATAAAGAAGTCTAAATGTGCATGCTATACTGTATTAGTTAACATTTGAGTAATTATTCTTCTGTAAGTTATCACTTGTAAGACAAGATAACTCTTTAAATGTGTACGCAGAAAATATCAAATTTAATAGTCATAAAAACAGTGTTATACATTTTAGACTATTTACACAGTTTATGAATTGTAATAAAATCATAAAAAATATAACTTACCTAGTTTAATAATTACCTAGTTACAGTGGCCGTTGGATGCAAACGACCTGCAATTTATGACAACGCATGAATTTGCAGCGCAATTTCTAAATGCTGTGCATATGTTGTCAAATTGATGAAGATATTTTCTTAAGTTGCGTGTGTTTAGTCTATCTGGATGTGTAGTCATAAATTGCAGGGCCACCATACCTAGTCCTTCGTTGGCTCTAACAGACATCATTACGAAACATACCGGTACAAAATCAATCAGGAATGTTATTGCGGCCTTCACACTGCAGCGACTCCCGGGCATTGGTGGCAGAAGATGTGTCAGAAGAACCAGCATACGAGCATCAGCATAGTATAGCACTTTTCATCTGAAAATGAAATGAAAACAGGTTAAAGCTACAACAAATATTTACTAGTAGGATGATGATAATGATATAAGATAATGCAACAAAGCTACGCACAAGCTTCCACTTTTAAAACTTTCACACCAATGCGACCGTTATTTAGAATTTGTCACTTTAATGTTTCCATGGTGACGCGTCATTGCTTGTCACGGGACACAGCGCAACCACAACACAGCGCTGAATGAATGAGGATCTGCTTTTATGTCATTTTTCCTTTTTTATCAAAAATATTCACAAATGTATTAGCTATACATGAAACACTGATATTCCGATTGTCAAATATGTGTAAGTGGACGCGTTGTGTTGTTTAAGCGCCTTCATAACGATTGCGTTAGTTGAGCTGTATGCGCGATGCGTCATGTTAGTTTGTGCCACAGTTCAGAGAAGAATCGGATCTGTTGGATTTACCACACGTCAGTTTCTCCCCTTCTCACGAAATACATGAACGTAAGAGGCTGGTGAACTGGGAGAAGAATGTAAAATGTGAAGCTACGTTCTACACAATGTGTATCTGATATCTGACATGAATAAAACGTGTCATCTTATAATGAAAAGGATTATTATTGCCTTATCCATAGATATCAGCAAAATTAAAATCATTGTTTTGCTAGTACTTATGTGTATTTAAATGTGTGAAACTTAAAATAAACATTATGTGGTTGAAAACACTCAATAGTTGTGATATATAGGCTATGACAGCACTGGCTAAGCGCCAGCCAACGCGCGAAAGCACATTTGAATTTAGAAGTTGATAACGTGAACGGCTGCAGAGCAGTGTTTAGAAGAAGACAGCAGCTGTCTTATACGTTTCTATTAAAAACTAATAAATAATAGTTTTTTTTTTTATTTAAAATATAAGCGATTACAAAGGAAATGTTTACAGTTCATGTTTGTTTTTTTTTTATTGTATGGAAAAAATCCCATTTAATCTAACAGACCGCCATTGTATTTTTCCTCTCGCGCACCCCCTGGCACCACACTTTGGGAATCCCTGGTCTAGTGCAACTGTCTAGTGTCTAGGGTTGCCAACTGTCCCGAATTAGCCGGGACGTCCCGATTTTTGGGCCTAATTTATTTGTCCCGATTATTTTATTTGAAACCTCTCTTGTCCCGATTATTGAGTGCTACGCTGATCTGACTGATACAACAGCAACACGACACGTAAAGTAGTTAAAATCTCCTAGAATCTAGAGCTGCGCATGCGAGACAGAACATAGCCTCCCAGCAAACATTTGGACGTGTAATGACCGTTGAAAAGACGTCCGTCCGACACGTCCCGTCATAGTTGAAAAATAGTTCCAAAATGGAAGTTGAACCGACGTCTTTGACGTCATCTGGCCGTGAATTCAACGTCTTTTCTGGCCGTGAATCCCACGTCTCTTCAGCGCGCCCCTGGACGTCTAAATGCGTCGTCATTTGTGTGTTTAAATGTGTTGCTGCATAATTTAAGTGTATATAAGCCTGCATTTAAAATAATCACACACATATTGTGTAACATCGTGAAAGGCAATCAAGTCTTGAGGTTTACACATCTTGACAAAGGTTCTAAAAAGGTCCAAAATTGGTCCAGTCAGACCTGACCGTCAATAAAACGTTTCCCAGCAAACATTTGGACGTGTAATGACCGTTGAAAAGACGTCCGTCCGACACGTCCCGTCATGGTTGAAAAATAGTTCCAAAATGAAAGTTGAACCGACGTCTTTGACGTCATCTGGCCGTGAATTCCACGTCTCTTTTGGCCGTGAATTCCACGTCTCTTCAGCGCGTCCCTGGACGTCTAAATGCGTCGTCATTTGTGTGTTTAAATGTGTTGCTGCATAATTTAAGTGTATATAAGCCTGCATTTAAAATAATCACACACATATTGTGTAACATCGTGAAAGGCAATCAAGTCTTGAAGTTTACACATCTTGACAAAGGTTCTAAAAAGGTCCAAAATTGGTCTAGTCAGACCCGACCGTCAATAAAACGTTTTAATCACGTGTACATCACAAACAAGAACACATTATTTGTGGACATAAGAAAAAAAGAAGCATGTTCTGATTTAGCACATTTTATTGATCTTGAACAGCCAAAATGTATCTTAATATTTTTTCAATGTTTAACATTTGTTAACCAAACTAAAATACCAATTACAAAATACTGAATTATTATATAAAGGGATAGTTCACCCAAAAATGAAAATTCAATGAAGAAAGGTATACAGGTTTGAAACATGAGGTTGAGTAAATGATGACAATTTTCATTTTTGGGGAAACTATCCGTTTAAAAACACATTGTTTGGCTCAGTTTTTGTATCCACCAGCTGTTCCTGGAGCGTGTTTCAGGTGTTCTGCCATTGCTGCATCAATTTCAGAGTCTGTAGCATTTGGGCTCCACCTCTTCACAGCATCTAAGGGAAGATAATATATATATATATTTAAATAAATAAAATTATTATTAAATTAAAATTTGAGGTAAATGATATGCACTTATTTTCAAAATATTTTTATGGTCTACAGCTAAATTAAAAAAAAAAACATGGAACAAGATGAATGAATCATGAATGACACATTAGAAAAAGGTAATCAACATGCATTACATTTTATTTTATTGTATAAAATATGTTCTGCTTTTATTTTTAAAGCAGTTACTGAAAACATACATGTTAAAATCCAGCTAAACATTTCATTCCATTTAGATAATTTACTTTCTGAAAGAAACTCTCAAAAGGCTACATTAATAAGTTACAGTAATGACTGTATCATTAAACAATATACTTGGTATAACGTTACCGTTGTTGTATACGTTCAAAGTTACTTTTAGCCTACTGGCTAATTTTAGCCAAACTCAGTAAATTTCAGTTGGCAATGTGGGCATAATTTCTATCGGTTCATTCATGTCACACAAGTAAAACTCAAGCACGTTAATCTAATACAAAATGTACTTACCCAACAGTAGATTTTTAATAATAATATCGACACAACTCCGTCCTCTCCTCGTGGTTGTTCAAAGTTCCAGAATCTATGGGGAGAACGCGTTAACATCTCGCGAGATAATCCCATCGCATGATTTTGTAATATCGCGAGACCTTTTGTTACTACATCTTGGCAGCACAGTTTATGGTTTGGGCAGAGGGTTTGGGTAATTACATCCAACTCAGACAGAAATGGTGACCGGGTATATTTCTGTTTTACATGTATATACATTCCATAAAAAAATAACAACGAATACATCAGGTACAACAGGTTAAAATAATGACTAAAATGCAGTGGCTTTGCATTTGCAATCACTTGACTATACTGTGCATTTTGTGATTATAATTTATAAAAACAAGATAAAGTTAATATGTATTCATTTGTATATAAATCGTATAAAGAATTATAAATCCTGATAATTTTTTTCTGTCTTGCTAGACTAGACGTGCAAAAGACGTCAGTGGACGTTATTATTCACACACAGCCTGACTAGACGTGTAAAGGACGCCAGTGGACGTCTTCTTCACAACCTCTTAAAAACTTCATGGGCAACTACATTAATTATTGCAGTATTAACCATGCGAGGATTAAGCGCAGCTTTTGCATATTTAACAAGGATTTCATAGAGGGTCATGATGGACTATAAATGCACGTGTAAAAGACGTCGCCAGGTGACGTCCTTTTACCCGATACACTAAACATAACTACACGAGCTAAAAGTTTAAATAACAATTATACATGCAACTGTAGACATGTACAAATGTATCTGAATGCATTTTTAGGAAATGTTCTGTGTTACATTTTTTACCGATTTATGACGTCCTGGCCGCAACTATTTTTGGCCAGGGACACGACGTTGCCGTCGGACCAATGTTTGCTGGGTTTAATCACGTGTACATCACAAACAAGAACACATTATTTGTGGACATAAGAAAAAAAGAAGCATGTTCCTGAAAACACTCTCAAGCTCTTCATCTGATGTGTGAATCCTCCCACGACAGAGTTTGACCCTAGGTCACACACACACACACACACACACACACTTCCACTGAACGCATGTTCTAAATGTAGTTAGGGAACATATAGATGTTATTCTGACTCTTATTTGGAGTTCTGCTTCTGAGAGAAACTGAAACCTGCTGCGGTTAGACTTCTTCAGAAAGTTTTTTTTAATCTGTTAGATGGACAAACATCTAGTGCAGGACAGTGACCATAGTGACAGTGACCATAGTGACCGAAGGTCTTCTTCCTGCCCTGCTATTTATGAACATCACATCTGACAGTGAAACCAACTACTGAATCAAAGCATGTTTGGCAAACAGTTAAATAGAAGTCGAGGGTTAAACTCTGAACAGAAATATATCAATGGATGCTTTATCGGAAGATACAAACTGCAAAAGTAGTTCTTTTTCCATTTTCTGTTTTTGCCTATCCCAAAAGCAATGCTGTTTTTTGATGAGTTATTAACTGATTAAAAAATGAGTCCAAGTGTGGGTTTGACTTATAATGTCATGTTAACTTAACTCTTGAAATAGCTTGAGACGACGGCTGCTTTCCCTCGACTGTGAAGACTACTGATGACACGATGGCACATAATGACACCTAGGCTACTAATGACACAATGCTCATTTGCTTAAACAACCGTTATGTATTGTTTTTATCTAAAAAAAATAATAATTTGTAAACTCTATAGTTTTCTTTGGTGTATAAATTGTGTGAATATTCCCAAACACTGACAGTGCGATCTGGGATTGTTCTATAACAGCCATCTAGTATAAGTGTGTTTATGTCAGGGTTTGGGTTGGTGAAAGTAGTGAGGACTCATGTGCAGAACAATGGGTATTTATTAAGTATAAAATAAAACAAAGCAAAACTACCCCGTGGGGGGAAACAAGACAGGAATCAAGACTTTGACTAGACTTGGCATGAACACGAAACAAGAGACGATAACACAAGACAAGGTTAGACGACGAACCAGCACAGGACTGAAAACACAAGGAGAATTAGGCCTTGTCCACACGGACACGGGTATTTTTCATAGACTGTAAAAAATATGGACAAAGCGTCTGTGACGTCACCCATAGACTCTCTGAAGAACGGTTTTGAAGCCGTTTATGGGGGTTATGGGCGGCGCCATCTTGGAAAATCTTGAGAAATCCTAACCCCGCCCATCGTCTGGCCAATCCATATATGGGTAAAAGGACTGAGCCGGCCAGTGGACCCGCCTCTTCAGCCAAGCAGCTTCAGCTGCTGAAGAGTAGCCTACAACCTATCTGAATTTGCTGGTAAGTTGTAACGTGAAGCTCATGTATGTCTCTTAAAGGCATGTTCAGACACCTTATAGTTATGTATCCTACAAGGTACTATCCGCGTAAACTCATGTGACAAGTTAGTTCTACAAGTTGTGTTTGCAACTTCTTGGTAAAATAAGCTAACGTTAGCAGCTAACTGAAAAGCCGCGAAATTTAAAAATACTACTGTTATTGTGTCACGAAATGTAGTTTTAATAGTTTTTCAGTCGACAATGTAGTTGTTTAAAGCTCAAATCTGTGGTTTATTTATTAAGATAGCGCCTATTTAAAAATTTGATCTGACGTTTTCGGAGGTGATCACCGGACGCTGAGCGCTCCTGTACCCCACCTGGAATAGGCTTACCTCGGCTAGTGCTCTGACGGTTGCCGCTGTCTCTGTCTCTTGTCTAGTGGTTGAACATGAGATATAATTCGTCTTGTGTAGATCTAACGGGCTATCTTTGGTCTCACAAAAAGAGACAGGGTTGTGACATTTTATTTTATATAGCCTGTTGTCACTAAAGACCATATGTAAAAAATAAAGACCCATTTCAAATAGCACTGTCGCTATTTTGCTCGAGTGGTCAGTGGGAGTCTAACTTTAATTAAAGAGCCGGCAGTATCTGATATACTTGGTCACCATTTCCAATTGTTTAAGGTTAATATTCATTTTGTTTTTCTGCAGTTTTCGTTATGGACGTCATTCCAGTAAGAGGGACGTATAATATATATATATATATATATATATATATATATATATACAAGGGATGTTTTGTTATGGATTATGCAATGAGTAAAACTAAATAGCATTTTAGAGTGATGGTTTGCGCAATATGTATTTTTACTGTTAAAATCACAATCGTGACTACTGGTGATTTACAAGTGTTGTTAGTTGGCACTATTGTGTTGTATTGCATTACACTGTATTGAAATGTTTACCTTTCTATTTTTGCAGTTCCCACTGTGTGGATCATGGGGGACAGCTATGTTCGCCAGGGAGAGGAGGCGGCAAGGAGGTCCCTGGGCTCTAACCTCTAACACTTTTCTAACAAATTATGATGATATTGAACCCATTGAAACTGTACATGTCACTTTTTTGTCTAGGACTGATGGATTGTTACACCCTTCCCTTTACTTATGCCAAACCAATGTCTGTTATGTCAACTTACTGTTGATGGCACTGAACTTGAAAATTAAAACACTTACAAATGTTTATGGAACTTTTTGATCAGCTGTGACCGACATTTAACTAAATAAAACTTTTATCAAACCAGTTTTGTCTATGCTGTCAAACATTTACAATTAAATTGCAGTAGGAACAAAAACAATCAGTAGGTTGAAGTGAAGACCAAGATGCGAAAGTAAATTTGCATTTTTATTTATGTCTTGAGCATTACAGGTAAATAACACAATGTTGTAAGCAAGTGAATAGTCAGTATTGTGGAATGGCAATGATCTTTATGGAGTTTACCCAGTCCCAGTTATTTTTTTAAATAACATTGCTGAGTGTCTGAATGGCACTGATCTGATGAAAAGTCTTTGAAATCAGAAGTTTCCACTGGTCAGCATGGCTTTTGCTCCATCTGTTAGAATTTCAAACTGTTCTACACCTTAGGCTGATCTGAAAACAGAAACACTGGTAAATATAATGCAAATGTTATGGCCTAGTTTAGTAGAAAGTTAACCATGTCTACGCACAAAAAAATGACTAAAGACTAAAAAATAGGTGGTGATGACATGTCCCCACGGAATAATGTTTTTAAAAATAACCCCTGAAATGATGACTTTTGGTGAATATTGTATTCTATCATACACATTATAGTATATTATAATACAACATATTAGGCCTATATATTTATAGAATAGCAAAGTTAGCCTAATCAATATACAAGACTGAACAACCACATAGAGGCTATCATGATCATTTTGCCAAAAAGTGCGTTCCGTATCAGTTCAATACGGAACAAGACTTTTATGTGTCAAATACGGGACGATTCCGTATTATACGTATCATGTGTCCAAATTTTAATCTTAACCGTTCTATTTCATCAGAAACGATCTTAAAACAGGGCTTTAAGTGTAAAATAACTAACTTGTCCTTTAGTTTAATGAACCAAAAAATGCACACTGCTTATCATCTACCCAAATAATGAATCAATGAAGGTGTTAACGTTATACAGCTAATTGTCAGCATCACGACTATAAGTTACTGTATTGTATTATACGGAACGGTTGGCAAACCTAGTACCTCAGACGCTAACTTATCTGAGGCGATTGAATGCTAACTGTTGCAGTGCCACTGCCCACAAACATTGATGCTAAATAATGCTAACTAACGTTACGTGAAATAGTAGTGGAATGTCACTTACCAGAAAAACTGGAGCGAAGACCTCTTCCTACAGTGTCGGTTAGTGCAGTTTATAGCAGAGCAACCCATTTTATGTGGGATATTTCAATACAAATGTTCAGAAAGGATACAGAGGTGGTATGATGTGTTGTGTTGTCTACTCGGTGCAGCCCGTTATCAGCTGTCAATCAAGCTGTCAATCAAAGTTAACCACGCCCTTATTTGGCATACATTTTATATCTAAATACGATCTAAACTAACGAGTTAGAAAAAAATCCACCCCCCTCACAGTTGTCAGGCACTCGGAACCTATCGAAAAATACAATAAAAGTCCATGGGACCAACATGTAAACATATGAATTTATGCTGTGAAAACGGACATTTTAACATGGGGTCTATGGATATTTGCTCCCTTTTGGGACCTCCCTCAAGCGGATTTTCGATGTATTGCAGTTTTTCGCACTTCCGGGTAGGCTTCATTTTTCAGATTAGAATGTTGCCGCTTGGTATTTTTATAACCGTGACTTTTTTTAGGTGGTTCGGCCGTTCGTCCACACGGAAACGCAGTATCAGGTCACTGCAACCGAACATTTTTGAAAACCCCTGCCAGCTGAGGATTTTCAGAAATGCCGGTTACAGTGTTGTCGTGTAGACAGTAAAACCGGGGGGGTTTGCCTTGCGACTAGTGATGTGACGTTTGAACCGACGCGTCGTAGCTTGTGTCGAGAAAAAATGGACGTGCCAGATGAAGCCGCGATTCGAGGCTTATGTTGTTAACGTGAAAATCACGTGACTGATGACAAACGAGGCCTCGGTTTGTGTGGATACGTCATCGGTTCGGTCTGAGTGTTGCTTCCCAGCAAACATTTGGACGTGTAATGACCGTTGAAAAGACGTCCGTCCGACACGTCCCGTCATGGTTGAAAAATAGTTCCAAAATGAAAGTTGAACCGACGTCTTTGACGTCATCTAGCCGTGAATTCCACGTCTTTTCTGGCCGTGAATTCCACGTCTCTTCTGGCCGTGAATTCCACGTCTCTTCAGCGCGTCCCTGGACGTCCAAATGCGTCGTCATTTGTGTGTTTAAATGTGTTGCTGCATAATTTAAGTGTATATAAGCCTGCATTTAAAATAATCACACACACATATTGTGTAACATAGTGAAAGGCAATCAAGTCTTGAAGTTTACACATCTTGACAAAGGTTCTAAAAAGGTCCAAAATTGGTCCAGTCAGACCTGACCGTCAATAAAACGTTTTAATCACGTGTACATCACAAACAAGAACACATTATTTGTGCACATAAGAAAAAAAGAATCATGTTCTGATTTAGCACATTTTATTGATCTTGAACAGCCAAAATGTATCTTAATATTTTTTCAATGTGTAACATTTGTTAACCAAACTAAAATACCAATTACAAAATACTGAATTATTATATAAAGGGATAGTTCACCCAAAAATGAAAATTCAATGAAGAAAGGTATACAGGTTTGAAACATGAGGTTGAGTAAATGATGACAATTTTCATTTTTGGGGAAACTATCCGTTTAAACACATTGTTTGGCTCAGTTTTTGTATCCACCAGCTGTTCCTGGAGCGTGTTTCAGGTGTTCTGCCATTGCTGCATCAATTTCAGAGTCTGTAGCATTTGGGCTCCACCTCTTCACAGCATCTAAGGGAAGAGAATATATATTTAAATATATATATTTAAATAAATAAAATTATTATTAAATTAAAATTTGAGGTAAATGATATGCACTTATTTTCAAAATATTTTTATGGTCTACAGCTAAAAAAAAAAAAAAACATGGAACAAGATGAATGAATCATGAATGACACATTAGAAAAAGGTAATCAACATGCATTACATTTTATTATATTGTATAAAATATGTTCTGCTTTTATTTTTAAAGCAGTTACTGAAAACATACATGTTAAAATCCAGCTAAACATTTCATTCAATTTCAGATAATTTACTTTCTGAAAGAAACTCTCAAAAGGCTACATTAATAAGTTACAGTAATGACTGTATCATTAAACAATATACTTGGTATAACGTTACCGTTGTTGTATACGTTCAAAGTTACTTTTAGCCTACTGGCTAATTTTAGCCAAACTCAGTAAATTTCAGTTGACAATGTGGGCATAATTTCTTTCTGTTCATTCATGTCACACAAGTAAAACTCAAGCACGTTAATCTAATACAAAATGTACTTACCCAACAGTAGATTTTTAATAATATCGACACAACTCCCTCCTCTCCTCGTGTTTGTTCAAAGTTCCAGAATCTATGGGGAGAACGCGTTAACATCTCGCGAGATAATCCCATCGCAGGATTTTGTAATATCGCGAGATCTTTTGTTACTACATCTTGGCAGTTTGGGCAGAGGGTTTGGGTAATTACATCCAACTCAGACATAAATGGTGACCGGGTATATTTCTGTTTTACATGTATATACATTCCATAAAAAAATAACAACGAATACATCATGTACAACAGGTTAAAATAATGACTAAAATGCAGTGGCTTTGCATTTGCAATCACTTGACTATACTGTGCATTTTGTGATTATAATTTATAAAAACAAGATAAAGTAAATATATATTCATTTGTATATAAATCGTGTATTTTATAAAGAATTATAAATCCTGATAATTTTTTTCTGTCTAGCTAGACTAGACGTGCAAAAGACGTCAGTGGACGTATAGTATTCACAGCCTGACTAGACGTGTAAAGGACGCCAGTGGACGTCTTCTTCACAACCTCTTAAAAACTTCATGGGCAACTACATTAATTATTGCAGTATTAACCATGCGAGGATTAAGCGCAGCTTTTGCATATTTAACAAGGATTTCATAGAGGGTCATGATGGACTATAAATGCACGTGTAAAAGACGTCGCCAGGTGACGTCCTCTCACCCGATACACTAAACATAACTACACGAGCTAAAAGTTAAAATAACAATTATACATACAACTGTAGACATGTACAAATGTATCTGAATGCATTTTTAGGAAATGTTCTGTGTTACATTTTTTACCGATTTATGACGTCCTGGCCGCAACTATTTTTGGCCAGGGACACGACGTTGCCGTCGGACCAATGTTTGCTGGGTTCCGGCTAAAGGGGGTTCGAAACTCGCGCCACCTTCTGGGTGTTGCAGGAGTAGCAGAAGCAGGTGTAGTGTCAGAGAGTCAGAGTTAGAGAAATCTCATTGTCGTTATTGTGTCATATATGTGTTAGGGCTGTATATTATTACATTATATCAGGTTAGAATAGTTATTAATAATAATTAGTAATTGTTATTATTAATTATAGTAGTCGATATATTAGTCTTGTTATATTAATTAGATAAGATTATTCGGATTGCTTTGGATTTTTGGTAGCTTAGATTTTTGGATCTGGACTGGACTGATTTTTAATTTGGATTGCCCTTTTGGATTTGTTTGCTTTTTATGACATCTTCCTTTTTCCTGGTAATGGAGCCAGGAAGAAAGAGGAAATCCTCCCCCGTCTGGGCTCAACAGAAGCATCAATATCTTCATTTTTACCCGCTGGCACTGACATTTTATGTTCCCCTGCATCCTCTGTTCCTTGTGAAAGGATATTTTTCCAAGGCTGGAGAGGTTTTGTCCAATAAGAGGAATTGTCTAAACCCCAACACACTTCAAAAAAATCATTTTCTCAATAAAAATCTATTGTAATCCTTCCTTCATCCACCCCAAACTGCAGTGTTTACTGCAGTTTACTTTACACTCCCTCGAGTCCCTCCACCATAAGCACTGCACTCAACACAGTCACTTTTGTTGTTCATACTGTCACTATCCAATTGTTTTAAAAATAATTAATTAACTGTGTGTGTGACAGTTCACTCTAAAAAATAATTCAGTGGCTTAGTAAATATCACAGTAATAATTAACTTTATTAACTTAATAAAATCTCTGAACATCATTTACTTGATAGTTTGAGTTGAACATACAAAAATAATTGACTAAAAATCCAACAGTTAATTTTGTCTAAAATTTTCAGTTATATTTAAGTTTTTTCACTAAAAGAATTTAGTATTTGACTAACCAATTATGTATTTAAAATATACTTAATCTATTTGTGAATGGATAATTGACCTTTCGCCGGCCCCTCCCCCAAAACGGCCATTGTCCAATCACACATCATAGCAACCGTTACTGTGTGAGCAGGTCCGTCAAACATTGACTCAAATCAAGATGGTGAAGCCCACGGCGTTTGTAAATCGGACACTAGATACCCCGAGAGATTGTCTGGAGGAGTTGTGTTCTTTCCGTTTCCAAAGCCGAAAACACAACGTGAGCGGTGCCTACAATGGATAAAAACAGTGTGGACGGCCCCACTCCCAGTTAAATGTGTCGAACATGGTTAACTCGCGTGCAGCGTGTGTGAGACTGAGACACTGAGATTAGTCAAAGAAACATGGAGAAAGCAGATCAAGAGGATCCACAAAGGAATTACGTTTTCTAAAGGGTTGTTGTTAACATTATATTTTCGGGGGGAAATGAGCAGCAGTCACTAGCAGTGCAGCACCTGTAGACTAAGTTACAGTCTAGAGGAGTGCACGTAGCCTGGCACGTAGCCTGGCACGCCAGACCTACATCAAGATGTTAGATGTCACACTTTGCGGCGAAATGATTTTTGCTGCCGCTAGGGTGCGTCTAGATTTCTAGGCTAGAGTGCACGTTCACAACGAGGAAAGCATGAAGCTTACTTGACAACAACAGTTCATATCAATATCGTAACGAATAGAAATAACCTTAAATAATGTATGATTATCTGCATCTTTCCGTCTCTTATGTATAGTTACTTTTTAAACACGAAAATCGCATTCAGCATGACACGCAACCGGTTCGTGGTAATGAACAACCTGCTTGTTAAAGCGAATGTATAATCGTGTATCTGAGGCAAATTACTAAATATGCAGTGCAAGTTATATATTTCTAACTCCAAACAATTGGCCACTGAACCAGCTTATAAAATCTTCTTCAAGGCTGTGCTGGTTGCATTTGAGGTACAGGTCATGGGGTTTCTCAGATTTCGCTTGAGACCGGTATAAGCATTAGCCTCGATAGTAGTCGTGTCTCCTTCATTGCGTATTTTTATATTTTGAATATATCCCTCCACTGCATACTGTAACCCCTTGTGCCTTGATCTGGAGGATATCACGGAGGTATTGCTCCAAAAAAGGTCACTGACACGCACGGGTACACCTCTTCCCGTCATGGCAGGTTGTGTTTGACCATTTGTTTGTCGGACGTAGCAACAGTAACTAAGGGGGCGGGGCTCGGCGAAAGGCTAATTAAACTGATCTGTTTCAAGAACTACAAATATTACTTTATTCAAATCAATATTATTCATATTTAACACACACATAAGAAATTGAGTAAGTTTACTCGATTAAAACAATGCGCCCCTCCCCCACCCTCTGATGTGACGATGACTCAACGGTCGGGTGAGCGCGGGCTGTTTGAATTCTCTCTCCGGTCTCCAGAACAGTTTTCTCTTCTCGGAGTCGCAGAATTGTGTATTTCCTCTGTGAAATTCAGGTTTGTGTATGTTTTATTTTATCTATAAAATCACTACTGTGCTTTAAATAATTTTATTTAAAGCAGAATAACATACATACGTGACTCACCTAAGTTAACAGAGTGTCGCGACTCGCGACTGTCTTTTCGCGTTATTGTAACGCCTATAATAACAAGACTATATTCCTAAAGATAATGAATATAACTAATTTGGATGATAAAATGTTCTCAGAATTGTGCACTGTTTGTTTATTAGCAGGTTTTGGAGTCGCGTCGCAGCATTTTACGGCTCTGAGTGAAACGCAGGACGGCGGTCTAAAGTTAGAAGTTTCCCCGCAGAGCGCGAGTCCATCTCCGGCACGAGAACCAGCGCTGATCCGGTGGATATTGGAAAACAGACCGGTCGATTAAACTTGAATTACTTTAATGTTTAAATGTTTAATTTTTACTTATAAAATGTTTGTTACATGAGTTTATATGTAGGCAATATTGTTTATGTTAAAACCATATAAAATTCGCTGTATTGCTGTACTCGTCGACAATAAAGGCCAATGTCATGTACCGGTGGTTGTATGGAATATTTTTTACAAAGGTTTAAAGGAAATGAAAAAGTTAATATTACTCATAAATAAAAAGAGTTGATATTTCTACTCAATTTTATTTGTTAATGTACCAAATGCAGTTACTCAGATCTACTTTATTTTTTTACTTACATTTATTCAGTTCATACAGTGTATGTAATTTATTTCACTGCTTTCAAATTAAATCAATATTTTATTAAGTGTAAAAATGTTTCACCAAAAAAACTTAGTAAATCATAGTAAAAGTTTTTAGAGTGTTGTCTCTGTACAAGTAAATGCAGACAGAGAAAGATACATGTTTTATTTCATAACCAGGCAATGGACAAATGTCTGCACAGATCTCTTTTTTATTGCAAATGAAAGGTTACAGAGACATTAACAGTGAGAAGAAGATAAATAAATAAAACAGAGCGGGAGGGGGGCGGGTCATTGGTTCAGAATGAATTAATTTGCCTGCTATTTCTTTGTACAGTAGCTAGGTGTCGCTAGTGAGCAATGCTGAATGAAGCTTTGAGTAATGAACCTTTGGGTGAAGCAATGGACTGCGAGCAAGGGGGTAATCCACCAGACGGAAACTGAAGTCTCCCCGGGGGCCGCCATTGGCTAGCAAGCCTTCACCTGCTGCTAGCATTCCATTGACTCCCATTCATTTTGCGTCACTTTGACAGCGAATAACTTTACATCTGAGGCGTTTAAAGACTCCATTTGTCCATTGTTTATTTCTAAAGAAACACGACAATGTATCTTACGTTATGGCCCCGTACAAGCAGTTTTTGTAAAAATAGGCTAACGATTGCGTCATAACACGCGCCTCTCTGTCGCACAGTAGAGAAATTACCGTATAGACAGAAGTAGAAGCTCGCTCGCAATCGGGGGGACGTGGAGGCATAAAGTCAAGGGAGAAGCCCATAGAGAGTCATAAAGTTGCCTCAGCTGCTGCTCATGGACAGCTAATACTCACGATCTCCGGCTCTGCAAGATTCGGAAGGGAATTATTCAGATTCCTCTTGGCACAGCTACTAGAAGACTTACAGGTTGCTCACGTCACATCTACGTTGTCAAGCTCAGTTTGAGCCTGCGCAGTGCGCTTGGCAATCAGGAATTGAGTGCTTCTAATTGACTTCACTTTTCTCCGTTGAAGTCTATGGGGTCGCTGTGTCCATTTCTTTTACTGTCTATGACTGCGAGGTCTCAGTGGTTCAGGAAGCCTCATCTTGCCATCACTACTTGCGACGTCAGAGTGTGTGGCGTTATCCGCTGTGTTTGACGTCAGAGTGTGCGCCGTTATCCACCTACCGTCCGTAACCGGTAATAACTTTTTGTTAGGCTTCTGATTGGCCAACGTGGCTTTACGGTTAGGGTTATATCGCCGCCTGCTGGTGTGGCATGCTCTTGATAGCGTGTATTTGCGTTTTCATGTAGACTGAGATTTTTTTTAAACCGAGCATGTGTGGACGGGATTTTTTTTTTTACGCAGGAGGAAAAACTCTGGTTATAAAAAAAACCCGTGTCCGTGTGGACAAGGCCTAAATAGGGAGCAAACAAAGCAGGTAACTAGGGAGGACAGGTGGGGTTAATGAATCAATAATCAGGAAACAAGAGACTAGACAATCGACAGGAGAGCACATGGCACAAGGAAACATACATGACAAGCATGACTTGAACACAAGCACATGGCCAGTAAAACAAATCACAAGCCACGTGTTCACACAAAACATGACAACATGCAGCCAGTGATAAACACAAGCTGCATGCAACACAGACAATACAAAACATGACATGAAAGCACATGAAACAAGACACACAGACAAGACAAAACAGGACTGTCAGGGCTCTGTCACAAAACCAAGAAACAGACTAGACAGAAGTGACAGAACCCTGACACTTTAGTTTATTAAACTAAGAATACATTGTATTTTGAATAACTGAAAGTATCCCAGACAGCAACACAGTGTCGGCCAGGATCCGGCCCACATCTGGTACACATGGATTCCACACCTACCAGATGTGGGCCGGATCTGAGCCGACACAACGGCCCTGTCCCAAATGGCGCACTTCATGCTGACTTTCGGTCTCGTGGTTTTAAATTGCGCGTGCTCGCCGAGTCTACGAGTCCGTAGGCCTCCCCATTTAGCATTTTACCGCTCTGAAGTGTGCTCAGCACCGACCCTTGAACCCTTGAAGCGGAGATGCAGGCTCCACGCACTTTAACTACCCAGGAATCCCTGCGAAATGCCAATCAGAAAACGGATGGGAGGAGATTTCGCTCACGGACTGTTAACATGGCTTTATGACATAGGCGTACATTTTACCAGTTGTTACTTACAGTTTATACAAACATTATCGACCAGTGGTTGATATCTCAAACATAATAATAGCGCGTTAAATAATACGATCGCATTATGATTCATTACATAAATAGAACCGAATGTCATGGCTTTACTGAGTCATATAATTGTAGTATGAATATTGAAACCTATACATTTTTCTTAAACTCATTTACATTTTAATTGTGCGTTAAAATTGAACATTATGTATTATTATGTACAACTGTATTTATCATTTACATAACCATGACATCTAATGCCCAGGTGGCATATACAATTATAGAACTGTAAAAGCAGGCTGTGTAGTTCACATGGACATAAGATTTGGGAAAATAAAAATAAATCCTGTTCTCGATGCTAAAGAGTGTAATTTTTTTTAATGATATTTGTGATATTTTTCTAATAAAGGGACTGATGAGATGACCTTTAAGTTTATTCAGCTTCGACGTCTGAGCTGAGACCTTCTTCCTGTTTCTGGCGTGACGATCGAGTCCCAAAAATACCTCTCAATGCGCCCTCGCGGACTCGCGCTAAGGGCCCTATAGGTCTGCACTACATGACGTCACCGAAGTGTGGACTCTGAGTGTCCCAGAGTGTGCCATTTGGGACAGGGCCTGTGTTGCTGTCTGGGATACTTTCAGTTATTCGTTCATTAGGGACCAGATGTCACACAGAGACTCACATCAGCCGAGTTACGTGGATCTCACAAAACAAACTCGTCAGTTCTGATCTTTGAGTCGAACCGCTCCATGCTTGTTCATATAAAAAGTAGTTTTCTTAGTCAAAATGCTGCAACTTGCTAAGTCAGTGATTGACTGATACCAAAGGGTCCCTCATGATGTGCCACGTGACACGCTCCTTTCATCCGGCCTTTAGTTTGATCTATCCTGGACGCAGATTTGTGGAAACACCAGACTCAACTTAAGCTATACGAATTGAATTTGTCAGGTATAAATGAATCATGCAAATTACACAATTAGGGCGTGTTCACACTTGCTGTCTTTTTTGATAAGATGCGCATGTCCTTTAATTTCACCACAGACGTCTGCAGCTCAGAGCGTCTTTTCAAGTTGAATAAAGTTTAACTTTTCTGAAAAGAATGGCCTACGTCAAGCTTCTTTTTGACAGCTGACCAATGACAAGCGAGTAGCGAGATCTGTCGTTTCCATAACGACAAGAAAAAATGGTGAAGGTCCCAGTAGATGGACTTATTTTAATAGTTTTGGAGCACACGCAGTTAAAACAGTGCTCAGGACTTCTTTGAAAACACGGTTTACTCCATAGGATATAATGTAAAACAGACGCTGGCAGCTTAAAAAAGACATCAAGTGTGAACAGGCCCAAGCCAATTCAAAAATGATAATGCAATTGTGATCGCATTGTGGCCTCCTGTACATGGTTGTACTGCAGCTATGTGGGAAATAGAAGTGTTTAATGTACAAGACAAACAAATTCAACATTAGTCACACATGTAACTTGAAATTAATTCCACTTAGACACTTGTTCTACTTTACACAAGACACGTGGTCTAGAATGCATGGCATCTACAACATTTAACCTACATTTTTATAGGTTAAAAATGCTGGGTTGTTTCAACCCAAATTTGGGTCAAACATGGACAAACCCAACAGTTGGGTTAACATTTTAATTTTAAAAAAACTTATCCCAACAGTCCATTTTTTACCCAAATCGCATACTTCCCTAAGAAAAACAGCATGTGACTAAAGAAGTTTAGTTTTTTGCCAGTTTGATTTCACTGTGCAGACGTTTACAGTAGATAGATGTGTGTGTGTGTGTGTGTGTGTGTGTGTGTGTGTGTGCTCATGTTTATATTAAATTGTGAGGACCAAATGTCCCCACAAAGGTGGTAATATCTGAAATCCTTGTCCTTGTGGGGACATTTTTTGGTCCCCATGAGTAAAACAGCTTATAAATCCTAATGAGTGATGTTTTTTGGAAATGTAAAAATGCAGAAAGTTTTCTGTGATGAGTATGGTTTAGGGGTAGGGTTAGTGTGTGTGTGTGTGTGTGTGTGTGTGTGTGTGTGTGTGTGTGTGTGTGTGTGTGTGTGTGTGTGTGTGTGTGTGTGATGGGTAGGTTTAGGGGTAGGGTTAGTGTAAGGGGATATAATATACAGTTTGTACAGTATAAAATCATTACGTCTATGGAGAGTTGTGTGTGTGTGTGTGTGTGTGTGTGTGTGTGTGTGTGTGTGTGTGTGTGTGTGTGTGTGTGTGTGTGTGTGTGTGTGTGTGTGTGTGTGTGTGTGTGTGTGTGTGTGTGTGTGTGTGTGTGTGTGTGATGTGGTTTCATTCAAGTCATTTATTCGGACATTAAACAAAGAATCTGACTAAATCAGAAAATATATTAGCATTCTGCTGAAAAACAAACAAACAAACAAAAATTGGGATCATATACCTTTATTCATCCACTAATCTGTCCACTGACTGGATAGAGTTTCCATCAAAATCATCCTGATGGGAAATAAACATTCAGGCTGAATCTTATTGACTGATTGATGGCAGATTTGCTGATTCACGTGACAGTTACTGCTGTTCATTTCTCTCTCTTTAACAATCTGTAGTTTATTGTTTCCTCACAGATGAAGAAAGCTCATACGAAAAAAATCCCAACCGGATAATTGTGTATCTGACTATTCCCATTGGATCAGCAAAATACGCTATATCTGTTGAGGTGTAACTTTTCTTATTAATCATAAAACTAATTAATTAATATTAATATGTGTTATGATTGAAACATGTTATGGAAATAATAACCTACCTGTTGGAAACACATATCATTTAGGACATTTAGATTAACTTTACTTACATTATCTGATAGTTTCAGTTTATAAACCTGAAATACATTAACAATGATCATTTCTCATGCTTATTATAATAAGTGTATTGTTTAAGATGTATAAGAGGTTTGTTTTCAGCGGTTTGTTGGAGGTTGAGCTGGTCTCATCAGATCAGATATTCAGATATATATTGTTTTATCTATAATGCTGTTTCTGGACTGTTGAAGATGAGCAGATGGAGAGCATATATTGTATAGTTTATAGATTATCTATTATAAAATAAAAAGTTGTAAAAGACAATTGTACTGTAAAATAAATTATTTCATTTTTATTATAATTTTATCTATTCTAATATTTATGTCTTAAATTCGACATTCAAACCTTCAAGCTTTTATATGTGCAGAATTGCTACTGCTAAAATGCTGTAAACTTTTATCTGTATTTTTTTTAACTCAAGCTTAAATCATTGGTGTTTGAGCCTGACCTGAATGAAATCATAGAAAATAAAATGTTATTGCAACTGTTGTCCAGTTTGTTAATTGTAACCCAGACTGGTAACTGTGGTCATAATGTTTTACTTCATTGAATTTGCAGAAAATAGATTGCCGCCATATTTCACTCATTTCATTTTTCTGTTTCATATCACTTGCTGTTAAAGGTCTCTTCATCTTAGATGTTTGAGATACTATAATATTTCTCTCTGTCACTTTACTAGACTCTCTTTTTGGTTATATATGAACAGTCTATATATGTATAGTCTATAGATGATGGTCAAACATGTATAATGTTTAATAGTGTATAATGATGGATCTACAGTTCCTCAAACTCACCGCTAGAGGTCAGAACACATCACAGATTACACTATAATATTTACTCTGACACTTCTTAGGTCAGACTATATCTAAATACAACTTGTATAAAATAGGCTATATAAACATAAATAAGAGTCTATTATAAAATGAATGTGATTAAAATAAATACAATATAAAAGCAAATGATACATTCAACTAGAATATCACATAAAACGTGTGTCCATCCCATGTTTTTGAGAGAACAAAATAGTCACATCCTGGAAATCTGGCGCAAAGTATCAATAATAAAAATTAAAGTTGAGGAAACTCGCAAAGCCACTGTGGCTCTTTCTTCTACATAATAAATTATATACTTGTGCCTCATATTTCATTCCTTAAACAGTGTGGTTTATTTTTACATAAAATCCAAAATACATATTTTTTAATAAACTTGATAAATCATTTTGCACCTAAATATAAACCTCTTGTTGATTTTATTGATAACTATTTTAATTTAAATCCTTACATATATCTGTTCAACTTTGCAGAATCAAACTCCACGATATGTCACAATATTTATGATAGGCCAATCAGAATCCTCTTGACGATCTGATGTCATAAAGCAGAAAAGCCACTGTAGCCACGCCCACCAGAGCAGAGAGAGCCAATCGGATCACAGCTTCAGTAGAACCACAACAGTGGTCGTGGACTTCTAAAAAAGGGAAAAAAAGAAAGAAAAACAAAAAGAAAATGATAAAATAAGCTTTTCAAATAAGCCGACTTTGTCAGGAGAACAAAATTGAAAGTTACAGACTCTGTCAGTATGCTGTGGTATATCAGTGTAATTAATATCAGTGCTGGCGTACCTGCACATGTGTGGCAGAGTGTGTTGATGTCCAGATGTGTGGTCTGGTTGCTGATGGGATTGTTCAGCACACAGCTGTAGGGGTTTTTATCCTGATATTCCACCTCCAGAGGTAGAGAGAGACTGATGCTGAGATCACACACACTGATGCTGGACAATACACTCATTCCTGCGTACCAGGAGAGAGTCACATCACTCACATTCAACACGGATGAACACACCAGTGAACAATTTGATGATGAAGAACAGTGTGAAGAGTTACTGATGATGACAGGAACAGGCAGACGAGCTGAGAAACGAGAGAATAAAGAGAAATGTCGATTATAAAAATGAATAACAACAGATTGTCATCAGTTTAATCATTAAGTTACAAATAAACCTCTCTACTCACCATAGACAGAAACATTAAATGTTTTTGGTATCAGTTTCACTCCCCTAATCAGTAGTTGATAAACTCCAGCATGTTCAGTTGTGGTGTGTGTGATGGTCAGAGATCCAGTTTGATCGTCCAGCTTCAGTCTGTCTCTGAATCTCCCATCAGGAACATCTTCATATGTGGGGAAAGCTCCAGCAGCTCCACTGATTTCAGCTATCAGAAACTTGTCATCTCCAAATTTCCACAGTATGTCATCGTTTTCCCGTATTTCAGTAACATCAGTGTGTAAAGTGACTGAATCTCCCTCCGTCACTGACACTGACTCACCGAACACACCTGACGGACATGTTTGTCACATTAATGCTCTTGTTGTTTTACAAAGCCTAAAATCAGTTGATTTGTAATGTTTGTTTTTATACAGAGTTCCATTTGTACGTCATACCATCTGCTAAATAAACAAATAAATAAATGTTTCTGTAATAATTTTTCAAATTAAGATATTCTGAGAAAAATGCATCAATCTTAAAAAACTTTAGACTACAAATTCACTATAATAATTTTCATTATATTCCTGTGAGACCGTGCGCACCTAAACAAAGATCACAAACACAGACCACAGACATTAACCCATAAAAATGCTGTTATAACTTACCAATCAGACGCCACCAGCACAAACAGAACAAAACAAACGTGTGAAACATTTTCTTTATGGTTTAATAAACAGTCTGACCTAAAAAGACTATCCGCTGATTTAAACAAACCCAGCAGAACTGTTCATCTGGTGTGAATCCTCCCCTAAGACCCCCCTAGTTCACACACACACACACACACACACACACACACACACACACACACACACACACACACACACACACACACACACAATGAAAGTATGTATAGTTATCTACATATGTTCTTCTGAGACTTTAACTGTTCTTAATGGGCAATTTTTTTTTTTTTTTTTTTTTTTATCATTTAACATTGATTATGTTTGAAAGGAATTTTAAATATGTAAAGTATGAATGAAATATTGTATAAATCTTCCTAAAATTTCATGGTACATTTTTATTTTATTTTAAAATTGTAATCATTCTCAGTTGTTCTAAATGGCAAAGCGTACAAATAAAAAACAACTTTATACCATTTCTCACTACCAGTCTTCCTTAGGTTAGACTCCAGCAGCTCATCATTCAGTCAAACTGAAACCAGCTGAGGTCGCTTTTCTACAGAAATGTGGTTTCTGACACATAGTTTGTATGTGACCATTGGATTGATGTGTGTTTTAGTTTGTAGGTGCACTGTAAAAAAGGATTTGAGATTTTTGCTACCTCAACTCATTTTCCTAAGTTAGCTCAACTAAAGTGTTGAGCGTACTTAAGATATCAAGTTTACTTGTGCCCAACTACTCCATTTATTCAAAGTAGTTCAGGCAACATAGAATTCTTAGTTGTATGAGCGGCCCCTGCATAAATACGTAGGAAACCCCACGGACCACGCCCTTACAACGCCTGCATCTTCGAGAAACTTCCATTTTGGATCAAGAGTTCCTGAGGTAAGCTTAAACTTCTATCTTCCTCATTTTTATGAAAATGATTGTTAAATTAAGTGTAAACTAGATGCGTATATATCACAGGGTGGTCAGTGGCCACGATAAATATAGTTTTGTCCACATGCTGCGTGTCCGTAAAACACTGCTGCTGCACCTGCATATGACACGCGGTCATACATTTATATCGTATCCTAATCGTGGCCACTTTTACATTTTCATAATACTTTTATCCCAACTAAAACACAACGTTACGTAATGTATTCGTACTTTTTTGATAATTTCATGACTTCCTAACTGACAACATAACTATGACGTCGCATGCCCGTAATTACCATCAAATTACTAGATCACAACGTTGTCAGATCAGATCTATTCATAATGTTTTGGTAATTTCGTTAAGTATTTTTGGCAAAGTAACGTTATCTGCGTCGTTTCATTACCATCATTTACTGCTACTGCTACACGTTCTTATCGCAGCATGCTATTTAAAATGTGTAACGGTAATTAAACGTCAGATACAATAGTGAAGTTTCCCTTAAGATACATTTTTATTTTACCAAGCAGATGATTATAATTTGCTCTGTCTCTATAACTTACTATTATATTCTTAGTGTAGTGTAGTGAGTGAAATGCAGCGCGTTCTGCACGTGCGCGCGCACAATGTTGAAGAGTGGACTTCCCGCGCAGCCCACTGGGTTTGGTTTTTGCTCTGGCACTTTTTTACTTCAACTGCGTCTGACGAAGGAATAAGTTTTTCTGAAGTGAGTCTTAAAACACACCAAGCCGACGAACTAGCGCTGATGAAAGCCAACTGTGTTGTCGGCTCGCGTCGGGGTAAAAAAAGCTGCACTTAAACACACCAAGATAACTAGTTAACTTACAGCGACTGTTAGCTAGAATGCTTGTTCAGCACCTGCTTGTAAATGAGACTACTGTCTATTTCTGCAGATATATTCGTCTATATTCGTCATTTAAAAAGGGAAAACCGACGCTGCAGATACACACACCGTAAACAAAGTAGTGCGTGCTAAACTTAACTGTTAAGTTACCATTTTGAATATCAATCCTGCTCTAAACACTTTCTTTATTTCACTCTGCTCGTGTTAATATTGAAATATTCGCCAAGAAACAGTCAGGTTAGATGAAGTAAGATTGGAACAGCCTTCTGTCTGCAGTTTTTGTTTATTCGCTCGCTGTTTTGCTATTCTCGTGCACTGACTTGTTCAATAAGCTGCTAACGTTAAGTTAGAGTTCCCTATTTCACCGACGCCGATTCAACATGTCGAATCGGCCGTTACAAAGCCGACGAGGACCAAATTCAGCCGATCGTCGGCTTGGTGTGTTCCAGGCATTACACTTCCCACGAATAAATAGCACTTGCTCTCTCTCACACACACACACACACACACACACTCACTGTCGCTCACTCGCGGGGGCGCGCGCGCTCTCACACACACACACACTCGCTGTCGCTCACTCACTCGGGCGCTTACTCGTGCGGGCACGCTCCTCAATGTCGTTCGCTCACTCACTCTTGACTGAACCCGTCGTGGAGGACCATTTTTTTTTAAACATACTAGTCTTTAACATAATTAGTTCTGTGGGTTACTTGCATATTACACGCCATAAAGTGTGTATCATATGCACGTAAAAACAAATTTTTGTATATAAATTGCGTCATAAATGCATAAAAATGGACAGATTTTACATTATTCGGTGAACTAACTCTTTATAACAGCTGAAACGATACAAACGGACAATATAGTGTAACTGACAGTGTAGTATGCAACTAACAATGTTTTGTTGAACTGTTGAAGAAATCAATATTACATATTACTACAATATTACATTACTGAAAGCCCTTTAGCAGTAATGTACAGTAGTATGTACAACCCCAAAAGTATGGAGAAGTCAGTCTGACTTTGACTTTCTTTTTCTTCAGAGTTTGTGGCTGCACTGACTGAGACTACAGAGCAACCTTTCTTGTAAGTCATATGAACTGGATCTGCAAGTTCTGCAGATTTTCTTCTGCCAACCAACGCAGCATTATAAGGCATTATAAGCGTAAACACGGACACTTTAATAGGTCTTGCCCCTTACCTTGCATCTACAATGACTGTTTGTGCTCCTTTAAGACACAAGTTGCTCTCAAAAACCATTTGTTGAAACATGAAACATCGGTGGTTCATCAATCTCAGGCAAATGATGCACATGAATCTCTGTCCAGTGTAGTAAATCATCGGCTACAGTGTGAATTATGTGATTTTTCTGAGCCATGTACTATTAAGCAGTACTTTGCTCATTTGGGAGCTCATTTGAAGAGTAATGAAACTGTTAATTGTCCTTTTGCGCAGTGTCAATTTAAGTCTAGTGTGTATTCCACCTTTACTGGGCACAAATGTAGATATCACTTTAATTCTGGTTTAAACAATATAAAACCTGAACTAATTTATGATCACAGTCCAGCAGAAACCAGTGAGGAACAAATAGGAGATGTGGTTTCAGTAGATTATGATAACCTCCCAAATGATGATGATGACTGTGAAGATTATGGAGAATCAGTTAATCATAGACTTGCATCCTTATTCCTGCGTATGCAAACCATTTTGCACGTGTCCAAGTCAGCAACACAAGAAATAGTAAATGAACTGTATGAGATAGGCGTTTTAGCTGGAGAGTTTACTAATAGGTCAATTGAGGAAGTGCTAAGGGAACATAATTGCAACACCGACAGCACTGTTTTAACTGTGGTAAAGAAAACGCTGCAGGAAACTAATCCGCTTTGTTTACTTTCAAAGACTGGACCATTTGGCACTGACCATAGGAGGTCCCTATTTTTCAGAAAAAATTTTCCTGTCATTGAGCCTGTAGAATATATTTTAGATAATACTACCAGGAAAAAGACATTTGTATACGTCCCTATATTAAGTGTTTTAACGGAGTTACTTAACAGAAATGAAATTCTAGACAAAGTTCTTACTGAAGAATCTCTTGCATCGCAATCTGGTCATTTTAAAACTTTTCGTGACGGCTTATACTTTAAAGAAAATCCGCTATTCTCCAGACAGGAACTACCAATTGCTATTGGATTGTACATAGATGACTTTGAAACATGCAATCCTTTAGGTACTTCTAGAAAAAAAAATAAGGTATGTGCTATCTATTGGGTACTAGCAAATTTGCCTATCAAATATCGATCATCTTTGCAATCGATATATCTTGCAGTGCTGTGCAACAGTAATGATATCAAAACATTTGGCTATGAGAAAATTCTTGAGCCACTTATAAAAGACCTACAGATACTTGAAAACCAAGGTCTGTTCATCCAGAGGTTAGGAGCAAGTGTCAAAAGAACAGTGCTTTTTGTATCTGCTGATAATTTAGCTGCTCATTCACTTGCTGGCTTTCAAGAATCATTCACTGTTGATAAATTTTGCAGATTTTGTTTAGCAAGCCGTAGAGATATTCAGACAACTGAAGTAAGAGGTGGGTTATTTCCGCTTAGGACTAAATTAACTCATGAGGCAGATGTTTTGGAGGTTAAACAAAATGAACTTGTACAGAATGTAAATGGTGTCAAAAGTAATTGTGTTTTGAACAACTTGACTTACTTCAATACAGTTACAGGGTTCCCGCCCGACTTTCTGCATGACCTCTTGGAGGGAATTGTACCTTTTGAACTTAGCTTGTGTCTTAAAAAGTTGATCTCGGATAAGTACTTCACATTGGATGAATTAAATTCTGTTATTCAGAATTTCCCGTACTTATTCTCCGATAAGACTAACCGTCCCTACAGAATTCCCCCAAGTTTCAGAATCAATGGTACAATTGGTGGAAATGGTCATGAGAACTGGACTTTGTTAAGACTTCTTCCACTGATGATTGGTGAACTAATCCCAGAAAATGACATAACATGGGGTGTTATTCTTAAATTAAAAGACCTAGTAGAACTTTTGGCATCACCATCTTTTACCAATCAGTCACTGTGCTATTTGGAAGAAAACATCTCAGTCCATAGGCAGTTGCTCCAGGAGGCCTTTCCAGACTGTAAACTAAGGCCTAAACACCATTTCATAGAACACTATCCCTACCTCATCAGGTGCTTTGGACCTTTGCTGGACTGTTGGACAATTCGTTTTGAAGCGAAACACAGCTTTTTTAAAAAAGTTGTGCGTGATGTGAACAATTTTAAGAACATTTTGTTAACATTAGCCACAAGACACCAGCATATGTTGGCTTACTTCCTTGATATGCCCAGCCTTTTTAAGCCACCAGTGGAGGTTGGCAGAGTATCTCTGGTTTCTCTCAACATTTTGGATAACTCTGTCAAACAGGCTATCAGACATAAATACAAGGATGTTAAGACCGTGTCTCTTGCAACTAGTGTGATTCTACATGGCACTAAATACTCTGAGGGGATGTTTGTTTCGGTTGGGAGCACAAGCGGACTACCTGATTTTGGCAAAATTCTCAAAGTACTGATTGTGGGCAACAAGGCATCATTTATCATTGAATGCTTTTCAGCCTGGTACTTGGAGCACTTCAGATGCAATGAATTGACAAGGAAACTTTCCACAGACCTTCAAGTTGCAGACCCAGAAGAACTGAATTCCTTCCACCCAGTGGCTCCTTACATGGTGCGAGGAAAACTAATGGTGTCACCCAAGGTGTTTTTACTTCACTGAGGTAAGTCTTTTTATTGTAAACTGCTTGCATGATTTGGTTAGTAAATGTCAAGCTTTTTTTTTTGGCTGAAGAATTTCTCATTTTAAATTTGTTTGGCTGTTAAAGTTAATACTTGATGACTACCGTTTTGGTTTCTCTTCTGAAAATGTTTTCCAAAAATTGGGCCCTATCAAAACTAGGGGTGGGAATCTTTAGTCACCTCACGATGACAAGTTATGGGGTCCACCTCCTTCAAGTCCCAAAAATGTGCATGCATCCTTCACAAAAGTAATCCATCCGGCTCCAGGGGGATAAACGAAGGCCTTCTGAGGGTAATCCGTGCGGTTTTGTCGTAAAAATATACATATTTAAAACTTTATTATGTAAACTTAAAACTTTATAAATGACCGTCCGGCAACGGTCGAGGCACTTTCACGGGAGATGGATGCCGGCGTAGGACGTAGCGTAGGAAGCGTCGTGACGTAGAACGAATGTGACAGTGCAGCGCTGAGCGCAACCAGTGAGCAGAGCAAAACAAAACTCCACTCGTTCTACGTCACGACGCTTCCTACACTACGTCATACGCCGGCATCCATCTCCTGTGAATGTGTCTCAACCGTTGCCGGAAGCCAGTTATTTTCTTTTATAAAGTTTTAAATATGTATATTTTTACGACAAAACCGCACGGATTACCCTCAGAAGGGATTCGTTTATCCCCCTGGAGCCGGATGGATTACTTTTGTGAAGGATGCATGCACATTTTTGGGACTTGAAGGAGGTGGACCCCATAACTTTACATTATAACAACTGAAAGATCTAATACATTTTCTAAAATAACTGAAAATGTGTTCGTCTGAAAAATGATTGACATTTGCATCTCGAACGGCTTGAGGGTGAGTAAATCATGAGTTTAATATAATTTTTGGCTGAACTATCCCTTTATGCTTACAGCATGCTGCTTCACGTCATTCTTGCGGACGATGACATCCGTAGAGTCCAGATTGAAAGTCTTCCAGAGACGGTGGATGAATTGAAGACTGCACTCAAGAGCAAGCTTGATCTAGAGGGCGAAATTGTTATCCAGTTTCAAGATCCAGAGTTCAACAATGAACTTTGCAACTTGACTGAAATGTCTGAACTACCCACAGAGAGAACAAGGCTGAAGGTAATACTAAAGGTACCACCCAACATGCCCCCCTCTGTCTCCTCCTTTGACAGCAGTTGTTCTGACAGGGCCTTTGGGACCTCCGCATCCCCCGTATGTTCTCTGTCAAACCCTCGCTCTAAGCACTGGCCTGACCCTTTTATCATACCAACTTTCTCTTATGATGTTGAACTTAAGCTCCGAAAGGGAAATGAGACTTATGAAAAAGATGGGTCCCTACTTGTTGTTAATGCTGCAATGAAGAGAGACATACTTGACAAAGTAGGGAGTGCTATGTATGAGCACAATGCATATCCAATGTCAAAACAAATTGAGGATGTTGCCAAAGCCCTCGTCGAAAAGCATCCCTGTTTGAGAGAGCCAAGTTCTTCACATGGGTGGTACTGCTGGAAGTTCAGCCTCACTTTTAAGATGGGTAACCTCCGTCAGAAGTACCGTATTGCTGGATGCCCAGAGCTTACAGTCAATCAAAAAAGGTCAACAGACACATCAACTGGGAACAGGACGATGAAGAAACCAAAACGGTCTGAGCTCAACTTTTTGCCAGATTTTCCTGAAGGAAAGTCTCCAGACTGCCTTGAAAGAGAGAGAATATCTCTGACGGAGGAGATGAAGAAAAAGAAGAGTGACAGGAAAATGATAGATTCTCTGATGGCAAGCACCTTTGCCTTGCGAAGGAAGGAGATTATTCATGATGAACCTCCTGTGTCTGAGATCAAAGACAGATGGCCAGCACTGTTTTCAAAAAAACAGGTAATTATGAAATATGAAGCTTTGGAGTCATTCAAATTTTAGATTTGTGGTTTGGTTCAATATCAGTGGTTAATGCGTTTATTGACTTTTTTTAATTTTTAGTTTATTTTTTTCCAGGTGAAATTTATTTTATTTTAATGGCCTATAAGAGCCAAAACCGAACCAATGCCAACCTTCATGCTCATCTTACTGTGTTATGTACTGACTTTTTCTTTGGATTTTCTCTTAAAAGATTAGTGCTGAGTTTATGCGCCTGGTTTCTACTGATCTTCACCAGTCTTTCTTTGATGGACTCGACAAGTATGTCCCAAGATTGTTACAGATGTACAGACTGCGAACTAGTAGCAGTTCTGACCTGCGCAGTCTCCTGGAGCCCCTTGATGTACAAGTAAGGATAATCTCATTTACCCAATCCTTTATCAGTCACTTAACAAAAAAATTTACATTGTCACTTGTAGAAGTAGTCAATCATTGTCAAATCTAATGTAATCAAAAACTGTTACTGTCATGAGCTTATTTGCAGTTCAGTTTAGGGTTTACTTGGCTTGACTTTTACTTAACCCTCTGGGGACCAAGGTGTTTTCTGGGCCCTGGAGGTGTTCTGACATGCTCTGACATTTGTGCTTATTTCTGTTACCAGTGACATTTTCATGGCTAAAGCCTGATTACACTGTATTCAGCACAAACTCTGCTACAATATGTCAGCAGCATTTATGAAAAAGTTTTTAGCTTTGAGATAAAGACATTTATGCGTGGTTTGTGAAAATACAAAAAAAAAATTGTCACTAGCCATGTTTCCATCCACATGCTTTTATCCGAATTAAGTGATATCGAATGAAAAATGCCTTATGGAAACAGTAAAATTCGATTGAATTTCATGAATATCGACTCAAATGAAATGCATTTGGTCTCATCGGATTGTCTCATTCTGTGCAGACAGAGGACTATATTGTATTAGAAAAATCAAAAACATTTGGGCACCAGACAGAGGTCATTTCAGTTAGCAACCCTAACTTGTATTTTACTATAAATCATGGATATTTTGAGAATTATTTATGGTATAATTATTCTTGCTAGACATTTGGAAGACAATATAGTGGTATTGGATAATTTAATAGTGGACTATAAAGTTAAATAAGTTACTGAAGACACAGTACAAATCCCTAGTTATGACTCTTCCTACCCTTAGTGGGAACAAAAAATAAATTAATAAAACCATCACAAAATTTTGTGATAAGTGATCAGCAGCAAGCTTGGTCCTACAGTTGTCACAGTTTGTCTAATGTTCTTCTTTTTGCTGTGTGTTGAGACTTCAAACCAGAAGAGAAGAGCAGCTGCTTTACTCGGACTCCCATTTTATCTGAAGGAGGATCCCAACAGTTTTATCCGTGTCTGTGAGGTGCGTGAGTTGATTTCATTATGACATGGGTAACTGTCACAGTAAAAAACATTTATTGAAGGTATATAGTTCACCCAAAAATAAAAATTTGCTTTTAATTTACTTACCCTCAGCCCATCCAAGATGTATATTTTTCTTTTTAACACTGGTCATTATATGGTGTAAATATACAGAAAATATATGAAATAATATATTGTAAAAATTTAAAGCAATCGTTTTCCACGTAATCTAAATACTCAACTAAATTACATTTTACAGTATAAATATATTGTACATACATTTTATATACCAATGCTTCCCAATAATTTAGAATATCGTGAAAAAGTTAATTTATTTCACAAATTCAACTTAAAATGTGAAACTAATATATTATATAGACTCATTGCATGCAAAGTGAGATATTTCAAGCCTTTATTTGTTATAGTTTTGATGATGTGATGAGCACAAAATCAAAATCTCAGAAAATTAGAATATTACATGGAACACAGTAGTTACACAGTAGTCCCATTGTCATTGAACCAGGTTTTGGTTCTTTTGGCAGTGTGGGCAGGTGCAAACAACGCAGCCGTCTTCCAGGACATTTAGAGCACTTCATGCTTTATGGAGATGCTGAGTTCATTTTCCAGCAGGATTTGCACCTGCCCACACTGCCAAAAGAACCAAAACCTGGTTCAATGACCATGGGATTAATGTGTAACTACTGTGTGATTTCATGTAATATTCTAATTTTCTGAGATTTTGATTTTGTGGTTTTCACATCATCAAAACTATACAAATAAAGGCTTGAAATATCTCACTTTGCATGCAATGAGTCTATATAATATATTAGTTTTACATTTTAAGTTGAATTCGTGAAATAAATGAACTTTATCACGATATTCTAATTTATTGGGAAGCGTCTGTATATGAAAAGCGACAATTCCCATTAACGCAATATTTCATAAATTTTTCAGTGTATTTACACCAAATAATATATTGACCATAAAAATATGGAAAATATATTTGAGTTCCGTAAGGCTTATCACCACTCATCCCTACTACAGACCTCGCTTTATCACGCCCCCGTCACCACACTGTTCTACTGAAGGAAAAAAGTCACCTACTACATCTTGGATGGCCTGAGGTTGTGTAAATTAACAGAAAATTAAAAAAATGTAAAATTTAATAACGTTTCTGTATATGGAGGGGTCAGAAAGCTCTTGTATTTCATCAAAAATATCTTAATTTTTGTTGCAAAGAGGGTGAGGAATTAATGACAGAATTTTAACTAACCCTTTCATGTTTGGTATTGTAACAGTACATGCTTAATTACTAAATACTTAATTATGTTCTTTAGACTACCAGTTCTGAACAAGAGGCTACAAAAGGAGTTGACGTTGGTCTTCTCATTGTGACTGAGGAAGGGGGAAGCAGCCAAGCACTACTGGCAAAGGAGATAGTTGATATCGCAGTTGTGCTGGAAGACAACATCATCATACGTGAGCTAGGAGATGTTGCTAATGCTTTTTCCTCACTCATGGGTCTTCTTTACTGTCTTGACATAGACTATCCCAAGGGACTGAAGTACACATTTGAGATTATTCAAAAAGTTGTCATGGGCATCGGCAGTGGCAATTGTTCTGCAAAAGTTCACGGACTCCGCAACAAGTTACTTCAAGGCAACGTTTAGTATTTTAGTGACCAAGTAATAGCAACAGCAGTGTTCACTAAAGACTTCACACCACCATTTCCATATCTATTAAATGGGTCAATTCGAAAACTAAACAAAAAGAGGCCTGTATAAGTTACAGAAGAGTTTAATTCAGAGGTTCTAAAAATGTTAGTAAAATGACATGTTAATCTGCTCAGAGATAACTACCAAGATGTTTGTGCAATTTAAATACAGCACTTAAGCCAGTTAGCTTTATATTTCAGATTTTAATATTTCTATTTTTGTGTTCTAGAGCAACCATTTCCATATCTATTACATGGTTCGATTTGAAAACTAAACAAAAAGAGGCCTGTATAAGTTACAGAAGAGTTTAATTCAGAGGCTCTTAAAATGTTAGTAAAATGACATTGTTCAGTTAATCTGCTCAGAGATAACTACCAAGATTTTTGTGCAATTTAAATACAGCACTTAAGCCAGTTAGCTTTATATTTCAGATTTTAATATTTCTATTGTTGTGTACTAGAGCTCGCTTGCATACATTTTTTAGATAAATGTTCATGTAACATGTTATGAAATTTCAATTTCACCAAATGCTTGCAATTAACTACAGTACTTAAGCCAGTAAGCGTTTATATTTCACATTTTATTTCTATATCAACAGTTTTATGTACCAGAGTTTGCATGATTTTTTTTTTAGATAAATGTTCATGTAACATGTTATGAAATGTCAATTGTTCAGCTGGTACTGAAACACTTGTAATTAATGGTAAGGTGTTTTAACATTAAGTACATTAATGGTAAGCATGATTTTCTGTTTTGAAATAATAAAAAAATTGCATTCTGCATGTTCTTCTATGCCAATGAATCATTTTTATGTAGTACTGTTAGAAAACAGAAACTCAAGTTGTGTGGACAAATTATGCAGTTCACTCTGTTGAATGAACTTAACATTCCAACTAAAATGAACTATTCTTGAAAAAGTAACCTGGCTGCCTTAAAAAAATAAGTTAATTCAACTAAATGAATAGTTCAGCCAATTTTTATGTTGTTTGGACAACTAATAATTATAAGTCGATTTAACAAGATGCTTGGTGTAAACAACTCAAATGAACAGAAATGTTTGTTGGCGTCACTAATTTTATGTTGTCTCAACTGGGATTTAAGTTTACACAACTTTTAATGTCTCGTTGGAGTAACTAAAAAACAAATTAATTAAACTTAAATTAAAAAGTTGATCAGACTATTTTGTCAGCTTCACCTTTGTTACCCCAACGATTAATTATAGGTTTAAGGAACTGCAATACATGTACAAACAACTGAGGTTTCTTAGCTTACTTAACACAACATTTTAAGGCAGCCAGGTTACAAATTATTTTAAGTTGAATGAACTTGTTCGTTTTTACAGTGTGGAGAGCTTCTTCCTGTCCTGCTTTTATTAACCTCACTCTCTGACTTCCTCTCTAGACAAAACTGCTTGAAACAAACCTTGAAATAAAGTCCCAACAGCTGATAATCTGAACACTGAACTGAACAGAAAATGACCATTTACCCTTTAATCTACAGCCACTAAACAAGATGAGAAACTTTGAAAAAAGCTAATTGCTGCGGTACACTGGCGAAGAGACAAGAATATCATCAAAAAAAAAAAAGCAATTTCTGAGGTGTGGAGTAAAAAATTATAAAATAATAGTATAGGCTAATAATAATAAAATGAAGTGGAATATTCTGCTTGTATGGTTGGTTGCATAATTTCGATGTGTTTGCCTATCACTTTGAAGCCAATGGACTATCAGTGCGTGTCCTCTATCTTACACTCACTTTTCCTGTCAGCCTGCAACTGTCTGATTTGGCTGAGCCTCACTCTTTGAGCATAAATGTGAATAGAAACTATTAGACATTAAATTACACAGCATAAATGTTCTACACTATGCTGAGATACAACACATTTAGAATGTGTAGCAACAATGAGTTCGTTTTGGGGAAATTATTTAACTCAAATGGGGAATATTATTCATTAGATAATGAATATGTAATCGCATACATAAATTAAATTATCCCGAATAGGGAATGGACTAAACATTACCATATATGAATAATTAACACGATTGATCGTAGTAATTATTGATATATAGGTCAGTTAAGTCAGATTAATTTTCAGAGTAAATTTACATGTGATTCCAAATTAGTTTGTCATGCATTTCGTTTCGTCCTGCGAACCGGAGATGAAAACTTCCTTATATCACAAGATTACCTGCCTGTATACCGAGTGAATACTTTCCGCTGGCCACACGGAAGTATCTGCTCGTATACAGCACTTTCAGATGTTTAAAATAGTTAACCGAGGTAGAGCGTTGGTACTTTACAGATCTTTGACATATTACAGAGACTTCAAGCATGGGACAATGAGACAGATTCGATTCAAAGGATTATGGAATTTAATAACACAATACTAAGGGTTATATAGACTACTGAAAATCACGCAGGAGTAAATAATATGCATATCAAAACAAACAATTAATACAGGATTGCAATATGACGTATTTAACCCTCTGGGGTTTTTCGGGTCAAAAATGACCCGAAGCGTTTAAATAAAAAAATGTTAAAAATCGTAGCTTCATCGGAATGGTCCAAAACTTGGTGACTTTTTTGGTACTTGGTATATGAACACCCAAAAAAATTGGGGACAGGATTTGAAAAGTCTAAGTGGTCGTAAAAAAAATAGTCACACTCAGGACCTTCGGGTCAAAAATGACCCCCATAGGAAATGAATGGGAAATTGGCAAAAATATGAAAATACAGAGTTTTTTTGTGCATACAATCTACAAAACAGCCAGGATGCAGATAAAAAGCACACAACAGTGAAGGGGTGAATCTCTTAAAACAATTGGTGACAAAATGCTTTCCATTTGTTCTCTTTATAATGCAATGTTCAGGTTTGAATGTATTATAAAGTAAAACTGCCACTTCAAATTACCATTTAAACCAACCAAACATTTTTTTTTTTTTTTTATTTAAAAAAATGACAAAAATAGTCTTTGAGAATCTGTTATTATATATTCAAATCAACAACCTGAAAAAAATTAAACAATATGTGAAAAAATCACTAGAGTGTTTCTACCATAGGTTTCTACAGAGAGCTGTAAATCCACTAGTGGTAAAAATGTGCTATTGCGTGATAAAAATGCTCAGTGTGTCCACCAGATGGCTCCGATCTCATTTCAAAAATTGCTTTCATGAGGCCTAGACTTGACTCTAAAATGAAATACAGCTTTAATAAAAAAAAAAAAATTATTATATATATTTACATAAATTTTCTATTATATTCAATGGGAAAAAATGGGTCTTAATTATTGCATAAATATTAATTATGAAACATAAAATTATCTCAAAACACCAAAAAAGACACAGTTAGAGTGAGAGAGAGAGAGAGAGAGAGAGAGAGAGAGAGAGAGAGAGAGAGAGAGAGAGAGAGAGAGAGAGAGCGAGAGAGAATGACAGAACAGTTCAAACAGTGCAACAGAGACCCAAAGGATTCCAATATTAATCTAGCCAACTTTAAGCAGCACTTAATTGAGATTTGTACGTTACTTGATTTAAACACGGTCCCTTTGTGTTGAGTTGTGTTACAAAGGCAGCGTGGTTGGAGTTGTCTGGCACGTCTTCCGGTAGGAGGCAGATGTTTGCGATTGCTTCAGCTGCGGCCCGTACGAGAGGCGATTAATCTTAAACTTGTTTCGTTCGTAAATGAAACCGAACTATCAACTGAGGTAGATCGAAAGAAAGCAACTTAGATTTAAAACAAAGTAGGAAAACGACGAAGAAGGAAAACTCCGGCTGGAGTTTAGCAGGAAAGTTTAGGCATCTCTCTCTGGCGTAGGAAACTGCACAGAGGATAAGGTGGCGGTCTATTTTGAAGGGGCGAGGGACACGCCTTTCTCAGTGTTTGATCCAATCGTTTGCAGGAGGGCGGGTCGCTAGACCTTGTGATTCACGCCTTCCGGATCATGTGCATAAGGGATAAAACTTGTTCGAAATACGCTTCTAAACTAGTATTGATAAAAGCATGCATCATATTACATTCTGGGTTGATGATCCAATCTTCTTTGATTATTCTGATTACAACCATACCAAATTTGGCATTCCTAGGGCTTAGTGAAATGCAGATACATGATTTTCGTGATTAAAACGGATGTTAAATTAATCACATATCACAAAAGCTTACGGTTATATATGTTGTCATCAGGGAATCATGAAAACACAACCACAAAACATTATACATTTACAAAAGGGGATTTTTTTGATCCCATGTGTTCCTAGTGTTCCGTGTGTGTAAATGGGTGTTCAGAAATTCAACCAGCGTTGGTCACGCGGTGAACCCGCGACCAGTCCCGTGTGAGCGTGTGTGCTTCGAATTTGATGAGTTTAAGCAACTGCTACAATGGCCAGTTGTCTAATCTTACAATTCTCTTTTGTGTGTGTGTAAGCGAAAATCCCCAAGGGGGATTCCAGTGTGTGCGCTTATCTGAATGGACAGTGTTCGCCTTGTCACCTTCGGAGGGGTTCTTCCACGTGATTCTGATTCCAGTCAGTAATTCAATCAAATCCAAGCCCCATTTGCTTTGTGTGGCAAATTACAACAGAGAGGCTTTGTGACTCGGTAATCTAATCAGCAGTTCAAATGACCCTTACTTTTGTCATGGTTTCTGAATTAAAAGAATGCAAAACCAGCAGTTTAAGAAAATGGCAGATCTGACCATGGCTACAAATGTTTATTGTAAATTAGTCTATACCTTTTTAAAATGATGTGGGCTATAGGGTAAAACCATAGATAGTATAAGATGTGGACAGAGCCATCTCATTGGAACTCAGTTGAGACAGTTGAAGCCCATTTTTAGCGATTTTTGAGCACTTCCGTTCCTGACGCGCAGACTCAAACCGACTCAAACTAAGCTTGATGACGTGAGCAACCTGTCTGACAGATGTAAATCTTCTAGTAGCTGTGCGTGGAAATTGCCAACGTTAAACTTGCAGAGACGGGGAACTTGAGCAAAGAGTTCTTTGGCGTGAGTGAGCAGGAGTAAGTATTCCGTTGCTTTTATGGACTCATTATCTATGGGCTTCTCCCTTGACGGGACGTCCCCCCGATTGCCTGCGAGCTTCTCCTCCTGTCTGTACGGTAATTTCTGTACAGCGCGACAGAGAGTCGAGTGGTTATGACGCAATCGTTAGCCTATTTTTACTAAAACTGTTTCTACGGGGTAATAATGTAACATAGAAGGTAATGGAGCCCTTTATACATTGTCGTGTTTCTTTAGAAATAAATAATGGACAAATGGAGTCTTTAAACGCCTCAGATGTAAAGTTATTCGCTGTCAAAGTGACGCCAAAATGAATGGTAGTCAGTGAAAATGCTAACGCAAGTGAAGTTCTGCTACAAGATGGCGGCACCCGGCCGGCTTCAACTTCCGGTCGATGGATTACCCCTGTAGCGACAACGAGAATGCAACCCACACGAGTGAAGCGTTCGTACATAATCAAACACAAGGGGCTGCGTATTCCAGATCACCCGAGGCTATGAATCAAGAAGACCTTTTTTTAGGAAAGACCCCCTTCTCAAATAACCATATAGTATCTTATTGTCCGAATTCCAAATTCCTCCAGGAGGCGGGACAAACATTTTGAGTTTATAATCTTAGACCCGAACACAGAATCTGCTCTTGTGATGCGCTCTTGCCCTCTCTCTCTTGTGATGCTCTCTTGTGATGCTCTTGTGATCCGCTCTTGCCCTCTGCTCTTGCGATGCTCTCTTTCGGCAGAACAAGCCGGGTGGAGCCAACGATGGTTATAGTAACCATGTAGACGCAGAGACAAATGACCCAAATCAAGATATGGGTTAAAACAGATTTAATTCAAGCCATCTCGTCACTTTTGTTTCTTTTCTTAGTTTCTTTTCTTTTCCGTTAAAAGCCTCGGTTCTAAGTCAAGTTTTGCTGCAAAGTTTCGTTTAAAACGTTTCGACTGCAACACGCTTCCAACCTCAGAGACTTTCATTCATCCGCGCCAACACACCACGTGACTGGCTGCCCAAGATCTATCAAGCACGAGGAGACCGCCAGCCAAACAACGGGCCCGGGGAACACCCAAGGGGGTAATCCATCAACCGGAAGTTGAAGCCGGCCGGGTGCCGCCATCTTGTAGCAGAACTTCACTTGCGTTAGCATTTCCATTGACTACCATTCATTTTGGCGTCACTTTGACAGCGAATAACTTTACATCTGAGGCGTTTAAAGACTCCATTTGTCCATTATTTATTTCTAAAGAAACACGACAATGTATAAATGGCTCCATTACCTTCTATGTTACATTATGGCCCCGTAGAAACAGTTTTAGTAAAAATAGGCTAACGATTGCGTCATAACCACTCGACTCTCTGTCGCGCTGTACAGAAATTACCGTACAGACAGGAGGAGAAGCTCGCAGGCAATCTGGGGACGTCCCGTCAAGGGAGAAGCCCATAGATAATGAGTCCATAAAAGCAACGGAATACTTACTCCTGCTCACTCACGCCAAAGAACTCTTTGCTCAAGTTCCCCGTCTCTGCAAGATTAACGTTGGCAATTTTCACGCACAGCTACTAGAAGATTAACGTCTGTCAGACAGGTTGCTCACGTCATCAAGCTTAGTTTGAGTCGGTTTGAGTCTGCGCGTCAGGAACGGAAGTTCTCAAAAATCGCTAAAAGAGGGCTTCAACTGTCTCAACTTAGTTCCAATGAGATGGCTCTGTCCATTTCTTTTACTGTCTATGGGAACACCTTCACACCGACAAAAGGGAATCCCCAAAAAGCAAAGCAAGGACAAGCAAGTACCTCCAGACTTTTAGCTGAAACTGCAGGTGCATTTTAATATCAAATTGAATTACCCGCCTAAGAAACGATAAGGGTGAAATTAATTATTGATGGTTCGTTCAGGTCATGTCTTTTAAGTGCATATAGAAACTTGGGATCTCACCATCTAACTCCTAAAACTCATTCTTCCTCACTCTCTGTCTTTCTTCAACTTGTATGAATGCCTGTGCATGTGTTTGTGTTAGATATTTGTTTTGTGTGTTAGTCATAGGCTTATAATCAATAAAGTATTGTTTGTATTTGAAAAGAGAAGCATTACTTGTGATATGTGCTTACCGATTTATTGTCTTGAACTTCGATCTAAGTTACCTATGCTTTGACCCTTGATTTATTTCTTAATTTAGCTGTTAGCTGGGAATTGGTCTTTCTTGGCCAAGAAGATATTATATTTCCTAGAATTAATAATTGTTTATGCTTTCCGTTCATTGGATGAACTGATAAACTGATCATATTATTGATTTTGCTACAGTAAATTCTGAAAATAATTCAATTATTAATTATTGATCATAATCCGTTATGAATAATAATTAATTATATTTATACGTGCGTATAATCGCTACACCCCCTTGGGTAAAACTGCTTGCATCATACACAATGCCCACCACTGAAACTGAACAGGGGGTTGGGGACGGTTGAGGAAGGCAAACGCAAGGCATCTTGGCAGGTGGTCCGGCAGCAATTAAGGCCCGTTCACTCCAACAACAACAACTATATTTGCGTCCACACCAACGAACTATAACGTATGTTTATTCTAACCTCGCGCTCTGCGGTTTCAAAGTGTGCAGAACGTCATTGAACCAAGCGTGCCGCACAAGCCCTCAAAAGTGGTCAAAACGTCTCGATCGCCCCCCAGTGACCGGTCCTAGTATAGGTCATAAGCCCCGCCTCCCCGTGTTATTCAATGGGACGCGAGACCAACTAAATAATTAAATTACACTTTACATATCTTTTTTCTAAAGACATTTTCTGTCATTTACTGTAGTTTCTATCACGTTGATGTACTTTCAAGTGTTTGTTTTTAAAATAAGTTTGTTTTTAGTTAGTTATTTGATGCTATAAAAACGGTGCTGTGACATCATGATTGACAGGTTCTCTGTGCGAAGTAGTCACTGAAGCACCAACGGACTTTTTTTCATAATGTTGACTATGTGGTTAGTAGTTGTATTTACCTTATTTTAACGAGGTACTGTAATCAGCAGGTCATCATTGGAGAGGAACGGAGCAGACAAGGCCACTTAAAGGAACACTCCGACTTTTTGGGACTTTAGCCTATTCACCTTATCCCCCAGAGTTAGATAAGTCCATACATACCTTTTTCATCTCCGTGCGTGCTGTAAGTCTGTTTGACGCACCCACCGCTAGCCTAGCTTAGCACAAAGACTGGATGTAAATGGTTGCAGCTAGCATACTAATCCAAATAAGTGACAAAATAACGCAAACATTTTCCTATTTACATGTTGTGATTTGTATAGTCACAGAGTGCACAAAAAACTACGTCACATGAGACACAGACATATTTTAACCAACCGTATAAATACTGGGAACTATATTCTCTGAAGGCGAAGCACTGCTACTTGGGCGGAGTGATAACCGCAGCACCTGAGACGAGCAGTGGTGAGGAGCAGAGAGCGCGTCCCAGGTGCTGCGGTTATCACTCCGCCCAAGTAGCAGTGCTTTGGGTTTCCAGCACCACTTCCAAGCCTCTTCATTTACACACACAATGTAATATCAAATTTAGTATTTTAAATCAACAGCACATTTTTTGTTAACCTTTTTATCATATTTCTTGCAGCATCGCGATATGTATCGAATCGTGACATGAGGGTATCGTTACACCCCTACTTAAAAAGCACTGGACTACCTGCAAAAAAAATAAAAGCCTCAACAGAGTTTGAAATTCAGTTTTGCTGTTGTATCACAACTGATATTGAGAATTGTGAAACCATGATATATATTGTTACTGTGAAGTAAAATTAAGATTTTGGGTCATATTCTTTGCTAGATAGCAGAAAAGGTTCCTACAGTTTTGCATACTTAATGAATTTTTTAATAGTGTTCACCATAAGTAATCGACTACATTGTAACCTGATCAGAAATAAGTATATAAATGGCTGCTATTTTGCACAAGTTTATTTGTAATGGCCAGCAATAGGCCTATGTAGTTTCTTCATTCACTGTGACCTATACTGCACTGGATGGCCAATTTCACATGTCAAAATACTGTATTTGTATTTAAATACATTTTTTCACACAGTATTTTGTATTTGTATCTAGAAACATTTTCCCACACAGTATTTTGTATTTGTATTTAAATACATTTTCCCACAAAGTATTTTGTATTTGTATTTTAAATACATTTCCATGTATTTAAGCCCATCTCTGTCTGTTGGTGTGTGTTTCAGGTGTTTCTGAAGCTGAACGAGATAAAATGAAGAGAAAGACAGTGAAGGAGGGAGAATCTGTCACTTTAGATCCTCGTGAGAAAAAAATAAATGGTGTGATGTGATATTTAATGATACTTTCAAACTGAATGAGATTCACATGTACTCTCTCTCAGACCTTCTGATATCTCGTTGTGTTTGTTATTGATCAATCTGACAGATTCACTGACGGTCTGTCTTTCACTGATCCAGGTTCAGGTCTGTCTGCTGGTGGTGTCACAAGAATAGTTGTTGCTGTTCTGCTGTTGTCCGCAATTGTAGCTGCTGCTGTTGGTGGGATTTACTGTCTCCACAGGAGCTCCAAGAAATGGTAGGTATCACTTACAGATACTATGAGAGGAAAACATTACTTGTATTGTGCAAAAATAGTGTTTATTGTGTTTTCCAAAGCAGACAGAGAGAAAAAACATGCCTCTTGCGTGTTTCTTGCTCTTTTTCGTGACTTGACAGGATCCCAGCACATCAGGGTTAATCATCCTCGACCATTTCCATTAACAAAACCTCTAATGGTGAAATGAGCTTGTGTTTTTGAGCTGTAAAACAAGTAGGACCTAAATCTGGTGTAATATTGTGGTGTTTCTGTTACAGGTAATGTCTGTGTTTGGTGTGTGAGAGGTGACTGAGGGTCTGACCCGTGTCAGGGATTCAGTAACAGTGTTTACTCATTTAGCCTGGCTTCCAGATATGAAATATGCACTTGTTTTGAAATTAATTATTTTGATCATCAAGCAATCGAGAGCAGGGGCCTGTGCCATGAAGCTGGTTTAGGTGGATAGCCACGTATGTTTCGGTTTAGTTTGTAAAAGTTGACAATTGCCTAGTTTCTAGACTAAAATGTATGTTTGAGATGTTTTAGCTGAACTAAGGCCGAATCCTGGCTTAATCTAAGTCCTGTCTGTGAAACCGATTGCCAAATTGCCAATTTAGCAATTATTGTTTTATCAAGCATTTAGTTTAAATGAATATAAGTATATACAGATAAAGAGATGATATGTAATATAAATAAGATTTGACATCGGTAGATAAAGCTTTAAAAATGACTGCATATGATCATACATGTTCATATCTGTATACTTGTATTATAAACTATTTAAACTTACTTTAACCAACTTTCCCTTGCACAGTTATAGCAAGATAGTTTCTTCTTGCTGTTTAAATGCACTTATGTACTTTATATTCTTTAATCTCTTAATCTTCTACGAGCCTATAGGCTAGAGTTTAATGTGTTGTGCTGATTTATTTTTATTTAGCTGTTCTCATGTTAGCTGTACGAGACAATGTGAAGGTTACTGATGCACTACATGTATAATTGCCATATGTATTCTCTAGAGTTTACAGCACTGGTCATTTATAATGTTAAAATGTGATGGTGAATCAGTATCAGTGTGTTTTTATATAAGCTCAAGTTCATGAGTGTGGATGTATTCTTCTGTTCCAGTGATTTTCTGTGACTCTAAGAAAGAATATTGCCTTTTGTATCGCATAATGTGTAAACGCACTCGCCTGTAACTATTATGATAGTTACATGAGAACCTTGTCAAAGAGATTGTCCACATTTGCGTAAAGAACCAAACACTATGTTCAGATATTGCACTGTTAATGTATCTGAACCTGTAGAAATGACCTCATCTGATCACCCATGTGCCTGTAAGAACTGTTTTTATCAGTGCCTTAAGTTATTTTGAGGATGGATTCTACTTTTTACTATTTTCTACTGTATTTGGAAGTGTTCAGTAAAATAAATGACCTTCAGATTTGACTTTGGTCTTCATTAAATGGATCGTCGTTCTTTATGGGGTCAAACTGGGTTCACAAATAAATGCTTTGCATGTCACAATGATTAATGATAAGTACTTACCTTTTTATGGAAAGTTATGGAATGTTAAATCATCTGTTACTGAAATCACAGAAAATAGTAATGGGATCATCTAAACATATGTGATTTAATTACTTCATATAAAAAGTCCCCCAGGTGGTGCTTATTTGCCATAATACAATATAAAAAGGTAGCCTACTACTTGATTTGCATTTAAATCACATGTAATCTACTTGTAGCATTTAGTCTTCTTAGAATTATGCGACCAATGCTTTGTGATAAGGAAGGAAACACTCGATTCATAAGACAAACCGGAGCTCTCGTTATTAGTTGATGGTGTGTTTCTGTTGAAGCGACTTAAACATCAGTAACAATGTTTTTGATTTACAAATTCCCTAAGAACCCATAATGATGTTTTAATGTCAATCAGCATAGACTACATAAACTTCATTCCCTTCTAAAAGACATCAAGTAGCTTTATGTATTTTCCTCTACATTCATGTGCAGGTCTCTTCTCTCACTACAATCGATTGTTATTTTGATTCAGCTCACAATTAATCAATATAATACAATATGTTTTTCATTTAAATAAACCGTTTCAGTGCTATAAATGATCAAAATGAATGTTTATGCAAATTGTATTTTCAATGAAAGAATTGCTTGGTAGTCAAGTCACCTTCATTTATAAAGCGCTTTTAACAGTGGATTGTTTCAAAGCAGCTTTACAGTTATAGTAGAAATTACCATAACAGATTGTTTAGGCTGTACAACAGCATTAGGATAAAGTTATTGTCCAGCTAAAGTTATTTTTGATTGATTCACTTCCGTTGCGAAGATCATTAGTTATTAACTTAGCTAACACGACACCGTTCTAACAGAAAAACTCTAATTGAAACTTGCCGGGCCAGAAAAGTTATGAAAGACATCGTTAAAATAGTCCAAGTGACTACAGTGGCTCAACCTTAAGTTTATCAAGCGACGATAATACTCTTTGTGTGCAAAAACTCCCCCAAAATAACGACTTTATTCAACTATTAATTTTCTTCTCTGTGGGCCTTGAGTCAGTTCACGTATGGAACTACGCAGCGCTTCTGTGTTGTACGTCACACGCAGGCTCACTATTGGCTGACGCTGGTCATGTGTGTGATGCATGTGATGTACAACACAGAAGCGCTGCGCTGTTAATAGTTGAATAAAGTTATTATTTTGGGGGGGGGGGTTTGCGCACAAAAAGTATTCTCGTAGCTTGATAAACTTAAGACACCCCAAAAATACGTGTTTATCAATAATTTTTTCTTTAATACAGACATGATTTTATATATATTGTTTTAATAAAAATGACATAATATAACCCATATCGCACTGTCAGAGAGTTTATTCGCACATAATAACATACGTAAACACATAAAACATGATATCAGAGTTTTAAAATCAAACATTTTAAAAGAGAACAATACATCAGTTGTTTAAACCAATCAGCATTAAGCTGTGTCGTCAGCAAGTCGTTTCCCGTCATGCTTTTGATCAGCGCAGTCGGTGGTGAGTGGATTTTCATTTAAATCCTTGCATATATCTTTTCAACTTTGCAGACTAAAACTTAATTTCACAATATTTATGATGGGCTTATCAGTTTCTTGTCTCCTCTTGTAGATCTGATGTCATAAAGCAGAAAAGCCACAGTAGCCACGCCCACGAGAGCAGAGAGAGCCAATCGGATCGCAGCTTCAGTGGGACCACAACAGAGGTTGTGGACTTCTAAATAAAAAAAACAATGATAAAATTGGATTTTCAACTAGATGAAAATTATCATAATTTAGCAAACAGAACATGATGGTGCTTATTTGGAGGCTGGTTGTGGGTCAATAATATCATCAGTGCTGTCGTACCTGCACATGTGTGACAGAGTGTGTTGATGTCCAGATGTGTGGTCTGGTTGCTGATGGGATTGTTCAGCACACAGCTGTAGGGGTTTTTATCCTGATATTCCACCTCCAGAGGTAGAGAGAGACTGATGCTGAGATCGGACGCACTGATGCTGGACAATACACTCATTCCTGCGTACCAGGAGAGAGTCACATGACTCACATTCACCACTGATGAACACACCAATGAACATGATGAAGATGATGATGATGATGAAGAACAGTGTGAAGAGTTACTGATGATGGCAGGAACAGGCAGACGAGCTGGAAAACATGAGAGAATAAAGATACGTATGGATAACAATGTCTGTCATATGTTTACTCATTTTAGACTGTAAGCTGTTGAATGCTTGAATCTGATTGGTTGACGAACGATCTGAGAAATGCAATTATTTTAAGGGAAATGATCAGCTAAAGTAGTTCCAGGCAGGTTTTGACCGCATTACAGTTCCATATCACTTCGCCACATCTTAATCTCTCTCTCTCTCTCTCTCTCTCTCTCTCTTTCTCTTAATAACTGCATTAGTATCAGTGGCTCAAGCCTCCGTTACTAGCTCTAAAATTACTTTTTGGAATCAGCATCAGATGCTCGAGGTGTGGTAACAGTGGAAGCGTTGTGTCATCGCCACATTACTTTCTAATATTTTCTAATACAGTTTTTCTGAATTGCTAAAACACTAAACCCCATTCTCTGAACCAAATTCTCAATATCCTAAACCGATTTGTCGAAAAAATCACTCTTTCTGTAAAACATTAAACAAGTTCAGCACTGTTTCCAAATCTCATGCACTCTTTTTCACAAAACTCTAAACACATTCTCGCTCACTAAAACACATTTTGCATTGGGATGCACTTTTGTTTCAAAATGCTAAATACAGGCATGTGATGTGGACAAAGTCCTCCGGCCGGACCCGGCATGAAGACATGATGCTGAAGCAGAATATCTCTCTCTCCTTGACTTTAATTTTGCATGTTGCAGCACAACTCTTCTGAGTGACTGAAACATGCTTTTCATTTAGAGTTTTTTACTGTAACCTCTTTGGCTTTTGCAGTTGGACACTGTATTTTTACAGTATGCAAGTGCTGAATATACAGACATTCAATACTATACAATATTCAATACAATACTATACTGGCAGTGCATCCATATTATTCAGTAAGTTGTCATTACTAAATTTTTTTACGTAATTGCAAAACTTGTTACAATATACTGTTTTTCTGTAACTGCATGCTTTCTGTGTTCTCCATTTTTTGATGTAGTGTCTAACGAATTATCTGTCGTGTTTATAATATTGAGCTGTGTGTAAGATCTGAAAGCATTGCTTGATTTTGTCATTCCTTACATGACCTCAATACTCACCATAGACTGAAACATTGAATGTTTTTGATGACAGTGACATTCCCCTTATTTCTAGTTGATAAACTCCAGCATGTTCAGTTGTGGTGTGTGTGATGGTCAGAGATCCAGTTTGATGATCCAGCTTCAGTCTGTCTCTGAATCTCCCATCAGGAACATCATCATATGTGGAGAAGACTCCATCAGTTCTACTTATTTCAGCTATAAGCTTATTTTCAGCTCCAAATGTCCACAGTATGTCCTCGTCTTCATGTATTTCAGTGAGATCAGTGTTCAGAGTAACAGAATCTCTCTCCATCACTGACACTGAATCACCAAACACACCTGACGGATGTACAGGGACAGATTTTACTTTTATTTTTTTTACAGACTGCTTCAGATGATTTTCATCTCATCTTTAAAATTAAGATCTTCAAAACAGCGCCAAAAAAATAAAGCCTGAGAAATTGTAATTCACTATAGTAATTTCCATTATTTTCCATGATTGTGGGACTAAGAGCACTTAAATAGAGAATCAAACACAGACCTGAATCTGAAATAGCACTCATATAACATATTAGATTTTTCTTTGAAGAACTGAAAGTGAAATTCATCACAGTCTGTTATGACATGGAACCATAAAAATATATTTAACTTACCAGTCAGACGGCTCCAGCACAACCAGAACAAAACGCACACGGGGAACATGTTCTCCAGCGGTTAACTGAAAGGTCCGATCTATAAAGACTCTCTGCTGAAAAAAAATATAACTGATTTTAGCGGAACTATCAATCTGGTGTGTGTGAATCCTCCCACAACAGTTTGAAGACCCTCCTAGTTCTCACACACACACACACACACACACATACACACGCACACACATGTCTGGTTTACTATCTTTGTGAGGACTCTCCATAGACGTAATGGTTTCTATGTACAAGCTGTATATTCTGTCCCCTTACACTGCACCTACCCCTAAACCTACACATCACAGGAAACATTCTGCATTTTTACATTTTCAACAAAAAAAATTCTGTATGATTTATAAGTGTGTTTACCCATGAGGACCTCAGTTTAGGTCCCCACAGTGACACGAGTCCCCATGAGTCTGTGTGCATTCAGGTCTAAGTCCCCACCGGGATAGAAAAACATGTACACACACACACACACACACACACAAAATTACTTATAAACAATTATATATAAATGTTTTACTGGGTCTTATTGCAACTTGAATTGTTCCTAATGGTAGAAAACATTCTTAATTTTTATCATTATCATTTACAAGAACGACTACCTACATTAAATATGTAAAGTGTAAGAGTCAAATAAATCTTCTTTTCATGGTAAAATAGAGACGTTTGCTAAAATAAAAAGCTGTAATAATTCAATTCTCAGTTGTTGTGAATGGCAAAACAAACAAACAAAAAGTGTGATCTCACATCGCCAGTCTTGCTGAGGTGTGACAGTAGCAGCTCGTCTGAGTCAGACTGAAACCTGCGGTCGCTCTTCTCCAGAAACATGTTTCAGTCTCTCGGTGGACTAATAGTTTGTGGCTGCGAGTGGCCAGTTGTTTTCTGTGTGTATAGTTTGTAGAGTAAGAGCTTCTTCCTGCCCTGCTATTATGAACCTCACAGTTTGACTTACATTTACATTTAGTCATTTAGCAGACGCTTTTATCCAAAGCGACTTACAACTGAGGACTAAACCAAGCGAGTCATCGTGAAGAGACAAAAACAACGCAAGAAGTGCTCAAAATACAAAGTTCAGACATTGCTCGGAGTAGCATAAGCCAGGCAAGCCAGGATTTAGAGGAAAGGATTTTTTTTAATTTTTTAATTTTTTTATTATTTTTTTATTATTATTAGGTTATGTTAAGTGCTCCCGGAAGAGATGAGTTTTCAGTTGTCTTTTGAATGTTGTCAGGGATTCTGCATTCCGGATGAGGGTGGGGAGATCATTCCACCAGCATGGAACCGTGAATGAGAATGTTCTGGAGAGTGATTTTGTGCCCCGCTGTGATGGTACCACGAGCCGTCGCTCATTGACCGATCGTAGGCTTCTGGTAGGGATGTAGATTTGTAGTAGTGAGTGGAAGTAGGAGGGAGCTGAACCTGTGGTCAATCTGTAAGCAAGCGTCAAAGCCTTGAACTTGATGCGAGCAGCGAGTGGTAGCCAGTGCAGAGAGATGAGCAGAGGAGTGACGTGGGCCCTTTTGGGCTCGTTGAAGACCAGACGAGCTGCAGCATTCTGGATCATTTGTAGAGGTTTAGTTGCACATGATGGAAGTCCAGCCAGAAGAGCATTGCAGTAATCAAGCCTAGAAATGACCAGGGCCTGGACGAGAAGTTGTGTTGCATGCTCAGTTAGGAAAGGCCTGATCTTCCTGATGTTGTGCATAGCAAACCTGCATGATCGAGCTGTCTTTGTAATGTGGTCTGTGAAGGTCAGCTGATCATCAAAGATTACACCAAGATTTCTGACCGACCTTGATGGGGTGATTGAGGATGAATCTAGCTGGATAGTGAGGTCGTGCTGTAGAGACGGATTGGCAGGGGGGACGAGAAGCTCAGTCTTTGCCAGGTTGAGCTGCAGGTGATGTTCCTTCATCCATGCCGAGATGTCCGCCAGACAGCTTGAGATCCGTACAGCTACTGTGGGATCATCTGGTTGAAATGAGAGGTAGAGCTGGGTGTCATCAGCATAGCAATGGTAAGAGAAACCATGTGCCTGTATGATAGGTCCCAGTGATGTGGTGTAAATGGAGAAGAGGAGCGGTCCAAGAACTGAACCCTGAGGAACCCCTGTGGTCAGTTGATGTGCTTTGGATACCTCCCCTCTCCATGTGACCTTGAAGGACCTACCTGTGAGATAGGACTCAAACCAGTTGAGGGAGGCTTTTTTACTTAACTATAACTTTTAATACCACCCCCTTAACATGCTTTGTCCAGTTAGGGCACTAGACTGATGCCCAGTGGTGTAAAACTGATCAACTGCTGGTGTGCTTTGGTTTTTCCTCCGCATCCAAACAGAGAAAAAGCAAATAGATTGCTGAGGCTATTTCTGCAGCTTACGAGGTGCACAACCTTCCTTCACCTGTAGTCGTAAAGGCCCATTCAACAAGAGTACTAATGATCGTTGGCGGTTTGATGAATGCTTTGTTCTTCTTCTGTTAGTCACTTTGGATAAGTGTCTGCTAAATGCATAAATTTAAATGTAAATTTTATTTAAAAGCAATAGAAATGTTTATTTTCATGGTGTTATTTTTAGTTAACTATAATAATCCTGATGTGAATGTATTTTGGGGACTGAAATACATGGAGGGCAAAATATTTGTTTAAATGTTATATATATATATATATATATATATATATATACAAAAATATATTTGCTAAAATATATTCCAAAATATTTATGTAAATATATTTTGTGACAATATAATTTATTTTAAGCATATTTATGAAAAATGTATATATACATTTTCATAAATATGCTTAAAATAAATTATATTGTCACAAAATATATTTACATAAATATTTTGGAATATATTTTAGCAAATATATTTTTGGCCATTTTCTTTTTTTGTGTGTATTTTTGACATTTTTGAACTTTTTTTTTTCTTTAAAAAAAGAACTGCAAAGTCAAAAAGTTTGTTTGAGCATCCATTACGCCCTCTAGTGTCACAAACAAAAAATTTAACTCGATATAATGGCTCCAACATTAAGGATATGCAATCACCCTGGTGCCTTTTTGTAACACATATTTAGCCAATGTATTGAATATAATGCATTGCTTACAGTGTTATTTATTTTTGTTTCTAGGAAATGCTTTATGGACCGAGATGTACCGTAATTTTTACGGTACATCTATTTTATGTACGGTACCGGCACATAAAGGGATTCATGGAAATGAAGCTGTATATTTGTATGTATAATAAAAATGTATGTGGCAGAAACAGGATGGAAGAAGTTATAATAACTAGATCAAGGCTTGTTCATACTTGAACTCTTCGTTGGCTTTAATAGGAATCAATGGAAATGATTTATGAAAAGGCCTATGTAAGTGCAACACTAGCTGTGTCCCAATGTGAAGGCTGCATCCTTCGAAGGACGCACCATAGCCTTCGTAGGATTTCCTAATTGCACAACCCGGTGTTCCCGATTACCCCTCCTGGCGCCAAGCAACGGTGCGAGAGTACACCGCCATCCTGATAATTCATTTGTTATAATTGAGTAAAAAACTATGGAGCAAGAATTGGCTATTGTCATTTTTATGTTTTATATTTTACTGGAGGATATGTGAGGATGTTTCAGCCCTGGCGCTGTTATTTAAGTGTTATTTAAGGTTCAAATGTTCACTTATATCTTACCTTGATGCAATTTTGTAGGCTAGTGTATTATTTTTATTATGTACAGAAATGGACCGTGGTGAATATATTTACACAGGTTTTCAACCCTATTTGAATATAAAGCCCCCGCTCATCATCGGCAGCTGTCAGTCACAGTTGCTAGGCGACCAGAACAATCCGTAAGCTAGAGGCTAGACCGGTCCGAGCGCTTCAGATGCGCACTTTGATATGGGACGCAGCTGTAGTTACATTGTTTTACATTAAACTACACAAAAGTATATACATGACTAGAAGTTTCTCCCCAATGCGGTTTTAGTGGTTATTAAAAGTAATTTAGCGTAATAAAGTAACTTAATATTTATTCCATGAGTCAGCCCTGCAAACCTGTTGGTCGACAACTTAGTGGATAGTGGAGATATGCAGTCAAACACTCAAGAGCCCATCCCAGATGATGTCCCACCAGCAGAAGGCCTTACCAGCGTCTCTGTGGAGCCCATCCGTGTCCAGCAGCACACCAGGGTCTCCCTGCTCAGCTCAATACAAGTCTACATCATTCTTTCTTATTTTATGTACTGTAAATGTTAATTTTGAGATGTTTAACGTATATTATAAATAGTTGGAAAAAGTACTTTTATGTAACCCACAAATTATTTTCATTTACCAATTTTAATTGAAAAAAAAAGGTATAAAATTATTTGTTTCATGTAGAAATTATGACTGTCATTACAAAAAAACAATGTCCAGAGCAATAAATTCTCTTTTATTTACACATTTAAAGTTGCATACAAATAAATAATGTACAGAAATGATTTTTTCCCCTTCTAATCAAGTCCAAAAACTTGTCTTCTGTTTCGCCTTCTTCGTGGTGCGGATGCTTGTGCTCATGCTGCTGCTGCTCCTCCTCACCGTGGGCACCCACTGCTGAACTCGGCCCTGGTCTGTCCTCAGGGATGGAGGCATTAGGACAGGGCGGTTGGTGGAGTGGCTCTGTCCCAACACCTCATCCATGAGGACAAACCAGGGCCGAGTTCAGCAGTGGGTTTCCCACTCACACCTTCACCTGTCCCAGGACACTTGCAATCCTAAGGCAGATCAAATTAACCATGGCTTGTTAACAACAACAACAGCACAATAAATTTCAATATTAACTTTCTTACTTTGTATTTTTTTTTTACCTGCATGGGAGTTGCCTTCCCCAGCAGACCCATTTTCTCCAGAATAAGAATTGCTCTAAAAAAGCAGAAAAGGGGGTGAAAAATATTAACACAGGGGTGCAATCTTAACATTAGTGCATTGTTAACACTGCAAAATATGACACATCAGGACATACATACAAAATACTTCAGAAATCATATTTCTGGATACTCAAATTTGGTTAAAAAAACCCTTTGTAGACATATCTTGCATTACAGCACTACAAAAACACATAAAAGTGAAACCCCATTGCCTTATCTGCTGCTTTTCTTATTGTTGTGGGCTTTATAGGGTGAGTGATATTTCGTATAATACACAAGTGAGACAGCCCAGTGCAAATATTACAATAAAATTTATTTAGTTTAGTTTATTTACTTAATTTACATTTTGCTGTCTGCTCCTTGCTCCCTGAAACAATTATTAAAGTAGCCTAATATTGGCACAAGTTTTGCCTCAAACTACCAGACAATGGTGACGAATGAGTTAAGATGAAGTTTATAAGAAAGAAAAACTTGTGTCTTTTAACTCTGGGTTCTCAATCTCTAGCTATTTGAGTAAATGAAAACATAATACTTACATTTAGATGTGAATTTGCCGTCCACCAACGAACTCTCGAACTTTAAATAAAAATGCTGTCGTCGCCGGTGCGCAATGACTTATGGGGTAGGATAGGCCGCTTAGGATCATATCTATGCTTAGGATCCATTTATGCATCCTCCCTTTTACGGGGAAACGAGGGTGCATTTGGCGTCGCTTTTGAATCAGGGAAGCCCTCGTCTCGCCGCGATGACGCAACTTTGAGGGAGGACCCAATAGTATCCAGCTGCAGACCCGGAACTATCACAATCGATCACAATCGGCTCCGTTTGCAGACATGCTGATGCTACAAAAGTTTATCATTAGTGTGTTGGTTGTGTTTTTATTCCGAGTTCACGGTAAGACACTTGTTTCAGTATATTCCTGTCAACGATAAATAAAAAAAATACTAAATAGTTTTAGATATATTTACCTACCGGTGAACCGGCTCACCTTTGCTGAATGAAACTTGAAATATAATTTCGAAAAGCTCTAAAATAGCTGTACAACTTGGGTAAACAAACGTCTTCTCCCCGGGGTTTGGCTTAGTTTCCCTATTGTTTTCATACTTTATGAAGGTAAACTTAAAATCAGAGTAATTGCATTTCTCATCACAAAAGTAACTTAGTTGAGTAAAGAGAACATACTCGTTCAAAAATCAAATGTTGTCAAAGTATAGAGTTGCTAATAAAAGTAGCTAATATCACTGATCAAGTAGGCAAAAATATACTTTAGTACAGTAACTAATTACATTTACTCATACTTTACACCACTGGTTTTACTGTGAACAATATTGTTTGTTTGATGCTAATTATAAATTAAAGAGAAGGATTGAACTAAACAAAAATAATGTGGCTGTATACGTTTATTTTTTATTTATAGCTATTTCCCCCCACATTTATTATAAGGCGAGATGTATTTCTAAACGTATACATGATATACTGTAGAAAACATCCCCATTGCCTCATCAATAGGGCAAACATATGCTGATACCTCTGAAGTGTGGTGGAACATAACCTGAGAGTACAGAGTCTTCTTCATCTTTTTCTTATTGGTGGTACAGAGAGTCTTGCAGAGAGTACCTGTAGAAAAAAACCATTACTGTCACAGTCTGAAAAACAAAGTTTAAACATGTCCGTAGTCCGGACATGTCTGGGGAAAAAGAGAACGTATGGTCACCTTATTGGCAGGTGCTACAAATGCATTCAAAACTGGAAATAAAAGGAATAAAGTATTATTTCAATGAGCTGTAAGGGTACCAACAAACTTGAGCATGTATACACGCAGTATTTTGAATACAAACATGAAATAGTGGTATTTAAGTCATTTGGTGGGAAATTGCAATAAGGCATTTTTCCATGGCTTTGTAGGGATTATATTCATCAGGGCTGTAAAAATATGCAATAATCACTTGTGTAATGCATATATGCAATAAATATGGAGTATACCATTCAGGATGTAAAGTATTACGTTATGCAAAACATCCATGGATGTAAATAAGTGATGTTCTTCTGCTGTTTTGTTTTTTGATTTTTTAATACAGACATATTTCTCTACCCACACAAAAAACCTTTTCAGTTTTTTGCCTTTGATTATTTTTTTTGTCTTTCAATCTAAAAAGAGATTTGATTAACTGTTCATTTCTTCTCCAGGTGTGTCTAATGGCACAGATGAAGTGTCATTGATGGAGGGAGATTCAGTCACTTTATACACTAAAAACCAAGGAGTCAGAATTAAATGGTATTTTAATGACATTCTCATCGCTCGAATCAGTGGAGATCAGAGTAAGACCTGTACAGATGTTCAGTGTAATAATGGCACTGATGGGAGATTCAGAGACAGACTGAAGCTGGATCATCACACTGGATCTCTGACCATCATGAACACCACAACTGAACATGCTGGAGATTATCATCTAAAGTTCAGCAGCAGCAGCAGCGGAAAGATCTTCAAAGTTGCTGTTCATGGTGAGTCATTTATGATTGTTTAAAAGCAAGTAAGTAAAATGTATTTATATAGCACCTATCACAGATAAAATCACAAAGTGCTTTACATAAGTTTAACAAAATAATAACAATTCATATTAAAAAAAACACAAACACATACAAACAAAATAGCTCAGTCAACTGAAAGCTTGTCTAAAAAGTACTGTCTTTAGCTGTTTTTTAAAAGAATCAACAGAACCATCGCTATTCAAAGCAGGTTGTATGTTTTAAAATTTCATCATTAATCTTGAATTTAATTTTTAAAAAATCATTCCAGCCATAAGGTTTTATTTTCAATTATCAACTCTGTTGTAAATCCTCCAGTCAATACAATGTCTGTTGCTTCTGATGTTCAATGTGAAGGCTTCTAGATTTTTTTAAGACCCAATGTAAGCTTTTCTCATATTGAACCTCCATCCCATGGCTGCATCCTGCCTTCTGGGATCTTAAAGACACCATCGCTATTCTCAAACCCACCTTTTGCTCTTATGACATTATACACCCTAGATTTTTTTTAAAAAATAATTGTTCGACTATTGGGCCAGGGTTTGGTGTCTGTTCTTAATAAGTGTCTTTCTACCTGCTCTGTTCCTGATAATCTCAAAGTGGCTACTGTTGCTCCCTCGCTCAAGAAGCCTTTACTGGATCCTTCTGTGTTGAGCAATTTTCACCCAATCCTTCAAAAAGGTTTTGGATTGTGAAATTGGATTGGAAAATTGTGTTTGAGCCACTTCAGTCCCTTCTAAATTGTAATTGTATCTTAGAGATTTTCCAGTCTGGTTTTAAATCTGCTCATAGTCTGAATCGGCCCTCTTGAGAGTGCTATTTATTGTTTTTATTTTTTAAATATATATATACTACTGACTCAGGGGACTCTGTGGTACTTGTTATTTTAGATTTAACCGCAGCATTTGATACTATTGACCACTCCACACTAGTTTCTAGGTTAGAGTCATGTGTGGGGATAAAAGGTACTATCCTCAAGTGGTTTCAGTCTTATTTATCAAACAGAAAGTTTTTGTTTTTGAAAGATTTCTCCTCTTCTGTCGCTCGCGTCTCCTGTGGCGTCCCACAAGGCTCGATCCTGGCACCCTCTCTTTTCTCGCTGTACATGCTATCCTTGGGGTCTATTTTAAGAAGACTTGGTGTTTCCTTCCATTTTTATGCTGACGTCATTCAAATATATATACCTATCAAGAAAAATTATCCGTCTGAATTAACTTCTCTTTTATTATGCTTACACGAGGTTAAATCTTGGCTTGCTCAACTTTTTATCTTTAAATGAAGATAAAACTGAGGTGATAGTTTTCGGCCCCATTGATCATTTTAAGACCACCCGCTTGATTTGAGGAACTTCTCTGCATTCAGATCTACGCATGTGCAGAATTTGGGTGTGCTTTAAGATGAACCTTTAAAACTTGACAAACAAATATCTTCGGTAATTGGATCTAGTTTTTTATCAACTTTGTCTTTTGTCTAAAATTAAACGCTTCCTAACTGACAAAACACTAGAGATGGCAGTTCATACTTTAATTGCTTCCCGTTTAGACTACTGCAACTCATTGTATTGCGGTATTTCTAAGTCACAAATCGCTCACCATCAACTGGTCCAAAATGCTGCTGCAAAATTTATTCGCAAACTTGTAAATATGATCACATCACTTCAATTCTGAGATCTCCACTGGCTTCCTATTCAGTATAGAATTGATTTTAAGATGATTTTATTTGTATATAAATGTCTGCATAACCATGCTCCTATCTACTTATTGAAATTGAGTTGCTGCATTCCTATACCCCTTCTAGAAGCTTTAAAGGGATAGTTCACCCAAAAATGAAAATTAAGTCATTAATTACTCACCCTCATGTTGTTCCAACCCCGTAAGACCTTCGTTCATCTTCGGAACACAAATGAAGATATTTTTGATTAAATCTGAGAGGTGGATCACTCCTCCATAGGCTTCTTAAGGGATAGAAACTTGACGGCCCAGAAAGTCATTGAAGAAAATGTTTAAATAGTCCAAGTGACTACAGTGGCTCCACTATAAGTTTATCAAGCGACGAGAATACTTTTTGTGCGGAAAAACAAACAAAAATAACGACTTTATTCGACTATTCCTTTTCTTCCTTGTGGGCCTGAGACGAGAGTTCAAGAGATTTCCAGGACGCATGCGCGAGAACTGAACAAGAAGTAGTAGAAGAACGTCCTCTTCTCAGTTCTCGCGCATGCGTCCTATGGCCTATGGAGGAGTGATCCAGCTCTCAGATTTAATCAAAAATATCTTCATTTGTGTTCCGAAGATGAACAAAGGTCTTACGGGGTTGGAACAACATGAGGGTGAGTAATTAATAACTTAATTTTTATTTTTGGGTGAACTATCCCTTTAAAGGTGCAGTGTGGGATTTTTAGCGGCATCTAGTGGTGAGACTTGCAAATTGCAAATAACAAGTCACTCGCGGCCTATCCCTCGGTTTTCAAACTCGAATGAGAAGCTACGGTGGCCGACGTAAGACAAAATATGTCGTCGTCGTCAGAGTCTGAGTCAGCAAGCAATGAGGTTTCTTTAGCGCTGTTTGTTCGCTTTCGGCTACGGTAGAAACATACCTTCAGACCTTCATAGAAGGGGATTCCCGCGCCTATGTAGATATAAATGTCTCATTCTAAGGTAATAAAAACATAACGGTTCATTAAGGTCTTTATACACCACTGAAAACATAGTTATGGATTTTATATTGCATTTCTGTCAATAGATCCTCAGAAATATTACACAATGCACCTTACATAATATAATAATAGTAATCAGCTGATTGTCTCACGAACGTAACCAGCACATTCTCCCCACATAGCAAACCCATAATACAGCGAGGGAGAAGAACCACATGAAACTATGCAACTATATATTTTTTCTAACAGGGTAGTAAAAGTTTAGCTGGCTAATATGAGCTGTTACTGTGGCTGAGCTGGTTAAAGCGTAAAGCCTTGTTTAAACTCGACGCGTCCGCATGAAGCCTCGACGCGTCCGCAAGAGCGCGAGCTGCGCGCGGCAAAAATGACGTCATTGCGGTGTGGGCGGTCGTGCGCGTTGAGTGCGCAAGACCCCATTTCGCCGAGAAGGGTCTGGCTGCAGACTTGCACTCTCACGCCGGTTTCACACTGCACGCGTTAGCAGAGCGTTTTTTTTTCGGCGCCCATGTTAACAGATTAGAGCATTCACACCGCACGCAGAGGCGGCGCGGCAGCGCGTAGCAGGAGCAGAGCAGGAGCAGCAGTGCCGCGATCGTTTCGGCGTCCTGTCTATTTTTGCCGCGCCGCTTACGCTGAATTAAAGTGACAATGCATTTATCATGGCCAAAATACACAGCAGTTTTACCCAAAAGCACATTGATGATATCTATTGTGTTTTAAACAGTCAATCAAATGACCTTCATCAATTTAAAAAGAAAACAAAGTCAACAAAAACAAAGATGAACCAAAAGTTATATAATATAGCCTATTAATTAATAAAATAAGCTTCTTGACAAGTCTTTTCTCTTAAATGTATTTGAAAACGAAATAAAGCAATGCCAACCTACCCATTATAGAGTACTTTGTCTGTAAACACGCCGCGCGCGTCAAACGCTGCCAGTATGAAAGCAAAACGCGCGTGTCCTGCTTCCGCTCACCGTACGCACTGCTCCTGCGCTGCTTACGCTCTGCTACGCGTGCAGTGTGAATCCGGCGTCAGACTTGCACGCTCAGACACGAGCGCTTCCAGTCGACACCTGCTCTCCGCTACCGGCTGTGGCGTCACTTGCAATCCCTTGTTCTCCGTGTTATTTCACAGAGTCGATTGATGCCAGATTTGAAGATAGCCAGCAAGTGGTGTTTGGATCAATCTAGTGCACTGCATGGTTCTGTTCATTTGCCCAAAGTAGTGTGTATGGAGGAACAAGATGTTGCGGAAGCCATTGAGAGATTAGAGAAGGCTGAGTTTCCACAGGACAGAATCGATGCTCTGGAACCCTTTTGCTTCATCTTTACTGTAATGAATGACATGCAAATGTTTCTTGAACATGTAGTCGATGTCATGAAATTAAAGGTAAACTGTCGAACTACACTAGAGCAAAGTGAATAATGTGCTAATGTGTTTTTATATATGTTGTATATTGTCTATTTGTACCTTGTATTTGTCTGTTTTGCACATTAAATGTGTACTGTAAATTGACATTTACAATAAAAAGAAAAAAAAAAAGCATCATCTTGATGTTTTTCATCTACAAACTGTTCCCACAAAGTTGGGAGCATGAAATTGTCCAAAATGTCTTGAAAATAATTAAAAAATAATTAAATATATAATAATAGTAAAAATAATTTCTTTCTTTCTCATAACTGAGTTTTGATTTCTAAGTGATCAATTTATGTACAAGTGTTTTCCCACATGATTATTGGCTGTAGGTCGACAGTAAATTAATGTGGCATTTAAATGCCAGTGTTTCCCAAATGAAACACAAGAGCTGTTGATGTATGTAATGTAGAGAAATGTGTTTAGAGTTTTGCAAATAGTTTGTTTTTCAAATGCAAACTGAGTGCAAAGCATATAATGTCCTTGTATTTTTGCAGGCTTGGTCTAAAGATTGGGTAACGTTACATGAGTGAATGGTTTCACTGAGTTAGCCTCAAATTCCACTTGTAGTGTTTTAGCAATTTGAAAAAAACTGTCAACCAGTGTTAATTTTGTCAGCAAATTTAGATTTAGTTTTAGTCTTAGTCTTTTGACTAAAATGCCATTTAGTTTTAGTCATATTTTAGTCATCTGAATTGTTTTAGTTTTAGTCTAGTTTTAGTCGACGAAATACAATAAAATTTTAGTCGACTAAATCTACAGTAGATTTAGTCGACTAAAATATAATGGGTTTAGTTCAATTGTAATGCGTTAATTTAGAATTTCTCTAAAATTTCCAAACCCATATACTCCCGGAGAAAACATCTATTAACCTATTAATATGAATGATTTTTAAGTTTGAACATGCAATACAGATTTAAGTGCTGTTACTTAAAAAATATCTTAAAATGAAATAAAACCACTTTTCCTAAAGTACAACACAGTCTTCTTTACAATGAATGATATATTCATTCCTTATAACTACTTACACATCATTCTTTATTCTTTCAAGCAGACATATTTATTTGTATGAATTAAATATAATTAATCCTTATTAAAGCTATTAACAAACAGTGAATGCTTTTCTCTTTTTATTTTGTTGCTTGATCAAAATTAAGGACACAATAGGTTTATTGCCACTGTCACTTTAAGACGTCGGATCATGTCCAATGACATGCGGATACAATTGCACTGATGCACATCCGATACACTCACAGTTTAAGACATAACCAGCATAGTTTACATGAATACTCTCCAAAAAGGACATTTAGACATACTGTTGTGTATTTCTCCATTCAGACACGAAAGAGAGCTCAATTCAGTAGCCTACTCGCGCGCTGTAGGTGTATTGTGCATGACTGCACGCTTCGGGTTAGGTGTGTGCGCAAAGAAAACCGCACCGAATAGAGCTCTTTTTTGCATCGTCACTCTTATTCAGAGATCTATATGTCTGCTCTACTCATTCTCCCAGACGTTCACATTTTTTAACGTTTTATGACCGCGGGGTAGATCACGTTACAGTAGCCTACAAATGTGCGCATCTACCACACACGCAGGACATCAGTTCTGACTGGATCGCTTCCCAAATCGTCACTATCTAACATTTTCGTCTAGTTTTTATTCGTTGACGAAAATGTCAATAGATTTTCGTCATAGTCTTTGTCATTCAAAACTAGGTTTTATTTAGTTATCGTCTCGTTTTCGTCTGTGAAAAAATGTCGTTGACGAATAATTTTCGTCGTTATTTTCGTCAACGAAATTAACACTGCTGTCAACAAAATGACAAATGACACCTTAACACGACCAAAATGAGCGTGTCTACGCGTTCAAAAGAAACACGTAAAAAATTGCCGCGGACAAACACTGCGTGTTGACGCGGTCAAATTTCACGCGTTTCGTTTATCGCGTTCCGTAGAGAGCAGGCGTCGATTGCAAGTGACGTCACTTGCAGAGGAAGCGCTCGTGTCTGAGCGTGCAAGTCCGAGAGTGCAAGTGACGTCACTTGTCTGCAGCCAGACGCTATTGCCTGGCGGTGTGCACGGCACTTTTTGTAATGGTGTGTTCACACCGAACGCGAATTTAATTATTTGGGCGAGTAGATTACATACAAAGTCAATGCAAAGACGCGAATAGACGCATCATTCGCGCCGGGCGTTGCGAATGACGCGAATTGGGCGACGCGTTTGCCGCGAATGTCTTCCGCGCAAGTTGAAAAATTTGAACTCGAGCGAATGTTCAAGCGTCTAACTAAACGCGATAGACGCGTATTTGACGCTCTATTCGCGTTCGGTGTGAACACACTATAACATCGCGCGCGGCGCCGCATCCGAAGATGAACGACTTCCAGCCGAATCTGGCCGAACTGGTACGTCTGTACCAGCATGTTGATCCTTCTGAGACATTTGCATTGATGGGCGACCATAAAAGCCTCTCATTTTGTGAATAGGAACACATTTGCATTAAGCACCCAGTTTGCACTTGTCTAAAGTAACTGCTTATATTTACAAAAAAAGCCTACAATAGCAGAAGTAAGCCCTGCTGATGAAATTAAGGTTTAAACACTCTTCAATAAGCCTTCAGTTGTTTAACTAGTTTACATGCAGTGAAAGTACAATAAACCTACTGCATTTATTACTCTTTTTATATGAATCAGAAATTAATAAACTAAACGGCAAACTACTTCTTCACTGCTGATTCATGGTGGTTTAGAGGAGAATTACTCCGAGTCGCCCCCTGTCGTTTCACAGAATAGCACAACGGCGAGCGCGTCAAGTATAAACGCCTCGTCCGTTTGGAGAGGTGCGCGCGGAGTCAGCGGACACTCGCGCTCGTGCGGACGCGTCGAGTATAAACAAGGCTTGAGCCCACAGGTGCGCGCGGCAAAAATAACGTGATTGTGACAGCGCGCGCGCCTCCGCATCCCCTAGACACCACTTACTACACACAAAGGCTTTTTTCTCTGATTTTGGAAACTCGATCGACTTAAAATGCTTCCAAGATCGACGGGTTGGTGATTCCTGTAACTGTTTTACGGTCAATGACAAGAGTAGCCTACTAATCAGCTCTCTCACGAACTTAACCAGCACATTTATCCCCACATAGCAAAGCCATAACACAGCGAGGGAGAAGAACTAAGTTACATGAAACAATCCAACTACATATTTACACCACTGACAAGGGAAAAGTCACTACTCACGGTGTTTATGACTAGCTTCTTCTAGCTTCCTGCGGCTTCTCTTTCAATGTAGTGACGAAACGCGCTCTGTAACGCTGTTTGTTCGCTGTCGGCTACGGTAGAAACATGACGTCACAATATAGCGACCTTCATAGAAGGGGATTCCCGCGCCTATGTAGATATAAATGCCTCATTCTAAGGTAATAAAAACATTACGGTTTATTAAGTAAGTTCTTTATACACCACTGAACACATAGTTATGGATGTCATATTGCATTTCTGTTAATAAATACTCAAAAATGTTACACATTGCACCTTTAAGATCAAGTGACCGAAACATCCTTCAATGTACCATAACTTGTATGTTTTTTTGTCTTGCCTTGTTTAGTCTTTCTTACTTTCCTGTACAGCACTTTGGCCAACCAAGGTTGATTTTAAATGTGCTCTATAAATAAAATTGATTTGATTTGATTTATGCAACTTAGCCTTAGAGATCAGACAATTTCCCTGACAATTTTATAGATTTTTTTTCTTCTTAAATGTGTATATTCAATTATGTTTGTGTGTATATTCTAAGTGTGTATATTTAGGATTTGTATCTAAATGTTTTGTACAGCATATTGGTCAGCCTTGTGGCTATTTTTAAATATACTTTATAAAATTAATTAAACTTGAAACTTGATGTATTTATTATAACAGTAAATCAGGAGTAAAACTCATTGTTTTTTAATTCCCCGGGTTCCAAAATGCTTAGAATTAGATCTAAAATAGGATAAGTTTGTAAATGTGGATAAACATTGCTTTACAGACTAGACAGTCAAGAAAGCCTCAAATTTGCCTATTTGTCTCATATTGTTGGTGTGTGTTTCAGGTGTTTCTGCTGAACGGGTTCAAATGAAGAGAAAGACTGTGAAGGGAGGAGAAGCTGTTACTTTAGAGACTCCTGTAGAAAAACACTCAAATAGTGTGATGACGTGGTATTTTAATGACACTCCCATCGCTGAAATCACTGGAGATCAGAGTCAGATCTGTCCAGATGTTCAGTGTGACGAGAGATTCAGAGACAGACTGAAGCTGGATCATCAGACTGGATCTCTGACCATCACAAACACCAGAAACACAGACTCTGGAGAATATACACTACAGATCATCAGCAGCACCAGCAGCTTCAGTATTAGGAGGACCATGAGCTTCAGTGTTAATGTCACTGGTGAGTATCATTTAGTCATTTGGAAGGAAAAACACTCTTACTGTGTGTAATATAAATAAAGTTGGCATGCCTTCATTACATCTTTTTATTTGATTACTTTGATGACTGGTACTAAATCAACGGTACTTTTGGCATCACTGCATGAAACCGTAATCTACTTTAAACCGAATGAGATTCACATGTGATTTCATTGTTTGTTATAGATCAATCTGACAGATTCACTCACACTAATGTCTGTCTGTCTTTAGCTGATCCAGGTTCAGGTCTGTCTCCAGGAGCCATAGTAGGAATATGTGTTGGTGTTGGTGTTGGTGTTGGTGTTCTTCTGCTGGCTGTAGCTTGCAGGATTTACTATCGCCAGAGGAACTCAGGAAGTTGTAAGTATCTCCTTCAGATATTATAATGAGAGAAAACATCCTTATTGTGCAACATTTTATATTAAGTTGTGTGTGTGTGTGTGATTATTTTTCAAAGTAAACATGGAGAAAATTGGGCAAAACGTTCAGTATGAAGACCTAGAAAAGGTAAGTTACTGCACTACTGTAGTGTATCTTTGTAGAAATCTCTGACTTTACATATAACATTCAGATCTATATTTTTTTGTTGCACTTTTACTGAAAAAATAAATAATTGCAATGGGAAATAAACATTTCAAACGACGGTTTCACAAAAACTTTTTTTTTTAGTTTCTGTGACTCTAAATAATAACAATGTTCATTTGTCATTCTTTACCTTCTGTGATTTGTTGATTTCTTTCAGAACGAGACATTCCAAGACCTACAGGATCAGGGTGAAGATAATATGAGTGAAGATGATGAATAAGTGAATTGGCAAAAACATATTTCTACTTTTACAAGTCTCTTAAAGTCCCTAATGGGCTTGTGTTTTTAAACTGCAACTTGATTAAATCCTTTCGTAGTCACATTGATTTTAGGGATGGGCAAGAGCACTCCTTCGTGACATCGACAATCTATCATGAAAACGAACCCCTAGACGTTAAAAAATATATTTATATTTTTTCTGATTGGTTATTGCAGCATTTTTTGGGTGGTTCCTGAGGTCTGGTTATAAGCGTTATCATCACGCCTTCCAGACCGCCGAAATAATGTGAAACTGGATTTGAAAGGGAAAATGCATGGAATCACTTTGATCATGAAATATGTCCAGTGCCAATATTTCATAATATATAGCATTATATTGAGAACACAATATAAATATAATTTTAATATAATGTTGTAAATTCTCAGTGCTTTAGTTGCCCGTGTATCAGCGTTGTTGTTAAGGGAAGAGCGCATCCAGAGTTACGTTTATGTTATGCATATAGGATATCTGATTATTATTAATCTCATAGGATGTGTCATAGGACAGGATTCAGTTTACCTTAGTTCATTAACTCTTCAGCTTTATCTCAACAGCTATTGCTTTTAGATGGGTTTATCTAAATAACATTGATGCATCATAATAATTTTTTTCTAGTCGTTTATGTTTTCGTGTCATTTTTATTTGTCATTAGGCCTTATTTTCGTAAGTCTTGAAATATTTTCATGATTGATTTTTCCAAGGGTAGGGGAGGGTCTATGGGCGGGTAAATGTATGTTGTTGTTTTTTTTTCAGATCTTTGATCTAATGGACAAAATAAGCTTGCACAATTTACAAATGAATGCACCCGGAGATCAAAACCAACAAAACACACGGAGAGCATCAGCTTTAGTTTCTGACTAATAGACACAAGACCAGTCGAACGCTGTGAGTGTGTGTTAGAAATCAGGAATGGTGAGAGAACATTGTGCTTGGTACATTTTTCATCTTCAAATCAAACTTAGGTCAGCCATCAAAGTTTAAATCTTGCGCTCTTCCCATAATCTTTACGAATTACCTCAGTAACTGTAAAGTAGACAGTCTTTTGTAGCTGTTCGTCTACACAAAGCAATCCGGGCAAATGTGTGTTCTACCTCTGGAAGTGGTCAAAAGTGGACCCGTTCATAATGTTTTAGACCCCGTTTACACCTGTGTTTAGCGTCGTCCACTTGTGATCCGATTGAACAAAACACTTTGTGGTGGAGGTTTGCCTTTAGCGGTTTCATATTTCAGCAGATCTCCTGGAGGTTGAATGTTTCTGGAGCGAAGCTTTTGGAAAGCGACTTCCCAAAGAAACGTGTCTCAGGATGTAACCACTAGATGCTGCTTATCTTCTTCAACTTCATTGTTGGATTTTCTTTTTCCCCACTTTATATTTAAGTCACAAATAATCTACTTGTAGCATTCAGCCTTCTTCCTAAACTTTTTTTTCTCATAAAAGACAAGGTCCCAAGTCTTATACCTTTTATTAATTTAAAAGGTATATACCCCCAAAAAAGTTTTTTTTATTCTGTTTTCCGTTTTAAATTGCCTGCACTTTGTTCAAGGTTTTGAAAAACTGGCTGCCACTTTTGCACTTTTTTCGGCGGTTTCCCGGACCGAGATTAAGCAGATAGTCCTAGACTAAAATGGCCCTTTAAACTAGATGAACAGAAATATGCTTTCTCTGTCATGGCTTTAAATAGTCCTAGTTTTAGTTTAGTCCAGAGGTTTAATCAGATGATTTCCTAGAGGAAGATTAGTCCTGGAGTTACTAAATTCAGATTAGCACAGTTGGTTTTAAATTAATATGGTTTATTTGAGGTCAGGACTCCATACTTCTGTGTGACAGAAAGCCACGATGAACTATTCTAGATTAAGGTCTACTCCTGTCTTAATTTAAAGCCTGTCCTGGAAACCGGCCCTTTATGTTTAAATGTTTTATTTATTTTGTTTTGATTTAGTTTCTTTCTATTTTTATTTACATGAATTGCTTTTGATAAAGGAATGTGAATAAACGTTACAGTCTGTGTTGATTTTGAATAAACTGTTTAAAATGTTACAAAAATCTTTATTATATTTTTAGTGAAAATATTGCTAAAATTTTATTTTCTGTTTTAAAGTTATGTTTTTTTAATGTTTATAGAATCATACAATTTAATTTCTGTTTTATTATGCTATTATTGTGATTCAGTGAATGGTTATTTCAAATGGCAAACATGTTTTTTACCAGTTTGGTTGGGGATAATAACCCTGCAATGTGTGTAATTTCAAAGTGAAATATGAATTTCCTACTTTACTACTTTTTTAAAAAAAAACATTTTTTTTTTTTTGCAAATTAAAGGATACAAACATTAACAATGAGAAAACCTGATCAAAAATAAATTGCAAGGGTAATAGGCTATATATTAACAATTTTGAAGTGGAGTTTTAATTTTATCATGGATAAAAAGTTTGTGAGGAAAAGTAAACCTCAAGAAAATTTAATTAATAAATTAAGTAAATAAAGATCTACTGTATACAATAAAATTAGCCTATATTATGTGTGCTGGATCTTTATATTTATTGGATGGATTTTTTTATTTATTTAATTAATCATTTAAATGTGATGAATATATATATGATAGGCGGCAAACCCTATATATATATATATATATATATATATTTTTTTTTTATATATATATATATTTATATATATATATATTTATATATATATATATATATATATATATATATATTTATATATATTTAAGCGCTTGACTGACGTCAGACATGTTACTGTTCGTTGTTGAATCACGATTCTTAAGGGGACTTTGTTTGTCTTAAAGGGACCATTGTCCACAATGGGGCGCCAAATAACAAGCGGTGAAGTTGTCATGACGACGCGTTGACAAGTATGATTCATTTGAGCGAATCGCTTCGTTCGCGCGGCTTTCTATAAGAATCGATTCAAAGAACTGATTTATTTAAGTGAAGTATTTCTTTATACTGATGTGATGTCTGATATGTTTTTACTGGTCGTAGTTTGTCCACAACAAAGTCTTTATAATTACAATTCTTAAAGGGTCTTTGCGTGTTTTAAAGGGACTTTGTCCACAATGGGGCGCCAAATAACAAGCGGTGAGGTTGTCATGACGACGCGTTGACAAGAATGATTCATTTGAGCGAATCGCTTCGTTCGCGCGGCTCTCTATACGAATCGATTAAAAAAACGGATTTATTTAAGTGAAGTGTTCCGTCAAATACTGCTATTTATCTCTACGTTTTCGATCAAAATAGTGCGTTGATGATATGTGAAACTTTACCGTTTTGTGACTCACCAAATCATGAATTGATTCGGATTTCGGACCGTTTACTAGTTCCCGCCTGGAAAGATATCATAAAAACTCTAAGATAGAGACATAATATCTTTACTACATGTAATATGTATTATTGACGGGCATTTAGTCTCGTAATGTAGTTACGTAGTAGTACGTATAGTGCGCGAGAACTCTGTCCGCGCGCACACTTCCTCGTGCAACCGCATCACGGGAGTGGAAACACCTACAACTCGTTCACACCAAACTACACACAGTAGAGGAAGAGAGAGAGAGAGGTAGAGGAAGAGAGAGAGGGAGAAAGGGGGCGGTGAATCGTTTGCCACCCGCATACTTTCTTTCTAAACGTCCTCCTCTCTCCCGAATCTCTAGTTTTCCCTCTAACATGGCTGCGCTCTCAGCCTGGTTCTGGAACGAGCGCTTCTGGCTTCCGCACAATGTCACTTGGGCGGATCTGGCCGACCCCGCGCCCGGCGTGGAGTACCCGAAAGCCGGCCACTTGCTCTCCGCGCTGCCGCTGGCCTTGGGGATATTCGCAGTGCGGATAATATTCGAGAGGTATGGTTTTAGTTTGATGGCAAGCTATTTAGTGTGTTTGGCATTCATTTGACCATCAGATAAATTGCCTAAACTCTATTGATATTCAATTTCTATCGTATAAACTCGCATCACGTGCTTCCCCCAGGTCTTAAATTGTAAACGGTTATGGATGCACGTGTCTTAACTCTTAAATGGATATTTTTGGTAGGTCCATTTGGGCTGGTTGAACATGAGAGACATTTCATGCCTCCTGGTCATGAACTCCCAGCCAGATGCATCTGTCAGCTGACCAGATTAGGGCCTAGACTCAGAAAAGAGGATTGCATTTATTGTTCTTTGCTTTAACGTCTTTTCTATGTCTTATTTCACCACTACCTTAACAAACTCATTCTCTCATGCTTCTTAGGTGACTATAATATCAGGCGGTAGTGTCCAAAATGAATGATAAATGAACAACACACCTTTAGATGAGCCTGTGCTGCATGCATACTGTATGAATAAGTACAGGTTCTTGTCTTAAGTATGCTTTGTATTCAAGCGTGCTTGAGTGGTAATGACATGTGTTTGTGTCTCACTGTGGGAAAGCTTGGTTTTAAAGGGGTAGCGCACTCAAAAATTGTGTCATCATTTGATCACCCACATGTTTCTTGCACACTTTTTGATGCTCATTCTTATGTGGAACATGACAGGAGAGCTTTGATACAATGTTCACGCTGCTCTTTTCCATACAATGTATGTAAATGGGGACTTGCGCTACCAAGTTTGAAAACGAGGGGGGAAAAAACAAATATTAGCTCGTTTAACTATACTATCATATGGCTTATAGAAGAGAGCGCACTACATATATGGACTACTTTATCAGTTTGGGTGTGAGTAATTGATGATAAAATCCAAATATTTGGGTGAACTGCTCCTTTAATAGATACATTTCTAATTTTCATTATTAATAAAGGCACTATGTAAGTTGCACCAAACCCCAGGTGTTATAACATGATTCTGTAATGTAAGATCCACCGTCGCTCTTTCTGCGGTTGTGTTTCTGCTGGAGGCACATTTAGTGTCTTGAACTACTAATATTTTTGATTTAGGACTAAGAATAGGCCGTTGTTAAAAAAAAATAAGAACTTGTTCTTAAGTGACTTGCCTGGTTAAATTAAGGTTAACTAAGAATAGGCTGCATAAACATTCCAGAGTTAAACGTTCGGTGGGTGGGATCTCGTTTGACGTCTATAACCCAGTTTGCATGAGAAAAAGTGCCTGGGTCTTATATGCTTTCAAAGAAGTACTGTGGTGTTAGATGGAACTGTTTAGCATATTACTATATATATATATTCATGTTTCATTGTTTTGAAAGGTGCTTAAGGGTATTAAGTCCAAAAACAACTTATTTGTTAGTGTGGCTTAGGTTGATGTAATGATAAGAATGAAGATCTCGAGGAACCTGTTAGGAGAAACTTCTTAAGACGTTCTCTTCTCTTTCTTACCGATCCAGTTGAGGTGAAAGTATTTCGTGGCTGTAAAGTCTGGTCACACCGGTTCTGTTTAAATGGTAAAAATGTACATTTGACAAGTTTCGCTCATGGTTTGTGGGCTAATCACTAAAAATAGCAAGCGAAACTAGTCCTCAGAACTAACTCAGACGCAAGACATCAGCCCAAGTGTGGTTGGTTTCTTCTTATAACTGTGATCATTTGAAATATCGATGTGCTTAAGGTTAATTTTTTTTTGTTTTTAAGTTCAGAAGATAAGATTGAAGTATATAAAGTAAATTATTTCCATGATATAATTTGGTTTGGGTTCAGTTTAGCCTCGGTTGGATATCTTTGTCTTTATAGTTGTAAGGTTTACCATGCAAGACCCATTGTGATTTTAGTATCAATGAGATGGTATTAATGTTTTTATTACTATTTTGAATTAATTTTTACTTTTAGATTTTCTGGTTTAATTTTAAAGTTTTAGTGTTTGTGTTTTTGTAATTTTTATTATTTTTTTTAAATATATTTTGAATTGAATTTATTTTAATGAATGAATTTTAGTTTTAATTTAGGCCTAGTTATTTTAAAACATCAAGTTAAACTAAATGAAAATGAGAAATGTTGCTTTGGCATTTAGGTAGATGAAGAAAATAGCTTTTATTATGGTTTCTTCTGATTGATATCTACGGAGCCCCTAAAGGGACATGGTGATTGAATAAAATATGGAATGGGGTGAAAAATTGTATATCAATGCTATTGTGATCTCTCGCAAATGTTTTGCGTTCCCCGACAAACTTTGCATTCGCTCGCAAAGAAAAGTTTTGCGAATGAATGCAACATTTCTCTGGGAACGCAAAGCTTTTGTGAGCGAACGCAAAGTTACTCGGTTGGAACGTAAAGGTTTTACGAGCGAACACAAAGTTTCTCATTTGGAACGTAAAGCTTTTGTGAATGAACGCAAAGTTTCTCGGTTGGGACGCAAAGGTTTTACGAATGAACGCAAAGTTTTTCGGTTGGGACGCAAAGGTTTTACGAATGAACGCAAAGTTTCTCGGTTGGGACGCAAAGGTTTTACGAATGAACGCAAAGTTTCTCGGTTGGGACGCAAAGGTTTTACGAATGAACGCAAAGTTTTTCGGTTGGGACGCAAAGGTTTTACGAATGAACGCAAAGTTTCTCGGTTGGGACGCAAAGGTTTTACGAATGAACGCAAAGTTTCTCGGTTGGGACGCAAAGGTTTTACGAATGAACGCAAAGTTTCTCGGTTGGGACGCAAAGGTTTTACGAATGAACGCAAAGTTTCTCGGTTGGGACGCAAAGGTTTTACGAATGAACGCAAAGTTTCTCGGTTGGGACGCAAAGGTTTTACGAATGAACGCAAAGTTTCTCGGTTGGGACGCAAAGGTTTTACGAATGAACGCAAAGTTTCTCGTTTGGGACGCAAAGGTTTTACGAATGAACGCAAAGTTTCTCGGTTGGAACGCAAAGGTTTTACGAATGAACGCAAAGTTTCTCGGTTGGAACGCAAAGGTTTTACGAATGAACGCAAAGTTTCTCGGTTGGAACGCAAAGGTTTTACGAATGAACGCAAAGTTTCTCGGTTGGAACGTAAAGGTTTTACGAATGAACGCAAAGTTTCTCGGTTGGAACGCAAAGGTTTTACGAGCGAACGCAAAGTCACTCTGTTGGAACGTAAACCTTTTGTGAATGAACGCAAAGTTTCTCGGTTGGAACGTAAAGCTTTTGTGAATGAACGCAAAGTTTCTCGGATGTAACAAAGGTTTCGCGAGCAAACTCACAACTTTTAAGTGAGAACGGAAAGCATTCAAAAATGTTTTTTAAAAAAAAACGTCTTTACGTGGCGGTGAAGTCTGGTCACACCGGTTCTGTTAAAACGGTTAAAAATGTACATTTGACAAGTTTCGCTCGTGGTGTTTTTCTCCCATCCCACCTTGTCTCTTTAGCAGTTTAGTAGTTAGATTTACCTTCAGGGGAACCTAAAGCTTCGGTTTGTGGATTAGCCAGCCTTAAAACTCCGGACGGACCTCATTCTTGTAGAAGAGCTTGTAAATATTCAGTACGTCCCCTCGAGGAACGTTCAGTTGATGCATTGATGGTTTCTGATACCAATCATTCAGTGTCATGCATGAACATACTACATTGGCTCTCAGTGAATTGGACCTCTTTTGTTGTGCAGGCCAACTTGAGCGTTGTCAGGCACGCACCCCTGTCATGTTTCACGATGATCCTCATGTCTCGGGCCTGACCGAGCCCCCGGGGAGGCCAATTAGCATAGTTGGTCCAGAGGGGGTTGGTCTGGTTTCAGGAGGACGATTGCATGCAGTCGGTCATAATGACATCAGCAGTCTCTCTCTCTCTCTCTCTCTCTCTCTCTCTCTCTCTCTCTCTCTCTCTCTCTCTCTCTCTCTCTCTCTCTCTCTCTCTCTCTCTCTCTCTCTCTCTTCATTTATTCATCAGCGGTGACTGCAGCTCACAGATAGTGTTGATGTGCTTTAACACAGAGGAGTTGCAGTACACTTGAGCCCTATTCGCACGGGATTAGCATTATCTGGGGACCTCATGTGATTTCGAAATTACCCCGCCACATCTGAATTTCGTGTGGCGCATTCGCACGGGATAAACGAAGCCTGTGATTTTACTCTAATTTACTGACTTATCTCCCGGATATGACGTCAATAGGCTATTGCTTTGGAAATGTCTTGTCATGATAGGTCTAGCTGATGTATCATAATAAACAGAATAATGTTCCTTACCGCATGCTGCTATACATGTCATTCATCTCCATCTAATCATTCTTTTTGTTTTTGCCCTTCTGATGATTTTAGCCTTATCTTTCTGCAAATTGTGTAGTTGTATGGTGTATAGCGATATGAACCAGCACCGAAAATACTATCAAAACACTCCATTCTTCGCGAAAGATGGATAAATAGGCGCACGGGAAACAAAAACCTTGAAAAAATTATAAACGACCCCGCCAAATCACAGACATGGCCGATTCGCACGGGATTAAGGTCACAGACAACCTCTGCAATTATTAGAAATGAGTAGAGGTCACCAGGTCATACTGATCCCGTGCGAATAGGCCTTTAGAGGGTGTTTAACACCTAAACCTGACTGAGACCTACATGATTGATTTTTTTTTTTTTTTTTTTACAGCGATGAGAAGTGGTTGATTTTTATTACACTTTTATTACTCAGGGAGTGTTAAGTTATTTATAAAAAGCATTATTTTATTTTATATTTCTGGTCTTGTCCCCAGATTTTTTATTTTTTTATTTATTTTTCAGGCAGAAAAAGTGGCATTCAATTGAAGTGTGCTTTTGGCTTAATTGTACATGCTTTATGCGTTTCTTTATTCCCTGAAGACTCAGAACATTCATTCAACCTTCATTCGCTCCAGAACAATTACTCACTCACACACACACTCGCACAAGGTCTTACTCACACCGCACTTGTTTGGGGTCATTCTCTCAAAGGAATGTGTTGAACTGTCGTGCCGATAACATAAGATCATAATGACTCCTCTGGAGTGACTTTGGCACTCAGAGACGGTTGCTCAAGAGGTTACGGCTCTGGAAATGTGTCATCACCCGTTTCCAGGATCCTTTCCTCTAGAGTTCAGTCTGTCACTGAATAGTTAATGCTGTAGTTCTCCTTCAGACAACTGTTGTGTTGCGGGTCAATGGGTTTTTCCGGAGTTAAATAATGGCTTCATATGTGTCAAGCTGTTTGATTACAATGATCGCATGCGGTTAACAATCAATATATCTCATTGCATTGTATGTTTACATAGTCATTTTTGTAACCTATGAGCATCTGCAATATTTTTTTTCAATTCTTACTGTCACTTTACTGAGGACTCACTCAACATGCATTTTTATTTTATATCTATATCTAAACCAACTCACTTCCCTTTTGTGGTCCAAAATTTTAAGACCTTTTAGTACTTAGTAAATTGTACTTGAATAGAGTTGTGACCAAATTTCTGATTTACTGATGCATCACATTTAGAATTGAACTGTAAATTAATTGTAGTTAATGCATGTAAAAAAAATCAAAATTATATTTGTACCCAAATTTAGTTTTCTGCTGCATTGCATTTAGTAAAGAATTGTATTAAATCTAATGGTTGTGACGTGAGTGAATATTTACACTCGAAGCTTTAGCTAATTTATCTTAGTTGGGCTATATAACAGTGCATGCTTGTGGATGTGATTATCAGGCTTTTGTTACGTGTTTTATTTAAGTTAACCTTGAGCTGTCGAGTAGTTTTATTGGCCCTTGAGAGTTATCCATAGTCCCTTTTTGTGGTGTCATGTTGGGCTGGCACACAGAACGAGTCTCCGCCCACTCAGGACATAATCGGGTCATGTTTCATTCATCAGACATGCAAATCGAGTTACTGAGAAAATGTCAAACGCCGTCTGTCCCTGGCAAGGAGAGTTTGCATGCGCAACAGCCAAAACCTGAACAATTCACAAAGCCTACAATGACAACATCAGCTAAATCTGTGCCAGAGATGGTGTGTGACGGCAGTGATGTCATCAGGCGTTGAGCTGTTACTGACCTCACATCCTGTTTTACATTTAAAAGTTGTTTGTTAATGGTCAATGTGGGGTTTTCTTTATTTGCTTCAAAACTGCTAGGAATAAACCTTAACCAGAATAGAAATACTCTACTTCCCTTAAACGGTCTATTTAAAGAAGTATACACTTCCAAAAAGTGATGTTCTCTAAATATACTTAAGTTAAGATGCATTTACTTGAGAAGAAAAATGACTTAATTTCTGAAAATGAGAAGAAAACATTTAAATATACTTAATTCAAAAGGAAAACATGATTATATTACCATACTTGTATAGATTTTTTTTTTCTTGGTTCAAGTATAAACTCAATTTTGATGAATTTCTCCGACTTAGTCATTTTCCATCTCAAGTACATTTGTATTGATATTTGTAATGGTAAACAGGACAAATACAGAGCATTTTTTACAGTTTAAACTGATAGTTGTGTGCAAATATCCAGCTTTATATACCCAACAAAAGATCACGTGTGTGTGTGCGGTGCAAGGCTTTCTATTGTCTCCGACTCGGAAAAGCCCTCGTCCCACAGTATTGGATCTGATAGTTTGTGTCTTCAGACGTCCCACCAGTTGCAACCCACTTTCCTAAAAAACAAAACACAGACGGTCATGTGACTCGACAGGTCAAGTCCGGCTGCTAACTTTAATGAATGAGATTTTTTTTTTTTGGCTGAGACTGGCAGCGCCGACGTCGGAGATTAACCCGAGATTGTATTGTTTAAATCTTTTGTGTTTGTCTGTTGAACTAACTGAGATTTAAGCAAAGCTCCAGTTAGCAAGCTAATATTTAGTCCCGAGACCCATCTGTCACTTTGACCCTGTCGTCATTAAGGGAAGATTGTGAATGTCAGACAGGGAATGGCACTGTTTACGCAACATGGTTTGCGTCTTATACTTGTGCAAGCCAGAAATGCCAATTCTGGTGCTCTGAGACACTTAACATGTCTTTCCTCACTGTTTTAATTAAAACATATTAGGAAAGTTTGCTTTTTATGCTGAGTGTCAGATTCCACAGTTTAGTATGTAGTTTGTGGGCCAGTTTAACATGCCTGGAGACATAGTTCACCAGTGTTTGCCCATTCTGGGTTAATAAACTGCTCAAAACAACCATTGTCAACACATTGAGTATGTGGTGTATTTATCAAGCTGCTCAGTTTATTGTTTGAGAGATGTTTTATATTAAGGACTTTTACCGCATTAACTTTGTTGTCATGGACAGTTTTATTTAAATATTTTGCATGAGGGACAATTTTCAGGAAAGTCAGAATTTCAAACCCGTATTGAATCTGTGCATTTCATTTACTATAAATGGCCATTGAAATGGATCACCGAATGCATATTAGCAAACTATATGAGGTGCATCCAGTACTAAATTAAGGAGTTAATTATTGTTATGAATATGAAAATAGAAATGACCAGGTTGTTTAAACGAGAAGTCAAATTGGTCACTCAATACTCACTCGTTCGTTCATAATGAAAGGGAAAGAGAAACTGGTTTCTGATTTTGTGTAAGAATTTCTTGTGTAAATCATATTTTAATAGAATGTCCATTTTTAAATGATATTTGACTAAAAAATTGAATGGACATTTTTAAAAAGGTTCCTCCTGGAATAATTTTAAAATTTCTTTCATATATTAAATTGAAAGATTCTATGTAAGTTTTACATTGCTGTTATTGGTATATATATGTCTGTTTTTGTATATTGATTGTTTTTTAAGACAAAATTGTTAAATTATTGTAAACAATGAATTGAAGTGATATTGTAATCATAATTCTAATTTGTTTTAAAAGTGAAATACTGTTGATTGCCATGCATATAGCCATTGCTGGTAATATGGCGTTAAATCCTAAATAAATACATTTGCCAGTATTTATTTTTGACCGAATAGCTGTTTTTGCAAAGTGATTCACAATTTTTAATGTAAAAAGTAAGATACAGTAAATATGTAAATAAAAGTTATCAATTCATGTTTTTTTTCACATTTTCTTTATTAAATGAACTAAATTTCATTATTATTATTTATTGTACAATACTACATTGTAAAACTACAACATTTCACATTATTAATTGTTAATTTCACCAAATTTACAATAAATGTCAGTAAACGGCAATATACATACAAAACTTACTAAAGCTTGTGTTTCAGTGAACATTTTTGTCTGTGTTTAGAAAATCAGTCAATTCAATAATTAAATCTTCAATTCAGTTTAAAACCGATTTAAAGAACTGAATTGTAGAAACTCTATTGGCATTTTTGCTGTTAAAGTGTGTAATTTCTGTCACACTAGTTTTGCCGAAAGGTATTGCAAAAATGTTTGTTTCGAACAGGTTTCCAGGCTTCTTCTGTCCCCCATTGCTCAGACAAACAGGTCTTGTGAGATAAAGCTCACCTGACAATGTAAGATGTTCGAGATCAAGCCATGCAAATGTGTTTCCAGTATCCACCGCCAGTTTTCATTCATTTACTTGTGTATAGATCTAAATGAATCTGAAAAGCCGCAGTCATAAATGCTCCCATCCTTAAGTTTCGTCAGCAGCCTCTGGCGTTCATTAATCAGTGAGTCCAACTGATTTGTTTTGCATTCAGTGGAGGTTTAGCAACATAGCTGGATTTTGCATGAGTCAAATGACCATCTTGTTCTTCTGCTTCAGAAACGCTGCTGATAAAGAAACTGGGTTTCAGACCCGACTACACACATTTCTAAAGTTTATGTTCTAGACGACAAATCTCAGCTGAGAATTCAGGGAGGAACCTGACTGCTTTTAACTAAGTTTTTGTTGTGTGTTTTTCAAGCTAGCAAACGTAAGTCAGTTATTAGCACCTCTACTTGACCGTTTGAGGAATCACTCGTGTTTGTAACAGAAACAGTATAGCACGAGTTACACACTGAAGCTTAATCCTTCTTGTTAAAAGGTTATTAAATCACTAAACTAAGTTTGAGCAATAATAGCGGCAATAGTATCAGTATCGGCCGATATATGATGATTTATAACGTTATCGTTATCGGGCCGATATATTAGAGCCGATAAATAATGGATTATTTCCTTCAGCTGAGACACTTCAGATGCGCACTGTTCACCATGATGCTTTTGAATTGCTTGAAATTATGATTGAAATCACTTCAAAAAAAGGAAAATACAGTTCAGTGCAACATGTGCGGCACAAGTCTGTCATATCGGCTACATCAAATTATAATGAGAGCGTTATAATTGTGTGTTTGGGACATGGGTTTTAATGGTGAGATTTTTGTTGTAAAAAGGCTCTCAAATTATATACAACTTTGGATTTAGATTTATCGGCCAATATATCGGTTATCGGCTTTCAAAATATGAAGAATTATCGGTTATCGGTATTGGCAAAAAATTTAAAATCGGTGCATCCCTACCCACTTTACTTAAAACCTTTATGTATAATGCTCATTATAAAAGTATTTAATGCATTAATTATGCCTTGTAATGCACTGTATGGTCTCATGAATAATCGTAACCACAGTTATAATACATTATAATACACCTTAAATGCAGTAAAACTTGAGAAACAAGGTTTCAGATGTAACAAGGAATCTGTGAATATTATTTATAATGCTTTACAATTATTTATGAAAAGATATAATGCATTTATAATGTACATTATGAATACGTTTATAATGCATTATAGATAAAGGTTTTCAGTGTTACCGAACTGTTTTCTGAAATTTACATGGTCAAATCAAATGTAGATTAATCATTATAATTTGCTTAAAGCTAGATGTGGCTTTGACTAGAAGAAAAGCAGTCAAATCAGTTCAATGTAAAACACATCAATTGAGTCTCAATCTGGATTAGTAGCAACGACATGTAAATCACATGCATTCTGTCCTGATGGATGCGATCCTGTCTGTGTCCTCTTGCAGGTGTATCGCAGGTCCATGCGCCTCCATCCTTCAGATCCACACGGAGTCGAGTCGGAGAGCTCAGCCCAACGCCGTCCTGGAGAAAGTGTTTACATCTATCACAAAGGTATGCTCTAGCGTCATGGAAAGAAAGCGATAAGCCTCGGTGCTTTACAGTGATTTACCAAAGCGTTCTGGCTCGAACTGAAGCCTAAAACCTTTAAAACAAGACAATAGCAATACGATAAAATGTGTTTTTAATCATAAACATTTATTCAGTGTGTTTTTCCTGGTTTTGCTCTCGGATGAACCCGTTGCTCCTCTGCTGTGCCTGTGTTTTATGAGACCATCAAAGCAGGGCTTCAACTTTAGCCGAGATATAAGCCGAACGGGTTTAGCATTACCTGACAGATGAATAGAGTAGAGACTCTATTGGGCGCAAAGCTGTAACTTTTATCTTTACAATAACCAATGACTTCAATGACCCGTTTTGTTGAACTGCTGTAAATCGTCTTTATCAGCACTGAAGCTGAGGCGATCTGCTATAGGTTTACGTCTTATCTGATCGTTTTACTTTAGATAAAAGCTGTTAATAGATAATTCTGCATGTGTCGTTTTTGCTGGTTATTCTGTACATCTTTAAATTTAGGAAATTTGTATGTAATAACTCACAGGGTTTTGATTTTTCATTAAAACTAAAATGTATTTATTAGCTTTTGTCCTAGTGTATAATGTAAAAATCCATAATAAAAATAGTTTATTTCAATTTAAAACTAAGAAATTAAATAAATGTTTTGCTGCAAAAAAAGAAGCTTTTCTTACTTATGTCATTTTACTCATCAAATAAATGCATCTAAGATGTTATGTCTCGTTTTCTGAGTTAATAAATCAAAATTAAGCGAGTTGTTGCTTTTACAAAAGCAAAATTATCTGCCAATGGGGTTAGAAAAATAATCTTAATTCTAACAGAAACAATTATTTTTTCTACCCAGTTGGCAGATAATTTTACTCGTCTCTTAATCTAGATTTCCCCCCCAAAAAAATAAGACATAATATCTTATGTCATTTGACTAGTTTAGTTAATGCATCTTGATTTAAGAATTTTTAGATATTTGGACTGGAAACGAGCCAAAAATACTAAGTAAGCAAAGCCTTTTTTGCATTTGCATTTTATTATTATTATTTTTTTTACATTTACACATTACGTCTGTAACGTACTTACTACAGAAAAAGTTTTCTTTACCTTATAAACTTTTATTAAAAGTTAGTAAACTTATGTACCAAGACATAATGCATGAACTTATAATGTAATTATAATATAATGCATTGAGATATAATGTATGAACATTAAAAATGAAGGTAAATATATATTGAGAACAAAAGATTTACTGCAAGTCATTTCCAGTCAAGTTGCAATTTTTTCAGTTAATGCAAAATTAAATTGCATGGATTTTGGGATAAATAAATACAATTCTAGCAATTAAATTAAACTTAGCAATTCAAAAGCAGCCATTTTGTTCCAAAACATTTTTTTTAAAACATCATTACCGCCAGCATTACATGATGGAAGTGACATTTACGCCCTTTTTCTTTGTTTGTTCTAGTCGCCGGACTCGCGGCATTTAGAAGGTCTGTCTAAACAGCTGGACTGGGACGTGCGGAAGGTCCAGCGATGGTTTCGGCAGCGGAGGAACCAGGACAAACCCAGTACAAGAACCAAGTTTTGCGAGAGCATGTAGGTTTTCATTTTCTGCTAGCGCACATGGATGCTAGTACATTAGCACATAGAATATAATGAAAGAAATATGCCATCCAAAACCTCAGAACCGAAAGCGATGAGGAATTTACCAACAATATTTGCATTTCACCATGCTTCAAGTTTCAAGTATAGATTCGTACACAAGCCAATAATTCATCGTGGAGCCGGTTGGTTTGGTTCATTAGTGAGGAATGTTTTGACATTTCAGTGGAAAATACTTCTTGAACTAGTCTCATCAGTTTCACCAGACCACAGACCACCATAAAATATGTGTGAATTATGTTGATTTTTTACAGTTTGTTCGTTGTCCTTCACTTAGGGAAATTTTTACACGTTTGGCACCACATGCATATTTTGTAAACAGTCGTATGATGTATTTTCTGATTTAGCAATATCAAATGCATTTGTTGGCAAACAAAATATCCGCCCACATCCTCTGTGATTCAGAAGTAAAATCAACACGTTTCTCCGTCATACTTGATTGATTGTTTGGATTTTTTAAAGATGCCTTTAAAGGGATAGTTCACCCAAAAATAAAAAATAATTACCCCATTATTTACTCACCCCGAACTCATCCTAGGTGTATATGACTTTCTTCTTTCAGACGAATACAATCAGAGTTATATTTAATAATGTCCTGGCTCTTCCAAGCTTTGTAATGACAGTGAATTGTATTGTAAAAAGCGCTATATAAATAAAGGTGAATTGAATGGGAATTCCATAAAAGTGCATCAATCATCATAAAAGTGCATCAATCCATTATAAAAGTGCATATCCATCATAAATGTGTCCCAAACGGCTCCGAGGGGTTAATAATGGGCTTTTATGATGGATAGATGCACTTTTATGATGGACAGATGCACTTTTATGATGGATAGATGCACTTTTATGATGGACAGATGTACTTTTATGATGGATAGATGCACTTTTATGATGGATAGATGCACTTTTATGATGGACAGATGTACTTTTATGATGGACAGATGTACTTTTATGTTGGATAGATGCACTTTTATGATGGATAGATGCACTTTTATGATGGACAGATGTACTTTTATGATGGATAGATGCACTTTTATGATGGATAGATGCACTTTTATGATGGATAGATGCACTTTTATGATGGACAGATGTACTTTTATGATGGATAGATGCACTTTTATGATGGATAGATGCACTTTTATGATGGACAGATGTACTTTTATGATGGATAGATGCACTTTTATGATGGATAGATGCACTTTTATGATGGATAGATGCACTTTTATGATAGACAGATGCACTTTTATGATGGATAGATGCACTTTTATGATGGACAGATGCACTTTTATGATGGATAGATGCACTTTTATGATGGATAGATGCACTTTTATGATGGATAGATGCCCTTTTATGATGGATAGATGCACTTTTATGATGGACAGATGCACTTTTATGATGGACAGATGCACTTTTATGATGGACAGATGCACTTTTATAATGGATAGATGCCCTTTTATGATGGATAGATGCCCTTTTATAATGGATAGATGCCCTTTTATAATGGATAGATGCCCTTTTATGATGGAAAGATGCACTTTTATAATGGATAGATGCCCTTTTATGATGGACAGATGCACTTTTATGATGGACAGATGTACTTTTATGATGGATAGATGCCCTTTTATGATGGAAAGATACACTTTTATAATGGATAGATGCCCTTTTATGTTGGATAGATGCACTTTTATAATGGATAGATGCCCTTTTATGATGGATAGATGCACTTTTATGATGGACAGATGCACTTTTATGATGGATAGATGCCCTTTTATGATGGACAGATGCACTTTTATGATGGACAGATGCAGTTTTATGATGGATAGATGCACTTTTATGATGGACAGATGCACTTTTATGATGGATAGATGCACTTTTATGATGGATAGATGCACTTTTATGATGGACAGATGCACTTTTATGATGGATAGATGCACTTTTATGATGGATAGATGCACTTTTATGATGGATAGATATTTTATGATGGATGGATGCACTTTTATGATGGACAGATGCACTTTTATGATGGATAGATGCACTTTTATGATGGATAGATATTTTATGATGGATGGATGCACTTTTATGATGGACAGATGCCCTTTTATGATGGATAGATGCACTTTTATAATGGATAGATGCCCTTTTATGATGGACAGATGCCTTTTTATGATGGATAGATGCACTTTTATAATAGATAGATGCACTTTTATGATGGATAGATGCACTTTTATGATGGATAGATGCACTTTTATGATGGATAGGCCTAGATGCACTTTTATGATGGATAGATGCACTTTTATGATAGACAGATGCACTTTTATGATGGACAGATGCACTTTTATGATGGATAGATGCACTTTTATGATGGATAGATATTTTATGATGGATGGATGCACTTTTATGATGGACGGATGCACTTTTATGATGAATAGATGCAATTCTATGATGGATAGATGCACTTTTATGATAGACAGATGCACTTTTATGATGGACAGATGCACTTTTATGATGGATAGATGCCCTTTTATGATGGACAGATGCACTTTTATGATGGATGGATGCCCTTTTATGATGGATAGATGCACTTTTATGATGGATAGATGCACTTTTATGATGGATAGATGCCCTTTTATGATGGATAGATGCACTTTTATGATGGACAAATGCACTTTTATGATGGACAAATGCACTTTTATGATGGATAGATGCACTTTTAGGATGGATAGATGCACTTATGTTGGATAGATGCACTTTTATGATGGACAAATGCACTTTTATGATGGATAGATGCCCTTTTATGATGGATAGATATTTTATGATGGATGGATGCCCTTTTATTATGGATAGATATTTTATGATGGATGGATGCACTTTTATGATGGATGGATGCACTTTTATGATGGATGAATGCACTTTTATGATGGATAGATGCACTTTTATGATGGATAGATGCACTTTTATGATGGATAGATATTTATGATGGATGAATGCACTTTTATGATGGATAGATGCACTTTTATGATGGATAGATTAGGGGTGTGCGATATCACGGTTTTTGATAGTGGACGATTAAAATGTCTCCACGATCTGCTTTTGAAGAAATATCGTAGTATCGTGCATTTTATCAGTTGCAGTTCTGGCGCCGAGCTCCGTCTCAACATACAACAAATGTTAACGCAGAGGAACGGGACACTGCAGTTCACAGAAGTTCATTATTTGCATGTGCTTTAAAGCCTTGCTGGTTAAACATGTAATTCACGTGCTGATGCGCTGTTCTGACGTGTGCTTTCTGAGCGCATACACCCGAAGCACACGGGCACTAAAAGCCTGTCTATCAGCGTCTGTTTACTGGACTACGTTATAAGTTATCTTTCGAGTCTTATTGCGCTAATATTGTCAAATACACACAAGGTTTACATAAACAAAGTTGGTTATGTCTAAAGTGAAAGCAAACAGGAAAAAAATGAGAGAAAATCTGCTTGTCAAATGCGTGTTAGACGCGTCGCGTGCAGCTCTTAAAGCGACAGTAGCCAGTCAGTAAACAAGCTGCCTCTTGTCCTTAAAGAGATAGCTCACCCAAAAATAAAAATTCTGTCATTATATACTCACTCTAATGTTGTTCCAAACCTGTATTAATTTCTTTCTTCTTTTAAAAATTAAAGTTATTTGGAAGAATGTGGCTAACCAAACAGTTGCTGGTCCCCATTGACTTCCATAGTAGGAAAACATATACTATGGAAGTCACTGGAGTACAGCAACTGTTTGGTTAGCCTAATTCTTCCAAATAACTTATTTTCAACAGAAGAAAGAAACTTATTCGGGTTTAAAACAACTTGAGAGAGTACATGATGACAATTAAAATGTTTGGGAGAACTATCCCTTTAATGTTAATAAAACAACAAAACACAAAGAGGAAATCACTCACTGCTCTTGACTGAGAACTTTAGTAGTAGCTTTAATAATAATAATCAATGTATAATTTATACAGTGAAGTCTATGTTGTGTTTTATTTTCGTATTTGTTAATTTAGCCTAATTACTTTCTTCAATGCTACTGTTAAATACCCCTACTGTAGCTGAAAAAATAAAGCACTGTTTATTTCATTTGTATATTAAGTTGTGTATGCTTAATGTGTATCTTTGTTCCTAATTCTTAATAACAAAGAAAATAATGATAAAGATTTTTATCTTCGCCACTTTGGCCTAAATGTCTGCCATTCTTTTTTCTTTTGTTACCTATAAGGCCTTTTTTTTAAATAGGGACATTAGTTTGGCTGTAATGCTCAGTCACTTGCAAAATAGTTAAACCAACATGAAAAAGAATCGTGATAAAATCGTTAATCGTGATTTTCCTGAAAAAAATCGTGATATGATATTTTTGCCATATCGCCCACCCCTAGGATAGATGCACTTTTATGATGGATAGATGCACTTTTATGATGGATAGATATTTTATGATGGATGGATGGACTTTTATGATGGATAGATATTTATGATGGATGAATGCACTTTTATGATGGATAGATGCACTTTTATGATAGATAGATGCACTTTTATGATGGATAGATGCACTTTTATGATGAATAGATGCACTTTTATGATGGATAGATGCACTTTTATGATGGATAGATGTACTTTTATGATGAATAGATGCACTTTTATGATGGATAGATGCACTTTTATGATGGATAGATGCACTTTTATGATGGACAGATGCACTTTTATGATGGATAGATGCACTTTTATGATGGATAGATGCACTTTTATGATGAATAGATGCACTTTTATGATGGATAGATGCACTTTTATGATGGACAGATCCACTTTTATGATGAATAGATGCACTTTTATGATGAATAGATGCACTTTTATGATGGATAGATGCACTTTTATGATGGACAGATGCACTTTTATGATGGACAGATGCACTTTTATGATGGACAGATGCACTTTTATGCACTTCAAAAAATGGTGCCCATTCACTACCATTATAAAGCTTGGAAGAGCCAGGACATTTTTTAATATAACTCTGATTGTATTCGTCTGAAAGAAGAATGTCATAAACACCTAGAATGACTTGAGGATGAGTAAATCATGGGGTTAATTTTTTTTTTTTTTTTTTTTTTTTTTTTGGGTGAACTTTCCTTTTAATGCTTCCTTTTGAAGTGCAAAACTCTGTTTCCTTCTATATGTGTGGATGTATTTGATCCTTCTATATGTGTGGATGTATTTGAGTGTGTGTGTGTGTTTGTGTGCTGTACCCGCTTCATCTGACAGCCGCTGTGATTTCTCTGCAGGTGGAGGTTTACTTTCTATCTTTATATATTTACTTACGGGATCCATTTCCTGTGGCAGGTGAGTGTCAGCTGTACAGCTCTGTGAGTGCTTATGGTTTTTTGTATTATTATTCATATTAACTGTGTGTGTGTGTGTGTGTGTTTCATAGTCTCCCTGGATGTGGGATACGAGACAATGCTGGTACAACTACCCCTATCAGGTAATGCTTCAAATGATGCCAGATTGGCTTCAAATGAACGTTGACGGTGAATCTTTTGCCAGAAATGTTTCAATCGTGTGACCCGTCACCAATATAAGAGCATATAAAAGAAAACTCACGAAACCATGAAGATTTGTTGTTCAAAAACAAACGCAACAAATTTATTATGTTTTACATAAAAAAAAAATTAAGTGTACTTTTAGGGTTGTTAAAATTGTATGAATTGTGACATTTTTTTCATGACAACTACTACATGTTCACCCCAATGTAATAATATATTGTTTAAATTGTTTATTATATTAATATATTTAAAATCATTGGTGTCATGAGAATTTGAATTAAGTCATCTCAAAATTAAATCAGAATAAGTATATAAATGATTGCATTACTGTATAATAATTATTAAATAAATGCCTTCATAACATTAATGAGAATCACACTGGAGAATGCAAAAAAAGTACGTAATTGTAATAATGAAAAGAAAAAAAAATAATGCCAAGAAAAGAAAATCTTAAAGATCCTAAAATGACTTTCTTTTTCTTTTTTGAGGATTTAGGGAATAAATGTGCTTTGTAGTCATGAAAGAAAAAAAATCTTTAATATCCTAAAATGACCTTTATTTTATTTTACATTTTTATTTTTTATTTTCAGGATTCAGGGAGTAAATGTGCTCGGTAGTCATGAAAGAAATTTCACATTGGCAAAAAAATGACTTATTTTGTTTTATTTTTATTTGTCATTTTATTTTATAATGAGGATTTAGGGAGTAAATAGTCTTGTGAGTCATGAAAGAAATTGCAGAATTAAAACCAAAAGATCCTAAAAATGCCTTTTATTTTGTTTTGTTTTAATGAGGATTTGTGGAATAAATGTACTTTGTATTCATGATAAGAAGTTTTATATTGCAAAAAAAAAAAAATCTGACATATTAACAGTGTGTCTTCGGATGAAGTTTCTGCTCTATAACCTGTGTGTGTGTGTGTAGGTGCTGACCTCAGGCCTGTATCATTATTATGTAACAGAACTGTCCTTCTACTGGTCGCTCATGTTCTCCCAGTTCACAGACATCAAAAGAAAGGTCAGTGTTTGCCATTTAAAAAGCAAACTATTGTGTTTTAATCCTTTTACTTCTCTCCCTTCAACTTCCTACAACATCTGAAATATGAAGTTGCTTGATAAGGTCCGCATACATGCGTAGCGTCAGCAGTTTTGTCATGTGATCTAGACTGTGTGTTGGAGAGGAAATGAACTCCACAGCTGTCAGACCGACGCACATGGCTTTTGTTTGTCTGCGGTTGATCTGTCAGTCTCACCATTAGCCCTTTTCAATCCAGCCACCCGTAAAGACAAACAATCCTTCAGTTTCACTCGGCTGACCGTCTTCAGGGTGTGCCTCGTCTGTGTGTGTAAGATAAAGCCCGCAGCAATATCCATTATGTGGCGAGAGATTTGTATAGCAAGATACAGAGAGCAATCATAACGGATATAATCTTCCTCTTTACTTAACATATCTGGAGAATGCAGGTCCTGTTTGTTTACACAAGCTGAACGAACAATTATAATATTATTTAAATAGAAATGTTTTACTTTTGTATGTAATTTGCATAATATTTTCGTATTGTGGCCGCGTTTAACATATTTCTTGTGTACTTGCAGGATTTCCTCATCATGTTCATTCATCATCTGGCTACCATAAGCCTGATCAGTTTCTCGTATGTGAATAACATGTTGCGCGTGGGAAGTCTGGTCATGTGTGTTCACGACACCTCTGACTTCCTGTTGGAGGTAAGGACACCTGCCGTTCTGCTTCACCAGATTACATCTTACAAGTAGTCTTTATTATATTTATAAACCAGCATTTAACTGAGGGACTTAATGCAAAATCACCTGCAATACCTTTTTTTCATAAATAATTAACTTTTAACTACATTTTAATGTAAAATTGTAAAAAAAAAAATACTCCCAAAATTTACCAGTATTTTGTTTTTAGTTCCGCATAAAATTCTATTTGTATGAGCATTAATGTCTAATCTCAATGTTGTTGTTTTTTTTTCCCTTAATTGTGTGTTTTGTTTTTTCCCTTGTAGGCTGCAAAGTTGGCAAACTACGCCAAATACCAGCGCTTATGTGACTTCTTGTTTGTGGTGTTTGGGATAATCTTCTTTGGGACAAGATTGATTATTTTCCCCTTCTGGTCAGTATCACATAGAGAGAGAGAGTGTGAGAGAGAGAGTGTGAGAGAGAGAGTGTGAGAGAGAGAGTGTGAGAGAGAGAGTGTGAGAGAGAGAGAGAGAGTGTGAGAGAGAGAGAGAGAGTGTGAGAGAGAGAGAGAGAGTGTGAGAGAGAGAGTGTGAGAGAGAGAGAGAGAGAGAGAGAGAGAGAGAGAGAGAGAGAGAGAGAGAGAGAGAGAGAGAGAGAGAGAGAGAGAGAGAGAGAGAGAGAGAGAGAGAGAGAGAGAGAGAGAGAGAGAAAATAACAAAATACTAAAATAATAACTGCCCTAATCATGTAAACTTCCTGTGGTATAGCATGTTTTCTGCCACTATACAGGGATTATTGATAAAGGCTATTGTTGTGTAATTTTAAAGTGAAATCCAGTGTGTGGTCAGTGAAGGGTGGTCTAGTCCTGATGGGGGAGGATCCACACACACACACACACACTAGATTAATGTCACTGTTCAAGACAGCAGCTTTCTGAGATTTCCATTATAATGTTACAGTGATCAGAGAAAATGGTTCATGTTGTTTTGCTCAGCTTGTGTTTGTGGCGTCTGGATGGTAAGTTATATTTTTAATGGATTTTTGGATTTATCACATAATGGACATATTCAGTCCGTTTGTTAATAAGCTCATTAAATTCATTACAAATTTACATGTGTGAGAGAGAGAGTGTGAGAGAGAGAGTGTGTGAGAGAGAGTGTGTGAGAGAGAGAGAGAGAGAGTGTGAGAGAGAGAGAGTGTGAGAGAGAGAGAGAGAGAGAGAGAGTGTGAGAGAGAGAGAGTGTGAGAGAGAGAGAGAGAGAGAGAGTGTGAGAGAGAGAGAGAGTGTGAGAGAGAGAGTGTGAGAGAGTCCAGGAAGAATCACAATTATGGCAGAGAAAGAGCAGTCAAAATTCCCAGTTACCTGCATACAGTCAGCAAAGGAAAACCAGGCAAAAAAAGGAAGACAGTATTTGAAAAGGCTATGACCAAAAAGTCTTTGATAAAGCAAGAAGTCAGACGAGAGTCAATATCGGCAGGGCTTTCCAGCCGGAAAGCTCTTACATGTAAAACACCTTCATCACAGTGTAACTGATGGTAACGGGAAAACATGTATCTATGCAACCTGTTTTTAGTTTTGCTGTTTTTAGTTTGTTACTAGCTCGTTACCGAATCAAACTCAATATATTTGAAACTTTACCATTACCAGTATCGATATGCTAGCTTGATAGTAAGTACTACCAGCCATGTCAGTTGTTTATATTCATAATGATAAAGTTAGGTACATGTCACTACATGCGCTGCGCTCCTCTCCGCGGCGCTGGTAAACGCGTCCTCCAGCTGAGCCGCGGTCGGCATCGCGCGTTCATGTGTTTTGGGGGCGTGGCTTTGTAAGGAGCCCAGACGGGAGGGGGTGGGAGTGAATGAAATAAGTAGCTGTGTTTATTGCAGCACTGAGAGGACTACAGACACTCGATTTTTATACTCTCCTTTTCAGAGTACTTGCATTTTATTTATGTCTTGGTATATATAGACAGTTTAAACAAATGTGGGAAAAAGTTTTTTAGAAAATTTCTACCTACCCCACCTTTAAGTGATCAAAAGCATTTGCAAATGTTGTACAAAATACACATACCCTACTCATCTTTGTTTGCACCAATAAAATGTGCAACACTTTATGTTTTACTACCAAATTATATGTAGTTAATTAATATCTAATTAATTTAACTTAGTGGAATGTTTTCCTCAATATTTTGCGAGTTCCCGACCCTAATGCATGATGGGATACGCATAGCCTCGAATACCGCTCCGAAGTTTAGGCACTTTTGACATCTGCCATTTTTTTAGACATGGGACAGTCTTGCGTGCGCACTTTTTAAAATTTTTTTAATTTTTGTATAAATGCTATGATGTGTAGGGGGATAGAAAATACAGTTTGTACAGTTTAAAAACCATTACGCCCATGGAGAGTCCCAGTAAACCAGATATTCAAGAGTGTGTGTGTGCGTGCGCGCGCTCATTTAATAAGCCAATGAGCTGTCCTTGAGAGCGATGGCTCGTCCGGCTGCGCTGAGGGCCTCCTGCGGAGAGCTGAAACCCGAGTGGCTGGATTCAGTGTCTGGCTTCTGATGTCACGATGACTGAACCACATCCAGATCAGCTGACCTCCACTGCAGACATGACACTCAGAGACATCACATCCTGCTGTCTGATCGAGAAAACACACAGACATGACTGTTACGTGCTATTGTTGTCTTAAATATAACACTTCATAGTGTTGTAAATTACTTTATATATTACAACTTGCATATTAATACTTAATTAATAATCTTAATAATAAACAAGTCATCTATTAGGGGGAAAAAACAAGAATCAACTTCCGTTTTCATTACTGATACTTTGGTCCAATTTTCCAAGAAGTGATGAATGATCTTGTTCTCTCGAACATGGATGTGGTATGGATATGATATAAATATTATTAGTATACAAAATAGTGGAGCTGCACGATTAATCGTTGAAAGATGGCTAACTCAATTCAAGCACCCACCCCAGACAGCAACACCGTGTCGGCCCAGATCCGGCCCACATCTGGGCCGTGTGGAATCCACGTTTACCGGATCTGGGCCGACACTGTGTTCCCGTGTGGGACGTGATCTCATTCCTAAATGATTCAGCTGTCTATTAAATCTGACAAAATCACAGCACAATATTCAAATCTGTGTTCGCGCCGCTGCTGACCCAGAGAAAGTGCTGGGATAAAAGTTAGTATATAAACAGTGATGTCTACGGTTGCGATCAAAATAGAGCAAATCCTTTTGAAATTAACTTGCCGCTTCAAATAACGATTGTATTAATTGCATCGTTACACCGACAAGTTGGCGACAAATTACTTAAACTGTGTCATTGAATCATTCATTCAAGTGATTTGTTCAAAACCGCTGATTCATCCAGTACTGATTTGAGTGAGTCATCGAATCATTCATTCAAGGGATTTGTTCAAAACCGCTGATTCATCCAGTACTGATTTGAGTGAGTCATCGAATCATTCATTCAAGTGATTCGTTCAAAAACGCTGATTCATCCAGTACTGATTTGAGTGAGTCATCGAATCATTCATTCAAATGATTCGTTTAAAAGTGCTGATTCATCTAGTAATGATTTGAGTGAGTCATTGAATCATTCATTCAAGTGATTTGTTCAAAAACGCTGATTCATCAAGTAATGATTTGAGTGAGTTATTGAATCATTCAAGTGATTTGTTCAAAAATGCTAATTCATCAAGGAATTAATTTAGGGAGTCATTGAATCATTTATTCAAGTGATTCGTTGAAAAACGCTGATTCATCCAGTAATGAAACAAAGTGAAGTATTTGAGCGAGTCATTGAATCATTCACTTGATCCGATTTTTTACTCTTTTTTTTTTTTTTTTTTAAATAATTCATTCAAATCAGTTAAACATTTTAAAAAGACTGCAGCAATCAACATTTTATCATGACTTCTAACTTGTAGTAAATGACATGTTATTTTGTTTAGATGTCTGTTCAGAATCATGGGAGAATCGTGATTCTATTTAAAAAAAAAAAAAAAAAAAAATGTGATTCTCAATTTATCCAGAATCGTGTAGCTCTACAAAATAGTAAGAGTTTATTATGGATGTTTTGTTAATGATTGTGGCGACCCCATGTTTTACCGAGCTAGAGCTGCTCTCATGCCGTTATTGTGTGTGTCGTCCTTCGCAGGATCCTGAACACGACGCTGTTCGAGAGCTGGGACATCATCGGGCCGTACCCGTCCTGGTGGCTCTTCAACTTCCTCCTGCTGGTCCTGCAGGTCCTGCACGTCCTCTGGTCATACCTCATCGCACGCATCGCCTTCAAAGCCATCATGAGAGGAAAGGTGCGTCACATGACCTCGCTCTGATCCACTCTTTCAGGACGTGATTCTGTGTAGTTACACGCGTTTCCTCCTTTTCTCTCTCTCTCTCCTGCAGAACTGGTTTGTCTTTTCCTTCTCTCACTGGCTGGAAGGCTGTTCCTGTCTTTCTGCTTCTGTCCTGATAGAAATCTTTCGTTCTCTCTGCTAAACTCGCTCGCTTTAGAGTCTTTCGCTCTCTGTATCTTCTTCGGCTGTAAGTTTGCTTCTTTACTTGTTTTCTGTGATTTTTGTTTTTGGGTAGTTGTCCCAGAATATGTGTTTAGCCCTTCGGTCACACTCAACTAGGATTTATGCATTTGAATTGCATATACAATTTACATCCATTTGGATTATGCAGTTTTGGTATAATCTAATACATTTAATGTGAATATTTGCCAGTTATCCGGTGCTTAAATGAAGCAGATTATAGAACTACTAATAAACTGAATGAGTTTTGAATGCACAATAACCAGGTTTGCACATTTATTATTATAAAACATTTTGTTTTAAAGCTTTAAAGCATTTTTGTTTTTGCAAGAATTTATGCTGATTCTAAGAATTTTGAATATATGATTATTTAAGTACATAATTTTAATTTTGTGTGCAGAAATCATACCTGGTTCATTTACATATGACTGTCAAATAAGCGTCACACTAAGTTTGTGGTTCACTATCAGTTTGGTCAATGTTAAAACCGTGTAATCCAAATGGGTGTAAATTTAATATGCAATTACATAAATAATTTTTTTTTAGCCCTAAACATTTTTTGAGTGCATTTTGGCTTCATCCTAATGGCACTTACTATATGACACACTTAATAAATCATGGACGTCATTAGAAAAGGTGAAATGGTCTTGAACAAAATAGCCACACAAAAATATCGCCATAGGAAATGAATGGAAAATATGAAATTCACAGCAATTTTACTCGAGTAACCAATCAAAATGTAGTCATCTTTTATTAAATCTGATGAATACCAAATGGTTTAAGGATAGTTTGGACTTATCTTCTTCAGTTAGACATAAACATTCAGATTTGAGTGCAAATTGAGGACTTTTAAAGCACCCAAGCGCCCTCTTGAGGAAGGCCGCCAACAGTGTATTGAACCCAGAAACATTTTTTAATAATAAATAATAATAATAGATTTTATTTCTAAATGCGCTTTTCTTAAACCCAAAGCGCTACAGTAAAAGACACAAAAAACAGCAAAGCAATACAGCAATTAAAAAACAGTGTCTTAAATTGAAAACTGACCGTTTGATTGGTTTATTCAAATGTATGAGATGTGTAAACAATGTCTATACATGCACACTACATCTCTAAACCCTTAAAGGAGCCACAGCTAATAACCCAAGTGTGGTTCCAGGTGTCCAAAGACGACCGCAGCGACATCGAGAGCAGCTCGGACGAAGACACTGACACACCCTCCAAAGAGCGACTCAAAACGGGCAGTCGCAGTCACTCACCGAGAGGAGAGAACGGCACCAACGGCCATTTCGGCCCCAAATCCTGGAGCCAGAACCACAGCGACTGGTGACACTCCCTCCACGTGGCCTTCGCACACAGAGAACTCGTGTCCCGGAGATATCACAACGGGACTATTCCTCATCACCAAAAACCAATAAAACACCCTGTTGTGGGACTTTTTGAGACTCGATGACGGAGTTTGGGACGCTATTCCAGTGATGACGGGACACTAATGACAATATGGCCACTATAAGAAGCTTGTGAAAGAGAAAATGATTAAATTAGTCATATCTGCATTCCTTGTTTCCTTGTTTCGGGAGCTGGGAAGACGTTTCTTCTCCGCGCTTCGCGTTTTACTGAAGTCAGCGGGAGAACGTCGTCTTCAGATTTTAATGGTCAGATGTACTTGAGTTTCCATATACAGTTGTTTTTCTTTTCTTTTTCTTTTTTTCGTTGTTTGTTTTGGTTACTGATGTGTTTGTAATTTGTTTCCTGTGCTGTTTTTCATTTGGCTTTTTTATTTTTGGAAACCAAATAAGGTTATTAAAATGAAAGATGCTTCTGGATTAATAGGTGAGTTTTCACCTTCCATTGATGAACAGGGTCGATTGAATGACATAAATGTGCAAATAAATCTAATTTATAAAATGATCAGTCAAACTAGAGATGTTATGTTGAAAGGGTGATTTAAGGCTTGAGTTTAATTTCTAGTTCTCAACTGGGGAAAATGGGTCTTGATCACAAAGAGCATGGAGAGAGAAAACAACGCTAAATACAAATTATAATAATTAAATTGTGCAACTATGTAGGTTCAGTTGTCTGAAATAATATCTATATTCTGAACCAGTTGAGAATGACTGTTATGGTGAAATATAACTGTTTGTATTTCTATATTTCCAGTTGTCATTTTAATTGTATTTTGTTGTGTACTTTAGTCATTTTTATTAATTTTTTATATTTATATTTTGCATTTAATATATTTATTTCCATTTTAGCTTTAAGGTTTTGAGATTTGTTGTGTACTTTTACTATTTCTTTTGTTTTTTTAAATTTCTATTTTGCTTTATGTATTTCCATTTTAGCTTTAAGTTTTATGGCGTTTTTCCACTACACAGTACCAGCTCGGCTCGGCTCGGCTCGACTCGCCTTTGTTTGGTTTTCCACTGTGTAAAAGTTGTACCTGTACCTGCTTTCGGGTACTTTTTTTTCGTACCACCTCCGGCGAGGTTCTAAGCGAGCTAAGGCGATACTAAAATGTGACGTGAAAACAATGCAGACTGCTGATTGGTCACAGAGAATCTGCGTCATCATTGCACGTGCCAGATGGAGTATCCAGAATAACCCCGCCATTTTTAAATAGTTTGGCCAGAGATAGTTACTAAACTTACTACTATTATTATGGCAACTCGGAAGAATACGCCGTGGTCAAACGAGGAGGTGCAGACATTCCTTTGTTTGGTTGCGGAAGAGAGGATCCAGCGAGAGCTTGATGGGGCAACGAGGAACGAAATGCGTCGCTATGACGACCGGGTACCATTTGTGGCAGTACTTTCTGCAATGGAAAACGGAGCGAAAAGCGAGCCGAGGCGAGCCAAGGCGAGTCGAGTCGAGTCGAGCTGGTACTGGTAATGGAAAAGCGCCACTAGTAATTTGTTGTGTACTTTTATCATATTTTAAAAAAAAAACTTATTTTATTAATTTCAGCTTTCATTTTAGTACTTAAAGACTTTAATTCAGTTATTTGCAACGGCAACATTTCTAATTTAATTTAAAATCTAATATTTTCAATTAATAAACTACTTTTTAATAGTTTTAGGGTATGTTTATATGACAACGATGTACTAAAAACAGAAACGTTTTTCTGTTGTTGTGTTGGTGTACAGACGACAATGTTACGGATCTGCGAAACTACGAAAAACTTTTTATTCATGCCAGGCCAGGCCAGTAGATGGCGACGTCACTTTGTAAAGAAACTCAGCGCCTATAGACTGAATATGTAATACGGTAGTTTTTAGTACATCGTTGTCATGTAAACGAACCCTAATTAAATAGAGAGCCTAAGCCCCTCCTCTTCCGGTCGACCACCATGGGACCTTATTTTGGAAAAAATATGTATGGTAGTCAATGGCGAGAGACAACAAATATTTTGATCTCGTTTGAATTGTGCCCTGAATTACACATATGATGTTTGTCAATTTAAAAGATACATTTTAAAGTCAAGAAAGTCGCAGTTTGATGTAAAACTGTTGAGGTATAAGACTGTGAAAATACGTAATTACTAAGGCCTCGTTTACACTGTCAGTGAAATGTGACCCAATTTCGATTTTTTACTCATATGCGACACAGATCGGATGTGTTCTATGACAGTGTAAACAGGAAAAAAACGCATGCATTCGGATCTTTCGAGATCGGTTTCAGGCCTCGTTCATATGTGGAAATAAATCGGATATAAATCAGATATGTGCCAATGCGACTGTCGTGTAAACAGGCAGATCGGATTTTCTGAGGCATTAGGCTACGTCTCCATGGTTTAATGACGAGAGAAACCCGACGCGCATCTGCTAAGGGACTGATGGCCCGATGAAACGTTGTGTCGTTGTAGGAGAGGAATGTGGACACACGTTGACACACCATATCAAAGGTTGGCTTGCTCATCCTAAAATTTCGGACCCACTGCTCCTCATTTAAGCCCGCAACGATCCATGAAAGTGCGTTTATTGCACGATTTTTTTTCACGTGCCATTTATGCCAAAAAAAAGTTTTTGTGTGCATGATACGCACTTTATGGCAAGCAAAAACTATTTTTGGCGTATAAATGGCACAAGAAATAAAATTCGTGCAATAGATACTCACTTTCATGAGATCGTGTTGTATGTTCCACCAGAGATCTCGCTGCGCGTTCGTCCATCTGTGCAAGAAGACCCCTTTAAACATGCGCGATGTTTCAGATCTATGTCAAGTGTAAACGCATGACTCGGATATAGGTCACAATTTAAAGAATGTGTAAACGGACGGTCAAAAAAATCGGATATAGGCAACAAATCAGAATTGGGCATCAAGACCTGCAGTGTAAACGAGGCCAAAGACTACAAACCCCAAAGGCGCACATTTTCTCTCAATGAATGAAGCTAACTCTACTGAAGCTAACTTCACTGATGCTAACTTTACTGAAGCTAACTCTACTGAAGCTAACTTCACTGATGCTAACTTTACTGATGCTAACTTTACTGAAGCTAACTTTACTGAAGCTAACTTTACTGAAGCTAACTCTACTGAAGCTAACTCTACTGCTACTGAAGCTAACTCTACTGAAGCTAACTTTACTGAAGCTAACGTCTGTCATTGATTCTATATTCTTGCGTTATAATCGTAATGTTACGCCGTCACGCCTGAGTGTTTTGTGCCAGACTGCACACACACGAGCAGCGGATCTCGCTCGTTGTTTCGCTTCCCGGGAGATGTAGTTCATTGAGCGATTTTCACATAAAACTAAATGTTACTCTTCTGTTTTATGACAAACTGCGACTTTCTTGACTTTCAGAATTATCTTGTAAATTGACAAACATCATATGTGTAATTCAGGGCACAGTTCAGACGGAATAAAAAGATAAGCTGTCTCTCGCCATTGACTACCATACATATTTTTTACGAAATAAGGTCCCATGCGCCGGAAGCGGAGGGGAGGGGCTTAGGCTCTCTATACACATGCGCATGACGTTATCATTTTCACAAATTCAAGTTTTTGTAGTTTACATGCGATTTAAAACCGTGTTTTCAGGCCCCCAAAATGCCATTGTGTAAATGAACAGCCAAAACGCAGAAAAAGTTCTACGTTAAAAAGTTTTAGTTGAAAACGGTGTCGTGTAAACATCCCCTTGGTTAACAAAACAAAGCTGGAATATCATCATTTCAATGCAAGTTCAGTTCGGCAATGTCATGTGCAATCTTAAAAATCATTTTTCACCAGTCCAGAACAACAACAAAAACATGGTCAAATAATTTGTCAACAGATGCGGGAATCATGCAAATTGATAGGTCAACTCTCACGGTAGTAGATTTTACAAGGAACATTTAATATATTACAACATGAATCACTGTTTCCATAGTAGAGACCTCATTCAGAGCCGCTGAACTAGACAAATGAAGCCTTCGAGGTTCATGAGCGCAGGTGTGTTTCTGCTGAGTCCCGAAACGTCCCACCCGTGTGACATGATCAGTGTCCGGCTCAGGGATTGTGTTCGGTCTCTGTAGTCTCGCTCTGTGCCGCCAGCTGTTTCTGTTTCTGCATGAAGCGTTGAGCCCGCAGGACACACAGGTATCCGCCGTACACCGTCAGCAGCATCATGGAGCCCGAGAACAGCTTATACCCGGCGTCTGCGATGCGCTTCCCACCGAGCATGACGGATCTGCGGACACATGACATGAACTCAGGTGAGGCGAGTTAGCAGCATCCCAGCAAACACAGAACGCTCCCATACGGGTATTTTGGGAACCAATGAAGAACGTTAGGAGAATGTTCTATGTCTGTAACGAAAAATGTACTGGTTAACAGAAAACAAACCTTAAAATGCATGTTTTGGGAACCAAAAGGGATATTCAATGTTGTCAAAGATGATCATCTGATATTTCATGAATAATATTATCCCTTAAAGGGATCCCAGATAGCACACGTACATCACAGAGACGTCTATTTGGTGTGTGTGTTTACATCTGGAAGACGTATTTTTAAGAGTGTTTGCTCATCTGCAATACGTCTATAGGACGTTTCCTGTCAGATGTCAAATAGACGTTTAGAAGATGTCTTTAAGATGTAATGATTTAGAATGCATGTTAAACTGACATCTTAAAGATGTCTATCAGATGTTAGTAAACACCAGATGCTTTCCAGATGAAGTGATCTTTAACAGACATCTTGCAGACGTACGTGTGCTATCTGGGATAGTTCACACAAAAAATGTAAATACTGTCATTATTTACTATATACTACATTACTACATTATATCCTCAAGTTGTACTAAATTTGTAAGAGTTTATTTGTTATGTTGAACGGAAAAGAAGATATTTCAAATAAGCAGTTGTTGGACCCCATTGACTTTTATAGTATGAAAAAAAATACTATGAAATTCAATAGGGACCAGAAACTAGTTGCCAACATTCTTCAAAATATCTGTATTTGTGTTCAACAGAACAAATAAACTCAAAACGGGTTTAGAACAACTTGAGGGCGAGTAAATGTTAATTTCTCTCACTTTTTGGTGAACTATCCCTTTCGAATACACCAGTTTTTCTTCTTTAGAAATTTAGTGACCGGTATTGTGTAGATTGTGGCAGTAGATTCAAAATAGGCCTTTCAGGTTTTAAATGTGTTTCTCTTTTTGTCATAACAAATATAACCGTTACACCGAGTTACATTAATTTAACCATAATAATGAGGAGTTATTCATAGTTTCAATATTTTTAGTTGTACCTTGACGCTGCAAGAATTATAATAAATGATTACTATTTTCACATATCATTGTATTTACATGATCCTCTGATATATGTCAAAGATATTACCAGGTTACAATGTGATACAATGTTCAATACCGATGGTAATGCTAAATGCTTCAGTTCTTAAAACACATCAGTATGAGTTAGCATCTTAGACATCTAATCTACAATTATGTTTACTACGTTTAACGTCGTACCTACTTTAAAGTTACTGCGGTTACATAAAATATAATGTGGAGTCTTACCTGTTTAATAACCAATTCAAAGTAAGAGGAAATGCAGCTCGTTCTCAATGTCAGAGGCAAAATGTTTATGCGCATGCGCAGTTACATTTCGTAACTCTATGGCAAAGCAGAAGGGCCATATCTAGTAAATGCGTTTTTCTCTTGTAGTTTTTGTCTGCGTTTATAAACGACATATTTTAATATTTTACAACACAGAACAAAATCTATGTGTCTAATTGCTGAATTCTTGTTTTTAACATTATAAATGTGTACGGTGAATTCATTCGATTCATTATGAGGAACTAGTTCCTGGCAGGACGAGCCGCCAGGAATTATTTTGTTGTCGGACAGCGATGATGGAGACTCACGTTCCCCATGTGAGTTCAGAGGAAAATGAAGATCCAGGAGCCGCTCCTTATGGAAACTTCATCAACTATTACTCCTTCAACCCACCAGAGAACCGCCTGGGTTTGATACCAGAAGCGCTGCTTGAAAACATCGGGTTCGGTTCTGACAGAAGTGAACGTGTTTTAATGCTGGACGTGGGATGTAACTCAGGGGTACGAATGATTTATATAGTGTTTAAATCCTATTATGCTCGATATAATTAAATGTTAAACTTGTTAAATACATTTTTAATAAATTAGGAATTTGTTTAATTATGTAAAAAAGTAATAACCCCTGTATCTTATTTTAGTAATCTTGTATATGTAAATAAATGTATAATAATAATAATCCGAAAGATAAATACCCCAAAATTAAAATTGTGTCATTAATTACTAATCCCCATATCATTTCAAACCTGTAAGACTTTGATTCATCTTCAGGAACACAAAGATGTTTTTTAAGGAAATCTGAGAGATTTCTGTCCCTCCGTTGACAGCTACACAACTACCACTTTCAATCCCCAAAGGTAGTAATACATCATTAAAGTAATCCATGTGACTTCAGTGGTTTAACCTCATTTTTATGAAGCAACAAGTGCTTTGTTTGCAAAAAAAAAAAAAGTATTTACTACCTTTCTGGGGCTTGAAAGTGGTAGTTGCGTAGACTGTCAATGGAGGGATAGAAAGCTCTCTTATTTCATCAAAAATATCTTCATTTGTGTTCCGAAGATGAACGAAAGTCTTACAGGTTTGAAACGACATGAGGGTGAGTAATTAATGACAGAACTTTATTTTTGGGGTGAACTAACCCTTTAAGTATATTATTTATATGTCTAATAACTTATTAGACAGATATAATTGAATCCTAACCCTCCGTATGCATGTATCTGTGAGTATGAAATGAGTCTTAAGTTTAAAACCACTATAAATACTAAGGATATTAGGTCATAAATCAAGCAGTATCAATATTTTTTCAGACATGGAAAAGTCATGGAAATTAATATCTATAAAATGGTTAATCTAGTTTTGTTTTTTAGTTATATCCTCAGCAGTGAAATATTGTATTGTCTAGAAGTTGTTAATTGCTCTTTATGAGACTACTATTATAATTTTGTCCTGGATATTAGTGTTACAGTACATTATCACCGGATTGGTTTCGATAAGGACAATCTGTCATAATCAACTCATACAAATGTGTAGTTTTAATCCCCAGTATGTGTTTTCTATCATTCCCTCTGTTTGTCAGGACTTGTCGGTTGCTCTGTACAAGCATTTCCTGCAGGAGGACGCCTCTGGAAGTGACTCTCCTAAAAGAAAACTGCATCTGCTTGGATTTGACCTGGACCGAGATCTAATCCTTCGGGCACAATCCTCCAACCCCTTTCCCCAGAATATCCAGTTCATCCCCCTGGACATCACGGATGCTCAAGAGAGCCGGGCAGCGCTAGAGTCGTATTTGGGCAGGTTCGTCTGCCCCCGCTTCCACCTGTGCACGTGTTTTGCGGTGACGATGTGGGTTCATCTGAATCACGGAGACGCTGCGTTCCTGTCTCTCCTCTCCAGACTGGCGTCTCTCAGTGAGTTTCTGCTGCTGGAGGCTCAGCCGTGGAAGTGTTACCGCTCTGCTGCGCGACGCTTACGCAAACTGGGCCGCACTGACTTCGAACACTTCAAGGCCCTTGAGATTCGAGGGGACATGGCTGCGCATGCTAGAGAGCACTTGGAAAAGCAGTGCAGCATGGAGCTGGTGCAGAGCTTCGGTAATACAACCTGGGACAGAAGTCTCCTGCTCTTCAGAAGACGATAATAAAGAGCAACACAGTACGATAGATATTTTAATAAATCAGTCATCTGATGTGTGTATGCTGACTATGGACTAACACTGTAACCTGGTACTCAGGCCCACTACAATTCTTTGTAATTGTAGTTACCAAACACAAGGGGGCACTAGAGATGTTTGCTTATGCCATGAGTTTGATGGTTTTTATGTCTGTATTTTTGTATCTGATGTACACTTCCAATTAAGACTTTTTTATATTATTATTATTATGGATGTCTGTCCTCAGTAATGTCTTTAATTGTTAATCATTGCTGTGTGTGTGTGTATATGTGTATACATATATATATAGAGAGAGAGAGACTATAAGGATTATTTTTTGACAACTTAAGTATAATTAGCTTAAAAATAGTTATTTTGACTTAAACATTTTATTTTGATAAACGCTATACTACACAATTGTTGTCTAGTGTATTTACATAGTTTTTACTTCGTTGCATAAATAGTATTTCAGCTTTTTTATAGGCTACACTATTTTAACTGCTCATTTTAAAGGATAAAGTTAAATGTGCTTAAACACATTAAGTCGCCATACGACGTGAGCTTTAAATATAACGCTAAAACGCATAATACTTCTAATTAATCCAAGGATCATAATAATTAATCCAAAATAATAAATCGTCACGCGCTTCCCGCCTGTACGCCACAGAAATCTTCCCGCTCTTTAAGAATTCAAAAACTAACAGACGAACCGGTCTAGTCTGCTGGCTTTTCGCATTATTCTTATGTTATAATATAATAATTTTTATTAAACGGGACACTTTCATTTTAACAAACCAAGTGAAAGTATAACAAAGCTACGTGAAACCGAGAAGTTAGGGACGATTAAGGGCGAGGAGCAGATCGCCTCTGCAAAATTGTGACTCTTCCCGGTAAGCATTATACAGCTGATATCATTTAGTGTAATGGAGGCCAGCCACTAGCTGTGGTGGTTATCTAATTTTTAAATGTCAAATATGTGGAGCAATTTAAGAACAGCAGGTGTATCATTGCCTTCACACAGTGACATTCCTCTGTAACGCTTTTCATCACCTAAGCTTTCAGGATGTAATTTTGAGGACATTTTGTCTGATCTGATATGTTATGTTATGTTATGTTAACCCTCATTGACCACAATGTGCTGAAGACATCGTAGCAACAGCTCTTCTCTTCCTCTAAAATACTGTGTATGAGCTGGTTTTATTTCTGCTACATTGCTCCAACATAATTTATTCCCACGGCTGTTAATGTATAGGCCTATCATGTCAGTTTCTGAAACCTCGAGCCATTGGGATTAGGGAACATGAAAGACAAATCATATCATGTTGTACTGTCACAGAGTGCAGATTGCCTGTAGCCAAATGACAAATTATATGTGTTACAAGCAGGTTTTACAGGAAGAAATACTCAGTGGAGAATATTTGGTTTTATTTTTCAGACAGTCTAGTTTCCTGTTCAGGATTGTTTTTTATTTAGTTTTTTCTGTATGGTTTTTTGATAGATTTTTTTTTATCTTTTAGGCTTTGTTCACACTGCACATGATTTGTTTTTTTCTATAAATTTTTTAGGACTGTCTGCTCTGATTTCACCATTTGCAAATGTTTAAATCAGATCTATTTGTTCATTCGGTTATCTTTGTCACTATGATATCACTATAATCACATATCACTATGCATGAAATTCAAAAATACTGATTTTGCATGTAAATGCAAATTGATAAGTAGGCTAAACAATCAGATCTAACAGTTCAAACTAGATTTTTTTTTAAAATCAGATTTCCAATGTTTGTACCAGCTTGATTCTTGTTTTCCGCTGTTTAACCATTAAACTCAATTGAGTCAAACAGTAAAATATAACTTCTATTGTTTGTCTGAACAAAGCCTTAAAGTTTATCAAATTGTATTGCAAGAGAAATTGACCACATTTACAGGCTTTATCTCATTGAATAATAAAAGCATTTAATTATATAGAATTAATCATTCCACAATTTCACATTATATAGTCATTTACTATTTGTTTTTTTAATATTGAATATATATGTTTATAATATATTTGAATCACACACAAGGTCTTTGTTATTTCAGAAAAAAATCATTGCAGATTACTCTCGATTCACAGAAAGACAAAAGAAAACTACTTCTATATTTCAGGTTAACTGTCTTAGGTATAGTATAGCATATTTGAGTATGGTTAATACTTCAGTGAGTGCTGAATCTGGTGCTGTTTCGGGTTTCAGTAGTCTTGATCAGGATTTTAGGTGATGGAGAGCTGTTCTGCTGAAAACCATTCGCCCCTTTGGAACCTGTGAAACAAAAATAATAATAAAATTCAACTTTCAGATTGTGTATGAAGGTTTAAAGTGCTGTAAAGAACAAGTTAAAGTCGACACGAAATGGCATTCGCGACCCATATTTCTTTCATTTTAATATTTTACTGTAATACGGTGTTGAATATCCTCTCTAGAAATCTTGGACAGGCTTGAATTTCTTCCTGGACAATTGATCGGATAGTGTAAAGTGGGTGTTTCACACAGGAATGGGTCGTCAAACACTATTGAGGAGCCTTTAGAATTCAAATGTTTTGTGTGGATACTGTCGCCATTGTTGTAATGAATAATGTCAGACTCACACTTGTCCATTAAGACTTACTGTAGTTGGAAACAGCCTGGATGTTCACAATGGACTGCTGCCCAATTCTGTGAAAAGTAAAAACAATGAGACAGTCAATATTTGTTAATGTAAACACTCTAGTTCCACTCCTCTTAAGCCGGGTTAAGCACACTGTGCGATTTTGACCACGATTTGGCCGTCTGAGAGACTCCTAAAATCCTAAAAGATTCCTCCGATCCTTGGCTAAAATCTGAAGTCTTTGAACGTTAGTTTGACATGTTCACCAACAGCCGATTAATGACCGTTGCGATAAATTCTTCACCTCAGACAAAATTCTGGCAGATTCAGAAGATTTGACTCTCAGTCCTGCAGTGACTTCTCCTACGACGACCATCAAACTGTCTTTGTTTTTCAAGACAAGCCGTGACCAAAATTAACGTTAGAGCTTTCTTTGTAGCAACCATTTCAATCCTGCGTGTAACACAGCTCACTGTCACCGAACGTGTCATTTGCGTGTGTCCGTTTTTAACTGCCATGCCGTACAGTCTGACATTAATGACAGCTGAGATCTTACAGTGTGTGACATGATTAAAGCGAGGATCATGTTCGTACAAGCAAGCAATAATCGTAAAGAACTATTATAAATCGCACAGTGTGCACCCGGCTTTAGGTAGAGAACGATGCAGTAAAATAGCACTTGGACATGTTACCTGTCCTCCTCTCCTTCCAGAAGCTTCCTATAGGTGGCGATCTCGATGTCCAGCGCCAACTTGACATTCATGAGCTCCTGGTACTCGCGGAGCTGGCGGGCCATGTCCTGCTTGGCTCTCTGTAGTGCCTCCTCCAAATCCTTGATACGACCTTTGGCCTCCTTCACACTCATCTCGCCACGATCCTCTGCCTCCGCTATCTGGTTCTCCAGGTTCGCACGCTAAAATGATAGTAGCCTCGTGAGTAAAGGTCCTTGCACACTGAGTCCGAAATTTTCGCACGTTAAAAAATAAATACGACCTTATGTTGTGTCAATCACGCCTCCGAAACTTTCGTACGTCATAAAATAATTCGGATCGGGTTCAATTTTCTTGCGTTTTTCGCATTCGTTGCAGCATTTTGAGAGGTGTTTTGACAATTCACAGCCACCGAATAACGCATACGAAAATTTCGGACTCAGTGTGCAATGACCTTAAACGACCACCATTGGTTTAGGTTAAAATGTAGCACATTGTAGCGGTGGTGGCCGCCCTAACATAAATAAATTATTTTAAAGAAATCTTGACAGGATTAAACCTGTCAAAATCTAAGTTAACCCAGGATAGCAAGGAAAAGTAACCACCTGTTACACAATAAATCCCAGTAAAAGTCCCAGAAAAATTCAGTTCACAAGGTATATATCCTCACCTGCGATTTGATAACCTCGATCTCGCTCTGCAGACGGCTGATCATGCGGTTTATATCTGCGATCTCTCCTTTAGTGTTTCGCAGTTCGTCGTTGTACTGACTCGCCTGAGAGGACATCTGATCAAACTGACCAGAACGAGATGGAAAAACTGATCAGTACACAAATCACTAGTTCTATACCATAATAAAAGATTGTTTTAACTAAACTAATTTTAGTCCTACTAGGCGTTTATGGAGCTCTATGGAGAAAAACACCTAGGGTCAACATGAAAAGTTTACTTTCTTAATCCATCTTCCTGGTCACATTGTAAACGATTACTCATTCCAATGGAAAATCTTTCATCAAAATGTTATGAATTGCCTCTGAAACGTCTTTTTCAACAACTAATCAATTCACAATGTATACAATCAATCCTGCCCTACATTTTAGGACATTGAGTTTACATTTTCAAGTTGAAAATGTGACTTAATGTTGACTTGAAGAGACAAATCTCTTGGAAGCCAATGCATTTATAAAGAGAATAAGTGTGTATTTTGTGTCTACCTTGGACTTGTACCAGGATTCGGCCTCTTCACGGCTCCTTGCTGCGATATCCTCGTACTGAGCCTTGACTTCGGCCACGATATGATCCATGTTGAGGTTTCGCGAGTTGTCCATCTGCACGACGACGGACGTGTCTTTAATGCTGGCCTGCAGCTCACGCAATTCCTGATTCAGAGAGACAAGGCAACTTTATGTGTGTTTGAGGGAGTTTTAGCTCTATGGAAACTTCATTGTTAGTTGTGTATTAAGCACTGTATAGACAAATCGGTCTTGGTATTTGATTTGCTTTGACCAGCGTTATCCTTATGTGTAGTTCAAGATTGAAAGACAAAATATTCAAATAATATTCTTTTGCATACTGTGTTTTTTATCATTTGAAATATCCTGCAACTTACATTCTAAAGCGAATTCTTTACCATTGCAAACATGCACACATTTGGATCAGTGCTGGATGAAAGAGGTTCGTGAGCTCAAGTTTATTTGTATAACGCATTTCCAACACTGGTTTTACACATTTATTTAGGCTTGGCTTTTATAATAAATGTTGTTTATAATGAATGCCACTATTAATTATTTTATACTTAATTTTTCTATCTTTGAAAACATTTTGTTTTATTTACTGGTATTTTACATTATCTGAATGCAATAATAAAGTGTGACTAATATACTGATGTGATTTGCATGTTTTTTTCTCTCAAAGCAAATTTGACCTGGTGCAACTTAGAGTCAGGTGTGAGTAGTTTTCTGTGTGTGTGTGTGTGTGTGTGTGTGTGTGTGTGTGTGTGTGTGTGTGTGTGTGTGTGTGTGTGTGTGTGTGTGTGTGTGTGTGTGTCACCTCATCGTAGAGGGTCCTCAGGAAGTTGATCTCATCAGTCAGGGCACCAACTTTATCCTCCAAATCAGCTTTCACCAGATACGCAGAGTCTACATCCTGCGGGACACAGTACAGTTTTTCCTCTTCTCGATTGCAACCTTGAATAACTTGTGTGTCTTCCTTAGGCATTGATTGCTCACAGCGATATTCAATAGAGCTATATCTTGTAGATATTTAGTATGCAACTTTGACTTCTTGCTACTCTCTGTAGGCCATTGAAAGCAGATCTCTTCTAGTGTATAAATAATGCCGCATCCCCACCCAGGCTTTTGTCAGTGGTGATTTGATCCCTCCAGTCTTAACTTTAGCTCTTTACCCCTCCCAAACATCTCATTGTTCCCTCGCCTGGGCTGCTTTTATTGAACGTGTTGTGAAAATGTAACTTTCCCTGGTCCTAAAAGTTCAGCTTTTTACCTGGTAACCTGCCCTGACCCCACATCACAGTGAGGTTATACTTCTTGGATTGTGTTTTATTAGGTAAAAAAAAAAAAAAACTTTTTTTACTTCTGACCTCAAAAGTCATATGGGTAACTAGGGATGCACGATATATCGGCCACCATATCGGTACTATCAGCCGATATATGATCATTTATAATGTTGGTCGATATATTAAAACCGATAAATAATGGATTGTTTCCTTCAGCTGAGATACTTCAGATGCACACTGTTTACCATGGTGGTTTTGAATAGCTTGAAACATGATTGAAATCACTTCAAAAAAGGAAAATACAGTTCAGTGCAACATGCACAAGCCTGTCATATCGGCTACATCAAATTATAATGAGAACGTTAAAATTGTGTATTTGGGACATGGCTTTTAATGGTGAGATTTTAGTTTTTGTAAGCAGGCTCTCAAAAAGGATCTAAAAATTTGGATTTTGATTTATCGGCCAATATATCGGTTATTGGCTTTTAAATATAAAGAATTATCGGTTATCGGTATTGGCCAAAATGTTCATATCGGTGCATCCCTATGGATAACCAACCTTTTTCAGAATCACAAAGTCGTTCTCCAGGTTGTTCCTCTTGTTGATCTCATCTTCATATCTGAACAAAATACAAAGTGGAAGTGAAAGTTTCTGATGTCTGAGAATGAAGACCTAGATTAAGTTTAGAAAAGTGTTGAAGTGATGTATTGTAAATATAGTGATATGTTGATTTCGATGATAAATGATGAGCTGCGTCAGATCAAATTCGGTTTCTCAAAGAAATACAAGAGAGGCTCTCATCAGAGGTCAGTTAACATTGGCGCTAGCGTAGATCTAAAGACTTTACTTGTGTTTGAAGTCCTCCACCAGACCCTGCATGTTCCTCAGCTCTCCGTCCAGCTTGGTCCTGTCGTTGTTGACCACGTCCATCTGTCTGCGCAGGTTGGCCATGTACGCCTCAAACATGGGCTCGACGTTGGACCGACCCGGGCTCTGGTTGTGCAGCAGCTCCCACTTGGTCTCCAGCATCTTGTTCTGCTGCTCCAGGAAGCGCACCTGTAGAGGTACAATAAATACTTGTTTTTTTTATTTATTTGCGTTTAATATTGAATTAATGGGTCCATCCAGTATGAATTCTGAATCTCAGTTTTCAATGTTAGAAGAAACCTTGTTGAATTTTGTGCAGTAGTAACCGGCACTTATCATTGTGATGATCACAAGTAAATGTGATCTTTGGATCCAGCATACTGAGATGCTGATGTAGACGTTGTTCATCCTAAATGTAAATTTTCCTTGAGGAACATGATGAGGTAGGCCAAGTAAAGTGGAGCTCTGTTACCAAAGTCCTTCTGTCATGCTTCTGTGAGAACAGAGAGGGAAAAGTCCACTTCACTGCAAAAAAATGCTTTTCTTACTTAGTATTTTTGTCTCGTTTCCAGTCCAAATATTTAAAAATTCTTAAATCAAGATGCATTTACTAAAGTAGTAAAATGCCATAAAATATTATGTCTTGTTTTCTGGCGGGGGAAAAATAGATTAAGTGAGTTTTTTCTTAAAACAAGTCAAATTATCTGCAAATGGGGTAAGAAAAATAATCTTGTTTCTGTTTGAATTGTTATTTTTATTACCCCATTGGCAGATAAGCTTTTTTTAAGCAACAACTCGCTTAATGTTGATTTATAAACCCAGAAAACAAGACATAATATCTTGTTATTTTACTCATCTAGTAAATGCATCTTGATTGAAGAATTTTTTGATATTTGGACTGGAAACGAGACAAAAATACTAAGTAAGAAAAGCATTTTTTGCAGCATTTTACCAAAGTAATTCACTTAGGAGTTTTTCGTACTGGTATGCAAGCATAATCGCTATTATAAAATTGATTAATGAGCAACTCCAGTAAGGTGGTGATACAACTGCACATACTGTTGGCAGATTAGAGGTAATATAAATATAGGAGTTGTGTGCTTTTTAGGTAATTTGTGAAGTAAAATACTTCATTTTTTTAGGGAAGAGTGTTTTATGTGGAATGGATATTAATGTTGAATGATGGGTGTTTTTGGTGGGTTGATGTTGCAGCAGTTCTCTCATCCGAGACAAATCCCTCCTACGGGAGACAATAAACAGTACCTTGACCTTGATTTTAAGAATTTTTCCTTGAAAGTCCTTCACTTCACTGCACATCCTGAAAGCTTGTCCGCTTTATTAGATGCCCACCTTGCCAAGATGGACTCATTAACAGAGTAACATGACTCCACATTAGCCGATCTGTAACACTCCGGAGAGTAGTGGCTGACCTAGATGGGTTTCTGCGTAAATCCTTAAATTCAAGCACTTTAAAAGCCGACCTGAGACCCGTGTTGGAAGACCCAGCCCTGCCCCGACCCACAACAGTGACTTGGTTGTACTTCAGTGCGATTGAAGTGTCGATTTCAGTCCGGCAGGCTCCTGGGATTCGGTTGCATTGTCCTCCGCCACACAAAAGCTTCCTTCATACTCACTGGGATAGTGCTGTCTTCAGTGGCTTGGTCAAATATGACCTGCTTTTATCAGGTTTCAAGCTTCAGAGAAATAGGTCACACTATAAACTATCGTTTTTCGTACCAAATCACCTTTCACTTAGAGGTTTCTGCCTCAAAAGATGTTGATCATATAAAAACTATATCATCACACTCATTTTAACCCCTACTTTTTAACTGAAACCATACCAATCGTAGGGAACAAGAAACCCAACTGTACCTTATCAATGAAGGTGGCGAAGCGGTTGTTCAGGGACTTGATCTGGTCTTTCTCTTTAGTGCGCACCATCTGGATGTTGGGGTCGATCTCCAGGTTGAGAGGCGCCAGAAGGCTCTTGTTGACGGAGACACTGGCCATTGGAGGCCCCAAATATGCCGAGCTGGTGCTGAAACTTGGAGCGGATGCTCCCAGTGAGATCCCACTTAAACTGCTGTAGCCGAAACCTCCCATCCTCACGGAGCTGCTGGAACTGATGCGTTTGTTTCTCAGACTCATCGTTGGGTAGTGACGAAGAAGCTGAACTGATGTTTCAGATGAGAACAGCTGGGCAGACCTGAGCACGACGGGTGTCTCTCTCTGTGTGGAGAGGCTGGGCTTTTAAAGTCCAACCAGGATGGGGTGGAGACTTCCTATGGTGGGAAAACCTGTTTCAGATTGGACACACTGTTGGCTTTATCTGAGCTCCCGGATTGGCAGTGAACACACACACTCTCTCAGTTTCTCTTTCTTACTGTCACCGTTCTCATATAGCATCTAAATGTTTAATGTGGCCCATGTCAACAACATTCCCGAAGTAACCACATGCCCTAATAAACGCATTTTCCAGTCCTAACATCATGTATTTCATAAATGCATTTTATTAAAACTGTTTTATATTTTAGGACCAGATTAACCAGATATCATAAACTTGTGTGCATAAGTTTCAGACAACTATTAAGAAAACGGCATGCTTTTATGATTTGCTTAAACAAAATATGTTTATAGAGCTCAGAGTAAAATTAAGCTTTTTTGTGCATTTTAAATAGCAAAAGCAATGTATTTCTATGCGAGCAAAACCATGCTATTCTTCCCTCCAGCAGTCGCCTAGTTAAACTAAGATATGTTGAGCGCTCCACCTACTGGTAAGACATTTGACCTGCTTTATTGCCCATATAAATTGTTTGAAAACTGTGATAGATGTTTTGCTCTACTTATTGTTTTAACACACAGATATTTGAATTTCATTGTCAAAACAATGTTGTTATGTATGGCGTTAAATGCTTTAAATTATCTTATTAAAGGCACACTGTGGAACTTTTCAACCTTTATAATATATTACCAAAACCCATTGAGATGGTATATCGACTTACAATAGGTTGAATGACACGTCTGCCGAAGCCTGAAGGTGTCTGTATCGCTTTTACTAGCACTATGTAACTTCGGGTTTCGGGTAGGAACACGAGCACAAAAAGAACTACAAAATTCGACCGCTTTACGGCATACGTCACTTCCCCCACCACCCCAACTTCCTCAAATTCTAACGTGAGAGCTCAACTCGCGTTTGATTGCCGGCGTCTGTATGTTGTCGTCATGGCTGAATCAACAGCTACTCGGAAGAAAGCGAAGAAAGCTAAGATTTTGTCAGAGGACACCAAAAAAAGAAAAGGGAGAGTTTAAAATAAACATCGGCATAAAAGTGTATATATAATGTAATATTTACTGCGAATTCGTGTAACAAAACTGATATAAGTCACAACATACTGCCGTATACACATGTAAATGTTTTTTTTTCCCATTTCAGCTCATATATGTTTGTATTTGTGTAAAAGGAAAAACAAACTGAAGACTACAACGGAAATATGTAGTGAGTTATATCAGTTTTGTTACACGATTTCCCGACTACTCGATTTCATCTCCAACCCATTGCAAAGAGATCCTGAAGACGTTAATTGTTTGCTTCAGGTGTGTTTGATTAGGGTTGGAGATGAACTGTGCAGGACAGACGATCGGCAGGAGCAGGATTGGGCAACCCTTGTCAATGCGACTTACCTGATCAGACATTGTTTTCTGCGTATGCTACTTTTATTCAATTTGTTTTCTTTATAGGATTTATATTATTAATCTTATATTTATATTATTATTTTGGTCAGTAGTGAATCGATTAACTTTCTCCAACATACAAATCAAATGCCGTCTGCACATACATAAAGACACGGGAGGTTGACCGGTTGACTGTTTGTTGACTTTTGCGACAATGCTGCGGCGCTTGTGGCCACTAGACGTGAAAATTACAGGTCGAGTGCACCCTAGTGGCCAAAAATCCCACAGTGTGCCTTTAACATTTAGCTGTCAAATGTGCCTCTGGTGTCAGATGTTATTGCATTTTCTTTCATTTTGCTAAAAAAAAGTACACCTGAAATACACATTTACTTTTTATAGAAAGACATTTTGTAATTTTGCATTTAATAACTGTTGCCGTTTTGTATTTATGTATATTATACTAGCAAAACCCTGCTATTCTTTCCTCAAACACTAGTTTAGTTTAAGACATGTTGAGCGCTCCATCTACTGGTAAGCTTTTTGTTTGCTTTGTTTGAATGCTTTGCTCTCCACATTGTCATAGATATTTGAGTGCAATTGTTAAAACAATGCAATGTTGAATGTTATATATGGTTTTAAATGATATACATCGTCGTATGGTGCGCAGTGTGATATCAATGAGGAAAAATGTGTGTGGTGTTTTTCCTGCTTAAAATTGAACATTAACAATTTCAATACACATTTTCATAAAATAATTTTTTTTTTTTTTTTAAAGTTTGATGGTTCAAGGCAACATTGTACCACAACGAACAAATTAAAACATTCGACATTTTCATGTAGAAAAAAGAAATATATTTATTGAAAACGTCAATTTCTTGATACTTGAAAAAAAAAAAAAAACATTTATCCAGTTTTTAACGTATTACAAATTTCATATTTAATAAAAAATAACATTTCATATCCAGCGGTTGCTCTCAGGCAACATTGTACCATCGTAGACAAAACATAACTATACTATCATATAATCATCTCAATCTTGTCCATCTTCATCTTTGCTCTCACCCTCATGAATTGAGATGTAAGTGCTTTAGAATATGTGCTGATCATAATATGCGCAGATATAGAATGTGAATTACTATTCCTAAGTGCATTACAAAATCATGCAAAAATACAAATATATTTAGATAATTCTCACTCTTTTCCTTGCAAAAATAATACATTTGTAATCCAACCTACAGTATGCCTGGAATGCCCTTATGGTACAATTTTGCCTTGAGGCAACACAGTTGTTGTAGTTGTTTATACCCTCTAAAACATTTGATGATATATAATGTAAAATACTTGAAAATATTAATTTACTTAGTAGCCTAGAGAAAGTATTTTTTTAAGTGGGTGATTAAAAAGATGCAAATTAGTGAAAAATGCACTTTTCATCTGAGCGGATATGGAGCCATGTGCTGAAACAGCCACAAAATGGACCCCTGTAACTTTTTTTTACACTTTCATTGATTAGTATTTTAGTTCTTCTCCCCAGAGATTTGGGTCTATCTTTATTCAAAATAAACTAAAATAGATTATGTTGGCTCAAGGAAACGCTGTACCGGGTTAAATTAAAAGCATGTTGAGTCTTCTTTTAGTTGTATTTTATTTTTTATTTTTTTAACTATTATTGCTTATCGCTGTAGTGCGTCTGCCGCTCAAATTTAAATTAAATCCATCTTTAACAATGCCATTATTGTTTGTTCGTTGCACCCCGCCGCCACTATCTCTTGACGCCTATGCTTGCGAGGACCACCCACTGACTGTTTTTTAAGTTTAATCTAGCTAATTATAATGACCATGGGGCTGCTAACCCTCATAGGTGTTGCAAACAAGGGGAGGGACACTTTTCGTCTAAGTTCCCGCTGTCTGGCGTTTGACCAATGATAAACCAGCATATTAAGACGGACAAGTAAAGTAGCCAATGAGAGCGCGGTTACTCTCTCCGCGCGACCGTGTTTTTCTGCAGGAGATTTATTTTTCTGCTGCTGAATTGCGTTTTGCGGTGAGTCAGTGTTTTTGAGAATGGATGTGATTCATGTGATCGTTAAAGAGGAGTGTGGAGACGGTATCAAGGAGGAATATGACGATCCAGTTGAAAATGGCGAATCCTCCGGTAATGACAACAAACTTGACGAGACGATTGAATTGGGAGATTCTTCTGCCGAAAGTGACGCTTCCAGCGTGGACTCCAAAGGAGAGTTGCTCGATAACCTGGATCTCGTGTTGGACCAGTAAGTTTACACACTTTTTAAATTTGAGGTTTTTATACACAAGTTGGCTACCTCTTATATAATCGAATTTTAGGACGTTTTCAAATCATTGATTGGAGCTAAATATTATGGCTTGAGACTGAGGCAGATTAAAAGAACATTTAACTCTTTAATTACAACCATAGTTATATGTTTAAATTATTCCAAACCAGTGATTGTCGAGATATATTTTAATTAGTAAAGGGGAAATAATTATGACCAATTAAAATACTTTTTAATTTGTATTAATTCACTTTATCTAATGCCCTCATATGGCGCTTTTCCACTACAAAGTACCAGCTCGCCTCGGCTCGGCTCGCCTTTGTTTGGTTTTCCACTGTGTAAAAGTTGTACCTGTACCTGCTTTCGGGTACTTTTTTTCGTACCACCTCCGGCGAGGTTCTAAGCGAGCTAAGCCGATACTAAAATGTGACGTGAAAACAATGCCGACTGCTGATTGGTCACAGAGAATCTGCGTCATCATTGCACGCGCCAGATGGAGTATCCAGAATAACCCCGCCGTTTTTAAATAGTTTGGCCAGAGATAGTTACTAAACTTACTACTATTATTATGGCAACTCGGAAGAATACGCCGTGGTCAAACGAGGAGGTCCAGACATTCCTTTGTTTGGTTGCCGAAGAGAGGATCCAGCGAGAGCTTGATGGGGCAACGAGGAATGAAATGCGTCGCTATGACGACCGGGTACTATTTGTGGCGGTACTTTCTGCAATGGAAAACGGAGCGAAAAGCGAGCCGAGCCAAGGCGAGTCGAGTCGAGCTGGTAATGGAAAAGCGCCAATAGACTGCAGTTAATTATTTCTATCCACAAGTTTCCTACGTCCCATGATAGCCTTGCGTCAAAAGTGGGCGCGTCTTCCGGTTCGAAGTAAACAAGCGGTGACACTCATTCATTCATTCCACTATCGATGAATCTTTCATATTTATACTAAAATGTATTATTTAATTTGTTTAACTTTTTATCAATTAAAAATGCAATGAAAATACAGCGTGTTTTTCCACGATGAGTTCTTTATTAGTAGATCAACTTAAAGTAGATCAACTTAAACAGTTAAACTGGACGTTCGGTTATGGCTAAACTGGAAGATATGCGCTGCGGTGCTCTGGACTGCAGCTGCGAGCCAGCGTTTCTTTAAACAGAGACCCTGGTTTGTTCCTAAATAAAACAGAATCGTGTTAAATAAAACCGAAATCGCGATACTCAGATCCACGAACCTGTGTCAGGATCAGAATCACGACACACCCCTCCCAACTCCCAGAGAAATCCTTTCCCGTCCAGATCCGCTATAGCTACCATATCTTTACTATTTGTATTATTTGTATTATTTGAAGTTAACATTATAAAATTCGTAGACCTACACCACAAAACTAGTTGAAAAATTGGGCGATTCCAGCGTTATGGACGTGACATTTGCAGTCAAAATCTGAAATATAAATTCGCAGAAAATGATTTAGGCTATTGAAACCTTATAAAATACTCCATTAATAAAGAAGTCCAGACATTAGAAAAAAAATAACACATGAGGGACGTGACACAAAAAAATCTTTAACTTTTAGAAAGCACTGAGCCTTTATTTAAAGTTAATTTCGTTTTTTATTAATTGTATCTTAATTTTAATCAATATTTCATCTACAAATTGCCTGGATTTAATAAATAAGAATTCAATATCGCAGATCATATTCAAGACACGGAGGCGCCGGCGCCTGAACTGTAGCTCGTCTCATAAATGAACGGAAACTTGACTCACAGACGTGAGAAATATATAGCCCATATATTATATTATATAGAGCCCGACCGATATATCGGCGGGCCGATATTATCGGCCGATTTTAGGCATTTTCCTAACTATCGGTATCTGCATTTATAATGGCCGATAAATGAATATTTTAAAAAATGCGGGTGCGGTGATTCATGTAAGGGTGGTTCTGCCAATAAAGCACCTAAAAGCTGTCACAAGAACTGGCAAAAGTAATGATTATGAATACAACAAATATAGCAAGGAGACATTTTAATTTTTTATTAATAAACAAGTGTTTTCAGTCAGTGTCAGCCAAAGATGAAGTTGACAATGCTGACTCGCGATCTTCAGTGAACGCGTGCCAGAGAGAAATGCACATTTCATTCGATTACTTGAGTCTGTCTGTCTTTCGTTTTGAATTGTTCTGTTTAAAAGCAGACATTTCAATATAGATATATTTCAATTCTCAGGTCTATACGCTGAGTTTCGGTTCATGAGACGAGCTCCAGTTCACCCGCAGGCGCATCCGTGTCGAGATTATCTATCGTCTGCTAAATGTACTTCTTATAAATTAAATCCAGACAAATGGTTGATGAAACATTGATTAAAATTAAGATACAATTAATACAAAACGAAATTCACTTTGAAACGAAAGGTTTTGTGCTTTCTGTTTGATGTCTATGTGAAAGTTTCAAAGCATATTTTAGTGCCGCTTTCAGAGCGCTCACGTCCGTAGTGCTGAACTGTCGCGTCTGTAACGTTGTTTTTCCTTAATGCGAACACGAAAAATAAATAAAATGAATATTTTATGTAGCCTGTGGAGACTGAGAGCCAACCCTTCTTCATTCGGTGGGTAGTAGCCTAATTGTGATTTGCGCAGTGTAATTCACAGAATTGATTTCTCTGCTACAGCCTCTGTCACGTATTGTGTGAGCTTGTGACTATTGCAAAGCGCACAGCTGAGAAGTCCTGATTATATTGTCTGCTATATTTAGGCCTACTTCTTATTTATTAAGGCAATTGGTTGATGAAACATTGATTAAAATGCGTGGCGCGAGCGATCTCCGACAGTAAACTGATTCTGCTTTGTCTCGGGTAAACAGCTGTTGCGACGCGAGCAATAACGGCCCCGTCCGGTGTAGACACCGTGTTAAAGCTCATTCTGCCTGATAACGCTACGTTACAACATCAAGCAATATTCCAATAATTTATATAATTATAACACTTTATATAGGGCCATTTTGCATTAAGAGTAGCCTAGTTACACGTTTAGTACATTTTGCTTACTAATTATTTAAAATAGTATAAAAGTACTGTACATATGTAATTAAAAACGTTTTCATTATGATATTATTAATTTTACTTTAGTAAAAAGATCTGAGTTCTTCCTCCACTGGTAGAGATTAGAGGAATTAAGAGTAAAAATAGAAGATTTTGTTTTCAAGGTTTTGTCAGTGACACTTTTTATATATTTATTGATACAAGTTATGACTAAATTAAAAGACAAAGTCGTTAGTGAAGATTATGCAACAGTATTAGAATATAATATAATATAATATAACATGCAATGCAAACTAGTTTGGTTACAGCTCAGCTGTATAATTCTCATTCTATCATTCCCCCTGCATCCATTACATATCTGTGTCACACAAGTATATAATCACCACATTTGAGTGATCATTTCAAAACGTGTTTATAAAATATATGTATTCTGTTTATACTGTGTAAAGTACCCATCAAAAGTCTGTACACACCAATAGGAAAGTGTCCAAACTTTTGACTGGTATACTGTACTATAATACACATAAATAATATTGCTACTGTATTATAATATACACATAAATAATATCGGCCGATACATCGGTATCGGGCTTTTTTTACTCCCTAATATCGGCATCGGACCCCAAAAATCCATATCGGTCGGGCTCTAATATTATATATACTATGAAATGTTTACTGTGTGTCATTCATGTTCTAAATATGTTTCTTCACAGTTATAGCCTTCACTTAAAATCTTTAGTCCAAGATTGTTGGATAATAAAATTTTCCACTGAATTAGTTTAGTCCGGTTATAGGACTATGTACAACCGCGAACCGCACATGTTGTCCCTGAGCTCCGTAACGACATCTCTCATAAAGGTTTGCGACTTAGTTTAAATAGTAAAACATTATCCGAAAATCACCTAGCCTCTTCGCTAAATAGCACACAAACTACCATTGGTATGCTACTTCCGCCGCCTGACCGGAAGTTGCACCCACTTTATTTTTTACAGTAGCGCCCCCTGGAAACAGGTGGATTGAGAATGAGAATGTGACGTCACGTGTATCACTCCGCGTTGCATTGTGGGAAGGATTCGCCATCTTGGAAGGATACACTATCCGTTGTTATGGCTACTTGGACCGTGAGACCGAGAGAAATAGCGACAGAGAAAGAGAGCAGCTTGATATTTGTTTGCATTTTTGCCATAAGGCACAGTTTCTTGGGAATAAATGAAGAAGGGGGAAGCAAAAGGAAAGGGGCTCTATCGGGGAAGACTAAATAACAACACCAAGCAGCGTTATTTAGAGAAACTACTTGACACCAACAACATGGACCCGTACAACCTGCTACAGAATGGACGAAATACCCAAAGCACTACCACCTTTCACATACCCTGACTGAGTCAATTACCTGGTTTATGGTATCAGTGCCTAACATTACTGCCTAGACATTACAATGGAAGAGTTCAGAAGCTTTAAGTCATTAGAAGGTTATAAACAATTTTGCTGCGAATTGGTGCAAGACTTAGAAACCCCCAAACCTGTAACGTTAAACTGCGAGAGTTCAGTCATACCTGATGTTTCAGGCCTCATTCATAAGTGGAAATAAATCTGAAATGAATCAGATACGTGCATTTGCACCTGCCGTGCAACGTCAAGCGGACAGATCGGACATTCCCGTCAATGCGAGTCGTACGTCATTAAAAAAAAGTGTCTTTTTAAAACATTTCGCATTACAGATAAATTAAACTATAACAAATTAAACAACTCTAGTTGAATAACAGAGTATTAATTTCGTTCATTTGTGAATGGGTGACTGTGAGGCAAAATGTAAAGTGCTTTGGTGGCCATTGGGTCTGTGAAAGCGCTATTTACCATTTACCTATGCTGTTAATGTAGTATCTTTAAGGTATGTTAATTTGTATTAATTCTCTTTATGTAGTGACTAGACATTCTAATGTCCTCATTGCAGTGCAATTTTTTTTTCTTGACATAGATCATGATATTTACCTATGCTGCTAATGTAGTAACTTCAAGAAATACAGTTTTACGTTTGTACTGAAATATAATTATTTTAGGTATGTGCATATTAAAACATACCTGTAACTATATTAAAGCTCTTTATTTTGTATTTATTTAGAGTTTTTTTGTATTTTTATTAGAGCTTTGCTCACTGTGGCTTAGTAGAAATGGAATATGATAATTTAAAGACTTCCTTTAGCATATGCATGTATAAAAATAAATACAAAACTATTAAATTTCATTTAATTGGGTAATTTTTCATTTGTAAATGTGGCATGTTGTATTCTTGCCTGATGCAACAGGTTTTCAGATCCGGGTGATGATGACGATGATGATGATGATGTTGGCGTTTATGATGCCTCTGATGCTGACTGGAATCCAGAAGTCACTCCACAAAAGAAGAGGAGAACCGGTCTGTCTTCAATCTCACCATCTCCAGCAACGTCTAGCAGAACTGCTTCCCCTGGTTCTGTACAAAGAAAGAAAGGGAAAGGTAGGAAAAGCAGTTTGAGTCGATCCCTACCTTTTTCCATCTCAGAACACAAGTGGAAAAGTGCAGATGAGCCTGATATTGAGCCGACTCAGCCAATCTTCAGACCTAGACTAACACCCGGCGTACAGTTGGTCTCCAATGCATCATGCAGTCCTCTACATTATTTTGAGTTGTTCTTTTCCAAATCTGTCATGCGGACAATTCTAGAAAACTCAAATGCATATGGAGCCATGCGTCATGAAGGAAAGGAGAAGCCATGGGAGGACATTTCTGTTAAAGACTTCAAGACATTTCTGGCAATGGTGATTTACATGGGTTTGCTGAAGTGCTCCTCAATGTTGGATTATTGGAGGAGGTCAGACATCTACTGTCTTCCATATCCTGCAAAAATCATGACTGGTAAAAACTTTCTTCGCATATGTGCGGCTCTCCATCTTAGTGACCCCAAAGTGGATGCAGAGAATGACGCAAAGAAGGGAACGCCTGAATATGACCGCCTGTGTAGGATCAAACCGCTGTACCAGGACATTAGGGACGCATGCAGATCCTCTTTTCATCCCTTTCAGAACATCTCTATTGATGAAAGAATGGTGGCATCAAAAGCTAGACATGGTCTCAAACAGTATATGAAAAACAAACCTACAAAATGGGGGTACAAACTCTTCGTACTGGCAGATTCACTCTGTGGCTACACATGGGACTTCTTCATTTATGAGGGAAAAATGAATGTAGAGCAGAGCAAAGGCATTAGTTATGATTCGGTCATGAGCTTGGCAAATGAAAGGTTGTTGGGTTCTGGCTACAAGCTGTTTGTTGACAACTTTTACACCAGTCCCAAGCTCTTCAGAGACTTGCTCGCTAAGAGGATCTGGGCTTGTGGCACCGTTCGAGCGAACCGCATTGGCCACTCAAAGAAACTGGCTCCTCGTGGCAATATCCGCTGGTTTCGAGAAGACGACCTGCTGTTTGTTGAGTGGAAGGACAAGAGGGATGTGCTGATGTGCTCCACCTTTCATAAAGCCTTTAATGGAGACACCATAAAGAGGAATGTGAAAGGAGCCGATGGAGTTTGGGCCATTCAAGATTTCCCCGTTCCACCTGCCGTGTTGGACTACAACAAGTTAGTAGACTTTAATCAGTGGTAGTTATGCCTTTTAAATTACATGTCTTTTAATAAATTTTACTGTCATTCCAGGCACATGGGAGGAGTGGATCTGTCTGATGCGCTTATCGGATATTACACCGTTCTACATAAAACAAGAAAGTGGTATCGGTCCTTTTTCTACCACTTTGTGGACATCGCTGTAGTAAATGCCTTCATTTTGCACCAGCAGATGGCCAAGATAAAGAACCAGAAGCCTTTGACCCAGAAGGCCTTCCGGGAGGCTCTTGTTAGAGAGCTCGCAGGAACGGGCCCTGAATATGCCCCTGACCGAATGGCACCGGCTCGTTCTACTGGCTCCCACCTGGCCAAGTACCTCAGTGGAGACAGCACATTAGGAAGGCAGAGATGCAAACTATGTCAAAACAAAACTCCAGTCAAGTGTGCGACTTGTCAGGTGGCTTTGTGCTTTGTTCCGAAGCGGGACTGTTACAATAAATGGCATAAATCTGGTCTCTCTGATGAGTCTGACTCAGAGTAAAACTTAAAGAGCAAACTGTCCAAACTGCCAACCAAAACAAAACAAGGTATGAAAGCATTATCAAACCCCAGAAATAGAAAGAAATGCAACATGAAACTAGCAAGGCGTTGACAATGACTCATGGCATTTGAGGCTTGTGAATTCTGATAAACTGGAAATATCATAGAAAAGAATATTAAACTTTTAGTAGAAATGGACCACACTCAGGGTTTGTGTGGCGAATGAATGAAGGTGGCGAAGCGGTTGTTCAGGGACTTGAATCTGGTCTTTCTCTTTAGTGCGCACTAAAGAGAACTGATGCGTTTGGGGTCGATCTCCAGGTTGAGAGGCGCTAGAAGGCTCTTGTTGACGGAGACACTGGCCATTGGAGGCCCCAAATATGCCGAGCTGGTGCTGAAACTTGGAGCAGATGCTCCCAGTGAGATCCCACTTAAACTGCTGTAGCCGAAACCTCCCATCCTCACGGAGCTGCTGGAACTGATGCGTTTGTTTCTCAGACTCATCGTTGGGTAGTGACGAGAGAAGCTGAACTGATGTTTCAGATGAGAACAGCTGGGCAGACCTGAGCACGACGGGTGTCTCTCTCTGTGTGGAGAGGCTGGGCTTTTAAAGTCCAACCAGGATGGGGTGGAGAGTTCCTATGGTGGGAAAACCTGTTTCAGATTGGACACACTGTTGGCTTTATCTGAGCTCCCGGATTGGCAGTGAACACACACACTCTCAGTTTCTTTTTCTTACTGTCACCGTTCTCATATAGCATCTAAATGTTTAATGTGGCCCATGTCAACAACATTCCCGAAGTAACTGCATGCCCTAATAAACGCATTCTCCAAAAAAGCAGTCCTAATTTCATTTATTTCATGTATGCGTTTTATTAAAACTGTTTCATATTTAACCAGAAATCATGAACTTGTGTGCATAAGTTTCAGAAAGATGACAACTAGGGATTAGTCACGATCTTTGAATAGTCGAAATGCGTGTGAAATTCGATCATAAATAGCTTTTTCGAATATCGTTATATTTTTGCGCAATTCCAATGTGTTCTACATGATTGACGCCGCGCCTACTGTCACAGATCGCGCATCAGGGTATTTTCATTCGGGGACACAAGGTGTTGCCAACATGAATGAAACCCCCTACTGTGCAATCTAGGCTACCTGCGTTTGTATAGTGTAAACCAACAACAGAAGAAGAGCATTGTCGTGACTGTTAACTCCGCGACCAACCATGCAACAACCAAGAAGCTTCGTGTGGGTCTAGTTTAAAGGGGTCATATAATGCCATTTTTGTACAAGCTAGTATGATTCTTTAGGGTCTAAATTAAAAGTTTGTAATATACTTTAATTAAAAATTCTCATTAGTATGGTAAGAAAACACTTATTTTACTTGGTCAAAAACAGCTCTGTTTTCAGCACGCCGTTTCAGTGCATATGACTTTAAATGATAATGAGCTTTGCTCACCCCGCCTCTCTGTTCTGTGTACACCGTTTGTAACACAATAACCATAACGCGTTGTTCAGTATAAACGTGGGATTATGAATTATATTGGGAACGTCATACATAGAAAACATGCCGTAATGTACCCTGAGTGTAAACCTTAGACGCATTCATTGTGAAGCGTGCAGATAGCGATTTGCAAAGATTAATATAAATATTAATATAAAGTTTAATAAAATGTTACACTCACTTCAGTTGTTCTAGAGGTTCAGCAGGAACACGAATAGCTGGTACCGATCCTTTTTTCATGAGCAGCTTCTTAGCAAAACCAGCTTTATACTGATCCTCGTTTAAAAAGCAGTCTGCTGAGAAATGATTCGCGCAAACATGAAAGCATTGACGTTGCTCGTGGGGAATATTCTCTTCGAAAACAAACTCAGCCACTGCGTCTTCAGCGGTTCGGATTTAGGAACATTAAAATGACTGCTGTGTTCGTTATTACACCCAAGAACAAAACACCACAATCGCTTAGAAGCCATTCTGCTCCTAGACAGTGCTCCAGCATATCAACAATGACCGCACCAGTCCGCGCAGACTATGATTGACAGCTCGCTCACGAGCGAGGGCGGGTCTGTGTTGAAACGATGCTGTCAATCAACAATCGTGGGAGGGGCGTGCGAGCTTGTGACGTCACACGGTCGAACGGCTCAATTTGAGGCAGGGGAAAACATAAGGAGATTAAAACAAAAACACTGGATGGATTTTTATCATTTTATGATGGTTGTGTACAGGCACTGCCAACACACATTTCAGTACAATCAACTTGTAAAAGTGCATGTACCATTATATGACCCCTTTAAAAAAGTGAACAATGATAAAGTTGAGTGTAAATTATGCCAATCCAAGCTGGCATACCACCACTCTACAAGAATGATGCATAGCCACCTGAGATCAAATCACCCGGCAGCAGCTTCATCCTCCTCAGGCAGCACCCAGCAGTCAATGGCTAGTTTCTTGGGTAGACGTAATTGGATGCTAGGCGCAGTGAGCAGATCACTATGCTAATTACTAAGATGATAGCTAAGGATATGCTCCCTGTCAGCTTTGTTGAAGGAGAAGGTTTCCGGGAGCAAACGGACTGTCGTGCTTATTGTTTTTTAAATTTTTTTTTTTTAATTAGCCTACTGTAGGCCTATTATGTAAAAATAAAACAATGAGAACATGTTACTTGTTCAATTAATAAACGGTTTGTTTGATAACAAATCGCTAAAGATGAAATTGGCCTCCCTTTCTGTCATTGTGAGAATGTGCGGGGGGGTTTTTTTTCCAGATTTTCAAACAATATTTGACTTTTGCTTCTCGATAGTCGAATGGCATTTTTGGCAGAAATTCACATCCCTATTGAGAAAACAGCATGCTTTTACGATTTGCTTAAGCAAAATATGTTAATATAGAGCTCAGAGTAACATCAAGCTTTTTTGTGCATTTTAAATAGCAAGAGCAATGAATTTCTATGCGAGCAAAACTATGTTCTTCGCTCCAGCAGTCAAACTAAGATATGTTGAGCGCTCCACCTACTGGTAAGACATTTGACCTGCTTTGTTGTAAATTGTTTGAAAACTGTGATAGATGCTGTGCTCTCCTTATTGTTTTGACACACAGATATTTGAATCTCATTGTCAAAACAATGTTGTTATTTATGGCTTTAAATGCTGTAAATGATCATATTAACATTTAGCTGTCAAATGTGCCTCTGGTGTCAGATGCTATTGCATTTTGTTTCATTTTGCTAAGAAATTCCACCTGAAATACACATTTACTTTTTTTAGAAAGACATTTGGTAATTTTTCATTTAATAACTGTTGCCATTTTCTATTTATGTATATTATGCTAACAAAACCATGCTATTCTTTCCTCAAACACTAGTTTAGTTTAAGACATGTTGAGCGCTCCATCTACTGGTAAGCTTTTTGTTTGCTTTATTTGAATGCTTTGCTCTCCACAATGTTCTGCCACAGATATTTGAGGTCAATTGTTAAAACAATGCAATGTTGAATGTGGTTATATGGTTTTAAATGTTATACATCGTCATATTAACATTTAACTGGTTAACCCTCTATGGTGTGCAGTATGATATCAATGAGGAAAAATATGTGTGGTGTTTTTCCTGCTTAAAACTGAACACTAACAATATCAATAAACATTTTCATCAATTTTTAATTTTTTTTTTTTTTATTTTTTTTTTTTATTTAAGTTTGTTGCTTCAGGGCAACATTTTTCCACAACTAACTCTTTTCCTTGCAAAAAGTATGCCTGGAATGCCCTTATTATGGTACAATTTTGCCTTGAGGCAACAGTTTTTTCTGTTATGCCCTCTAAAACATTTGATGATATATAATGTAAAGTTCTTGAAAATACTTCTTTACTTAGTAGTGAAGGTGACTTGTATTTTTTATGTGGGTGATTAACTGGATGCAGATAAGTGAAAAATGCACTTTTCATCTGAGCAAATATGGAGCCATGTGCTGAAACAGCCACAAAATGGACCCCTGTAAGTCATGTGACCACTTTTTTGCACTTTCATTGATTAGTATTTGAGTTCTTCTCCCCTGAGATTTGGGTGTCTCACTTTATTCAAAATAAACTAAAATAGACCATGTTCCCTGGATGAATCACTGCACCACAGTGGGTTAAATTAAAAAGCATGTTGAGTCTTCTTTTAGTTGTAGCTTTTTTTTTTCTTAAACTATTATTGCTTATCGTTGTAGTGCGTCTGTCGCTCAAATTTAAATTAAATCCATCTTTAACAATGCCATTATTGTTTGTTCGTTGCACCCCGCCGCCACTATCTCTTGACGCCTATGCTTGAGAGGACCACCCACTGACTAGTTTTTAAGTTTAATCTAGCTAATTATAATGACTATAGGACTGATAACCCTCATAGGTGTTGCGTATAAGGGGAGGGACACTTTTCGTCTAAGTTCCCGCTGTCTGGCGTTTGACCAATGATAAACCAGCATATTAAGACGGACAAGTAAAGTAGCCAATGAGAGCGCGGTTACTCTCTCAGCGCGATCGTGTCTTTCTGCAGGAGATTTATTTTTCTGCTGCTGAATTGCGTTTTGCGGTCCGTGTTTATGAGAATGGATGTAACCACTAAGGACGAGTGTGTAGACGGTATCAAGGAGGAATATGACGATACAGTTGAAAATGGCGAATCGTCCGGTAATGACAACAATCTTGACGAGACGATTGAATTGGGAGATTCTTCTGCCGAAAGTGACGCTTCCAGCGTGGACTCCAAAGAAGAGTTGCTCGATAACCTGGATCTCGTGTTGGACCAGTAAGTTTACACACTTTTTGAATTGGAGATATATATATATATATATATAGCATATAAAAATCTCCAATTCAAAAAGTGCGTATTAATATATATATTTATATATATATAGCATATAAAAATCTCCAATTCAAAAAGTGCGTATTATTTATATATAAGTGCGTATATATATATATATATATATATATATATATATATACAATCAAATTTAAGACAATTTTCAAATAATTTGATTGGAGCTAAATAATATGGCTTGAGGGGCAGATTATATGAACATTTAACTCTTTAATGACCACCACCTATACGTTTCAATTATTCCAAACCAGTGATGGACGAGATATGTCTGAATTAGTGAAAGAAAAAAAAAGAATAAACAATTGAAATAAATGTATTTTTAATTTGTAATTTGTATCACTTTATGTAGTGCCTAGACATTATGATACCCTCATTCCTCATAGACTGCAGTGCATTTTTTCTATTATAGAGTATGATATTTACCTATGTTGTTAATGTTGAAGCTTTAAGGTACATGTTTTACTTTTGTACTCAAAGATTATAATTTTCAGTATTAAAACATTAAAGCTGCAGTCCGGAACTTTTCCTCTTTGTCGCCATCTCTCTGTTCGAAATCTGTAACTGCAGTGATTCGCGGAATTATCATCTTTACGTGGGTTGTAAATCGGCATGAAACAGCGCGGATGAACACAGTGTTTTGAGGCGAGTGCTGCTGTCAGTCACCGCGCTGTGTGGATACTGTCATTCAGAATCACAGATTCACATTTTGAGAGTTTGACCAACATAAGAATTTTCATAAGAAAATGTCTTCTGAACAAGTAAGTAAAATCCATTTTTGTTCTGACCAACAAAGGGGGAAAAAGCATTCGACATAAGCTTCGTTAGATTTAATCAACGTGATTTACAGCAACCGTGCAAATTATAGCCTACTTTGTTCTCAAATTGTTCATTTTAACAACATCAGCATTGCGTGACTAATGTTAAATTTAATGTGTTTTATGGTTAGCAGCTACCTGCGTAGTTCAGAATTCATATATTCTCCATAATAGCAAAACGAGAAAGGCACAACAAAGGAAACTCCATAACTGTGTGAATTAAGAAAACGTACTGTTACACGATTGAACTATTGAAATGTCTTACTTGTTCAGAAGAAAAAAGCCGTCTCTTCTTCCGTTTTGAACCCCTTCAAAACTTGGAGTTCACGCACTTTTCAAAAGCCCCGCCGATGTTTAAATCCTTGTGTTCGCATGAGACGGTTTCTTTCTCTTTCTCTAGCCACCTTAAATCCGAAGTACGAAGTCTTTTGGGTTTTATAACTGCTGAATCTCCAGTTGACACTGATGATTGTTGTTTGGATCTTTCTGGATGCCATAAGTTTAATTATGTAAAGTGCTGCGAGAAAAGCCTAACGTTATACATCTAAACATCTCCTCACGCGCAGTATAGCCGGCTAGCCGAAACTCCTTCTTTATGTGTACGGGTGTGACGTAATGACGCAAAGAAATGCTCGAATTTCCCGCGGAAACCCACCAGTACCACTGGAATTAAAATCATTATTACAAGCTAACCGTTTTGAATATAGCTATGGCAAGCAGATAGTTTTGGCCACTGGCAGAATAAGTTTTTTTTAATATAATTATTTTGGATTATTTTTAACTTAAAAAAGTTACGGACTGGAGCTTTAACTTTATTACAGCTCTTTATTTTGTATTTCTTTTGGGAATTTTAATAGATGCCTCACTGTGGCATAATGGAATATGATCATTTAAACACGAATATAGTTAATGTTAAAGACTTTCTTTAGCAATATAGGTATAAAACTAAATACAAAATAATACCTATTAAAGTTTCATTTTATTGGGTATTTTTTCAGTTGTAAATGTGGCATGTTGTATTCTTGCCTGATGCAACAGGTTTTCAGATCCTGATGATGATGACGGTTATGATGATGGTGATGATGCTGACTGGAATCCAGAAGTCACTCCACGAAAGAAGAAGAGAACCGGTCTGTCTTCAATCTCACCATCTCCAGCAACGTCTAGCAGAACTGCTTCTCCTGCTTCTGTACAAAGTAAGAAAGGGAAAGGTAGGAAAAGCAGTGTGAGTCGATCCCTACCTTTTTCCATCTCAGAACACAAGTGGAAAAGTGCAGATGAGCCTGATATTGAGCCGACTCAGCCAATCTTCAGACCTAGACTAACACCCGGCGTACAGTTGGTCTCCAATGCATCATGCAGTCCTCTACAGTATTTTGAGTTGTTCTTTTCCAAATCTGTCATGCGGACAATTCTAGAAAACTCAAATGCATATGGAGCCATGCGTCATGAAGGAAAGGAGAAGCCATGGCAGGACATTTCTGTTAAAGACTTCAAGACATTTCTGGCAATGGTGATTTACATGGGTTTGCTGAAATGCTTCACACTGACGGATTATTGGAGGAGGTCAGACATCTACAGTCTTCCATATCCTGCAAAAATCATGACTGGTAGAACATTTCTTCGCATATGTGCGGCTCTCCATCTTAGTGACCACAAAGTGGATGCAGAGAATGACGCAAAGAAGGGAACGCCTGAATATGACCGCCTGTGTAGGATCAAACCGCTGTACCAGGACATTAGGGACGCATGCAGATCCTCTTTTCATCCCTTTCAGAACATCTCTATTGATGAAAGAATGGTGGCATCAAAAGCTAGACATGGTCTCAAACAGTATATGAAAAACAAACCTACAAAATGGGGGTACAAACTCTTCGTACTGGCAGATTCACTCTGTGGCTACACATGGGACTTCTTCATTTATGAGGGAAAAATGAATGTAGAGCAGAGCAAAGGCATTAGTTATGATTCGGTCATGAGCTTGGCAAATGAAAGGTTGTTGGGTTCTGGCTACAAGCTGTTTGTGGACAACTTTTACACCAGTCCCAAGCTCTTCAGAGACTTGCTCGCTAAGAAGATCTGGGCTTGTGGCACCGTTCGAGCGAACCGCATTGGCCACTCAAAGAAACTGGCTCCTCGTGGCAATATCCGCTGGTTTCGAGAAGACGACCTGCTGTTTGTTGAGTGGAAGGACAAGAGGGATGTGCTGATGTGCTCCACCTTTCATAAAGCCTTTAATGGAGACACCATAAAGAGGAATGTGAAAGGAGCCGATGGAGTTTGGGCCATTCAAGATTTCCCCGTTCCAGCTGCCGTGTTGGACTACAACAAGTTAGTAGACTTTAATCAGTGGTAGTTATGCCTTTTAAATTACATGTCTTTTAATACATTTTACTGTCATTCCAGGCACATGGGAGGAGTGGATCTGTCTGACGCGCTTATCGGATATTACACCGTTCTACATAAAACAAGAAAGTGGTATCGGTCCTTTTTCTACCACTTTGTGGACATCGCTGTAGTAAATGCCTTCATTTTGCACCAGCAGATGGCCAGGATGAAGAACCAGAAGCCTTTGACCCAGAAGGCCTTCCGGGAGGCTCTTGTTAGAGAGCTCGCAGGAACGGGCCCTGAATATACCTCTGACCGAACAGAACCGGCTCATTCGACTGACTCACACCTGCCTAAGTACATCAGAGGACACAGCACATTAGGAAGGCGGAAATGCAAAATGTGTACCCACAAAACTCCAGTCATGTGTGAAACTTGTCAGGTGCATTTGTGCTTTGTTCCGAATCGCGACTGTTACAGTAAATGGCATAAATCTGGTCCCTTTGATGAGTGTGACTCAGAGTAAAACTTAAAGAGCAGTTCATTTGTAGACAAGTCCAGGTAACACTTTATATTAAGTGGCTTTAAGTATGTACTTATATTAAAAATACCAGCATGTAATTACAGCTGTAATTCATTTATGTAATTACATTTGTAATTACACAGTTGACCCTTTCCTTACACCTTATCCCACCATTATACCTACCCATACCACCACACCTGTACCTAACCTCACCCGTTTCACATCTCAATAGCAGCAAAAGTGTTTTACAGTACAACATGAACACAATAAGTACATTGTGCATAGTACTTAAAGCCACTTAATATAAAGTGGGACCCAAGTCCAAACTGCCAACCTAAACAAATCATTATCAAACTCTGGAAATAGAAAGAAATGCAACATGAAACTAGCAAGCCGTTGACAATGACTAATGGCATTTGAGGCTTGTATATTTTGATAAACTGGAAATATCATAGAAAAGAACTTAAACTTGTAGTAGTAGGTGTAGTAAGTAGATGTAATTGAAATTTGACACTTTCTTTTTCTCTCAGTTTTATTCTGTTGTACTGGAACTATTTTTAGGGCTTTTCGTCCGTCCGATGTTTTACCATTGCAGAATTGTGCCATTTAGTACCGATCCAGATTTAGACACAGTTATGGTTTCTTTGTTCATTGTGGTGCTGCTAAATCAGGATTAGAATGTATATGGGCAGTTGTGAGCGAATAAATCCAATCTACCATTGTGGTTCTCCTGTCCTAAACACTGTTAATTCACTTGCATTTTATAATTGTATCAAAATGTGTTCTCATTGAAATGCTATTACCTGCTGTAGTCTGATCTATTGGACCTGAATGTGGGAAAAGTGCTTAATATTAGTATTAAAACTGTAGGCATTCATAATACATTTTATATCCTTGTGTATCATATTCTAAAGTAGTCTGGTTTGAGTGACATCTGTGCTTTTTGTAAATTGTCGAATGTCATCAAACACGTTTATTATTGAGTGCCCTTTCAGAATCACTTTTTGGATATGAAATTAGGCATAGTTTGTTGAAAAATATTGTTACAAAGTCAGAAATGATCAATCATTAAAAATAAAGCCTTTTAAAAACTCTTTTTAAATGACTGAATTTGTTAAAGGTGGGACGGCTATTAAAATATTTTTTTTTAAAGTGATATAATGTTACACATTTGCTGGGATCATACATCTTTTAACTTTGTAAACAGGGATCAGCACCATGTCTTTCAACATTGGCTTAAATTTTTCCTGTGACCCAAATAAGTTATTTTTAATCACACAATTATAAGATACAACATACAAACGTATAACCTTAGAAAAGTTATTATGAATATACTATTTTTTCCCCATAGTTGAGAGACTTTCCTACTAGTTTAGATAGGTTTTGCTATTCTTCTGTAGCATGTTCATTCAAAAAGTCCTGACATGAATCGAAAAACATTCCTTCGGGAAATAAAAAATAATTGCGCTTTATTTCAAAATATCCAATCAGGACGACCAATCCCGGTGACAAGAATAACAGCGAATAGAAGTGCGATCTCGGTGGTTAAAACGGGTTAATTTCATCCCGCAACAAATCACGAGTAGGAGGTCTCTGCGGAACAAAAGTGGGTGTTTCTAAATGTGTGGGTGTTTTCACACTGGTGGGTGTTTATAAATCATGCAATGAAAATGATGCCCTTCTCCCGACCCCACCCCTAAGACCTGCCCACACTGTGACTTGGGCAAATCAGGTAACGCGGTTGATAACGCCCCTCTGTTTATGGCCTCGCCCCCTGATCTGGTAACTCCTATTACCGTCTGCAGAGACCTTTATTTGCAAATCACCGCATCATCGTGTTTTTGATCCACGTGCTGGAAAGATTTGCCGTACTATCTGCGACTTTAACTCAGCACTGCATTTAGAGATGGATGCATGCAATAAGGAGAAGGTTGACAGTGTTCTGGACAGCTCGGAGGAATGTGTTAACAGCGATGAAGAACAAGTCGAGACAGAGGAATGGGATTCTTCATCTGATAAAGAAAGTGTCGCTTCTGGCGTGGACTCTGCAGTAGAGGAGATATCCCTCGATTGTTTAGATACCGTTCTGGACGAGTAAGTTCATATTTCCATGAACGTCATTATTATACGAAAATAACCTCTGCTTTTGCATGTCAACATCACAAATGTATCAATGAATGAATGAGAAGTTATTGGAGCCGATTTATTTTAAAGTAGCCTATTAATGTAGGCTACACTGTTTAGCCTCGTCTTGCGTGCAACACATTTTCCCCTGGGCTCTAACTGAGAAACAGATTTACTTGTCAATTGATCCAATATTAACAGTTTTCTTTGAATTCATATCATTTTAAAAGCACCAGTGGTGGTAAGTAATGAAGTAAAAATACTTGGTTACTTTACTTAAGTATTTTTTTTTTCGGGGATCTGTGCTTTACTTGAGTGTTTTATTTGCATCTACTTTCACTTTTACTCCACTACAATTTTAAAGACAAAGTTTAGTTTTTACTCTGACACATTTCCCCATGACCGCTCCAAGTAGCCTATTTATTACACTGGCTTTCCAAACCAATGAAAAACTTGTTTTTCTTTTGAAAAAAAAGAACGCGCAAGCTCTTTGCCAGCTTACGCTCACATAGCAGTCAGTTCGCCATTGACCGCAGAAACCGGTGTTGTGCCGAATTTCGACCCCCGCCAAATTATTACCCCCTAGCATTGGTAGGTTTAGGGTTAGTTGTGGGGGAGGGGGAGGATTAGGGACGGGGTTGGGATTAGGCAATCAGGTACTGACTTCAACTAGGGGGGTAATAATTTGGCAGGGGCCAGGGGGTCGAAATTAGGCACAACACCTGTGAAGGTGCAGCTCTCGCTGCCAGCAATGATCCCAAGATTTCCGACAGGGATCACTCATGGCCATATATCAATGATGTTCGAATTCACTGAAGTCATGGGGGAGATTAATATCGGCTGAAATGTCTTCTTTGCCTGCCACGGGTGAATTAAATTTCAGCATTCAAAACTTCACCCTCAAATCTGAGAAAACATTGAGGTGAGTTGACGTTAAAGCAACACTAAAGAAGATTTTTTACCTTAAAATAATGTTTCCAAAATCGTCTCAGCGGTTCATCAAGTCGTAACAGGCTGAAAGGCACTTCTGCCTTCGCTTTGTGGTCCAAGTTTGCCAGATCTGGTCGCGTTTCTGTAGTTCGAATGAGACATAAGAAAACTACAAATTTGACTTGCTTTACGGCAGTCGTTACAATTGGACATCATTCACTCTAAAGCCGTTGCTGGATAAACAGCGAGCATGCGTGCGACAGTAGGCTGCGGTAGGCTAAATTATTTACGACAGCGGTAACGGACAATGCCGCTTCTAACCTGTAGGGCGACCGCAGAGGAAAAGTTCTTTAGTGTTGCTTTAATGTTACTATTGAAGTGATATTGAAATGTGCCTTGTCAACTAGCTAACAAATTCTTAATTGCAGTATCTAATCTTATAATTTGTTCAAATAAAACATTGCATATCACTCCCAAAACAATTGATCTGCTTTTTACAGTTAATTTGAATATTTACTTTTTACTTTCGGTACTTACAGAGGGTGAAATAAGTATTGAACACGTCGCCGTTTTTCTCAGTAAACATATTTCCAAAGGAGCTGTTGACATGAAATTTTCACCAGATGTTGATAACACCCAAGTAATCTATACATACAAAGAAACCAAAACAAAGAAGTTCAGAAATAAAGTTACATGTAATAATGTGAAATGACACAGGGAAAAAGTATTGAACACGCTTACTGATATTTGTTCAATACTTTGTACAAAAGCCTTTGTTGGTAATGACAGCTTCAAGACGCCTCCTGTATGGAGAAACTAGTCGCATGCATTGCTCTGGTGTGATTTTGGCCCATTCTTCCACACAAATAGTGTTCAAATCTTGAAGGTTCCGTGGGCCTCTTCTATGAATCTTGATCTTCAGTTCTTTCCATAGATTTTCAATGGGATTTAAGTCAGGTGATTGGCTGGGCCATTCTAGCAGCTTTATTTTCTTTCTTTGAAACCAGTTGAGAGTTTCTATGGCTGTGTGTTTGGGATCATTGTCTTGCTGAAATGTCCACCCTCGTTTCATCTTCATCATCCTGGTAGATGGCAGCAGATTTCTGTCAAGAATGTCTCTGTAAATTTGCCCATTCATCCTTCCTTCAATTATGTGAAGTTTGCCAGTACCATTTGCTGAAAAGCAGCCCCACACCATGATGTTCCCAGCTCCAAAATTCACTGTTGGTATGGTGTTTTTAGGGTGATGTGCAGTGCCATTTCTCCTCTAAACATGGTGTGTATTATGGCATTTAAACAGTTCAATTTTGCTCTCATCTGACCACAATATTCTCCCAGTATTTCACTGGCTTCTCCAAATGTTGTGCAGCAAACTTTAAACGAGCTTCAACATGGTTTTTCTTCAGCAATGGAGTCTTGCGTGGTGAGCGTGCATACAGGCCATGGCGGTGGAGTGCATTACTTACGGTTTCCTTTGAGACAACTGTACCTGCTAATTGCAGGTCTTTTTGAAGCTCTCCACAAGTGGTCCTTGGCTCTTGGACAACTCTTCTGATTATTCTTTTCACTCCTCTGTCAGAAATCTTGCGAGGAGCACCTGGTCGAAACAAATTTATGGTGAAATGATTGTCTTTCCACTTCCGTATTATGGCCCCAACAGTGCTCACTGGAACATTCAGAAGCTTAGAAATTAAGGATGGCTGGCGCGAAACAGACGTTCCGAAGCTTTGCGAGATCCCGAAGCAAAGATGATTCGAAACACTGATCCGAAGCGTGATTCAAAACACCCACGTCACGTGACAACGGCTAAATGAAGCTTCTAAGTGTTTCATCAGGTGGAGTGCTCCTCCGAATCAGGGTTTGATTGATAGGTCGGTTCGGGAACAAATCACACAATCACACAGTATAAAAGTTTTGTCAACGCATTTTCATATCGTGGGTTTTTGTGAGAGGAGTTTGGTTTTGAGATAGCGGATTTTTGGTGATATAGTGACATTTATAGTGCGATTTGTTTAGTTATATTTAGGATTTAATTTACATTTACACATTGACTTAGAGACACACAGAGTACATATAGTGACACATTAATAGATGCATTGATAGAAATATATATATATATATATATATATATATATATATATAGATTAATAGATAGATACATATATTACAGATACATACAGATTATTAGATAGATAGGCTACATATAAAATAGATAGATAGATAGATAGATAGATAGATAGATAGATAGATAGATAGATAGATAGATAGATAGATAGATAGATAGATAGATAGAAATGGAGGCTCCACAGAAGAGATGCCGTACATTTGGAAACCCCAAATAAAGTGAGATGTGTGTATTGTGATCGGCAGCTAGCCTACTGCAACAATACATCATCCATGATGCGCCATTTGAGGAGCATTCATCCTGCCATTCTGCAGGGTGCAGAGGATGGTAGTGTTCCCCCTGTACCAAGGCCTGCTACTGACATCCTGCCAAAGCCCTGGATGCTGAAAAGCACATCACACTGGAGTGTGCTTCACTGATGCGTTCAAACACAACTCCTGGTGAGTTTCAGTCTATGTTATCTTATGTAATGTGATTCATGAAATTTATACTTCATATGTGTTGTCAGTTTATGATTTGTTACTAATTGCCGTTTTCTTTTAATTCAGAACCACAAATGTCAACATCAGGCCCATCATCATCAACACCAGTTGAAACACAAGACAGTTTATGGGAACATTTTGACAATCACATCCGTGAGACCCAGATGATACACAATGCTACAGCTGATGCCACAGTGGAAGTGAAAAAAATACCTCAGCGATGCGTTTTTGCCCAGAACTCATGATCCTCTAACTTACTGGAAAGAGAAAGCAGTAATCTTTCCTCATTTGTATGTCCTAGCTAAAAAATATCTTTGTATGCCAGCAACAAGTGTCCCTTGTGAGAGAATTTTTTCAAAGGCTGGAGAAATTATCTGTAAAAAAAGAAGTAGGCTGAGTCCTTCAACAGCAGAGAAATTAATATTTTTGAATAAAAATCTATAAGAAAGGGAGACATTGTGGCTTGATTTATTTTTATTAATATTCATTTTTCATGACCAAAATCACATTATGCAATGTGAAGAGACTACAGGTTACAAGCTTCATATATTACAAAAATACAACAACAACAAAAAACAAATAAAAAAACATTTTTTTATTAGCTCTTTGTAAAGGTTGTTTCAGATCAACACCTGCAAGTGACCACTAGGTGTCACAGTGGAGACGGGTTTCGGATTGATTCGAAGCCTCGAAACATAATGGCACATTTGCTTCGACTGTTTCATTGCTTCACGAAGCCTCGATCTGCCCATCACTATTAGAAATGCGCCTATAACCAATGCCATCATTGTGTTTTACAACAATTAGGTTGCGAAGGTCTTGAGACAGCTCTTTGCTTTTACCCATCATGGGATGTGTCTTGTGTGACACCTTGGCAATGAGTCCTTTTTGTAGGCCATCAGTTGAGACTGAACCAGCTGATATTAATTTGTACTGACAAGGGTCTGGATTGTTTCTTAATTGCTGATAGTTTTCAGCTGTCGTCTTGGCTTTCCATGCCTTTTTGCACCTCCTTTTCTTCATGTGTTCAATACTTTTTCCCTGTGTCATTTCACGTTATTACACATAACTTTATTTCTGAACTTCTTTGTTTTGGTTTCTTTATATGTATGGTTTACTTGGGTTGTTACCAACATCTGGTGAAAATTTCATGTCAATAGCTTCTTTGGAAATATATTTACTGAGATAAATGGTGACGTGTTCAATACTTATTTCACCCGCTGTAAGTACGTTTTAAATCGGATACTTTTGTACTTTTACTCAAGTGATGTTTGAATGGAGGACTTTCTACTTTTACTGGAGTAATTTTTTATTTAGGTATAGCCTATATACTTTTACTCGAGTATAACTTTTGAGTACTTTTACCACCCCTGAAAAGCACCATAGGCTACTTTAAATTCCACTTATACTTGACGATATGTTTTTGAAAGTGGACTCCGAGCTTTTTTTCACAGTTCATTTTAGTTGTGACAAGGTCTCAAGCCTTAACTTATGTTTTGTAACTGTCCAATTTTGTTTATTAATAATAATATTGATTACTGAAATTGTATTATGTAATATTAATGTATTTTGTTTTAATATTATTTTTCATTTTCACGCTGCTTTACTTAGAAATAAATTAGAATTAATTTATGTGAATAAAGTCGCGGGTTTAACTGGATTGCAGGATTGCAGATCCAGTTAAACCCGCGACTTTATTCACATAAATTATTTCTAATTTCCGCGTCTGTTTGTGTGAAGGTGTTGTTGTTGTTTTTCCTTCTTTTCTTCGGTCCCGTTTTGAAACGGTGTCAATACAGTACATTTGCACAAACCTGTTTAAACATGATTACAACTGTGTGAATGTTGTGTGAACGTGTTGTTTTTATACATCACGGAATCAGAAAAAGAAAAGAAAAGCGCGTTTGTGTGGATCGAGATACGCCGTGCTTTGTTGGAAAACGTTCTTCCTATCCGTGCTGGACCCCCAACAACACAGATCAATAGACCTTATTCACAGCAGCTCCATCTTTGATTTCCAATGGAAATGAAAGCGAGGCTGTGAGGGGTTAACTCCATGTCAAGTCTGTTCATTACCGTAGGTTCACACCGCCGCCGGCGAGAGCGACAAAATTCGCTCTCGCCGCCCTGTCAGCGACGCCGTGGAAAGATTCGTGGGCGCTCGATGCTCTGACGTAGATCGAATGCTTGGTCTTTTTTAAAACTTTATTTAAAGGGGCCGCAGAGCAAACAAGCATGTCGATAGTTATTTTTACTTCATCTGGAAAGCATCTGCTGTTTACTAACATCTGATAGACATCTTTAAGATGTCAGTTTAACATACATTCTAAATCATTACATCTTAAAGACATCTTCTAAACGTCTATTTGACATCTAACAGGAAACGTCCTATAGACGTATTGCAGATGAGCAAACAGTCTAAATAATACGTCTTCCAGATGTAAACACGCACATCAAATAGACGTCTCCGTGATGTACGTGTGCTATCAGGGTTTGCATTCGCGCTGAAAAACAAGCGTTCTAGCGCGAATATCTTGCCCATAAACAGTGTTGCGCGCCTTCTTATGAAATTCAACTGATCAACCTCTCCTCTATTTTGCTTGGGAACTTATGTGGTCGGAACCAAAGTTACTTGACTGCGTTCTCTGGAATCCTCTCAAACGGAGCACTTCTACATTCCGATTGGTTGCCGCCGAACCGCGTCATAGCTCATTTCCCTAAAGTTGAGCTGATTTCACCGTCCAAGACGCGCCGCGCCACCCTCGCCGGAGCTCGCCGCCGGCTCTCATTGAAAATGAATGACTTCCGGCCACTTTGACGCACTCGCCGCCGGTGGTGTGAATGCACATAGGCGCCCATATTTGCAACGCCTCCGGGCAGTTATTTCGGGCATCCAAGACCAAGCCCTATTTGAATGGGGGAATCCATAAATTTTAAAAACTGCTTGCCAAACTCAAAATTAAATAACATATTTCAAAGCAGCAACAAAATCTGACATGATCTGTTCCATAAATGTTGTTTCTTATTCTCAAATAGCATGAAAAATGGCTATACCAAGCCAATGCACATACATTCCTAAGCCCGAGTCTCAGGTTTCTATGGGAACCACGAACCAGAGCTTCTAACGGCAGTTGCAGTGACACCACCACTTTGCCGATCAGCGATTGGCTCTTTTACTTAAAAGGCGGGATGTATCCCGTCATTTTTGCGAGTTGTAGTTTCTCCCATTCATAAATAATACGAGGGAACCGTCTTTCTATTCTTTGGTTGTACTGTTCTTTTTTTTTTTTTGGATTGTTCTGCTGACAAAACACTGCAAAAATATTTTTGCAAGAAATTTCAGTAGACTCGTGGCTCCAGACAACATGAGCTGTGGAAAGTTATCAATGATCTTTCTAGGAGCTTTACAGCTTTTTACAGCAGATGCCTTTAAAAACACAGTAAGTCTGTCCTTCACAGCCTCGCAGTCATATCTGCCATGACGCTGCTCTGAATAAGGTAGAGACAACGATATACCTGAAATGGGCGTGTCAGAAATTCAAATTGTGTACTGTACTCCAGGTCCAGGTTTTTAAATAATTATTTTTTACAGCTTTTCAATTTTGAACCCATTGATGTATTCCTGAAATAATTTATCATAAGAAACATGAGCTATGTCTCTTTGTTTGAAGGCACATTATAAGTTAATTAAATATAGAAATGTATAAAAAACAAAAATCCCTTCAGTTTTTGTAGAACAATCTAGAAATAAATACATTAACACAGCATTCAGAAATGTACTGTAACTCATATTAAGTTTTAGAAAATAAAAAGATTAATTCAGCAAGTCTTTTTTGATTTTTTCACATTTGTTCTTGCTAGTGTAGTACATTTGTAATGTTTTTGTTTTCTTCTTGCATCATGCAACAGATTTTCTGATCATGATGCCTCTGATGCTGACTGGAATCCAGAGGTCACTCCACGAAAGAAGAGGAGAACCGGTCTGTCTTCAATCTCACCATCTCCAGCAACGTCTAGCAGAACTGCTTCCCCTGCTTCTGTACAGAGTAAGAAAGGGAAAGGTAGGAAAAGCAGTGTGAGTCGATCCCTACCTTTTTCCATCTCAGAACACAAGTGGAAAAGTGCAGATGAGCCTGATATTGAGCCGACTCAGCCAATCTTCAAACCTAGACTAACACCCGGCCCACAGTTGGTCTCCAATGCATCATGCAGTCCTCTACAGTATTTTGAGTTGTTCTTTTCAAAATCGGTGATGAAGACAATTTTATCACATTCAAATGCATATGGAGCCATGCGTCATAAAGGAACGAAGAAGCCATGGCAGGACATTTCTGTAAAAGACTTCAAGACATTTCTAGCACTGGTGATTTACATGGGTTTGCTGAAATGCTTCCGCATGACGGACTATTGGAGAAAGTCAGACATCTACAGTCTTCCATATCCTGCAAAAATCATGACTGGGAGAACATTTCTTCGCATATGTGCGGCTCTCCATCTTAGTGACCCCAAAGTGGATGCAGAGAATGACGCAAAGAAGGGAACGCCTGAATATGACCGCCTGTGTAGGATCAAACCGCTGTACCAGGACATTAGGGACGCATGCAGATCCTCTTTTCATCCCTTTCAGAACATCTCTATTGATGAAAGAATGGTGGCATCAAAAGCTAGACATGGTCTCAAACAGTATATGAAAAACAAACCTACAAAATGGGGGTACAAACTCTTCGTACTGGCAGATTCCTTCTGTGGCTACACATGGGACTTCTTCATTTATGAGGGAAAAATGAATGTAGAGCAGAGCAAAGGCATTAGTTACGATGCTGTCATGAGCTTGGCAAATGAAAGGTTGTTGGGTTCTGGCTACAAGCTGTTTGTGGACAACTTTTACACCAGTCCCAAGCTCTTCAGAGACTTGCTGGCTAAGAGGATCTGGGCTTGTGGCACCGTTCGAGCGAACCGCATTGGCCACTCAAAGAAACTGGCTCCTCGTGGCAATATCCGCTGGTTTCGGGAAGACGACCTGCTGTTTGTTGAGTGGAAGGACAAGAGGGATGTGCTGATGTGCTCCACCTTTCATAAAGCCTTTAATGGAGACACCATAAAGAGGAATGTGAAAGGAGCCGATGGAGTTTGGGCCATTCAAGATTTCCCCGTTCCAGCTGCAGTGTTGGACTACAACAAGTTAGTAGACTTTAATCAGTGGTAGTTATGCCTTTTAAATTACATGTCTTTTAATACATTTTACTGTCATTCCAGGCACATGGGAGGAGTGGATCTGTCTGACGCGCTTATCGGATATTACACCGTTCTACATAAAACAAGAAAGTGGTATCGGTCCTTTTTCTACCACTTTGTGGACATCGCTGTAGTAAATGCCTTCATTTTGCACCAGCAGATGGCCAAGATAAAGAACCAGAAGCCGTTGACCCAGAAGGCCTTCCGGGAGGCTCTTGTTAGAGAGCTCGCAGGAACAGGACCTCCATCTGCTCCTGCGCAAATATGCCCGATTCCTTCGACTGACTCACACCTGCCTAAGTACATCAGAGGACACAGCACATTAGGAAGGCGGAACTGCAAAATGTGTTCCCGCAAAACCCCAGTCATGTGTGAAACTTGTCAGGTGCAATTGTGCTTTGTTCCGAATCGCGACTGTTACAGTAAATGGCATAAATCTGGTCCCTCTGATGAGTGTGACTCAGAGTAAAACTTAAAGAGCAGTTCATTTGTAGACAAATGCAGGTCCCTCTTAGTACTTAGTCACTTAATACAATGTACTTACATTGAAATTAATCATTTGATACAATGGACTTATTGTGTACATAAATGTTTTTACATTGTACTTATATTTTAAAAATACCAGCATGTAATTACAGCTGTAATTAATTTATGTATTTACATTTGTAATTACACAGTTGACCCTTCCCTTACACCTTATCCCACCCTTATACCTACCCATACCACCACACCTGTTCCTAACCTTACCCGTATCACACCTCAATAGCAGCAAAACTGTTTTATAGTACAACATGAACACAATAAGTACATTGTACTTATTTTTCGATGTAAGTACATAGTACTTAAAGCCACTTAATATAAAGTGGGACCCGAGTCCAAACTGCCAACCTAAAGAAATCAAGGTATAAAAGCATGATCAAACTCTGGAAATAGAAAGAAATGCAACATGAAACCAGCAAGCCGTTGACAATGACTAATGGCATTTGAGGCTTGTATATTCTGATAAACTGGAAATATCATAGAAAAGAACATTACACTTGTAATAGTAGGTGTAGTAAGTAGATGTAATTGGAAATTGACACTTTCTTTTTCTCTCAGTTTTGTTCTGTTGCACTGGAACTATTTTTAGGGCTTTTGCACAGTCACGGCCAGATGAATACGCTAAATTATCCAAATTGACAGATTGTGTTAAAGATATAAAAGATTGGATGACGCGTAATTTTCTTTTATTAAATCCAGACAAGACAGAGGTAATACTTATCGGTTCTAAAAACCGTCCACAAAACTTTTCACAGCACGACTTTAACATATTAGGATGCCCTGTTACTTTATCCGCTACAGTAAAAGACCTTGGTGTTACATTAGACTGCAACCTGTCTTTTGAAAAGCATATTTCATATGTTACAAAAACAGCCTTTTTCCACCTTAGAAACATTGCTAAGCTACGTAATATGCTATCAGTCTCTGATGCAGAAAAGTTAGTTCATGCATTCATGACCTCGAGACTAGATTACTGTAATGCTTTATTAGGTGGTTGTCCGGCATCTTCAATAAACAAGCTACAATTAGTGCAAAATGTTCAAAGTTCTTACTAGATCAAGAAAATATGATCCTATAACACCGATTCTATCATCACTTCATTGGTTACCTATAAAGTTCTGTATTAATTACAAGGTATTGCTTTTGTCTTATAAAGCTCTGAATGGTTTAGCTCCAGTCTATTTAACGGATCTTCTATCGCCCTATAATCCATCGCGCTCTTTAAGATCACTAAATTCAAGACTTCTTCGGCCTCATTTATAAACGTTGCGTACGCACAAAAGAAGGCGTACGCTGCTCTCTACGCAATATTTGGTATTTATAAAAAGCAAACTTGACGGTAAAATGTGCGGTCCTTCACGCAAGCTCTGACCCAGGCGTACGCACAAAAACGGGTGAAATGAGAAATGGCGACACCGTCGGCAGATGGAAGAAACACGTGAAAGTGTGTGAAACTGTAGACCGTTGTGTAAAAGAAATGGCAATACTGCCTCTCATAAATAACACAAAGAATTCACAAAGCAAGTCTTACATTTTAACAGCCTACACAAACACCCGTTTGATCGATCTGCAACAGAAATGCAAATTAACACATATTTGCAAAAAGAAAAGTGAAATATGTTCTGCAATAATATTGGCATGTTATACAATTCATCCTCATAAATAAGATGGTAAACAGAACGAAATAATGTACAAAACTGATATTCTCGCCAATGTGTCCATCAGGCGGAGCAGATATAGCTAGATAGTCAGTCAGATAGATAGATAATTAGGGAGAGATAGATAGATAAATAGATAGATGTATTATTTGTCCACTGGGGAAAGTTGTTTTCATAGTAAAAAATGTCTTTATCAGCTACGGAATCATGGTATTCAACTATTCATGCAGGTATTTCATGCATATGCCTTTAGTTTGTTTTATTTTTGATAAAATAACGTATGACGTATGTCTCAACCATTCAGAAAGCTGCAAGAAATTACATTTGCGCTGAACTATTTCCCATTTCCAAGTAGATTATAACCGACATCTGTAGCTTGCCATTTCTTTTTTATTTCGGCCACAGTCCGAGGTTGTGACTGAGGTTACAGCATTTACGGCGTCTGCAACCTTTTGCCACTCAAGTGCCTTTTTGGCATTAGTAGGCTAATGCCCACACTGTGCCCTCCAAACAACAGTTTTTCTCCTCTTTTCCACCTCGCCAACGATAACTTCTACTTCACATTGAATGAAGTAACGTTTTTTTGATCTCCTCTCTATGTTTGCCATGATTTCGCAATCGATGAATATTAACTTGTGGGCGTTTCACGGACTATGGGCAACTATGGGCGTGACATGAAGCCGCAAAAGCTGCGCTACATTTAGAATTGATTGTGATTTATTAAGGGAAAATGCGTAGGATGTGCGTGCGCACGGTTTTATAAATCCGAATATTTCTGTGCGTACGCACGTCCTATGTTTCATCCGTACGCCACTTCTGACGCAAATCCTACGCAAAGTTTTATAAATGAGGCCCCTGGTCATACCTAGGATATCCAGATCCACCAAAGGAGGGAGAGCATTTTCACATTTAGCTCCGAAGCTTTGGAATAGCCTTCCTGATATTGTTCGTTGCTCAGACTCGTTCTCCCAGTTTAAAACTAGACTAAAGATGCATCTATTTAGCCAGGCATTCATATAAATTTTTTATCTTACAGTTACTGTAAATTCGGCCTCTAATTCATAAACGCCAGAGGAGAACTGGCCCCGACTGAGCCTGGGTTCTCCCAAGGTTTTTTTTTTTCTCCATTGGGTCATCTGATGGAGTTTGAGGACACCATCGGGTCACTTGATGGAGTTTTTCGGTTCCTTGCCACTGTTGCCTTTGGCTTGCTCAGTTGGGGATATTCAAATTAAATGACCCATCATACCACTGATCAGCTCTACCAAACTTGGATGTCTTTTTCCAGTAATAAACAAACACTGTTAGGTTGTTTTGATTGATACTGTGAAGCAGCTTTGATACAATCTGTATTGTGAAAAGCATATAAATATATTTGACTTGACTTGTTATTTGACCGAATTGTGCCATTTAGTACCGATCCAGATTTATTGACACAGTTATGGTTTCTTTGTTCATTATGGTGCAAAATCAGGATTAGAATGTATTTGGGCAGTTGTGAGTGAATAAATCCAATGTACCATTGTGGTTCTCCTGTCCTAAACACTGTTAGCTCACTTGCATTTTATAATTGTATCAAAATGTGTTCTCATTGAAATGCTATTGGTACCATTACCTGCTGTAGTCTGATCTGTTGGACCTGAATGTGGGAAAAGTGCTTAATATTAGTATTAAAACTGTAGGCATTCATAATACATTTTATATCCTTGTGTGTAATATTGTAAAGTAGTCTGGTTTGAGTGATATCTGTACTGTTTGTAAATAGTGGAATGTAATTAAACACATTTATTATTAAGTGCCCTTTCAGAATCACTTTTTGGAAATGTAATTAGGCGTAGTTTGTTGAATAATATTTTTACAAAGTCAGAAATGATCTTAAAAAAGATCATTAAAAAAGCCATTTTAAAAACTTTTTTTAAATGACTGAATTTGTTAAAGGTGGGACAGCTATTAAAATATATATTTTTTTTATAATGATGTAATTGTGCGGGGATCATACATCTTTGGACTTTGTAAACAGGGATCGGCACCATGTCTTTCACCATTGGCTTAAATTTTGTAATTGCTTGTGACCCAAATAAGTTATTTTTAATCACACAATTATAAGATAAAACGTACAAACGTATAGCCTATTCTAAATATTATTTTTTCCATAGTTGATAGACGTTCTTGCTAGTTTAGAGGTATAGGTTTTGCTTTTCTTATGTAGGCATGTTCATTCAAAAAGTCCTGACATGAATCGAAAAACATTCCTTCGGGAGATAAAAAATAATTGCGCTTTATTTCAAAATATCCAATCAGGACGACTAATCCCGGTGACGTCCAGGCAAGGTATACCTGTTGCTTAATCTGAAGGCAGCTGGCCAATAACATGATGATAAAATCATGATAGACAAGAACAACAGCGAATAGAAGTGCGATCTCGGTGGTTAACGGGTTAATTTCATTCTGCAATAAATCACCGCATGGTGTTTTTGCTGCACTTGCTGGAGAGGTTTGCCTTACTATCTGCGACTTTAACTCAGCACTGCATTTAGAGATGGATACGTGCAATAAGGAGAAGGTTGACAGTGTGCTGGACAGCTCGGAGGAATGTGTTAACAGCGATGAAGAACAAGTCGAGACAGAGGAATGGGATTCTTCATCTGATAAAGAAAGTGTCGCTTCTGGCGTGGACTCTGCAGTAGAGGAGATATCCCTCGATTATTTAGATACCGTTCTGGACGAGTAAGTTCATGTATATTTCCACAAGTTCGTCATTGTTATACGAAAATAACCTGTGCTTTTGCATGTCAACATCTCAAATGTATCAATGAATGAATGAGAAGTTAGAGCCGATTTATTTTAAAGTAGCCTATTAATGTAGGCTACAGCCTTGTCTTGCGTGCAACATGTTCCCCTCTAACTGAGAAACAGATTTACTTGTCAATTGACCCAATATTAACAGTTTTCTTTGAATTCATATAATTTTAAAAGCACCATAAATTAAATTGGCTTAGCTTGACTTGACGATATGTTTTTGAAAGTGGACTCCGCAAGCTTTTTTTCCAGTTCATTTTAGTTGTGACAAGGTCTCTATAGCCACTTTAACTTATGTTTTGTAACACTGTCCACAATTTTTTATATAATAATAATGATGATGATATGATGATTACTGAAATTGTAAATGCAATTAATGTGTTTTTGAATATTATTTTTCATTTTCACGCAGCATTACACTCGAATCCAGTTAAACCCGCGACTTTATTCACATTTTATTATTTTTAAGTTCTGCGTCTGTTTCGGTGAAGGTGTTTTTTGTTTTTCTTAAAAATATTTCGGTCACGTTTTGAAACGGTGTCAATTTCATACAGTAGATTTGCACACACCTGTTTAAACATGTTTTAAACTGTGTGAATGTTGTGTGAACGTGTTGTTTTGACCGCATCACGGAATCAAAAAAAGAAAAGAAAAGCGCGTTTGTGGGGATCGAGACACCGTGCTTTGTTGGAAAACATTCTTCCTATCCCTGGTGCTAGACCCCCAACAACACAGATCAATAGACCTTATTCACAGCAGCTCCATCTTTGATTTCCAATGGAAATGAAAGCGAGGCTGTGAGGGGTTAAACTCCATTTCAATGAAAGTCTGTTCGGGAGCCCATATTTGCAATGCCTCCGGGTAGCTATTTCGGGGATCCAAGAAGACCAAGCCCTATTTGAATGGGGGAATCCAGAAATCTTAAAAATTGCTTGCTGAACTCAAAATTAAATAACATATTTCAAATCAGCAACAACATCTGACATGATCTGTCCCATAAATGTTGTTTCTTATGCTCAAATAGCGTGAAAAAAGTTTATTTGTCGGGGTAGACCAAGCCATTGCGGATAAACGCGAGTCTCAGGTTTCTATGGGAACCAGAGCTTCTAACGGCAACTGCAGTGACGCCACGACTTTACCGATCAGCGATTGGCTCTTTTACTTTGAAGGCGGGATGTATTCCGCCATTTTGCGTGTTGTAGTTTCTCCCATTCATAAATAATACGAGGGAACCGAAATGGGCGTGCCAGAAATTCAAAGTGTGTAATGTACTCCAGGTACATTTTTTTTTTTTTTTTACAGCTTTTCAATTTTGAACGCATTGATGTATTCCTGAAGTAATTTATCATAATAAACATGAGCTATGTCTCTTTGTTTGAAGGCACATTATAAGTTAATTAAATATAGAAATGTATAAACAACAAAAATCCCTTCAGTTTTTGTAGAACAATCTAGAAATAAATACATTAACACAGCATTCAGAAATGTAATATAACTCATATTATGTTGTAGAAAATAAAAAGATTAATTCAGCAAGTCTTTTTTGATTGTTTTACATTTGTTATTGCTTAGTGTAGTACGTTTGTAATGTTTTTGTTTTCTTCTTGCATCATGCAACAGGTTTTCAGATTATGATGCCTCTGATGCTGACTGGAATCCAGAGGTCACTCCACGAAAGAAGAAGAGACCCAGTCTGTTTTGCATATCACCATCTCCAGCAAAGTCTTGCAGATCTGATTCCCCTGCTTCTGTACAAAGTAAGAAAGGTAAAGATAGGAAAAGCAGTGTGAGTCGGTCTCTACCTTTTTCCTTAAGCATCTTAGAAGACAAGTGGAAAAGTGCAGATGAGCCTGATATTGAGCCGACTCAGCCACTCTTCAAACCTAGACTAACACCCGGCCCACAGTTGGTCTCCAATGCATCATGCAGTCCTCTACAGTATTTTGAGTTGTTCTTTTCAAAATCTGTCATGCGGACAATTCTAGCCAACTCAAATGCATACGGGGCCATGCGTCATGACGGAACGAAGAAGCCATGGCAGGACATTTCTGTAAGAGATTTTAAGTCATTCCTAGCACTGGTGATTTACATGGGTTTGCTGAAATGCTTTCAACTGACGGATTATTGGAGGAAGTCTCACATGTACAGTCTGCCGTATCCTGCACAAATCATGTCAAGTAGGAAATTTATGTCCATTTCTAAAGCTCTCCATCTTAGTGACCCCAAATTGGATGCAGAGAATGACGCAAAGAAGGGAACGCCTGAATATGACCGCCTTTTTAGGATCAAACCGCTGTACCAGGACATTAGGGACGCATGCAGAGCCACTTTTCATCCCTTTCAGAACATCTCCATTGATGAAAGAATGGTGGCGTCAAAGGCTAAAAATGGACTCAAACAGTATATGAAAAACAAACCTACAAAATGGGGGTACAAACTCTTTGTACTGGCAGATTCACTCTGTGGCTACACATGGGACTTCTTCATTTATGAGGGAAAAATGAATTTAGAGCAGAGCAAAGGCATTAGTTATGATGCTGTCATGATCTTGGCAAATGAAAGGTTGTTGGGTGCTGGCTACAAGCTATTTGTTGACAACTTTTACACCAGTCCCAAGCTCTTCAGAGACTTGCTCGCTAAGAGGATCTGGGCTTGTGGCACCGTTCGAGCGAACCGCATTGGCCACTCAAAGAAACTGGCTCCTCGTGGCAATATCCGCTGGTTTCGGGAAGACGACCTGCTGTTTGTTGAGTGGAAGGACAAGAGGGATGTGCTGATGTGCTCCACCTTTCATAAAGCCTTTAATGGAGACACCATAAAGAGGAATGTGAAAGGAGCCGATGGAGTTTGGGCCATTCAAGATTTCCCCGTTCCAGCTGCCGTGTTAGACTACAACAAGTTAGTAGATTTTAATCAGTGGTGTAAAGTTTGTGTGTGTGCCTTTTAAATGACAAATCTTATTCTTTTCATTCCAGGCACATGGGAGGAGTGGATCTGTCTGATGCGCTTATTTCATTTTACACCGTTCTACATAAAACAAGAAGATGGTATCGATCCTTTTTCTACCACTTTGTGGACATCGCTGTAGTAAATGCCTTCATTTTGCACCAGCAGATGGCCAAGATAAAGAACCAGAAGCCTTTGACCCAGAAGGCCTTCCGGGAGGCTCTTGTTGCAGAGCTCGCAGGAACGGGCCCTCCATCTGCTCCTGCACAAATACGCCCGATTCCTTCGACTTTCTCCCATCTGCCCAAGTACATCAGCGGGGACAGCAGTATTGGAAGGCGAAAATGCAAAATATGTACCTTTAAAACTCCAGTCATGTGTGTGACTTGTGACGTGCCATTGTGCTTCGTTCCCAAGCGCGAATGTTTCACTAGCTGGCATGAACAAGGTAGTTGTAGCGAGACTGAGGAAGAGTAAAGTTCTGGGATTTTGAGTGTAGTTTGGACTAGGGTCAATATGTTAAGTCCAATTCACTTTCCAAAACTAATAGATGAGAACAAATTCAAACACAAGAATAAACAATACTCAGAAGAGTAGCATGAAAGTAACATAATAGTTTGAGTCAAGTCCTTCTAGTCGATCTTTCCATTGCATTACTCGCATCCGCAAACTTACAGCGCAACCAATAAAATGGGAACTGTTCCTGATTTTTCTGGACTGAGACTTGAATCAGTGTAGTGACTCGGTTTACACCTGGAATTAAGATGAGTTTTGGTCGAACGAATTACAAGTAGACAATGGAGACACATACCCGTTTACACCTGGTGTTTTAATCCGTCTCCTTGGGTCTTCAGTTGTCAAAGTTTTAATCCTGTCTGTAAGGCGGAGAGTAGACGGTCTTTTGTCGCTGTTCGAACGCATTCGACCTCATGAGTGTTTACACTACGAAAGCAGTGAATGCGTTTTTGACTGTAGAAAGTGGACAAACTCAACTTTTTAGACCCCGTTTACATCTGTATTTAGAGTCGTCCACTTGTGATCCAATCGACCAAAGCTCATCTTATTTCCAGTGGTGGCTGGTGGGTTTTAAAATAGAGGAGGTACACAACATTTTAGCGGTCGGATTTTTTTAACTGAATTAAAATGGCTTTTTTGGTCACTTATAGACACAATATTGACTCAAAACTGACTCATATATCAAGACAATATAAATATAAGTTCACTCTCCTAGTCCTAGCCTATCACTTGAAGCAAAAAATACATCCTTTTAAATGTTCATGTTAAAAAAGCACGTTCAGCCGTTTAGTGAAGCTGATTGCTGTAGCCTATATCCAATTTAGGCATAGGGTCTTCATTTATTTAAAATTTGTAGCTGTTGTTTGAATGGTAGTTTAGTAAATTTGTTTGCGATCAAATATTGAGTATCATTTCTCTCCATAGTTACATCAGCGGTAGCAGTTCAAACTAAAACCACGTAATTTACGTCTCGTCAATGAATGGTTGATATACCAAGGGAAGCTAGCCTCCTCTGCCATGTAGCTTTTCTCAACACTCCTAATCGCTGAAAGTGAAATACTCGATGGTGATTGGCCAAGTCTCCGGCTATGGATTTGCCTTCTCTATCCCAGACTCGTGTTGCACATATTCGGCACATTCGGGGAAGGGGCGCACGTTGGTTCAACTTAAAGTGGTGAAATTACAAACACAATTTACACATTCTGAGACATAAAATGAATAACTAGGAATTTTATTAATATTAAATCGTCCTTCTCCCATTTCAACCTCAAAATCTTGGCTAGGCTGTGCCTCCCCTGACAAGCCGCCACTGCTTAATACCAGGTGTAAACAGGACCTTACTGTTACTTTACATGGTAATTTGCTAAAAACATGCAAATATTTGGTACTAAACAAAAACAATATCTTAATAATCTTTCTTTAAGTAATAGAAGAATCGCTAATATAATCGCTAACAAACCAGTACCCTTAAATGAATCGTTAAATTCTTTACGATTCCAATTGCTATACTAATTTTCTAAATGTTTTAAAATAGAAGTTTTTTTTTAAATCATGCCGTTTCTCGTAACAGCGCTTTTCCACTCATAACATTTCTTCTTTATTCACACAACATTATAACTTTAATCTTTTAATTGTACTAGATTCTCATGCCATTAATAGATTATTCTCAATCTTAGCTGTTGTAAATAGAGCTGACGCATGCTTAAATTTCACCATCGCTGTTTATTTGATAGTAAATTAAAGGTTAGGAAGGTTATAGTCTAGAATTTCTAGAAGAAAGGGAGGTTATGGAAAGTTAGTGACAATTCAGAAGAGTTTGTAAACAGAATTGATAAGATGTTCATCGATGGACTTGATCCCCTCCTAGGTCGGTGAGTTTATACGCATTTTTACCAACCTTTATAAGTACATAGAGAGGCCCTGCTTTTGCATGCGAAACTAATGTTCATTTTCTCTTTTATCTATAGCTTTTGATCTTCAGACCTGTCCAAACACCAGGCCTGCAGTTCCCTGCCGTTTTTTTCAATTCCTGTTTTCAAAATCGGGACAACTGTAGCACATTAACATGCATATGTGATCAGATGGAAAGAAGAAGCAAGGCCATTTTTATGAAAGACTTTGAGCCTGTCCTGTCCCTGGTGATGAACTATTGGAGGATGTCACACATCTAAAGACTACTTTTTGACCACCTATATTACGGTCTACAAAATGATGGTACAAACATTCATTGTTACCAAATTGTTGTTTTCTTGCCCATTTAATCTCATTTGTGAGGTTGCTTGATTCCTTGATGAGGGTAAGTGGATTGCAGTAATTGATCTTCATTTGGTAATGCAGACATTATGCTGAAGCTAATGTCACTATTAACTGATGTTTCCACAAGCCTTGTTAAATTTTATTGTTTAAATGTTTTAATTAGAGTTCGCTAGAGGTGCACGAGGCATGGTTATTACACAATAATGGTCTGCTATTTGCTATCACGTTTGCCTGCCGATTCATTGCTTGAGCATGAGCTGTCTCTTTGTTAAAATAGATTTGTTGACCTTCATTTGCTAGCATTTTAATAGTTGTTTTTCCAGATGTGCAAACACATATTTACTAACACATTTATTTACGCTTTCGCCATGAAATTATAATCTTTTGTTGGACAAAAAAAAAATGACATTAAATAAAAAGTTAAACGTTTATTTCGAGAAACTTGCGAGCATTCATTCTTGTGAACTACAAAAAACAAACAGTTGTATTTAAATTAGTTATTTTTATCCCTGAATTTCCTTATGAAGAGGTAGCATCTCTCCTTCAGAAGAGTGATGTTTCAGATCCCATACGGTGGTGCAGTGGCAAAACCCATCATGCTTTTCATTTCTTTGTTTTGGTTTTGGAGGTCTTAGTTTTAGTTTTGGCGCTAGGCTTAGCCGCAGACTTCTTCTTCAGACTCACTTCCACTGGATAATGATCACTGATCTCCAGGGCCTAGCCATAGATCAATCATATCAATGCATTATTTACTTTATACCACATTAAAAAAAATAGATATGCATTGTGATGAATATACTCACCATTTCCTCTGAAAGTTTGTAGGCTTCCTGGAAGTTAAAAGGCTTGGCAGATTTTGGCACAACAGCTTGTAGCATGTCTTCTTTATACACCACAATTCTAGAAAAATACAATATTTTCAAAAGCTTAACATGCAGATTGACCTGCCATTGTATGCATTTAGTCTTCTAATTACATCTAAGCTATGTTTTGCTCATCTTTTAATCAATAGTGATAATTTAACATTCATACTCTGATACAGTCACATGTATCAGTGAGTGTTTGCAGGCGAAATCCAGTCATTTCAATTGGAATACATTGGGAATTTGGTGTGATGGCGAAATATTTCACCACATTTTTTCTCATGTTCTGACCAACAGAAGGTTGCTTGGTTTGAAAGTGTCTTCTGTGTGAGCTGTGCAGTCTTACAAATACCTTGGGACAATCATTGATTCAAAGTTGAGTTTTGAAGCCAACTGTGAAACGGTGTGTAAAAAGGGGCATCAACGTCTGTTCTTTTTAAGGAAATTGTGTCCATTTCAAATTGAGAAAACACAGTTGAGTATGTTTTATCGTGCTTTTATTGAATCCGTACTCTCCTTTTCTTTGGTATCTTGGTACGGGAACCTAACTTTAAAGAGTCAGAACTCTATTAATCAGATTGTGAAATGGTCCAGTAGGTTGATTGGGGAACCACTACTGAACCCGGCTTCGTTGTATACTAGGCAGGTACAACGCATTGGTATTTCAATCTTGAGTGACCAGCTTCATCCGCTGTATTATGAGTTCCAGTATCTGCCGTCCAATCGACGGTTTAGAGTACTAGTTTAGTGTACAACAAAAAGATATAAAAATAGCTTTGTTCCGGTAGTGATTAATTTTATGAATACTATTAAGATGAAGTAGGTTGTTTTAGTGTGATTTTAGTGTCTTGTTTTGTCCGTATGTTTATATGTTTGAGAAATAGCCTAAACTTGTTCTCTGGAACTTAATTTACCTACGGGTATAAATAAAGGAACCTGACCTGAGCTGTGCTTTATGCATCACTATACTACCGATTATAGACAATTGAGCTTTTCGCTGAAAATGCGCCAATGTGACCACACCTTAACACCATGTCTAAACTGGGATTATTGCGATTATTGAAAAATATTCTGTATTTTCAGCTTCAGAAACATGAATATTTGTATTCTTGTCACCATTGTCCTGTGCATTGGGTTTCCAACACCAAGTCCAAGCCTATTCATTTCAACCCCCAATGTAATACCAATTTAACATTTTAATCAACAGTAATTTTTTTGTTAACCTTCCACCAAATTTCTTGGAGTATTACAATAATATCGTATCGTGATATGTATCGAATCTTGACATGAGGGTTCGTTACACCCCTAGGGATTATAATCATCAGCTCTATTTACTTTTGTCGCATTGCCATCCGCCACTAGCATCCAGTGTAGACGAGGTGTAAGGTGCATTTAACTTATGAATTCTTAATTTTTTAACAGCCTAGCAGATGATTATTGATGTGCAAATTATTGATGTTTCTCCGCCTCACCTGTCGTAGGTGTGGTCATTGGACTGTATGACTGTGGTGTCAACATCGTCATCGATCAGCCAGTGGAAATCGGGATCACTGCGGATTCGGATGGCCTTCATCTTCTTCTTGGAGACGTAGGCGCCGTCTGCATTGAAGTCGCCAAGGATCATGACGTTCTGCAGGACGGTATGTGTGAGTTTACTTTCAAACTCTAATCAATGTTTGGTTAAAGTTGTGTGTTTTATTTAGACAAGGATTGCTTTATTTCCCCATCAGATAAATGTCCTTGAGATGTGTACATTCAGATGCTTTAACCCCCAAAAAACTTGTAAGACATTCAGCTATACATTTTATCAGTACATGCATTCCTTCTGGAATTTGTCATGTTTGCATAGTGTTAAACTCACATCCGTTTCCCATTTATCCTTAACGTGCAGAAACACATCATATAGTTCATCCAGTTCCTTCTGTGAGTCTTTGGGTTTTGTGTGAACAGGAATCAGCACCAAATCTTTCAGCACTGGAAAAAACAAACACAAACTAAATTGAGTAGCAGTGGGAGTGCTGGTTGTTCATGTGATCCAACTCCTGAAACATTCACAGTCATGCAAGGAATATGCAATTATAATGGATGGGTGAATAACAACTTTAGTGTGGGTCTGTTTCTCAAATGAGTTGTATGGATGGACGTCTTTTATGAAATTGAAAAGTGCCATTTCACATTCATTCCCACATTCCCCAAAATGCATGTAATCTTAGATTAAATTCATGCTTTCTCTCACTGGAGGCTTTTTAGTCTAGGCTGTAGAATTGGTCTAGAAATTAAAGTGTATTTGTCCAAGGTTTAAAGCGTTAGTTCACCCAAATATGTAAATTCTGTGATTAATTACTCACCTTCATGTCATGTCATGTCAAACCAGAAAGACTTTCGTTCATCTTCGGAAAGGAAATGAAGATATTTTTAATGAAATCTGAGTGATTTCTGTACCTCCATTGACAGGCTACGCAACTACCACTTTGTTCATAAAGAAATCGTAAAACTAATCAATGTGAACTGAGTCAAAATTTTCTGAAGAGATTTGATGGCTTTATATGATGAACAGACTGAATTTAGGCTTTTATTCACATATATAAACATTGATCAGGGAACATAAACATAAGCTCAACCGAACCTGCTTAATGCGTGAGAACAAACCTAATTTGTTCTTGCAGAAGCTCAAACGTGCCGCATAACACGAGATCGAACCTCATTGGTTCTTGGGAGGCTCAAACTGAAGTGTCTTCTCAACGCATTCTCATCCCAAAGCGTAATATTTTGACTCTTTTGCCAAAGCGTCTATATCCAGCGCATATGGCACCCTTTAGCGTCAATATAACACGCTTCGGTTTTGGGTAGGTTTAGGTCTGGGGTAGTGTTAGGGTTAGACCACTAGGAGGCGCCATATATCTGCGTCTCATATGACGCTAAAGGGTGCCATATGCGTTGGATATAGACGCTTTGGCAAAAGAGTCAATATATTACGCTTTGGGATGAGAACGGGCTCGTCTTCTTTAAATCGGAAACATCACTCTTGAAGTCTTGGAGATTTGACGCCAGAAAATAGGTTTTATTACAAGGAATAAAACAGAGTTGGTCTGCAGAAACACAACTACCGGACCAGCTCTCAAACAACCTTTTTTATACAGTTTTCCTATAGCTAAGTGGGATCAATACATCTTATAAATGTTCAAAATCTGCACCAATATTGTTTATCAATTCTTCCATTTGCTGTTTGTGAATCCAGTCTGTTTTGAAAGCGCAATGAGAGACCCCAACTTAATTATATTAGAGTCCCCCGCTCATCCTACAAATACTATTTAATGGCGGATTGAGATGCACAGCTTACATTTATACCATATATCTAATGGCAAAATGGCCCAACATATGCAAACATATTCCATGCAAGTTCATTTCATTCTTCTTACACGCCTACACAGACACACATACTCAGATGGATGATTACAATAGCAGAATAAAAATGGCTGTTATACTTAAATCTTTATATTGAACCTTATTGGTGTATGTGGAAGAACATGCTTGAGCTTCCGTTAACCACAACTGATGTTTGCGTTGATTAATGTTTAGCCTATTTGTTTAGCCTAAAATAAATCTGTTCATCATGTAAAACGATCAAATCTCCTTAGAATATTTGGACTAAACCGCTTGATTCATATGGATTAGTTTTGCGATCTCTTTATGAACTTTTTTAAGGCGTCAAAGTGGTAGTTGCGTAGCTGTCAATGGAGGGACAGAAATCTCTCAGATCTCATTAAAATATCTTCATTAGTGTTACAAAGATGAACAAAAGTATTACTGGTTTGGAAAGACATGATGGTGAGCAATTAATGACAAAATGTTCATTTTCGGGTGAACTCTCCCTTTAACAGAAGCTGATTACCTGTGTGTTTACACTTGAAACGCAGAATGAACGGCTCTCGAGAGAAAGCGTCTTCATCGCCCTCTTGATTGTCTTCATATTGGTAAGTGTCAACCAGTTCAGCCTCGTCTTCTCTAGTAGATATGAACCAAATAGTTTTGTTAGTGCCATATGAATGACTGTTCATAATTAAACATCTCAGTTCTGATTCAATTAAAGGGATAGTTCACTTTGAAATAAATTTTTGGTATGTTTTAGCTTACCTCAAGGGCATCCAAGATACAGGTGTCTTTGTTTCCGCAGTAGTTTCAATTTTGATATTTTTAGGTCAAACCGTTCTTGTCTGTCAGTCATATAATGCAGGTCTATGGTCACCACCTCAAAGAGCATGCACAGAGAAGTCCAAATTAAACATGATTTAATGACTCGTAAATGTAAGTACACATTGATGGCCTAAGACACGAAACGAGCGGTTTGTGTGAGAAAACGAACAGTATTTATATCGCTTTTACCTCTTGTAACCACAGCCACGTCCAAGTGATCTGAGGGCGCCGGCGCTTCGGTCTTTTCCGGAAAGCGCCAGATGTGATCTCTCGCTCGTGTACGCCACTCATTGTTTACACAGAACAGAGATTGTAGGTAAGACGGCTAATTAAAATGGTACTAATTTGCACTTATCCGGGATGTTTAAACCGTCGTAAAAGAAAACAATAAAAAAAAATAATAATAAAACAATTGAATGAGTGACGTACACGCGCGAGAGATCACTTCCGGAAAAGACCGAAGCGCCCGCGCCCTCAGATCACTTGGACGTGGCTGTGTTTACAAGAGGTAAAAACGATATAAATACTGTTCGTTTTCTCACACAAACCGCTCGTTTCGTGTCTTAGGCCATCAATGTGTACTTACATTTACGAGTCATTAAATCATGTTTAATTTGGACTTAACACACCAAAACACACCAAAAATTAATTTCAAAGTGAACTATCCCTTTAAGCTTTTAACATCAGTTTTGATAACATAATTCTGATAATGTACCAAACACTGTACCTGTAAAAACAGACAAACTGCTCCTTATAAAGAGTCCGTCCCAGCCGGGAGCTTCCCACCATAGTGAAGGGACGTTTCTTATTCGCACTGTGGGAAACAGCGAGTTAAATTTGGCTTGAATTCAGATTTTTTAAATAGTGTTGATGAAGTGAATCTCTAACGGTTCATACAGACCCGGTGCTGTTGAGCTCCTCCAGGAATTTGACTATGGATTTTCCCGATTTGTCCACGACCTCCAGCATAATGATTACACTGTACCGGGAAAAGATCTACAGGGAAACAGTGTTGAGGTCTATGTGTTCTTACTATGTCATTTTATTGAACAATTAGAAACTCACCTTAATGAGATATTTCACAATGTTTTTGTCCGACAGCTTGCTGGGACCCAGCCGTCTGATGTTAAAAGATGCGATCTTCATGGTGTCGATCTAAAGAAGACCAGACCAGAAAAACCAGTTAAAGTGAAATGAGTTTCATGACTATAAACTCCTCCAACCGGTTGCATGTTTTCAGGTCTGTTGTTGGTCCTTTGTGCCAACTCTTAATCATTCCTATACCGTTTTCCTGTCGTAAATCGTCAAAGGAAGTTTAACAGACAATTCCAGGATACATTGTTCGCACACACAAAAGACTTATAGATTATAAAGAGCTGACATGTCAGTTAATGCAGGAACACAGCAACTACGACAGAGACAGAAAGGGAAACCACAGCGAGTTTCATTTTGAGAGTTCGAGAACAAAATGCACTCCAAACAACACAAAGTTTCATTTGATTGAATAAATTAATCCAAGAATTAAAATGAGCTCCAATGTACAAGTGTGAAGTTAAAAACAACATATTAACACATTCAGAGATCATCTTCTATAACTTAACTTTTTTTTAAATATATATTTTAGATATCTATAATTAAATACATGTGACTCGTTTTATATATATTTACATTTGTTTTAATATAAACAAACAAACTTGATAATCAGCTCTTACCAAAGCTGCTTTGTTTACTATGAGGTCTCGACTTGTCTTCCTGTGTTGGCCGTTAGACAGCTAGTGAATGATGAACGACGGCTCTGCTCATTATCAAACAGGCCATGCCTACTTCCTCTTCACATCAGATAAGGTTTCTGGCGCACAGATGTCTCGTGAAATGGAGAATTTGTAAAGGCCACACTAATTGTTTCCAGCATGTATAGAAACATGTAGCCTGTATAGCAGGCTTGACTGGAGCGAACCGCATAGGCTCTTGTTTTTGACTGTCAAGTCAAGCACTTTTTGAATATATTTACATATCTGAAACCCCACCCATCGAGATAATGGTGCAGTCCAGACTCAAGCCGGCAGAATATGTCAGCTAACACTTGTTGAGAATATGTGGTATTTTTTTGATAACACTATATTTTACAGTGTCATTGTTACATGTAGTTACTGTAGTAATAACTATAAATGATGCATAATTACATGCAATTAACCCTAAATCAAACCACAATCCGAACCCTCTAGCAAGTAAATGTAGTTAAATATTATTACTCAGTACTTAAATGTATAATTACACTGTAACATGGACACCTTAAAATAAAGTGTCATTTTTTTTATCTATCTATCTATCTATCTATCTATCTATCTATCTATCTATCTATCTATCTATCTATCTATCTATCTATCTAATCTATATATCTATGTCTATCTGTCTGTCTATATATCTGTCTGTCTATCTATCTGTCTATCTGTCTGTCTGTCTATATATCTGTCTGTCTGTCTATATATCTGTCTGTCTATCTATCTGTCTATCTGTCTGTCTGTCTATATATCTGTCTGTCTGTCTATATATCTGTCTGTCTGTCTATATATCTGTCTATCTGTCTGTCTGTCTATATATCTGTCTATCTGTCTGTCTGTCTATATATCTGTCTGTCTAGCTGTCTGTCTGTCTATATATCTGTCTGTCTGTCTATATATCTGTCTGTCTGTCTATATATCTGTCTGTCTGTCTATATATCTGTCTATCTGTCTGTCTGCCTATATATCTGTCTGTCTGTCTATATATCTGTCTGTCTATATATCTGTCTGTCTGTCTATATCTGTCTGTCTATCTGTCTGTCTGTCTATATATCTGTCTATCTGTCTGTCTGTCTATCTATCTGTCTGTCTATATATCTGTCTGTCTGTCTATCTATCTGTCTGTCTATATATCTGTCTATCTGTCTGTCTGTCTATATATCTGTCTATCTATCTATGTCTATCTGTCTGTCTATATATCTGTCTGTCTGTCTATCTATCTGTCTGTCTATATATCTGTCTATCTATCTGTCTGTCTATATATCTGTCTATCTGTTTGTCTGTCTATATATCTGTCTATCTATCTATCTATCTATCTATCTATCTATCTATCTATCTATCTATCTATCTATGTCTATCTGTCTGTCTATATATCTGTCTGTCTGTCTGTCTATCTATCTGTCTATATATCTGTCTATCTATCTGTCTGTCTATATATCTGTCTATCTGTTTGTCTGTCTATCTATCTATCTATCTATCTATCTATCTATCTATCTATGTCTATCTGTCTATCTGTCTGTCTGTCTGTCTATATATCTGTCTGTCTATCTGTTTGCCTGTCTGTCTGTCTGTCTATATATCTGTCTATATATCTGTCTGTCTATCTATCTGTCTGTCTATATGTCTATCTGTCTGTCTGTCTATCTGTCTATATATCTGTCTGTCTATATATCTGTCTGTCTATCTATCTGTCTGTCTATCCTATGTCTATATATCTGTCTGTCTATATATCTATATGTCTGTCTATATATCTATATGTCTGTCTATATATCTGTCTGTCTGTCTGTCTATGTGTCTATCTATCTAATGTCTATCTATCTATCTGTCTGTCCATCTATATATCTGTCTGTCTGTCTGTCTATCTGTCTATCTATCTATCTATCTATCTATCTATCTATCTATCTATCTATCTATCTATCTGTCTATATGTCTATCTATCATCTGTCTGTCTATCTATCTATCTATCTATCTATCTATCTATCTATCTATCTATCTATCTATCTATCTATCTATCTATCTATCTATCTACAAAATCTGCAAACCTAAATAAACCTGAATAAACAACATTTCCCGCCATTTCCCTGCCATCTTTTTTTTTTACAGTAAACTGACATCATATCGAAACCCTGTTGTGACGTAAATGTTGTTTCTGGCTCACTGATCTTGACTGTAGTCATATTTCACTTCGCCATGGAGGCACTGACTGCATTTCAAGCGGGAAAAACAACACAGCGCCTGGATTGTCCAGACATGAAATCCATCCCAACGACAGTTATGAACACAAAGAACCTGTCAAGTTGAATATAACATCTACGGTATGTAGAGAATGATTTAACTTCATGTTATAATTTAACCCAACATCCCCATTATCAACGACCTTCGACTGCAGAACTAATGCAGTTTCAAAAACAAGCACTTTTCATCCTTTAGGAAGCAACTTCCTGCTACACCTGACTGACTGAGACATCCTTCTTTGCTTTTTCTTCCTTAGTAGATTAACGACCATGCAATTATTTGTCCTCCTTCAAGTGTATTTTTAAACCCTTTGTGCCAGTCATGAGGATGATTGAATTGTAACTCACCTGCGCTCTTCAGCTTTCCACTTCCGAGTGAATGTTTGCCCAGGGGGAGGAACGGTTTTGTTGTTTCGAGGGATGTCCAGGTTGGGGCCGCGCCAAATCACTTTACTGGTTCCTGTGACGAGCCAATCAGGTCACAGGTGTCCAATTTTAAGGTGTCCTGCTGTTTTTATGAATCACTACAGTCCATTTCTTCAGTGCATCTTCGGACCAGTGCTTGGGTAAGTTGGGTTTTGTTCTTTGACTTCTTAAATCCTTAACTTATTTTGGTAACACTTTATTTTAAGGTGACGTTGTTACTACATGTACTTACTATAGTAATAACAGTATATTATGCACAATTACAACTTACCCTAACTGCAACTCTATATTAAGTACATGTAGTTAATTAATATTACTCAGTACTTATTTAAGTACAATGTAACTATGTCACCTTAAAATAAAGTGTAACACTTCTTTTTTTTAATTGTTTAAAAAGTGTCGGGAGAATCAAGCAAGGTTCTTGCGTTTCAAAATTCAACTGTTTTTATAATCCTATATGATGCTTAGAATTTTACATTTTTGAATGTAAACTTTTTTAAACAACACTCACAAAAGGTTCTTGTTTTTCAAAATTCAACTGTTTTTATATTCCGACAATGTTGCTTGGAATTAAATAATTTTTTTTGGAATTTAAACTTTTTAAACAACACCAACAAATAGGAGTCATGTCAGTTAATCCCCTAAACTTGTTTCGGCTTGTGCGGTGTTGAACGAGATGGAATGTGAAAACACTTTCTTTAAATGTTTCTTTTCTTCTAAATCCATGAGTGGAATCTATACATCCTCCATCATCATACGTTTTTGGGTGGTGTTGTCATGTCCATGACAGATGGTCGCCAGAGATTGGATTTAAAGGCATTTTTTCTTCTTTGGACTTCTCCTCAGTAATGTCTGAGAGCTGAAACTAATTTGTGGCCCATTCAGAGAGCCATTGAGAAACCCTCCGGGCATAAAGAGCTCAGTCACCCGCTCCCCCGACTCCAGGACCCTCAAATAGTTTCACACAGATCTGCTCTAATGTCTGGCTAACTGTGCTGATTTCATCCTGTTGCATTTGTGAATACGATTTGTATTGAAAGTCCATTTCCTTCTCAACCTGATTAAATTTACGCCTTTTTTGATTAAGACAGTATTAAACGGATTGTGTTGTTTGACCATTTTGACGAGATTATCTTGTCTGGTGATCTCCTTGTTAACTGCTTCTTCTGTAAACAGGTTCAGTCATGTAAAAAGATAGCAAAAAAACAGGATTTTTCACATTATTTGTTGACAACTTCATGATAAACACTCTAAAGGCCATGATTTTTCTTTCATTTGTATTCAAGCGTCATTATAAATAGAATTGCCTGATTTTCCACTAACGTTGCGAATCTCTTCATTTGATTTCTTTTGTTTCATGTTTAACAGACATCATGAAGGTCGCTTCGTTCAACGTCCAGAAATTTGGGAAATCAAAACTCTCTGATCCGGCCGTGGTGAAAACCCTGATCAAGGCAGTGTGATTTTACCATCATTCATTTGATAAGTGTTTCTTTTGTTTAAATGACAGATGGTTTAGTTTTAGTTGACGGTAATAACCCTGATCAACGTGACGCCCGTCCACACCTACAGAAAATACAGAGTCACATAAATACATCCCATTTGACAGCGAACTCCCTCTTGGATGAGTCTATAACATGTTACTTATCTTAAAGTCTGATAATCCTTCAAGGGAGGAGTAGCTTGTATGAAATAATGGCTTGTCTTTCTGCAGATTGTGTCACGCTATGACATTATCGTCATTCTCGAGGTGGTGGATTCTAGCGGAGCTGCAGTGGATCATTTTCTCAAAGAGCTGAATAAGTGAGTCAAACAGGTGTGTTTTTACATGAGGACAAAAACACATTATTGCAGGACAGTAGTAACCATGACTGTCCGGTCCACTCTTTAACAGGTCCAACAAGACAGATCCTTACAAGATGGAGATCAGCACACGCCTGGGAAGAGGGAATTACAAAGAACAGTTCATGTTCCTTTACAGGTAACGGTGTTGAAGTTACAATAGACCATTACTCAGGAAAACGCCTGAAAACACACACCGAATGTTCCCCAAACATCCCTATCTTGTCCCTATGGAAGCTTGTTTCCGCCACAGAATAAAAAATTAAAAAGGTAATTGCGACTTTTTATCTCACAATTCTGACTTCTCAGATGATATCAAGTCGCTATTCTGAGAAAAAGTCAGTCCTTAGAATTGGACTTTATAACTCGCAATTGCAAGAAAAAAAGTTCGAATTGCAAGTTTATTTCTTGCAATTGTAAGTTTAAATCTCACAATTGTGACTTTATATCACGCGATTCTGCCACTCTAAACAATGCTGGGTTGTTTGAACCCAAATTTGGGTCAAATATGGACAAACCCAAATGTTGGGTTAAAAATGTAATTTCAAATTTTAACCCAACTTCAACTTTCACTTTCAACTGTAATTTTTTTAATTGCATTTTTAATCCAACATTTGGGTTTGTCCATATTTTACCCAAATTTGGGTTGAAACAACCCACCATTGACTTTAAAACTTGCAATTGCGAATTTATATCATGCAATTCTGAGAAATAAAGTCAGAATTGCGAGATTTTAACTCGCAATTATGAGATAAAAAGCCGTGGGTATCTTTTAAAATGTTTTATTTTGTGACAGCGTGAAGGGAAACTAGACAGAACATTCCCTATTGGTTATTTGTAGGTATTTCTATAACCAAAAACTAAGATTCCCAGAAAGTTCTTGGTTTGCACTATATAAGGTCCTAGATCATATGATTTTCAACATTTCTGTCTACTGAATGTTTTTTGGAAAGAATTGGCATGCTGTTAAACAACAGTACAATCCATTGACACTGTACTTATATCCCTCACAGCCTCGTTATCTTTATGTCTATATATCTGCTATGTCCCATGGATAAACACATTTGGACACTTGAACACATTACTTTCACTATTTACCTGTAAATGGTGCTTGTTTTGAATTAAAAAAATGCAGTTTGTTTGTTTATATTAAAATAAATGTACGTATATAAAACTCTACTTGTATTTAATAATAGATCTATAACAGATTTGATTTATTTTTTAAGTTAAGTGATAGAAGACAATCCTTGAATGTGTTAATATGGTGTTTTTATTTTAATACTGGTGCATTGGTGCGTTTACATAGTCTTAAAGGCACAGCAACACAAAAAAAGTCTGCATAAAAATAGTAATACCCCCACTTAACTACATGATCTGTTTTAAATATAAAGGATCAGCATGGTGGATTTGGTTGGGTCTTACCAATACGATGACAAACAGCCTGGAGATGAAGATGCTTTTGCCAGAGAACCTTATGTTCTGCGATTCAAGTGTCATAAAACAGGTAAACTACAACATATTATCTCAGTGTATGTGTGTGAATCTGATTATTTTGTGTACAACACAGCATATTTTCATTAGCCCTGGCTACAAATTTCAAGCTAATAAATCAATTTTTCCTGTATTGTGTAATCTCTTAAATCCCATTTGACAATTCAAACAACTGAAACTGAAATGGCTGAATTGCATTAAAGGGATACTCCACCCAAAAGTGAAAATTCTGTCATCATTTACTCACCCTCAAGTTGTTGCAAACCTGTATGAGTTTCTTTCTTCTGCTGAACACAGAGGAAGATATTTTGAAGAACGATTGGAACCAAACAGTTGATTGGCACCATTGACTTCCATAGTAGAAAAAAAAAAAAATACTATGGAAGTCAATGGTGCCAAAGTTCCAATCGTTCTTCAAAATATCTTCCTCTGTGTTCAGCAGAAGAAAGAAACTCATACAGGTTTGCAACAACTTGAGGGTGAGTAAATGATGAATGAATTTTCATTTTTGGGTGGAGTATCCCTTTAATCTCAGGCTTTGACAGAAGGTGTTTATGGACTCAAATGATTGTAATTATTATTAAAGGGTTAGTTCACCCAAAAATGAAAATGATGTCATTAATGACTCGCCCTCATGTTGCTCCAAGCCCGTAAGACCTCCGTTCATCTTCGGAACACAGTTTAAGATATTTTAGATTTAGTCTGAGAAGCTTTCTGTCCCTCCATTGTAAATGTATGTACGGTATACTGTCCTTGTCCAGAAAGGAAATAAAGACATCAGTGGGTTAGTTAGAATGTGTTGAAGCATCGAAAATACATTTTGGTCCAAAAATAACAAAAACTAGGACTTTATTCAGCATTGTATTGTCTTCCGGTTCTGTTGTGGATCCGCGTTCAGTGCCGCTGCTGACGTGTGTCTGGTGTGTGTGTGTGTGTGTGTGTGTGTATTCAGGTTCTGTTGTGGATCCGCGTTCAGTGCCGCTGCTGACGTGTGTCTGGTGTGTGTGTGTGTGTGTGTCTGGTGCGCCGAGCTTCGTTTACAGTCTGAGGGAGACGCACGCTGGAAACAAAACAATCTTCACAAACATGTCTAAGGATTTCCACACAGAGGAAGACTTGCATTTTTTTGCCCAGCCATATTTATTTGAACCCGAATACACGGACGCACCAGACACACACACACACACACACACACACACACACACACACCAGACACACGTCAGCAGCGTCTTACGTCAGCAGCGGCACTGAACGCGGATCCACAACAGAACCAGAATACACACACACACACACCAGACACACGTCAGCAGCGTCTTACGTCAGCGGCGGCACTGAACGCGGATCCACAACAGAACCAGAATACACACACACACACACACCAGACACACGTCAGCAGCGTCTTACGTCAGCAGCGGCACTGAACGCGGATCCACAACAGAACCAGAATACACACACACACACATACACACACCAGACACACGTCAGCAGCGTCTTACGTCAGCAGCGGCACTGAACGCGGATCCACAACAGAACCAGAATACACACACACACACATACACACACCAGACACACGTCAGCAGCGTCTTACGTCAGCAGCGGCACTGAACGCGGATCCACAACAGAACCAGAATACACACACACACACATACACACACCAGACACACGTCAGCAGCGTCTTACGTCAGCGGCGGCACTGAACGCGGATCCACAACAGAACCCAGTGTTTCCTCTGGGATTTTTTCCAGCCGTGGTGGCAGGCCCATTGCGCCAGGGGGAGGGGGCGTGGCCCATGAGTGATATTCCCATTGACAACGCCCCCTTATCCCAGGTGTTTAAACCTCCCAAGCATTATAACATGAATGGCGCCAATAAGAGCGGCAAAGCGATTATGCGCATCCCGTGCGCAGAATGATGCACTTGAAGCAACGCGAAATCACTGCGTGCAGGTGCAGCGCTTCGCATTGAAAAGTTCAAAGCACGAAGCGAAGAGATTATATCTATCTATGCTTAATGTATTATATCTATCTATGCTTAATGTATTATATCTATGCAACAGTTGATTGAGCCTTTTCTTTTAAAGAGCATATTGCAGGTAAAAAAAAAATCTAAATTAATATATAACCTTGTATGAAAATACCATATGAAAAGGTAATGCAGGATTTAAAATGTTTTAAAACGACATAAGGGCACTAATTTAGTAGATAAAGTGAGCGTTTCTTGGACTGCTCGTAAAAACGGCTTTTTTTTCAACATCGCGTCATTTTACGTCACGCTAGGGAGCCTCAGCCTCGCCTCAGTGCAGAGCAGGCTGGCATTCAGTGAGAGCGGCCGTGAGTCAGTGTGTTTTCGGTAGTTTTTGTATTTCAATCTTTCATCGTCATGGTAAATTATTGTGTTTGTGGGGGTTGCAAAAACTCCGGTCTGTCAGGACATCGAGTCCACAGGTTTCCATAACAAGAAAAAGGACGGTGCTGTATTCGTGCCTGCGGTGTGTGCAGGTGAAGAGACGGGATTTCTCTTCCGCATCGGCTTCGAGAACCGCGGTCGTGTGTAGCGTTCACTTCAGATCGTGTGTAGCGTTCACTTCAGATCGTGTGTAGCGTTCACTTCAGATCGGAGGATTATCATCCCGGCATATGATGGAGTTTAACATGGGATGCCGAAGCAAGAATATTGATCGTCGTCGTATACTGTACCAATGGCATCAAATAGTGTGATATAGGTAGTCATGCCCTAAATAGAGGCAACTTGTAATTGAAAAACAAAATTACTAGGTTGATTAAATATCCAAATCTTTAATTTTCTGTTTATGTTATAACCCAGATGAAAAATATGTTTTAAAAATGTACTTGAGTATGTTTTTAGTAACTTACAATAGAAATATACTCAAGTATAGTTTTTATACATTTAATAGTATACATCTACCCTAAACATACTAATGTCTGCTGGCCTGATATACGATGGTAATAATCTGTACAATATTGTGAGCACAGTGTATATCGTTAGCGAACGTGTATCTATAAGCACGTCTCTCACCAAGACACCTGTCCTGTTCTCCACTGGTTCTCCTCACACCACAACTCAATGTGTCTCTGACCGTTCTGTCTAACATTAATCCTGGCCTGTCCATACTCTCTTGGCACCATGGCAGGCTCATAATTGTATGGCTGTGGTCCGTCATACGAGTAAGTATTTCCTCAGCGTCCGAAATGCCATTGCGATCCATTGTTTTCCTGTTGTTTGAATCGACCGCTCTCCCGCCCGTTACGTCAGGCCCACCACACCCATTTTCAGACGCGGAAGTAAAATTCTCTCACAAAAACGACTCCAGAAGCTTATGTAGCGTATTTATAAGAGTATTTTAAAGAAAATCTAGTTCCTACATTATTTTTCTATACATTGACTCGTTGGGTCCTCTAACCTGCAATATGCCCTTTAACAGTTTTAAATTTCAGTTAACTTACAGTGAGCATGAAGAACAACTCATAGCGCTCTCTACTCTAGTGCTGTAGTAACAGACACCTGGGAGAAAGGAATATTATTTAGAAAGCGCTATAAACTCCAGCAAGATAAAGTAATTTTATGCAAACTATAGACCTTTAGCTACAAATAAAGTATAATAATGGGAACATTGATCTTGAAGAGAGTGTCGTCGTGTTACTGTCGTAACCGAACGTGACGTGCTGTTTGAATGCTGAATGAAGAATGACTGAGGAGAGATGAGTTTCTTATTTATACATTTTTACCTCACATTATGCTATTGAATGACTTTGGAAGTCTTGCAATATAGTGCGAAAACTTTATGGTGCTTTACAATGTTTTGTATGCCTTTAGTGGGGCTTAACAATAACACATACAATATCGGACCGAGAAGCTGCAGCCGTGGCGGGATGATTTTAGGTGTGGCGGCCCGCCACGGCAGAATGAATGTAGCGGAAACACTGGAACCAGAATACACACACACACACACACACACCAGACACACGTCAGCAGCGTCTTACGTCAGCAGCGGCACTGAACGCGGATCCACAACAGAACCCGAATACACACACACACACACACACGTCAGCAGTGTCTTACGTCAGCAGCGGCACTGAACGCGGATCCACAACAGAACCAGAATACACACACACACACACACACACTAGACACACGTCAGCAGCGTCTTAAGTCAGCGGCGTCACTAAACGCGGATCCACAACAGAATCAGAATACACACACACACACACACACGTCAGCAGTGTCTTACGTCAGCAGCGGCACTGAACGCGGATCCACAACAGAACCAGAATACACACACACACACACCAGACACACGTCAGCAGCGTCTTACGTCAGCGGCGGCACTGAACACGGATCCACAACAGAACCCGAATACACACACACACACACACACACACACACACACGTCAGCAGTGTCTTACGTCAGCAGCGGCACTGAACGCGGATCCACAACAGAACCAGAAGACAATACAATGCTGAATAAAGTCCTAGTTTTTGTTATTTTTGGACCAAAATGTATTTTCGATGCTTCAACACATTCTAACTAACCCACTGATGTCTTTATTTCCTTTCTGGACAAGGACAGTATACCGTACATACATTTTCAATGGAGGGACAGAAATCTCTCGGACTAAATCTAAAATATCTTAAACTGTGTCCCGAAGATGAACGGAGGTCTGACGGGCTTGGGACGACATGAGGGCGAGTCATTAATGACATCGTTTTCATTTTTGGGTGAACTAACCCTTTAACTGTGCTCGTGTCTCGGCAGTGTTGAAGGATTTGGTGCTGATGCCCGTCCACACAAAGCCTGAGGATTCAGTGAAGGAACTCGATGAACTGTACGACGTGTTTCAGGATGTCAAGAAGAAGTGGAAGACTGATGTAAAACATAATGCGCACCTATAATACCTTTATGACAATCTACCATTGGCTGATCCATTAGAGTCAATGTACTATATGTGACCCTGGATCACGAAACTAAATGCGCACGGGTATATTTGTGGCACAACAATACATTGTAAGGATTACAAAAATATTTGGGTATTAAGTAAAGATCATGTTCCATGAAGATATTTTGTAAATTTCTTACTGTAAATATATAAAACATTTATTTTTGTGAGTGGATACAGCACAATCTCGAACATAAATGGACAACTTTAAAAGCGATTTTCTCAATGTTTAGATTTTTTTGCAACATCAGATTCCAGATTTTCAAATAGTTGTATTTCGGCCAAATATTGTCCTATCCTAACAAACCATAGGCGACATCAATGGAAATCTTATTTATTCAATTTACAAAAATGTACCCATGTGACTGGTTTTGTGGTCCAAGCTCACATATTTTAGGCAATGAGAATTAAGCCACGCATTGTTGATTTTATAAAATGCTTACAACATAATACAAAGTTTGTAACATAAAACAAATACATATTTCAAACATATGCTAATCTTTTACAGAACATCATGATTTTGGGGGACTTCAATGCAGACGGTAGTTATGTGTCTGATAAAGAGATGAAAACAATCCGCATCCGCAGTGACAAAGACTTCCATTGGCTGATCAATGATGACGAGGACACCACAGCCAGCACACGCAACGACAACACTTACGACCGGTGAATAATTACACTGTACAATAGACATAAAGTAGGATATCATTGTTATTAATAGCACATGTTCACAGGATTGTGGTTTATGGAGACGATATGCTGGACGCTGTTGTTGCAAATTCTGCAAAACCATTCAACTTCCAGAAGGCCTTCAAACTGAAAGATGAGGAGGTAAACAATCTTTTTTTTATTTTTTTTATTTAAACTTTTACCACCAAACATGAATTATTACTAAATATTTAACTTACAGATTTTTTGAGGACTGGTTTAGTAAGTTCCTAAAACATATTGTATGTCTTCACAGGCACTGAAAGTGAGTGATCACTATCCAGTAGAGGTGGAACTGAAGAATAAACGTAAGACACACAATACATCAGCAAAATGACTCAAACTTACATAATGAAAAGAAACAATAACAAAAGACGTATGTGTTCAGGTTAATCAAAGAGGATTGAACATTTGGAGACATGACAAGTGAGACTGGAGAGCTGAATATAAAGATGGATCAGCTTGAACAAACACTTCAGCAATTGAGTGCAAGAATTTAAACTTGAAATGTTTGGATATTGTATAATTGTGTTGTCATGAGCTTTGCGAATTAAGCCATTAAACATCTGAAATTGAAATGTATACAAACTTTATTCCTTTAATGTGTTATTTAGAAGAGAAATATAAAGTGGCAAAAAAAAAAAAAATTTGACGTTGCCATTGTGGATCCAAATCATAAGTTGGTGTTTTGAACACTGAATCACATTCATTTCTTCCCAGACTTCTTGATTTCTCCTCAAGCTATGGAAAGAAAACAAAGGAGAAATGTTTGTTGACAAAAGCTTTATAGAAAGATTTTTCTACATTAGATGAATAAACTCATTTAAAACAGCATTTAAATGTCATATTAAGGAATGACAGGTTTGTTTTGTCTCTTACTTAAAGGTCCTTCCGAGCTGCTTTGGCTTTCAGTTGTTCCATTGCTTTCTGTTTCAAGGCTATGTCCTTCTGTAGTTTGTAAATAAAACAAGGAATGGGTGCGATTCAACAAGTAATTAAATGTACAAACCATTAGAGCAATCAAACTTTGACTGGAAGGTAAAATTCTTATTACTCTAAAAACGTGTAGCTTATCGGTCCACAAAAATGTTTAATACATAAATGTAGAGTTGATCAATTCTGCCCCTACCATCTGAATGTTTCTGCAGAAATGGAGACTCCTCAGACAACGTTTTCCCCTCAGAAGCAACATTTTCCCCATCTTTTATTGCACTATTTTGCTGCGCCCGTCCGATTTTTTTACTGTAGCCCATTTGTTTCAAAGCTCTCCGTGTTGTGCGTTCAGAGATGCTCTTTTGCACACCTTGGTTGTAACGTGTGGTTATTTGAGTGACTGTTGCCTTTCTGTCAGCTTGAACCAGTCTGGCCATTCTCCTCTGACCTCTGAGATCAACCAGGCTTTTTCTCCCACAGAACTGACGCTCACTGGATAGTTTCTCTTTTTCGGACCATTCTCTGTAAACCCTAGAGATGGTTGTGCGTGAGAATCCCAGTAAATCAGCAGTTTCGGAAACACTCTGACCAGCCCGTCTGGCACCGACAACCATACCACGTTCAAAGTTACTTAAATCCCCGTTTTTGCCCATTTTCTTCCGCTCACCGTGTTCGTTCGCGCGCGCACTCTCTTCTTCTTCTTCTTCTTCTTCTTCTTCTTCTTCTTCTTCTTTTCTATCATGGCGGATTGCAAGCAACTTAAGGTGCATACCGCCACCTACTGTTCATGAGTGTGTAGCAACATTGTTTTACATCTATTAAATTCTATTTTTTTAATTTTGTATTCTGAAGATAAATAAATAATGCTTTCCTTAATCTATAAATATCTTTTATATTTCCTTTATTTCCCAATAATCCTTTAAGACTCCCTTCTTGGCCTGTCCTTTCAACTACTCTTCTCAATTTCTCCCTTTCAGGTTCATATGTTTTACAGTTCATCAATACATGTTCTATATTTTCTATCTCTCTACATCCTTCACATTTATCATGCGCGCACTCTCCAGGCTCCGATTGGTTAAGAGGCAAGATCGACGTATCACGTGATGTTAAGATCCTCAGCTATCATTGGTTCGTGCGTCGTCATGTTTACGATTTTCGCCGAGTTTTGCCGAACTTACTTATTACGTTTTCATGAGGCAAATTTGTATTATTTACCAAGGGAAACTCACAGAATGGACTCCTTTTTGAGGAAAACATCCTAAAATAAAAGTCTATGTATCATCTTGGCTACTTTTAGCTCAGAGATAAGCTAATCAGAGCTGAAACTTAATGTTTCTCCTAATTTGTTTACAAAGATCATCTTCAAAATCCATTCGGTATATTTGATCTGTTGTGTTATGTCGACATTATAAACTACATAACTATAATCTTGAGAATGAAAGATTTTGTTTGATATATGGGTTGCTATGTTCATCAAACATGAACGATATTGGAAATATTCAAATTAATAAGTCATACATACCTTTGTATCGGTATATTCGTTGTCGTTACAGGGATTTAAACATTAAAATGTTACTATATGTAAAATGACATTTTTAAATTATGCTTTTTTGTGATATAAGTAGATATAAGCTTTGTAATGATACCACAATTGACTTTCAAGGTTTAATCAGGACTTTGAAATATTAAAGGACGGTCCTACTTACGTAATCCCAGACCCAGTACCAGGTGCTGACGTAAGACGCTGCTGACGTGTGTCTGGTGTGTGTATGTGTGTGTATTCTGGTTCTGTTGTGGATCCGCGTTCAGTGCCGCCGCTGACGTAAGACGCTGCTGACGTGTGTCTGGTGTGTGTGTGTGTGTGTGTGTGTATTCCGGTTCTGTTGTGGATCCGCGTTCAGTGACGCTGCTGACGTAAGACGCTGCTGACGTGTGTCTGGTGTGTGTGTGTGTATTCCGGTTCTGTTGTGGATCCGCGTTCAGTGACGCCGCTGACGTAAGACGCTGCTGACGTGTGTCTGGTGTGTGTGTCTGTGTGTGTGTGTGTGTATTCTGGTTCTGTTGTGGATCCGCGTTCAGTGCCGCCGCTGACGTAAGACGCTGCTGACGTGTGTCTGGTGTGTGTGTGTGTGTGTGTGTATTCTGGTTCTGTTGTGGATCCGCGTTCAGTGCCGCTGCTGACGTAAGACGCTGCTGACGTGTGTGTGTGTGTGTGTGTGTATTCTGGTTCTGTTGTGGATCCGCGTTCAGTGCCGCCGCTGACGTAAGACACTGCTGACGTGTGTCTGGTGTGTGTGTGTGTGTGTGTGTGTATTCTGGTTCTGTTGTGGATCCGCGTTCAGTGACGCTGCTGACGTAAGACGCTGCTGACGTGTGTCTGGTGTGTGTGTGTGTATTCCGGTTCTGTTGTGGATCCGCGTTCAGTGCCGCCGCTGACGTAAGACGCTGCTGACGTGTGTCTGGTGTGTGTGTCTGTGTGTGTATTCTGGTTCTGTTGTGGATCCGCGTTCAGTGACGCTGCTGACGTAAGACGCTGCTGACGTGTGTCTGGTGTGTGTGTGTGTATTCCGGTTCTGTTGTGGATCCGCGTTCAGTGCCGCTGCTGACGTAAGACGCTGCTGACGTGTGTGTGTGTGTGTGTATTCCGGTTCTGTTGTGGATCCGCGTTCAGTGCCGCCGCTGACGTAAGACGCTGCTGACGTGTGTCTGGTGTGTGTGTGTGTATTCTGGTTCTGTTGTGGATCCGCGTTCAGTGCCGCTGCTGACGTAAGACGCTGCTGACGTGTGTCTGGTGTGTGTGTGTGTGTGTGTATTCCGGTTCTGTTGTGGATCCGCGTTCAGTGCCGCCGCTGACGTAAGACGCTGCTGACGTGTGTCTGGTGTGTGTGTGTGTGTGTGTATTCTGGTTCTGTTGTGGATCCGCGTTCAGTGCCGCCGCTGACGTAAGACGCTGCTGACGTGTGTCTGGTGTGTGTGTGTGTGTGTGTGACGTAAGACGCTGCTGACGTGTGTCTGGTGCGCCGAGCTTCGTTTACAGTCTGAGGGAGACGCACGCTGGAAACAAAACAATCTTCACAAACATGTCTAAGGATTTCCACACAGAGGAAGACTTGCATTTTTTTGCCCAGCCATATTTATTTGAACCCAAATACACGGACACACCAGATACACGTCAGCAGCGTCTTACGTCACACACACACACACACACACACACACACCAGATACACGTCAGCAGCGTCTTACGTCAGCGGCGGCACTGAACGCGGATCCACAACAGAATCAGAATACACACACACACACACACACACACACACCAGACACACGTCAGCAGCGTCTTACGTCAGCAGCGGCACTGAACGCGGATCCACAACAGAACCGGAAGACAATACAATGCTGAATAAAGTCCAAGTTTTTGTTATTTTTGGAGCAAAATGTATTTTCGATGCTTTCGACACATTCTAACTAACCCACTGATGTCACATGGACTACTTTGATGATGTCTTTATTTCCTTTCTGGACAAGGACAGTATACCGTACATACATTTACAATGGAGGGACAGAAATCTCTCGGACTAAATCTAAAATATCTTAAACTGTGTCCTGAAGATGAACGGAGGTCTGACGGGCTTGGGACGACATGAGGGCGAGTCATTAATGACATCGTTTTCATTTTTGGGTGAACTAACCCTTTAACTGTGCTCGTGTCTCGGCAGTGTTGAAGGATTTGGTGCTGATGCCCGTCCACACAAAGCCTGAGGATTCAGTGAAGGAACTCGATGAACTGTACGACGTGTTTCAGGATGTCAAGAAGAAGTGGAAGACTGATGTAAAACATAATGCGCACCTATAATACCTTTATGACAATCTACCATTGGCTGATCCATTAGAGTCAATGTACTATATGTGACCCTGGATCACGAAACTAAACGCGCACGGGTATATTTGTGGCACAACAATACATTGTAAGGATTACAAAAATATTTGGGTATTAAGTAAAGATCATGTTCCATGAAGATATTTTGTAAATTTCTTACTGTAAATATATAAAACATTTATTTTTGTGAGTGGATACAGCACAATCTCGAACATAAATGGACAACTTTAAAAGCGATTTTCTCAATGTTTAGATTTTTTTGCAACATCAGATTCCAGATTTTCAAATAGTTGTATTTCGGCCAAATATTGTCCTATCCTAACAAACCATAGGCGACATCAATGAAAATCTTATTTATTCAATTTACAAAAATGTACCCATGTGACTGGTTTTGTGGTCCAAGCTCACATATTTTAGGCAATGAGAATTAAGCCACGCATTGTTGATTTTATAAAATGCTTACAACATAATACAAAGTTTGTAACATAAAACAAATACATATTTCAAACATATGCTAATCTTTTACAGAACATCATGATTTTGGGGGACTTCAATGCAGACGGTAGTTATGTGTCTGATAAAGAGATGAAAACAATCCGCATCCGCAGTGACAAAGACTTCCATTGGCTGATCAATGATGACGAGGACACCACAGCCAGCACACGCAACGACAACACTTACGACCGGTGAATAATTACACTGTACAATAGACATAAAGTAGGATATCATTGTTATTAATAGCACATGTTCACAGGATTGTGGTTTATGGAGACGATATGCTGAACGCTGTTGTTGCAAATTCTGCAAAACCATTCAACTTCCAGAAGGCCTTCAAACTGAAAGATGAGGAGGTAAACAATCATTTTTTATTTTTTTTTATTTAAACTTATACCACCAAACATGAATTATTACTATATATTTAACTTACAGATTTTTGGAGGACTGGTTTAGTAAGTTCCTAAAACATATTGTATGTCTTCACAGGCACTGAAAGTGAGTGATCACTATCCAGTAGAGGTGGAACTGAAGAATAAACGTAAGACACACAATACATCAGCAAAATGACTCAAACTTACATAATGAAAAGAAACAATAACAAAAGACGTGTGTGTTCAGGTTAATCAAAGAGGATTGAACATTTGGAGACATGACAAGTGAGACTGGAGAGCTGAATATAAAGATGGATCAGCTTGAACAAACACTTCAGCAATTGAGTGCAAGAATTTAAACTTGAAATGTTTGGATATTGTATAATTGTGTTGTCATGAGCTTTGCGAATTAAGCCATTAAACATCTGAAATTGAAATTTATACAAACTTTATTCCTTTAATGTGTTATTTACAAGATAAATATAAAGTGGCAACAAAAAATAATAATAATTTTGACGTTGCCATTGTGGATCCAAATCATAAGTTGGTGTTTTGAACACTAAATCACATTCATTTCTTCCCAGACTTCTTGATTTCTCCTCAAGCTATGGGGAAAAAACAAAGGAGAAATGTTTGTTGACAAAAACTGTATAGAAAGATTTTTCAACATTAGATGAATAAACTCATTTAAAACAGCATTTAAATGTCATATTAAGGAATGACAGGTTTGTTTTGTCTCTTACTTAAAGGTCCTTCCGAGCGGCTTTGGCTTTCAGTTGTTCCATTGCTTTCTGTTTCAAGGCTATGTCCTTCTGTAGTTTGTAAATAAAACAAGGAATGGGTGCGATTCATCAAGTAATTAAATGTACAAACCATTAGAGCAATCAAACTTTGACTGAAAGGTAAAATTCTGATTACTCTAAAAACGTGTAGCTTATCGGTCCACAAAAATGTTTAATACATAAATGTAGAGTTGATCAATTCTGCCCCTACCATCTGAATGTTTCTGCAGAAATGGAGACTCCTCAGACAACGTTTTCCCCTCAGAAGCAACATTTTCCCCATCTTTTATTGCACTATTTTGCTGCGCCCATCCGAATTTTTTACTGTAGCCCATTTGCTTCAAAGCTCTCCGTGTTGTGCGTTCAGAGATGCTCTTTTGCACACCTTGGTTGTAACGTGTGGTTATTTGAGTGACTGTTGCCTTTCTGTCAGCTTGAACCAGTCTGGCCATTCTCCTCTGACCTCTGGGATCAACCAGGCTTTTTCTCCCACAGAACTGACGCTCACTGGATAGTTTCTCTTTTTCGGACCATTCTCTGTAAACCCTAGAGATGGTTGTGCGTGAGAATCCCAGTAAATCAGCAGTTTCGGAAACACTCTGACCAGCCCGTCTGGCACCGACAACCATACCACGTTCAAAGTTACTTAAATCCCCGTTTTTGCCCATTTTCTTCCGCTCACCGTGTTCTTGTGCGCGCGCCTCATTTATCGCGCGGGTGCGCGCGCAAACTCACAGGCTCCGATTGGTTAAGAGGCAAGATCGACGTATCACGTGATGTTAAGATCCTCAGCTATCATTGGTTCGTGCGTCGTAATGTTGACGATCTTCGCCGAGTTTTGCCGAACTTACTTATTACGTATTCATGAGGCAAATTTGTATTATTTACCAAGGGGAACTCACAGAATGGACTCCTTTTTGAGGAAAACATCCTAAAATAAAAGTCTATGTATCATCTTGGCTACTTTTAGCTCAGAGATAAGCTAATCAGAGCTGAAACTTAATGTTTCTCCTAATTTGTTTACAAAGATCATCTTCAAAATCCACTCGGTATATTTGATCTGTTGTGTTATGTCGACATTATAAACTACATAACTATAATCTTGAGAATGAAAGATTTTGTTTAATATATGGGTTGCTATGTTCATCAAACATGAACGATATTGGAAATATTCAAATTAATAAGTCATACATACCTTTGTATCGGTATATTCGTTGTCGTTACAGGAATTTAAACATTAAAATGTTACTATATGTAAAATTAAATTTTTAAATTATGCTTTTTTGTGATATAAGTAGATATAAGCTTTGTAATGATACCACAATTGACTTTCAAGGTTTAATCAGGACTTTGAAATATTAAAGGACGGTCCTACTTACGTAATCCCAGACCCAGTACCAGGTGCTGACGTAAGACGCTGCTGACGTGTGTCTGGTGTGTGTATGTGTGTGTGTGTGTATTCTGGTTCTGTTGTGGATCCGCGTTCAGTGCCGCCGCTGACGTAAGACGCTGCTGACGTGTGTCTGGTGTGTGTGTGTGTGTGTGTGTATTCCGGTTCTGTTGTGGATCCGCGTTCAGTGACGCTGCTGACGTAAGACGCTGCTGACGTGTGTCTGGTGTGTGTGTGTGTGTGTGTATTCTGGTTCTGTTGTGGATCCGCGTTCAGTGCTGCTGCTGACGTGTGTCTGGTGTGTGTGTGTGTGTGTGTATTCCGGTTCTGTTGTGGATCCGCGTTCAGTGACGCTGCTGACGTAAGACGCTGCTGACGTGTGTCTGGTGTGTGTGTCTGTGTGTGTGTGTGTGTGTGTATTCTGGTTCTGTTGTGGATCCGCGTTCAGTGCCGCCGCTGACGTAAGACGCTGCTGACGTGTGTCTGGTGTGTGTGTGTGTGTGTATTCTGGTTCTGTTGTGGATCCGCGTTCAGTGCCGCTGCTGACGTAAGACGCTGCTGACGTGTGTCTGGTGTGTGTGTGTGTGTGTATTCCGGTTCTGTTGTGGATCCGCGTTCAGTGCCGCCGCTGACGTAAGACGCTGCTGACGTGTGTCTGGTGTGTGTGTGTGTGTGTGTGTGTGTGTGTGTGTATTCCGGTTCTGTTGTGGATCCGCGTTCAGTGACGCTGCTGACGTGTGTCTGGTGTGTGTGTGTGTGTGTGTGTGTGTGTATTCCGGTTCTGTTGTGGATCCGCGTTCAGTGCCGCCGCTGACGTAAGACGCTGCTGACGTGTGTCTGGTGTGTGTGTGTGTGTGTGTTTATTTTGGTTCTGTTGTGGATCCGCGTTCAGTGCCGCCGCTGACGTAAGACGCTGCTGACGTGTGTCTGGTGTGTGTGTGTGTGTGTCTGGTGCGCCGAGCTTCGTTTACAGTCTGAGGGAGACGCACGCTGGAAACAAAACAATCTTCCCAAACATGTCTAAGGATTTCCACACAGAGGAAGACTTGCATTTTTTTGCCCAGCCATATTTATTTGAACCCAAATACACGGACGCACCAGACACACACACACACACACACACACACACACACACCAGATACACGTCAGCAGCGTCTTATGTCACACACACACACACACACACACACACACCAGACACACGTCAGCAGCGGCACTGAACGCGGATCCACAACAGAACCGGAAGACAATATAATACTGAATAAAGTCCAAGTTTTTGTTATTTTTGGAGCAAAATGTATTTCCGATGCTTCAACACATTCTAACTAACCCACTGATGTCACATGGACTACTTTGATGATGTCTTTATTTCCTTTCTGGACAAGGACAGTATACCGTACATACATTTTCAATGGAGGGACAGAAATCTCTCGGACTAAATCTAAAATATCTTAAACTGTGTTCCCGAAGATGAACGGAGGTCTGACGGGCTTGGAGCGACATGAGGGCGAGTCATTAATGACATCATTTTCATTTTTGGGTGAACTAACCCTTTAACTGTGCTCGTGTCTCGGCAGTGTTGAAGGATTTGGTGCTGATGCCCGTCCACACAAAGCCTGAGGATTCAGTGAAGGAACTCGATGAACTGTACGACGTGTTTCAGGATGTCAAGAAGAAGTGGAAGACTGATGTAAAACATAATGCGCACCTATAATACCTTTATGACAATCTACCATTGGCTGATCCATTAGAGTCAATGTACTATATGTGACCCTGGATCACGAAACTAAACGCGCACGGGTATATTTGTGGCACAACAATACATTGTAAGGATTACAAAAATATTTGGGTATTAAGTAAAGATCATGTTCCATGAAGATATTTTGTAAATTTCTTACTGTAAATACATAAAACATTTATTTTTGTGGGTGGATACAGCACAATCTCGAACATAAATGGACAACTTTAAAGGCGATTTTCTCAATGTTTAGATTTTTTTGCAACATCAGATTCCAGATTTTCAAATAGTTGTATTTCGGCCAAATATTGTCCTATCCTAACAAACCATAGGCGACATCAATGGAAATCTTATTTATTCAATTTACAAAAATGTACCCATGTGACTGGTTTTGTGGTCCAAGCTCACATATTTTAGGCAATGAGAATTAAGCCACGCATTGTTGATTTTATAAAATGCTTACAACATAATACAAAGTTTGTAACATAAAACAAATACATATTTCAAACATATGCTAATCTTTTACAGAACATCATGATTTTGGGGGACTTCAATGCAGACGGTAGTTATGTGTCTGATAAAGAGATGAAAACAATCCGCATCCGCAGTGACAAAGACTTCCATTGGCTGATCAAGGATGACGAGGACACCACAGCCAGCACACGCAACGACAACACTTACGACCGGTGAATAATTACACTGTACAATAGACATAAAGTAGGATATCATTGTTATTAATAGCACATGTTCACAGGATTGTGGTTTATGGAGACGATATGCTGGACGCTGTTGTTGCAAATTCTGCAAAACCATTCAACTTCCAGAAGGCCTTCAAACTGAAAGATGAGGAGGTAAACAATCATTTTTTTTATTTTTTTATTTAAACTTATACCACCAAACATGAATTATTACTATATATTTAACTTACAGATTTTTTGAGGACTGGTTTAGTAAGTTCCTAAAACAGATTTAATGTCTTCACAGGCACTGAAAGTGAGTGACCACTATCCAGTAGAGGTGGAACTGAAGAATAAACGTAAGACACACAATACATCAGCAAAATGACTCAAACTTACATAATGAAAAGAAACAATAACAAAAGACGTGTGTGTTCAGGTTAATCAAAGAGGATTGAACATTTGGAGACATGACAAGTGAGACTGGAGAGCTGAATATAAAGATGGATCAGCTTGAACAAACACTTCAGCAATTGAGTGCAAGAATTTAAACTTGAAATGTTTGGATATTGTATAATTGTGTTGTCATGAGCTTTGCGAATTAAGCCATTAAACATCTGAAATTGAAATTTATACAAACTTTATTCCTTTAATGTGTTATTTACAAGAGAAATATAAAGTGGCAACAAAAAATAATAATAATTTTGACGTTGCCATTGTGGATCCAAATCATAAGTTGGTGTTTTGAACACTGAATCACATTCATTTCTTCACAGACTTCTTGATTTCTCCTCAAGCTATGGGGAAAAAACAAAGGAGAAATGTTTGTTGACAAAAACTTTATAGAAAGATTTTTCTACATTAGATGAATAAACTCATTTAAAACAGCATTTAAATGTCATATTAAGGAATGACAGGTTTGTTTTGTCTCTTACTTAAAGGTCCTTCCGAGCGGCTTTGGCTTTCAGTTGTTCCATTGCTTTCTGTTTCAAGGCTATGTCCTTCTGTAGTTTGTAAATAAAACAAGGAATGGGTGCGATTCATCAAGTAATTAAATGTACAAACCATTAGAGCAATCAAACTTTGACTGAAAGGTAAAATTCTGATTACTCTAAAAACGTGTAGCTTATCGGTCCACAAAAATGTTTAATACATAAATGTAGAGTTGATCAATTCTGCCCCTACCATCTGAATGTTTCTGCAGAAATGGAGACTCCTCAGACAACGTTTTCCCCTCAGAAGCAACATTTTCCCCATCTTTTATTGCACTATTTTGCTGCGCCCATCCGATTTTTTTACTGTAGCCCATTTGCTTCAAAGCTCTCCGTGTTGTGCGTTCAGAGATGCTCTTTTGCACACCTTGGTTGTAACGTGTGGTTATTTGAGTGACTGTTGCCTTTCTGTCAGCTTGAACCAGTCTGGCCATTCTCCTCTGACCTCTGGGATCAACCAGGCTTTTTCTCCCACAGAACTGACGCTCACTGGATAGTTTCTCTTTTTCGGACCATTCTCTGTAAACCCTAGAGATGGTTGTGCGTGAGAATCCCAGTAAATCAGCAGTTTCGGAAACACTCTGACCAGCCCGTCTGGCACCGACAACCATACCACGTTCAAAGTTACTTAAATCCCCGTTTTTGCCCATTTTCTTCCGCTCACCGTGTTCGTGCGCGCGCGCCTCATTTATCGCGCGGGTGCGCGCGCAAACTCACAGGCTCCGATTGGTTAAGAGGCAAGATCGACGTATCACGTGATGTTAAGATCCTCAGCTATCATTGGTTCGTGCGTCGTAATGTTGACGATCTTCGCCGAGTTTTGCCGAACTTACTTATTACGTATTCATGAGGCAAATTTGTATTATTTACCAAGGGGAACTCACAGAATGGACTCCTTTTTGAGGAAAACATCCTAAAATAAAAGTCTATGTATCATCTTGGCTACTTTTAGCTCAGAGATAAGCTAATCAGAGCTGAAACTTAATGTTTCTCCTAATTTGTTTACAAAGATCAACTTCAAAATGGTATATTTGATCTGTTGTGTTATGTCGACATTATAAACTACATAACTATAATCTTGAGAATGAAAGATTTTGTTTAATATATGGGTTGCTATGTTCATCAAACATGAAAGATATTGGAAATATTCAAATTAATAGTCATACATACCTTTGTATTGGTATATTCGTTGTCGTTACAGGAATTTAAACATTCAAATGTTACTATATGTAAAATTAAAATTTAAAATTATGTTTTTGTGTGATATAAGTAGATATAAGCTTTGTAATGATACCACAATTGACTTTCAAGGTTTAATCAGGACTTTGAAATATTAAAGGACGGTCCTAATTACGTAATCCCAGACCCAGTACCAGGTTTACAAACTTAATCACACTTAACATAAAGACACGAGTGATTACTGTGCATTTAAATAAACAAAGTTTTTTAATTTTTTGAGGACTGGTTTAGTAAGTTCCTAAAACAGATTTAATGTCTTCACAGGCACTGAAAGTGAGTGATCACTATCCAGTAGAGGTGGAACTGAAGAATAAACGTAAGACACACAATACATCAGCAAAATAACTAAAACTACATAATGAAAAGAAACAATAACAAAAGACGTGTGTGTGTTCAGGTTAATCAAAGAGAATTGAACATTTGGAGACGTGAAAAGTGAGACTGGAGATCTGAATATAAAGATGGATCAGCTTGAACAAACACTTTAGAAATTTAGTCGTTTACATGAGAATTTAAACTTGAAATGTTAGGACATTGTATTGTTTAGTCATGAGCTTTGAATATTTTTAAAAAAAATCAAAGACATTAAAATCAGAAATTTTAATTTACAGTCATCACAAACTTTATTCCTTTAACGTCGTTTTCTTTACATGAGAAATATAAAGCAACTAAAAAAATCATTTGACATCGCTATTGTGGACTTAAATCATAAGTTGATGGTATGAACAGCAAGCAAATATACAATGAAACACTCATTTCTTCCCAGACTTCTTGATGCCACCTCCAGCTGTGGAATGAAATCAAAGGAGAAACTTTAAAGAAATATTTTCTACATTACATTAATAAACAAAAAACTGCATTTAAATAAGAAAGAATGACGGGTGGCTTCATTTGTCTCTTACTTAAAGGTCCTTTTCCAGCGGCCTTGGCTTTCAATTGTTCCATTGCTTTCTGATCCTCTTTCTGTTTCTGTTTGAAAGCCATGTCCTCCTGTAGTTTGTAAATAAACCATAAGATGAGTGTGTGCAATTCAACAGGTCAAGAAATGTACAAACCATTATTTAAAAATGTTCAGACTTTGACTGGCAAATACAGTTCTGTAGACAACAAAAGTCTTAAAGCAACACCGAGTAACTTTTCCTCAGCGGTCGCCCGACAGGTTGGAAGTGGAATTGTCCATTACCGCTGTCGTAAATAATTTAGCCTACCGAAGCTTACTGTCGCACACACGCTCGCTGTTTATCCAGCACCGGCTTTGGAATGAACGATGTCCACAGACAAGGTAGAGTATGTTGCATAATTTCATCAAAGTATGATGTATTGCAACATCAGAAAAACAAAATAATGACTATTGCAACACTTGACGTAAAGCAAGTCAAATTTGTAGTTTTCCTGTCTCATTAGAACTACAGAAAAGTGACCCAATCTGGCAATCTTACATAGCGTGGTTATACGCTGATTTCACGCAGCCGCCATTTTGAAATGGCTCCGGTGGGAAGAAAACCGGAAGTGCCGTCTTTATTCATGGGAGAGTCGCGAATGCGATGGCGTATTGTTGTGTTTAATGTAGAAATTAGTTATTCTAAAAATGTACATACATTTCTTTCATACTTTAGACTATATACAGTGAAATTCATTTATAAATAAAATTATTTTTTTATATATAATTCAGAACGACTTAATGAACCACTGAAACAATTTTTTCTTACTTAGTGTTGCTTTAAATTGCATATATGTAGGTCCAAGAAATCTAAATTGTATCGGGGAACATGCTCCCGAACCACCTCACATTTTAATGCTCGTGTCTGTGGGTGTGGTAATGTGGACTGGTGTGGCTACAGTGCCAGAGTTGAATTATTGTGCCAGTCCGCCCCTCTCTGTAGTCATTAGTTTACTCTAAAGGCAGCTGATCTGTCCAGTTCACAAACCATAATCTCAGTGTTTATGTATAAACACTTCAACTGAAACCTCACTGTACGACTGAACTCACATCATCCACATCCTTCGACTGCTTCTTAGGAGCCTTGAGGGGTTTCTTTTTACCTCCTGCATAAAGAATAAAACATTTTTAATATTTGAAACCATAATAACATGATCAAAAATAAACTAAAAAAATATATATATACATTGTAATAAGATTTTTTTTTTTTTTTTAAGTATAACAATAAAAGAAAGGCCCGATATTTGTTCATTAAAATGCAGTGAAATGTCTTAATACAGATAAAGCAGATATCATCGTGTAACGTTACAACAAAAAAAACAAAAAGATTAAAAACAATCGACGTTTACAATCTATAAAGACCGGGCATTGGAATCTGAAAATTGCGTTTCTATTACCTACGACGTCGTACACAATCAAACTGTCATGTTTATGGGTTTTATTTAGATTAATTTTTTACCTTCTCTTCCAGACATGTTGCTCAGATTATTTAGCTAATGCTTTTTTCCGCGCTGTCAGGACCCCAGCTGTTACCCGGATGTAGTGCGCCCGTCTTGTGCCTGAGAGAGAAGAGAGTCTGATTCAATTCGGCGAATCGATTCTTTAGGTTGGTTCGTGTAACTGAACTGGTTCAAAAACTATTTTGATTCGTTTGAGTCGTAGTGTTCCCAGAAGATTAGATGTTGCGTTGTTTATGAACCCATCCCAACATGTCAGTCTCACAGTTGTGTGCCAAACGAACATAAAATACGTATATTTTTAATGGATTGATAATGCAATCGAGTGACTTACAGATGCTTTTAGAATCGGTTCAACTGGATCATTAAAAAATGAATCTGTTCAAAAGAACACCAGCTACTGCCTGAAAGAAATGCGCTCATGCAGCAAGATGACATTTCAGGAAATTTGACAGGAGGTATTTTATGTACTATAACTACAGTCTTCTGTAAACATGAGGAAATAGGGACCCGAGCAGAAAGGACGGAGAATCGCTGGTGCGTTTTGTTTGTTTATGAATTCATATATACAGTTAAAACTATAAACATTATTTACCGAGATTAGTCTTTTCATTCATTAGATTGACATGTATGTATGTAAATATAACAGCGTCTTAGTTACATTATACACATTTTTACTGTGTAATTAACTTTTGAATCACAAACATAGAAACTTTATTTTATATGTTGTTGTGTAACTGACCTTAGGACTTTATATAGAAGCTCTTTCAAATATACAAATTGAAGCCCAAATTTATCAGTCATATTTTATCATTGTTAACATGTCTATATTATGTATTTACTCCCAATATAGTGTGTTTTTGTTTTATCCATTCATTTAGCCTAGTGCAAATGCAAATTAAGTTCATTTTCGAGCTAGAAAATATCATTATTATTATTTTAGGAACACTGATTGCACCTTGTGGATAATTTCATGTAGTCAATGTATTTATTCTTGCAGGTATTATATTTGACGTGTGTAATATCCCACATATGAGGCTCTTCAATGAGGTTCAGAGGGAAAACTGTGTTTACAAGCAGCTACGTCTCCACATGTCTCTACCGACACCAGCTGTCTGTCCCGGTCCAGTGGAACCTCCACAGAACTTATTGCACACAGCAACAAAGCCCGAAAGATGAGCCGAATAAAATGACGTCTGTGAAAGAGCGCACAGCATCTGCGTTGACGTATGCTGGAGATCTGGGGAAACAATGGGGCCGAAATTTGGTGAAAACCACTACAGTGACCGTCAACTACTGGTGGGAGCGCTATGAAGAGTTTGTCGGGCTTAATGAAGTCCGAGATGCTCAGTCTAATGTCACAGAGGTATGACTCAAAAAATGATGCATTTTTCACTCATGGATTCATTTATATGTCAATGTGAATTATGTAGCCTATTGCTTTCAGGCTGAAAAGGCCTTCATGATCGCCAGAGGAATCGTCAGAGAAGCGCACACCAGCCTGGAGGCTCTACAGGTCCGGCTGAAGGAAGTGAGGGACCGTTTGGACCGCGTGTCTCGTGAAGAGGCACATTACTTGGAGTTAGCCACTCTCGAACACAAGCTACTGCAGGTGAGGTGACCTAGTAATGTACAGTAACGCATTCATTCCTTTAAAGGGGTGGTTGATTATGATTTCACTTTTCTAACTTTAGTTAGTGTGTAATGTTGCTGTTTGAGCATAAACAACATCTGCAAAGTTACAACGCTCAAAGTTCAAAGCAAAAGGAGATATTTGCTTTTAAAGAAATTGTTTTTTAAGGACTACAACAAACGACTGGTAGAGACTACACAACATTCCTCCCGGGTTAGTGACATCACTAACCCTAAAATTTACATAAACCCGCCCCCGGGAACACGGTTTATAGATTATCAAGACAGAATATGCTAATAAGTGACTACAAGATAACTACACATAAGCTACATAAATTCATCAACTAACCATTCAGAAATTTTGTCACTTCTTCTTGAGTCTCTCCATCTTTCTGACTCTGGTTTGAACATAAAAGGCTAAAAGTTTTTGAAATTGTCATGTAAAGTTTTTGAAGCTCCGCCCCCTGTGCTGGGAGAAGCAGCTCATTTGCATTTAAAGAGACAGACACAAAACGAGGCGTTTTTGTTCACCCTCAAAAAGTGACAACTTTAACATGCTATATAAAAATATCTGTGGGGTATTTTGAGCTAAAACGTAACATACACACTCTGGGGACATCAGAGATTTATTTTACATCTTGTGAAAAGGGCATTATACCGCCCCTTTAAAAAATAAGTCTGTTGTTGAAATAAGTCTCTTCTGCTCATCAAACCTGCATTTATTTGATCAAAAATACAGAAAAAACACTAATATTGTGAAATAGTATTCCAATTTAAAATAATGGTTTTCTATTTTAATATACTTTAAAATAGAGTTTATTTCTGTGATTCAAAGCTGAATTTTCAGCATCATTACTCCAGTCTTCAGTGTCACATGATCCTTCAGAAATGAAAACAGTTGTGCTGCTTAATATTTTTTTATAACCTCTGAAACTTTTTTTAGGATTCTTTGATGAAGAAATTAAAAAAAAAAAAGGACAGCATTCATTTTAAATAGAATTATTTTGTAACAATATACAGTACTGTTCAAACATTTGCGGTCAGTAGTTAATACTTTTATTCAGCAAGGATGTGTTAAATTGAAAGAAAAGTGACATTAAAGATTTACATTGTTAGAAAAGATTTCTATTTTGAAGAAATGCTTTTTAACTTTTTATTTATAAAAAATCCTGAAAAAAGTATCACAGTTTCCAAAAAAATAGTATAAAATCATCATATTAGAATGCTTTCTGAAGGATCATGTGACACTGAAGACTGGAGTAATGATGCTGAAAATTCAGCTTTGATCACAGGAATAAACTCTATTTTAAAGTATATTAAAGTAGAAATCCATTATTGTAATAATATTTCACAATATTACAGTTTTTTCTGTATTTTCGATCAAATAAATGCAGGTTTGATGAGCATAAGAGGCTTCTTTCAAAAACGTTCAAATTAGTAATGTTTCTAATCTTTTGACCGGTACTGTATTGATTGCACCTTCCCTTTAACTTTTTTATCGTTTGCAGGAAGAACGGCGCTTCAGAACGGCGTATGAGAACGCAGAAGGCGCCGAGCGAGAGAAGTTCGCGCTCTTCTCGGCTGCGGTCCGAGCAAGCCACGAAAAAGAAAGGACCAGGGCCGAACGTACCAAAAACTGGTCCGTAATTGGTTCGGTGTTGGGCGCCGTCATTGGTGTGATGGGCTCCACTTATATAAACCGGGTACGTTTGCAGGAACTCAAGAGCTTGTTGCTGGAGGCCCAGAAGGGGCCGGTGAGTCTTCAGGAAGCCATTAAGGTCCAGGCCAGCATGCATAAAATGCAACAAGACGAACTCAGCGACCTCATCGACTCCCTCAGGGTGAGTGCGAAAGGAGGCGTGGAAGATACGAAAACAGTCAAGCAAACATTCGTCCCGCCAGCGACTGCCATCGTCCCAACCTCAGCATCCAGTGCCTCAGAAGAAGCGCTTCAAGAGATTCTCCAACACAGCCAACGAGCCCGAGGGCTCATGGAGAGCCTGAAGCCACAGCTGGAGCAGCTGGAGGAGGGCATCGGGAAGGTCGGGACGGAGATACAAGCGGTGAAGACCACCCTGCAGTCTCGGCCCTTGGAGAGGCCGGTCATTCAAACACGAGACACTCAGCTGTTTGTCTGCGACACAGAGATAGTCGTTCAAGGCCTCGGTCACACTGAGAAAAGACTGGAGGCGCACATCAACAAAACGAGTCTGTACAATACAGTCCTGACCTGTGCTGCGTTCGCTGTGACTGTGCCAGTTCTGTACATTATGTTGAGAGGTACTTGAAAAGTGTGCAGGCAATGTGCAGGCACTTTAGGGGCCAACACACTATGATAATAATGTAACTAAAGAGTACAATTATTGCTCACGGTTGTGAAAGATTAAATATTGTCAATACTAAGAATCAATGTTTTATGTTCATTCTTTGTTATTCTTTCTTAATGCTACATTGGTGGTGGTTGAGGAGATTCTCCCTTCTATGTGAAGCGCTTTGAGTGCCCAAAGCGCTATATAAATGTAATGAATTATTTTTTAAACTGTAAAAATCGAGTTAGTTTTATTGTAAACTTGTAAAATATGGACTTAAATGTATTAACTGTGGACTAAAATACCCACCTGAGGAGTCACAGAGGCTCTTGTGTGACTCCTCACTGTTGATCCAATTGCTTATTTTGAAGCAAAATGTGATCGTTCACTGTCAAATTGTGCTTTGTCTAGTTTTATTTTTCTAACGATCCTAATATGTCTGTCCCTTTCCACGCGTCGAACCAATGAGCGTTCAGATCAGAGTTACGCAGTTGCCAACGGACCAATCACAGTGCTCTGACTCTCTTCCTCAATTAATATTCATAGCGTTTCTCGCGCGCTTAGTGATCACGTGGATAATTTCGCGCGAAAAGTCAGTCTTCCCGGGAAAAACTAGTCTTCAGTCGAGCTGCTGTTTAAGACGGACGTGAGAACATGGCGGTGAGTGTGTTTTGTATATCATCTAACGTTATTTATATGTAAACAAATCATTTAAGCCATAGTTTAAATGTGTTTTAAAGGTTTTGACTTTTCCAAACGTGTCCGTGATTATGTGTGAAATGTGCATGACACATACAAGTATTATTTAGTAGGTCGATAATGCAATGTAATGATCTAGATTTAACAGTAAACTCGATATAATATACAAACTCGAACAAATGTGCGTTTACATTTGCACAAAAGTCATTTTAATTCGAGTTTTGCATATTTATTTTTCTGTAACTGTCAAATCATTGAAATTAGGCCTGTTAAAAAGCCGACCAGAATTATACAGACACACACAAAAAAACATTGCTTGTTTTTAACTGAAAAGCTCCTTCACTGACATGTTGAATATTTTAAGCTATTGTGTTGTAAAGGGTTAAGCCAGTCTTAAAAAAGGTCCCACGTGGGTTAAACTAGATTCTTTGTGTAACTTGTGGTTTCAAGTGAGTGTGTGTTCTTGGGTAGGATGATAGCAGAGCATCAGGTTTTTTTTTTAAGTGTTGTGCTTAAGTTAGTTTCAGTATTAATACCTCAGCCTGATCTAGTTACACTTGTGCATTTTAAGTCACTTTCAGTCTGTCCTTTCACATCCAATTCAAGTGAAAAGATTTTAGTTTTATGTAACACTGACATTTTTTTGCTTCAAAACAGGATTCCTCCGAGTCGTTTCAGATGGCCACCAGCCCCACGCGTGGCTCCCGGCGGGGTGACCTGACCTCCAGCCCCGGCAGAGACCTGCCCCCGTTCGAGGACGAGTCCGAGGGGATCCTGGGAGAAAACATTCCCAATGAGGACGACGGAGATGGAGAGGAGCTGATCGGAGATGGGATGGAGAGGTGAGAGATAACGTGGGTGTCTTTGTGATGGTTTGCAGATCAACAGGGGGATTGTTAGGGAGGAACCTCATGAAACATGTCCAGGTCGTGTATCATCCCAAAATAATAACACTTTAAATTCATGGGCTAGCAATTAAAATTGTGCTTAAAAGAGTTGAAATGCTAATGCAGTGATATAAAAGTCTAAATGACTATTTTATTAATAGATACGTTTCTATATTTGTGTGTTTTTTTTTAGTTGATCACCATGTAGATAGCTTTGCTGCTGACATGGCATTCAAAAAATAGTTAATATTTTGAATGCGAATTTTGGGATATTGCATAAAAAAACATTGGATGAAGATGCTCATAACTTCCAAAAAAGAAGACATGTTCATGAATTACAATTACGTAAATCTCACTGCACACAGTTTTAGTCATTCTGTAATGCCCGAGCCAGTGTCTGTCACTAAAATGAATTGGTATAATAATCTCCCAGAACCGTCACACACATCTCCACTCTCAAACATCAGGCATCCGAACACAAGATCGCCCAACAGCATTTATTGCTGCGTTTTGCCTGCAAGCTCTGAGGTGCAAGTCATTTATTATACAGGAAAAAAAGAGCCATAGCGGCATAACGCTTTTTATTATTGATACTTTGTGCCAGTTTACCAGGAAATGACGATTTTATTCTCTTCCACAAACACGGATATTGGAATTGGCACGAATATTTAATGTGATACTCCACTTTTTTTGTTAAATTGGCAACTTTGCATGAAAACAAGTTGGCTTTGAATGAAAGCATCTGCTAAATGAATGTAAATGTAGCTGACGAGAGTATTTTTCACAGAGACTACCGCGCCATCCCGGAGCTGGACCGGTATGAAGTGGAAGGTCTGGATGAGGATGAAGATCTCAGTGAACTCTCGCCCGGAGCTCGGGCCGAAGCTGAAGCGGCCATGAGGCGGCGGGACAGGGAACAGGGCCTCGGCATGGGCCGCATCGGGCGCGGACTCCTCTACGGTGGGCGCTTTAGGCATTGATCAATAACACTTAACTTTACTGCAAACCACTGAAGATAACAGCTAATGTAGGGCTGCACGTTTAATTGAAATAAAAACCAAAATCGGCATATGGCTTAGTGCGATTGATCAAATGATGAGTGAAGTGCGGCACTGTGTTCATTTACACGCGAACAGCTTAGTGCGAAATGTTTGAAAATGAAGACGGCTATAAATGTTAGTATTGCAAGGTTTAATGTAAAATAAAAAAAAATTTTGTTTCTTAATTACATTTTTTTTACAGTGAAATTACAGTAATTTTGCTTTTCCATGTAGTAATTTTTATATATATATATATATATATGTGTAATGATTCCATACATTACAAAAATTTAAAATTGTTTATATATATATATATATATATATATATATATATATATATACTGTAATATATGGTATATAATATATGGTACATAGCATATATATACTAATAGTGTGTGTGTATATATACATGCATGCCATGTACCATATATTATATACCATATATTACAGTGTGTATATATATATTAGTAATTTTACCATATATCATAAAAAATTGGCCAAATTGTGCAGCCCTACCAACTCACACAGCCAGTCTGGACTGAAAATCGCAATTAATTTTTCCCCCAAAATGTGTGTAGACATAAGTCAATATCAGTGTATAAATTGTCATTAAACAATAGTCTAACTGTATTTGATGTCTCTGTGATGTTCAGACAGTGAAGACGAGGACGACAAGCGGCCCACGAAGAGGCAGCGTGTTCTTGCGGAGAGGGCAGCGGATGGCGTGGCGCTGGAGGGCGAGGATGAAGAGATGATCGAAAGCATTGAGAACCTGGAGGACATGAAGGGCCACACGGTCCGGGAGTGGGTCTCGATGGCCGCCCCGCGCCTGGAGATCTACCACCGCTTCAAGAACTTCCTGCGCACGCACGTGGACGAGCACGGACACAACGTGTTCAAAGAGCGCATCAGCGACATGTGCAAAGGTGGGTGGTGGACGGTCATCTGGGAAAACCATAGACGAAAAACAATGGACGTAGTGTCCGTGACATCACTCATAGGTTTCTAAAGAGCATTTCTGAAGCCCAAAGTGGGCGGAGCCGGCTGTCGCCATCTTTATATTGCATCAATCCTTGATAAATGAAAATGGGCAAAGAGGCGGAATAGCTCATAGATATCCATAATAAAGGCTAGGTGTCTCGTCCGCGCTGCTGGCCAATGGAGGTTGACGTCCGCACCTGGCGGCCATCTTGTAACAGGCAGCTCGCTAACATTGTGTTTTAATGGTGCATGTACTTTTTAAATAAGCATAACTTGCTCAATTTTCTACCGATTTCCAAACGGTTTGGTTTGTTATAAACGTCAGAGATGTAGTTATGACACTGCACACTAATGAATAATAAGTGTATAAATAAATAATCATCAGAATTATAGCCACGTTAATAACGTTTGTAAGAAACCAAACCGTTTGTAAATCCGTCAAGATTTCAGCAAGATAAGAGTATTTGTGTTCGTGCTGATCACTCATCTTACATCAGGCACCACAGAGCCCGCCTGTGACAAGATGGCCGCCGGTGATGACGATAGAGACTCCGCCGTAAGACATCTAGCCTTTATTATGGATTAGCTGAGGTGGCGTGACGCTAACAGACAGCAGACAAACGGCTAGTAGTGACATCAGCGGTAATCCACATGTCACTCAAGTGGCCACGCCCTTAATTATGCAGAACTTTAAGGCTTAATATTATTTAAACGGTTGAGTTATAAAAAAATTCACCCCATCACAGTTTTCATGAAGGGCAAAATTAGCTATATAGACCAAAACCACTTTTTGCACCAGGTTTTAAACATGTTATTTTCTGCTGTAAAGTTGGGCATATTAACATGGGGGTTTATGGGATTGACTCTCTTTTGCAGCCTGTCTCTAGTGGGCAGTCGATGAACTGCAGTTTAAGTCTCTTCCGTGTTGGTTTCACGAGCGAGACTGGAAGGCTGCCGCTTGAGGAAAACCCTATTGTATAATCCAGACGTTTGATATGACATTTTGATGTCTTCAGAAAATAAGGAGAGTTTGCTGGTGAACTATGAGGAGCTGGCGTCCAGGGAGCACGTGTTGGCGTACTTCCTGCCGGAGGCTCCCGCGGAGATGCTGAAGATCTTCGACGAAGCCGCGAAGGAGGTGGTGCTGGCCATGTACCCCAAATACGACCGCATCGCACACGAAATCCACGTCCGCATCGGCAACCTGCCGCTGGTGGAGGAGCTGCGATCGCTCCGGTACGAGCAAACCCACTCCTGTTGAGCTTTAGCACTCTTGCTGCTTCAATATAGATCATTTATAGCGGTGTAACGGGACCCTCATGTCACGATTCGATACTGAACTCACGATATGATATTATCGCGATACTCCAAACATATGATAAAAGCTTAACAAAAATTGGACTGTTGATTAAAATGCTAATTTGGTGTTACATTGTGGGTGTAATGATTAGGTTTGGACTTGGTGCTGGAAACCCAACACACAGTACAATAGAGACACCAGAATAACAATATTCATGATTCTGAAGCTAAAAATACAGAAATATTTTAGATGAATATGCTTGCACTCTTTCACTGATAAGATATATTTAATAAAATGTAGCACTTTTTACTGGTAACATCAGACTTTTGGCATTATCAGGACCCACAAATATTCCCCCATTGCTTTATTATACATTATATTCAACATTTAAATCCTTTAAATCCTCGCTTGCCTGGCTTATGCTTCTCTGAGCAATGTCTGACCTTTGTATTTTGAGCACTTCTTGCATTGTTTTTGCCTCTTCACGATGACTCGCTTTGTTTAGTCCTCAGTTGTAAGTCGCTTTGGATAAAAGCGTCTGCTAAATGACTAAATGTAACATTATATATAGTAGTGTAATGTAGTACTGACACTAAAACTCTAAAAACTTGAATTTTTTCTCACAGTAATTTTCTTTTTGGTTGAACTATACACAGTTCGTTGGACCATTTTTCCTGCCGACCAAAAGTTCGTTATTTCAAATGTAGGCGCGCTCATGATGTAAGAGACGCTGGCGTGACCACAACATTGCCCAACATCAAATGGCAAACGTAATGTAAGCGTAACGAAACCACTCGTTATTGTGTGTTTGACGGACCGTTTATCAGTTTGGACCAATGCAGCGCGAGCCGATCTTCATCATCAGCACTGTTACTACACAGAGGAATCCAGTAAAGAAAGCATTTGAATTCGCCACTGAAGTAATAACATCGCTGCGAGATCTAGTGAGAAACATTCGCATTTCTCCTAGGGCTGGGCGATATGGCTAAAAAATCATATCTCGGTATTTTTTGGTTAAATGGCGATATACGATATATATCTCGGTACTTTCTACGTTTTTCTATTTGGATAAAGAAAATCTGTATTTTTTTTTTTTTTTAAAGTCACATCCTGCTCAATGATTTCCAAACAATGGTGATATTGAAGGATATGGAAACAAATATAGTGAATGTAATGTAGGCTATGCAGTATGCAATATATTATGTGCAAAAAGGTGGTTAAATCACATTACATTGTAACATTACAAACTAAAAACAAATATAATTCTTTTGTTTTTAAAATGACTTAAGGCTAAACTAAAAATGAAAATAAAAACAAAAGCACAAACTAATTATATTAGCCTGCATTTGATTACCCCATTATAATGGTCACTTTCATAAAAATATACTTGTAGGTTTAAAATTCCACATATGGCACATTTATTGTCTCCAACAACAAATATTTTAGCAATAGCCTATGTATATTTTAGTCAGAATTCTTGCGCTACTCTTCTATTGTGCTCGTCTGTTTGGCGCGCATGCTCGCGGCGGCGCTCATTAACGGAAGCTTGAATTTTAGCGGAGATTCACTTGCAGAAGCTCGTCCTCTCCTGACAGTGAAATGGACATATTTGTTTGATTTTCTAACATTTACAGATGGAGAATATACCTGTGAAATGTAAGTTAAGCACTGAGGAAAGCACCACGTCTCAAACGCATTAAACAGCGCAAGTATTTATCTGTCAGTCAGCAACAGTATCTGTCAGAGCATCTGACAGGGCAAGCTGCTTTAAACTTGTTAACTATATCTTACCAGTTATTTTAAAGCGCTTAATATAAGCTTGTGTCATGTTTAGGACAAATTGTAGGCTACCATACACTTTCACTGCAGGAGCTCACACTGCGTCCTCCGCTATTTTTCAGATGTGCTCGTATCAAACTACTGTATCGATATAAACGGTATCGCCTCATTCCATATCGTGGGGATAAAAAATATCAATATATTGTACAAACTCGATATACCGCCCAGCCATAATTTCTCCGTTATTAACCCTTTAAGACCTGGACCATTTTTGGAGCACCTGCACCGCCTGTTCTTTTCTTTGTTTTTCTAACCCATTATAGCAGTCAGCATCAAGTGCCATATATCATTTTAAACAGGAGAACTTGACGTTTCAATCGATCTCATTTAAATAATCCAATTTTACATTTATTTTGTCTTAGAATGGATGAATTGACCAGATTTAAGAAAAACGGCAGCAGATTTTTAGTGATTTTTTTTTTTTTTTACTCAACTAAAACAAATCCTCCTGAAGTTTGGATTTTTTCCTTTAGAAAGCTGTACTTGGATATTCTACATTTCCAGATGTAATTTTGACTACATGTAACAATCTCTAAGCAAGTTATAGACATTTTTAACAACATTATTATAGGTGATTTTCAGTGAAAAGCTGGTATTTTTTATTTACTGACAATTTAGATGTGTCCAAAAAAGTTCAGGAAGTAAAATAAACAGACTGATTGTAATAGAACACTGAAGCAAAATAAACTTTATAAACACACACACACCGACACATATATGAACTACTTTCACTTTACCAAATTTCCAAAGAAAGATGCTAATTGGTCGTGCAAAAGAACAAAAACTAAATTTATTGGTTGTGTAGATGATAGTTTCAACCAATCTGGGCATGGGCTGGGACTGAGCATCAACAATCATTCATGATTGGCTCAGAGGAACAACCCACACGGATTTCTTTGATGAATCAATGCTGATCAAAACTTGATGACGCAATTCACTACGGAGCTTCTGAATGTCCAAACGCGAATAACTGTTCTTAAACATGTAAGAACAACAGTTATTTTTTGCCGCCGCCGGCCGTATAGGTATTTAAGTGTTAACGGATCAAACAGCGCTGACGTGGAAACCAGGAAGAAACATTGTGCCATGAATGAACTATCCAGTGTCCACAGATCAGCAACATTCATCATAGATTTACTGCAGGGTCCGAAATTAACACCCGCCAAGCGCCAAATGCGGGTAGATTTTCCGTTTGGCGAGTAAATCTCAAAAGGCTATCCGCCACACTGGCGGGTGAATGTTCATACCAAAATAGTAATGTAATAAAATGTTTATAACAATTGAATTTTGTAATGTTATAAAATATCTGGCATGAGGGCTCGGATTTGTTGTGTTTGCCAGTAGGGATGGGAATTGAACTGCTGCGCGTGTGACAGGGCGCAACTGAAGAACGAGCAGAGAGAGAGAGAGCCCCGGTCGCGCGCGCGCACTCTTTCTCTTCGGACTCGGAGCCAGGCGAAAGTATAAACAAGGCTTCACCGTCTCCTAAGCGCTGTCTTGCTCTCTCTCCCTGGCACATATTGATCAAAATAAATCGACACGATGGTAAAAGGTCGGAAGACCATAGTTTCATGTGGAGCATTCGGATTTGTTTTTCTGAATTACCGCTGGGTGTGAATTGTGCTAAAATACCTTATCTTCTCTGAAAAGCGTTCCGCACATTCAGCTGACATAAACCACACTTTAAATAAACGAAAAAACCTATCCAGGGATTAAATGTTTTCTGTGTTGACACAAATCTTGTGGGATGTCCCAACCGCCGGGATAATCACACAACTCGAACACATCCGATAATGACACGTCCGATTCGCGAACTAATGACTCCTTTGAACCGATTCATTTTAACGAATGGTTAAAACAACTGATATTTCCAGTCCTTCAGTTACTGATCGGATCAGTCAAGAGTAAATGCAGTAGAAAAATAGGCAGAGTAAAACTTTTTTTTGTTGTTGAAATAATATATTATTATTGCATATATTTTATTAAATATACAATTAATACATTTCATTTGTACAGAACTATTTTCATAGGCACCACCACAAAAATATTATTTTAATGTGTGTAAATTGTGTAATATGCGTGTAAATAAAGTAAAAATGGAAAATAATAGACCAGAAATATAATGACAAAAATGTTTAAATATACCTATATATAAATTAATGTATATGTGACACAAAAAGGCTGTTTATTATTTTGGCCGGTAAAAAATATGTGTGGCTGGTGGATTTTTTCATCTACCAGTCCCCGTGGCAGGTGAGCCAAAAAGTTCATTTCGGACCCTGATTTACTGTAGTAACTCTACTAACTGTAACCATGGGAGTTTGGCAGGAATAGTCGGCTATAATGCTTTCAAGTAACATTACGTTGGTTTTATTTCGACATTATCTTTAATACAACTGCTGCCCTCAAACGTAATCTGAACTAAATAAACCTTTGTTTATAACTACTACAATATTACATTTCATTTTGTCCAAGGAGCTGTTTTTGTTTTATAAGCTCCTAAGAAAAGTCAAGTATAGCTCCATCATTGCTCAAAGTAAAAAAAATCATACTTTATGATGTTAGTTTTAATAAAAATATAAATCAAGGAAATTTCTCTGGCATTTCTTTCTTTTTGCTGTATCGAAAACGTATTGAACCGTGACACAAGTGTATCGTATCAAACCGTGAATTTTGTGAACCGTTACACCCCTACTATCCACGATACATATTGTGACGCGATATATTGTTACACCCCTAATAATCGCTATATGTCTATATGTTGTTTGCAGGCAGCTCCACCTGAACCAGCTGATCCGCACCAGTGGGGTCGTGACCTGCTGCACTGGGGTCCTGCCTCAGCTCGGCATGGTGAAGTACAACTGCAACAAGTGTAACTTCATCTTGGGCCCGTTCTTCCAGTCCCAGAACCAGGAGGTGAAGCCGGGCTCCTGTCCCGAGTGCCAGTCGCTCGGACCCTTCGATATCAACATGGAGCAGGTGCGTGAGGAGCATCATTACCCGTACAGATGAAGGCTGATGTTATGAAACACACATATCTAGCTCATTTTCACCTCCAAATCAAAGAAAAACTGTTCATGCAGAAAGAAAATTAAGTCTTTTTTTTTTTATGAGCATTGATAATTTTAGTTTTTTTGCTTTATTTTTATGGCACTTAAGCACCTTTTCACAATTAAATTAAAATATTAGTTATGTCTGCCTTATACATTAAAATTCATGCCACAATATACTATAGGATCAGTATAACTTCAGTACAATTACCACTAATGTGGCAACACTTTAGGATCCAATTCTCACTTTTACCCACGACTTTTGCCTCGATAAACTCCTAATTTCTGCTTAATGATAGTTAGTAATGTAGTTGTTAAGTTCAGGTATTGCGTAGGATTAAGAGATGTAGAATAAGGCATTAATATGTGCTTTATAAGTACTAATAAACAGCCAATATCCTATTAATATGCATGCTAATAAGCAACTAGTTAATAGTGAGAATGGGACCCTAAACTAAAGTCTTATCAAACCTGTATATAAATTATATTTTTAATGTACACATTTTTATGTATGTGTATATTACTAATACAAATTAAATGTAAATTATATATTATTACTATCTATATATATCTATCGATTTCTATATAAAGAACACTTGAGACACAAATGCTATATGCACCATTTTATTTTAGTTATTTGGTGGTATAACATGATCTTAACCGTTTTCATGAGGTTCATCCATATTTGTTATTTCACCTGATCCAAATTTTAGAGGTTAAAACATCCAAAACTATTTTATGTATAATTTTAGTGTTCTATATTATTAAATAACAAGCTAATATATATTAGAAATGAAATTCTCTCTGCCTAAGATCCTTGCTTGTGTCTTCATGTACACGTGTTGACGAGACGAACCCTAATCTCGGTTGTGCCAGCTGTTGCCATGGCAGCTCTCTGTTCTGCGGATGTTAACTAGCGTTCTCGCCTTCATCAGACCGTGTATCAGAACTACCAGCGAATCACCATTCAGGAGAGTCCTGGGAAAGTGGCGGCGGGACGCCTGCCTCGCTCCAAAGACGCCATCCTGCTGGCCGACCTGGTGGACCACTGCAAACCTGGAGACGAGATCGTGAGTCCACACACACACACACACACCAGTTACTGTGAAATCCTCTAATAAACCAGCCGAACTCAGCAATCCTTCACCGGCACTGAAGATGACAGATTTGAGGCATAAGATGAATTTCGTAATTAAACGTGAACTTTAAAACCTTTTTGAACATTAAATATCTTTTTCGGAAAAAAAAATCACAATACTGAACTATATTCACATAACTACGTAATAAAACATGTACCCAAATATTTCAATTTCAACCTGTAAATATTTAAAACTTAAGTTTTTTTGTTTATTTCACTATAACTATATCAAATAATATTCAAAAGTAAAATATGCCCCTCTAAATGTATATATATCACAACATAACAAATAATATTTGAATATATATTTAATGGTGCTGGGCGACGATTAATCGCATCTAAAATAAATTTGTTTACATAATATATGTGTGTGTACTGTGTATAATTATTTTGTACGTATGAATACACACATGCATGAATATATTTAAGAAATATTTGCATGTATATACTGTGTGTGTGTATGTATGTATATATATATATATATATATATACATAATTGATATGTATAAATATTTTATATGCAAGTAACACTTTTTTTCTTAAAAAAAATACATGTCTGTGTATTCATACATACAAAATAATTATACACAGTACACATTATGTAAACTAAATTATTTTGGATGCGATTAATCATTGCATAGCACTAATATTTAAATAAAATGTAACCTAATATTTAAATTTCAACCTGTAAATATTTAATACTAAGTTTTTGAAATCTGCTTTTTGTATTGTTTATATCACTATAACTCAAATAATATTAAAGCAAAATATGCCTCTCTAAATGTATGCATTCCCAATATAACAAATATTTGACTATATAGATTTAAATAAAATATACCCTAATGTGTTTTGGCAGGAGCTCACAGGAATCTACCACAACAACTACGACGGCTCCCTCAACATGGCTAACGGCTTCCCCGTGTTCGCCACTGTAATCCTGGCCAATCACATCGCTCGTAAGGATGAGGGCGTGGCCGTGGCGGAGCTCACCGACGAAGACATCAAAGCCATCATGGCTCTGTCCAAAGACGAGCGCATCGGAGAACGGGTGCGTGATGCTCACACACTTCCACAGTTTAATGCGCATCTGAAGGTTTCTCCAGACTAAGCTTTCATTTTCCTCGTACAGATTTTCGCAAGTATTGGTCCTTCCATCTATGGGCACGAGGACATTAAACGCGGCCTGGCGCTCGCTCTGTTCGGCGGCGAAGCCAAAAATCCAGGTACCTTCATCTTTCACAACTGTTACTTTAATTTAGGGCTGGGCAACGATTAATCCAAAATAAAAGTTTGTGTTTACAGGTGAAACTCGAAAAATTTGAATATCGTGCAGAAGTTTATTTTATTTCAGAAAATTCAACTTAAAAAGGTGAAACTAATATATTACACTATAGACTCATTCAAAGTGAGATTTCAAGCCTTTATTTGTTATAATTTTGATGATTATGGCTTACAGCTTATGAAAACCTTTTCACAATATTCTAATTTCTAATTTGGGGTTTTCATAAGCTGTAAGCCATAATCATCAAAATTATAACAAATAAACTCTTGAAATCTCACTTTGAATGAGGCCATCCTTAAAAATATTTTGGTTTGCAGTAACAGCAAAAAAAAAAAAAAAAAAGGGTCGGTAGGTCTATATATTTTTTTTTTTCAAGATTCAATGGAAAAAAAAAGGACAATTTTGGTCATGGTGATTACGTCGGTATGAATTTAAACAAATTTGCATATAGTGACGTCACTGACTGGGTCTTCAACCCATGCCTTTGGGCGCACCATTGCGAATCTCATTCTGATACAGGTTATAGACAACAAACAATTTGAAATCTTTGTCAAAAAAACATGTTTATTGCATTAATTCCAGCTGCATTCATTTGGGGGAAAAAATGGGATATTTCAGAGGGAAACAAATAAATTAAAATGACTAATCTCACCAGCGCCGCGCCGACCAATTAAACAGCGCATTTGGCACTATTCGTTTAAATTTGACCCATAAACCTCTGCTATTATTAACAGAAATCAGTGAGGTCAAGGCTAGGCGCATTGTAGAAACTATATTAAGTAGTTCTGACATATTATGGAATGGTCGATTTTCTTTAGTGTAATTTAGTACATTTCGGTATGGGATGTGCTGTTGTATTGGTCAGCGCGGCGCTGGTGAGATTAGTTCACGCCGCGCTGACCATTGGCTGGCGCAAGCAAACACTTCTCCTGCGCTGTCGAGTCTATCGCTCTCGCGCGTCTCGGTCCATTGAGCCGCACAGATTACATGTCAGCGCAGCGCGAACTCTGTAACACACCGCGCCGTTTCGTCCCACTTTCGGTGTGTTTGGCTTCCCACACTTATGTGTGTTTGTTTGTCAGAGCCTGCAGTTGCTGTGTGACGCGCGTTCGCGGCGGCCATATCGTGACGAGCTGGACGCGCTCCGAGAAAAGGCCGTTATCTATCTATTCCCTATTTGACCATTAAGAATTTCGAATGAGCGCCTAAATGTAGGCTCATACAGACGTATTTCACAAGCAGCCGCGCCGCAGCCATCATCACCGAGCGCGAACCATTGACAGTGAATAAAACGAAGCGAACGCACAGGCCATAGTGTGACGTAAACCAATGGTGCTGTAGCCTAAACATAATCATCATCATAGATGACGCCACGGGTTTTTATTTAAAAGAAAGAACGTAGCCTATTCAATTTATATTCACAATACTTACTATAATATAATTTATATTTTATTGCATTTGTATTAGTTGTTTGAAGAGTAAAAAAAAATCGGTCGGTCTTAATGCAAGTTTACAACCGGCAAGTCGGTCGGACTAAAAGAAAAAAAAATAAAATAAATTGGGTCGGTCCTAATTTGACAGGGTCGGTCGGGTTACGGCAAACAAGAATATTTTTAAGGATGGCCTGAGTCTATATAATATATTAGTTTCACCTTTTAAGTTGAATTACTGAAATAAATGAACTTTTGCACGATATTTATATTTTTCGAGTTTCGCCTGTACATAATGTGTATATATGTATTGTGTATAATTATTTGGTGTATATATAAATACACACACGCATGTATATATTTATGGAATATATGCATGTATATACTGTATATATAGTTATATTTATATATTTATGGAATATATGCATGTATATACTGTATATATAGTTATATTTATATATATATATATGGAATATATGCATATATATATACTGTGTGTGTATATATATATATATATATATATATATATATATAGTTATATTTATATATAAGGAATATATGCATGTATATACTGTATATATAGTTATATTTATATATATAAGGAATATATGCATGTATATATAGTTATATTTATATATATATATATATATTTTATGAATAACAATTTTTTCTTAAATATATACATGCATGTGTGTTTTTATATATATATATATATATATTTATATTACTAAATAATTATACACAGTACACCCATACATTATGACACAAACTTTTATTTTGGATGCGAGTAATCATTGCACAGCCCTGTTAAATATACGAGTCTGGTACTGTATTTTCTAGCAGATGAAGCTTGGCTTGGTACAAGTGAGTGATTGTGTCTCAACAGGCGGGAAGCACAAGGTGCGCGGCGACATCAACGTCCTCCTGTGTGGAGATCCAGGCACGGCCAAGTCCCAGTTCCTGAAGTACGTGGAGAAGATTGCGAGCCGGGCGGTGTTCACTACGGGACAGGGCGCCTCCGCTGTGGGTCTGACGGCTTACGTCCAGCGCCATCCCGTCACTCGAGAGTGGACGCTCGAGGCGGGAGCGCTGGTGTTGGCGGACCGAGGAGTCTGTCTCATCGACGAGTTTGATAAGGTGCGATAACGTTTGAGTTAGCAGTTTGTAGCTTTGACCCTCTGGTGCTCTTGAACGAAACATTTTACATTTGTTTTTTTACTTCATCGGAATGGTACAAAACTTGTTAAATGTTTTGGCACTTGCTGTGTGAACACAAAATAAATCATGGACATGATTCGAACAGGTTAAATGGTCCTGTAAAAAAATAGTCACACTTGCATTGTTCGTGATCAAAAATTAGCGGATTGGAAATGAATGGGAAACAAGTTTGGAAACTTTCGGTACTGCGGCCAAACAAACTCTGACTGAAAGCGGTTTTTTTTATATCAAGCTCAAATTTTGAACACAACTTTAGATTTATGGCTTTTATTTTCTTACAATTTTAGAGTAAAACATGTGTTTGGAAAATACAAAAATTCTGTAACTTAAGTTCACTTTTTAATACCTTTGTCACTTTGAAAAGAGATTTACACAACTTAAATCTGTATTTTTGAATCGTTTTCCTAACAATAAACGTAAAACTGTAGCTTTTTTTTTTAAGTACACCTTTTTCATTTCACCAATAATCTGCCAAGTGTCGTCTTTAAAAAGAGATCAAACTGAAATCTGTGCTCTAAAGCATTCAAGATTTATGATTTACAAGATTTAAATTGGAAATGTAATTTTCAGGTCTATGCTCAAAAAGTGAATAAATGGATTATAAATACAGCGTAAATATAATTTAGTACCATTTAAAATCCCCTACAAATACAAAATATTAAATAAAAAACAGTATCTAACTAAAACGGTACATTTACATTGAGAAAAAAAATTCAGTCACTTTTTGAGCAACACCCGAAGAGCACCAGAGGGTTTTGATGCAGTTCCACCAATTTTTGAGTCCATATTGCAATGTGTTTTGGTGAATACCCGAGTGACCGTGTAAGTGTGCTCTGTAGATGAACGACCAGGACAGGACCAGCATCCACGAGGCCATGGAGCAGCAGAGCATCTCTATTTCTAAAGCTGGGATCGTCACGTCGCTACAGGCTCGCTGCACCATCATCGCCGCCTCCAATCCTATCGGTGCGTTCTGGGACTGGTGACGGAGCGGTTTAATAAAACTCTAATGAGGGTCATAACTTCAATTCTGCCGTGGGCACTTTGAGTTGCATGTTAATCCATAGCGCAGTCAGGTTTTAAATGACTTCCTGCTGGGCTAAACGTAGCAGCGGCGCTTCTGACACCATTCATTTTTCTCATGGAACTTTTCTTTCTTTTTAAAGGTGGGCGCTACGACCCGTCTCTCACGTTCTCTGATAACGTGGACCTGACGGAGCCCATCATTTCTCGATTTGACGTTCTGTGCGTCGTGAGAGACACCGTCGACCCTGTCCAGGTGAGTCAATATCTCATTGATATGCATGCTAATACGCCACTAGTTAATAGTGAGAATTGGACCCAAAACTAAAGTCTTACCAAAAATGATATATAAACCTGTTTATAGGTTATATTTTAAATGTACAAATTAGGGCTGTCACTTTTGTGGAAAAATCCTGATCGATTTTTGAGACGTAAGTGTTCATTGAATCGATTGTAAAATCGATTTTCCATGTCTAAAGATGTTTCCATTTTCAACACCAAATACAGGCAAATCCACGGACACCTAACAGGCATTAGCACAAGCGTAAATAGGGCGCTTGAGACGCGCACAAGTCGCAATATTTCTGATGATTTATTGGCGTGATGTTTCGTGCACAATGATAAACAGGAGTGCAAACTTCAGGGATTGAAATTAACACCCTCCGACCCGAGATGGTCCTCACTGCAGAACATGAAATCCACGGGGAGGAGTCGGATCCAGATCCAACTCCTCCCACCTTACATATACCTAAACCTACCCATCTCCACCCCCTGATCCCTAAACCCACCCCTAATCCCTAAACCCACCCCTAATCCTACCCATCTCCACCCCTCGGATCTTGATCCGACTCCTCCCCGTGGATCTTATGTACTGCATTGAGGTGCTACTGCTCCACCCTGCCAAACGCGGGTAAAAATGAACTTTGGCGGGAAACGCTGTCAAATCACGAGCCAATCTGGCGTGTTTCTGTGTTTACTCACTTTGCTGTGGAAGTTCGTGTAAGACAAATCTGCGCGGATTTAGCGCAAATACACAACTCGTGATCCTCATGATATATTAAATACAGCGTATTGCACAGAATCTGCGCATTTCTGGCTTACTTGAACACACACACACACACACACACGTCACTAAGCAACAAATAACGGCGCGCTTGTTCAATTGCATTGAAGTAATAGCGAATTTGGTGAACAGAAAAGACATTATTTTCCAGCATCCTACATGCTCTGATACTGTATTGATCTGTCCACCTAAAACACATTTAAAAAAAAAAAAGAAAGAAAAAAAGGCCGTTAAAATCGATTCCCTATTTTCGTTTTCGATACTTGTGTTGGTTGTTCCGATCGATTGTGCAATCGCTTTTCGAACGTAAAGTGACAGCCCTAGTACAAATACATTTATATTAAATTAGATGTAAATTATATATTATTACGATCTATGTATCTATATCTATTTCTATATCAAGAACACTTAAAGAAAATAGTGCATATAGCATTTGTGTCTTTAGTTATTTGGTCATAACAAATATGGATGAACCTCATGAAAACTTGGTCAAGAACATGTTGTTTCACCTGATCCAAATTAAGAGGTTGTCTATTAATCAACTTTTTATTTTATGTATAATTTTAGTCCTTTGACGTTCAAACAAACTTTGCCAATTACATTACCCATAATGCAATTCTCTGCGCTCAGGATGAGATGCTGGCTCGCTTTGTGGTGGGCAGCCACATCAAGCATCACCCGAGCAACAAAGAAGGGGGTGTGGCCGGTTTAGAGGAAGTGTTGCTCCCGAACACCTCGGATGCCCCCCCCATCCCGCAGGAGCTGCTCAGGAAGTACATCTTATACGCCAAAGAGCGCGTGCGGCCCAAACTCAATCAGATGGACCAGGACAAGGTGGCCCGGATCTACAGCGACCTTCGAAGAGAGTCTATGGTGAGTCGCTTTGAGCTTGAACACTAGCTTAAGATGCTTTACTAGTGTTGCTCGATTAATTAAAATAAAACCAAATGGCGTAGTGCGATTGTCAAATCGCATTTAATTACATAAACAGTCAAACCAAAAATGATTAAGACACCAGATATAATTTTGGATATTTTTTTACTAGTGGCTGCAGGACACTATAGTTAATTTATGTAAGTGAGGAGAGCAAAATAAAGGAAACTAACATTATACCCAAATTCTTTGTAAACTACCAGTAAAATTTATAAAAATGTGACCAGAAATGATTCCTCCACTTTGAGCTGATCATGTGTGTTTTCTGTAATTGCTAATGCTCTTTTTACACACACACACTGAACAACATGAAGCATTGCTTGGTCACTGGTTGAGCTAAACTGGTATTATCTAATTGTGTAGTTAAATTTAATAGATATTCAACATAATTCATGTGTGAGAGTCTAACAGAAGGACGGACAAAACCAGTCAAATATCCACTGATCTGAGAACTCTGAGTTCTGCTCATATTTCATTACCATTTTCTAAACTATAGCCAGGGTGTCCGCGGGTCCTTAAAAAGTCTTATTTTTACTTATGAAAGGTCTTAAATTTTCGATGGCAATTTGAGTTAGACATATCTAAATGTTTTCCAAATTAAAACTATCTAATTAGCGTACTTTTTATTTATTATTCGTTCTTTGTGGATTTGCTCGTTCACGTGACATTTCGCGTCACATTCGCGCCAGCATTACGTCTGTCTCCTGCACGCGAAACAGCAGGAGAGGAGAAGAAAGCTGGTTAATTTCAGTTCATTCTTTATGTGCGTAGTGGTGTGCGATGTGTATTGTCTATTATGATATTGTAATCATTGTTTTACTTTAACGTTAACTATGTACGAGGGCGCACTGCGAGCTGACATCGCATTTGTCTCTCATGCTTGCTTTCACTGCGTGATGTGTCAGTGCAGTTATAGGTATGTTCCCTAATAGACGTATAAAGTTTTTGTATTTTATATATCATTTGTTATCATACAATATTACATCAGCAAAAGGGCTGTTTTCCCGTGCACAATAGCAAATATGATATTTATTTTATATAACAGTTAAATTAACATTGTTACATTTTATAAACAATATTGTCAATATTGTTTGTTTTCCCTTTATTTCGCTGACAAGAATTTTCAAAATGAAACCGTAGCAGAGTCTCAATGCAAAAGACAGCGATGATTTCTTGACTGAAATCCGCGTTTTGAACGAATCATTTTAACGATTCAATGAACAATCACTTGCAGTTCCTGAATGAATCAGCCGTTTGAACAAATCGTTTGAATGAATGACTCCCTGAGACAGTGACTTGCCGCCACCTACTGGCGGGTTTAGTTTCACATTTAAAGTACCCTGTAATTAAAATGTTACAATTAGAAATCAGTTCATATTTAAATATTGAATTAAGAATTGAAAGAATTGAATATATCATAGCTTTATTTATGCAATTGTAAATGGAGTATAAATATATTAATGCCAGTTCTGATGCTGCTTCTGTGTCTCCTCTGCACTGCAAAGATGGATTTTGATTTAATGATTTAATATAACTGGTAACAGTGGTATTGTGTTATTATTCTAATATAATTTAATTTGAATGTTAGAATTTGACATAAAAGGTGATGCATACCTCTAAGTAAAAAAAAAAAAAAAAGGTCCATATATGGGTGAAAATGCCCCTGGAACTCAATTTAAGGTTGCAAATATTGCCCTTTAATAAAAAAATGTTAATTCCTTTCACTGCTGTGAACTGACCACTGCATAAATATGAAAAATATGAATATCTTCGTGAGTCAGCTGTCAACAACAGGCCTAAACCAGCCATGGTACCAGTACACAAACACAATCAGTAAAATATCATCTAATTATCATCAACAAAACTTTGAAAATATTGAGACATATTTTTGTCAATACTGCGCACCCCTAATGTAAGGTATTAATTTTGATTTCTTCAGGTCTTAAAAAGGTCTTAAAAAGCCTTAAATTTGACTTTAAAAAGTGTGCAGATACCCTGATAGCGAATAAACTGATAATGTGAGAAATGTTGGAGTCTGAATACATTTTGGCTTGACTGTATGCGCTGCATGTTTCAGAGTAAATCGCAGCACTGTGTTCTTAAACATGAACAGCTTAAGCTTTTAAAAAAAAAAAATTTATAGTGAAATATTACTATAGTGATATTTATTTTGCTTTTAGTCATTTTTATATTTGTATTTAGTTTATTACTATCATTAGTTTGTAGCCATATTGATATATAATCACAAAATGTTGGCTAAATTGTGCAGCTCTTAAAGCATAAGCACAGCAAACTTGATTTTTTTTTTCTTGTTTAATCATCATTTGATTATTTTTCATTTTAAAATTCAAATGATGAAATGAAGAGCATTTAAAAGTGTGGATTATGACACATTCAAATTGATCCGCTTTCATCAATGAGCTTTTTGGAGATGCAAAGGCGAAAACCTGGATTGTTTTTTTTAAATCGCATTTAGTTTGTTTTCTACACATTTTGCAGCCATTCTTTTTAAAATTCTTAAAATGTTTCCCAAAATCTGCACAGAGATTGTGTCCGTCTGGGCGTAGTTACCCCTGAAATGTTTGTTCTCAGTTTGAATGATACATGTTGTCTGGCAGGCCACAGGAAGTATCCCGATCACCGTGCGTCACATCGAGTCCATGATCCGCATGGCCGAGGCTCACGCGCGCATGCACCTGCGGGACTACGTGCAGGAGGACGACGTGAACATGGCCATCAGGGTCATGCTGGAGAGCTTCATCGACACGCAGAAGTTCAGCGTGATGAGGAGCATGCGGAAGGTGAGCTCTTCGTACAGATCCGGGATCAGTTCTGCAAGTCTTGTCCGGTTCAGTTGCTAACCGAAGTGTTTCCACAGACGTTCGCACGGTATCTGGCCTTCAGGCGGGACAACAACGAGCTGTTGCTCTTCATCTTGAAGCAGCTGGTGTCTGAACAGGTCTCGTATCAGCGCAACCGTTACGGAGCCCAACAGGACAACATCGAGATCGCAGAGAAGGATCTGGTGGACAAGGTAACTAATACATGCGTTTATCACTGGCACTGGCATGTTACACGTGTCATGTGTCAATTTGAGTTTTAACTCGAGTTTTTATTTTTGTCTTCAGGCTCGACAGATTAACATCCACAACCTGTCTGCGTTTTACGACAGCGACTTGTTCCGCTCGAACAAATTCTCCCACGACGGCAAGAAGAAGCTCATCGTCCAGCAGTTCTAGGCAGGATTTGTTGCATAGACTTGTATATAATTCCATCATGTGGTTATTGGACCAGACGTTACATGGATTTAATATTGTTTTTGGTCCAGTCATGAACTTGTTACCGTAAGGCGTAGTGTTGCGCTCGGCTCATGTGCTCGCTCTTGGCTGCATGTGACATCTTGAATTCTCCCTGTTGTCAAATTATTTGAATGTTGTAAAAATGGAAAAATAACTTTTGTACTGTTACTGAATAATAAAATTGCGTTGTGTATGTAATTGACAGTTTGTTTCAATGATTACGCTAGTGAAATCTCTGCCTCCTGTCAGGAAATGTAAAATAACTAATTTACTAAACGACAATGGTCTTGTTTGTGTGGAAGCTTATTTCCAGCACGATATAAAAAAGGTAATCGTGACCTCACATTTCTGACTTTTCTCGCAGATTTAAGTTTATATCTTGCAATTTCAGCTTTTTGACTCACAATAATAATAGGTTTTATTTATAATGCGCTTTTCTCACACCCAAAGCACTACATTTCGAAACTCGCAATTGCAAGATTATATCTCAATTCTAAAAAAAAATAAATAATTGAAATAAACTAAATGCATACTTTTTTTTTCTCAATTGCGAGTTTATACTTAGCAATTCTGACTTGATTTCTTGAAATTTTTAGGTTTTATCTCGCAACTCATGTAAATCTCAGAATTGTGAGATAGAAACTGTTTATCTGTCTTTATTTCTTGCAATTCTGATGTCTTGTAATTTAAAAATAATAATTAAAGGGAACACTTTACAATAAGATTTGTTAGTTAACATTTACTAATAATGAACTGCGCATACAGCATTTATTAACCTTTGTTAATGTTACTAATGTACTAATACTTTATTAAAATCTTGTTAACATTAATGTACTGTGAACTAACAATGAACAGCTGTTTGTTTGTTTTTTTATTAACCAACGTTTACGAAGATTAACAAATACAGTAACAAATGTATTGCTCATTGTTAGTTCATAATATTAACCAATGAAATCTATAGTAAAGTGTTACTGTTGATTGTAAATAGAGCGTTCTGATTGGTCGACGACAGGTTTCCATCGCTGGCCGTTTCGTGCTGTCGCTTAAATAAACCCCGCGGTGTTTAGGACCCAGCATCCCTGCAGTCACTGCGCCAGGCAGGAATCAAACCGTCCAAAATCCTCAATATATCCCTGCTAATTCATTGACTGCAAGAGGAGCAGCAGACAAAACTCCCGTCTAGTTTTCCTCGCATTTCTTGCCCAGTGTTTATCACGCGTGTCCATATAGATAGGCGGATGAAGCGCGAGACTATCGACTGACCTTCTGTTTTTAATTCCTATGAGTATTTGGTGCTCGCGCGTCTCTTCTCGCGCACGCTGAGGTCAGTAAGTCACGTATGATGCACATATGAACGAACTGTAATACTGACGCGATTATTCCTCACTGCGATCATTTAAAGCTGCAGAGATGTCAGTCGTGTCTATTCAGTGCCTGATGTTTGGTAAGTTAATTTTTTTTGTTTTTTTGTATGTGTGTGTGGAATGAATCAATGTTTGCATGTAGATTTTTGTGTTTTAAAAATATTTTAAAGTATAAAATATTAGTTTTATTATTAAAACAATAACTATTATTAATCTATTTTATAAATGAATGTATTTGTGTTTTAAAATATTGGCCAAGCTACTGATAATTTCATGATTTAATCATTAAAAAGCCTCAGATGTCTGATAATGTGGTAGAGTAAGCACAAGGTTTGATTTATAATGCTGTGTCCGAGACCAATTTGCATTATGACCAAGACTTTTCATTGTCGCGATGACTGGAGAAAAGGGTTTATTGTTTTCTAAGAGGATCTTTTTTTATTTTTTTTATGTGGTCGTCATCATATCCAATACCTTGTATGAAAAGTCCAGTCACTCGTGATTCAGATATTTGAGTTATTGATCTGTAGTGCAGATTACGGCACACGCCCCTTTCCCTCTCTATCTAGAGGCGAGCTGGTGTATTCAGGTCCAGTCAGGATTTTCAGCATGATTCATCATGTAACTGAGAAAAGAGCATTTTGCAGCTGTTGTGGACACTGATTGTTTTTGACATGCTGTGTGTGTGTGATGGCTTGTCATGCCCATGAGGCCTGGGCTGACAGATTGTGCTGGTCAAAAGGCTCTCTGTGCTGCTGTCCACACAGACCGATGACCAGACACAACAAGGACAGGTCAGGTTTGTTTAGTTTAATGGCCAGCACAGATTCAGGCGTAATCCAAGTCCATGTTCAACATCACATTCCACACTGGCATTTGTTCATGTCCTGATTTAATGTGCATTTGTGAGTCTTTGCTCTCCCTTTCCTAAACTATTGTGATATTACCGTGTATTTTTTTTAAACACACAGTTAATATCTTGGTTTTCTGAGAAGTGCATTGGAGTACCGTGTAAATACCATGGTATCAATGTGTTTTAGGGACATATGTGGTAGAGTAATCACAAGGTTTATATTATCTTATTTCATATACTTAATCGTAGGAAAGTAATTGTACTAGGGTTATTTTGAAACAATTTTTACTCAGAAATTGCTGGTAAATTTTACATTTACAAAGAAATGGCAACTGACACATTGAATTAAATGTGAAAGACTGAAATACTATAGTATTTTCTTGTAAAAACACTCCAATAATCTTTTATTTACAACTTTTACAGTGTAGCATGTAAATGTCATGGTATATGCATTTCATTGCCATGATTTATAGAATACTGTGGCATTTTTGGACATGCTACCATAGGGTTTTTTTGCAATTCCTTGCATCATGTAAATACCATGGTGTTTGTCAAAGTAGTGCACATTTTTGTTGTGTTACTATTGTACAATTCTTACAATTCGTTGAAATACCTTGGCGTACCATACAGTAAACATTTCATGTCAGGGAATTTGTCAAAATGCTGCATTGCCATTTAATTTAGGTTATAGTCGTGGTATCATGTTAATGGCATTGTGTTTTTTTTTATCAATTCCTTGGAGTACTATGTAAATACAACAGTATATCAGTTTATTTCCCTTTTTTGTGGTCTTACTATGGTAACACACTGCTTTTTTAACTTATACCATGGTATTTTTTGAAGTACCTTGGCGTGCCATATAGTAAACATTTGAACTCATAGTCAAAGTAGCCTACAGTATTGCCTAGGAATGCACGATACATCGGCCACCATATCGGTATCGGCCAATATATGTTCATTTTTAATGTTATCGGCCCGATAAGAAAATTGGCCGATATATTAAAGCAGATAAATAATGTATTATTTCCTTAAGCTGAGACACTTCAGATGAACACTGCTCGACATGATGCTTTTGAATTGCTTGAAATATGATTGAAATCACTTCAAAAAAGGAAAATACAGTTCAGTGGAACATGTGCGGCACAAGTCTGTCATATCGGCTATAATGAGAACGCTATAATTGTGTGTTTGGGTCATGGATTTTAATGGTAAGACTTTTGTTTTTGACTTTTTGTAATCAGGCTCTCACAAATTATATAAAAATTTGGATTTAGATTTATCAGCCAATATATCGGTTATCGGTTTTCAAATATAGAGAATTATCGGTATCAGCCAAAATGTTCATATCAGTGCATCCCTAGTATTGCCGTTTAATTTAAGTTGTAGTTACAGTATCATGGATATATCATCTTTAATTGGACACATACCATACGGAGAGCAATTTAAATACCGTAGTATAGAAATATGGTAATCATTCAGTACTATGGCACCGCTCGTGCTCTCTTTAGCAGTGACAGCAACCGCAGACCTGCAGCTGCCAGTCTGGCGACTATAAATCTGAGTCCTAGTGCTCGATGCCACCTACACCCACAGGCTCTGCTGCAATGCAAGCTGGCACAGCCCAGAAACACATTCAGGTCAGGTGACATCAGCATTTATCTCGACTTCATCTCCGAGAAGAGAAGAAAAGAAAAGGGACGGGGAGGTTTTAGAAAGACGTGGGGATAAGAAATAATTGGCAACCGGATAAATTCTCAGTGTGTTGCTGAAGTGCAGGTGCCTCACGCTTTAAATTGGGCCAAGCTTTGGTGGGATTGAGGATTTGTGAATCATCTTATCCTGTGTTCAGGTTTTCCTCGGCTCTTTCACAGAGTCTGAGACTGGCGCTGGAGAAACTGCTTGTATATTTAGTACAATAGCTGCTATGTGACGGATTTGTGTTCGTATCAGATGGCGTGGGATTGGTCTGAACGGATGAATGTGCACTATATTAAGACTTCTGAAATCAGTCAGACAGAAACAGGTGCTATGATATGAAACCACAGTGTCAAGAACATGTCTGAGGCATATTTCACATCTTTAGCAAGATATTTCCTCTTGTTTTGTTCTTCAAGCTAATGGACAAATGTGACCCTGGACCACAAAACCAGTCACAAGGGTCAATTTTATGAAATTGAGATCTGAAAGCTGAATAATTAAGCTTTCCATTGATGTTTGTTTGGATAGGACAATATTTGGCTGAGATACAACTATTTGAAAATCTGGAATCTGAGGGTGCAAAAAAATCTAAATATTAAGAAAATCGCCTTTAAAGCTGTCCATTTGTGTTCGCGCTTTTGCTGCATCCACTCACAAAAATATATTTTTTAATATATTTGCGGTAGGAAATTTACTAAATATCTTCATAGAACATGATCTTTACTTAATATCCTAATGATTTTTTGGCATAAAAGAAAAATCAATAGTTTTGACCCTTATAATTTGCCACAAATATACCCGTGCTACTTCTGACTGGTTTTATGGTCCAGGTTCACAAATGTTTTATCTTCAGTTTCATCCAGTTTATCCAACTCTCTCCCCGTTGTGAATATCCCGGACAGGGTTTGTTGCCGCAGAGCCTCTATAAACGAGGTATTAGCTGTTATGATTAATGTACTATCTAACGCTTGTCTGAACTTTGAGAGCTTCTCTGGGGCGGAAAGGCCAAGGAGCGTTCCTCAGAGATAGACGTGCTTGGGTTTAGCCGTCAGCAAATTCACATTTTTCATTCACTGATCAAGCGAGGTCAGAAATAGCCTTGCAGAAACCGGAGTCCACTGAGGCAAAATAAGATTGCGTCAACCATAATTAATGTGATCTAGTGGAGTGAGACATTGACGCTTTCTAAGGACGTACGCTACAGAGATAAGGTGACCGTGTGGATGCCACTGCACTTTTGAGCTGGTGTAATGATTGGTAGATGTTTAGTGCAATAGAAAGATGGAGGAAAATACATTAGTTACACCCCCAGAATGTAACTAATTATATCCTTTTGTTTTTTGTTAGTGACCATGTAGGGATTTCAAGCTCATCATGAACACAATGAAAGTAGTCCCTACGGCTTGTGCACTCTATTCTTTTGAAGTCATTTGATACTTTTGTTTTAAGATTAGACACAAGTCATTATTTACTGATAATCTTAGCTCTAAAATCTTATTTGAACTTGTCAAGAAAGGTCACGTGACACTCAAGGACCAATGGCGTTCTCAGCATCATTACGTTTTCAGCTAAAATTTGGAGACTACGCACCATGGCAGCTAAATGTTTGTCAAGCGAACAAATTTTGGAGAATTGTATACTAGCATTTATTCTGCATGTGTACGACATTCAACTTCAAGTGGCATTCTGTTGCACTTTTCCAAGTAGGACGCTGGATATTCAGACTTTTCGAGTTGAATGGAATAAATGTAGTATGTTTTGTTACCATCTGTATTAAAGGGGTGGCTCAGAATGTTGGACATCGGGCCTCATTTTCAAGTTAGCCTTAGTGTTATTTATCAGTGGAGACAGTTTTCAAAAAATTTCATCCAGTCGTTCCAGTTGCTTAGTTCGCCGGTGCTAGGCTAGCGCGAGTCAACGGTAACTGCTAGCCTGCCATTAAAAACAGTTTTACCCACTCCACAGTACACCAAAAGCAAATCAATTATAACGCCAGACTATCGATGTAAATGTTTGTTAAGAGAATAATGTTATAAATCAAACTACTCTTGCATCTCAATGATCGCAATACATTTACAGGAACTAGTTTCTCAGCAGTGGCGGAATTTTACTTTGCTCCGGTTAGTAGTCCTGCGCCGAAAAGTAAACCCAGAACCGAAGCGCACTACAGTCGGGACTACCTGTAATACCTCTCTCTCACTCTACCTCTCTCTCTCACTACCTCTCTCTACCTCTCTCTCGGTTGCCTAGGTAACTACATATCACTCCGCCGCTGCTGTAGACTGTGCTAATAAATACAGGGAACAAAGTATAACTATTGCAATGCAATGAAAGGGTAGTTTGATTTCTAACATTATTCTCTCAACAGACATTTACATCGATAGTCTGGCGTTATAATTTATTTGCTTTTGGTGTACTGTGGAGTGGGTAAAACTGTTTTTAATGGCAGGCTAGCAGTTACCGTTGACTCGCGCTAGGCCGCTAGCCTAGCACCGGCATACTATGCAACTGGAACAACTGGATGAAATTTTTTGAAAACTGACTCCACTGATAAATAACACTAAGGCTAACTTGGAAATGAGGCCTTATGTCCAAAATTCTGAACCACCCCTTTAAGATGCGTTTTGGTTGATTGGATAACAAGTGGACGACGCTAAATACAGATGTAAACGGGGTCTTAAATGTTTCGAGCTTGTCCACTTTCGACCACTTCCAGAGGTAGTCAAAAACGCATTCAACTGGATTGCTTTCGTAGTGACTCTCATGTGATCGAATGTGTTCGAACAGCCACAAAAGACCATATACTCTCCCCCTACTGACCTAATGTGTAAATATAGGAAGCGCTCTAGCCAGACGGGATTTAAACTTTGTAGGCTGGAGACCCTGGTTTGAACATCCCAAGCACAATGTTCTCTCAGCATTCCTGATTTCTAACACACACTCGCAGCGTTCGACTGGTCTTGCGCCTTTTAGAGCTGAAACGAAAGCTGATGCTCTTGATTATTTTCCCACGTTCATATGTAAATTGCGCAAGCTTATTTTGTCCATTAGATCGAAAGATCTGAATAAGCCCATACATTTACCCGCCCATAGACCCTCCCCTCGAAGAAATCAGAACAGAAATGGTTGAAAGTGGACAAAAGAGACGGATTAAAACACCAGGTGTAAATGGGAATGTGTCTTGTGATCCAATCGACCAAAACAGACCAGATGTAAACAGGGCCAAAGTGGTCTTAAGCTTGTCTTTGGCTTATAATCAACTCATTTACTCAGTAAATGTCATTTGGTTATCTGGGATTATGCTCTCCAACAGCCTTCTGGTTTGGAAATTTCTCCAACATTGCATGGCTCAAGTTCGCTGGACGTCCAGGGTCTTCAGAGTCTCTAAAAACCACTGGAACGTTTCCAGAAAGTTGATCTATTCATAAATTGGAGCAGGAAGTGCCCAGTTTTTCCACCCTTTTAATTACCGCATAATCACACACTTGCTAAATATAATACCAGAGTCACATCAGCCTGCTGGTCTCCTTAATTAAACCAAACCTCGCTAGAGAATATGTTTCATTAAACAGCTCCATGAATAAAAACTAAAGCCCTGTCAGACTTAGAGAACTGTGTAATTGGCTTTGAAACTCCATCTTGGCTCCAACGGAAGGCTAGTTGCAGATTTCAGGCCAGTTGTCGCATTTTCTCAGCTGCCCAGTGTTAAAACCAGCGCTAATCCTGTGGTGACCTGGTAGGACGAGGAAAGATAAGACTGGCTGGTTTTAGACACAATGCTAAGCCTCCATGATAGGAAGCCATCTGTGGTTGAAGCCCATTGAGGCCAGGACTCGAGATGCCTCCAGTCAGTGTTTGATGGAAACCATCTGTCACAGTTTGAGAAAGATTCATTTGTGGTGAAGGGGATTGTTTATTCATATTTGTTTGTGTCTTTACTCAGCCCAGGCCTGTAAAGTGAGCTATTTAAACCCTGTAAGGGTGGATGTCCTGCAGGGGTTCAAGCTGCAAGACTGCCGAATGACGTTGTCAGCAAGATGGTAGAAAACTGTACATTTCTTGTCTATTCCACCCACTGCCACTTATACCAACGACGGAAATAAGCACAGTTACAATGGCTTAATGGGAGAGCGTTGCTATATAGAGTGACGATATTGTATTGCAATCGGTAGCAATTCAAAGTCAATACCAAATCAAAACTAGTTAGCACATCCTTTGTAATTTAAAAGGTTTAATGACAAAATATGGTTAAATAGTTACAAAATAGATGATAACTTATACCATTAATTGTACCTAGCATATATGTAAAATGTTACCAGAGAGAGATAGAGAGAGAGAAAGGAGGTAAAGAGAGAGAGCCCCAAGAAAGGGACCCAGAGTATAAAAGAGGCAGAGCAACAGTTTCAATCTTGTTTTATCCTTTCCCTGACCATGTGACTTTAACCCAAATGTGAGACGTTCAAACTGACCAATCAGATAATTACAACTTCCCCCACGGTACTAAAAGTGTGACAATTCATAGACCTCCGAAGTGCACACATCTCAGCCTACAGGCCTTGATCACTATCAGCCCCTCTGCGCCTTTAGTAACTCCAAATGGTCCTTGTGGTAGAAAGTAACAGTAAAGAAATAAACAGTAAATGAATGGGGCCAATGAGCCGTTCCGTTGGGTCCTAAAGTCAGTTCTTTTCAGTATGCATTCAGATACACATGTAGACATTATAAAATAATTTGGTAAAGTTTTAGCATTTTTAGGTTGGATTTTGAGCATTTTTAGTTTTTTCTAAGTGTACTGAAGCATTCCTCGTATTCCATTCATTCCTAAGGGGGTCAAATTGACCCGCGAATGAAGGATTTGTTACTTTTTAAAATTTCAACCACAAATACACAAAAAAAAAATGTAATGGATTCGAAGAGTTTTGTGGTTGAAATTTTAAAAAGTAACAAATCCTTCATTCGCGGGTCAATTTGACCCCCTTAGGAATGAATGGAATACGAGGAATGCTTCAGTACACTTAGAAAAAAACTAAAAATCCTAAAACTTTACCAAATTATTTTATAATGTCTGCATGTGTATCTGAATGGATACTGAAAAGAACTGACTTTAGGACCCAACGGAATGGCTCATTGGCTCCATATATAGAGCTATAAGGCCATCTAGTGGCAAGAGTCATGAAATATCATGTTATATTATTATTTTTTCCACAAGAGGTCAGCAAAGACACCCAATGTAAGATATGTTGAGCTGAATTAAAAGGGTTATGCATGAAATTGTGAGTTATTTTGAATTGAAGTTGAAAGAATGTGAGAAATGATTATTTATTGATCAAATCTAGTAATTTAAAGGTAAATAAAATAATACAAATAAAACAAATCTCATATTATCAAAATGAAATAAAATAAGCTTTTCTGTACAAAAAAAAAAAAAAAAGTAGTATAATTTTAGGGCTTCGGGTCATTTTGACCCACAAGCGAAGGATGTGGGTTAAATCTTTTTCTTTCATCCAGGTTCAGTATTCCTGGTTCTGGTGTGTGCCGAGGGCCTGAGTGCCGGTCCAGCGCTCCTCCCCAATCCTCTCCGCTCCCACGGGCCGGTTCTGGATGTTCCCGTAGGCTTTGAGGAGCGTGAGGAGGTCTCGAGGGATCGTAAACCCGGATTCATGGAGAGTTCTCAGGAGAGCTCTGGGTTTGAAGACAGCGAGGATGGCAAGAACGCTCACGCCGAGACCAAGGACAGCGGCGCCATGAATGGTGAGGAGAAGCGGTTATTCCAAACACGATTCATAAGTGCATGGTACTCCAAATTTTTGTTTTTGTAAACTTTCAAAGACTCAAAAGATACGACTTTCCTTTTGCATCTGACGTCTCATTTGAGTCTCATTTGTCAACTTTTCTAAATATTCCCTCTAACAATAATTTGACTTGATTCTATTACAAAATGAAATCTGGTCACATTATTAGAATCAAAAATCTGTCATGTACTCGTCATTTGTCAACTAGGGGTGTAAATGTACACTCTTTGCAAAAAATGAATGAAATTTGGTTGCAATTTTACGACTGAAGATGAGTCGAGTACTTGTCATGTCGACCAGAGGTCTAAATATTTGCTCTGACAATAATTCAGGTGAAAAACACGTACTATTAAATGTATTTAAAAAGTACTTAAAGGTTCAATACCTAAGATTTTTGCATTCAATTATCTCAAAATCACAAGGCCAGTGTTATATATTTAGTTAAGGTGATAACTTACAATATTCCAAATGTTTCAAACAATGTTTAAATCGCGAGAAAATTGAGATTTTAACCAAGGAAACGGGGCGTGTGAGCAGGGGTGAGCTGGGAGTCGCCAGTCAATCGCGTCATATCCGCGTTACCCTCGGTTTCCGCTCGTACTGCGTGGAGTCCTGGACAAATGCGGAAGTTGTTTTCAGTTCCCGTCTGATGCCCTGTCCCAAATGGAACCCTAAGCACTCGCGGTCTTCCTCTGAGTCCGCACTTTTGCGACGTAACGCCGCTTTGAATGTCGGGAAGAAGTCTGCTGTGGAGTCCGCATCAGCGCGGGCTCGGCAAAAGTGCGCATCAAGGGCGCAAATCGACCGCAGAGGGGGCGCTCGCGAGCACCCTTCTGAGATCTAAAAATGACAAATGGGACACACTACGGTCTCAGGGACTTAACGAACACGCGCACGCGGCAGCCATTGTAAGTCCACAAGACCGAAAGTGCATATGAAGTGTGCCATTTGGGACAGGCCTGACTGATTTATCCACGGTGGACTTGAAAACAACAGTTCCCATCATTCCACGCTCCTTCACGTCGTCATCAAGCAAAGCCGTTGTTGTTGTTTTGAATGTAGCGCCCTCTAGCGGCATAAAATCTTAGGTATTGTACCTTTAAGTATGGTTTTAGTACAATCCAAATATACTATAATGCATTTTTAGTACATTTATCAGTACATCTTTTTCACCTAGGATGGGTTGATTCTAGTGCTGCACGATTAATCGTATCGCCATCGTAATCGCGATGTCAAACCTATGTGATTATATAACGCAAAATGCCGCGATTTTATATGAAATAAAACAAATTAGAGCTATTAACACAGCATCTCTTTTTTTTTTGTCATCCTTTGACTAGTGTTACAGGATCCCGCTCTTTGTGCAAATGCCTTAAAACCATTTTGCACGACAAGAAGTCAAGAGAGCGCGCTGCCTGTGAATGTCCTGAATGTGACTCACAGAAAAACGCGCGCCAGTATAATGCGCATGCACAGACCGCGTGCCAGAATACAGTTCTCTTTCTAGCTTGAACGAACAATAACACACACAATTATGCCAAAATGTCGTTTTGTCGATTATCTTCATAACATAAGAGCAGTCTTATGATGGACGAAAAGAGTTGTGCTTGTGAGAGAATGAGGCGCGTGAGAGATCCGCGTCTCGGCAACGGCTGCTCTTAAAGGGCCAGCAGCGAATAAAGCGTTCAGTCAGTAAAGTTAATCAAAGAACAAAGGGAACAGAAAATTACTCACTGCTCTTGACTAAAGACGTTTTGTAGCTTTAATAAGGATTAGTCTATATATAATTTATAATTCATGCAGCGCAGACTGTTTGATAACTTTATTCAATTTCTGTATATAAATAAATCCTCAATCCTACCTGTTAAGACAGGAAGGGCACAGGTAAATATGGCATTTATTATGGGTTTATGTGAGGATTGTTTAAAGTTCACTTAATTTAAAAAGTTGTTATTTATTTTTTAAGCCTAATAAATATTTTAAAAGTTGATAGCTTTCAATTGTATGATGGAATCACTGTAATGTTGGATGGCTATAATTAACGTTTAAAATGTGGGGGGTGTCGTCATTTTTATCCAGACATCAATGGTTTATTGATCATTATAGGTGTTATCAATCATTTAGTTGTTGTTGCTAGTTTGAGTTGAGAAATACACATTAATACACAGAATGATCACTAATCTGTGTGTGCATTTTACTTTAGAACCAAGCAAGTTGACTCATGAAACCATTTGTTTATTATATCGCAATCGCATATCGCAATCGCAATATTGACCTCATTAATCGCAATATGACATTTTCCTCAAATCGTGCAGCCCTAGTTGATTCTATTCCGGATGAAATTTGGTTGCATATTTAGCTACATATTTAAAATGTATATTTTGCATTAGAAAATAATCCTGGGTCAATAGTATGCCATGTCTGCTGTACTAGCATCACCAAACGTAATCGCAGTCTTTTTGTTTGAGTGGCTTGATGGCTTGATGTAACTAAATTAACATTCATCCAAACAACACCTTGTGTTTGTGGTGGAACTACCAGTTTCTAGTGTTTGAAACTTGTTTAATACGTTTTTATTTTTGCAGGTCCATTTGCTGCCAGTAGTGGTGCAAAAATTACACGTTGCACCTGTAAATGGTGCAACAACACACTGAATTTTTGTCTTTTTATGATGATGGATTCATAATGTGTCAGTCTCTCTGTATGACTCATCCTCTAGACAGTTATTTAGCTCACAGAAATGACTTGATTGTCAAAACGGCAGTTAGGAGTGTAAAGTGGTGCGAATAACAGCTTTTAGGACACATTATCGTGCGTCACTTCCTCGACACCTCCCGCTCCCTCCTGATGTTTACCTTATGTTTGTTGATTAGTTTTGTTGGCTTTAATAATTCCGTTGATGTTCCGGTTGTGGATGTGCTTCACAGTGAGTAGAGAAAATATATCCACTTTTTACACAACGCCTGGGAATCAATGTGCCCGTCTTATTTTTAGTTCACCTGGTAGCTTGCTTCCACCGCAGTGGCCCGTTTCATATTTGTGTGTGTGTGTGTAAGACGGAGAGAAGGACAGAGAGTCGTTCTGCCGTGAGGAGTGTGAAATTGAGATTTTCTCAGGTGGATATGAGTTGGGACACTCGCGCTGTATGCTAAGTGAGACATCACTGTTATAAATGCTCATATTAGAGTTAACCGTGTTTAAAACTTCGGCATGTAACTCGTCTCATGTTACTGACACCAATGATTCCTCACATCATGTGTTTTACTGTGCAAAGCATTGTGGCGGTGAGATTTGCTCAGGTGAACATGCTAGCGTTTAAGGCTAATATTTGGTCTCTATATACGCACTGAATGGACCAATCAGAACTCTCTGCTTAATAATTTGAGATAAACTTCCTTTTTAAAATGTTTAGTAAACCGTTTCAGTGTGTCCATATGGAAGATGAGTAAATCTGAGCGTGAACACACGACTCCGTCACACTCAACCACTGCTGAATGAATAACACACACACACACACACACACACACTCAGTGTCACACTGCACACAGGCTTGACTGATCCGCCATATGGAGAGACAGGTGGACAGAGCCGTGACGGAGTGTGTGAAGACACTTGCAGGTGTGTTTCCTCACCTGGCTCTGTGCCCACAGTGCACCTCCTCATCTGAGAAACTCAGCCGGTTTAGGACAGACTACCTATCTATCTATCTATCTATCTATCTATCTATCTATCTATCTATCTATCTATCTATCTATCTATCTATCTATCTATCACCAACTTTTCCACTGGTCTATCTATCTATCTATCTATCTATCTATCTATCTATCTATCTATCTATCTATCTATCTATCTATCTATCTATCTATCTATCTATCACCAAATTTTCCACTGGTCTGTCTATCTATCTATCTATCTATCTATCTATCTATCTATCTATCTATCTATCTATCTATCTATCTATCTATCTATCTATCTATCTATCTATCTATCTATCTATCTATCTATCACCAACTTTTCCACTGGTCTATCTATCTATCTATCTATCTATCTATATATCTATCTATCACCAACTTTTCCACTGGTCTATCTATCTATCTATCTATCTATCTATCTATCTATCTATCTATCTATCTATCTATCTATCTATCTATCTATCTATCTATCTATCTATCTATCTATCTATCTATCACCAACTTTTCCACTGGTCTATCTATCTATCTATCTATCTATCTATCTATCTATCTATCTATCTATCTATCTATCTATCTATCTATCTATCTATCTATCTATCACCAACTTTTCCACTGGTCTATCTATCTATCTATCTATCTATCTATCTATCTATCTATCTATCTATCTATCTATCTATCTATCTATCTATCTATCTATCTATCTATCACCAACTTTTCCACTGGTCTATCTATCTATCTATCTATCTATCTATCTATCTATCTATCTATCTATCTATCTATCTATCTATCTATCTATCTATCTATCTATCTATCTATCACCAAATTTTCCACTGGTCTATCTATCTATCTATCTATCTATCTATCTATCTATCTATCTATCTATCTATCTATCTATCTATCTATCTATCTATCTATCACCAACTTTGCCACTGGTCTATCTATCTATCTATCTATCTATCTATCTATCTATCTATCTATCTATCTATCTATCTATCTATCTATCTATCTATCTATCTATCTATCTATCTATCACCAACTTTTCCACTGGTCTATCTATCTATCTATCTATCTATCTATCTATCTATCTATCTATCTATCTATCTATCTATCTATCTATCTATCACCAAATTTTCCACTGGTCTATCTATCTATCTATCTATCTATCTATCTATCTATCTATCTATCTATCTATCTATCTATCTATCTATCTATCTATCACCAACTTTTCCACTGGTCTATCTATCTATCTATCTATCTATCTATCTATCTATCTATCTATCTATCTATCTATCTATCTATCTATCTATCTATCTATCTATCTATCTATCTATCTATCTATCTATCACCAACTTTTCCACTGGTCTATCTATCTATCTATCTATCTATCTATCTATCTATCTATCTATCTATCTATCTATCTATCTATCTATCTATCTATCTATCTATCTATCTATCTATCTATCTATCACCAACTTTTCCACTGGTCTATCTATCTATCTATCTATCTATCTATCTATCTATCTATCTATCTATCTATCTATCTATCTATCTATCTATCTATCTATCTATCTATCTATCTATCTATCACCAACTTTTCCACTGGTCTATCTATCTATCTATCTATCTATCTATCTATCTATCTATCTATCTATCTATCTATCTATCTATCTATCTATCTATCTATCTATCTATCTATCTATCTATCTATCACCAACTTTTCCACTGGTCTATCTATCTATCTATCTATCTATCTATCTATCTATCTATCTATCTATCTATCTATCTATCTATCTATCTATCTATCTATCTATCTATCTATCTATCTATCACCAACTTTTCCACTGGTCTATCTATCTATCTATCTATCTATCTATCTATCTATCTATCTATCTATCTATCTATCTATCTATCTATCTATCTATCTATCTATCTATCACCAACTTTTCCACGGGTCGGTCTATCTATCTATCTATCTATCTATCTATCTATCTATCTATCTATCTATCTATCTATCTATCTATCTATCTATCTATCTATCTATCTATCTATCCCTGTGGTTTTGTGCTTTTTTTCTCCACTCTCACAGGAGTTTTTCAGCCGTCTTGTCGGTCTTCACACATCCACATGTCTTTAATTACTGTGAAGACCTTCAGTCACCTCCTGCTTCTCATCCCAAGCCAATAGCAGTTCGGTACAGAGGGACCGACTTTGAGAAACTGAATCTGTTGTTGTTAAAAGCATTCTTGTACGCGTTCATACGTTTTCAGTGGGTGTATCTCGTTTCTGTTCTGGCTTTCAGAGCGCTGTCTGATGCCCAGGAAGGTTGGACCGTGTCATGCGTCGTACCCGCGCTGGCACTTTAACCCCGTCACTATGAAGTGTGAAAACTTCGTATTCGGGGGCTGCAAAGAAAACCTCAATAACTTCTTGTCGCTGGAGGAGTGCGCCAAAGCTTGCCACACAGTCTCTGGTACACTGCTTTTTTATTACATCCAGTTATGATCATTTCCCTGAAAAAGTACAGATATATGGTCTCCCACCCGCTGACACTAGACAAAAGCTCTCCTCATTACGGCGTGTCTCAGTGTGTGTGTGTGTGTGTGTCTCATGAATAATCAGGCTGCGATCAAGAGCTCTCGGGTCCCTGATGTGTGTGTTGTGCCAGACGCAGGTGCAGTGCTGCAGTGCAGCTGCTCAAATCTGCTGTTCTCCACAAACTAAAGATGAATAACTCCCATCAGATCTTACTACACCACATCCTACTGTACTATACTGTGAAAACATCACTTTCTTAATCCTGGACTTTACAATAAAGCATCCTAAACCGTCTATGCTGTGCAATACTATACCATGCTTTTATATGCTATGATATAGCACACTTTATACTTATACAAGAGTTTGGCATCTTTGACTATACTGTGTCCCGCTTGAGATGGACAGATATTTCGAGATGGTCCTCTCTGCAGAACACGAGATCCAGGGGGCGACGTAGGGTCCAGATCCAACTCCTCCCACTTTATATACTTTGCTCCATCAGATGAACCTAATTTTCAAATGAGTTCTAATTTTGAATGGTTTCCCTCTAATGTTAGTCCGTTATTCCGGTTAGACGATGTGGTTTTCCTAATGTTTCGTGTTCAAATTAAGTTTCCCTACTGTATTCAGTCTCTGTTTTACCTTGTGTGCTTATAAATGTTTTTTGTCTATTTCATTGTGCTGGTAATGCATTTTGCATGCATTTACGTAAGTGAGATGCTCTTATTATGTTATGTAAATGAAGTCAGATGCCCTTGTGAAGTCATTTCTAAGTATAAAATTACAGAAGACAACCTGACAGTGCTGCTATACTTTAGTCTCATACAGTTTTATAATAATATGCATAATCAGTGGTGGGAAAAGCACACCTTTTTTCTACTTCAAGTAGAAAGAGAACTTGATTTAATATTACTCCAGTAAAAGTAGAAGTGCCTACTTATTAATATACTTAAGTATTTGAAGTCAAAGTGCATGTGGACCATTGAGAGAGGTAAAACAGCCAATCAAAGAATACACTTCTTTTAAAGAAATATTTATTCTTACATGCAACAAGGAACTACGGGCTTTTTTATAAAAAGTAAGAGTAAAAGTAAAAGTTTCTCCAAATGAACATATTATATAATAATACACTTGCTTATTGCCCACCACTGTACGTAATTATAAGTGCACATTCACACAATGTACAAACTACAGTGTTTGTAACTAACCATTTAAATTCATTTTAATTAAAATTATTAAATATTAATTAAATAATTGTTTTTAGCAAGTTTGTTTTTCCATCAGAAGAATAACTTACTTTAGTTACGACTCAATGTGGAAGTGGTAGAGCAACAACACGAGTAAGTTTGATGTGTTGCGAAACTCCAATAAAAATGCAGTGGGAGGAGATCCAGCTCCGCCCCCTGGATCTAGATCTAACTCCGCCCCCTGGGTCTCAATCCAGCTCCGCCCCCTGGATCTAGATCTAACCCCGCCTCCTGGGTCTAGATCCAACTCCGCCCCCTGGGTCTGGATCTAACTCCGCCCCCTGGGTCTCAATCCAGCTCCGTCCCCTGGATCTAGATCTAACTCCGCCCCCTGGGTCTGGATCTAACTCCGCCCCCTGGGTCTCGATCCAGGTCTAACTCCGCCCCCTGGGTCTCGATCCAGGTCTAACTCCGCCCCCTGGGTCTCGATCCAGGTCTAACTCCGCCCCCTGGGTCTGGATCCAGCTCCGCCCCCTGGATCTCGTGTACTGCAGTGAGGAGCTACTGGATATTTTTACCGATAGTTACACTTTTAAACTAATTGGTTTGTAATATCTACGGATAAACAGTGATTAATAAACAGCCTATTAATTCTTAACTGACAAATGTGTAGACAAGCAAAAACAAATATATACAAACAAATAAATTTGCAACCATTTAAATCACAAAACAACATTGCATCAACATAATGGCATAATTAACAACAGCAGAAATATGTTTTATATTATTTATAAATAAAACACTTAATTTGTTTTTTAATATTATTATAATATTTAACATTATTAAATATGTATGATGCTTAAAATAGTTGTATTAGTGTAGTCTAACACTATAAATAAAAATAATTGGCTATCAGACATTTAAACATTAAAATAAGTCATAAAAATCTCTTTAATACTATGCTTACTATACTGACGTTATACTGTACAAAATTCCACTCTGCTCATACTACAACCACCTATTATAATGGCATATTATAGTACATAATCATGATTTAGAGCAGAAGAGTATGGCAGTATATAGAGTATACATGGCTCGGTGAAGTCAAAAATCACTTCTGTGGTGTGTTTTGATTTATGTTTCTGACAAATTCGCTATCTTTCTATCAGATTACAGCCCTTCATCTCCAGAACCGCCATCTTCGCCACTTCCTCTGAGTGAAAAGCCCAGTGAGACCAACTCCTCTTCTTTGCTCTTCATCCCTACGGCTGAGCCCGTAGACCCGGAGCAATGGGAGAGTGATTCTGAATCTAGCGGTTTCCCCCTCCCCCCCTCCCCCGGCCCATCAAGAGCAGGTGCTGAAGACCACGCCCCCTTCACAGCCACAGCCACGCCCCCTTCCCTCGGACTGTCCCGTCAGAACCGAGAAGAGGCCACAGCCGGGCCTGACAAACGCCTGGCGTCCCAGGACCCGTTTGATGACGAGACGGGCCGTGAAGTCACGCAAGCACCCACCGCTCCAGAAATCGGGCCCCTGCCCAGCCGGGAGCCCTTGCAGCCTGACGTTCTACACCGGGACAATTCTGAGGAAGAGGAGGATGAGGAAGAGTTGGTGGTGTTCCCCACTGAACCGGACGAGGAGGAAGAGTCTGACTGGCGGTACCTCACGACCGGGCCCTCGTCCTCCCCCGCCTCGGATCTGCCACCGTTGGTCTTCACTGAACCTGCCTGGCAGGGGGCGGAGCTAACCACGGCGGCGGATGAGGAGGGGGCGGAGCTTCGGCACGGCGGCACCGAATATCTTGCCGAAACGGAGCTTCACGACTCAGAGCTGTCCCAGGAGGCCGAGCAGGTACTCAATGATTATTAAAGACACACATTAACTGTGCGCTAATTTAGTTCAAAGCAATTCAAAGAGTCAGTTTGCTTAAATATCATAACAGAAATATATATTAAATATAAATGTATTTTAATATTATCTAATTATTAATACATGATAAATAGTAAAAAAATCTGATATTATTATTGTAATACATAAATATAACATTGTTTCTTTGTTTTTGTAGAACGAGAGCAAAATCATAAACAGCATGACATTTAAGTCTCTTGTAAGAAACAATGTTATAATTCTCAAGTTTGAATAATTTTGTGCTTTTTTTAGTTTTTCTAATATTTCTATTTAGCTTTATTTATTTGTGTTTAAGTTTTAGTAATCGTAATTTTTAGAATTTTAACTCAAACTTAATTCATGTTTTTCTCTAATAAAATATTTAGATTTTATTTAATTTAATCTTTATTTCAATAACCAAATTCATTTTTCATTTTAGTTAACAATAACAAGAAGTACGTCATTTTAATGTGTGTCTTTCCATTATAACGTTGTAAATAAAATTGACCAAACATGTTTGAATTCCCCAGGTGGTTCTTCTTGGTATAAAATCCTCAGTTGTTTGTTTGGATGAAGCATGTCATGTCTTGATGGAAATGATTTTACGATTGATTTATCTGAAGAGTAATGCGTTTATTGATTTGTTCTCCGGGCCGCACGGCAGGCTGTCAGTGAGCGTTTCGACAAACCACAACAATTCAGTGCAATAAAGTGGCTGTTAGACCAAACACCCTGTTTTTCTGATTATGTGCAGGTGATTTGTGTCGACTGGAGCAACCTCGCAGGAAAGGGCTACGTTATACTCAACATGACGGACAACTTTGACTGTGTAAGTCACTTTTTTTTTACAAAAAACCCACCATAGAAAACTCTTGCTAACCCTAGCCCAATGCACCATGCATTGTTCTTGCATGAACAAAACAAGTCACCTTTTCTTCATACAAATCCAGTCACGATTTGATGTAATCGCTCTTGATGAAGGTGTGTGTTCTGTTCAGACTCTCGCTTCACGTACTGCAGCAGAAATGCTGTCTCTGAAACATGCTGACTGCACAACTAACCCCGCTCAGCACAAACAGTGACACACGCTGGGAGCTCAGAGCGCATCTGTTTCATTACAATCCTCACGCTCTCTGGCCTTTATAGTGAAGAACAAAGAAAAATGTGATTCTTAATCTTATGTACTAGTTAGCGGAGCTGCGAAACACACACACACACAGAGGCAAACGCTCTTGCACTCGGTTAATCTTGAGCTTTTGAAGTTGACATTTACGTTTCATTTAAAGGGAGAATTCGTCCAAAAATGAAGTCAGTCAGCAGAGCAACTGAATTTACAGAATGACAAGATAAAAGTGGTACTAATGATATTTGACATCCAAACTAGCGTAACGTGTTTTTGTCCATCGTATCTAAATGTATGCCAGCAAGAATTAGATTTTAGAGTTAAATTTGGTTCTGTTCATCATTAGATGATATCTAATGGCTTCAGTAGTTATATTGACAACTTTTATGGTGGTTTTCTGTCATTTTTGGAGTCTGACAGTCCCAGTTTTCATAATAATCCGTTACATTTATATAGCGCTTTTTCTGGGACCACAAAGCGCTTCACATATGGAAGGGGGAATCTCCTCAACCACCACCAATGTGCAGCATCCACCTGGATGATGCGACGGCAGCCATAGTGCGCCAGAACGCCCACCACACACCAGCTTACTGGTGGAGAGGAGACAGTGATGAAGCCAATTAGTATATGGGGATGATTAGGAGGCCATGATGGATTTTTTGTGACCACAGAGGCCTCGGTTTAACGTCTCATCCGAAGGACGTAGCTCTTTGACAGTATAGTGTCCCCGTCACTACACTGGGGCGTTAGGACCCACACAGACCACAGGGTGAGCGCCCCCTGCTGGCCTCACTAACACCTCTTCCAGCAGCAACCTGATTTTCCCAGAAGGTCTCCCATCCAGGTACTGACCAGGCTCAGCCCTGCTTAGCTTCAGTGGGAAACCAGTCTTGGACTACAGGGTGATATGGCTGCTGTTTTCATGCATTTTGTCTTGATAATTGGCATACGGTAATAGTAAAGAGCAGCTGTAATTATCATAAGCAGATCATTTGGTTTCTTAAGAATTTTATGGGAAATCGTGGCCGCGGTGTGCTAATTCGTTCCCTTGTTTAAGTAAATCGTGGCTGCGTTGTGCTAATTCGTTCCCATGTTTAAGTAAATCGTGGCTGCGTTGTGCTAATTCGTTCCCTTGTTTAAGTAAATCGTGGCTGCGTTGTGCTAATTCGTTCCCTCCTTTTAAGTAAATCGTGGCCGCGATGTGCTAATGCGTTTCTTCGTTTAAGTAAATCGTGGCCGCGTTGTGCTAATGCGTTTCCTCGTTTAAGTAAATCGTGGCCGCGTTGTGCTAATGCGTTTCCTCGTTTAAGTAAATCGTGGCCGCGTTGTGCTAATGCGTTTCCTCGTTTAAGTAAATCGTGGCTGCGTTGTGCTAATTCGTTCCCTCCTTTTAAGTAAATCGTGGCCGCGGTGTGCTAATGCGTTTCTTCGTTTAAGTAAATCGTGGCCGCGTTGTGCTAATGCGTTTTCTCGTTTAAGTAAATCGTGGCCGCGTTGTGCTAATGCGTTTCCTCGTTTAAGTAAATCGTGGCCGCGTTGTGCTAATGCGTTTCCTCGTTTAAGTAAATCGTGGCTGCGTTGTGCTAATTCGTTCCCTCCTTTTAAGTAAATCGTGGCCGCGGTGTGCTAATGCGTTTCTTCGTTTAAGTAAATCGTGGCCGCGTTGTGCTAATGCGTTTCCTCGTTTAAGTAAATCGTGGCCGCGTTGTGCTAATGCGTTTCCTCGTTTAAGTAAATCGTGGCCGCGTTGTGCTAATTCGTTCCCATGTTTAAGTAAATCGTGGCTGCGTTGTGCTAATTCGTTCCCTTGTTTAAGTAAATCGTGGCTGCGTTGTGCTAATTCGTTCCCTCCTTTTAAGTAAATCGTGGCCGCGGTGTGCTAATGCGTTTCTTCGTTTAAGTAAATCGTGGCCGCGTTGTGCTAATGCGTTTCCTTGTTTAAGTAAATCGTGGACATGGTGTGCTAATGCGTTTCCTCGTTTAAGTAAATCGTGGCCGCGGTGTGCTAATGCGTTTCCTTGTTTAAGTAAATCGTGGCCATGGTGTGCTGATGCGTTTCTTCGTTTAAGTAAATCGTGGCCGCGGTGTGCTAATGCGTTTCTTCGTTTAAGTAAATCGTGGCCATGGTGTGCTAATGCGTTTCCTCGTTTAAGTAAATCGTGGCCGCGTTGTGCTAATGCGTTTCCTTGTTTAAGTAAATCGTGGCCATGGTGTGCTGATGCGTTTCTTCGTTTAAGTAAATCGTGGCCGCGGTGTGCTAATGCGTTTCTTCGTTTAAGTAAATCGTGGCCGCGGTGTGCTAATGCGTTTCCTCGTTTAAGTAAAAAGTGGCCATGGTGTGCTAATGCGTTTCTTCGTTTAAGTAAATCGTGGCCGCGGTGTGCTAATGCGTTTCTTCGTTTAAGTAAATCGTGGCCGCGGTGTGCTAATGCGTTTCCTCGTTTAAGTAAATCGTGGCCGCGTTGTGCTAATGCGTTGCCTCGTTTAAGTAAATCGTGGCCGCGGTGTGCTAATGCGTTTCTTCGTTTAAGTAAATCATGGCCGCGTTGTGCTAATGCGTTTCCTCGTTTAAGTAAATCGTGGCCGCGTTGTGCTAATGCGTTTCCTCGTTTAAGTAAATCGTGGCCGCGTTGTGCTAATGCGTTTCCTCGTTTAAGTAAATCGTGGCCGCGGTGTGCTAATGCGTTTCTTCGTTTAAGTAAATCGTGGCCGCGGTGTGCTAATGCGTTTCTTCGTTTAAGTAAATCCTGGCCGCGGTGTGCTAATGCGTTTCTTCGTTTAAGTAAATCGTGGCCGCGGTGTGCTAATGCGTTTCCTCGTTTAAGTAAATCATGGCCGCGTTGTGCTAATGCGTTTCCTCGTTTAAGTAAATCGTGGCTGCATTGTGCTAATGCGTTTCCTCGTTTAAGTAAATCGTGGCCGCGGTGTGGTAATTCGTTCCCTCCTTATAAGTAAATCGTGGCCATGGTGTGCTAATTCGTTCCCTCCTTTTAAGTAAATCGTGGCCGCGGTGTGCTAATTCGTTCCCTCCTTTTAAGTAAATCGTTGCCGTGGTGTGCTAATGCGTTTCCTCGTTTAAGTAAATCGTGGCCGCGGTGTGCTAATGCATTTCCTCGTTTAAGTAAATCGTGGCCACATTTTGCTAATCCTTTTGCTCTCCGTTGAATCTTATTGCTGTCTAAAAAGATTGTGATGTTCCTTTCTTTTACATCTTTCTTAACACACACATCACTGGCACGTACACAGTCTCGCCAGTGTAGAAGAGGCCAGTTGTCTGTTGCCACGGTAACGCTCTAGTGGCACGTAATTGCAGCATGATCGCAAAGATCTGTCCCCCCACCGGCTCCCTGACAGCTGTGTGCTAAACCCTCGATGTCTCCTGCGATGGCGTGTTTGAACCCGAGCAGCACTGCAGAGCGATTGATCAGAACCCAATACAGCCCACAGGACGAGAGCGCAGTCTCTCTCCGTCTGAATGACTCAGCGCTCGCTGTGAACGGCCTGAAAAAAACTGATTCTGATTTCTGTAGCCTGTCTGATGTGTGTCTGTTTCTGCCTGGAGGAAGTCTGTTACCGAGTCTCAGTAACAAAGCAAACCAGTTTTTTTTAGATGGGTCACTGGTTCTGTCTGTCTGGAAGCTCCTGATTCGGATACTGGAGAAACAGAGCATGATTTGCCCTCGTATTTCATTTCAAGACGCATTTTGTCACTTTTCATTTCAATTATTTCATCAATATTCTATTAGTATATAATTAATTTTGTTTGCTTTATTACAGGTGTATTTTCCTGCTTGTTTTTTTTTTGTCTACAAAAATACAATTTACTTTACAATTACTGTATTTTGTATTTATTGATTACACAATTTTCTGATGTACTTATTCATTTAGTTTTTTTATTTTGTCCACTATATTACATTTAGCACTAGATGTGCACACAATTTATGTGAATTAAATACATTTATATTCCCTTTTTTTTAAAACATTGTATAATCTATTCAAATATTTCATATATTTATTTTTGTCAGATATCACATTTCAAGGTGTATTACATTTTTAATGTAAATTTTTATTTAAATAAATACAATGTATGCCTTAATTATGCTAACGTTTTAGGCTAGCTTAATTATATGTTTACTGTATTGTATTGTTTTTTTTTATTTGTTCACTATATTATATTGAGATTATATTGAAAATTTTGTGCACATTTATGCTCCCATTTTATTGCATTCATTTATTTTTATTGTCTTAAAGTATTTCACATATTAATTTTGTTTAAGTTTTTTGTCATTTTATTTTACATATAAACATTTATTATATATATTTTAATTATTGATTCAAAATTAAATAATGTTTTACATTATATATTTGTTCATCCCTCCATACAATATAGTGTGAAAGACATTGGTGGGAAACAAATCTGATTAGTATTTCTTCATGCTATTTTTCTCTCCTGTCCTAGGGTATATGTTTATGTAAGCATTTATTTAAAGAAAGCATGTATTTAGTAAAGGTGTTCTCACACTGAGAGTGAATATCCAGCATGAGATTGAATGTAAAACTAAATATTTTTAAGATGAAAAAGTAACGATTTTGACATCACTGTATGGCTCTGTTTTTCCATTGTATCCCTTGTGTGTCTCTCGCAGGACGAGTTTCGTATGGAGAGTGGCGACAGACTTCTGGAGATGCTGGAAAACACTTTCTCCAGAAAGCTGAACATCCCACAAGGATCCTGGCTCATTTTCCTCAGCAAACCCACACAGCAGGACCACCAGCTCCTGATGGCTTTAGCCAGCGAGCAGGGTAACACACACACACACACACACACACACACACACACACACACACACACTTACTCAGGGCCTCTGTGGTCACATATAATGTCATGTTTATGGTTTAGAGAAGTGTTAATAATTTGTAAGCTTTTAATTTCATGCTCTATATAAAGGATAAAAATAGCATGTATTATCTCACACATCTCTGTTCAGAGCATTAGTTAGATGTCATATCCTACAAAGCCTGACAAAGGTCGTATTACGTCACAAAATCAAAAGAATAACACGAGAGATTATATTTTGCACACAGACAATAATGCCCGTTTAAGTACCATTAAGATGTTTTGCATTGTGACATTTTCAGCAGCTTTTTTATGACAGTGAAGCACTCTAATTGTATTAAAGAAAATTATTTAAATTTAGTATTTATGACACAAAAATGGATTCAGATAGAATAATTTTCTCCATCATATTAGAATAATGGATAGCAATATGGAAAATTTGGGGGTAAATGTGCTTAATTGTCATGAAAGTATAATGTCACAGTGCAAAAACTCTTCATGGTTCACTAATATTCTTTGTAAACTAATTCTCTTTTGATTCAACAATTCTTCATTAATTAACAATGTTCTATAATATTTTTTGTCTCATTTTCCGTTCATTATGTGAAGAAATCATAGCCCCAAAAGACGTCCTGTCAATGCTGGGGGAAATCAGAAGAGGTCTATATGAGGTGGGACTGAAATGCAGCAAATAATAATAATAATCCATTTAATGAATACATTGAAAGTTGTGAACGATTTAAGTAGCATGAATAATATGCATAATAATTAGCTCAAATTAATTTCCTCAGATTGGAATCCAGAATTATTCCACCGTCAACACGTGCCACTCGAGGCCCAGTCAGACGCGCAGCGACTACGGGAAGCTGTTTGTGGTGCTAGTGATCATCGGGTCGGTGTGTGTGCTCATTATTGCTTCTGGAATCATCTATATCTGCTGGCAGCGCCGCTTACCCAAACTCAAGAACATGGTAGGTCAAATCCACAATAGACCATTTTTCACATTTCCGGGGTTCCTCAAAAGTCGTAGTTGGGTACATTTTTATAGCGGTGAATGAGAGAATACATTAAATATATATTTTTGTGTTCCCCCATTTGCTCAAATAGCAAAAGAAAAAACACAATAGTGTTTCTGTCAGGACCACTATCGTCGAATACGATTGACATTTAGCATATAGTTTGGATTGGCGATATGGTTCTGTTCTGGGCGAGAACTGCAGCCTAGCATGAAGCCTAGCATAGATATGACATATGAGCAGGGAGAGCAGCAACCCCCCTTAGGGTAAACTGAACAGAACCAACATGAATGTATTGCAGATATCATTAATTCAAGATTTTAAAGTACAACATAATTAGAGAATTTATTCTGATTCAAGTGTCAATCAGAATGCCAAATCCTGACTGACGAGAGGAGCTGGGGAGGGAGGAGGGTAATCATCTCCTGAGAAACGTGATAGCTGTTGATAATACTGAGGATCTTATACATGTATACAGTGTTAGGCGTAGTATTCCTATAGGTAGACGTGGATCAGCTGATGCAAGCTTGACTAACGTGACCTGCCAGAACTGAAGCTACGCTTGATTTTCACAACTTTCAAAAAGAGGGAAAAAATAGAGGGATTGATAATGGCAGTCAGAAGAGGAAAAGATGTCAATTTTACTGTCACTCCCACAGCCGCTGTATTAGAAATACCCTCACAGCAGCTTTAACTAGTTTTTTTGTAATTTGATGCAAAGGTAATATAATACAAAGTGTAGTGTTATAAATGTACATAATTAAAACTAATTAATATATAAAAAACTTTGCAGGATTTACAATGTACGATGTTAAAACGTGTCATCATCACAGTCTGTGAAAAGAGTCCAAAACGTTCTAATCGAGATTATGGCACAAATACTATCAATTTTAGGCTAACATTTTACTGTATTATTATTGATTTATTAAACCATTTTACAATCTACCACATTTAGTTTGTTTTTATTTGTCTACTATATTATATTGATGTGTTTTATTTTAATATACATTTTTTATTTTATATTTTGTGCACATTTATACTCCCACTTTGATTTATTTATTTTTGGAACATTTCATATCTTAAAGTATTTTACATATTTATTTAATTGTGTCCTTCTATTTTATATATTGTTATATTTTATGTTGTTTTATTTTACATATGAGTTAATATGACCATAAATATTTATATTAACAGCGTTATCTAGTTTTTTTTTTTTTTTTTTTTTTTTGTAATTTGATGCAAAGGTAATATAATACAAAGTGTAGTGTTATAAATGTACATAATAATAAATAAATAAAAATATAAAAAAACTTTTCAGGATTTACGGTGTTGATGACCTTTAAAACGCGTCATCATCATCACAGTCTGTGAAAAGGGTTATGAGATTTTCATTTTTTTTAATCTCTTCGAGATTATGGCACAAACACTGTCAACATGGAGCTTGAGCGCAATAAATAATGGATCTCGAATGCTAATTACTAACCTCAACATTATCTGAGTGACGGTTTGGGTTCACATTTGATTGATTATTTATCTTGTTTTTTGGTTTGTCTCCTCCGTGCCTCATCAAGTCGCGAGGTGAAGAGCTCCACTTTGTGGAGAACGGTTGCCATGACAACCCCACACTGGATGTAACCAGCGACAGCCAATCAGAGATGCAGGAGAAGAAACTCAGCGCCAATGGGGTGACGGCGGGCGCGGACGGCGGGAGCGGTTGGCAGGTGCTCGTCAACAAGCCCGGGAAAGAAGAGGAAGACAACCAAGAGGAAGATACTCACCTTTAATCCCGGGAAGCAATCATCAAAACGGAATGGGAAAGCAGCATCGCATTAAAGACTATGAAGGCACTAAACATTTTCAAGCTTTTTCGAAACATCTGCTGTATAAAATGTGATGTCTTTTGGCGTGTATGACGTTTTTCTTTATCCACATTACTAAATTCAGACGGACTAAACTTACTGAAGTGCTTTAAAATGCGAGTTGTATATGATATGGGACAATTTTCAGTGCAGGAGCTAATCATTAGTATTTATTTAAATCGAATGTGTCAAACAATCAGTAGGATATTTTAGAGTTTAAAACGTTGTTTGAAAATTGTTTCTTCCACTGTTGAAGCAATAGTTCACCCCAAAAACATGCGATATGTCGTTTTAATCTACCACATGTTGTTCCAAACTACTGTTTTTCTGTGAGGGAAAGAAATTTTAGAATTTATAAGGAAAGTTAATTTCCACTCAACAACGGACGTCAAGTTCCAAAAAAAGTAGAATATATTGGCTTGTGTGCTGTATTACAAGACATCTGAAGTAATTATATGTAACTTCCCTTTTTGCGTAGCTCTGTAAATTTCTATGGCATTGCTGTCGAAAAGTAATAAGCTGGTGGAGTTAATGAAAGTTATCTTGAGCATTGTAATGTTTGAAGCAAATGTCTTAAATGTCAGTAGTCCGGGAACATTTAAAAATTAGTAAGATCTTACCCTCATGCTGTGGAAATACAAACCGGAAGATAGAAGGTCAATAGCTTTGTACAAGTTTTGTTTTTGTAAGGTAATGATGATGATGACCAATGGCAGCGAACCTGACGAGATCTTAAAAAGTTGTACGGAAATAACTACATAAAGATTCTTTAGAAGTTATTTCTTAGAAAAAAAAAATGTCATGCGGGTTTGAAAAGACATGAAGGCGATTAAATGATTTTTCATTTTTGGGTGAATTACAGAAAAAAGAACACTAGTGTACTTGAAGACAGAGAAAGAGATTGTACCACGGATTTTTTGTTGTTTTCTTGAATATGTAGACAGTGCATCTCTAATGATACACTATAATCAGTCATTCTCAACTTATTTTAATTAATGCAAGTATCTACAGTTAAGCAGGCTGCATATTGTATTTTACATGCTGAATGCTGGATGGACGCCTACCTGCCTTGCTCTTTTATTGTGCACCGATCGGAATGGCTGCTCCGTACTGGATTAATGTCGCTCTTTGTTAAGGTTTTTTATATTGCACCTTTAACGTTGCTCAGCACCAACGGCATCCAAAGCAGAACGAGATTCTTCTTACAAAAGAATCTTTCACATAGAAATGTGTCGAATGGCGCTAGGCAATGATTTCTTTGTTTTCTACATGTTTTCAGTGTTTTTAAAAGCAAAAGTAAACGCTGATAAAAAAAAGTGTTAAACTTAGCTATCTTCATGGTGGTTATCTTGTTTATGGTACAGTCTGTTTGTCAAAGAACAATCTTATTTGTCACAATAGATAAAAGGCTATTCTTTACTCATTTTAAGTGCATGAAACATTGTAGTACATAATAGTCTATGCACATGTCAGGGGTCAAACTGATTGTACACAATTTAGCAAACGTGAACAGTTCATGTTAAACAGATTTAAATGGTTAGTACTCCAGAACGCTCTATATATATATAACGTACATGCATTTTTGGTTCTTTAATAAGCCTTGACGTAGGACAGTTTGACGCCAGTGTAGAACGCTGTTGTTTTGTACCGTTCTGTCCTGGTACGAGAGCTATTAGCAAATTTGCACTTTTTTCCATTTTGATTTTGTACCTCAAAACTGCTTAATGTATCTGATTGTAAGGAGATTCCGATCTCGTTGTTTTCTGGTAATTTTGTGTTGTCCCACCTCTTAAAAAGGGGAAAAAAATAAATGTTTTGAGAAGGCTTGTCTGGTACTTTGTAAGCGCACCATAAAGTTGGACCTGTCACTGCTGCCCCCTACTGAGTGGTGAATGACTTGCCATATAAAATTGACCAGTTAAAACAAGAATCCATTTTATTTTCCCTAAAATTTACAAAGCAATACAACATTTTAACATTGCATTGGCATGCTAGTGAACCCTGTGAAAGATGACAAAGTTTGACTTTAAAACGATGGCACTAGAAGACGCATAATCCTATATAATATGACTTCTGAATTGGATAAAACTGCTTTGATACATTCCATCACATCTACATCCAGAATCTACAATCAAGAGCAACATTAAAAGCATGAACTTTAAAATACATCTCAGCATTCCTAACATCAAGTTTTGGCAAACTGTACGAGTAAATAAATAATTTATAAATAATTTTCTTGCCATGATGAATATGAAGTGTAATGACTTAAAGGGATAGTTCACTTTGAAATACATTTTTGGTATGTTTTAGCTTACCTCAAGGGCATCCAAGATGTAGGTGTCTTTGTTTCCGCAGTAGTTTCAATTTTGATATTTTTAGGTCAAACCGTTCTTGTCTGTCAGTCATATAATGCAGGTCTATGGTCACCACCTCAAAGAGCATGCACAGAGAAGTCCAAATTAAACATGATTTAATCACTCGTAAAAGTACGTATACATTGATGGCCTAAGACACGAAACGAGCGGTTTGTGTGAGAAAACAAACAGTATTTATATCGTTTTTACCTCTTGTAACCACAGCCACGTCCAAGTGATCTGAGGGCGCCGGCGCTTCGGTCTTTTCCGGAAGTGATCTCTCGCGCGTGTACGTCACTCATTGTTTACACAGAACAGAGATTGTAAGTAAGACGGCTAATTAAAATGGTACTAATTTGAGCTTATCCGGGATGTTTAAACCGTCGTAAAAGAAAACAACTACGTATGCTTGCGCGAACTCATCCGGGAGTGGGGAGTTTTCACAAATTCCCAATTTATGAGCCTTCTCTCTTGAAGTTATGGTTGATTGCGCTTGCGCAGACCGAAGCGCCGGCGCCCTCAGATCACTTGGACGTGGCTGTGTTTACAAGAGGTAAAAACGATATAAATACTGTTTGTTTTCTCACACAAACCGCTCGTTTCGTGTCTTAGGCCATCAATGTGTACTTACATTTTCGAGTCATTAAATCATGTTTAATTTGGACTTCTCTGTGCTGCTCTTTGAGGTGGTGACCATAGACCTGCATTATATGACTGACAGACAAGAACGGTTTGACCTAAATATATCAAAATTGAAACTACTGCGGAAACAAAGACACCTACATCTTGGATGCCCTTGAGGTAAGCTAAAACATACCAAAAATTAATTTCAAAGTGAACTATCCCTTTAAACACTTAATCGAAGTAGTAGTTTTGTAGGAAGATGCTGTCCAGGCCATTGAAGACAGGCTGATGGTTGTAAATCAGAGCTTTTTCCTCTTCACTTTGCGAAGAAAAACGATGATGGTTTTTCATTGCTGAAACACAGTAAGCACATCAATACAGTGGTCAGAAAGTAAAACATCTCGGACTATGCTGCTTAATCTCTTGAATGTTGATTGTTTTCGAAACAAACTCAAGTTTTTAACACCAAGTTAAGTCAAATTAAAAAGTAAAAAAAAGGCCAAGATGAAAGATTCCCAAATTGATATTGCAACTTCCATTTTTTTTTAGATGACCAACCTTCAGAAACAAAGAAGTGGGCGGTGTAGAAAGTGGCTTTGATGGCTGACAGGGTGTGCACCATACCGGGCTTATCAATCCACTCGAACGGGCTTTTCTCTGGGTGCCACTGCACCGCATAGAAGGGATATCGAGACGCTACAGGATATAATGTAGTACAATTATTCACTTGCTAAAAATTTGAACAAAAAATACCTACCTAAATGTAAAAACCAACTAGTAAGTGTTTATAGGTGGAAATCAGTTTAATAAGAATCAGCCAACTGTGAGACTGGGATGGGTTACATCACACACACAAAAAGAGACACTGTGATGTACAGAGACATTCATACCCTCCATGGTGGAAATGAACTCTTTCTTGCCGTCTGTATTTGTGGTCAGGACCCTATAAAAACGCTTCAGCTTGGCATTGCCACTGTAATTCTGTAAGAGCAAACCATTGTTATACAGTGAATATACAATGACTGATCAGTATGCAAAAAGCAGTATGGGAAACGCAGAAGTCAACGTTCCTGGGTTTAATGGCTTTAAAGCAACACCGAGTAACTTTTCCTCTGCCGTCGCCCTACAGGTTGGAAGCGGAATTGTCCAATACCGCTGTTGTAAATAATTTAGCCTAGCGCATCCTACTGTCGCACGCACACTCGCTGTTTATCCAGCACCGGCTTTGGAATGAACGATGTCCACAGACAAGGTAGAGTATGTTGCATGATTTCATGAAAGTATGATGTATTGCGACATCAGAAACGAAGAAAAACAAAATAATGACTATTGTAACGCTTGACGTAACGCAAGTCAAATTTGTAGTTTTCTTATGTCTCATTAGAACTACAGAAACGCGACCTGACCTGGCAATCTTACATAGTGTGGTTATAGCAGATACAGGACCGCAAAGCGGAGGCAGAAGTGCCTTTCACCCTGTTACGACTTAATGAACCACTGAAACGATTTGGAAACATTATTTTAAGGTAAAAAAAATCTTACTTAGTGTTGCTTTAATGTTGGTTTTATTGTTCCATTTTATGCCATGTGAAATTACTTCAGACAAAAATTCTCATTTGCTTTAAACGGCTGTATTGGTACCTGCATGGACAGGCTCCAGCTGTGGAAATTAGACGTGATGTTTTCTTCTGCCAGAGACTGAAGAACATCCTTTGGGAATTTTTTGAACAACCTGCTGTTTTGGGCTCCTGTAATCAATCAAAATCATTGACCAACTCACATTAATGAGCTGATGCATGAATTTGGTAAACCAGACAACACAAACTGCGGTTAGCCATTTCCGTCATTTATATATTCTGCCATGTTTATATACACTTATAAGGTAGAAGTATGCATTATTATACGTTTCCAACCATTAAGTGTCACTTGTAATCATTGTAAAGAACAACAGTGCTGAATTACTAGTGTGAGTTTGCCATTCCAGAACTGTGGAAAACACACAGATACAAACCCGGGCTGAAGGTCAACGGCAGGGTCACTGCTTTGGTGTCGGTCAAGGTCAACAGGTTCTTGTTGCTGGTCAGAACCGTGAGCTGCTGGAAACCCTGACAGGTTCCCCAGATCGGAAAATAATCCGAAACATCATTCGCCTGTTGTAGATCATAAAGACGACGACTCAAAGTAAAACCAGACCAATTCAAAATAATTTTCACGGTTTCACTTTATTCTGATGGTCTTTCACACATTCGGTTGACTATAAGTAACGCTGCACCTACATGACTACTACCTCTCATTAGAGTGTTAGTAGAGTATTAGTAGAGTATTAGTAGACTGGTAGAGTTTGGGTCAGAATAAGTTGACATATAGTTGTAAAGTTACTTATCCTCAGTATAATGTCTGTTGTTGGAGGAGCATCACAATAAAGAGTTATTATGCAGACGGTCTACTAATACTCTAATGAGAGTTAGTTGACATGTAGTTGCAAAGTTACTTAGTCAACAAAATGCTCAAAAGGGACCATCAAATAAAGTGTTACCATTATCACATACGAGTTTGTGAACGTACCTTTATTGCAAGTTCATAGAAAATCTTCGACACTCTGGTAAACTGAGACTTTTCAATGTCCACATTTCCTCCGGGTAGCAACAGACTAACCAGGTTAAAAAAAAAAAAAGTTAACAATCAGCAGAATAAAGGTGAATAAAAAAATACCTTTTGGAAAATCCAGTGGTTTGGAACATGGGGTGTCTGTTCTCTGGTTGGACCAGTTTCCATGTTAAATTACATTATAAATAATTATTAATTAAAATGTATAAATTAACACGTTACACACCCTTCTTCCGGAGAGTCCTGATTTAAGACGGACGCACAAAGTTTCACATAAAAGACAAGTACATGTTTTCCTTTACCTTTAAAACTTGCTCAAAGTATTAACTATATATATCAATTACATTTTGCAGTTCGCTCTATGCCCAGGGAGCATAAAAAGAGGTAGAAATTTGACCAAATGCTGAATGCACCCTATGAACTTTAAAGCAAATTTGAGTTGTACATCTAGTGCAATAGCGGTTTATGTGACCGGATAAAAGATTAGAAAATATAAAATGTAGGTAATTTACCTAAAATAGTCGTGTAAATGCATGTAGAACAGATCACCATAATCCAACACGGATAGAAAAGTACTTTGCACTATTTTCTTTCTCCACATGGAAAACACGTCTCTACCAGCTTATGTCAAACTATTCAGAAACACTCACCCATTTATTGCGTTGAATAGTCTTTCATACTCCTCCCCTGTCCGATTTATGCTGCAAACAAACATTTATCTGCATGTATTCTTTATTTTAATGATTTTTTATTTTTTTATACAACTTGTTTTTAACATACCGGATGGGTACAACCCTGGCACCAGCTGACTCCAAGTGTTTCACATATGATGCAGCGATATAGGAAGATCCCTGTGCATGAGGGTCGTCCTCTAAGTTTTCCTGGGCTAAAATTCCTGAAATACAAAAAGACATGTAGGCTATATTAGAAAGAAAGGGGGTTTCAGCTACTGAAAACATCAGGCTATAGGGGTTTGCAGGTCTTAGCTGGTTTAGCTTGTCAGTCAAGCTGGCGTCACAAACATCCAACCAGACTCATTTTACCAAGCCAGAAGACATTTAAGCATTTCTTTTTCTTTTTTTTCTTTTTTTTTGTCAGCAAGGTTAAGGTCTTCAAACCATATGTTTAAACCCCTTTACGCGTTGCAATGACATTGAAGAGTTAATAAATAATTGAGAAGAAACTAGAATGTTCCACCAACGGAGCTGCAGAGAAAAAATATGCTCCGATGAAAAAGAAAAAAAGAATCGCATGACATGGCAAAAAATATGAGATGTAAAATCATAAAATCAACATGCATCATACACTAGCCTACTTTAAACGGAACAGCACATAAAAAAATCTTAAATCTTAAAATCGATGATTCGAAATCTTAAATGTTATTCTTACCGATGATTGGTCTGTAATTTAAATTACGAGCGCATGATGCTGGAAACCCGCATTGAATAGCGGCGAAGACCGCGAGCACGAGCACCTGGCGATACATCCACCTCAGGTAACACACCAAAGGACGAAATAAACGAAAGCTCCTTGATGCTATCAATAAATAACACAATATGTCAGCTCCACTGGCGATGTCAGGCTTTATAACGAAAGCTGCACCCGCTAATCCAGAGTCGTCAGGTTAAACAAACAGCGCTTCGACACGCGCGTGAATTATTGAGGTGTGTATGTTCTTTCGCGAGGATCAGCTTTGAAGATTCACGATCCAATGAGAGCGAAAAGTCACGGCTGGCCCCGCCCACTTGATTCCTCACAATCGCATTACGTTCCTTCATTTAAAATGTTTCATACGTCGTCAGTTAGGCTACATTGTTCTTCTTAATTATGTTTTGTTGTCTAATGACGCCTAATCGTAAGTGTTGTTCTCTTTTATAGAAGATACTTAGAAAAAAATAGCATGTAATTGTAAAAAAACAATAAATAAATAAAATGTAAGCACTTAAAATCTTGCTCACATGCCAACAGCAATATTAATCATATTTATGAACAAAGCACTGGCCATTTATTTTTTGCAAGCTTTTAATTGTGTTGAGTGAATAGTCTACAGGAGAAATAATGACACGTGGCATGATAAAATTCAGACAAACATTTTGTATTTTGAGTTTAATTTTCTATAAGGTGCGCTGACAATTACTTTTGTAGTTAAAAAGGTGACACATGAAGAAAAGAATACTGGTAACCATGTTTAATAAGTGAAGGGAAGGCCAAGTATGGTAACTCATACTCTGAATTTGTCCTCTGAATTTAACCCATCCAAGTTAGTGCACACACATAGGAGCAGTGAGTAGTGAACACACACACACACACACACACACACACACACACAAACTGCACGCCAGTGAACACACATACCCAGGGCATTCTTGCTGTGGCACAATGCACATTGTCTTTTTAAAAAGTTATAAAACAGTTTATTTCTTTGTAAACAAGAAAAAAAATTAGCAATAAATTTGGTTGATATCTGAGCTCTTCTTTTCTGATCTGCTTTTATGGATGTGATGTCAAAACCCAAAACAACAACAGTAACCACGCCCACCAGAGCAGAGAGGACCAATCGCATCACAGCGTCAGTAGATCCACAACAGTGGACAGAGTCTGAGTCTGAGTCGATAAAAACAACAATAAACTTATAAAATGACTGATGATATGCTGCTGACTTCAGTAAATAAACACTAATATCACCTGCACATGTGTGGCAGAGTGTGTTGATGTCCAGATGTGTGGTCTGGTTGCTGAAGACATTTTAATAAATAGCCTAACTTATCAACAAGACCCAGCCAGCAGAACAGAACAAAACAAACACATGGGCCATTTTCAAGCTGTTCGCTAAAGTCAATAACTCAAAATGAATGTCAACATTAAGAGTGACCAGGCGATGCATGAGATGTGAATCCTCCTCTTACAGGATGTGACACACACACACACACACACACACACACACACACGCTGAGGACGCAGTGCTGATGTTAGAGTTGCAAACATGTTTTAATACATGCAGCATAAACCGCTTCTTGTTATCTGAAAGCCACAGGTAATTTAATTTTTTTTAGTTTTTTTGATGCAGTATCCTATATTTTTGAAGGTGAAATAAAATCATAAAATAACATTTTAGTAACTACATTTACTATATTATTTTACTGTATAACGTTTGTTTGATGTTCAGAGTCAGACTATGATATTCATGTTAGTGGAAGAAAAGAAACTCTTCACACACACACACTCATGCAAGCTTGTCCACCGGACAAATGAAACCACATTTTGTCCTGGATAACTAAATGAGACCACAACAGGTTTCACTTCGACTCACAAACTGAACAGATTGTCATGCATTCAGTGAAACACATATACTTCTCTTTGGCTTTATAAAAACATATACTTAGTTCTTGTGGGTCGATTCTAAAATGCTTAAAAATGACACTAAAACCAATTGTTGTGGGTAATTTTGCTATGACTGCAAAATTCGACCTTTGCTTTTTTAGAGAATATGACAATGCCATTTGTAAACTCAGACATTGATGGTATTGCTCCAACTTGATTTTAAATCTTGCAAATGACCTTGCTTTTTTGCATTCACATTTACACATAGACTAGTCCAAAATTATGTGTCTTTTTTAAACAAGACAAAAAGTGAAATTGAAGCTGTACCTTGGGATGTCAAGTGAAGTTTTCTACATGCACTGCATGTTGTATGAAGTCGGGCTTGAAATTTGTTTTCTTATAAAATCTGTTCTTTGCAGAGTCTCTGGCTCTCTATCGACATCTAATGGTTAGAACATAACATTGAAAGTTACTGGTGGAGGAACATTTCAGGAAAAAATGGCTCATTGACATTTTTAATAGTAGCCTAGGCTACGGATTATCATTGTTAAAAAAGCTTTTTATTTTTTATTTTATTGAAAAATATATCATGCACAAACAACATGGCAACAATAATACATCACTGCGATACAATAGTAAGATCAGGTGCAAAAATGGATTACAAGGAAAGAAAAAAAAATAAAGAAAAAAATTAATAAAATAAAAATAATAATTAATTAATTAATTGAACTAAAGAGCAGGGTTTATTTGACAAGAAACACGTTGTGAAATACAAAAATCTTATGAAAAAAAATCTTACAAAGATAATGTCATTTTGAGAGAGGATTCCAAGATGAGGAAAGTTTGGGTAAAGCCTGTGTGTCATGAACATCAGGCCATGAAGACTTCCGTGACAGAAGTGAACTGAAGTGAACTGAAACACCGTTGGTGTGTGATAGATGGCGATATGGTTAATTTCCCATGTTTTACAGTCTATGGTCATTTCCCATTTCTCTCTTGCGATCGGTCAAGCGTGTAAACCTATCTCTGAGCTCCTTTAAGGAAGTCTAAATCACTCCTTTTTTGTGTGTGGAAACTATCATCAAGAATAGACACCATGCAGTGAACTTCAGTCAATCGGCTATCATTGGGTTCAGTGTCTCTTTTGGAGTAATTTTTAATCCTGTCTGTGCAGAAGTTCTGAATCTGAGATGTGACGGGACGAACATTCGGACTCTTTCCACTTTTCATGTCTCTTCACTCAAATTTTAGGCTACTCAACTGTACATCGATATGAAGAGCATTTTTTTCATTTTTTCATTTTTATTACTGCACATAGACGGTAAGTTGTAGGCTAAACATTGTTTAAGGCACTTTCGGTTTCAATCGTTTGAGCCTGTAGGCTACAGCTTTATGAATAGCACTGCACAATACTTTAATAGCACTGCAGGTAGGTTCAACAATACACCAAAAAAATATATATAAAAAATAGACGTGTGCATTTTTTCCAAAATTGGAAAGCTAATTGTTTTATTAAACGAATAGTAGGCCTATGCTATTGACCTTTATAAGAACTTGGTAGGGCAAACACTCTTCACCATTAAGCGAAGATGGGGGACAAACCATAGACTGTAAAAAAATAGGGACAAACCAAAACGCAATTCTCTAGTCGATCAGATCTATTAACAGTGTCGTAATCTAGACCCTTTTCCCACATTTCCTATTTGTGGCTGTGGCAGATCGGGAAGACAGCAATACAGATAACATTTTCCTACTTCTAAAGGTATTTGCATAAATTCCTTTATAATGACATGGACTGAACCCTGTCAGTTTTAAACGAATCAGTGGATGGTTTTCTGATAGCATTAGGCTACACAACTAACCACGCCTCAGAGATTGTGTTAAATCTCTGCTGTCTGCTCCTCAGACGCTACACATTTAGCCGACACGTTTACCAGAAAACAAAATCAGAACAATTTACACCGATCTTCCTGTCTAAAAGTTTAAATCCCTCTGGCTGTAAGTGTTTCCTTCTTGAGGAATAGTGAATATTTGCAGCTTTTACTAGTTGTGAATGAGGGCGCTTTAGTAACGGATGCCTGTGCTCACGACTGTCTACTTAAAGGGATAGTTCACCCAAAAAATTAAAATTGGCTTTTAATTTTTTTATTTTTCAGTAGAAATTTAAGTCTTTTTTAATTATTTTATTTTTGAACTGAAACCTTGATCCTTGGTGATTCATAGAATGCAAGTTAATGGCTACCGTGACTGAGAGTCAAATATATATGGCTCCTGAAGATTCATTGAGGTCTTATGAAGTGAAACAATTGGTCTGTGCAAGAATCTAAACATTATTTACAACATTATTACCTGTACACAGCCTTGGCAAACGGTCCTGAGCGCGTTCACAACATTCTGGAGCGCGAGCTTCCTTTTGCATAATGACGAAAGCTCAAAAGTTGGGAATCTGTGTCAAAAAGTACATCTTCCTGATCGACCCGATTTGTTCTAAGAACGTTTTCTAAACAATCTGGTTTGGTTATGGAAACGTTAAAATGTCCAGTTTTCTTAATGTTAAAGGGATGTTTTTTAAAAGTTATAGGCCTAGTTGATGTTCCTGAAACATTCTTTCTACGTAATTTCTATCAAAAACTTTCTAGGAACGTTGAATTGTTTCCATGAACATAAAAAAGCCAAGTTTCCTTAATGTTTGGTTGCATGATGTTCCCGAAACATTATTTTGAAACAGTCTGCTGTTGACAAGCAGAATCATTGAAGGAGAAACAACAAGAACAGAAACTACAACTGACTTCAGCCACAACCTTAGATTAAATCAACTAAAGAGATACAAGAAGACATTAAATCTCTCAAGATCTCAGTATGAAGAGGATTAATTAACTCCACAAACAGCACTACCAGCTTCACTTATTACTAACCAGACTTTATTTTTGTCAGACGCCTACAGAAGTTCTTATTAAAAAGGTACAGAGGTTTAGATGTTGATGTTTGGTGGGAAATGTTTTGTTTGGAGTCACCATTATGGTGATCAGTGTTTTCTTTAGTTGGGCCCTTGACTTTTGTTAGTTTAATTCTCTCAGTAATTGCTGATGTTTTCAGAAAGTAAATTGATTATAAGAAGATGTGTAGTTTCATCACTGACTTAAAGGGAATTTTCATCAAAACATTTTTTTAAATTCTGTCATCATTTTCTCACCCTCATGTTGTTTCAACCCTGTATGAGTTTCTTTCTTCTGCTGAACACAAAGGAAGATATTTTGAAGAATGTTGGTAGCAGCAATTTACTTCCATAGTATTTTTTTTCCTACTATTGGAAGTCGATCACCAACATTCTTCAAAATATCTTCGTTTGTGTTCAAGTACATGTCCTACATAATTGGGTTAAAGAAATTGTGCTATTTGTATGTTACAGTATGTTGATTTATATCAAACTCTGGTCCAAACAAAGGCTCTGTCCTTAACTGTTTATTGAGGTTTTCCTAACAATTCTGAATAAACGTTTCTGTTTGTTCTTCAGGTGTGTTTGGTGATATAGTGGAGTCCGTGCCAGTCACTGAGGGAGATTCAGTCACTCTACACACTGATGTAATACCGAGCGAAGATCTGAAAGGGTGGACCTTTGGACCTGACGATGTTGTCATAGTAATGAACTTTGAAATTAAGCAATTTAAAGACAGATTGCTGGTGGACCGACAGTCTGTATCTCTTACCATCAAGAACATCACAGCTAATTTCTCTGGAATATATAAATTTAATATTTTCAGCAGGAGCTTTTACAAGACGTTTAATGTTACTGTCTATGGTGAGTAGCTTGTGTGATATTATCTCTATCAAAACTTTTGATCTGAAGAAAATAACACAAGTTTGCATTAAAATAAATATTACTTTATCTAAAATTTGGTAAAGGAATTTATTGAAGGTCTATGATGTTACTCGAGTCATTTGCCCATGAACTGTTGTACACTAAGCCAACATACTGATTGTGTTTATTATTTTGATTCTAGACAACTTTACAACGTGAATAAGGTATAATTATCTAAATAATTCATATTGCTTTAACTTAACAAATTGCTATAAGTGCATTAATTCAAAGGTAAAACACTTAATAAACTGAATGACGGGTCAATTATTTTCTGCTATAGACAATATTGATGGAACTTAAAATGTATTTTTAACCAGAGTTATTCCCTTTATAAGAACTTTTATAAGCAATTCTAGATAATAAAAACCCAAATAAAGCACCTTCAACCCAGAGAAAAAAAAAGTTATATATATAATTAAACTAAATTGATTAAAAAAAGTTAGGCCAATAGATTTACCGCATCAAATGCCAATACATTTGTGAACATGTTAAACTACTGCTTTAAGGTGTCATTCAGATCTAATTCCTTTCAGAGGTACATGGTGATTTACCAATAAAGATTGATTTATCTGGAAAATATCTTCTGTCTGATTATTCTGTCATGTTTTCCAGCTTGTCTGCCTGTTCCTGTCATCAGCAGAGACTGTTCTTCGTCATCATCATCATCATCATGTTCATTGCTGTGTTCAGTGGTGAATGTGAGTCATGTGACTCTCTCCTGGTACGCAGGAATGAGTGTATTGTCCAGCATCAGTGTGTCTGATCGCAGCATCAGTCTCTCTCTACCTCTGGAGGTGGAATATCAGGATAAAAACCCCTACAGCTGTGTGCTGAACAATCCCATCAGCAACCAGACCACACATCTGGACATTAACACACTCTGTCACACATGTGCAGGTATATCTATTACCAGGCTAACATAACCATGTGTACATACAATATTTAGATTTAAAATTGAAAACAAAAATCATGTTGTGCCAAATAGTATCACAGCTTCAACAGATCATGGACAGGTATTGTAATATACATTAGATAGTTTACTGGACGTATACCTTCTCTATTACAGCAAAAGGACTGTCTGTTGGCACTATAGTGGGCATATGTGTTGGTGTCCTTCTGCTGGCTGCTGCTGCTGCTGCTGCTGCTGTGTACTTTTGCAAGAAATCTGCAAAGGCAAAAGAAAATGGTAAGTGTTACAACTAATTCAATGAGAAAATATGTAACCACAAAATTTTGTAACCAAAATAAATAAATCTGCTAGATTGTGGTAGAAATGGATTGTTCTGCTACTGGCTTCACTGTATAAATTATTTTATTACTTTATAACAGAGCAGACGCCTGAGGAAACTGAGGAAGCTATTCCTCTAAACAGTAGTAAGACAATACTTCATATATATTACTGTAAGACTGTTGATGTTTTGAGATTTTTCTCAACATTGACTTCGCTGACTCTAACGATTTCAAATTATTTTTTTTTCATTCATTTTTTGTCTGATTCCAACAAATCATAGATCATTATGGAGATTTTTTTTAATAGACAATGTGAAAAGAACAATAATTCATTTTTGCATATTTGCTTATTGCGACTCATTTTGCCAGCACTGGTCACAAAAAAAGTAGGCAAAAAACAGTATTTGACATAAGAAGTATGTCCAAATTCACAGTACTTGTAAAAAAGTAGGCAAAAAGTACCCGGATGACCTACTACTTCTGGCGGGATTCTGAAGTTTGCATATGATGGCCACGGAAAAGGATTTATGAATGACAGTCATTGGCAGAACTGGCAGAAATTACATTGGTATGTCACATGATAATGACAACATGGCAAATGTAGTACGTCTGGATAACATTCAAACTACACACATAACATACTATTCTAGCAGTCGTGAAGTCATTACTTATTCAAAATAAGTACCTATTCAAGAGAGTATGCGATTTCAGACGCAGCCTCTGATTAATACAGCCCACAGTTTCTATTTATGATTAGAAAGATGGTTGGTCAAACAGTAACAGTAAACAGTAATAGTAATAGTAACAGAAACAGTAAACAGTAACAGTAAACCATAACAGTAACAGTAAACGGTAACAGTAAACAGTAACAGTAAATCGTAAACAGTAACAATAAACAGTAACAGTAAACCATAAAAGTAACAGTAAACGGTAAGAGTAAACCATAAATAGTAAGAGTAAACCATAAACAGTAATAGTAAACAGTAACAGTAAACCATAACAGTAACTGTAAATGGAAACAGTAAATGGTAACAGTAACAGTAAAAGTAAACAGTAACGGTAAACAGTAACAGTAAAAGTAAACAGTAACAGTAAACGGTAACAGTATCAGTAACAGTAAACCATAACAGTAACAGTAAGCTGTAACAGTAACAGTAAATGGTAACAGTAAACAGAAACAGTAACAGTAACTGTAACTGTAACAGTAAACAGAAACAGTAACAGTAAACGGTAACTGTAACAGTAAACAGTAACAGTCATGCAAGTTTATTTTTCTGACCCCATGGCAGATTTTTTTTCAAGTAAATGTATCTTGATTGAAAAATATTTAGATAGAAACAACAATTTTGAGCAGTGAACTAAATTAATTTTACTCTGGAGGACAATATAAATGAAAACACAAAACAACAAACGAAAAGTTAACTTGCATCAATTATTGTTTACAGATCCAGTTCTTAGAGTTGATGTTGTTGACCATTCAAATAATGGTAAGATATTGAATTACTGTGTGCACCAACTGAATCTCTCTGTGTGTTTGAGTCTGTAATGGCGATCTCAGCCATTTTCCCTTCTTCGCTATTTCGAAATTTTCCCCAAAAATTTATTCTAGCATTTTCCACGGTCAAAAGATTGTCTAGCCCCTACAAACCTTCTTCTTCTTCAAAATTGTTACGCATATAACGCATATAAAACTAGTCAAAGTCACGTGATACAGTACAAATAAAACAAAATATACATTTATCAAAAAACATAATTTGATATAAGGGTAAATATACTTTTTTGATGTAGTTATGCCTCTAACAGTAAACAGTAACAGTAAACAGTAACAGTAAACAGTAACAGTAGTAAACAGTAACAGTAGCAAACAGTAACAGTAGCAAACAGTAACAGTAAACAGTAACAGTAAACAGTAACAGTAGTAAACAGTAACAGTTAACAGTAACAGTAGTAAACAGTAACAGTTAACAGTAACAGTAGTAAACAGTAACAGTTAACAGTAACAGTAGTAAACAGTAACAGTTAACAGTAACAGTAACAGTTAACAGTAACAGTTAACAGTAACAGTAGTAAACAGTAACAGTTAACAGTAACAGTAGTAAACAGTAACAGTAAACAGTAACAGTAACAGTAAACAGTAACAGTAGTAAACAGTAACAGTAAACAGTAACAGTAGCAAACAGTAACAGTAAACAGTAACAGTAAACAGTAACAGTAGTAAACAGTAACAGTAAACAGTAACAGTAGTAAACAGTAACAGTTAACAGTAACAGTAGTAAAAAGTAACAGTTAACAGTAACAGTAGTAAACAGTAACAGTTAACAGTAACAGTAGTAAACAGTAACAGTAAACAGTAACAGTAGTAAACAGTAACAGTAAACAGTAACAGTAGTAAACAGTAACAGTAAACAGTAACAGTAGTAAACAGTAACAGTTAACAGTAACAGTAGTTAACAGTAACAGTAAACAGTAAACAGAAACAGTAACAGTAGTAAACCGTAACAGTAAATGTATCAGTAACAGTAGTAAACAGAAACAGAAACAGAAACAGTAACAGTAACAGTAGTAAACAGTAACAGTTAACAGTAACAGTAGTAAACAGTAACAGTAAACAGAAACCGTAACAGTAGTAAACCGTAACAGTAAATCTATCAGTAACAGTAACAGTAAACAGAAACAGTAACAGTAACAGTAAACAGTAACAATAGTAAACAGTGGCAGTAAACAGTAACAGTAAACAGTAAAGTTAAACAGTAACGCTAAACAGTAACAGTAAACAGTAACAGTAAACAGTAACAGTAGTAAACAGTAACAGTAAACAGTAACAGTAAACAGTAACAGTAGTAAACAGTAACAGTAAACAGTAACAGTAGTAAACAGTAACAGTTAACAGTAACAGTAGTAAACAGTAACAGTTAACAGTAACAGTAGTAAACAGTAACAGTTAACAGTAACAGTAAACAGTAACAGTAGTAAACAGTAACAGTAAACAGTAACAGTAGTAAACAGTAACAGTTAACAGTAACAGTAGTAAACAGTAACAGTTAACAGTAACAGTAGTTAACAGTAACAGTAAACAGAAACAGTAACAGTAGTAAACCGTAACAGTAAATGTATCAGTAACAGTAGTAAACAGAAACAGTAACAGTAACAGTAGTAAACAGTAACAGTTAACAGTAACAGTAGTAAACAGTAACAGTAAACAGAAACAGTAACAGTAGTAAACCGTAACAGTAAATCTATCAGTAACAGTAACAGTAAACAGAAACAGTAACAGTAGTAAACCGTAACAGTAAATCTATCAGTAACAGTAACAGTAAACAGTAACAATAGTAAACAGTGACAGTAAACAGTAACAGTAAACAGTAAAGTTAAACAGTAACGCTAAACAGTAACAGTAAACAGTAACAGTAACAGTAAACACTAACAGTAGTAAACAGTAAACGTTAACAGTAAACAGTACCTACAACACTGCAAAAAGTGATTTTTTCACTGAAATGACATAAGATATCATGTATTGTTTTGATATCATAATTGATCAAACTTTTCCTGCAAGTTTATTTTTCGTAAATGTATCTTGAATTAAAATGTTTAGATGTAAAACATTTTTTGAGCAGTGAACTAAATTAATTTCACTCCGGAGGACAATATGAATGAAAACACAAAACCACAAACGAAAAGTTAACTAGCATCAATTATTGTTTAAACAGATCCAGTTCTTGAAGATGATGTTGTTGACCATCCAAATAACGGTAAGATCTTGAATTACTGTGTGCACCAACTGAATCTCTCTGTGTTTGAGTCTGTAATGGCGATCTCAGACATTTTCCCTTCTTCGCTATTTCCAAAAGGGTTTTGCACAAAGGATTTGATGCATGAATCTATAACTTGTCTTGTAAAGCATTACTTTTTCTTTGTCTTGTTACCAATCAAACTCAAAACTAAATTTACACGTATTCACGTTCCAAAAACATAAGTTCTAGCCTTTTCCACGGTCAAAAGATTGTCTAGCACCAACAAACCTTCTTCCTTCTTCTTCTTCAAAATTGTTACGTAACACGTATAAAACCAGTCAAAGTCACGTGATTAGGGGTGTAACGTTACCCTCATGTCACGATTCGATACATACCACGATACTGAACTCACGATACGATATTATTGCAAGACATATGATAAAAGGTTGATTAAAATGCTAAATTTGAGATTACATTGTGTGTGTAAATGATTAGGTTTGGACTTGGTGCTGGAAACCCAATGCACAGGACAATAGAGACGCCAGAATAACAATATTCATGATTCTGAAGCTGAAAATACATACTTATTCACTGACAGTCACTAGATATATTTATAATAATTTAAGCCACTTTTTACTGCTAACATTAGACATTTGGCATTACCAGGACCCACACATATTCCCCCATTGCATTATTCAACATTATATTCAACATTATATATAGACGTTTAATGTAGTGCTGACACTAAAACTCTGAAATCTTTTCTTATTTTTCTCACAGAAATGTTCATTTTGGGTGAACTATACACAATACATATTGTTAATGTAGTAATGGCTCTAACATGTCTTTAGCAGATGGGGAAATGCCTAATCAGCAGAGAGGTTTACCAAACAGTAAGTTACTTTAAAACAATGTAAGTTTTCATTGTCGATCACAAGTAATCTTAAAAAAAAAAAAAAAAAATACAAATCTGTGATTATTGTTCGAACAGGTCAGGAAGAATATGTTCCACTTCAGGGTAAGATCAACTTTACCATATTGCTTGCAGTGTAAATCCACAAAGAAAATGATATCATTTCCAATATCACATGGTTTGTTTAACAAGATATTAGTTGTACACCACCTCTACATATTTAATTCCTGTCTTGAATGTTTTTTCCTCCAGATATGTTTCATGCTGGGCTTGATACAGTGAAGAAAATAAAAGTGCAGCCTGGAGATACAGTGACTCTAAACTCTGGTGTTACTGACGTACAGAGAGATGATCGGCTACGGTGGAAATACGCTGATTCCAGAGTCTCTGATTCCACAACCTTGTTTACTGTCATAGCTGTGTGCCATAAAGGGAACGATAGGTTCACAGTGAAGGATGGTCCTGGGGGGAAATTCAAAGACAGACTGACGCTGGATAATACAACTGGAAATCTCACCATCAAGAACATGAGAGTCAAAGACACCGGGCACTTTAAACTTGAGATCGCCAGCAACACAAATCATCGCACCAAAACAATCAAAGTCAATGTCCGTGGTAAGAAGCCTCCATTTTCACTTGTTTTTTGAACCCAGTCAACAATCACAGCTTTATTAGTTATATTAATATTTCTGTCCACAATTCACAATAGCAGTGTTTTTAATAGCTTATATTCTTATTTTTTCCCCCAAATAAATAGTAAAAGGGCCATATCTATATGCTTGTGCTACTGTGTGTAGAATTATAATTATACACTGTAAAAAAATGATATGATCAATAAGTTATGACAACATACGTTTTTACATTGCTTTAACTGTTATGTGGGGGAAGGTGAACCCAGGCGCGGACAGCAGATGCAATGAACACAGGATTTATTGATACAAAAAACAGGAAAATAAAGCCCACGATGGGGTAAAACAAGACAAGGCAGAGGATAACTAACCAACAGCAAACAAACAGGATCTTCACAGGACACGTAACTAAGACACGATACTCACAGGTAACATTAATCAAAGACTCAACACGAAGCTAGAGCAATCACAGGCAGGACTTCACAGAGCATAACACAGTAGGTTTAACAATGAACCGACACCAGACAGCACACACCAGGGGATTAAGAAGGGAACACTAACGACGAGGACAGGTGAAACTGACTAGACAATAATCACAAGACAAGGATAACAAGGGGGCGGGGTAACGTAACGAGACACCACAAGCACATGGCTAAACAATCGGCCATGCGCTTGTACACAAAACATGATTCTGTCATGATCCTGCCTCACGACTAGGGAAAATCAAGGACATTAAGGCAGAATCATGACAGAACCCCCACCTTAAGGAGCGGCTACCAGACGCTCCTCAAGGGGACATTAAACACGGGACATGACAGACTGTGACAAAGACAAAAACCAACAATACATGACAAAAACTAATAAAGGCAGACAAGAAAAAACAACGACAGGGTTGGGATGGAACAATAAAAACAACAAACATGGCAGAGGAGGTGGAGGAAAAACAGAGTCCTTGGGGGGAGGTCCAGGGTGGATGGGTGGACTAGGGGTCTTGGGTTGACAAGGTGATGATCTTGGGCGGGGAGTCCGGGGAGAACTGGACGAGCACACACGAGGAACAGTCCGAGGTGGGGTGGAGACAGGGGAAACAGTACGGGGACTAGTGACGACAGGGACAAACGTGGAAACAGTCTGGAGGCTGGTGGAGACAGGGACAAATGGGGAAACAGTCCGGGGGCTGGTGGAGACAGGGGCGACCGGGAAGACAGACTGGGATACTGCTTCAGTGGTAGCAGCAACAGATTCAGACACGGAGGACACAGAGGATGAGGAAACGGGACTCCTGGCGGGGGACATGGCAGGTGACAGGGCAGGACTGGGTGCGGCGCTCACGGCGACCGGCTCGGGTGCAACGCTCACAGGGACAGACTTGGATGCGGAGGACAAGGCAGGACAGACAGGGGGTTCAAGAATAGCGACAAGACGGGACAGGTATTTCGACAGGGTCTTGGCCGCTATAATGACGGGTATCTCCTGACACGCCGAGACAGCTTCCAGAACCTCTTTAGCGGCTAGATCAGCCGCAACTCTCGCAGTGGAGGACTCTGGGGCATCGCTTGCTGAGGCGGGCTCTGGGACAGCGCTTGCTGAGGCGGGCTCTGGGACAGCGCTGACTGCAGCGGGCGCGTGCTCTAGGACAGGCAGGGGTGAAGGACGAGAAGCTCCCCTCCTCCTCTTCTTCTTCCTAGGTCGAGGAGCAGAGGACGTAGCCGGGCTTGTGACAGGTTGAGGAAGCACAGCAGGGACCGTTACCGGAACTGGTGAACTCACTGTAGGCAAGGAGGATTCGGGGCAGGAAGACTCTGATGCAGACTCCCACGACGGGTGCCTCCCACGCTTACCAAGAAGACCGACAGGCGGGGAAGGTGTCTCAGGAGTCGCGGCGAGACTGGGTTGTTCCTCAAGTGTCACAACACCTATCATAAGACCCTCCGGGATCACGGGCAGCTTGGCGGATGGTGAGGGCTCAGGCTCAGGTGGGCAGGCGATGGGCTCAGGAAATGCTGGACCTCGATCTCCTCCCCTACTATGAGCTCCACGGGTCCCAGTAAATCTTGCCAACCGAGTTCCCAGATAACGCTGGCTCAGCTTTCCATTCCTGGAATAGGACATCGCCTCCTGCCACCCACGTACAAGATCGTCCGGCATACTGTCTGCTGGGTTCTGTCTTGGTCGGTTCATTCTGTTATGTGGGGGAAGGTGAACCCAGGCGCGGACAGCAGATGCAATGAACACAGGATTTATTGATACAAAAAACAGGAAAATAAAGCCCACGATGGGGTAAAACAAGACAAGGCAGAGGATAACTAACCAACAGCAAACAAACAGGATCTTCACAGGACACGTAACTAAGACACGATACTCACAGGTAACATTAATCAAAGACTCAACACGAAGCTAGAGCAATCACAGGCAGGACTTCACAGAGCATAACACAGTAGGTTTAACAATGAACCGACACCAGACAGCACACACCAGGGGATTAAGAAGGGAACACTAACGACGAGGACAGGTGAAACTGACTAGACAATAATCACAAGACAAGGATAACAAGGGGGCGGGGTAACGTAACGAGACACCACAAGCACATGGCTAAACAATCGGCCATGCGCTTGTACACAAAACATGATTCTGTCATGATCCTGCCTCACGACTAGGGAAAATCAAGGACATTAAGGCAGAATCATGACATTAACTTAAGCAGTTTTCAACTTTTTTTGTTATACAAGATTCAACAAATTTTTTAAGTCAGTTTAATGTAATTTAAGTTGAAACGACTTAAACACTCAAGTTGATTGCACTTAAATTTAAATCAGCAACTTTTTTACAGTGTATAATTGCGATCAGGTAAAGATAATGTAAATCTGTGTTTGAAATCAAGAGTCACGTGATGCATTTTTTCTTTTGGCATCCATTTTAACATGAATATTTAATTGGCTTTACAGTGCAGCTTATCTGCGGCTTTCTCTCTTTTTACCTTCTGTGTTTCTTTGTTTTCTTACAGATGTCACACAAATATGTGGGGATCATCTAAATGAGACAAATTTGTCGTTGATACCAGAAGAGGACCCCAAAAACACTAGTACATACACTGTTGAGCAGACGGACTCTTTATTCAATGAGGATGAGGAGGAGTCAGGTGGAGAATGGTGACACAATTTCACATGACAACGCCAGTATTGCAGATGTAGTCTATACGGATTTACACACATGCATGTATCACTTTTTTAATGGTTAAGAAGTGGTTCATTAAGTGCAGGTAATGCGACCGTATGCAAAAACAGGTGCATGTTATGTGTTGATAACTATATTTGATGAGAATATTTTGCTAAATATAGTGGTAAAGACATGCTTTAATACACTAACATTTTCATTATGCTAATCTCTGGACCAAAATGAATCAACATGACAGTTCCAAAACAGTTATGAACCTTGTATTGTATACATAGACATATCACGTTTTTTTGCATCTATCACGTGACATTTTGCCATTAACGTTTGCATATATATTTGTGAGCATATTGAGTTTTTAATATTCAGGCCAGTGTATATTTACATACTGTGATATTTGAGATGCTCTCTGTAAATTTACTGTGAAAACATGCACTCCGTATTATGAAATATAAAATGCGTTTTATCGACTAATAAAACTTTATTGTAAAAATGCCAATTAATACAATTTTTTTTTTTTTTTTGTTTAAAATGCTAATATTCTTGCTTGGGCTTATGAATAACATATTCTATTAAGTCTACAAAAATACATTTGAAAAACAAAAACAACAACATTAAATTATGGGTGATTTATAAATTCAGAATGGCTAATGTTGACTGGACTAATAAACACAAATCCAGCCAATATTTGATAGTGTCAAGACCACATGATGGTCTTATCTAGTTACTTATTAAAAACATACATTTTGAAAATGAACATAACTGCTTCAAAATAGGTGTGTAATTTACATAATAGAACAAAACGTCAAAGTATTGTCAAGTTATGTTTACTACAGGCTTCATTTTACTCATAAATTGAAAGAGCGAACCATTTTTTACATTTTAAATAGTTATAATAGTTATAAGGGCTTGTTTATTCAATAAACGTGTTTAAATTGTATTTTGCAGTTGTATTGCAAATGTAATGTTTGTCAACTGGAGCACCTTATGGATTGTTATGAAATAAAGGCTAATGTGTGTTTTCATTTGTGTGTTTTTTATGTGATTCAGACACCAGTTAACAATTTTGTGAACCTCTGTATAAAATGAATTATAATTAATATAATAACTAATTTTGCAGCCATTTCTAGTTATGATTCCCAAATAATAAATTTGGCACAAAAATAGATATTTTAGTGGAGCGGCTAAGTGATATAATCGTTCAGTTTATGATACAAGCGTGAAAATTGGCATGAGGAGTCTCCATGGGTCACTTGACAAGAAATTTGTCCGAGCCACTTGAAATTTCAAGATGGCGGCCATTTTTCAAGATGGCCGACACCTTAGTGGAGCAGTTAAGTGATATAGTGGTTTATTTGGTGACACAAGCATGAACATTGGCATGAGCAGTCTCTGATGGTCACTAGACAATAAGCCATCCACAGCTACTTGAAATTTCAAGATGGCGGCCATTTTTCAAGATGGCCACCACCTTAGTGGAGCAATTAGGCTTAAGAAATAATTTAGTTGGTGATACAAGCATGAAAATTGCTATGAGCTGTCTCAAAGTGTCATTTGACAAGAAACCGCCCACAGCCACTTGAAATTTCAAGATGGCGGCAATTTTTCAGGATCACTGCCGCCCGCCATGTGGATCTTTAAATGATACATTTTCTCATAGAAATGTATTGGGTTCCTCAAGAGACTCTGTCAAGAGAGGTAGTTTGACTGTGTTTTGTCTGACTCCTCACCGATGACCTGTCGAGTTTGGTAAAGCCTGTCAGGAGTTGCCTCCCACCGGCATAGCTCTCAGGGTTCATTGAGGTACACAAGCTCCCTTACCACGACAAGGTAACAGTCACAAGGGATTTTTTTTTTTAAACCAACAGTTATTAAAGATGTCAAATTAATACTGAGAGGTGGGGAAACAAAAATAAGATCAATAAATTAGCACAGTTGTGGTGCTGAACGGACAGTGCACCAAACAAAAAATTGAGCAATGACTAATACTGAATGTCAATAAGAACAGATCCAGAGGCAACAGCGTTTCTGGCTGACACAGCCATGGAACCATGACAAACAGAAAGTATCTCAAACAATACTAAGGAACTAAACTGAAAATGTCACAGTGATAGTCTGGTGACAAAATAAAACATGATGCGCCGATGTGGCGAGGGGAAGCCGAGCCATAGGCCTACACCGGAAAACATAGAGGACTACCACTGTCAAAAGAAACATACAAATAGGTTCTAGCAGGGGCAACTACATAGGCATGTGCAACTGAGTCCATATCTGAAGCACTTACACCTTCCAGTACATGCCTTGTTGCACCCACATTTGGTCAACTCCCAACAACTCTCTGCAATAGGTGGAAGTGGAGTCCAGAAGACTTTCCACTCTTCGTCCTTTTTAACTCATCCCCAGTCGGATGGGCTCGGCATTTGTGGATGTCGCTTCAATGCCTGTCCCCACACGTATCCAGCCTCATAAGAAGCACGTTTGGCATGCTCTTTGAATGCTGCTTGAGTTGGTGGGATCAAGTCATATTGTCTTTGCTTTCTGGCAAAGAGATCAAGCCTGGGCTCGTTCACAGTGGTGACATCGCTGGACCTGCCATACGTTAGCACAACAAATCTCTCCAAAGCTTGCAGGTCACTATCCTCCACTGCAGAGGGACATTTGCTGAGTCTTGCAAATGTGTTTGAGACCTCATCACACACGTCCCATGTTTTCCAGGCAGACTTCTTTGATTTGCCATGGAAGGATGACACAATGTCTCAACCACTGAAGGCATGGAAGAAGAGGATACCACGTGTTTTCTCTGGTCCTATGGCTGAAACTACCGCATGTATAGGGATCCATCTGGTCTTCTCTCCTTTGCCAAACGTCACCCACATTTTGACACCAAATCGTCCTTAATGAAAAAAAACCCCAATACATTTCTATCGGAAAATGGATCTTTTGAGGATCCAGGGGTCGGCCATCTTGAAAATAGAAATTTCAAGTGGCTGAGAGTGTTTTCTTGTCAAGCAACCCTTAGAGACTGCTCATACCAATTTGCATGCTTATGTCACTAACTAAACAATTATATCGCTTAACTGCTCCATTTAGGTGGTGGTAATCTTGAAAAAAAAGGCCGCCATCTTGAAATTTCAAGTGGCTGTGGGCGGTTTCTTGTCAAATGACCCTTTGAGACAGCTCATGGCAATTTTCATGCTTGTATCACCAATTAAATGATTTTTTAAGCCTAATTGCTCCACTAAGGTGGTGGCCATTTTTCAAGATGGCCAATGTTCATGCTTGTATCACCAAATAAACCACTATATCACTTAACTGCTCCACTAAGGTGTCGGCCATCTTGAAATTTCAAGTGGCTCTGACAATTTTCTTGTCAAGTGATCCATGGAGACTGCTCATGCCAATTTTCAGGCTTGTATCATAAACTGAACGATTCTGCGAAACATAAGCACTTAGCCACACTATTTTGAATAATGTTGGTAACCAGATTTCCCCCATTGACCTCAATAGTATTTTTTTTCCTACTATGGGGAATGGAACCAATACTTAATGGAACTTAATTATTATTTTTTTGTTGTCTTATGACGCCTAACCATTAGTTTTGTTCTACTCAATATTACTTGAAGATTCTTAGAAAAAATAGCATGTCATTGTAAAAAAAAACAATAAGTAAATAAAAATTAAACACTTGAAATCTTGCTCACATGCCAACAGCAATATTAATCATATTTATGAGCAGGGCACTGCCCATTTATATTTTGCAAGCCTTTAATTGTGTTGAATAAATTGTCTACCGGAGAAATAATGACACGTGGCATGATAAAATCCAGACAAATATTTTGTGTTTAATTTTTTTTATGGTGCACTGACAATTACTTTTGCATTTAAAAAAGTGACACATGAAGAAAAGAATATGGTTAACCATGTTTAATAAGTGAAGTGACATGCAAGGCCAAGTACGGTAACCCATTCTCAGAATTTGTCCTCTGCATTTAACCCATCCAAGTTTGTGCACACACATTAAGAGCCAGTACACACACACACACACACACACACAGAGCATTTTTGCTGTGGCGCCTGGGGTTTAGGTGACTTGATCAACACAATGCACATCGTCTATACTTCAGTTATAAAACATTTTATTCCTTTGTAAACAAGATTTTTTTTAAAGAAAGACAGGGAGAAAAGATACAGATACAAAAAAAGATAGGCGGTTGTTTTAACAGTGAATCAGTTTAGCACTGAGGTTGATTTCTGAGCTCTTCTTTTCTGATCCGCTTTTCTGGATGTGATGTCAAAACCCAAAACAACAACAGTAGCCACGCCCACCAGAGCAGAGAGGACCAATCGCATCACAGCTTCAGTAGATCCACAACAGTGGACACATTCTGAGTCTGAGGGGATAAAACAACAATAAATATATAAAATTACTGATAATATGCTGCTGAGCTGACTTACGTAAATAAGAACTATCACCTGTAAATTTCTGACAGAGTGTGTTGATGTCCAGATGTGTGGTCTGGTTGCTGATGGGATTGTTCAGCACACAGCTGTAGGGGTTTTTATCCTGATATTCCACCTCCAGATGTAAAGAGAAGCTGGTGCTAATATCACACACACTGAGGCTGGACAATACACTCATTCCTGCGTACCAGGAGAGAGTCACATCACTCACCTTCAACACTGAACACAGTAATGAACAATGTGAAGATGAAGAGGATGATGATGATGACGAAGAACAGTCTCTGGTGAGGATAGGAACAGGAAGATGAGCTACAAAAGATTAGAAAAATCAGAAGAAATCAAATCAACTGTAAGTAAAAGAGCTGCAAGTTACTGTTTAATGTGTTGACTGACATCAGTCAGTGAGTGTTTAGCAGTGTTTTTCAGTCCTGGTCCTGATGACCCACAGCACTGCACATTTTGTGCGGAAGCGATTTTATGATATTAAAAAAAAAGATTAATAATGGCTTTATTCCAAATGAAATAGAACTTTTACATGCATACAAACACATTTGGTAAACATACTGGACGTCAAACACCAGTGTTGGGGGAAGTTACTTTTAAAAGTAATGCATTCCAATATTTTGTTGCTCCTTAAAAAGTAACTAATTCTGATACTCGGTTACTTTTTATGGAAAGTAATGTTCCTCTTGCTTTACTTTTTCTACATAGAGGGCCAAACCATTTGGCTGTGCTGCCATTCTGGATTGCATAAAAATGCAATCTTCAGCAATAAAAACAAAAAAATGAACCACAAATGTGATGTTTAACTAAAGTAATTTTCGCTTATTAGTATGATTGAATTGGATAATTGAAGGTCAACAACAGAGACATTGGTTAATAAAGTGACATTAAATACTCTGGCAAAGGGGAGCAATGTGTTGTGTTGACTGTGCAGGAGAGCTATTTTGGATTACATTTGTTTTGTTTAGGAGAGATAAACAACTAAAGACAATGAGAACTCACTGACCTGACCTGAGCATTGATCCATTCCATCATGATGATTCTAGAACACTTCACATCTACATCCAGAATCTACAATCAAGAGGAACATTAAAAGCATGAACATTAAAATGCATCCCAGCATTACACATCTTACGTTTTGGCAAACTTTAAGGAAAGAAATACAAGCAATAATTAAAACCAACTATAAAAAAATAAAAACATTTTCCTGCCATGGTGTAATGACTTAAACACTTAATCAAAGTAGTAAGTCTGCATGAAGATGCCATCCAGGCCATTGAAGACGGGCTGATGGTTGTAAATCAGAGCTTCTTTCTCTTCACTTTGCGAATTAAATTTATGATTGCTTTTCATTGCTGAAACAGAAAAGTAGCACATAAATATATTCAGTGGTTATAATCAAACATTTCTGACTCTAAACTGCTTAAAATATCATGAGTGTTGACTTTATTTGAAACAAACCCAAGTTTTTAACACCAGAGTAAGTCAAATTAAAAAGTTAAACGAAGGCCAAGATGAAAGATTCCCAAATTAATATTGCAACTTCTGTTTTTTAGATGACCAACCTTCAGAAACAAAGAAGTGGGCGGTGTAGAAAGTGGCTTTGATGGCTGACAGGGTGTGCACCATACCGGGCTTATCAATTCACTCGAACGGGCTTTTCTCTGGGTGCCACTGCACCGCGTAGAAGGGATATCGAGACGCTACAGGATACAGGACAGAGGTTCATCAAACATTTTTGGATATAATATACAGACAGTAGATAAATGACACTTACTGAAAAAAAAACACTTACTAAAAATGAGCAAAATCAATATGTACATATTTACAAGTTCACTACAGCATAGTATTTATGGGTGAAATCAGTTAAATGAGATTCAAACAAGGGTGTGACACTTATCTCACGAGACGAGACACGAGATCGGGTTCACGAGAACGAGACGAGATGAGATTTTTGCACAATTTTTCAGAAAATTCATGACTGGTAAAATAGTATGAAGGTACATTTTGAATTGTTTTAACTAATAATCTGCTGCATGTCATTTCAGGTCTACTTATGAGCATGAAATATGCATTGAAAGAAAACAATATACAAGCACTGTAAAAGGTATACTGACTGGCTTTTCTCCTGTATGAGTTCACATGAGTCTCTTCAGACCTTACTGCCCAGCAAACACAGAACGTTGGCACACGTACCCAACGACGTTGCCATAGCAGAAATGCAACGTGCCACGGACGTAATAATCAATTTTATATAGTGCACAGACTCTTTATCATTGTTGTGAAATTGCTGTTTTATTTTGCAACGGCACTTATAGGGTTAATGCAGTGAGTTCGGAAAAGGCCGGGTAGAGACATGGGGGTAATCCACCAGCCGGAAACTGAAGCCTCCCCGGGGGCCGCCATTGTAGCAGACCTTCACCTGCTGTTAGCATCCCATAGACTCCCATTCATTTTGGCGTCACTTTAAAAGCGAATAACTTTACATCTGAGGCGTTTAAAGACTCCATTTGTCCATTATTTATTTCTAAAGAAACATGGCAATGTATAAAAGGCTCCATTACTTTGTATCTTACGTTATGGCCCCGTAAAAGCAGTTTTTGTAAAAATAGGCTATTGGTGATTGCGTCATAACCACGGGACTCTCTAGCTGTTTCTCAATGTCAAGGAAGGATCCTCGGAAGCTGGAATTTTGAGGATGCTACGTCATCGACATCCGACGAAGGACTGTTCCAATGTGGAGGATCCTCAGAATTGACCTATGGCTAAGCCACGCCCCCAAACGCTATGAGCCAATCACAGTCCGCAGCTAACCCAATACACTCGGACATTCTCTGCTTCCACGTCCATTGAAATGCATTGCAGTCAATGAGTTTTCATTCGTTTTTATATGTTTTTTCTTGTAATTTTAAGTTTAAAATGGTCAAACGGTGTGCATGGGGTACATGCAACTCCGACACTAGGTATCCCGAGAGGCTGGGCGACGGCGTGTATTTTTTACCCTTTACCAAGCCACATCTCAACCGAGATAAGTGTCTGCTCTGGATTAAGTTATGCGATTAAGTTATGCGGTAACTTAGACCACAACACCAACTAAACGTGGATGAATTAAACAAGGATGTCTACATCTGTTCTAAGTTAAGTCAACAACGTATTTGAACGTTATCTTTAACATCTGTAACGTAACGTTAGCCTAACATTAGAAAACGTTGACGTTAGCTTCTAGCTGCGTTGTACATCATGTCACTTAGCTTCATTAACGTATCTGTAAATAACCAAGATAACAAATGTTAGCAATGTTGTGCTGAATGATTCATGTAGGCTAAATACTGTAGCACCAAACGGTGATGGCAACGACATGCGGTTTATGCCTGGGGCTGTAGTTTTGCCTGGAGCTGAAGCTTTTCATCGACCTTCTCAACAATAAAATGATTAATATAGGCCTAACCCTCAATGCATAGTTAAAGGGCATATTGCAGGTTAGAGGACCCAACGAGTCAATGTATAGAAAAATAATGTAGGAACTAGATTTTCTTTAAAATATACTCATAAATACGCTACAGAAGCTTCTGGAGTCGTTTTTGTGAGAAAATTTTACTTCCGCGTCTGAAAATGGGCGTGACGTAACGGGCGGGAGAGTGGTCGATTCAGACAACAGGAAAACAATGGATCGCAATGACATTTCGGACGCTGAGGAAATACTTACTCGTATGACGGACCACAGCCATACAATTATGAGCCTGCTATGCTGCCAAGAGAGCAGGGACAGGCCAGGATTAATGTTGGACAGAACGGTCAGAGACACCATGAGTTGTGGTGTGAGAACCAGTGGAGAACAGGGGCCTCATTTATAACCGTTGCGTACGCACAAAACAGGCCCTGAAAGAGGTGTACGCCACTTCCGACGCATAAGTTGTGATTTATAAAAACAAACTTGACAGAAAAATGTGCGCACCTGCACGCAAACTCTGACCCATGCGTACGAACGTTTTGGAGACGGAGCAGTTTGGCGACACCGATGGTGAGCTGGAGTTAAATGTCTTTTTGGTCACTTTTAGACAGAAAATCTAAAGAAAATTATAGATGGGCTATACAGAAAGATAATAGGCTACAAATATAATTTCACTCACCAAGCATATCACTTGAGGCAAATATTCATCCCTTCTTAAATGTCCGCGCCAGCGAGCCCGTTGGGCCGTTTAGTGAAACTAACGCCTATCTAACGACAGAGTCCTAATCATAAAAACAGTGTCTGTTCACAATAACAGTTTAAATAAATAAAAGAATGATTTAAACTGTTTTACTTCTGATATAAACATTTAGATTAAATATGCCATTGTCATTGATGGGGTTAAACACTTAAACATGAAATCATTACTGAGAAGTTACAACATTTTTTATATTCAATAAATATAAATATTTGTTGTGGATGCAATGCTTTTGGACACTTTTCCTCTGGCATGCTGTGTTTTAATGTTTTAACTAAAGAGATAATTGCTTATAGCAGAAATAAATCAAATAGTGCAAAATACATTTCAGAGAAAGTTTTCACAATCTTTTCCACTAACCAAATAGTATTTTTAATTTATTTATATTTTTAATGGAAACAGATAGACCTTGTAGTGCATTATTTGCACGGAACTATTTTCTCAGACAAGAGAAAATAGTTCCGTGCAAATAATGCACTACAAGGTCTATCTGTTTCCATTAAAAATATAAATAAATTAAAAATACTATTTGGTTAGTGGAAAAGATTGTGAAAACTTTCTCTGAAATGTATTTTGCACTATTTGATTTATTTATTCAAAAACAAGGCAAGGATAGGCTATTAATTTTTTTTTTTTTATGTAATGTGACGGCACATCCGTATTTGGCTATTTCATATTTTCCTAATGTCTTGTACCGTTAAACATGTTATCACGTGGATGAATAATCATATGCAAATGATATGCAGATGAGGATATGCATAGTAAAACTAGGCGTTGTAAGCTCCATATATGGTTATTTCGGGGAGGAGACACATGTGCGCACAATCTTCCGCTGACTGAGATTTATCGGGATTTATAAAGTGAATTCTGCGCAGGTTCTGGCGTACGCACGGTTTTATAAATCTGAATATTTTTTTGCGTACGCCATTTTTGGCTTTCGGGCGCACGTATACTTTTAGTAAGGATTCTACGCACAGTTTTATAAATGAGGCCCCTGGACAGGTGTCTTGGTGAGAGACGTGCTTATAGATATACACGTTCGCTAACGATATAGCCTACACTGTGCTCACAATATTGTACAGATTATTACCATCGTATATCAGGCCAGCAGACATTAGTATGTTGAGGGTAGATTTATACTATTAAATGTATAAAAACTATACTTGAGTATATTTCTATTGTACTAAAAACATACTTAAGTACATTTTTAATACATATTTTTCACCTGGGTTATAACATAAACAGAAAATTTAAGATTTTAATATTTAAACAACCTAGTAATTTTGTTTTTCTTTTACAAGTTGCCTCTATTTAGGGCATGACTACCTATATCACACTATTTGATGCCATTGGTATAGTATACCACGATCAATATTCTTGCTTCGGCATCCCATGTTAAACTCCATCATATCGCCGGGATGATAATCCTCCGATCTGAAGTGAACGCTACATACGATCTGAAGTGAACGCTACACACGACCGCGTTTTTCGAAGCCGATGCGGAAGAGAAATCCCGTCTCTTCACCTGCACAAACCGCACCAGGCACAATATATACACTCACCGGCCACTTTATTAGGTACCCCATGCTAGTAACGGGTTGGACCCCCTTTTGCCTTCAGAACTGCCTCAATTCTTCGTGGCATAGATTCAACAAGGTGCTGGAAACATTCCTCAGGGAGTTTGGTCCATATTGACATGATGGCATCACACAGTTGCCGCAGATTTGTCGGCTGCACATCCATGATGCGAATCTCCCGTTCCACCACATCCCAAAGATGCTCTATTGGGTTGAGATCTGGTGACTGTGGAGGCCATTTTAGTACAGTGAACTCATTGTCATGTTCAAGAAACCAATTTGAAATGATTAGAGCTTTGTGACATGGTGGAAGTAGCCATCAGAGGATGGGTACATGGTGGCCATAAAGGGATGGACATGGTCAGAAACAATGCTCAGGTAGGCCGTGGCATTTAAACGATGCCCAATTGGCACTAAGGGGCCTAAAGTGTGCCAGGAAAACATCCCCCACACCATTACACCACCACCACCAGCCTGCACAGTGGTAACAAGGCATGATGGTTCCATGTTCTCATTCTGTTTACGCCAAATTCTGACTCTAACATCTGAATGTCTCAACAGAAATCGAGACTCATCAGACCAGGCAACATTTTTCCAGTCTTCAACTGTTCAATTTTGGTGAGCTCTTGCTAATTGTAGCCTCTTTTTCCTATTTGTAGTGGAGATGAGTGGTACCCGGTGGAGTCTTCTGCTGTTGTAGCCCATCCGCCTCAAGGTTGTGCGTGTTGTGGTTTCACAAATGCTTTGCTGCATACCTCGGTTGTAACGAGTGGTTATTTCAGTCACTGTTGCCCTTCTATCAGCTCCAACCAGTCTGGCCATTCTCCTCTGACCTCTGGCATCAACAAGGCATTTCCGCCCACAGAACTGCCGCTCACTGGATGTTTTTTCTTTTTCGGACCATTCTCTGTAAACCCTAGAGATGGTTGTGCGTGAAAATCCCAGTAGATTAGCAGTTTCTGAAATACTCAGACCAGCCCTTCTGGCACCAACAATCATGCCACGTTCAAAGTCACTCAAATCACCTTTCTTCCCCATACTGATGCTCGGTTTGAACTGCAGGAGATTGTCTTGACCATGTCTACATGCCTAAATGCACTGAGTTGCCACCATGTGATTGGCTGCTTAGAAATTAAGTGTTAACGAGCAGTTGGACAGGTGTACCTAATAAAGTGGCCGGTGAGTGTATATCCATCCCTTTTCCACGGTATATCCACGGTATATCCATCCCTTTTCTTGTTATGGAAACCTGTGATCTCGATGTCCTGACAGGCTGGAGTTTTTGCAACCTCCACAAACACAATAATTTACCATGACGATGATAAATTAAAATACAAAAACTACCGAAAACACACTGACTCACGGACTCTCTCACTGAATAACAGCCTACACTGCACTGAGCGAGGCTCCCTGTCGTGACGTAAAATGACGCGATGTTGAAAAACGAGCAGTTTTTCAACAAACGTTTTTACGAGCAGTCCAAGAAACGCCCACTTTATCTACTAAATTAGTGCCCTTATGTCGTTTTAAAACATTTTAAATCCTGCATTAACTTTTCATATGGTTTTTACCTGCAATATGCTCTTTAAGGTCATTTAGGTTACTTCGTGATGATATATAATATTTCTGTCTCCAAAAATCATCAATTGCCTCCTGTGAAATGTCTCCTACTGTGACAGCTGCCATAGCGCCTGTCCCCGAATGTTGACTGTTTGTCCGAGTGAGTGGAGGGGGCGTGGCTTAGCCATAGGTCAATTTCAACCAAGGACTGAGTCCTTCGTTCGGAAAATGAATGTGGTGGAACGGGAGCTTCGTGCCCTGGATGTGCATCCCACAAATCTCCATCAACTGCAAGATGCTATCCTATCAATATGGGCCAACATTTCTAAAGAATGCTTTCAGCACCTTGTTGAATCAATGCCACGTAGAATTAAGGCAGTTCTGAAGGCGAAAGAGGGTCAAACACAGTATTAGTATGGCGTTCCTAATAATCCTTTAGGTGAGTGTATTTCTTTCTTTCTATGAGGGCTGACAAGACAAAATAAGGTTTTGGCTACTTGATTCTTTGACTGTCAAGTGTGTTTAAACAGCAACCAAACCAGTAGTAGTTCAATTTTTGCCGCGCCGAAAGCGGACCTTCTCACTGACGCAATGACGTGCACTTGCTAGCCTGTTCCATTTACGTGTTCTCCGAATGCTAAAGAGGAGCCTCGCCTAGCCTCTGAAGGAAATGACTTGGAAGGACCAGTCCTGCCAAGGAAGTATCCTTGATATTGAGAAACACATTCTGTCGCACAGTAGAGAAATCACGTATAGACAGGCGGAGAAGCTCTCAGCAATCTTTTACTGTCTATGAGGCAATCGGGTGGACATGGAGGCATAAAGTCAAGGGAGAAGATAGAGAGTCCATAAAAGCAACGGGACAAAATATTTCAACAACAGATTTGTTTCAGATTTCAATTCAGATTCTTCTTGGCACAGCTACTGGAAGACTTACAACTGTCACACAGGTTGCTCACGTCACATCTACGTCGTCAAGCTCAGTTTGAGTCTGCGCAGTCGCTCAGCCATCAGGAAGAGATGCTTCTAATGGGCTTCACTTTTCTCCGTTGAAGTCTATGGGGTCACACTGTCTATGGGTAGAGAGAGTACGAGCGAGTGCGTTTGTCTCTACAGTTGTTCTTGCGTTTCGATAAAAAGTTCAGAAACGGAGGCTCCCTTATCTGTTGTCCTTAGGACGTTACAGTACTCTCTCAATATTCGAAGTGTAAACAGAGACCAGAGTCACAACTAAACAGCCTAGAAATGGGTTATTGGGAGAGAGACTATTGTATTGTATGCAGCCTAATTGGCGCGCATCAGGGAGCTCGTGTTTTACTTTTACTTAAAAAAAAAATCTAATTCACGATTGCGTGTACTCCGTGAAGTGGTGGATTATTCTATGCTTATTTCACCCTCACGCTTCGTCAAGGCGATATCGTCCTCGCGAGATCTCGTGGCACGTGACACCCCTAATGGGTTACATCATAAATACACACACACACACGCTCTGTGATGTACAGAGACATTCATACCCTCCATGGTGGAAATGAACTCTTTATTGCCGTCTGTATTTGTGCTCAGGACATGATAAAAATCCTTCAGCTTGGCATTGCCACTGTAATTCTGTAAGAGCAAAACCATTTTTAGATGAATCAGAATAAAATGGGAAGAAATAGTTTGTAAAAGGCTGTTAATGATCAGTATGCAAAAAGCAGTACTGTTAAAAATAGGCTACATATGTCAACGTTATAACTGTTTTCTTGATCTCACAAATGCGTTGGTTATAAGTCTGTTTTATTGGGAGGGAACCACTAACTAGATTTTATTTAAGGCACAACAGAATCAATAAGGTAAGATATTGCAAACATTGACAAGACCTTTGATCTATAAACAAAACAATAAATAAATGATTCTCATTCCTTTACATCTTTTTATCTTTCAAACCCCTTAATAAACATTACAAAAAAAAAAAAAAATACAACATACAGATTTCCCCAACAATAACCAGCAGCATAGAAGTCAAAAGTTTATCTTTTTTTATGTGACGATGAAGTAGAAATAGAAATGAATGTCTGTGAAAGCCAATGTCCAATCCACAAGTTTTTCCAGAGAAACTCATTGCCTCATAGCCACTTGATGGCAATTTCGAAACACTCCTTCTTGAAGCTTTGAAACCTTTATGAATCTTTTGTTTCGAATCAACGGTTCGGAGTGTGTATCAAACTGCCAGAGTCAAGTGATTTCAGTAAACGAGGCTTCATTACTGACGATAGTTACATTTACATTAATGATAGTTAATAGTTTCTAATTGGCCGGTTTAGCTGAGCCATTTATAGAACAAAATAAACAAACCCTGAAAATGTTATAAAAGAATATATAGAAACTTGGCCCGGGTTTTTTGTTGCATTTACACTGTTCTGAGCACTAGGGGTCCCCGTGGAGACGGGTTTAATTCGTACACATTTTACGAGGTGGCTAATTCGTACGAATTCATACGACCTCACTCGTACAAATGCGTACGATTTTTGCTTATTCGTACATATTTTACGAGTTACCAAATTCGTATGTATTCGTACGAATGAGCTACCCCTGACCCCGCCCCCTAAACCGACCCATCCCCTGGGTTTAGACAATCGTACGAATACGTACGAGTGAGGTCTGCTTCCATATTTATTTCTCTCAACCCCAACTTTATTTTTAATTTTATACAAATGTCTACCTTTTGTCTCCTTGTACCATTTCTGTTGCCACATCTTGTTTAGAGCAGATTTTATTATTGCTTTAACTTCAGTTTTACATTGCGTTTTAAAGATCTCTTTGCCAACTGATCAACCTCCTCATTACCCTCTACCCCCACGTGTGCTGGAACCCATAAAAATGAAATATTTACTCCTATTCTGTATAGATTTTGTAGCACTTCATACAAGATATCCTGCCTGGACGCTGACTTTCCACTATTTATACTGAGTCTGAGCAAATCAATCTGACTACTTCTCTCCCTACACCCATTTTATACATGAGAGTACAGCTCTATGTGACCTCCTTATGGTGGGTAGTGCAATTACAAAATAAAAATGTTAACAGGTTTTGGACTGGTACAACGTTCTTGGTTTTGATGGCAATGTTGTTCCATTTTATGCATTGTAAAAAAAAACACACATCTTATATGCATAGAAAAAAACCTCAAGATGAAATTGGTACCTGCATGGACAAGCTCCAGCTGTGGAAGTTAGGTGTGATGTTTTCTTCTGCCAGAGACTGAAAAACATCCTCTGGGAATGATTTGAACAACTTGCTGTTTTTGGCTTCTGTAATCAATCAAAATCATTGACCAACCATTAACTCACGGTAAAGAACACAAGCTGAGAGAACAAAAGGAACAAAAGGCTTTTATAACTCAAAATGCTTTAATTTACATATAAACATTGATCATGAACATACATAGAGCTCAATTGTACTTGCATGGCGTGCAAGAACAAACCTCATTGGTTCTTGCCGAAGCTCAAACGTGCCGGGTGACATGTTTGAGCTTCATTACCATTCAAATTCAAAAAATTCAAAAAATCCTAAATTAAATCTGTTCATGTAACGGGAGGGCAACAGGTGGGTTAATGTCTATCAGGTGTGCATGTATATCTGAAAGTCTCTGTTCACAGGTGCTTCTAACTCGTAGGCTACTGATGAACGCGATTGGCAGATCCACTGAATAAAAGTCAACAGGCATGCAGTCCTCCCCCGGTGTGCTCCTTCACCGCGACAGACGCTGAAACGCGAAAAGCCCGACTGTCTCCGTGCCTGTGGACATTTGGATGTACGACTCCATGCAGACAACCATCTCGATGACCAGCTAAAGGTCTACGATATCAACTATTCGTCCTGATTGAGGAAAGTGGGAATTCGTATCACTTGCGAACGAGTGGGCGGGCACTGACGTGTGTATCTGTTTATAACTGATATCCCTTCACCTGTCTCGCAGCTCGGATCTACAGTTCCAGTTTCCCCGCTGGCAATTTGGTTTACTGGAAATTGTCCAAAGCCGTGAATTGTGTGCAAATGCAGATTACCGCTTTCTCGCCGTTAGCGTCGTGTGAACTACGGGCGCCGAGTGGGCGGGGTCGTGAGTGAAGGACTGTTGACTGTGGTGGTTCATGAAACTGTGCCAAATGCATAGGCTATAACTCTTATATTTTGCTTGTTTGCATTTTCCTTGGCTTAATTATTTAAGATTACAAAGATTAAACGACAGTGCTGTATTAGCTACTAGTGTGAGTTTGCCATTCCAGAACGGTGGAAAACACACAGATACAAACCCGGGCTGAAGGTCAACGGCAGGGTCACTGCTTTGGTGTCGGTCAAGGTCAACAGGTTCTTGTTGCTGGTCAGAACCGTGAGCTGCTGGAAACCCTGACAGGTTCCCCAGATCGGAAAATAATCCGAAACATCATTCGCCTGTAGATCACAAAGAAGAACCCTCACATTCAGATCAAAATTCACATCTCCATTTTTTTTTTTTTTTTTTTAAACGTACCTTTATTGCAAGTTCATAGAAAATCTTTGACACTGTGTTAAACTGAGAATTATCAATGTCCACATTTCCTCCAGGTAGCAACAAACTAACCAGGTAAAAAACAGTTAACAATCAGCAGAATAAAGGTGAATTATTTGGAAGACCATTTCCACCACATAAGGAAAAAAACAGTATGTCATAATTAGGTCATAATTGTGACACAAATCATATTTTTGACTTATTTTGACATTTTAATGTCGTCATTTGACTTTTTATAGTAATATATTTCTAGTCATAATTTCACATTTTTAATCTCAGTCATTTCTATTTTTAATCTCATACATTTTATTTAATATGTCAATTTATAGTTTTGACCTTTTTTTATTTCATAATTGACTTTTAGATAATAATTTTGACTTATGTCATAAAATAGACTTCTTATGCATATATTTTTTCTTATGTGGTGGAAATTGGCTTACAGAAAAACACAACCCTTTTGGAAAATCCAGTTTGAAAACAAAACCAAAAAACAGCAGTTTTGGAACATTGGTATCTGTTCTCTAGTTTTATAATCCAGCTACCATTTTTACTTTTTATTTTATTTTTTTAAAGTCCTTTATCTAGTCAGGAAAGTCCCATTAAGATAATTCTTCCGGAGAGTCCTGCTTTTAAGACGGAAGCACAAAGTTTCACATAAAAGACACACACACACGATCAAATCAATAAAGCATTTACATGTTTGCTTTAAAGTGCTCAAATGGGGAATTGTATATAAACAATTTTTTAGCAATTCCATGGAGCATAAAAAAAGAGAAGTTTTACAAAATGATAAATGGAAACTTTCAACTGAATTTGAGTAGATTAGTGCAATAGCCATTTATATGATAGGATAAAAGACTGGAATTCTGGAAAAATGTAATTTACCTAAGACTTGACAATAAATAAAACGTAAATTTCTCGGAAAATAAAATAAAACTAAAAACATGCAGACCAAAGGATTCAAGTAAACCTGCACAACTAACAAATATCATCATGATATAAAGAGTCCAGCTCCATGTTTCTTGGTGCAGTATAGATCACCATAATCTAATACAGATTTAAAAGTACTCTCCACTATTTTCTTTCGGGTCACACACGGAAAATATTACATGTTCCTACCAGCTTATAAAAGGATTCAGAAACACTCACCCATTTATTGAATTGAAGAGTTTTATATACTCATCCTCTTTGAGATTTATTCTGCAAAAAAACATTTATTTGTGTGTATTCTTTAAAAAAAATGTTTTTTAGTAACAGCATAGCTTGTATTGAACATTTATACCGGATGGGTACAACCCTGGCACCAGCTGACTCCAAGTGTTTCACATATGATGCAGCGATATAGGAAGATCCCTGTGCATGAGGGTCGTCCTCTAAGTTTTCCTGGGATAAAATTCCTGAAACACAAAAGACATGTTAAGGCAAGGGCATTTGCTACTGAAAAAAATGATCATATGATGGCCGTTTATGAATGATTTCCGTTCGCTCAAAGAGTTTTTAAACACGGACTATTATGTTTGCTACGCATTTGATTATACTTAATATAAGCTCTCTTTAAACAAGTTGTGTTATGTGTAACTTACCTGAGACTTGATGACTTTGAATTTCGTTCAGCATGTAATGTAGCCTAGCCTATATAATATTTTCAATAATTTCTCCGAGCACGTCCACATTCACAATCTTTGATCATAGGCTGTTACAGATAGGAAGTCATAATGCAGCCAAAGATAAATTATGACAAACGCAAAACCATTTATGTCATGAGCGACCCATCATCACTATCACAGGGACAGTCAGAGATAGGCCTACCCGAGAAAAGAACTTGCAGGTAGGCCTACTTTTTTTTTTCATTCATGTTCACGTATGGTGAGAAATAATATTAGTCTATTCAATTGTTCAGTGTTGCTTATAAAGTATTAGATGAAACGAACTTTGCAAAGAGTCCGCTATAGATGCAGGCTGGGTTGGGTTTGTCCATATTTGACCCAAATGAAACAACCCAGCATTTTTTTAGAGTGATGTAAAACAAATGGTTTAGTTTTGCTTTTATGAATTGAGCATGCATGATAATACCTGCATTACAGATACATTATTTTTTCCTAAATTGATTAGGCCCATCTGTAAGATTATGCAGCAGATTTGTTTTTTATTTTTGTTAGCAATGTTTTCTTTTATATGTGAGTTTAGAGATGCAAAAAAGTGTCTAGATATTAAAAGTGTGTTATGTCATCTCATCACTGCATTTTTGCACTACAATACAAGATTACTTGTCAAATTTTGGAAGAAATTTCAATAATAAATTGAAATTGAATTGAAATAAATAAATGAACTTGAAGTCATTTGAGTTCATTTTGACGACCCAGTAAAAATGACATTCAATAATCCTGAAAGTAGGTTAAAGAGTGTACACCCAAAAATGTCCCAAAATTCTGTCATCATTTACTCTCCCTCATGTTGTCCCAAACCTGTATACATTTCTTCTGCTGAACACAAAAGAAGAGATTTTGAAGAATGTTGACTTGAATAGTGAAATCAATTATTTGGATGAAAACAAAACAAAACAATGAGACATTTCTCAAAATATCTTCTTTTGTTCAACCGAATAAAGTCATGGCACGACATGAGGATGAGTACTATGTATTTTTAGGTGAAATATCCCATGTAGATAAATGTTAAAGAGTGCCATTCATTTTTTTTACCCGTTTTTTGTTCTGAAATAGCTTAAATTCACCTCAAATAATTGTTTTATTCTTACCGATGATTGGTCTGTTATTATCGCATGATGCTGGAAACCCGCATAGAAAAGCGCCAAACACCGCAAGGACGATCACCTGGCGATACATCAGGTAAATGACGAAATAAATAAAAGTTCTGAGATGTTTTCAATAAAGAAGACAATGTCAGCTCCAGTGGCGATGTCAGGCTTTTTAAGGGAAGCTGCACCCGGATCCGCTTATCAGCAATCACCAGATCAACCAAACAGCGTCTGGACAGCTGAGGCGTGGATTGATCTTTCAAGGATCAGCTTTGAATAATTCACAATCCAATGAGAGAATAGAAACGTCACGACTGGCCCCGCCCACTTCACATAGACATATGCCTGTCAATTAAAACGTTCTTAAATGTCAACTGCATTCTCTCAAAGGCTAAAGGCCCGTCCACACCAAATAAGATTGCTATAATGATAACTAACGTCTACACATCTGCAATACGTCTATAGTACGTTTCCTGTCAGATGTCAAATAGACGTTTAAAAAATGTATTTAAGATGTTAGTAAACAGCAGATGATTTCAAGATGAAGTGATCTTTAACAGACATCCTGCAGACGTACGAGTATCTGCCGGCCGACAACAACAACACAACCATCAAGGTTTTACTACAAATAAAACCAAAAACCATGTTACTATAGTTAAACCATGGTAACCACAAATTAACCATGGTTTTGCTACACTAACCTAGCCTGGCTAACGCCAGACCACGTATCATTGAGAATGATACGTGGTCTGGGAACCACATGTACATTTTCTCGTATTTGAGGCGTGGTTTACGAATGCCCAGAGCCGTTTATTGGGTGCTACGAATGTCTATCAAATGCGCCTGTACGTAGCTCATAGCCAATCTCTTCAGTTATACCAGATGACGTATGTAGAGTGACAGAAATTCGACGAGGAAGAAGACGATGGGTCAGAGATTTATGTGTACACGAAACTACCATGAAACTACTTAGAACACTATCTAATTAAGGCTGCGTCGAAAGGTAACTTTGCGTCTGCTGCCATGTTGGATCCATAGATATAAACAAACTGCTTCGGTGTGTCGTCATCGTCTTGCTGCTCCCTCCCCGTTCTGTGATTGGTTCCCCAGATGAGGCGAATATCTGGACCATGGTATCCATACAGCCTTGCAGCGTGAATAAAATCACACTGCGCAAAGGCAGTATGGGGAAACCCAGGCTAACACTAACCATAGTTTAACCATGGAATTTTTGGTAAAACTCGTTATATAAATAGTAATAAATCCGGCAAAAAAAAAACTAAAAAAAACTTTGGTTACTATACTTTTACTATAATAAAACTATGGGTAATTTTCGCAAGGGAAAAACATGATAATGCAAGAACATGTTCAGTACTATTTTTCTATAAAGATATTTTCATGATGTAGTTATTATTGTACTAATTTTGACATTTAGGCAATTTAGAAAATTTAGTTTTGTTAGGTATAAAACAATAACACATTGTCGTAATGTATACTTTAAATTGAATTAAAATAAATGTAGTCCTATATTATGTGAAAACAAATTACAGTGAGGTGGTAGTTTTTCAACAAGATGGAGACATGTAGAGAAGAAACTGACAATTAGTAAAAAAAGTAAAAACACATACACACACACACACACACACACACACACAGAGAGAGAGAGTGAGATATCAGGGAAAATGGAAGTGAAGGTGAAGAACCTTTAACTATTTTGCACACCCCAGCCTAAGAATTTAAACCTTTTTTTTATGCGATGGCCATACAAAAATAGCTTTGTCCGTGTTTTTTAGAATTAGTTGTGGATGTGTGGGATGGCCGGGATTAGTGTGAGATTTCCCGGCCTGAAATTTTGTACCAGTCCGCCCCAGGTAGACAGATACTTCTGAAAATACGCGTTCTTATTCATTGAACGTTATCATTCACATAATTTGAATTATTTAAAACTTGAAGGCAGATAACGCTAACTGAAGCGAAACGCTCACCGTGCTCCTCCTACACTGTTTTTCCATGGAATCTTTGACCATTGTTCATCATACGGCATTGTAACCAAGAAGAGATAACTAGGCTAACACTTATCGCTGTGATGATGAGTTTGTATTATTTAGCTGAATGAGGACATCCCGTTTTCCAGATATAATTTTGTAAAAATTTCCCAGTAAAATTTCCTGATAAATCATTGTCTGATGAGGTATTACAGTAGATACTTCTGAAAGTATGCTTTCCTGTTCATTTATCGTTATAATTTACATAATTTGAATTATTTAAATCTTGAAGGCTGGTAACACTAACTGAAGCGGAACGGTCGCTGTTGTCCTCCTCCACTTTTCTTCGGAGCAATCCTTGATTTAGTCCCAGCAGGCACTGGACATCACTTCCAAGATGTTGGAATCATGTCAAATTTTAGTTTAAAAAGAAAATTCCTGCCGCACTATATTTGTCATCAACCTGTGGATACAAAAGATAACCATTATCAAAATTATTAATCAAATTAATTACATGATATAATGGCTAATTAATCAAATTTGCCACAACAAACAACCACATTATAATGTGCTTGGGAAAAAAATTACTTATTAACATTACAATACTGTGACACTTGTGTAAAGACGAAAGGGCGGATCTAATCCGTGGGGAATTTGCGTATCATAATCAATTAATAATTGGTAATTAATAATTATTCATGCATGTTTGGATTAGATCAGTCTTACATGTGAATAAATCTCCCGATAAGGGATGATATGTCATTTTACCTGCATGCAGGCATGTGTATCCTTGAAATTAACCACAAGTTGATTGCAATTAATTACACGGACCACGTCCTACAAAACAGGCAAAATGAATTAGCTCAATTGTCAGGATAATATTTGTGGAAATCCACAATATCATCTTACTTTATAGGATTTCAGGAAAAGCAATTCTGTGGCCACAAGAATTGGGTTTCCTGCCCTATAAACAAATACTCTTTAAAGTATCTTTAATTTATAAAGCTCGTAGCTTTGATCTAGTCATTTCAGGGACCCGAAATATGAGCAGAGGCAGTAAACAATCAAAATAAATATAATGAATTTAATAAGGCAGAACTATTTATGTATTTACTGGTTACATGGGATATATGTATTTACAAACATAATAAACAAACAAAAGACGATAAGGCATCGATGAACGAGAAATGCATAGAGTTTGGACAATGGAAACACGTGTGAGAGCGAGGGAGTGTGTGTGAGAGAGAGAGAGAGAGGGAGGGGGAGAGAGAGAGCAGGGGCGGATCTAGAAAAATATTTATGGGGTGGCAAGAGGGGGGCAGGAATTTTTGAGGGGTGGCAACATGGCAGACGTATATATATACTGAATTTAATTTGTGAGTACAGGGCTGGACTGGGACAAAAAATCGGCCCGGGCATTTTGGCCCAGACTGGCCCACTACATATAATCATAAACACAACCGAACTTTGCACTCCCTTGAATATGTATACCAACTCCTATAAAAACCACTGAGTAAGAGTTAACAGATGAAATAACTACTAAGTTGAACTATACTCCACAGTGATGAATCCTAAAACAAGCTATAAGCTGCATTGGGATTGCAATACCGTTTTTTCCCATAGGATTTTGGGAAATCTGTGGTGAGTGCACCTCTGTCCCTCTAGGGGGGTTCGGGGGCATGCTCCCCGTAAGATTTTTTTTTTTTGCTTTTTAATGTTAAATTCATCAATCTGGTGCACTTTGAGAGTTCAAAATAAAGCTCCAACCCATATTCAGTGTGCAAATTGAACAAAGAAAAACTCAAAACTCTTTTTAGTTGTGATATAGTGTCTGTCTACATTACACTACTATATAATAATAGTTATAACATTATGGCCAGTCCAGCCCTGTGTGAGTATAAAGGCAGGGGTGCGTTTAACTTTTGGAGCCAAGGTGTGCCGACCTTTTTTCCCTTTTTTATATATATTATTTTGTTGAGCACCCAACAAGAATCAATTTATAGAATCAATTATATCATTTAAATACTACTAAGATCCATATTACTATCACACGAGCCAATGGCAATTAAATGCACGGATGCATAACGTTAGTCAGATTAATGAATGAAATACAACTGTTCACGAACAGAAGATTGTATTGGACTCATGCTGCATACATACGCAATGACAATTATGCCTACTGTAAATATAGAGTTACAACTACGATTAGAGTTGTTAAATAAAATACCCTGTGAACATTCACACGTTTTCTTTATGATAGGCTAAAATTTATCTCCATAAATATTAAATAATATTTTCTTAATTCTGCGCATGTATTTTTACTTACTTACATCAATTGCTCGATCAATATTATTATCACATATTTTACATTTATATTTTTAACTGTACACAAACAACTTAATATAGCTAAGTTTGTGTATATTTTACACGTAGTAAAATACTGTAGGCTACTGCTTATAAACACCAGACAGATAATGATATATGAAACAGATGTTCTTTACTCATCTCACTTGCACAAAATAAATGCAGTAATATAAAGCATAGAAACGCACAGGTGAAATACACTGAAAATGATATGCATTTAAAAATTTGGTCGGGTTGAAAACTTATCTCTCTGGTAATGGAACTCGGTCGCTGTTGTCTCTTGCTCTCGCTGTCTCCCGCTCTCGCGGTCAGATCACCGGAAGTTTTCACCGGAAGTATTTGCCCACACACTAAAGTACGAACGTCAACGGTCGTCATATTATGCACGGAGCGAATTCACTGCAGTCGGACATTGGAGATTCGCGTTCGTAAATTGTCAAATTGGCCATAACTTTTAATTCGTTGCTGCCAACTGGGGTGGCAGCAGGGGGGGCAAGGCTTTCTTTTAGGGTGGCATTTGCCACCCTATGCCACCCCGGTAGATCCGCCCCTGAGAGAGAGCATTGGTAAAATTCACCCAGAAAGTCACCTGTCTGTAACAACACGAAAAACAACATCTTAATGCTTCTTAGAAGCTCTATAAAGAGATATACTTGCAAAGTTTTATGTTCTCTCATGTCGCGGCATTCTTGCACGGCCCGGTCTGGCCGCGTGCGTGAGCGGATTCCTTTGGTGGAAGCGTCACGTGGTGCTGCTTGGCGCGCGTGTTGAACAGAGGTTTAAAGTCTTTGAGGTAACATTACCAAAGGAAATAGTTCGGCTAAGTTCGCTTCCTTTCCTGGGAGGTGAACTTGGTAGGACACTTAAGAAAAAGACGAAACTTTTAGACGAAACAAAAGAACAAAAGGATTTCCCAAGGGGAAATCGAGTCAGAGACTACATTGTTCAGGCAGACGTGGAGACCAGCGGAGTAAGAGGGATATATTTCCCGATCAGTGACTTTTAGGCATGAAAATGTTCACACCCTCTGGGGTTGTGTGAGCCAAATGGGGAGTTGTCCCTTCGGAGGGGGCTTTATGACCCTTTGTGTTGTAGCAAGGCATTTGAAACTCTAATTTCGTTGGGTGTTTAAGAGCAGAATCTTCACAATTATTATAGTCCTATGTGTCACAAAGTTTTAGCAAGATGTGATGTAAATTGCTAAATGGGGAACTAAGATTCGAGCTCAGAGAATCCAAACTTACCTCACATGGAGTTGGTTAATCATAGTTTGCAAAGTTTGAAACCTTATCCCATTAGAGTTTTCAAACAACATAGATTAAACACATAAAAGACAAATCGTAAGATGAGATTAGATACATTGTTCGTACAATTCTCAAGGGGATATATAATAGAATATATATATGTGAATTCAGAATTCATTTCTCCTTCTTAGTTAGAATCCAGAGAGAGGGCCACACTTCCTTGACATTCGTTTGTGAGGTCGTAACCGCCGTTATCTAAGAACACCAGGCTCTGACAGTGACGTCCTTACGGTCCCAAAAAGCTGGTGCACATAGAATCATACATTTTACTGTAATTTCTTGTATCTGATTAATTCAGCTGGACCATGAGAATTAAAACGAGACCGAGAACGATGTATAACAATTCTGGGAATCAACAGTTATATGTAAAATGCATAATGATAAAGTCACAGTTATTCCAATGTAACATGGACAACAAACACATTGAATGTATCTGGTTAAATGTCCTTCAAAGAAAATAAGTTTCTTTTCGCTTTAGAATCCCCTTCCTTTGGGACATTCCGATCAGTTAGATGTATTGTAGTTTTTCACACTTCCGGGTAGGCTTCATTTTTCAAATTAGAATGTTGCCGCTTGGTTATGATTCGCTAACCGCCTAGTGCACGTTTCTCGGAAACATCACGCCCCTTACCTTTACCGGCAGTTTGGGCTTTGATGTATTATAAACAGTGTAACCATAAATATAAATATAACAATATAAAACCATGACAATAAAACCATAACAATTTGAGCCCGAATCGGACCCAGAGAATGTTAGTGAAGATGATCGAGCAGAACCTGTTCAAGAACGGCTGTTAAACAACGTTTCAGAATGGTTTGTTTTTCGTTGTCGTCATACTTTTTAGATACGCTGTTATGACTGACTGTATGGCACCGTTACTTTTTTATTTTTAGAACGATTGTAGCCTAATATATGTCGCCAGAACTATTAACTATTAATTATCAAAACGAACACAGAACATTGGCTTTACTACAGTAGCCAAATCAAACACAGAACCATGTTTAGCATGCCTGTAGATAAATACATAAAAGCTCTAACTTTAATCAAAGAATAATTTACACTAATTCCAAGTTTGCTGTTGAGATTAAAATAAATTTGTAACGTTAGGTGTATGTTAGATAACGTTAAGTATGAATGAGCTTTAACAAACTGGTTTGCAGAGCCAAACAGCGTTGTAAGTTTGTTTACGTCCTTGCTACAACGTACAATTAACAATACAAACTATTACAGGAAAACACTTAGACGAAAAATAAATCATACTTACAGGCTGTGGCCCGTAAACATCAGCTTCTGTTCTTAAAGTTGGAACTGCTCCATCTCTTAGGACGCCGTTGTGCGAATCCTGCATTGAACTCGCGAAGATTGTGGAAGCTTTCCTCTGTAAAATGTGCAGGACAGAGAGTGCGCGCGCGAGATTTGGGTAATAATTATGAGGGGCCGAGTTAAAAATAAAATGTAACCATTGATCCCTAACTCCCCCGTCCCGAGGAAGGCTGAACAAAGTGGACCTGCAATCTGGATGAAAATAACAGCGTTTCGATGGCATTGCAGCAACAACACTCCAGCCTACTATAACATTACCACAACAACTCTTCTCCAAAGCAATATAAAATGGCCTCGCCCCCTTTATTTAGTATTCTCTGAGGAGGGGTTAGTGTAAATATTGGGGTTAGTGATGTCAGCAACCCTGGAGGAATGTCGTGTGGTCCCTATCGGCCGTTTGCTGTAGTTCTTAGAAGTGTAGTTCTTGATTTCTTTAAAAGCAAATATCTCCCTCTGCTTTGAACTTTGAGCGTTGTAACTTTGCAGATGTTGTTTATGCTCAAACAGCAACATTACACACTTGCTAAATTAGAAAAGTGAAATTTTACCACCCCTTTAAGATGTTTCCGTGATGTTATGTGTCTGTTTATTTCAGTTGAAAATGATGCAAGGGGGTAATCCATCGATCGGAAGTTGAAGCCGGCCGGGTGCCGCCATCTTGTAGCAGAACTTCACTTGCGTTAGCATTTCCATTGACTACCATTCATTTTGGCGTCACTTTGACAGCGAATAACTTTACATCTGAGGCGTTTAAAGACTCCATTTGTCCATTATTTATTTCTAAAGAAACACGACAATGTATAAAGGGCTCCATTACCTTCTATGTTACATTATGGCCCCGTAGAAACAGATTTAGTAAAAATAGGCTAACGATTGCGTCATAACCACTCGACTCTCTGTCGCGCTGTACAGAAATTACCGTACAGACAGGAGGAGAAGCTCGCAGGCAATCGGGGGGACGTCCCGTCAAGAGAGAAGCCCATAGATAATGAGTCCATAAAAGCAACGGAATACTTTCTCCTGCTCACTCACGCCAAAGAACTCTTTGCTCAAGTTCCCCGTCTCTGCAAGATTAACGTTGGCAATTTTCACGCACAGCTACAAGAAGATTCACGTCTGTCAGACAGGTTGCTCACGTCATCAAGCTTAGTTTGAGTCGGTTTGAGTCTGCGCGTCAGGAACGGAAGTGCTCAAAAATAGCTAAAAGTGGGCTTCAACTGTCTCAACTGAGTTCCAATGAGATCGCTCTGTCCATTTCTTTTACTGTCTATGAAATGATGTCATTGACTTACAGGAAGTTAAGGCCTGCTGGAGCTCAAAGTGTCTGATCAGAGAGTGAATTTTTCATCCAAAATAGAGTTAGATGGTCAAATGCATTAACACTGTAGCAATGATCAGATGTGTTTAGGTTTGCCATTTGCTTAAATTGCTGGTTTTGCATTCTTTTAATTCAGAGACTGTGACAGAGTAGGGGTCCCGTGACTGTGATTAGATTACTGAGTCACCCACAAAGCTTCTCTCTCTTCATGAACTGCCACACGAAGCAAATGGTGCTTGGACTTCATTGAATTACCGATACTGATGTGCCACGAGGCGTTTTTCTCTGATAAGTAAACATAGAACTACTATTGCACATGTGACTCATCGACCAGTAAACGTGGCTTCCCCTTGCGGGATACCTCATACACACACAGCTGAGGATGGTCTAATTAGACAACTGGCCATTGTAACAGATGTTAAACTCATCAAATTCGGAAGAGCGCACACGCTCACACGGGACTGCTGATGGTCGCGAGTTCTCCCCCGCCACCACCGTTCAATGAACTCTGAATACACATACATGCACACACACACACACACACACACACAAAGAGACAATCATTCGTTACCACGTGTGGTTAAAAGTAACGTTTCAAATGTATAAAATGTTTTCTGGTTGTGTCTCATGGTTCCCTTTTGACCAAATCTGTATAACTGTAAGTTTTATAATATGTGACCAATTTGATATTCGTTTAATCACGAAGAATCATGTATCTTACTCTCACTAACTCACAATCGCGCCATGCTTGGGACAGTTATAATCAGAGAAACTAAAGAAGATTGAATCATTAACCCAAAATGTAATATGATGCATGCTTTTATTAATACCAGTTTAGAAGTGTATTGTCACTAAAAGTTTTATCTGCTATGCACATGACCTGTAAGGCGTGTACTTCGCGAACCACAAGGTTTGCCGACACGCCTCCTCCCAAACGATTGGATCAGACACGTAAGAAAGGCGTGTCTCGAGCTCTTTCAAAACACACCGCCTCTTCGGGGCAAGTTTTCTACGCCAGAGAGAGATTCAAAATTTCCTGCAAACTCCCGCCGGAGTTCTGCTTATTCTTCGTCGTCGTTTTCCTACTTTGTTTTAATCTAAGTTTTCTTTTATTTGATCTACCTCAGTTTGATAGTTTCCTTCGTTCAGTGTATTCACGAACGGAACGATTTTATGATTTATCGTTTCTCGTACGGGCCGCAGCTGAAGCGATCGCAAACATCTGCCTCCTATCGGAAGACGCTCCAGACACTTCAACTCCACGACAAGCCTTTGTCACACAGCCGCACACATAGGGGGCCGTAAAAGCAAGTAAATCTAAAGATAAATGCTGCTTTAAGGTTGTTTAGATTAATTTAGAAACCTTTGGGTCTCTCTCTCTCTCTCTCTCTCTCTCTCTCTCTCTCTCTCTCTCACACCCACTCTCTCACTCTCTCTCTCTCTCTCTCTCTCTCTCTCTCTCTCTCTCTCACACTCTGACTTTCTCTCTCCAAATACGTTGTATTGCAATCTTTGTTAACTGTTTGTTTTGATATGCATATTTACTCCTGCGTGATTTAAGTAGTTTATGTAACCATTAGTTGTGTTATTAAATTCATAACCTTTTGAAGTGAATCTGTCTCATTGTCCCATACTTTGAAGCCCCTGTAAATGTCGATCTAAAAGTTGCCAAGCTCTACCCTGTTTAACTATCTGAAAGTGCCGTATACGAGAAAATATTTCCTTGTGGCCACAGGAAAGTATTCACTCTGTTTACAGGCAGGTAATATTGTGATATAAGGAAGTTTTCGGCTCCAGTCCGCTGGACGGATAACTAAATTGGAAACACATGTAAATTTACCCTGATAATGAATCTGATTTTACCGACCTAGATATTAATAATTACTACGAGCAATCGTGTTAATTATTCATATATTGTGAGGTTTAGTCTATTCCCTATTCGGGATAATTTAATTTATGTATGCGATTACATATTCATTATCTAATGAATAATAGGCCTATTCCCCATTTGAGTTAATAATTTCCCCAAAGCAAAACTCATTGTTGCTACAACACTGAATAAACAGGCAGATATTTTAAGTGATTGTAGAGTTTCACTTCACTTTATTACAGAGCAGCTTCACATCAGCGCGTCTGTTTATTACTGAACCAGTTTTAAAGAGTTTGTCTTCTCATATTTGTGGACTGAAACCGTTGAAGATGTTTCTCCCTGTTTTGATCTGGTTGTGGTTCTGGCGTCTGGATGGTGAGTTTAAATGTGTTTTTATGACTTCAGTTGTTGCTGTTCTGGTACAATGTTATAAATTACTGGTAATTTAGTCAGAGAGGATCAACATTCACTGTTATTCTCATATAGAAATAATTGAACTGTGATTTTACTGTCAGATCAAGTTTGATTCAGCTCTAAACTCAGTTATTATGGACTGATTAAATAAAATAATATAAATATGAAGCTCAGATACTCAACAGCATTAGTTTAACAGGGCGCATGCGCAGCTCTTAAAGGGGCCACACCTTATATCCACTCGTTACAGTATGATAATTTAAGCCAGTCCCTAAAAAATACGCAGTGGGCTCAGATTGGTTCGTTGGGCCAGTGTGTTGTGATCATAGACTGTAATAAAATATGGACAAAGCGTCTGTGACGCACCCATAGACTTTCTGAAGAACGGCTTTGAGGCCGTTTATGGGGGGTACGGGCGGTGCCATCTCGGAAAACAAATGTTCAGAAAGGATACAGAGGTGGTATGATGTGTCGTCAGATCATGGCCGAGACGTCAAATTTCATGAATTCCACTCGGCGCAGCCCGTTATCAGCTGTCAACAGTGGCGGTTCTACATTGAATTACAAATTACATTTGAGGGTATTTGGTCATTTATTTTAAAATAGTTTGATGTATCTTTGCCCATTTATGTGTTCTTAAAGGGTCTTTGTGGATCCAATCAGTACAGAAACAGAGAAGTCACTTAATGTATTTATTAAGCAGATATATAAAAACATAATTCACAAACATTTCAAAAAAGACATTTTAAAAAGATGTACAGAATATCAAAGCAAATTGTTAATTGAAAACAAAATAAATATAAGTTGATTCATGCAATGTGTCCTGGCTTTATCATCTGCTAACATGAACCACAAATTCAACATCATTCATCAACTACCCTCCAAACTGTTAGTCATCGAGGAATATACAATACACAACCTCTTGCTTTGTACAACTTTTAACAAACGTAGTATGCAGTGGAGGACATAAGTAAAGTTTTTCCTCATGATTGCGGCAACCCCACGCGATCCGGCGTCTTCTCGTCAGCTCCTCGACCTGCTTCCCTTGTTGTTTTTTCCAAGAAAGAAAGGTGAAAAAACGTATTCCGTTGTTCAGTTTCCTCCCTGAACGATCGTGTGACCTGCTATGGCAGTTGAACTGAACAACCATATCGACGTTTATTAAAATCTCGACAGAAAATCCAAACACAGCCTCCAACACATGCATTTAAATACAGCGGTATTGGGCGCGATCCTGTAAATATGGCGGCGGACCCATAATGCAACACGGTGTGACGTCATCTCCACATTCCCTATGGACAATTTCGTTTCCAACCAGTAGGGCGACCCAGTGGTGGCCTTAAGCATCTGGGGGCCCGTTTCAATAACTAATATGGGGCCCTACCCACATAAAACATAAACATAGAGCAGAAAAGGCAAGGATTCCTGTTGGTTTGCATCAATTGTATATTATTTTATTACGTGCACTTTCAGCTTCATGAACAGGCAGCTCAACATATAAATAATCCAACCTTATTTGATTAAAACTATATACAATTATACCGAGTTTTACGTTGGAATAAGCCTCGCCCTTAAATTACTATTATTTGAAGTTAACATTATACAATATACGTAGACCTACTACATCACAAAACTAGTTGAGGATAAATTCTTTAAAATTGTGGAATCCGTTACAGACGTGAGCGCTCTGAAAGCAAAGCGGCACCAAAAGACTGCTTTAAAACTTTCACAGAGACCTCAAACAGAAAGCACAAAGCCTTTCTTTAAAGGTAATTTCGTTTTGTTTTAATTATATCTTAATTTTAATCAATGTTTCGTCAACCAATTGCCTGGATTTAATAAATAAGAAGTAAATTTAGCAGATATAGCCTATAGGCTAATTACGAAACGGAGGCGCCGGCGCGTGAACTGGAGCGCGTCTCATAGATTAACCGAAACTCAGCCTACTTGCCCCACAGACCTGAGAAATATATCTAAAATGTCTACTTCTAAAAAGAACATTTAAAAACGAAAGAAAACAGACTGCTCTCTGTTTATGTAATCCGTATGAAATGTGCATTTCTCTCTGGCGCGTTCACTACTGCAAAGATCGCGATCAGCATCGTCATCTTCATCTTTGCAGGCGACAGTGACACAGAAAACACTTGTTTATAAACAAAATAAATTGTCTCCTTGCTATAGGCCTATTCGACATATTCATAATCATTACTTTTGCCGGTTCTTTGTGACAACATCTAGGTGCTTTATTGGCAGAGCCACCCTTACATGTTACATGAACGCGTCACCAGCATCAGCACCGAAAACATGGGGATTTTTTACAATAAATTACAAGCTGCTAGTGACGCTGTTTAGTTAATCGCCTGTCGCGAGTGCAAATGCAAAGTTGCAAAGCTGATTTAATCATGGTAAAACTGAATTAATTTACTAAATAGTTTTCATTTGTATTTCAGCACTTCGTGAATGGACAGAGACTCTTAAAGTAGCACGTATAACGCGTTCTCGCGCGTTCATGTTAAGTGCATTTTTGGGAAACGCTCGTGGAATTGCAGAGAGCGTTTGTAACCTTGCACGCAGAGAGTGCTCTTAAGAGCGAATATACATCGTTATCGGGAAACCCGGCCCAGAAACTTTTGTTTCACAACTTCGTAGCTCATGGTCAATCTACATTGGATGGTTTAGACATGGCTGAAAATCAATATCCTACGGAGAAAATGAATGGGATTTTGCTGGTCTATTGGGGGCCCCCTTGGAGGGCAGGGCCCGTTTCAATTGAAATGTGTGAAACATAGGTAAGGCCCCCAGTGGGGCGACCAAAGAGGAAAAGTTACTTGGTGTTACTTTAACAAATAAAATTAGTATCAATATGCACTTTTTGTTTACATAAACATTAAATAATAACATTTAAAATGATGGCCAGATTTCAAAAGAGTGTCTTGCACCATGTAATCAACTAACATGTAGGTACAAGTTCAAATAAAGTTTTGACAAAAAAGGTTTTTATAAAAAGATAAACCTCACATATTTCAGCATTTAAATATTTTTTTTTATAAAAGAATGAGTCAAAAAAAGATAAATTACTGACATTTATAATGCACATTAGCTTATCTTTTAGTAAAATTCAGTCCGATTTTCCCGTGGCGTCTGTCGTTGCTAAGCAACCATGCACTGTACTCTACTACACAATGCAGATAAGTTTTAGTAGCTAATGGATTTCCACCACCGAAAAACGCTTGCTGTAGCTCTGCTACAAGATTTATTTACAGAGAAGAGAAAAACACCAGTAGTGTTTGCCCCCATCCTTCATGTTGACTGAGCTTTCAATGTTGTTACGGAAAGGGTGAAGCTGATTATGGTTCTTGTCACATGAACTGCGGTGCGTTTGCAGCATTCTAGAAAGTAACGTTAGAGACTTTTTCATTTTACTGCACCTGGAAAAAATTATGCTCCAATTATGAGCACGCCTACATTTGAACGAACTTGAGCGTGCAAAAGACCCGATATGTAAACGGTCCCTTGGCGAGCTACCTCCAATCAAGCCACGAGCTGGTAGCTCGCGAGCGACGTGTTGGAGACATACAGTAAAAGGGTTGGAGACAACTGCTTCGCGGCGCAGAGGTTTTTTTTAACTGCTCGTGCCGCCCCCCATGTGTCATGAAAAAATGCCGCCCCGGGGGGCTGCCCGGTTCGCCCGTGCCCAAAACCGCCACTGGCTGTCAGCTTGATTAGCTGTCAATCAAAGTTAACCACGCCCTTATTTGTCATACATTTTATATCCAAATACGATCTAAACTAACGAGTTAGAAAAAAATTCACCCCCCTCACAGTTGTCAGGCACTTGGAACCTATCGAAAAATACAATAAAAGTCCATGGGACCAACCTGTAAAAACATGAATTTATGCTGTGAAAACGGACATTTTAACATGGGGGTCTATGGACATTTGCTCCCTTTTGGGACCGGCCCCTAGAGGATTTTAGATGTATTGCAGTTTTTCGTACTTCCGGGTAGGCTTTATTTTTCAAATTAGAATGTTGCCGCTTGGTTGTGATTCGCTAACCGCCTAGTGCACGTTTCTCGGAAACATCACGCCCCTTACCTTTACCGGCAGTTTGGGCTTTGATGTATTATAAACAGTGTAACCATAAATATAAATATAACAATATAAAACCATAACAATAAAAGCATAACAATTTGAGCCCGAATCGGACCCAGAGAATGTTAGTGAAGATGATCGAGCAGAACCTGTTCAAGAACGGCTGTTAAACAACATTTCAGAATGGTTTGTTTTTCGTTGTCGTCATACTTTTTAGATACGCTGTTATGACTGACTGTATGGCACCGTTACTTTTTTATTTTTAGAACGATTGTAGCCTAATATATGTCGCCAGAACTATTAACTATTAATTATCAAAACGAACACAGAACATTGGCTTTACAACAGTAGCCAAATCAAACACAGAACCATGTTTAGCATGCCTGTAGATAAATACATAAAAGCTCTAACTTTAATCAAAGAATAATTTACACTAATTCCAAGTTTGCTGTTGAGATTAAAATAAATTTGTAACGTTAGGTGTTTGTTGGATAACGTTAAGTATGAATGAGCTTTAACAAACTGGTTTGCAGAGCCAAACAGCGTTGTAAGTTTGTTTACGTCCTTGCTACAACGTACAATTAACAATACAAACTATTACAGGAAAACACTTAGACGAAAAATAAATCATACTTACAGGCTGTGGCCCGTAAACAACAGCTTTATGGCGTTATTTCCCTGACAAATGACGAGAGCGCATTATTGTAGCGCGGAAGTAAATTAATATAATGCGCGAGCGCGAATCTTTCTGCTCGCGCGCTCTCAGATACACGCTGCTTTTGTAAGAATTTTCTCTGGGCTCACTCATAGAATATGCCTGCACTTAAAACGTGTTCAGTGCAATCGCGAATCTCTCCTCTTTGCTTAAAGTAAGCCTTGTATGTGCTTAGACTGTGTTCCGTGCGTTCAGCATGCCTAATTACTCTTCTCTTCGATTACTTTCTCTTTGCTCTTGGCATAAACGCTGTCAAAACGGCAACAACCAATCAGAAATCGCTATTCCATATGTTATGTAGTTTTTCTTTTCTTTTTTTTTCTGTTCTGTAAAGCACTTTGGCCAGCCAGTGGCTGTTGTAAAAATTAGATATATAAATTAAATGAACTTGTCTTTAACTTAATGTCATTGGTTGTTTTTGGTCATGTTAATCCTTGTCCGACATTCAGAAATAATGTTTTTATAACTTAATGGGAACGTCATGGAAACGTTCTTATAACCTAAAATTGTTAGCTGGGGAAGAGGAGAGATTCGCGATTGCACTGAACACGTTTTAAGTGCAGGCATATTCTCTGAGCGAGCCCAGAGAGAGAATTCTTACAAGAGAAGTGTATCTGAGATCGCGCGCAGGAGATTCGCGCTCGGCACATTATATTCTGCGCGCCACTGGTTTTTAGAGATAAAACTCTTTACATTCGATGATCATGAAAACAAATCTCAGAGAACGGTTGACTATGTCCCAATAGCCGCGTTTCCACTGTCACTTCCGGGGCTTACTCTGGGCCAACGGCCAGGATTTCTGGCCCGTCTATGGAAGTAAAATAATCCCAAATGTTTTTGAAACAAAAAGCCTGTTGAATTGTACTACTTGAAAAAAATATGCATTGCATTAACCCTGCTTGTATTTTAATGCATTGTATTTTTAGGGCTTGTATTTTTATAGGCTGAAATTTAGCATGGTTGAATGTTTAAGCTGTGAATATTTCAAATCAAAACATTTCAAACACATTTTCATTAGTAAAATTTCAATAATCCATATTCACCTTTCATATTTCATTTCCCAAATATTCAAACTGATTAAAAATACAACCTATAATATTCAACAGGCGGTTTTCGGTCCATTTTATTTCGCTTTGCAAATTCGCTTCCACAAATTCAGTGGTTCAAATTCGACAGTAAATTCAACGTTGACATCCAGGAGCTGCAGGAAAAGCAGTAGATTACCGAGCATAATCTCCATCTGCTGTTAGTCGACCTCACCAGCAGGGGGTGCAAGCGCGTGTTGTTGACGAAGACCAGAGCAACAGTTAGCGCAAGCCATTCATTCATAAAAACTCAGCATGCATTATGTTTTTTGTGACGATTATCTGGGTCAGTAGGCTATATATGCGGAAAAGATGATAAAGGCACAAAAGCTGTTTTTATGTTTCATTCATTGTTACTTTCCCTGTGTAGCCTTATGTTATCAGCCTTTTCTACAGTAAACGGGATTATAATCTGTTTCCCTCAATACATCATCATACTCATAGATTTCCCAAATTCCGTCAGGACAAAGCGCTTAACGTAGCTTAATGGACTACAGTGATATAAAAGACCAAACTCGCACCTTATTTGGAAAGTATGTATTGTACATGTACTGCATTAGATTAAACTGGGAAGTAGCACTTTCATATTGTTGTTCTATATTGTTAGTTTAACTAGTCGCCTTGGATAAAAGTGCCAGCTAAAAGACTAAATGTAAAATTGGGTTGACATTCGCACATTTAGGGACCGTCTCTAAAGTAACAAGTCCTATAGGCCTAAACGTTTCTAACTTCAATAGCAAACTTCAATCTATTTGAATAAATTGCGCATTATGCCTGAGCCTGACACCTACATGAACACTTTACAGTTGGTTTTATGACTGTAAGTCGTTCTTTTCAAATGGTATTTAAGTTAGAAACGTGTATCCCAATTTCGTATGTAACTTTAGAGACGGTCCCTAAATGTGCGAATGTCCAATGTCAAACCAAATTTATGCCAGTATATCACTGGGAAACGCTCAGCATTAAACTTTGCGCGTTAAATTCATATTCCGAGTCCATCTGCTTGCCTGCGAGTTTGGTCTTTTATGTCCATTAAGCTACGTTAAGCGTTTTATATGTCCAGCAGGGGAATCCTGACATATTGAGGGAAACCAAACCCTAGTACTGCATGCAGCACATCGCTGCAATATAAGGTTAAGGCAACTAAACAACCAAGAGAAATATGTCAAATGTAACACTGGATCTGTACATTCGCATCGGGGGAATAACATTATCGTTCATGGTAGAGAAAGATGCATGTAGGCAGGAAAAGTAATCGTGAACACACTGAATTTCACATAAAACAGACGTCATAATAATCACAAATACACTTACATTTTAGTAAATAAGTTTTTATGAATGAATGGCTTGCGCTAACTGTTGCTCTGGTCTTCGTCAACAACACGCGCTTGCACCCCCTGCTGGTGAGGTCGACTAACAGCAGATGGAGATTATGCTCGGTAATCTACTGCTTTTCCTGCAGCTCCTGGATGTCAATGTTGAATTTACTGTCGAATTTGAACCACTGAATTTGTGGAAGCGAATTTGCAAAGCGAAATAAAATGGACCGAAAACCACCTGTTGAATATTATAGGTTGTATTTTTAATCAGTTTGAATATTTGGGATATGAAATATGAAAGGTGAATATGTATTATTGAAATTTTACTAATGAAAATGTGTTTGAAATTATTTGATTTGAAATATTCACAGCTTAAATATTCAACCATGCTAAATTTCAGCCTATAAAAATGCAAGCCCTAAAAATACAATGCATTAAAAAACAAGCAGGGTTAATGCAATGCATATTTTTTTCAAGTAGTACAATTCAACAGGCTTTTTGTTTCAAAAACATTTGGGATTATTTTACTTCCATACCCGTCGAATACCTTGGGCCAAAGTGGGCCAGCTCGGGCTAGAGGCGTGGTCGAGGTAAAAGGCGGAGTTTATCGGTGTTATGGAACGTTATGATCTGAAGCAAGATGCACATTTCACTTTTTTATATCGCGCAAAATAATCGCTGCTCGAAATGGAGAATCGCCTGTACTGGTCTGTCGAAGATACCAAAGCTCTTCTGAGCATTTGGGCAGAAGAAAGGGTACAACGTAAATTTGACGGTGTGTGAAGAAACGAGGACGTTATAAAATACACTTTTGCTGAACTTGCTAAGCTAAGCATTCAGGAAAAAAAAAGAAAAAAAGTTGCGGGCGCAGTATTGTACAAGGCGATTAAAACGCACAATGGACAAAGCGGAGCTCAGCTCAGAGAAGGAACTTTCCACATTTCATGGTTTGACTTGATGGACGGTGTGCTGGGTCACCATCCCTCTGTTAGTGGCGACTCGCGAGACAATCGGGACACTATTGCAGCCACGGCCACGGGAGTTAATATACATGCTATCTTCCTAACTTAAAAAATAAATAAATTCATAATACCCGCTGAAATGGGTTGGGTTGTATGACGTTTGATCCAGAAAGGCGTGTTAGGGGCGGGGTTTAGGGCAGCGCCGCGGGGCTACTGGCCCGGCAGTGGAAACGCAAGCCCGGTGCTTAAGGCCTGAGGCCACTGGCCCAGCTCGGCTCGCTGTTAGCCCTGGCCCGGCCCTAGCCCGGCAGTGGAAACGCGGCTAATGTGTAATTAGACCAAAGGTTCATTTTGCGCTGGAGTTGTCCTTTAAAGATGACGGAGTAGTATGTCCCAAAGCTTGCCTACTCTTTTGCTACACACTCAAAAGTATGTATCATCCTCAGGTAAGGTGCTCGTCACTTGTCTTCAACAGCAGGATAACTGGGCAAAATATAACTTTAGCGAACTTACAGTCAGGGTGGCCTGTGGGCCAGAACGCGTCAGATAAGACAGGACAATGTAATGATATCAGTTAATGTTGTTACCTGAGACAACCACTAGAGGTGTGATGGGTTGTAACAGGACTTATTGGAGACGGAAGAGACCGGCACATGTGGAAATAAAGAGATACTTGTAATTACTGCACTGCAGATTGTTTAATAAAGAAAGTATAAGACAGGACAGGACAGGACAGGACATTCGGAAGACCGATCAGTCACGTACGTAATCACTGATAATAATCCGACAAAGGAAAAGAGAGATGGGGAACCAGAAGTAGGAAAGCTAATCAGAAGCAAAGAGGTAGCAGGTGAGAAGGAGAAGATTGCTTTAGTGGTAATAGGGCTTGGGCGTCGTGACGTCAGACTTGGCGTGGCGGCCATTTTGACAGCTATGCGAATGTAAATTGAAAGATGAATCTTTTCATTCATCATCTTTGTGCAGATTATTAGTAATTGCACTGTGACGGTTCAATGAGTGTTTGTGCAGTGTATTGAAATCAATTGTGTATTATTAATTTCAGTGAAGCTTCATCAAACCAATATCAGGTGATTTTAAAGCTTTAATCTCTGAAAAACTCTGTTCTTCAGGAGCGTTTGGTGTTACACTGAAGTCAGTGTCAGTGATGGAGGGAGATTCAGTCTCTCTAAACTCTGACACTGAAATAAAAGATGATGATGTGATTCAGTGGAGGTTTGGAGATGAAAACATAATAGCTGAAATCAATAAACGGGCCGACAGAATGACTGTATATGATGATGTTCTTGATGGGAGATTCAGAGACAGACTGAAGCTGGACAATCAAACTGGATCTCTGACCATCACACACACCAGAACTGAACATGATGGATATTATGAACGACAGATCAACAGTGAGATCAGAGGGAGATTCAGGCTCTTTGTTTTTGGTGAGTTAAATATCAGTTTCACCTGTTTTATATTTTAATAAATCCACACAAAGATACAATTATTAATCCAAACTCCATTTTGCTTCTGTTGTGTAATGATAATATTAATTTAAAATTTAAATTTCAAACTATTTACTTTTATAAACCATCAAGTGACCGTCTTAATCTGTGTTTGTGTGTGTGTGTGTGTGTGTGTGTGTGTGTGTGTTTGGTGATTCAGAACTGAAGTCAGTGATGGAGGGAGATTCAGTCTCTCTAAACTCTGACACTGAAATGAAGGATGATGATGTGTTTCAGTGGAGGTTTGGATATGGAAACACATTAATTGCTGGAATCAATAAACAGGCCGACAGAATCACTGTATATGATGATGTTCTTGATGGGAGATTCAGAGACAGACTGAAGCTGGACAATCAAACTGGATCTCTGACCATCACACACACCACAACTGAACATGAAGGATATTATAAACTACTGATCAACCGTGTGAGAAAGAGTTTCATTCTCGCTGTCACTGGTGAGTTCATCGTTTGCACCTGTTTTATAATGAAAAAAATCGAATGAATTCATACACGATTTTGTTGTTGTTATTTTATATTGGGGTTTTTATGTCAATTTTAAACTATTAAATGTAGTAAACCATTATAAAGTGATTCAACAGTATTAATCTGTGACAAACCCTGTTTCTGTTTGTTCTGTGTGTGTTTGACAGATGAAGTGAAGTCAGTGTCAGTGATGGAGGGAGATTCAGTCTCTCTAAACTCTGATCTCACTGAAATAAAGGATGATGATGAGATTCAGTGGAGGTTTGGAGATAAAAACACTTTAATAGCAGAAATCAATAAACAGTTCGGCAGAATCACTGTATATGATGATGTTCTTGATGGGAGATTCAGAGACAGACTGAAGCTGGACAATCAAACTGGATCTCTGACCATCACACACACCACAACTGAACATGAAGGAGGTTATAAACTACTGAAGTTTACAGGAAGATTTTTCTCATCAAAATCATTCAGAGTTTCTGTCTATAGTGAGTAGAGATCAATTTTCTTCTCCTTCAAATATTATTATTTACTATTTAGTATTTACATATTGAATAGTTGAATCATTTTATAGTTTTAAATGACCGCCCGTATAAAAACTCACTTACGTAGAACTGATATTAAGATTGTTGATTATTTGATCATATTTCTGTGTATTCAGAAATATTAGTTGATGTCAGCGCTGATATTAGTGTTTATTGACTGATCTGATCTCAGTTTGATGTGTTTATTCCTCAGACTCTGTCCACTGTTGTGGTCCCACTGAAGCTGTGATCCGATTGGTCCTCTCTGCTCTGGTGGGCGTGGCTACTGTCATCATTCTGGTTTATGACATCAGATCCAGAAGAGCTGAAGGAGATTAAGCCAAGGGGGGAATCTACCAGTCATAAACTGAAGTCTCCCTGGGGGTCGCCATTGGCTAACAAGCCTTCACCTGCTGTTAGCATCCCATTGACTCCCATTCATTTTGGCGTCACTTTGACAGCGAATAACTTTACATCTGAGGCGTTTAAAGACTCCATTTGTCCATTATTTATTTCTAAAGAAACACGTCGATGTATAAAAGGCTCCATTACCTTGTATCTTATGTTATGGCCCTGTAGAATAAGTTTTTTTGTAAAAATAGGCTAACGATTGTGTCATAACCACGGGACCTCCATGTCGAACAGTAGAGAAGTTACCGTTTAGACAGAAGTAGAAGCTTGCGCACAATCGGCTGGAAGTGGAGGCATAAAGTCAAGGGAGAAGCCAATAGAGAGTCATAAAGTTGCCTCAGCTGCTAGCTCATGGACAGCTAATACTCACGATCTCCGGCTCTGCAAGATTCGGAAGGGAATGATTCAGATTCCTCTTGGCTCAGCTAGAAGACGTACAGCTGTCAGACAGGTTGCTCACGTCACATCTACGTCGTCAAGCTCAGTTTGAGCCTGCGCAGTGCGCTTGGCAATCAGGAAGTCAGTGCTTCTAATTGACTTCACTTTTCTCCGTTGAAATCTATGGGGTCGCTGTGTCCATTTCTTTTACTGTCTATGGATCAAGCACATATTCACACATCAGGTGCATGATTGATGACGTCATTTCTCACAAACTCAATTTGCATATATTAATATTTGTGAGATTTATTAATTTACAGCTTTATATGTTCATCTTTTTCAGGAAGTATCGAAATCTAAAGCAGAACGCTTGAACTTTAAAGGTTCTTTAAGTGTGATTTTGTTCTTCTAGTGTTTTTTTGGTAACACTTTATTTTAAGGTGCTTGTAATAAGCAGTAATTAACAGTTAATAAGACACTTATAAGACCTTATAAGACACTTATAAGACCTTATAAGATGCATATAAGATGCATATAAGCATTAACTACTTCATATAAGGGTTAATTAAAGGTCCAGGCCCTGAAGAGATCAGGGAAACTACTCCCTCTTGGGAAGGTCAATTTTTAAGGGCCTGGGAGTTTGTGTTACCATTTATGTTTGTTCGGCTGTTCTAAAAGTGCAATGTATTGATACTTGAGAAATTTATTATTTAATTTAATTTATTTATTATCATTAGTTAATGCTTATATGCATCTTATATGCATCTTATAAGGTCTTATAAGTGTCTTATTAACTGTTAATTACTGCTTATTACAAGCACCTTAAAATAAAGTGTTACCGTTTTTTTTGTTTATATTTCTCTCAGATACAAAAGAAAAACAAATAAAGAGACACATCTCACTTTACTACTGCTGTATATCCAGGGCCGGCCCGAGGCATAAGGGGGCCAGGGGGCCCCCCAATCGAGTTTAAAAAAAATTATCTTTTTTTTTTTAGATGACTTAAACAAGTGACATAAACGAATGAATGAATGAATATGACTGACTGAATGAATGATTCAAGACAAGAAAATTCTGATTTCATAATCAATATACCTACAACTGCTGCTCATGCGCATTATCTAGACACCTCGCGCGTGCATAGACAATTCGTATTGGTTTAAGTCACAGTATTGGTTTAAGTCACAGTATTGGTTTAAGTTGGAGAAAACAGGCGCAGGGGAACTTAAGCTTCTAGGTTTAAAGGTAGCAGTTTGAACTCTTCTCCACTTTATAATACCACATATCAGATCAATAACTCCCAAAACCCGCGACACTCCAGCACCAAGTGCGCACGACCCATTCCTATCTACGGCAAGCCCCGAGGGGAAAAATACATTGCATACACCCATACAACGAGTGCCAGTCACTGATCTATATAGAATGACTGGATAGCTCATGACGTCATAAACAGTGAAGCCACCGCGCCGCCATATTGTGATTCCCTAGTGAGCTCACGCGTTCTATTGAATCAATAGGAAATTGTATGATTTGACTGAGAAAACATTGCATAACGAGACAAAGTCTTTAAATCTAAAGTCTCCCTGAACAGTCTTACAACGCAAACATCCTAAGCATTTAAATGGGAATTTGTTTAAAGCCGGAAATTATTCCTGCTTACTAAAAATTAAGTATATGTGAATTGTGAACTTAAAATTTAGCTCTTTCTGATTGTGTTTTACAGATAGATCAGTAGTCTGTTCAAGTATTTGATTAGTTAGCAAGAACATGTCCAGGAAATGCATAATACAAATTGTATGGGTTAATGTACACCTGTTTCACTTCTTATTTACCCCTTATTTACACTGCACACGTCTGCGGCGCGTTTACAGCTGCGACACGGCTACCGGAGCTGATCGCGCCCACAAATCGGCAAATCACGTGGAAATGCTCCCGGTGTGAGTTGACACCGCGTAAAGGTAGGAATAAAACATTGTCGGAGCCATAATGCGCCGCAGATGTGTGCACTGTAAATAAGGGGTTTACACATAGGCCTACTCCGTTTGCAGTGCATATTTTTTTTTACCATACCCATGTCAACAGGTTGGAGCTATCACTGCACGCGGATGCCCGTCCTGTGCGGTGCGTGCAGAGATCGTTTGTGCTGCAGGCGCTGAATTAAAGTGACAGCGCATGGTTCGTGGTCAAACTGAATACGGATTGACATGAACATATTAAATATATGCATTTAATTAAATTTATAAGAAGTAATGCATTGAATAATACGTTTATTTGGTTTAAACTTGAATAACGATACGTCTGTGAAAGAATGCATAGTAGGCTATAAAAAATATTAAACAACACGGAAATAGCGACAATTGTGCATATAAATTACTATATATGGGCTTAAAGTACAACCTGTGAGCAGTTTTTCAAGATCCTTTTGTGATCTTCGTTTTACACTTGTTGATGAGCAGCGGGTCATCTTAAAAGTGCCGTCGGAGCTACCTATCTCTGTATAACGGCCGTTGGAGCCCTCTGCTGGTAGGGAATCGTAAGATGGCCGCTCGAACACTTCCGGTGGCTTCACTGCCTGGTGGCAGTTTAGAACGTCATGAGCTATCCAGTCATTATATAGATCAGTGGTGCCAGTACATCATTACCGGTATTATAGTAACAGACTTTGTTGGATTCTGTCATGTACGATCCAACAAAGTCTGTTACAATAATACCAATAAAAAAGATTTTGAGGACAGTTACACTGTATTGAGACAGTTGAGAAATAATAATATTTTTTACAGTTTTCAACAATAATTGTCATTGTTGAACCCTTGCTCTTATTATGTTTCTGATTTCTCAGGTTTGTCATTATTTTAGCAAATAATTATTTTGATATGTTTTAGACAGTTTGTTTTAAGAAGTTCCAAAGAGTTAGTAAAAGAGCAAAGTAAAAGTTAAAACTTTTTTATTTAAGTAGGCATCTATTTTTCATTAAGTATTTATTTTGTATTAATACATAACCTCACTGTATATTCATTTATAATGTATCATTATTGCGTAACACAGTACAGGTAACTTCACGTAGTGGGAGGGGGCCCCCAAATCAAATTCTGCTTAGGGCCCCCAAAAGGCTCGGGCCGGCTCTGTGTATATCTGTCATATGTATTTTCTTGCCTTTATCAATAAAGTTTCTCACTCTGAGGTTCAAGAGTCTCTCATGATTTATTCTGAGGAATACAAACTTTATGTAGCCTATATTTTAAATGTTTCAGCAGTGTACCATATACAGCTTTATCTGTACTTTTTTCACAGGTGCTTCTTATAGGCTATCTGTAAAAACATTATTTATTTATTTTTAATATTACCAATACGTTTTTTTTTTTTTGCAATATATTCCGGTATACACAACATATGCAGCTAAAATATTATTATTATTTTTTTAACTCTGTTACATGTTCTAGTTGCAGATGTACTGCAAGAAAAAAAAATATATAACACTGTGTTAAAGGTGCAGTGTGGGATTTTTAGCGGCATCTAGTGGTGAATCCTGCAAATTGCAAACAGCAAGTCACTCGCGGCCTATCCCTCGGTTTTCAAACTCGAATGAGAAGCTACGGTGGCCGACGTAAGACAAAATATGTCGTCGTCTGAGTCTGAGTCAGCAGCAGAGAGTAGTAAGTCAAGCAATGAGGTTTCTTTAGCGCTGTTTGTTCGCTTTCAGCTACGGTAGAAACATACCTTCAGACCTTCATAGAAGGGGATTCCCGCGCCTATGTAGATATAAATGTCTCATTCTAAGGTAATAAAAACATAACGGTTCATTAAGTAAGGTCTTTATACACCACTGAAAACATAGTTATGGATTTTATATTGCATCTCTGTCAATAGATCCTCAGAAATATTACACAATGCACCTTACATAATATAATAATAGTAATCAGCTGATTGTCTCACGAACGTAACCAGCACATTCTCCCCACAAAGCAAACCCATAATACAGCGAGGGAGAAGACCCACATGAAACTATGCAACTATATATTTTTTCTAACAGGGTAGTAAAAGTTTAGCTGGCTAATATGAGCTGTTACTGTGGCTGAGCTGGTTAAAGCGTAAAGCCTTGTTTAAACTCGACGCGTCCGCATGAGCCCAAAGGTGCAAAAATGACGTGATTGTGACATCGCGCGCGCCTCCGCATCCCCTAGACACACTTACTACACACAATAGGCTTTTTTTCTCTGATTTTGGAAACTCTAAGCGATCGACTTAAAATGCTTCCAAGATCGACGGGTTGGTGATTCCTGTAACTGTTTTACGGTCAATGACAAGAGTAGCCTACTAATCAGCTGTCTCACGAACTTAACCAGCACATTTATCCCCACATAGCAAAGCCATAACACAGCGAGGGAGAAGAATTAAGTTACATGAAACAATCCAACTACATATTTACACCACTGACAAGGGAAAAGTCACTACTCACGGTGTTTATGACTAGCTTCTTCTAGCTTCCTGCGGCTTCTCTTTCAATGTAGTGACGAAACGCGCTCTGTAGCACTGTTTGTTCGCGTTCGGCTACTGTAGAAACATGACGTCACAATATGGCGACCTTCATAGAAGGGGATTCCCACGCCTATGTAGATATAAATGCCTCATTCTAAGGTAATAAAAACATTACGGTTTATTAAGTAAGTTCTTTATACACCACTGAACACATAGTTATGGATGTCATATTGCATTTCTGTTAATAAATACTCAAAATTTTTACACACTGCACCTTTAAGTTCGTGTTACTGATCACATGCATCATCACATATATTTTTCTTGTTATTATCACGTCAAGGATCTCACAATACATTTTAATAAAAAACAAAAGATAATTTACATACAGGAGTACATATAACCATACATGTCAGGGGGGAAATGGAAAAAAGAAAGAAAAAGAAAGACATTTTACAGAGAAAAAAAAAACCTTTTAAACAGCTCTGGAAAACTACATACACTACAAGCATTACCTTGCTTTTAAGTTTTTACATTAGGATATTGTTTCTAAATATATTTTAATATCAATTTTAAATTGTTCAAAATTTGACATTTTTTCATTCCATTTGACTTTATAAATTTAGTAACGGGCAATCATAATAATTCAATCAAATATAAACAAAATATTTTTATTATGAGCCGTTTCATTTTGAATATCATGTTAGAGGTCTTAAAATCCAGAACATTCAATGCACCTTCAATTTTTGACCTACAAATATAGTGTGATTTGTTCTTCCAAATAAATGTCAAAAGTTTGGTGTCTAAACCCTCAGCTTTAACCTATAACACACGGCCAGATAAAGCGATATCTCATTAGCCAAGAATTCGGTTTCTTTTCAAATAACTGAATGATAGGAGTAAAGTTTAACTCATACTCAGTCCGATTGAAACAAAAGTTGTGTAGGCTATGTAAACGTAGCCTATCGGTCCTCCAACAAATTGTATTTTCTAATGTCGTACGTTGAATCATTATTGCCGTAACTTTCTATGTTACGCCCTACTTTCTAAAATTACGCCCGTTTCACGCCGTCCGCAAGCATGAGTTGCAAAAGACTTTTGTTAAAGCAACACCAAGTAACTTTTCCTCTGCGGTCACCCTACTGGTTGGGGACGGAATTGTCCATTACCGCTTTCGTAAATAATGTAGCCAACCGCATCCTACTGTCGCACGCACGCTCGCTGTTTATCCAGCACCCGCTTTGGAATGAACAATGTCCACAGACAAGGTAGAGTATGTTGCATGATTTCATGAAAGTATGATGTATTGCGACATCAGAAACGAAGAAAAACAAAATAATGACTATTGTAACGCTTGACGTAAAGCAGTCGAATTTTGTAGTTCTTTTTGTGCTCGGGTTACTACCCGAAACCCGAAGTTACATAGTGCTAGTAAAAGCGATACAGACCCCGTCAGGCTATGGCAGACGTGTCATTTAACCTATTGTAACTTAAGTCGATGTGCCATCACAAGGGTCTTGGAAATATATTATGAAGGTTGAAAAGCTACATAGTGTTACTTTAAATTTGTTTTCAGAGGTTGGTTATACACTTGATAGACTTGTTCAAAGCTCAAACTGAATAATTAAAAAAACATTTAATGGGTAGAGTAGCTAAATTTTCAAAAAAAAAATTGAGTCTTCATTTTCTTTTCTGACATACTGCAGTTTTTGTTAAAACACACTAGACATGCAAATTCTGTGCGTTTTGGGTTTGTGCGTTTTTAATTTTGTCCATCAAAAGTGTGCTTTCAATGTCATTGAGCGTGAGCAGCGCAGCAAAAATAGACTCCCAAATCTAAAAGGTCCTAAAAGGGAGCAAATGTCCATAGACCCCATGTTAAAATGTCAGTTTTCACAGCATAAATTCATGTTTTTACAGGTTGGTCCCATGGACTTTTATTGTATTTTTCGATAGGCTCCGAATGCCTGACAACTGTGAGGGGGGTGGATTTTTTTCTAACTCGTTAGTTTAGACCGTATTTAGATATAACATGTATGACAAATAAGGGCGTGGTTAACTTTGATTGACAACTTAATTGACAGCTGATAATGGGCTGTGCCGAGGGGAATTCCTGAAATTTGACTTCCTCTGTATCCTTTCTGAACATTTGTGTTGAAATACCGTACATAAAATGGGTTGCTCTGCTATAAACTGCACTAACCGACACTGTAGGATTAACTTCGCTCCATTTTTTCCGGTAAGTGACATTCAACTATTATTTCACGTAGTTAGCACTATTTAGCATCAATGTTTGTGGGCAGTGGCACTGCAACAGTTAGCATTAAAGGGCACCTATTATGGAATTTTGAAAATTACCTTTCATGTAGTGTTTCCAATGACTAAATATTTGTGAGCATATTGAGTTTTTTTAATATTCAGGCCAGTGTTTATTTATATACTGTGATATTTGAGATGCTCTCTGTAAATTTACTGTGAAAACATGCACTCCGTATTATGAAATATAAAATGCGTTTTATCGACTAATAAAACTTTATTGTAAAAATGGCAATTAATACAAACATTTTATTTGTTTTGTTTAAAATGCTAATATTCTTGCTTGGGCTTATTAAGAAAACATATTCTACATAAGTCAAAAAAAAATCTACAACATTAAATTACTGGCACCATGAAATCAAATTGACCCCAGTAGTATTAACATAAACCATGTGTCAAAAAAGGTGTTTTATGACTTTGATTTATGGTTCTGAGGTTCCCCTGTCTCTGATTTATGATGGGTCGCCGACAGGCTCCGGTATGTCTAGGCTGCGCGACGCCATGTGACATCCTCCTGCGGTGACATCCTGGCCGTAGGTGTAAAAAGAAAGGTGTCTGTCCCTTGGCCTTCCGGGTTTATTGGCCGTCTACCTGCGCGAGATGTTGTGTCGTTGTGTATTCTGTCTGCTGGGGCGGCCCGTTTTCACACTTCGCCAAAACCTGCGTGTATAAATGTGTGTTGAACGCGAGCACAGTCACTGAAGCGTACTAGTGTGTCGTGTCTCGTGACAAGCATCACCGCTGTTTATTCTCAAACTATTTTCCAAGCCATATTGTGTTGTTGGAATCGTGAGTGCAAGAAGATGGAATCCTGTTCTAACAGTGAGTGTTTTTTATTATTTAGCAACATTGTTAAGAAACATTATTTTTGTTTACGAGCGTCGCTGTTCTAATGCTTACTTAAGGCTTTATCTGCCCGCTTCAGATCGTGACAGCTTGACTCTCTTCGATCTAGTAGATGAGCTTAACTTCCTGAATCAAGCGAGTGGTACGTATAATTATGCTTAAATGTTGCATACGTTGCGTGTGTGTGTGTGTGTGTGTTTGTGCGCGTGTGTGTGATGGACGATGTTTTGTTTTGTTTTCGCCAGGAGGCGTGGCTAGACCTAGCACAGCTGCTGGTGCGCACAAAGCTGTGGCCTCTTCACGAGCGATCACGGAAGCACTTGTGCCAGGTATTGTTAAATGTTGTTACACCAGTGTTTAAACAGTGTCGTGGCTTTGTGAAAAATATCTTATCTTCTCAGTGTTTTTTTTGTTTTTACCAGGGCCGAAACGCGTGACTATCAAGGCGTTAGTACACGGACCACCGCGAAGCAGCGAGTCAGCCAACGTTGGAGTTATTCCCCTGGGTAAGTGCATTGTCATTTGGCTTTATCAGACAATGTTATGCTGCTATGATTTGTTGATTTTGTTTTAAAACTTTAACACATGTATTTACAGATGGCTTATCAAACGTTGTGAGCAATGTCGGTGTGTCTGAATGTGTGAATAAACCGGATAAGAAAGCGAAAAATAAGTTGAAACGTAAAGCAGCCGTGGTGTCCCATGCGGACGCAAAAGCTTCTGCTGACGAGTCTTCGAGAGACGTATCACAGACATCTGCCGCAAAAAAGCCAAGACGATCAGCTGGTAAAAGTAAGTAATGAACAAAAGCTGATGGATTGTTTTCTGTACACACTAAATCAGAAAGATAAATATTGTTTATTTGAATGTGATAGTGAGAGGGTCGAATGTATTTGTGGATGTATAATGTGCCAATACGCTAGTTTAGAACTGTTGTTATCATACATTACACCATTGGAGAACTGTGTGTAAAAAAGTGTAGACATGATGATTTTAGGCTGGTGCGCCATTCCATATTAGCATGGTCTTGTTTGATTGTTTGTTTATATATATATATATATATATATATATAAAGAGAGAGAGAGAGAGAGAGAGAGAGAGAATTTGACAATAAGTATTGTTTTTTAATGTTACATTAGTACCAGACTGATTTTTATTTTATTTTTAGTCTTAGAAAATATAGTTAATATTAATATTACTGTTATCATTATAATATTAACACATTTGTACTAACTTTTTTTTTTTTTTTTTGCACCCTTTTCTACTTCTTAACAGAGGTGGTCGTAGTTCCCGATATAAATGATGTTCAGAGCTGGAGTGAGGGTCTGATACAATCGTGGGACGGCTGTGTATTTACAAACGACCCTAAAGAAACACCGCAGTCTGTTCCAACCAGCGAACGGGTCGTGGTCGTGGAGGAATCCGACCCTGAACAGCTGCCTTCAAATCAGGAGGCTTACAAACAGGAACCACAACCGTTTATAGACAATCAGCACATAGCCAGACTGATACAGGACTCTGTCAAGACCGCATTGAATGCCTTCGAGGTACGTTTTGACAAACGCCTTAATGCCATTGAGAGACGTTTAGATGCTTATGAGTCAACACAACAACAACAGGGAATTTGGCTTAAACAATGCATAGCAGCGCAACGGTTGCATAGTGGTACTGTTCAAAAAGTAGCCAGAGAACAATGCCTGACTACAGAATTGCTAAAGCAACTGGTTCTCATGCTTAAAAAGAAACTTGGGTGAGTTGACAACATTTTATATATATATTTTGCATACTATGTTTTTTTGTTTTGTTTTTTTTCTTCAACATTTGTCAGTTTTTCATTCTATCTTTTTTTTTTACTGTATGGACACAGGGTTTTATTATCCATAGTTTTTAAGGTGTTGCTTCATGTGATTTAAATAAATAAAATAAAAAAAAGATCTGATTTAAAAATGTCTAAACGTTGTCGGGAGCCAGATGGTTTTGATCAGGGTCCGGTAGCTAGGTTTAGACGAAACGATGGTAGCGTGGTGCCCCTCGAACAGTGCAGTAACACAGAAACATTGCTCTATTTAATACAGACTGTGGAGGATATGAATAGGTCTGAGTCTTCAACTGATACGTTGGTAGAATTATTAAACATCGTGAGATCAATGTCCGATGAGGATCCTGACCCAAATAATGATTTTGAACATGTTGTAAATACCCAACAAGCAGGAGAGGTGTTAGAACCTCGTCCAGAACCAAATTCTGCATTCGATCATCTTGTGTCTTTTCACCAGTCAGGCGAGGGCCCAGGTACACAGACACATCGCACACTCAACCCTGAAGCGCCCAATATGGGTCTCACAGATAGAGATATAGAATCACTTGTAACAGTAGGTGGTGATGTTAGTGGGTACACGGTACTCCCCCGAGCACGGTTCAATGGTCTGGAAGTCCACAGGCTTATAAATTTGCGAGAGATATCTTCGACAGATTTAGCAGCCTACACAGTGTTTTTACATGACACACTTTCTGAAATTGTGGAGTTTTCCAAACTGTTAGGTGGAGACGGATGTTTAATCAGCATCACGTTGAGGGGCTCGAGTTTGACATCAGATGTTAGTACACTTTTGACGGGTAGCAATGGTTATAGTGTAGATCTATTTATAAACGACCTTGAAAAAATAATGCAGAGCAACTCTGACGTACAGTTTGATGAGAGATTGAATTTAAGACTGTCGATAGCGAGAAGTAAACACGGCGGTGTTTATCGAAAGATCCGTGATCTTGCCCACAATGAAGTGATTACCAAAAACAGACTTAATCTGTTCTGTCCCACGAACATTTCAAACAATCTTTGTTTTGCAATCTGTCTGGCACATTTCCTAAATCCACAGAAACCACACGTAGAGCTTGAGTCTGCAGCATCTTCAATACAGAAGTCAGCTGGCTATGGTGATCAATACAAGATAGCGTTTAATGACATCGGACGGTTTGAACAGATGCTGAGCGTTAAAATAGTTGTCTTCTATCGGACTGATACGGGTGTTTTGGAGAAGTATACAAACACAGACGATCCGCATCCTAAAACAGTATTTTTGTACCTGCATGACAATCATTATTTTATGATTAAAAATCTACGTGCATTTATTGGCACCCCATACGTGTGTGAGTTCTGCCACCGAGGATTCACCTGTAGGAGAGATCACAGATGTCGGTACATCTGCGATGTCTGTAATGACCCGGAATGTCATAAACACCCCAAAAAGCCAAAACATTGCGGCGACTGCCTGCGCTACTGTAAGTCTGACTATTGTTTCGAGATGCATAAAAAACCACCTCGGGGTATGCAATACGCGCAGTGCGACGTGACTAAATATTGCGGTAAATGTAATAGACGTTACCATGTCAGCGGTACTAAACCCAAACCCCATAAATGCCCTGCAGATCGTTGTATGCACTGTGGTGAGAGTTTGGTCACCGATGGTGTACATCAGTGTTTTATCCAACCAGTTAAGCCGGAGATGCCGAACGATCGTTACATTTTCTACGATTTTGAGACCCGTTATGAAAATGGTAAACACGTTGCCAATTTTGTATGTGCTATCACGTTTGATGGCGAGGAATTCGTGGCTGAAGGGACCGATTGTGTGGATCGTCTCGTTAAAAAATTCAGACAACCACGTTACCTTAATTACACATGGCTAGCCCACAATGCAGCGGGGTTTGACAATTTCATAATTTTGGAATTCTTTACTAAGATGGGGATTGCTCCTAAAATCACAATGCAAGGTTGCAGGCTAATCTTAATGTATGACGCAGCTTTCAAGCAACGTTTTATTGATACATATTCATTCATACCCATGCGTCTGGCGAAGACACCCGTTGCATTTAATCTGACTAATGCAGAGAAGGGGTATTTTCCGCACCACTTTAACCGCGTTGAAAATGACAACTACATAGGCCCGTACCCTGACAAGAAATTTTACGGGTATGCAACAATGTCGAACCAAGACAGGGCTGCGTTTGATGATTGGTACAATACCACATCTGACAAAGTGTTCGATTTTAAAAAAGAACTCGCGCTTTATGGTAAAAACGATGTCGTTTTGCTGAGGGAGGCATGCATGAAGTACCGCGACGAATTCGTTTTGTGTACAGGCCTTGATCCATTTAATTACACCACTTTGGCAGCAACATGTATGGCCACATATAAAACACACTACATCCCAAAAGACACAATAGCTCTGACACGTAACAATGCGTACACCAATCAGAACAAAACTTATTCGACCATTTCAATTGAATGGCTCGAATTCATCCGAAAATCACGGGGCATAGAAATTCAACATGCTTTAAACACCGGTGAGGCGTCATTTGGGAAATACTATGTGGATGGTTTCTACGACGATGGCAACGTGAAAAAAGCATTCGAATTTCTCGGGTGTTTCTTTCATGGTTGTGAACGATGTTATAACCCCAACGATCTAAACCCCTTATCAAAAGTGCCTTATGGCGTTTTGAGAAGACAATGCGACGACAAGATTGAAATTTTGGAGCGTGCGTACGGTCTTCAGGTCGAGGTGATTTGGGAATGTGCATGGATGCGCGCTAAACAGAGTGATGTTGCAGTTATGGATTTCATGTCCACTTACAAACACACTGAAAGATTGAAACCCCGTGAAGCTCTATTCGGCGGCCGAACGAACGCATTAAAACTGTATCACAAAGTTGCGGAGGGCGAGCGGATTAGGTATGTTGACTTTACATCACTATATCCCTACTGTCAGGCTCGAAAATGTTACCCAATTGGGCATCCGGAAATAATACACAAGGATTTTCAAAACCTTGAAGATTATTACGGACTCGTCAAGGCAACAGTCCTTCCGCCACGGGGGTTGCTTCACCCCGTACTACCTTATAGGACCGGGGGTAAGTTAATGTTCCCTCTTTGCAGGGCATGTGCTGAACAGCAGAACCAGACACACCCGTGTGTGCATACTGATGAGGAAAGATCAATTCACGGGTGTTGGGTTAGCATTGAACTGTTAAAAGCCGTTGAGAAGGGTTATGTAGTGACAAAAATCGATGAGGTCTGGCATTTTCCCCAACGCTCTGAAACATTGTTTTGTGATTATGTTAAAACATTTTTACAGTTCAAACAGGAAAGTTCAGGTTTTCCAAAAGACGTTGTGACCGACGCTGACAAAGAATCGTATGTTAGAGATTACTTTGAGAAAGAAGGGATTAAGCTGAATCTGGACAAGATTGAGTTTAATGCTGCACGTAGATCCATCATGAAGCTACTGCTTAACTCTTTGTGGGGGAGGTTCAGTATGCGCGAGGAGTTACCGACAACCGAAATACTAACAGACCCTGAACAGTTTGCCCGATACATTTTTGGCACTGAGTATGACCTCAAGCATTTCTCATTTGTGTCAGACACTGTTGCGATCGTTCAGTGGGCTTACGCAAATGGGAAAGGGACCCAGACTCGTGACATTAACGTCTTTCTCGGGGCTTTTACAACGGCCCACGCGCGGTTAGAACTTTATGATCTTATGGACAGGTTGGGTGATAGACTGCTTTATTGCGACACAGATAGTGTTGTGTTCACGTCTAAAGAGGGTGAATATGAGCCCCCACTGGGGCCATATCTTGGTGACCTTACTGATGAAGTTGGGGATGGAGACCATATTGTGGAATTTTCGGCAAGTGGTCCGAAAAGTTACGGGTACAGAACTGCTAAGGGTAAGGTCTGTATGAAGGCCAAAGGCATCACACTGAATGCTGTAAACTCCGAGACCATTAGGTTAGACACATTAATTGGGCTTGTCGATCAATATGTGAGGGGGCGGGGTGACAGTAATCACATTCTCGCGTACACCGACAGTATAGTGAGGAACAAAAAGCAGTTCACATTGCACAACAAGTCAGTTGTGAAAAAATTTAAAGTCGTATACAACAAGCGTGTACTGCTACCCGACCTAACTACGCTACCATATGGCTACTGACAACGTTTTTGGGCACCGGGGTGTGGTAGACCCGGATGGTTTTGATTTTAGATTACAACATCCTTTTTCATGTGTGTTAAGCGGTCCTTCTAGCTCAGGAAAAACATTTTTTGTAAAAAAGTTGTTGGAAAATGCTAAAAGTGTAATTTCTAAAAAAATTGAAAACATTGTGTACATTTATGACTGCTGGCAACCTATGTATGATGAATTGTTGAAACTGTATGATATTAAATTTATTGAAGGTATACCGCAGACTCTGAATGATGATCGCTTGTTTCCCACCAACAAGACCAATTTTGTGATATTGGATGATGTTATGAAAGATGCTAGCAGCAATTCAGAAGTTGAACGTTTGTTTACCAACTATGTGCACCATAGAAGCTTGAGTGCAATATATATCGTACAAAACTTATTTTTTCAAGGTAAATCCAGTAGGACTATCAGTTTGAACACTAATTATTTGGTATTGTTTAAAAACCCTAGAGACAATACCCAAATTAATGTCTTAGCGCGGCAGATGTACCCCAGGAACACAAAATACTTTATGGAGTGTTATGAAAATGCTACCAGCACCCCTTTCGGGTATCTATTGATTGACTTTAAAGCGAAAACACCAGAACAGTACCGTCTCAGAACAGATATTCTGTCACAACATCCAGTCGTGTACATTCAGAAAAGAAAACATTGACAGAGAGATTTGAAAATGTCTGCAAGACTTTTAAGAAACCTACCTCTTTTAAAATTGTTATTAAAAGCCACGCCTAAACAAAGACGCGTTATTTTAGAGGCGGCTGCAGACGAACTCATTGTGACATTGTGTGAAGTAGCTCTTAACGTAGTCCACGGTAATATTCCGCTAACACCACAGCAATATCAGAAACTGAAGAGAAGAAGAAGTGAGATCAAAACTGTTGCAGATAAAAAGGTTGGAGTTAGACGTAAAAGACGGTTAATCAACCAACAAGGAGGATTTCTACTACCTTTGCTAAGTGCGGCAATCCCGTTTATAACCAGTTTGGTTACATCTAAATAAGTTTGGTGATGGAGTATGCCGAGAAGATGTTTTTAGTACCGCAACACCAGTTGGATAAGCTGAAATCCTCTAACACCCGTGAGTCTATACAACAGGTTGTGGAGAATGATCTGGACATGACTATAAGAAATATTTTGCACAGGTCTGATCTGGATCACCATGAAAAAGCTAAGATGTACACAGGTGTTTTGCAGCGGTTTTTAACACTCACTAGACAAGGGGATAGAGATTCCGGTACATTAACATTAAGGCTACCACAGCCTAGTAATGTTGAAAAAGAAGACCCACCCGCACCAGCCCATGTGCGTGCCCATGACGATTTAGGTGATTTTGCAGATGAGATTTTAAAAAATATTCCACAGAGGAGTGTGAAAAATGTTCGTTACATTTTAGATAAAATGTCTAAAACTAAAGATGTTACTTCATGGACTGAGTCGGGAGAGTTTGTGTTTAAAGGCAGAACAATCCCTGGTTCACACATGCTTGACTTAGTTAAAAGCGTCACGGCTCCACAAAAGATTGTTGACGAGCGGAGACCTGGCGGGTGGCGTGAATTTCTGGAGGCTTTTGCTAGTTTAAATTTGCCATACTCTGTGGTACCAAACCACAATGTCAGACATGCAATTAACTCTTTCAAAACCAAATCGACCACGTCTATAACAGGGTCATCTAAGAGGAGTAAGAAACAGAAAGACCCGAGTCGGTGGTTAAGTTTTTAAACTAACAGTTTGTATGTATTGTGTTCTCAATTTCTCTCTTTTTTTTTTTTGAGAACTTATGATGTGATGTATGTGTAATAAAAGTGGGGATAAAGAAACAAAATTCCGTTCTTTAGTTGTTTTATTAAAATATTAAGCATGAGACATGAACATTTCACCCATTTGTACACACTGAACACATTTGAAAACATTTTCACTACATGGTGCTTGTTTTAGTTTTCTCACAAATGCTGACACCTTTTTGTCATTTTTAATAAAATCGTTGGTATACAATTTCATCACATAATCATAATCAAATCCCTTTGCCATGTGGTAGAGAAAGAACACACAATGTTGTCCACATGTATCTGATGAAAAATCTTGGACTTGCACAGTTGAATGTAGTACTTGACTAGAGTTGAGCTTTAAAAAGTTTTTGATAATCGGCGGAAAACCATGATAATCTGGTTTATTACCGAAGCTGTCGAAAAAACATCCTACACCATCCTCATTTATGTAGATAGCCAACCAGTGTTCCCCTGGGAGTCCTGAAGGATGTGTATTGATCAAAACCATTGCTGGTAGTTTTCTTAAAGGGGTTTTTGGTAGGTAGTCACATGGTAGAACTCCGAGAAAATAAGTATCGCATGAAACCTTATCCATGACGGCCGTAAGCTGTATAGTGTTCATTTGAATGTATTAGTAGTAATCAACCAGGACCTGTCGGCGATTTGACACTTCAATCAAACTATCAAACAATGCATAAACAATTAAGTTTATCGTACGTGGTAGCGGCTGTCTAAAACGGGCTTCTAGTCTAATATTGCCACTTTTGATAAGCGATACGTGCTGGCTACACTCCTGATCCGGTGTGAAATTGAACGCATAGAGTGTATAGCCGTGCAGAAAATCCTCTCTATCGATACATAGAGGTTGGTTTTTAAGATGCCTTCCAGAAGCCAGCGCTAGCTGGTAAAACTCCCGCACTGCAGAACCATTTTCATATTCAGGTTGCAGGGGCTTCGCTGGGTACTGTTGCCCATCCAGATAAATGGCCAGAAATTCTAAATCATAGTTTTTAAACGCAAATGGGTTTTTATTATAGGCACCCACAAATGCATCATTATCAACCATAGCTAGAACCAGAGATTTTGGCAGAGTTCCTAAGAACAAGTTTTCTTGATTGCAGACACGTGAGCCTGCAGGTATTGAGAAGTTTTTCAGACACACTCTGTCGATGGGGTATTTGGCTGTGGTTGAGAGTAGAGCTTGTGCATGCCCCAGTCTCACAGCTGGCGACACAGACACTTTTTTCACAAATAGCGACGCAGACAGGATGTTTAGTTTATAGGCTGTAGCGTTGCTCCTCATCAGGCAGAATTCATCCTTACCTCTAGTCATTCTAATTTTAAGATCTAATCCATTAAGTAATAGTTTTTCCTGAAAGAAGATGTCACTGTGAACAGGTGCGAGTAGTTCGACCACATTACTAGCGTTGGTGAAGGCTGCTCTCTTTGTCAGCCCGCGATTTCCCCCAGCCGGGTCAGCCACATCCATATGGCCCGCAGTGTCCAGGTAAAAGAGCCCTGCTGAGAAAAGCGTTTCAAGGGCGTCTTTACCATAATTGGTAAGACATTCTATCACACAGCGGTATGGGTATGTGCTAGAACTCTGTGATATAAGCCGATCTCCAAGCGACACATCCACTTGTGAAAAAATTGTAGATCCAGGGTAGTTCACAAGACCTACGGGATCTCCGTCTGCAATATCCGTCCCATCAGGATTAGTGATTTTGAGGCGCAAAAAAAGTAGTGTGCTGTTTAGATCTATGTAATCCTCCCCATTCCCCGCAATAAAAAATTCCAGCGGAGATGTGTCGGATATCGCTGATAGTGGTGGAACTTCTATATAAGTGTTTTTTTCAATTGCTGTTTGAGTTAGTGGTACAGTAAACAGATCCAGTTCAGTCTTTAAACACTCTTCTGACATGTTGTGTAGTAACGCCATGATTTAAAATATTGTTTTAACAGAGCTCCTTGATCTTTTTGAAGCAGTACGCTTAGCTGTCTCCTTGCGCTTGCGTTTTACAACTGATGTTTTCTTGGGAGGTTGTTTTGTTTTCTTCTGCTTCTGGCCACTCCTCCGCACCCCTGGCGGCCTAGATGCTCTTTTGCGAGCCATTACCATTAGTCCGGATCCGTCTTGAGCATCATAGTTGTTGTTAAAAGATCTTGATAACGTATTACTAACAACGTCACTTAGTATGTTTTTTGCAGCTGATTTAAGATGCGGCTTGGCTATGCTAAATCCTCGTCTTAGTAGGGGTATAGCCATTCTAAAGAGCCCCCGAAAAATCCCCCCCAAACCAGCCCCATACATGACTCCACCTCCTGCATACCCGGGGAGCCCGCTGCCTGCCTGATTCTGGTAATAGGCAACGTAACGCATAGGGTCAACATTGTGATTGTTGAAATATGCCATTTTAAACAAAGTGTTTTACAGGCCTGAAGTGAAGTTTGATGCACACTTTCCCGTAAGAAAATGGGACGTGCTGGTTCTGATCGTCCTTCACTTCTATAACAATATCTGTGATGACTGATTTGTTGATAGACGCGTAGTGGGGTTTGTCGTATCGAACACTGACTGTGCTATTGTTGTCCCCTGTTATTTGTACACACTCCAGAAGCGGTACAAAAGCATCACCCACTGATTGGTAACGGATAATGTCCGTGTAGATATAAAGAGTATAGAAACCACCGTGTATGTCCGACTGATGCATTGCATATGTTACAATATCCTTTTCATAATTAGTTTTTTCAGGGTTTGTTTTTTGCAGAATAGAATCTCCTATAGGGACGCCTGGTTTCAATCCTAAAATAATGGCTAGTTTTCCATGGAAGGTCATTGAAATGTTAGGTTTTGCTTTCAGAAATACTTTGTTTTTTACGCGGTCATAACCGAATTCCCCCTGAGGCGCTACTAAATCATTTATTACACTAACTAGAGATGGGACATTGTCGTAATACCCTGTTTTTATTGGTATGCGTAGTTTCGATAAGCTGGTCTTCTTCACATCTACACCATGGCGTAAGCTGTTAGTGTACTTTTCACCATCGGTCGTGGTGGGTCCAATGTTTATCTCGAAAACGGCGTCGTTGCTGTTAAAGGTGTACCAGCTTCTAGGATATTCAATTTGAACAAGCCCCACCTCCCATTCTCCTTTTATATTTATAGTGGTAGCCAGTCTTGTTCTATAATTAGAGATTTTATTATTAGGGTATACAGACTGCGAAGCGTTGCAGGGTAGTGTGACATAAAATCCACCCTCAGCCATGTCTGGTTTTTATACAACTGTATGCATCCTGTGTGTGTGGTTTGTATTTATGGCTTCTGTACATCAACTAATTCTTTCTGGTCGATCCATGACGCAAACTTCGCTGGCCATCCGAGCCACTGCACCAGCACTAATGTTTTGCGACCCTTCGTCTTCTTATCTAAAATTTTTTCAACTTTAAATGTTTTGTTTTTACTGACAAATATTTTTTGCAATTCTTCCGCATAAAAAACGCCGTCGATAACATCCCCGTCGTAATCACTCAATCTGTAAACAGGGGGTTCTCGTGGGATACACGCTGATATAGTAAAATACTCTTGTGTGTAGTTTTCCTCATACCCCTTTGCAAACGGTCCTCTGACTTTAGAAATTCGAACCACGTCACCAATCTTGTATTTAAATACGGAATTAACACTATGAGGTCTGGTATCACCATATAGGTTATGCAGCACCACAGACTCGTTTTCTTTCCCCACATCAATCGGCCTCATCTTGATGCTTCTGTGATGGCTCGCATTATATCCTTGTGTAATGTCTTGAAGTATGTCGATGTAACGTTTGGAGTTTGTAGCAGTTAAATATCTCCACATTCTACCTTTTAAGGTTCTATTAAACCGCTCGACAACACACGCCTTTAATTCTGTGGCAGTTGCGAAATGGGCTATATTGTACTTTTTTGTTACGTTTTGAAAATGTTTGTTAAAAAACTCCTTTCCTTTATCTGTCTGTAATTTCTGTGGTACGCGTCCCTCTTTCAGTATGGATTCAAAAGCTTTAGAGACCTCTACACCACTCTTGTTTTTTAAAGCCCTTGTCCATGCATATTTACTAAAGAGGTCGATGCATGTCAGCAAAAAATGGTTGTTGTCATTTACCGGGGCATATGCAGACATATCAACTAGATCGGCCTGGAACTCCATGTCGATACCGTAGACAAAAACCCGATTCCTTTTGTATTTTAGTGGGGCCGTTCTGTGTAGTGTATATGCATCCTCGCCAGCGAGCCAGTCTGAAACCTCTTTATCGGTTAAACGAACACCCGTTTCTTTTAAAACAGCTTCTTTTAAGCGTTTTTTCCCCCCTAAAGAACCAGGGTTAGAAGGTGTGTAATAAGTCTTTTTCATTTCTTCTGACATGTTTCCACTTCACGCTCCACAAAAAGAATAACACAGATGGTTTAAGTAATTTGGGTTTTTATTTCTTAAACAGTAAAAGGAAACAAAGGTATCATACAGCGTCAATGTAGTGTAAAAATTTTATACACAGCACAATGTTTTTTTCAAGAATGTAATCAACCAAGGTTTCAATAATTTCACAAATATCAGCCTGATTGTTTCTTGTCAATATGTCTACACATAGATCAGTCACATATGTACACAAGCACAATATATCAGCTATTCTAATACAGCTGCCGCATTCAGTCATCAGGTCTAAAATCTTTCTGATAGTCACACAAATTGGTTCACCAGCATTAACGCATAAACGCATCAAATCTGTCCATTCATTTGACACAGTTCTTACAACAGACATTTGTTTCATGAGGTTTGTAAAACGATTGGTATCTACAGCACATCTGTTTACAGTAACAGATACATTGGCACATTCATTAATAATCTTATACAACAAGCCGGTCATCTCACATCTAATACGTTGTTTAAGTAGACACTTTGCCAGACCTGTTGCAAAACACGTATTCCCCATGTCGGTGTTACAGTCACTCAACTTGGACAATACCTTTCCAGCTGTCCACAGCGTCATAGACAATTTGTTCGCTGCTGACGTCCACAACTTTCTCTCTGACTTCACGAAGCTTTTCCACAATGAAAACTTCGTCACGCAGTTCGTGTAAAATAGCCTCCACTGAACCTTGAATCCTCTGGGGGTGAACCCTTAAACCACAACGGCTCAATGCTTGAGCAACGATGTGCTTAAGGTCCGGTTTCACCAGATTACGTGTCAGTTCCTCAAAGTAGGCATCAAAGAAATAGGGACCCGGTTCAAACAGGCAGGAATGTCTAATCTGACTGGGGTGATCCACTTCACAACCCAAACAGATTTCTTTCAGCTTTTTGTTGATGACGTGTTCCAGAAGGACCACAACAGTCGCTTTTATGATTTTGAATCCGTCCGAGCGGATACAACTGTCTGTGTTGTCAATTCCAGCAAGGGCCGCAGCTCCAGCTATTGCACCAGTGTTGCCGTATGGTGTTGTAAGGAAGGTCATGTTGTGATATCCAAGATCCATGCAAAATTTATCCAACCAACTGTTGTCGCAAGTTTGTGGGTGGGGCTCCAGCGGCGTAGCATTGTCATCAGGCATCGCTGGGGGAGCCTCAGGGTTGTTGGTGTAGCAGTAGACTGTTGTAGATTCTTGAGACATGGTGAATGAATGTAGCAATTGTACCGATCTGCAGGCGTTTTTAATGGCTGTAATACGTGGGTGGGGTTAAGAGGCGGTCTTCAGCGTTGGTAACGCCCTGCTCAGGGTGAAACAATTTAATCTTTACAGAACTGTAACGGTCATACATGTCGCACCATCTAAACATCTTGTCGATGCATGTAAATACGTTGTCAAGCGTACGAACATCTTTCCACTGAAACAAAAATTTCATGTCGTAGCACAAGTGATGCTCAGATTCACGAACAGGCCACGCACGTTCGCAGAGCTTTGTCTTGTCGTTGCAGCAGAAAATATAAACACAATCGTCTGGTAACTTTTTACTATGGTCCCCGACCACACGAAATCTTGTGTCAGGAATTGAGCCATCCCACTCGGCTACGTACAACGGATCATCACCACAGTCGTTCAAATCTCTCCAAACGTAGTTGAAAAACAGAAACCAGTCCTTCTTGTGGAAAATCACACATGGGGTCTGTGATGTAAAATCGTCTTCAACATCTCCTGTGTAGAGTTTCACAGTACGCATCACCTTGTCAAACACATACCTCACCACACGACCACCAGACATTGAGAAATCCTGTTTCACAAGAGCACTGTCTTCATGAAGAAATCTTGTCAAGCTAACATTTAGCTTTTTCCTTGGAGCAAAAGTTAGATCTTCTCTCATTTCAACAGGTCCTCTTGTCGGCGAAATACACATAACCTTTCTAGGGGTTTTAGGAGTTCTCGGAGTAGCCATTGTATCAGGAAAGTCGTAGAATGTCTTCTGTGTTCAACAGTGTAACCCCTAACCTTATTTAAAACTGCAACAAAAGACGTAGGTAGTGACGTAGTTGTGAAAAAGGCACACCTCATACCATAAAAACTACAATGGCAAGTTGCGAGGTGTGAGTTCATTATCCCAGTCGTAAAAACCAGTCAAAAATTTAACATCTGTTTGATCTGTTTGTTTGTTTTTAAAAGCCCCCGCACATCGGCACGGATGATGTCACATGGCGTCGCGCAGCCTAGACATACCGGAGCCTGTCGGCGACCCATCATAAATCAGAGACAGGGGAACCTCAGAACCATAAATCAAAGTCATAAAACACCTTTTTTTGACACATGGTTTATGTTAATACTACTGACCCCAAATCAAACTGACATGTTCCAATAAAAAATAAGGTCTTATTTTGGAATTTGTTGATGCTATAATAGCAACAAGAATAGTATTGGTAGTTTTGGTTTAACACATTAGAAAATATCACTATCACAGAAGACCTGTGTGTTTTAGTGACCTGCGAGTCAAATTGAAACCTGCTGTGGTCTCATTTATTTTGATCAACAAAGAGATAAGTGGTTTTGTTATGTTGAGTGGACAAATATGTTGTGCATGTGTCTATTGAATGTGTCGTGTGGTTGAACGGGCTTCTTCCTGTCCTGAATACATTTACATCACAGACTGTTTTCCTTTTACAGAATTAGGTTAACTGTAAAAGTAGTGAATCCATCAACAATAATAGGCCATTTAAAATTACCAGCACCATTTACCAATGATTTTAACTATTATAAAAAGTTACAAACAAATGTAACCATAATGAGAACTTGCACTTTAGTCACAGTTTATAATGTAAAATATAGGGAAGTATCTTCTTTATAGGAATATCAGCAAGTTTGATATACACCATAACATGGTTGGTTGTCATAACTGATCAAGAAAAATAATATTTTTTTACCAACAGCTAAATAGTACTAGAACAAGTAAAACATATGCAAGTAGAAGAAACCCAATCACAGTTAGCGCATAAACACGGGGCGGGAGGTGGAAAAGTGTTAAAGGGGGGAGGGGGGGGGGGGGATTCACACTTCAAGTGTTGTTTCTCAGAACGGACAGCCAACTGCTGATAACAATGCTTCACGGGTTTGTTTTCTTTGGTTTGTGCTTCTGGCATCTCGTTGGTAAGTTAAAATGTGTTTTTAGCTTTTCACTTCATGCAGTTTTGTAATGGTGTAAAAGGCCTACTGTTGAAAACTACTAAAAGGTTATATTTCCTTACAACATTTGTCTAAAGGTTTTCAGCTGCGTCACAAATATGCTCTAAAACATTCCCTTTAAGTTATCAAAATGTTATTTCTCAATGTAAATTAACACCTTTTGCTTTTGGTTGTAGGTCTAGCTTTGTCCTAAATGACAATCTTCTCAATCTGTGGTATTACTGAGACAGTTTAAAAACAGTGCAGTGGTTTACAGTTTGTGTGTATTTGAGACTTTATTTGCATTTGAGATTTGAGACAGTGCTCGAAGTGGGCCAGTACGCACCGGTACACAGTACCAGCACTTCTAGATTTGAATCTTTAGCGTACCTTTACTTTTTCTTGCGTATCGCCACTTCTCACATTTTGTCGGTGATGTGCCGAATTCTGTGACCCTAGGCGCTGTATTGAACTAATCCAACCTGATCCCAATCCTAATCCTAATCCCAACCCTACTGTCACCTCAGTGCCTATAGGGTCACATCATTTGGTGGGGCACAACTTTTAAATTAGCGTCAAATTTATGGAAGCTTGTTTCTGCGACAGAAAAAAAAGAGTCAATTCTGGCTTTATATCTAAACTCAGAACTGCGATAAAATAAAGTCAGGATTGCGAGCTATAAACCCGAATGTTGCATGTTCTCCGAATGTGGATTTTTAGGTTGTATTCTGCCCGGTTCTTTTCCTTTTTTTCTGTTTCTAGTGCCATTTTGTAGTTTTACTTTTTATTAGTTCCCTGACTGTTCCCAAGTTTGTTTTGTTTACCCGTTGCCCCTTGTGTCTATAAACACGAGTGTTTCCTGTGTTCTGGATCGGATCTTGTCCGTTGTTGGATGTGTCGTTGGTGTCCTCAGTTCTGCTCCTTGTGCTTGGATTGTTTTTTGCTTAAATAAAACTGCATTTAGATCCTACTCTCTGAATAAATCACAATGGATCCAGCAGAGAAACTTCTGTTCCTCTGGCAAGGTAACAGGAGCCCCTAAATTCAACTCTTCCAGGAGGAAGCTACAAAACTTCCAAGCCCGCTCCCAAGCCTGGCAGCCTCTGCGCTTCCAAGTCCTATGGTCCCAAGTCCGGTGGTCTCAATGCTTCCAAGTCCGGTGGTCTCAGCACTTCCAAGTCCGGTGGTCTCAGCGGTTCCAAGTCCGGTGGTCTCAGCGGTTCCAAGTCCGGTGGTCTCAGCACTTCCAAGTCCGGTGGTCTCAGCGGTTCCAAGTCCGGTGGTCTCAGCACTTCCAAGTCCGGTGGTCTCAGCGGTTCCAAGTCCGGTGGTCTCAGCACTTCCAAGTCCGGTGGTCTCAGTGCTTCCAAGTCCGGTGGTCTCAACGCTTCCAAGTCCGGTGATCTCAGCACTTCCAAATCCGGTGGTCTCAGCGGTTCCAAGTCCGGTGGTCTCAGCGGTTCCAAGTCCGGTGGTCTCAGCGGTTCCAAGTCCGGTGGTCTCAGCGCTTCCAAGTCCGGTGGTCTCAGCGCTTCCAAGTCCGGTGGTCTCAGCGCTTCCAAGTCCGGTGGTCTCAGCGCTTCCAAGTCCGGTGGTCTCAGCGCTTCTAAGTCCGGTGATCTCAGCACTTCCAAGTCCGGTGGTCTCATCGGTTCCAAGTCCGGTGGTCTCAGCACTTCCAAGTCCGGTGGTCTCAGCGCTTCCAAGTCCGGTGATCTCAGCGCTTCCAAGTCCGGTGGTCTCAGCGCTTCCAAGTCCGGTGGTCTCAACGCTTCCAAGTCCGGTGGTAACCGGTGGTCTCAGCGGTTCCAAGTCCGGTGATCTCAGCACTTCCAAGTCCGGTGATCTCAGCACTTCCAAGTCCGGTGATCTCAGCGCTTCCAAGTCCGGTGGTCTCAGCGGTTCCAAGTCCGGTGGTCTCAATGCTTCCAAGTCCGGTGGTCTCAGCACTTCCAGGTCCGGTGGTCTCAGCACTTCCAGGTCCGGTGGTCTCAGCACTTCCAGGTCAGGCGGTCTCAGCACTTCCAGGTCCGGTGGTCTCAGCACTTCCAAGTCCGGTGGTCTCAGCACTTCCAAGTCCGGTGGTCTCAGCACTTCCAAGTCCGGTGGTCTCAGCACTTCCAAGTCCGGTGGTCTCAGCACTTCCAAGTCCGGTGGTCTCAGCACTTCCAAGTCCGGTGGTCTCAGCACTTCCAAGTCCGGTGGTCTCAGCACTTCCAAGTCCGGTGGTCTCAGCACTTCCAGGTCAGGCGGTCTTGAGTCCGGTGGTCTCAGCACTTCCAAGTCTGGTTGTCTCAGCACTTCCAAGTCCGGTGATCTCAGCACTTCCAAGTCCGGTGATCTCAGCACTTCCAAGTCCGGTGATCTCAGCACTTCCAAGTCCGGTGATCTCAGCGCTTCCAAGTCCGGTGGTCTCAGCACTTCCAAGTCCGGTGGTCTCAGCACTTCCAGGTCAGGCGGTCTTGAGTCCGGTGGTCTCAGCACTTCCAAGTCCGGTGTTCTCAGCGCTTCCAAGTCCGGTGGTCTCCTTTGCATAGAGTTGATCAGGTTGTTGATTGTGGCCTGTGGAATGTTGATCCACTCCTCTTCAATGGGTGTGCGAAGTTGCTGGTGATTTGACTTGACTTCAGCTCCACGACTCCACCCTGGTCACCTGCTCCATCCAAGTTCCCTGAACTGCCAGCTCCACCCTGGCTCTCCACTTGGCTAGCTCTGCTTCAGTCTCCAGGCCTATTTCCAGTGTTTTTTTATCAGATCTTGTCCGTTGTTGGATGTGTCGTTGGTGTCCTCAGTTCTGCTCCTGTGATTCCTGGTTTCGACTCCTTGTGCTTGCATTGTTGTTGTTTGCTTAGATAAAATTGGATGAGTTTTCACCAGTTTTACATCGGGATTGCAAGATATAAACTCACAATTGCAAGAAATAAAGTCATAATTGCAAAATATAAAGTCCCTATGAACTTTTTTATTACTATTTTGTGGCTAAAATAAGCTTCCACAAAAATAGAATGACTTTTATTAATGCTATAGCAATTTTAACTGAAACTAATGATCCAACAGAAAGTTACTTCAGTACTTTAGACTGTGATTGAGAAAGTGGCCCCTGTATGTTTCAGGTGTGTTTGGTGTTGAGACAGATGAAATCGAGTCGGTGTCAGTAATGGAGGGAGATTCTCTCCACCTACAGACTGGTGTGAATAAAATACAAGAGGACGATCTGATAATGTGGATGTGCGGAGACTATTGCATCGCTAAACTCAACATATCCTCCCAAGTCATCTCTGAAAATAATGAGAGATTCGGGGATAGGCTGAAGCTGGATCATCAGACTGGATCTCTGACCATCACAAACATCAGAACCACAGACTCTGGGCTTTATAAAGCACAGATGATTGGACATAAAGTTTCAAAGAAAACGTTCAATGTTACTGTCATTGGTGAGTAGGCCTACTTATATGTAGAGGTTGTTTAATAATGATTGACATGACAAACTCTTTATTCATATTTCTCTAATGTTTTCAAGCTCATCTTCCCATTCCTGCCATCGCTAGTTACTGTCCTCAAAATCCTTCATCCTCATCAGGATCATCGGTATCCAAATGTGTGCTGTTGTGTTCAGTGTTGAATGTGAGGGATGCGACTCTCTCCTGGTACAAAGGAATGAGTGTATTGTCCAGCATTAGTGCGTCTGATCTCAGCATCAGTCTCTCTCTACCTCTGGAGGTGGAATATCAGGATAAAAAGCCCTACAGCTGTGTGCTGAACAATCCCATCAGCAACCAGACCACACATCTGGACATCAACACACTCTGCCACACATGTGCAGGTAGCATCAAACCATCACTTCAACAGAACATCAGCAGCATACTGTCAAATAATTTTATATATTGATATTTTCTGTTCTTTTTGTCACCATCAGAATGTGTCTGCTGTTGTGATTCAACTAAAGCTGTGATCCAATTGGTCCTCTCTGCTCTGGTGGGCGTGGCTACTGTTGCTGTTCTGGTTTATGACATCACATCCAGAAGAGCTGAACAGAAAAGAAGAGCTCAGAAATCAACCTCAAACTGATTTAGCTAACTATAACTAAACAATTTTTTTTCTAAAACACTTTTACTGAAAACTAGAGTGAAATACAAAATGTTTGTGTTTAATTTAGCATAATATTATAAGTTTTAAAATTCTACGAATGCCCTCTAAAACAGCATGGCATGCCGCTCATAAGTCTTGCACAATCATATTTTTACTTAACGTCCGTTTCTGCTAAAAATGTGTCTGTTCTTTCATCTACGCTGTGCTTACTAAACATCTTCTTGTGTTTTGTGGTCTGGTAATGTAGGTAGCAGACCTGTCTCTGTGGCCCGTCAGCATGTAAGCGTTGGCAGGAAGTGTTTACTTTTGCAAACTTGTGACTTCTGAAGAACTTGCCCTTTAGTGTCGGGACAGTGTTGTTACCCACAGTGTTCAGAAAGTTTTCTTAGTTGAGCTTCGATGTGTTAAACTTTTGAACTTTTGTTTGAGTCAGGGGCGTTTGATCCTCACTGGCGCACAGGCCCCACATACATTTTAATAAAGCATTTTAATAAATGTCTTGGGGGCTCTGGGAATATTTTTGTTGTTGTTGCAAAAACACCAAAACATTCAGTTCTGGTGACTTTGGGAGTCATAATTATTAATTAATTTTATTTAATAATAATAAGTATGTGCTACGGATCCTTTAATTAGTTCAAGTTTACCTTAAATTCACAACAAGTATTTTCGTGATCAACTCAGACAGCTTTCAGTGATGACGGCTAAAACAAGCCACAGACGAAACGATGCCAAATTACAACAGATATGCAAGCATTTTTTTTAACAGTTAACAAGCTAATGTTATGGATCAAATCAGTGCCAAGCAAATTATATCTGGAAAACGGGATGTCCTCGTTCAGCTAAATAATACAATAAGCGTTAGCATGGTAGTTTTCTCTTCTTGCAACGTTGTATATGAGGAGTAATGGACTGACCCAAGCAACGTTGAATATGGTTCTGATGTCTGTGTACCTTCCTAATAAAAAATAGATAGACCTATTTAGGGGGGTTTTAAATGAAAGACGTTTTATAGGTTTTTAAAGAAACCCTTAAAGGGACAGTTCACCAAAAAAAAAACTTAACACTAAAGAAGATATTTTGAAGCATTTTGGTAACCAGACAGTTGATGGACCCCATTGACTTCCATAGTAGGGGGAAAAAATACTATTGAGGTCAATGGGGGGAAGTCTGGTTACCAACATCCTTCAAAATATCTACTTTTGTGCAAAATGTATTATTTGGGAATCATAACTAGAAATTGCTGCAAAATTTGTTATTATATTAATTATAATTCATTTTATACAGAGGTTCACACAATTATTAACTGGTGTCTGAATCACATTAAAAAACACACAAATGAAAACACACATTAGCCTTTATTTCATAACAATCCATAAGGTGCTCCAGTAGACAAACTTTAAATTTGCAATACAACTGCAAAATACAATTTAAACACGTTTATTGAATAAACAAGCCCTTATAACCATTATAAATATTTAAAACTGAAAAAGTGGTTCGCTCTTTCAATTTATGAGTAAAATAAAGCCTGTGGTAAACATAACTTGGCGATACTTTGACGTTTTGTATTATGTAATTGACACCCATTTTGAAGCAGTTATGTTCATTTTTAGAAAATCTATGTTTTTAATAAGTAACTGGATAAGACCATGTGGTCTTGATACTATCAAATATTAGCTGGATTTGTGTTTATAAGTCCAGTCAACATTAGCCATTCTGAATGTTGACTGGATTTATAAATCACTATGCAGGAACAAGTCTTAGTAACGCCACTGTTTCCCCAAGTGGTCACCAGGTGGAACTGGAATACAGTAAAATAAATAAAGAAATAAATCATATGCCAGGAGAGTCCAAACTTGGTCCTGGAGGGCCACTGTCCTGCAGAGTTCAGCTCCAACTTGCCTTAAAGGGTTAGTCCACCCCAAAATGAAAGTTCTGTCAGTAATTACTCCTCATGTTGTTCCAACCCCGTAAGACTTTCGTTCGTCTTCGGAACACAAATTAAGATATTTTTGATTAAATCTGAGAGCTGTCTCACTCCTCCATAGACTTCTAAGGGATCGAAACTTCCCGGGCCCAGAAAAGTTATTAAAGACATCGTTAAAATAGTCCGAGTGACTACAGTGGCTCAATCTTAAGTTTATCAAGCGATGGAAATACTTTTTGTGTGCAAAAAACAACAAAAATAACAACTTTATTCAACTTTTCATTTGCTTCTCTGTGGGCCTCGAGATAGTTCGTGTAGTGTAACAGCGCAGCCCTGTGACGTACAACCTAGAAGCGTTGCGCAGTTACACGTGAACACAAAAAGTATTCTCGTCACTTTATAAGGTTGTAGTCACTGTAGTCACTCGGACTACTTTAACGATGTCTTTAATAACTTTTGGGCCGGCCAGTTTCGTCAGGTGTGTTTAATTGGGGCTGGAGCTGAACTCTGCAGGACAGTGACCCTCCAGGTGCAGGACTGGACACCCCTGTCATGCCTTCTGCTTTCTAAAGAAAATGACAGCAGAAATGATGTTCATCTACATCAGTTTCTTGTGTTCTTATGATAAAAGCATATAAATAGTAGAATATGTTTTTCAAAATAATAACAATACAATTTAAAAAAAAGGAAAATCAAACAAGTTTTTTAGATTAGTTTTTTTTTAAGATTACCAATTTGAAAGAAAACCTCTGCGTTCAGCACTTTGCCAAAAAAAAAAAAAAAAAATGTTTACAATTAAACTTTAAAATATTAAAATCTTTAAGTTATATAAAATAATTTTACCTCCACAGTCTTTCATAACACATTTGTATTTTTGCATCATTATTTTGACATCACAATGTTTTCATTTTCTATGTACTCCTGACATTAAAATAAGCCACTATAAACCAATATAAAGGTCCATAATGTGACACTGTCATAATCATAAATAATTCTGTGATATTTATATGAGATTTTTAGTCGCCCAGCACAACTTAAAGAGTTAGTTCACCCAAAAAAAATGTAATTTCTTTCATTAATTACTCTCCCTCGTGTCATTACAAACCCATAAGACTTTCGTTAATCTTCAGGAACACTGTTAAGTCCCTTTTGGTCTGTGTGTTTTATGCTGTTGTGGGAGGTGTTTGTTGTTTCCCAGGAAGAAGACCGGATTGGTTCCTACAGACTGATTAGTGCCACACCCTGATTGATCAGCTGACACCTGGAGGTGTATAAAACCTTCCTTCATCACTCCTTCCATTAGCCTTGTGCTCACTTGCTACACTTTTGTTGCCTGACTTTGTTACTTAAAGGGTTAGTTCACCCAAAAATCTTAAGTTTATCAAGCGACGAGAATACTTTTTGTGCGCAAAAATAACGACTTTATTTCAACTATTCATTTCCTTCTCTTTGGGCCTCTAGTCAGTTAACGTAGTGTCGATTACCATATTACCACAGTTTTACCGTTGTAAACGTCACTATAATGATTATGACCTGCAGAAAAGTGCAGTTTCAGAAAAAATGAAACGGCTTGATTTATTCATAAAGTGAGTTTCAAACAGCTTATACTGCACTAGAGCGCTATCTAGTGTTCATTACCAGGAACTAGCCTTCCCAAGATTGACTTCACCATCCGTTATACACTCGATCACCCTATAAATCACTCAGTGTAGCTTAGCTCAGTGTTTTACATTTATGCATTTTGATAAACACAGCCGTTATGAGAGAATCAGGTCTGTTTAATGGCATTTATTATTAAATGCATATAAAATATCTTATATTTTTGGCGCAGCTTTGCAAACCGCTGATGCTTACCAATAATTTCCAATGGTTCATGACTAGAATATTTTCAGTGTGGTGTACGATGTGGTGGCCAAAAAGATTTCTTCATTTTTCCCCCACTTTATACTGTAGCCTACTGGTATCTATTTTGTATTTTTGTCAGTTAAAGTTTTCTTTATGTCTTTATGGTTCTTAATTTGGGACTGTTTTAATTATAGAGCACATTTAAAAATGGCCACTGGCCGACCAAAGTGTTGTACACATAAAATGAATGAATAAAGTGCTGTACATATATGAATTATATATAGGCATTTATCACAGACAGTGTAAAGAATGGATGCCTCATTACACAAACGGTCATTGAGAGGCAATAGAGTGCAACAGTGACAGTGACATCCATTTTCTCCATAAGGACTTCAGAAGAATCACAAAGAGTTCTGACCCAGTTCCAAGATGGATGACAACATGGTTCATCCGCTGATCCTTACACTCTAAACAATGCTGGGTTGTTTGAACCCAAATTTGGGTAAAATATGGACAAACCCAAATGTTGGGTTAAAAATGTAATTTCAAATTTTAACCCAACTTCAACTTTCACTTTCAACTGTAAATGTTTTAATTGCATTTTTAACCCAACATTTGGGGTTGTCCATATTTGACCCAAATTTGGGTTGAAAAAAAAAACAGCATTTTTTAGAAGTGTTACTAAAATCCTTCATATTATCTGATATTATCATTAATCATTGCTTTTTTTCTTTGTTTTATTATTTCATATATGTATTTGTATGCAATTCCTTGACAATGTTCTTATGTTATTGAGCATTAAAAAAAATGATGCACAGACATACACAACACAACATTTGGGGCGGGGTTTCAGAGAGACTGCGTGTGTTTGGAGACGGGGGCGTGGCCTAATGCAGTCTGGAGGAAGTTAGAAAATAGTTCACACTTGTTCTCTACACATCTTCACTGCAGACGCTCACAAGTTTTCAGACTTGACTGAAACTTTTTCAGACCACTGAATATTGAAGGAAATGTTTCACACATTTGCTTTTTGCTGTTGCTGTCTGGTTGGTAAGTTTATGTTGTTTTAACAGTTGCATGTTATTTGTGTGGAGCTCTAATGAACTTTAGTTGCATTAATAAATGATTACAATAATTAACTTGTGCGACTGATAAACTGTTCCTATGTTTGTTCTTCAGGAGTGTTTGGTGTTGAAGTGAAGTCAGTGTCAGTGATGCTGGGAGATTCAGTCACTCTAGAATCTGGTGTTACTGAAATACTGAGAGATGGTCTGATAACATGGAGCTTTGGACCTCAAAACACTCAAATAGCTCGAATCGATAAAGAGAGAGGAAAGTTCTACACATCTGATGGTCCTGATGGGAGATTCAGAGACAGACTGAAGCTGGATCATCAGACTGGATCTCTGACCATCATGAACATCAGAAACACAGATTCTGGAGAATATGAAGTGATTATCAGCACCAGCAGAGAGACCAGATACAGATTCACTGTTACTGTCTATGGTGAGTAGAGAATTACAGCTCACTTTATTATATATTAGGCATTGTTTTTGTCATAATTATCCCTAATACTGTAAACTTAAAAAAAGTATTATTAAAATTATAATATATTAATCCAAAGACATTAAAAAAACCATGAGAAAAACCTCTAACTTTTGTAGTGCATTAATAATTTGTCCCTGTCATTTGAATATGTGAATATGTCATGCAAGCAATGGCCAGGTGCAGATATGATGAAACATCTCCACGCAAAAGCTTTTTATTTTTGCACACTGAGTGATGTTTACATGAAAACTATGTATTCAAAACGGAAAAGTTTTGCAACAAAAACTGGTTCTCTACTACTCTACTTTACCCAGGTTATCGTCATTCTAAACCCCAGGTTTAGTACAACATTGTAACCGGGGTTATACTGTTAAAGAGCCGCTTTTCCCCGCTGTTAACCCGGGTCCAAACGTGAGCAGTGTGGTGTTAGATATGGCTAGATATTTAGCAACCAATCACGTGCTTCATATTCACTGGTATTGGGCATGGAAACGAGGTCAAGAGACTGTTTCATTCTTACCTTTATAGTCTGAAAAGTTCATTCATTATAAACTTGATATTACAGTCGCATGCACACAACGCTATAGCCTTTATGTAAACATATCATGTGCGGTGAACATATGGATAACATTTGAATGACAATTAAACCCAATCCACCCTGTGTGATAAAACAAAATGTTTGTGAAACGAATTTTTAGTTCACAATCTTCCCCCGATCTGCTGAGAGTGAGACACTCACAACTTTAACAAAGCAGCTGAAGACAAATGCCTTCCACTTGAGACTCAGTGGCAGTTCTTGTGTGTCTATAACCCTGGTTGAGCTCAGGATCTAGTCAATACACAATCACAGAAAACCTTAATGATGTAACAGTCAAAGTTAACCAGACTAATATAAGACTAACTATACTCTTGCTAGCCTATTTAGAATGTATTATTTTTGCTGCAGGCTACATGTGATGTGCAGTTGAGGAAAGTGTAACGGAGGAAAGCTAGTAAGAGCTGAGCTGGTAAACCTCACTCCCCTGATCTCAAGATCAGCACTAGTGACTGATGCTAGAGGCTTTAGCGTCCTTGCCATGCCCACTTCCAATGCCAGAAACATTGGTTCGGATACTACTGAGTCGTGTGTGTAGAACCGCTGGAACCTGAGTGCAGCAGGATTTATTAATGAATAAAGACATAACAGTCCAAGAAATTACAATAATTCAAGACATAGTTAAACACAACAGCTTTGTGTACAAAGAAATAGCCAACAAACTGCAGGGCTATAAATACAATAAATTAGAAAGCAACTAAACTAGACACATGTGAAGGGGAGATCAAAAACCATGGAAACCTAACGCTATGGAAACTAAGGAAAACAGAACTGTGAAAACATAAGCAATGGGACAAGAATGAGTCTCTGAATGGCATGAACGAGACTAAACATCACACTACACATAATGAAACTGTGTGAAATGATATCCAATGTTATTTATTTAAGGTAGATGGACGTAAAATTGGCATGTGCTGTAAGCGGTAGACCAATCACAACTGACTGGGCCATTTGACCAATCAGAGAAGAACAGACCAATCACACCTGACTGGGCCATCTGACCAATGAGATCAGAGCAGGCCAATCACTGACCAATCAGAGCAGAGTAGACCAATCACAACAGACTGAGCCATCTGACCAATCAGAGCAGAGTAGACCAATCACAACAGACTGAGCCATCTGACCAATCAGAGCAGAGTAGACCAATCACAACAGACTGAGCCATCTGACCAATCAGAGCAGAGCAGGCCAATCACAACAGACTGAGCCATCTGACCAATCAGAGCAGAGCAGGCCAATCACTGACCAATCAGAGCAGAGTAGACCAATCACAACAGACTGAGCCATCTGACCAATCAGAGCAGAGTAGACAAATTACAGCAGACTGGGTCATCTGACTAATCAGGTCAGAGCAGGCCAATCACTGACCAATCAGAGCAGAGTAGACCAATCACAACAGACTGAGCCATCTGACCAATCAGAGCAGAGCAGGCCAATCACTGACCAATCAGAGCAGAGTAGACCAATCACAACAGACTGAGCCATCTGATCAATCAGAGCAGAGCAGGCCAATCACTGACCAATCAGAGCAGAGTAGACCAATCACAACAGACTGAGCCATCTGACCAATCAGAGCAGAGTAGACCAATCACAATAGACTGAGCCATCTGACCAATCAGAGCAGAGCAGGCCAATCACAACAGACTGAGCCATCTGACCAATCAGAGCAGAGTAGACCAATCACAATAGACTGAGCCATCTGACCAATCAGAGCAGAATAGACCAATCACAGCAGACTGGGTCATTTGACCAATCAGAGCAGAGTAGACCAATCACAACAGACTGAGCCATCTGATCAATCAGATCAGAGCAGGCCAATCACTGACCAATCAGAGCAGAGTAGACCAATCACAACAGACTGGGTCATCTGACCAATCAGAGCAGAGTAGACCAATCACAACAGACTGGGTCATCTGACCAATCAGAGCAGAGAATGGTCACGGTAAGGAGGGGTTTAAAGAGACTTTTTTTGAACAAACTGTTTTTTAGCGTCTTCGAGAAGTTAGGTAATGTTCAATGTATGAGGAAATTAAACTGTTTTTGACATTGGATGCAGGTAAATCTAAGTCAGAGACAAAATCAGGAACCATTGAAATTGCATAATAAGGGAACTTTTTAAATTTTCCGATATGGAATGTGAATGTAGTTTCATCTGTTGGTGCATGAGAATGTGTTTTATCACTGGACGTTTGTGGTTAATGTGCTTTTGTGTTTGCATGTCTTGAGGCGTGAATAGCGTGAGTGTGTGTTCCTGTGAATCGTGTGGGGTTGAAAGGACCACAATTTAACTTCCTCATATGAGAAACAGTTTTAATGTGAAATAAAGTAGATACAGAATCAGTGAATGCTAATGTTTGACAAATAAAACTTACTGTATGTGGATGTTAATATATATCACTATGTGTATGTGAAATATTAGATTGATGTTCAGCTGCATCAGGGCATCAGTAGATCCGCCAATCAGGCTCCTCCGACGGCAGCCAATCCCTGCACACATATGCAAATCAGCAACCCATACAAAACAGACCGAGGATCCTAACAGCTGCATATGGTCAAGTACACAGTAAAGTCAAGCGCTTTAAAGCTTGAAGCAGGCGTCAGTTTCCTTCTGTGTGCAATCTGTTCTGTTTTAAATGTGTCATGAAACTCTCATGTTTTCCAGCTCGTCTCCCTGTTCCTGTCATCAGCAGAGACTGTTCATCATCATCATCAAATTGTTCATTGGTGTGTTCATCAGTGGTGAATGTGTGTGATGTGACTCTCTCCTGGTACGCAGGAATGAGTGTATTGTCCAGCATCAGTGTGTGTGATCTCAGCATCAGTCTCTCTCTACCTCTGGAGGTGGAATATCAGGATAAAAACCCCTACAGCTGTGTGCTGAACAATCCCATCAGCAACCAGACCACATATCTGGACATCAACACACTCTGCCACACATGTGCAGGTACAGCAGCACTGATGATATATGTGTGTGTTTACTGACCTGATCTCTGTCTTCTGTTGTAGATCAGACTGATCTGATGCATTCACTTCTTTCTTTAACATTACAGGCCTGGACGGTCAGTCTACTTCACAACCAGACTCAACTCAACTCTGTCACACATGTGCAGGTACAGCAGCACTGATGATATATGTGTGTGTCTACTGGGTGAACGTGATTTCATCAAGTACCACATGTTCCTGGATCAACATCTTTGTTGATCCTGGATCAACTTTCCTATCGACCAATCACCGATCCCTGTCTTCTGTTGTAGATCACACTGATCTGATGCATTCACTTCTTTCTTTAACATTACAGGCCTGGACTGTCAGTCTACTTCACAACCAGACTCAACTCAACTCTGTCACACATGTGCAGGTACGGAAGCACTGATGATATTATTCACATTCATTCACTAATGTGTGGATTTTATCGAGACTTGTAGCTTAAGATGCCAGACATGATGAATGGACTTCTGTCATCTCATGTTTTTAAAACTGTTTTTCATTTGTATTTCTTGTGTGGAGCAGAAAATTTGATATTTTTAAGTTCATGAAAGACTAAAAACAACTTTTTGAAAATCATAATTTGATTGATCCTTTGTTTCATCAGTTTCTCCAGAAGGCCACACCCCCTTTTGTGATTCAGTTGAAGCTGTGCTGCGATTGGTCGTCACTGCGCTGATGGGCGTGGCTTCTGCCGCTGCTGCTGTTCTTCTGGTCAATGACGTCAGAGCTTCAAGAGCTAAAATGGAGAAAACAGAAGAGATTTAAAAATTGTCGCATTTACATTATTGTATTTTGAAAACGTAAAGATGAAAATATGTGCGGTCTAATTGTTTAGTGATGGTAAAACGAAGCTTTGCTTTCCTATTCTCTCCATCTGAGGCTAAAACTATGAATATCATTTAATATTTCATTGTATTCTTTAATGCAACCCATTTCACATTTTTTGGTTAATTACTAGGGGTGTAACAATATATCGTGCCACAATATATCGCAATACAACAATGCAACAATACGTATCGTGGATAGTGACAATATGTATCGTGGATAGTTCCCCCAAAATAAGTGTGAGAAATAAATTAAGTTTTTCCAGAGTTTCAGTGTCAGTACTACATTAAACTACTATACTTTTGATTGTAATGTATAATAATGCAATGGGGGGATATTTGTGGGTCCTGATAATGCCAAATGTATTATGTTACCAGTAAAAAGTGGCCAACATTATTTTAAATATATCTAGTCAGTGACAGAGTGCAAGCATATTCGTCTAAAATAATTCTGTATTTTCAGCTTCAGAATGGTGTCACCATTGTCCTTGGGTTACAAGCACCAAGTCTTGTTTTACAGTACATTTTTTGTTAACCTTTGATCATATGTCTTGGAGTATCGCAATAATATCGTATCGTGAGTTCAGTATCGTGATATGTATCGAATCGTGATATGAGGGTATCGTTACCCCCCTATTAATTACATTGTTTTAATTTTTTCTTAATCTGTGTTATGTTGCTATTTTAATTACCGTTCATAAATGCAGCAACTCCTCAAATACAAATGTAAAAATATTTGTCACACCAATAAATCACTGTAGAGTTTAACTGAATATTACTACCTATTGAACTGATATACAGCTATGAATCATAAATATGCCTATATTATAACTGAAGGGGAGTCATAATAAGAATAAACTATGATTCAGATTCAGATTGAATGACGGTTGTATAAAAACACATTTAAAGCATTACAGTTTATTAAAAAAACACTGTACAATTTATTCTGGAACGATTTAGAAATGTAAAATCGTTCCAGAATAAATCATATCTTAATGATATTCATGCATAGGCCTATTCATGATATAAATGTGTGCATTTGACGTGCTTAATGTAATTTTTCTCTCCTTTTGGCAGCTAATGTAAATAATGTGATTATCTTGTGGCATTGAATAAAAAAAAACATCCATGCAGATTTCAGAAATATTATGAGTTTTAATCTATAATAGTGATTTACATGTATGAATTTTAGATGTTTTTCTCCAAAATGACTGTATTGTGTATGTTGTGTCCATCTGGTGTCCATTTCATTTAATTGCCATCCATTTTATATTTCTTTGCCAGTTACACAGTTTCTTATTCTACGTTTCGTTGGTTTGCACATTGTAGCAATTCATACTGCACATAATTTAGTATTTGCACATAATGTAATAATCATTACATTATTATTGTAATAAAATGCTCATCATGTAATAATTTTCTCAAAACGTAATAAAATCTTGAGCTCATAATGTAAACACAATTATTACTTTATGAGAAATGTATTACATTATAAAATTACCAAAAATATTGTCATATTGTCATAATTGTAATAGGCTTTTTAAACATAAAAAAACATTAGTTTTCCCTTACCGTATATTTTTGGACTTATTCTTAAACTACGCGAAATGCACCAGATTTAAATATCCATGCAATTATTATGATTATTATTATCATCATTATTATTGATGTTGATATTATGATTATCATGGTACATTACATATATGTATTTTTTTAATTCGACACAAAAACTATACACTAACAACACTGTATACAAAGTATAGCTTATGTTGTAAAAAAATAACTCAAAGTATCACATATTCTTTTGTAAGAAAAAAATCCTTAAAAAAACCCAGTTCAAAACTTAAAAAAAAATAATGCTTATAAAATCACTAAATAAACAACACTGGAACAGTTAAAGCAGCCACATTTATGGTATAAGACCCATAGGAACTAAATGCATCATTTCAAAACGTTTTCCATTGAGTGGATGGGATTGGAAACTGGTATCGAGATATCCCACGGGAGAACTTCAACTTCCTATTATGTAATGTCTTACTTCAATCGAAAGGCGGAAATACTGGATTCAGCTGGCGTCAACATGATTCCCAAAGAGAACATAATGATTCTTAGTTAGTATAAAGTCTCTTTATTGTTGTTAAGTCGGTTAGATAATAGTAAGAAAGAACATTGTGTCGAAGTCAGATCGTAGACCTGTTGGTAAACGCAGCGCTGAAGGCTAACGCTAGGCTAACCGTAAACAAACCTTCAAGAACGCGAGAAGTTTTTTTTTTTTAAATCGCGTTTGACTCGCATAAACAACAAAATGATGCTCGCTGGTTTATTTCTATACTTTATACCGAAAGGTAAGTCTTATCTTCGATACTTTCACTTTCACGTCTAACGACGTCATTATTAATTACAGGAGATCGCGATTAACTCTCTTAAGTTAAGAGCCATTCCACCGACATTTATTTATTTATTTATTTATTTTTAACACTGAAACTAATACAACACATATTTAACTATTCAAAAATGTGCATTGGTCATTCTTAGGCAACTTTATTTAATTGTTTTCAAGGTGTCTAAGAAGAAGATAGTCGCATGTTTTTTCTCAGTCCTGTTACCATGAAACTCATGTACCATTTAAAAAGCATGTTTAAAAGCATGTCTATTAATTCCTTTGTTTTCCCCACAAGAAAGTGTTTATTTTAAAGAAATTGTTGTTCAAATAATTGATATTTGTGACAAAAAAATCACTATTAAAGCAAGGTGTATTTTAATAAAAAACACAAAGCCATTTTTTTTTTCATTTTAAAGAATACCGAAGCCTCAAGTTTATAAATTTTTGTTATAATTTAATTTATTAAACAATAAATGATGGACCAAACAAAACTGATAAAAACAGTGGTTTAAAATTATTTTTAAAAGCTACTCAGTAGCCTACCTAATCTGGATTTGTTTGGCGTGATGAAATCTTAAAAACGTAGTTATGTTTGCTCTCCAGGTGTGTTTGGTGATGATAAGTTCGTGTTGGAGGGAGATTCTGTCACGCTACACACTGATCTTACTAATATACAGAAATATGAACGCATACTGTGGACATTTGGAACCGACAGAACTCGTATAGCCCAGATCAACAACGCTGTCAACAAGGTCTCATTATATGATGATGTTCTTGATGGGAGATTCAGAGACAGACTGAAGCTGGATCATCAAACTGGAGATCTCACCATCACACACACCACAACTGAACATACTGGACTTTATCAGCTACAGATCGTTGGGGGAAATGAGATCCCACCAAAGCAATTCAGTATTATTGTTTCTGGTGAGTAGTTTTGCATTGCAGCACTGAACCATAGTGAACTTACAATATTGTACTAGTAACCTGAGACAAATTTAGTCAAAGTCACTAGTTGTTACTTTGGTAACTTCAGTGATCTCATCATCCTATCCTCTTGAAGACAACACTAAGCTGAATGTACAGTATCTGGTTTCTATTGTGAAGGGTAAAATGAGACCTAAGTCTCTGTCATTTGCGGCGAGTGACCCAAAGAGAGAGTGTTAGTGGATTTTTTTTTCATTGCCATTTTACATGGGTGACTAAGCTTTAGGACTTTTACAATTGCATTTTGGTCATATTATCAATATTACAGCTACTTTTAGTGACTGAGATAATGACATGGATGGATATGTGTAATGTTAACGTACTGTGGATGTTTGCTTAACAGTCCAAACACACGTTTTAATGATATATAGATCCTTTAATGTAAGTCTATTTTGACTTCATCGAGGTGTCAATCTTTTTTTTTTTTAATTAAGGTTGATCTTTTGCCTATTTGTTGTCTCATGTTTTCCAGGTCCTCTGCCTGTTCCTGTCATCATCAGTAACTCTTCACACTGTTCTTCATCATCATCTTCATCATGTTCATTGGTGTGTTCATCAGTGGTGAATGTGAGTCATGTGACTCTCTCCTGGTACGCAGGAATGAGTGTATTGTCCAGCATCAGTGTGTGTGATCGCAGCATCAGTCTCTCTCTACCTCTGGATGTGGAATATCAGGATAAAAACCCCTACAGCTGTGTGCTGAACAATCCCATCAGCAACCAGACCACACATCTGGACATCAACACACTCTGCCACACATGTGCAGGTACAGTAGTAGTATTGTTAACTGATTTGTTCTGTTCTCTACTTAAAGGTCAAAGGTATTACCGGTATGTGTTAACTCTCTCTGATCTACTGTTTCGTAGTGGATGCATCGAGTTTAAATGCAAAAGAGAGCTTACCCTTCAGTCATGTGATGATCTTTGTTGGTATAGTAGTTACTCTACTAGTCTTGGCTGTAGCTGGGATGTTAAGTATCTACTGGAAATATAGAAAACCAGATCAAATGGGTAAGTATTACTCACATATAATAGAGCAAGAGTATCTACATTGTGTAAAAGTGTAAAAAAAGAAAGTCGTTATTTAAGCCTGTGGTTTGTGTTTAAACAGGCCAGACTCTTTTTCCAGATTACACTAAGCTGAGTAATGGTAAGATTCTCTAATATTAATGTCCAGTATGTCATCAAATCTGCTCTGGTTATCAGTATTAACCTGTTGACTGTCAATCCCTTTCTGAGCACAGAGCTTAACTTAAATTTCATGAATGCTATGAAATACAGACCTTTTTAAAGAAGCCACTGATTATTGCAGAAGTGAAAGAAGTCTACCTATAGGAACACGACGCCTATCACTGTATAACAAGCTCTTTCAGTATTATCAACAGCTATCGCGTTTCTCAGGAGCTCATTACTCTCCTCCATTCCCAGCTCCTCTCGTCAGTCAGGATTTGGCATTTGATTACCCTTGAATCAGACCAATTTCTCAAATTATGTTATATATTGACATTAATGATATCTGCAATACATTCATGTTGGTTCTGTTCGGTTTACCCTAAGTTGCTGCTCTCCTTTCTCTTATCCATGCTATAGGCCAGAACAGAACCATACCGCCAAACCCTGTATGCTAATTGCCAAGCATCTTTGAGAAAAATGGGCTTGACAGAAATTCAATTAATGAAAGAGTAAAAAATATTAGATAAGGGGATGTTTACTTACTTAAAACTAAACTTTTTATTTACAAAATGATTGGGACTCCATTACTTTAAAATCAAAGCAACATGTCTAACCAAGTTATGTTCCAAATTTTAATTTAATATCACAAAAAAAAAAAAAAAACTGTGGAGGATTTAAAGTACTTAAAACAACGTCCAATTTCAAAATGCCTTTCACGGGATGAATTACGAAAAAAGGGCAAAAAGTGTGCCAAGTGTCCAGCTACTGATTATATCATGCTTGTCCTGAGTGTTTAATCTCTCTCTGTGTTCCCGTATGTTGTCCAGGTGAAGTTGTGGATAAAACAGACGTAATAAAGACAGTGTCGGTGACGTTGGGAGAGTCCGTCACTCTAAACACTGGCCTCACTGAAATACAACGCTTCGATGTGTTACAGTGGAGGTTTGGAGAATTAGGCACAGATCAAACAAATCCTTTTTTAGTGATAAACCGAGGAAATAAACTGAACAACAGCGGCTGTAATGATTATGATAAGAGATTCAAAGACAGAATACAGCTGGATCAACAAACTGGATATCTCACAATCAATGACATCAGACATACAGACTTTGGCATTTATAAACTAGTTATCTCTGGGATTGGACAAAATACGATCTCCAAAACATTTATTGTCCTAAGTGAGTATCTCAAATCTGTCAGTGTAATAAATATAAATCCGGTGTCAACAAGTTAGATGCTCTGAGATTAACCATTTATAAGTTTTACTGGGTTTTTCCTATAATGCATTAAAAATAAATATTATTTAATAATCAAGTGAAGGAGACAGTAATGCAATTCAGTGTTTATGTATACATAATCATATCAGTATCTTATGGCATGTGAAAATGTCAGATTTGGTTTACAAGAAAAGAAAAATCACATTACTGTACAGAAACAAACGAAATCCAGAATCAACCAAACAAAAGCTAAATGTTTCAAACAAGAATCTTTCTTTGTTTTCTTACAGATTCCTCTGAAAATGGAGAGACTGCATCAAAAGGATCAAAGTCACCGCTAATGAATGGAGATGTCTCTGAAACCACTTGTTAGCAACTTTTACATTATCCTTTTTTTAAATAAAAATGTTCTGCATTGATGAGCCTTTACAACTGGAAACGTGTTTAAAATGAACGGTGTTTACCTGTGAAAAATAACAGGACAAAGTGTTATGATGTCAATGTTATGTTTACTGCATTTCTGTTACATGTTATAGTGTCGGTTTTAACTTTTTCAGTGTTTATGAATGACATTGTGTATGTTTGAACGTGTTCTGCCCTCTAGTGGGCAATCTTAGTTAAAAGTTGTGCTGTTTAAAACAGTCATATAATGTGAATGAGAGACTGCAGACAGTTTGTTTGATAACTAAATATTAGCCTCACTAACAACGAAATACAAATGTATTTATTTATTTGTAACTGTTTAATAATAAAAAATTAAAAAAATGTCTCATGAAGTTGTCCTAATTGTCTCATTGTGTTGTATATGTCAAATAAGAACTATACTCAAAATGACAGAAACAATCATTGTAGTGTAATTTGATTTCATTGGATCAGATAGAGAGGGCGGGGCTTAAGCCTGTCCTGCAGCCAGACACCAGGGGACGATAGACATGCTTCACTTTTCAGGACGAGCGGGGTATCATACAATGAACAAAAAGTTTGACCTTGAGTTTTGACCTGTGGGGGCACTAGCACTTTCTAACACCTATTCATCAGAGTATCGAATGCAGATCGAAAGTCAAAAAGTTTAAGGAGTGATGCTTGTCATGAACATAAACTGCTTCGCAGGTTTTGCAAATTACAGAGCCTGCACTGCTGTCATCCTGATTTACCACTCTGTAAAACTTATTCCAGGCAACACTTTTCTGACCTTCTATTTCCTTTGTTTTTAATTCTCCTTTTTTGAGTTTGTCACGTACCTCCTTCGCCAGCGTTGCCATCTCTGATATAATAACAAGCAGTCTTACGTGTGCTCGATTTTTTTTTTTTTTTTGGATGTATAGGTATAGTCAGTCAACAATATTTAACAATGTATACATATATTTTTCATTTGATTGGTTCAACCGCCCGCCACCCGCCCGAATTTAATTAAAATATTTTTTTCCGTCACGTCATCCGCCCGATCCGCGGTTTATCTGCGGAGTCCACGGCTGTAACCGCCAACCGCGCATCTCTAAAATGCAGTCCATTTACCATTCCCTTGCCCAAATTACCCTCTGCCAAGGAGACAGCAGTAGCTGTTTTAGATCACGTTTTTCGCTTATATGGCCTCCCGACGGAGGTGGTTTCTTACAGGGGACCCCAATTTGTGTCCAAATTTTGGCAAGAGTTTTGTAAACTACTGGGGGCGAGTGTCAGTCTGTCTTCGGGGTTTCATCCCCAAAAGAATAGGCCAAACCGAGAGAGCCAACCAAGATTTGGAGAGTGTTGCGATGTTTGGTTTCCAAGAATCCTTCCTCCTGGAGTGAACAACTCTCAATGGCGGAGTACGCCCACTAGTGATGTATGTCTCGAGACCGGTCTTGAGACCACTTTTACGTGGTCTCGGTCTTGTCACGGCCTTTGGTCTTGGTCTTGTCTTAGTCTCGGACCTATCGGTCTTGTCTAGGTCTCGCTGTCTCAGACCGAGAGAGTGGTCGGGGGATTTAGCAATACAATACTACAATATCCACGACAATATCCGCAACGGATTGAAGCGTGCGTCCGAGTCAAGACAGTGCGGTGTGCGCGAGCCACACGAGAAAAAACCGTATCCGCGCCACTGATCGCAGCGGCAACGAGCACTTTGATCACTTGATTTAAAAAACACATATCATGTACAGTTTTTGATGTATTAATATTAAGTAAAACACATATCAGTGACATGATGGGTTTTAACTTCATTCAGGAGATTTTGGGTAACTGCACAACTGACAGATGACTTTGAGCGCACCGCCAACGGTGTGTGTGTGTGTGTGTGTGTGTGTGTGTAACCATAGCGACAAAACAACCAACTTTCGGATCCTGCACTTAAGCTTATAATTTCGTTTTTAAAAATATAATTATGTATTTAAAAGTTGAAGAATGGATTCATTTGGAGACTTCGAAATCGGCAGAGATAGGCAGGCAATGCAAAACAAAATATTACAAGTTATTGCTTAGTTTCAACAACACTAGTCTGTTTTTTTCCCCTCCGGTCTCGGTCTTGGTCTCGACTTGGTCTCGGTCTTGGTCTCGATACCCTCTGGTCTTGGTAGTGTCTTGGTCTTGGTCTCGATACCCTCTGGTCTTGGTAGTGTCTTGGTCTCGGTTTAGGCGGTCTTGACTACAAGTCTAACGCCCACAACTCGTTACCAGTGTGATCCACAGGCCTCTCTCCGTTTGAATGTAGCTTAGGTTACCAGCCACCAATTTTTCCCTGTATGGGTCCCCTCCGCTCATGCTTTTGTCCAGAGGTGCCGCCACGGAGCAGAGCCCGTGAGACTCTTCTCCAAGTGGGGGCGCGCACCAAGGCTAAGGCCGATCGCCACCAGTCGAAGCCTCCCGTATATGTTGTTGGTAGAACATTCCTCTCCTGTATCTAATAAGTTTGCTCCCAAATTTATCGGCCCATTCACTGTCACCAAGATCATTAGTCCGGTGGCAATCCGACTCAAACTTCCTCTTGCGTACAGGAGAATTCATTCCGCCTTCCATGTATCTAAAATAAAACCTGTGTTTCATGCACACATTAAGCCCAGAGAAGAAGGCTATGGCTACAAGAACATCTACAGGACACTAAAAGTTCCTAGAGACAAAGCTGGCTGCATTGTTTCTAAGTTTTAAATTTATGATACCATAGAAAACCTTCCAGGGAACTTTTTTGGACCCATGGATCAGAAGTCAAAAAAGGCTTGACTTATGACCAGAAAAACACTGTCTTCATGGTCAGGACAATGATCCCAAGTACACATCCAAATCTACCAAAGCTTTGTTCAGGGATCAGTCCTGGCCTGCTCAGTCTCCAAATTAAAATGTCCTTAAATCTTTGGTGAGGTTTGAAGAAAGCAGTGGCAGCACAGAAACCAAAGAATATCAATGGGCTGGAATGGAATGGCCTCAGATTCCAGTAGAGGGCGTCAGAAGCTTGTAAGCAAGAGTAAAGGATTTTTTTAATGCTTTGTTAACAGCAAATAGCATGTACAGAATCTAACCAATATTATTACATAAAAACAACAGGGTAACTGCAATCTGTCAATACTCGATGGTTGAGTACGCTCATAACTCGTTACCAGTGTCATCTACGGGCCTATCTCCGTTTGAGTGTAGCTGTTTCCTAGTCTGGAATCCGAAGTCGCGGTCCCCTCCGCCCACGACTTCGTCCAGAGGTGTCACCGCACATAGACCAGAGCCCGTGAGACTCTGCTCCAGGTGGGGGCGGGCACCAAGCCTAAGGCCGATCGCCACCGGTCGAAGCCTCCCGTATACGGCGTGGGTCAAAATGTGTGGCTTTCTACTAATAACATTCCTCTCCGCTCCGTTTCTAATAAGTTAGCTCCCAAATTTATCGGCCCGTTCCCTGTCACCAAAATTATAAGCCCGGTTGCTGTCCGACTCAAACTTCCTCCTGCGTACAGGATAATTCATCCCGCCTTTCATGTGTCCCGGTTCCTCCCCCACCGCGACTAGTTGATGGGGAACCCACATATTCGGTAAATCGCTTTCTGGACTCAAGGCGGAGGGGACGCCGAATCCAGTATCTGGTGAACTGGGAAGATTACGGTCTGGAGGAGAGAAGTTGGGTACCGGCTAGGGACATCCTGGATCACTCCCTTATCGATGATTACAATCGACAGGTAAAGGCGTCTGGGAACGTCAGGAGGCATTCCTAGGAGACTGTCACGGTTCGTATCTTCACTGGACCCTCCTTGTCTTGTGACTTTGTTATTGTGCGTGTGTGTATGGGCGTGGCCCAGGTCACAGACAACGAAGGCATGACACGATACATTCAACTGGAAACAGAGAACACGGGAACACCAATGGAACTCACTCTGTTTCCAGTTGAATACAACCAACCAGGAAACATACCACAACGATCTGACAAAGACAAGACAAAAACAGTGAGTATATATAGGCTCCGCTGATCAGCCGCAGCTGGCGCAGATAATGAGATGCAGCTGACAGTACTGATCAGCGGTAGTGATCGGAGACCACACCCATACACACACGCACAATAACAAAGTCACGAGACAAGGAGGGTCCAGTGAAGATACGAACCGTGACATAAATTTCTTACAGAGTCTTTGCTGACCTCTTGTGGAAAATAAATAATATAACATGACATTTCATGACTCTAGATGGCCTTATAACTCTATATGGAGCAAATGAGCTGTTCCTCTGGGTCCTAAAGTCAGAAAACTCAGTCAGTCAAAACTCCTCCAGTAATTTTTTTCTTTTGTGTATTTCAGAACTCTATTTATATTATTTCTGTCTTTTTCCAAAAAGTGACTATAGAAAACATTTTTTTTTGCAACATTTAGCAACTTTTTGAACAGGCTGCATGTAACTCCACTTATTCAATAGGGAATAGAACAAATTATGGCTAATGATGACGAATGCATTTCTATACCAGCACTGGTACAATCTTGCTCTGGTGAAGCTGCTCCTACGCCGTTTGGGGTTGGAAACGATTTGTCCAAGAGAAATGCTATATCGAGCAAAACGATGCAAATCTTTTACACTACAGAACCCAGATTCTAAAAGATTCTATTCTTTTTTTTTTACATCTAAATCTGTGGAGCTGTGTAGTCAGACTGTTGGATTAGTTTACCTCACTGTTGTGGAAATATCAGAGAATTTTAAAGTTGAGATTGTTTTCTTCAGGCATGGACAAAACATGGAAATACATGAAATACATCCTTCAAAACATGGAATTTTTCTAGTTCTAAAATATTTGTATTGGCACATTGAACTAATATTCCATGTTTCTTGTATTTACACTGATTCCTTTCAAATGTCTTTTGCAATAAACAATCCTCAGTTCGTCTTCCTTTTCCTCACAGACCATTCTAGAAAGTTTATTTGAAAATAATAACACTTAAATTTAATAATAATAATAACACTTATAATTTATAATAATAATAATAAAATCTTTTAAATGTATTTTGAAATCTAATAAAAATTTAATTACTACAGTTACACTCTGTCTGCTTGAATGTATTTGTAATGTTTTTATGTGTAATACTGTTTAACTGTATCATGTATAATGAGTGCTTTATTATTGCTCATAGGAGTTCATTGTGGCAGAAACGATATAATCAGACCTGGTTACTTGTGAGAAACTCTTCTGTTTTGACTTATGTTTTACTCTAAAAAAAATATCATAGTTAGTAACAGCAATTTTTTAATTTGTCGATAACTTTGATATTATGAAATAAGGGCCAAGGGCTCAGCTACATCAATTGAGAAAAAAACCCCTCCTATTTGGTGTTTAAAAAATGTAGAAAAATGTGGTGGAAAAAGTGTGACCTAATTCGGATAAAATGGAATAAAAGAAAAAAGTAATAAAAACAATATACTGTAAATGTACGTCCTGAGCCTAAGATGGACGCGAGAAATTTAAAAGTCGCTCTTCAATGCAAAAACCCCGCAGCGAGTGTGACGTCACTCTGGAATTCACGTCATAGTGCGCGCTCTAACAGAGAGAATCACCTGCAGAAACTCTTCTTCTGATAGCCGGCAAACACACGGAAATAAGGTTGAGAGCGATATAGTATATCTATACACGAACAAACAATACTGAAAGTTGGACAGCTTTAGTATGTTTACACGCGCTCAAACACACGGAGAGTTTGTCAGCGGTGTAACGTTAGTTTGTTCTCGCGCTTCTCCTGCGATGGAGTCTGTGGCGATCAGAACCAGCAGTCCAGATTCAGCTGATGTTGGACTGATGTTCTGCACCACTGAATACTCAGATGTTGATCTGATGTCCAGTGATTCTGGAAGCACAGACCCATCATCAGCTTCTTCCGAACAAGAGGAGAACATCCCGACCGGTGAGAGACTCAGACTAACGGTCAAAAGCAGAAAGGAAAACTAGTAACGTTAGCCGTACTAACTAACTTAACGGTTGTTACTTAACCGGAATTAATAATGAGTGAAAATTTAACTTTTTTCATATACGGTTTTAATGTAGAACAAAATAAACTGGAAAAAAATGAAGTCAGAAAAAAATAGCAAAAATACGGCTTGTTCGTTTTCTTTGCTGCTAGTTCTGTTTGTATCTTCAGTTAGTTAGTGGCCAAAACTGATGTCCAGTCCAGAGGGGTTATTTCCTCAAAATATGAGGAAAATGTTTGTTTTTTTAAATAAGCGGGAAAATCCAAAAACTAAATTTGGCTTAGGTTATTTGGTAAAAAAAAATAAAAAAATACTGGCAAACTACAGCTAACGTTACATGTTTTATTTTACTATGCACAAAAATTAAATGCACAGAAAAACAAAAAAAGCTGACATTAAAAAGCAAACATCGAATACAACATAATCAGTTATTAATATTTGGTTGGTTCTCTTGTTTTTGTAATGTGTTTTGCATGTGTTTTTTAATTTCTTTATATAATAGCCTGGACAAAAATGATGTTGCCAAATTTTTTATGTTTTATTGCATTATTATCACAAATTAAACAATCGACTCCAAGCTTAACTGTGTTTAATGTATTGTAACGTGTTCAAAATGCTGTTCTGTGACAAATAAGGATGCATTTAATGTTAATGTTTTACTTTATGCGTTTTATGTGATTCGTTTGATTCGTTGTTCAAGTTTAATATGGAATGAGGCTCCACCCTTTGGGAGTTATGGGGGAACCGGGGAGATAGGGGGGGTAGAAGAGCGCCTCGCTGGTTCAAGTGCGGTTCTCTTAGGAGCGGGTGTGTATGGCGTGGGCTGTGGCCGACAACAGCCTCTAATAAACACCGTTATTGATCAGAACCGTCTCGTCCTTGCCTGAGAACGCTACAGTATTATTTATAATAATATTTAAATGAAAGGGTGCAGATGTCAGATTTCCTGGGCCGGACGTCACTTGTGGCCACTATTGTATCTGTAATTGTAATTGTAAGGCAGAAAAATAATGCATGTGTGTGTGTGTGTGTGTGTGTGTGTGTGTGTGTGTGGTATCGGGCGCTGATTGGGATGAACATATTTAACTGTTTTCATCCCATGTTCTTCTTTCTTCATGATGTCAAGCCTCAGTATTTACAGTTTCTTGTGTTAATGTTTTTACCTTTCTTTAGAAAAGAAAAGGAAGAAGAAGAAAGGCATCTGTGCTTTCTTGCGGAGAATGGGGAAGGCTGTAAAGCTTCCCACCCTCGGCTGCAGTGAGGTCGATGTAGTGGCCACATATCCCTCCTGCAATCCCACGGACGTCCAGCAGGATTTATCCGGGTTTGACTGGGCGTCATCAGTGGATCCGTGTCCATCTGGAGTTAATGCCGATCCGGATGCTCCAGAGCGGTCTCAATCCGTCTTAGAGCTGTTGTCGGTGTCCGATGTATGGAGCCTCCATCTGCCGGCTAATGGCGATCCGGATGCTCCAGAGCGGTCTGAATCCGTCTTAGAGCTGTTGTCGGTGTCCGATGTATCGAGCCTCTATCTGCCGGTTAATGCCGATCCGGATGATCCCGAACCATCATGTTCATCTGTCCTGGACCCAGAGTCGGCAACAGATCTAGAGCTGAGGTCTTTCTCTAGTATCGAGCTGACACCGGACTCCTGTCAGGACGATCCCGACCCATCGTCTGTCCCGGGTCCATCGGCACCGGATTCTGAGATCCCAGATCCATCTGGTTTAGGGACGGCTTTTGGTGAGTCTATGGTCATTATTATTACTGTCAGTACTTTCATTATACCGAGTTGTGTTGTTTTCATCTTGTGTGCCTAATTATTAAAGTCCCCCGCTGGTCAATCATTTCATCCCTTAAAACTCATCTTTGATCACCAAAAAATTACTTATTTAAACGTTATTTTCCTTGAAAAACAATCCGTCCCGCCTTAAAATATCTTGAATGTAACTCGACACCCTTGCCTCATTTAGTATGCTCGGTTCTATGAATATGCAAATGAGCCCCGCCTCCACTCACTCACTCAGCTCAGAGATCCACTGGTTGACGATCACACGTTGATCTGATTGGTTACAAGGTCGTTTGTGACGTCAGCGATTTCAAACTGTGTTTTTGAGGCTGTCTTTGGTTCACTGCAGTTTTAAGGAGAAAATACTCAGCAATGCTGTCGACTTATGAATTTACACATGGTTTGTCTTAAAGCATATATAATAATATATTAAAAACACCACATAGACACTAGGGGTGTAACGATATTCGGACCGAACCGAAAAACCGCGATCCAGAACCCACGATTCGAATCGCGATACTCTCATGGCGTAACGAACACGCCCCGCCCCCTGCTACCCCGGCCCCGCCCCCTGCTACCCCGGCCCCGCCCAGCCCGGCTCATTGGACCTCATGTCTTATGTGTACACAACGAATGGTTTTGTAGCCTAACCACCATTAACACCAAAAAAAAAAAGCAATTTTAGCTATCGTTACACCCCTGATAGACACATAAACAACATTAAACGCTGGATTTTCACCACAGGATGACTTTAAGAGTTTATACTACTTTGTCTAATCCTTTTTTTTTTTTAGACGATTAAGCTTCATGTCCCACTTTTCCATTTGTATCACCTTACAATTGAATTCTTTCTTCATGATGTCTTCCCTCAGTGTTTGACTCACGGTTTGCTGAAAACCGAACAAAGAAGAAGAAGAAGAAGAAAGCCGTGGGTGCGTTTCTCGGCAGGAAATGGAGGGCTATAAAGCGCTCTGTCAGATTTGCCTCAGACTGGTTTGCCGATGAGCCGGTGGATAACCAGGATCCAGCAGATCTCAGGCCAGTTTTAAACAGTCTCGGTTGCATGACACTGAACTCTAATAACCAGACGGATCCCGAGCCATTATCCGTCTCCAGTCCAGAGGATTCTGGGATAGCGCCGGCTGTTGGTAAGTCTACTGTCAATCTTTTCATTATAGTTGTATTTATACTTTTGCTCTAGTCTGCAGTTTATGTTATTCTTGTTCCCCTTTATTAGTGTTCAACATTTAGCATCTATTTTATTTTTCACTATAATCTAGCGGTGGGAATCTTTTGGTTCTTCACGATTCGAATCGATTTTGAATCAAATTTCGATTTGATATGAGAATTTTGATTGAAGTTTACTGTTGTGTGTTACTTTTCTTATTTGACTGCGGTACACAGTTTAATAGCTCTCAATTAAATGTGAACCTTGAAATGTATTTAGTTTTTCTTCCCATTTTAAACCAATATTATAAAATAAATGCCCTTTAAGCCGACTACAATCATACACACAGCCTTCTGTATTAAAGCAAGGCAGGCAATTTTATTTTTGATATTAAAAATAAGAACAAAGAAGCAAATTACAAACAAGAGGACAAATATAAAAGAAAAAATATACAAATTAAATAAACTTTAGTTTTTTCAGGTATTTTTAGTTTATTAAACATGTAGTAAGAAATACTACCGAAATTGAATAATCAAATGTAAAAAATAAAACACTATATAGTCTGAAAAGGTTATTCAGTCAAAAGCAGTGAGTGTTTTTTATTAACATTAATGAACCGTATGTCACCAGTTTATGAGGCTGCTGTCCCTTTAGGAATGAATGCATGAATATAGTTACACATCCGGTTTTCTTCCATTTGTTTCCTTTCGCGTAGGACATAACAGATTCTGTTTACATTGAATACTCAAGTCCAAACGATGTGCATTTTGACGCAATTGTGTGTGTGTGTGTGTGTGTGTGTAGCTGTGAAAGAGAACTGAACACCTCATCTGTGTCTGTCTACTGTCCGTCACCGCATTGAGTTCTTGTTCACGGTTATTCAATAACTTTAAGTAACTTTAAGTAGGACTGTGAAGGTAAAGAAGTCTAACACAAAATCGATTTAAGAAATGTGTGAATGAATAGATTTTTTTCCCACACTATAATCCTTATTTTATCTTTAAGGGACAATTGAAAAGGCATTTGTGTGTGGGTTGTAGTGATATACGTTTACATAAGGGATTTATTAATATGAAAATGATTTTGTGATTCTCTACTGTATCCCATGACACAGTCACAAGCTATTATAAGTCCATCACTTTTTGCCGTTTTATTGCCTTAACATGATTAGCTTTAGTCGTCTTTGTTGTGTCTGAAGTTGGCGTGGCGTAATTTAATTTATTTTTCCATTTTTTCTTTTTTTTAGAAAAACAATCAAAAAGGAGGGTGAAGAAAGACATCAGCTCATTCATCCAACGAACATGGAAGACTATAAAGATGTCCGCTCTTTGTTGTTACGGGGACGACACAGTGGACCCAGATCCAGCAGATCTACAGCCACGAACATCTGTCCTCTCCTGGGACTTAACCGGCCCAGGTCCATCTCACTGCGAGATCAGTTCTGACACGTTACCCTTCTCAAGTCCATCTTACTGTGAGATCACATCTGACACGTTACCCTTCTCAAGTCCATCTTACTGTGAGATCAGTTCTGACACGTTACCCTTCTCCGGTCCATCTTACTGTGAGATCACATCTGACACGTTACCCTTCTCCGGTCCATCTTACTGTGAGATCAGTTCTGACACGTTACCCTTCTCAAGTCCATCTTCCTGTGAGAGCACATCTGACACGTTACCCTTCTCAAGTCCATCTTACTGTGAGATCAGTTCTGACACGTTACCCTTCTCCAGTCCATCTCACTGCGAGATCAGTTCTGACACGTTACCCTTCTCCAGTCCATCTCACTGCGAGATCAGTTCTGACACGCTACCCTTCTCAAGTCCATCTTACTGTGAGATCAGTTCTGACACGCTACCCTTCTCCGGTCCATCTTCCTGCGAGAGCACATCTGACACGTTACCCTTCTCAAGTCCATCTGGTTCCCAGTCAGATTTCCTCAGCCTCGATTCATCGCCTGATCCAAGTCTATCCGATCTTCTCTCAGAGTTATCAATTATACTGGAACCATCCAGTCACGAGCTTACGCCTGTTTCCAGTTAATCCAGTCTCAAGCTGGCCGATCCTGAGCCCAAAGCCGTCCCGGGAGCATCTGGTTTATGGTCAGCTACAGGTGCGTCTACTGTCATTCATTCACATTTGTACCTAGATAGTATTTATTGTGTCGAAATTAATCGTTTCTACGATGCAGACGAGGGCGATTCGGTATCGGTTCAGTAATAGACCATAACCGATTATAATGTACGGACACTTTTCTGACGCCATTTGTCGCGTGTGTGCTTTGTCGCGGTAGCACACCATGGCAGGGGGAGTCGAGACGCGAGTGCGAGTAATTAAAAATGCTCCCCAACTACTGTAAAAGTCCTGCAAAGTCCTAAAGCTCATGTTCATCATGTTAGATTGTTTTCCTGTTTAGTTAAGATTTCGACTGTTAGATAGAGTTAGATAGATTAGCTGGATAGAGTAATCTTGACCAACTTCAAATCACGTGGTGCAAACCTGTCCTCTTTTGGTGAAAATAGTTATCGCAAGACTTTTGTAAAACTTTTTTTTACTCTTCACCTGTAGTCTTACAGAAGCCTCATTTGGTTTGCACCCCTGGTCTGTGTTAACGAATTATAAATCATTTATAGATCCGCCCTGGATGCCTCCACATTCAGAAGTTGTCAAGAGAGATGGGGGAGACATTTCCGTAATTGTAAAGTCGGAGGAGGATCTGACAACTCTGTTGGAAAACCATAAAAGAGCAACGCTCACGTCTTTCAACAAAAGGTATTAAGTTACTATGAAACACAGTTAACTAACTATCCATGATGGAAATAAGTGCTTGCCCTTCCTCATGTTATCCTTGGACATGTGTATGTGATTTTGTAATCCAAAAATCAATCAGTCATTCAACATAACATAACTGACATTGCGTTACACCGTTATCTAGTTCCCCTCCCCCTTCCACATTCTTCTGTTTTGCAAAATATCTCTTTCTTAAGGTCTGTCAAGGTAAAGGATGATGAGAAGGCGAGGCTAGTGTGGCAAGTGGAGGACTACTGTGAAGACACCCCACTGTGTGTAAGCAAGCGAGTGATCCGGGATTGCGAGCATGGGAAAGCATCACGGAAAACACACCTACAGCAGAGGTAAATTGACTAATCAGTGATTAATGTAGGCCAAAAGTCCATTTATATAACAGTCAAATAATTTAACAGTCCATCTACCATTTAAATAAATTATCTGATTATGCGGCTTTGCCAATCGTTGCAGGAGCACTCCGTTGAACGTGTACACAAAAAAAAGGGAAGAAGGTGGATTGTCCGGCCAAGCTCTTCTTAAGATATGTGAAGAGGTGAGTTTTAAGGTGTGCCAGGTAGAGAGGATTGTGTGTGTGGTGTGGCATGTGTGTGTGTGTACTGCAAACACCTGGCAGCTCTACTGTATGGCATGTGTGTGTGTGTATTCCAGCTCATTCGTAGACTGGTGCTGACTGGGCATGAAGCTGTGAGGGTAGTGAGTCAGAGGATGATTTGAAGTGTGTTTTCACAAGAATGGTCAAAGGGATGAGAGTCATTAATATAGTTTTTTATATTTTAGATACGACACATACAGTGTAAAAGGCGATGCCTCCAGAACTACAAAAGAAGAGGCTATGAAAAGGCTAAAAGAGGATTTGGCTCAGAGGAGTCCACCAACATCTTCCTTCATACATGTCCGGATTCCACTGGTAGAAGCTCATTTGAATCACATTATCGACAAAGGGTGTTGCTTTGGGAGGCAAATTCATCCCAAAGTGCGGGATAAAATACACGAGATGGTGGGATTGGGTTTTACATCTGTCGCGTTTGTTAAAAGAGCCCTAAAACAGTAGGACCTGTGTCCCAATGACCAGCAGAGACCTTTTGAGGAAGACCAGGCCTACTTTCCTTCAAACACACTACCATACAGAGCCACAAATCTGCACAACTTAAATTGAGAGAAGAACTAAAGATGTTTAGTGATGACACATATTTATGCAACGACCTGGAAACTCTCACAAGGTCAACAGAAGTACTGATCAATCTAAGAAAATCATTTGTAACCCAGTGCAGAAGAGAAAATGGCCTCATGTTAAATAACCAAAAGGAAATAGTTATGGTTAGAAAGGACTCTGAAGTTCTTCGGGCTCTTCCAGCTAATAAACGAAGGGTAGCAAAAACGAAGAAAAGGAAATGGAACCAGGGTATGTTATTTTTCTGCTGGTTATATTTTGTTAAAATGTTAACATTAAGCCATTGGTCCAGTTGTCCATTGCTCCCATTGCTATCTGTAACAGGTAGGACTTAATTATATTTGCACACTTTAAGTCCTAACCCTAACCTCTTCTTCTTTGTAGGACTTGATCCTCTTCCGGCTTCGAGCAACACAGAAGGCGCACCAGGTCTCCTGACAGACAGACAAGTCCCTCATGCTTCCCTCATGGGCAACACAAGCAACACTCAAGGTAAAATAACTAAAAAACAAGCTTGTAGAATGCAAGAAGACGTGTTTGTGTGTGCGTGTGTGTATGCGCCAGGGTTATTATAGTTTTGCATTTTTCATTAGTTTTATTTTTATTTTTTGTTTTCAAATTCAGTTTAGTTTTAATTATTTTTTAAAGTGGGTTTGCTAGTTTAGTTAATTTTTTATTTTTTGAAAATGCTTAGTTTCAGTTTAGTTTTTAGTGTTAGTTTTAGGGTTTTTGTTTTTTGTAATTTGGGTTATTTGTTAGGGGCAAGATTCAAAAAGGTCAGAATAAGTATTGTGTAATAATAACTCAACCAAATCATCATACAAAAAAAAAAAAAAAAAAAATCACACCCCCTTGAAATTCCTTAACCTCTTACAAAGTCCAACCGCCGTACCAAAAATCTATACAGAATTCACACCCTATTTACTCTATACAGTCAATTGCATACTCATCTGGATTGAAGCAGCAAACATTCAGTGTAAAAGTAAAAAAATATTTACTATATAACGATTATATGCGCGTGTGTGCACAAGACAAAGTTGTATTCGCACACTGTAACCCTAACCTTTTCTTCACATGTTGTAGGACTCCATCTTCCCCTGGCTTCGAGCAACACAGAAGGCGCACCAGGTCTCCTGACAGACAGACAAGTCCCTCATGCTTCCCTCATGGGCAACACAAGCAACGCCTGGGTCAAGAAGCCTGGTGAATAGGACCTGTACTGAAGGATCAGCACAGCCACACTGCTTCACTGTGTGCTGTATATATTTCCCTGTTAAAAAAAAAAAAGTATTGTGTATTGACATGATTAAAATCTTGCATTAAGGCCTGTTTCTATTTCATAATTCCACCTGTAATAGCAGTATTGAGTCTAATTAGTCGTTACTGCTTGAATCACCTAAAGAAGAAACATGAACTGGTTAACTGGAGTTTACTGGAAGTTTACTTTTCTGCAATACAATAAGTAACTTTATCGAGGTAAAAGTTTCCCCGCTGTCACCAGACGTAGGTCTAGGAGTGGAGAGAAGAGTGACAAAATCACGGTAGGGCTATGTGCAAACAAAGTAGGCTATCTGTCTAGCATTGCCATGTCAGTGTATTGATTGATTCATTGTCCCTTCATAAGTTTGTAAGAGACATTTCAGGTTGGATGTATTTAATAAACTGAGCGAAGCCTATTCATCTGTTAATTTGAAACGCGACTTGGCCATTGTAATTAAGACTACAGCACATCTTGTACAACTTAAACCCATGGTAGCTAGGTAACGATAAACAAACTGAAAGACTGCAATTCCTGATTTCGCTTTCGTTCACTAAACAAAGACTATGGAAATTAAACATCACTTTTCCATCAAAAAACGTGTTGTAAAAAACATAACTTATTAGATTTAAGACCTAGGTTTGCTAGCTAGTTCTGTGCCTGCCTGTGTGCGCTATGGTGCGCGCTGACCCTGGTCGACGAGAACCCGCATGAGAGATGTGACGCAGGACGCGACGTGAATTTTGGCGCGATGCCCCAAAATGTATGAATCCCTAGGCTGACTCACCTGAATTCGCCTTATTCAAATGGCCACCAGGTGAATAAGGCGAATGGGATACAAACAAGGGGGTAATCCACCAGACGGAAACTGAAGCTTCGCTTGGGAGCCGCCATTGTAGCTGGCTATCACCCCCTGTTAGCATCCCATTGACTCCCATTCATTTTGGCGTCACTTTGACAGCGAATAACTTTACATCTGAGGGGTCCAAAGACTCCATTTGTCCATTATTTATTTCTTAAGAAACGGGACAATGTATAAAAGGCTCCATTACTTTGTATCTTACGTTATGGCCCCGTAGAAGCCGTTTCTGTAAAAATAGGCTAACGATTGCGTCATAACCACGGGACTCTCTGTCGCACAGTAGAGAAATTACCGTACAGATAGAAGTAGAAGCTCACAGGCAATCTTTTACTGTCTATGAGGCAATCGGGTGGACATAGAGGCATAAAGTCAAGGGAGAAGCCCATAGATAGAGAGTTCATAAAAGCAACGGGACAAAATATTTCAAGAACAGATTTGTTTCAGATTTCAATTCAGATTTGTCCCGGCACAGCTACTAGAAGGTCAGAACGGTTGCTCACGTGACATCTATGTCGTCAAGCTCAGTTTGAGCCTGCGCAGTTCGCTTGGCTATCAGGAAGTGAGTGCTTTTATGGGCTTCAACTTTCTCCGTTGAAATCTATGGGGTCGCTGTGTCCATTTCTTTTACTGTCTATGGATACAAACCGCAGGCAACGATCCACAGCAATGGCCAGAAGGGTGATCTGATGCACTGATGCTTGTAGCGGGACAATCAGGACACAGCGGATGGACAGACAGACATGGAAAGGGATCTTCACGTGGACGTCTACAACCACAGCCAGAGGAATGGCCACGGCCCCGACCAGGAAATCTGCCATCGCCAGAGACACGATCAAGCAGAAAGGGGTTTGGTTCAGGCCTAGATCACCAGCACATTGCCCAGACAGCATCCCACAGCGATGAGCACTTCAGGAGAGATGTAAATGATCCCTCCACTTAATACCATTGTGGTTATGAACTGGAAACAGGACAGTGAGAGTGTTACAAAAAGCTGCTTATTTAAGTAAAGAGGAAATTTACTCTCGGCAAAAACTTTCACACCTACAGATCTCTTTCTTCCGGAAAAAAGACTAATTTTATGGTTTTAGATGTTCAACCTATTTTCTTTTTCCGTTAACAAGATTGCATAAAGTCAGTTTAGTCTCGTCTTAATCAAGAAAAATCGGTTGTTGATTTTTCCATCATTGATTTTCATCATTTCAAGAAATTAAAACTAGTTTTATACACTGTTACAGAAAGATTTGTACCTTCATAACGAAGCTTTACAATCATAATGTACTGGACACACGTCAATCAAACAACTTCAGATTCTCTATAACTAACAGCTGGTGGCGCTATAGGGTCAGACTGGTGATATTTCACCCCCAAAAAATTAAACTTCATTTACTAACCTCATGTGGCTCCAAACCTTTGACTTTCTTCTTCTGTGAAACACAACAGATTTTTTAATATGAGTCTCAGTGGGGTTTTTTGTGCAATGAAAGTTAATGTTATTTTGAACCCATTTTCATTAAATATCTTCTTTATGCTATACTATTACTTGAGGTTACTTATAAACCTTTGGGGACTCAATAATGACAATTAGACACAGTTGTAATCCATGCATACATTTATCCCATGCATGAGCCGAAGTTGAGTAGCAAATATGGCCAACACAAAAAAGCTCTTAAAAAAGCCCAGAGAAAAAGGCTATGGCTACAAGAACATCCACAGGCCACTAAAAGTTCATAGAGACATTGTTTATAAGTTTTAAATGTATGGTACCAGAGAAAACCTTCAAGGGAACCTTTTTGGACCCATGGATCAGAAGTTTGTCTGATCTGATCTCGATCACGAGCCCGTGCAGGTGGGCAGAGCTCGGCTTTCCCGGGAGGAGAGAGAAAGGCGGAGATCCCAAGGACTTAGTTTTTCAAAGCCAAATAATAAAGATCGTTTATAAAGATCAATCCCGATAGTAACTGTGAGGCTACTATCGGGTGGGATCTCCGCTGAGAAGACCTCATCATCTACACTCCTCCCGGTAAGACTGAGATGGGCAACCCACACACATGACACCAAGGCTTTACTGGACTCTGGGGCTGAAGGTAATTTCATTGACTTGCTCACCAACTTCAGATCCCCGTGTCCCCACTCCCGACGGAAGATATCCGTTAACGCTTTCAATGGTCAAGAACTCCCCAACATTTCACACATCACACTCATCACATCTGGCAACCACACTGAGACTATAACCTTTCTTCTCATGGACTCACCGCTTGCACCTGTAGTACTCGGTTACCCCTGGCTCACTCAGCACAACCCAGAATCGACTGGGGTCCCAATTCTCTGTCGGCCTGGAGTAATATGTGTCATGAGTCATGTCTGGTGTCTGCGTGTTCGTCTGTGTCTATTTCTGTGTTTCAGGAGGAGGCAGTGAATTTGTCTAACGTGCCCGAGGAGTACCTGGATCTGAAGGAAGTGTTCAGTAAGTCCCGTGCTGCTTCTCTTCCTCTGCATTGTCCCTATGACAGGTGAGTCTCCGCCTAAGGGCAAGTTATATTCGCTTTCTGTTCCAGAAAGGGAGGCTATGGAGAAATATATTTCTGATTCTCTAGCATCCGGGTTCATTCATCCTTCCTCATCTCCAGCGGGGGCGGAGTTCTTTTTTGTGTGGAAGAAGGATGGGTCTCTGCGACCATGTATTGATTCCCGGGGGTTGAATAACATCACAGTAAAGAATACTTATCCTTTGTCGTTGATGACTTCAGCCTTCGAGCGATTACAGCGAGCATCCATCTATGGAAAGCCCTGCATTTATTCGATATCCTACTAGAAAGCATTTATTTCATCTTACTAGTAAGACTTTTGTTCAAACTAGTTCGACAAAATGGCGAACTAGACCAAAAGTCTCAACTAGTTGGCTTTTCAAAATTAAACTTTCAAAATTTGGAAATTCAACTGTTAATATCAAGAATTATAGTTTTTACTAGTTAAAATTGAACTGTTGATATCAAGAATTCATATCCTGGGAATGAATAAAAGTTAAAACGGCTTGCCATACTGTTTACCCTAAGTTGCTGCTCTCCTTTCTCTTATCCATGCTAGGCCAGAACAGAACCATACCGCCAAATCCTGTATGCTAATTGCCAAGCATCTTTGAGAATAATGGGCTTGACAGAAATTCAATTAATGAAAGAGTAAAAAATATTAGATAAGGTGATGTTTACTGTATACTGAACTAAACTTTTTATTTACAAAATAATTTGGACTTCATTACTTTAAAATCAAAGCAACATGTCTAACCAAGTTGTTCCAAATTTGAATTTGATATCACAAAAAAAAAACTGTGAAGGCTTTAAATACTTAAAACAATTGTTTGAAGGGCTTTCCATACATTTCAACTAGTAACAATTGAATTCTTGATATCAACAATAAAGGTTTTTTACTAGTAAGAATTGTATTTCTGATATGTGCAATTAGAATTTCAACTAGTAAGAAATCAATTCTTGATATCAACAACTTAAAACAATGTCCGATTTCAAAATGCCTTTCACAGGATGAATTACAAAATAAATAAAAAATAAATAAATAAAGAGTGTGCCAAGTGTCCAGCTACTGGTTATATCATGCTTGTTCTGAGTGTTTAATCTCTCTCTGTGTTCCCGTATGTTGTCCAGGTGAAGTTGTGGATAAAACAGACGTAATAAAGACAGTGTCGGTGACGTTGGGAGAGTCCGTCACTCTAAACACTGGCCTCACTGAAATACAACGCTTCGATGTGTTACAGTGGAGGTTTGGAGAATTAGGCACAGATCAAACAAATCCTTTTTTAGTGATAAACCGAGGAAATAAACTGAACAACAGCGGCTGTAATGATTATGATGAGAGATTCAAAGACAGAATACAGCTGGATCAACAAACTGGATATCTCACAATCAATGACATCAGACATACAGACTTTGGCATTTATAAACTAGTTATCACTGGGATTGGACAAAATACGATCTCCAAAACATTTATTGCCCTAAGTGAGTATCTCAAATCTGTCAGTGTAATAAATATACATCCGGTGTCAACAAGTTAGATGCTCTGAGATGAACCATTTATAAGTTTTACTGGGTTTTTCCTATAATGCATTAAAAATAAATATTATTTAATAATCAAGTGAAGGAGACAGTAATGCAGTAATTCAGTGTTTATGTATACATAATCATATCAGTATCTTATGGCATGTGAAAATGTCAGATTTGGTTTACAAGAAAAGAAAAATCACATTACTGTACAGAAACAAACGAAATCCAGAATCAACCAAACAAAAGCTAAATGTTTCAAACAAGAATCTTTCTTTGTTTTCTTACAGATTCCTCTGAAAATGGAGAGACTGCATCAAAAGGATCAAAGTCACCGCTAATGAATGGAGATGTCTCTGAAACCACTTGTTAGCAACTTTTACATTATCCTTTTTTTAAATAAAAATGTTCTGCATTGATGAGCCTTTACAACTGGAAACGTGTTTAAAATGAACGGTGTTTACCTGTGAAAAATAACAGGACAAAGTGTTATGATGTCAATGTTATGTTTACTGCATTTCTGTTACATGTTATAGTGTCAGTTTGAACTTTTTCAGTGTTTATGAATGACATTGTGTATGTTTGAACGTGTCCTGCCCTTTAGAGGATCTAAGTTAAAAGTTGTGCCTTTTCAAACAGTCATATAATGTGAATGAGAGACTGCAGACAGTTTGTTTGATAACTAAATATTAGCCTCACTAACAACGAAATACAAATGTATTTATTTATTTGTAACTGTTTAATAATAAAAATAAAAAAAATGTCTCATGAAGTTGTCCTAATTGTCTCATTGTGTTGTATATGTCAAATAAGAACTATACTCAAAATGACAGAAACAATAATTGGGGGGGGGAAACATATTTGTAGTGTAATTTGATTTCATTGGATCAGATAGAGAGGACGGGGCTTAAGCCTGTCCTGCAGCCAGACACCAGGGGGCGATAGACATGCTTCACTTTTTAGGACGAGCGGGGTATCATACACTTGTCATGAACAAAAAGTTTGACCTTGAGTTTTGACCTGTTGGGGGCACTAGCACTTTCTAACACCTATTCATCACAGTATCGAATGCAGATCGAAAGTCAAAAAGTTTAAAGGGGTCATATAATGCCATTTTTGTACAAGCTAATATGATTCTTTAGGGTCTAAATTAGAAGTTTGTAATATACTTTAATTAAAAATTCTCATTAGTATTGTAAGAAAACACTTATTTTACCTGGTCAAAAACAGCTCTGTTTTCAGCACGCCGTTTCAGTGCATATGACTTTAAATGATAATGAGCTTTGCTCACCCCGCCCCTCTGTTCTGTGTACACCGTTTGTAACTCAATAACACAATAACCATAACGCGTTGTTCATTATAAACGTGGGATTATGAATTATATTGAGAACGTTGTACATAGAAAACATGCTGTAATGTACCCTGAGTGTAAACCGACCCATTCATTGTGAAGCGTGCAGCTGGCGATTTGCAAAGATTATATAAATATGAATATAAAGATTAATAAAACGTTACACTCACTTTAGTTCTTCTGAAGGTTCAGCAGGAAGACGAATAGGTTCCGATCCTTTATTCAGGAGCAGCTTCTCAGCAAAACCAGCTTTATACTGATCCTCGTTTATAAAGCAGTCTGGTGTGAAATGATTCGCGCAAACATGAGAGCATTGACGTTGCTCGTGGGGAATATTCTCTTCGAAAACAAACTCAGCCACTGCGTCTTCAGCGGTTCGGATTTAGGAACATTAAAATGACTGCTGTGTTCGTTATTGCACCCAAGAACAGAACACCACAATCGCTTAGACGCCATTCTGCTCATAGACAGTGCTCCAGCATATCAACAATGACCGCGCCGGTCCGCGCAGACTATGATTGACAGGACGAGCGAGGGCGGGTCTGTGTTGAATCACTGCTGTCAATCAACAATCGCGGGAGGGGCGTCCGTTTTATTGACGTCACAAAAACGAACGGCTCAATTTGAGGCAGGGGAAAACATATAAGGAGATTAAAACAAAAACACTGGATGGATTTTTATCATTATATGATGGTTGTGTACAGGCACTGCCAACACACATTTCAGTACAATCAACTTGTAAAAGTGCATGTACCATTATATGACCCCTTTAAGAAGTGATGCTTGTCATGAACATAAACTGCTTCGCAGGTTTTGCAAATTACCTGCACTGCTGTCATCCTGATTTACCACTCTGTAAAACTTATTCCAGGCAACACTTTTCTGACCTTCTATTTCCTTTGTTTTCAATTCTCCTTTTTTGAGTTTGTCACGCACCTCCTTCGCCAGCGTTGCCATCTCTGATAATAACAAGCAGTCTCTGCATATACTCGACTTGCTGCCTGATGAAAATTTGACTATTTCAAAGTGTGCTCGATTTTTTTTTTTTGGATGTAGGTATAGTCAGACAACAATATTTAACAATGCATACATATATTTTTCATTTGATTGGTTCAACCGCCCGCCCCCCGCCCGAATTTAATTAAAATATTTTATTTTCGTCGTGTCATCCGCCCGATCCGCGGTTTATCTGCGGAGTCCGCGGCTGTAACCGCCAACCGCGCATCTCTAAAATGCAGTCCATTTACCATTCCCTTGCCCAAATTACCCTCTGCTAAGGAGACAGCAGTAGCTGTTTTAGATCACGTTTTTCACTTATATGGCCTCCCGACGGAGGTGGTTTCTTACAGGGGACCCCAATTTGTGTCCAAATTTTGGCAAGAGTTTTGTAAACTACTGGGGGCGAGTGTCAGTCTGTCTTCGGGGTTTCATCCCCAAAAGAATAGGCCAAACCGAGAGAGCCAACCAAGATTTAGAGAGTGTTGCGATGTTTGGTTTCCAAGAATCCTTCCTCCAGGAGTGAACAACTCTCAATGAGTACGCCCACAACTCGTTACCAGTGTCATCCACTGTTTGAATGTAGCTTAGGTTACCAGCCACCAATTTTTCCCTGTATGGTTCCCCTCCGCTCATGCTTTCGTCCAGAGGTGCCGCCAAACATGGAGCGTGATACTCTTCTCCAAGTGGGGGCGCGCACCAAGGCTAAGGTCGATCGCCACCGGTCGAAGCCTCCCGTATATGTCGTTGGTAGAACATTCCTCTCCTGTATCTAATAAGTTTGCTCCCAAATTTATCGGCCCATTCACGGTCACCAAGATCATTAGTCCGGTGGCAGTCCGACTCAAACTTCCTCTTGCGTACAGGAGAATTCATTCCGCCTTCCATGTCTCTAAAATAAAACCTGTGTTTCATGCACACATTAAGACCAGAGAAGAAGGCTATGGCTACAAGAACATCTACAGGACACTAAAAGTTCCTAGAGACAAAGCTGGCTGCATTGTTTATACGTTTTAAATGTATGGTACCATAGAAAACCTTCCAGGGAACTTTTTTGGACCCCTGGATCAGACATCAAAAAAGGCTTGACTTATGACCAGAAAAACACTGTCTTCACGGTCAGGACAATGATCCCAAGTACACATCCAAATCTACCAAAGCTTTGTTCAGGGATCAGTCCTGGCCTGCTCAGTTTCCAGATTAAAATGTCCTTAAATCTTTGGTGAGGTTTGAAGAAAGCAGTGGCAGCACAGAAACCAAAGAGTATCAATGGGCTGGAATGGAATGGCCTCAGATTCCAGTAGAGGGCGTCAGAAGCTTGTAAGCGAGAGTAAAGGATTTTTTTAATGCTTTGTTAACAGCAAATAGCATGTACAGAATTTAACCAATATTGTTACATAAAAACATAATATACTTCAGAATACAATCAGTGTTACATAAGAGAGATAAAAAGAAGAAATAAGGAGAGAGAGGGTATAACTACATAGATTCTTATCCAAAAATAGTTACTCTCAGACTTTGACAGTGGTGTTTGGAGGAGCCCTACTGGCACAACAGGGTAACTGCAATCTGTCAATATTAGTTTAGGTCAGAAAAGTTCGAAAGGTTTGAAAAAGCAATATTGCAATTACACTCTAAGAAAATCATATAAATCCCCCCTTCTTTTGGTATGTTTCATGTACGTACATGGAATTAAGTTAAATGAATGCTATTGACTCCCATCTCAAAACTGATTTTCCCATGAACTCGTCGTCCATCATGGCTGTCTGAGGTATTATTAGCAGGAGCGTTTATATCTGCCTGCTGCTCTCGACCAATCACCCTCCTCCAAATCTTCCTGTACTCCTTCTTAATCTTAGGGGTTTTGAAGGCATACACTACAGGGTTAACCATCGAGTTGCCATGAGAAAGGAGAATGCCAAAGTATAAAGGAATGGACGGTACATGTATATTCTGGTTATAGTGTCTGATGGTTTGTATCAAGTGTAACGGCAGCCAGCAAACAACAAAACGAGTCAAAACCAAAACCAGAGATCTGGGGCCGTATTCACAAAGAATTTTATCTTACCACTAGGAGTACTCCTAAATCGCACTAAAATATTTTAGCTAGGAGTTTTCTGTTAAAAGTTATTCACAACGCCTTTCAGACCTACTCTTAGTAAGGAAAAATGACAACTCCTAAACTAAGAGTGAGTCATCGTTGCTATAGATGAAGTCAATTCTCATGCACGAGCTTCCTCGCAATGATCACGGTGATTAGTTGTTAGATGACAGGGCCATCATGCGGAGCATAAAACAGACGCAACAAATCATGGAATTACGACATCTAAATATGTCTGTGTCCTACACAAAATAATAATAGTAATGTCATCGAAATGCATATATAATGACATGTTTGTGCAGGCCCCAGTGAAGTGTAATTCCATACTGATCTCATGAAATGGCGTATGTATGACACGCCAATTCGTATTTCCATTTTTGGCGTGCTATCAACACGCATAATCGCTTTTCAGCGTGTTTATCAACGCCTTTGACTTAACGTTATATTACTGTATTATGTATATATAAATATATGACCTACCCCAACCCCGTCCCTAAACCTACCCGTCACTGGGGTTAATACCATTTATGAGTCTTCTCCTACCATCCTAGGAAAAGAAATATCGCTCCACAGATGTAGATATAGATTTTGCTTCGTTTCGCTCGGACATTTAACGGCGTACACATACACGCGGAATCACTCGGACATTTAATGGCGTAGACATACACGCAAAAGATTTCGGCGTGGACATACACGCGGATAGTTCAAAATGCGTATAGATAACACGCCACTTGAATTGAAAGTAGCGTGTATGTTTACGCAAAGTCATGAAGTCATGTTGGTAATTCTAAAAAGGCAGAGCGAGAGAGAAAAGTCGTGAATTAAATTAAATCAACGTAGCCTAATACCCTAATGAAAACCGTCACTTGTCTGATAATGAAAAACGACACTTGCATTAACACTTGCTAGGTTAATTGACATCATATTAGCCTAAATAGAAAAATAAACTTAAAACGAGGAAATGTTGCTCCTATTGAAGTAATGTAACTTTGAATGACGGTGGATTATGAACTCGCCAAAACGGAAAAGAAAGCCCAACTGGACGCATGATCAGTAACTGCTGCTGGCCCAGTTAGTGCTAAAAAAAAAAAAAACATAATAAAAGTGAAATTCGGCACTGGGATATCAAGCAAAACTAAGCGTGAGAATGGGAGAGGATTTGTTTGCAGATCAATGCAGCATTCCCGCTTGTGTCGCGGACCCCGGACGACTGCGAGAGGCGGTGGTGTGCGCTACAATCCTTTGTGAATAGGTCTTAGTGAGTTAGGAGTCCTCTCGACTTCTTTTAAGCTGTCCCAGACTTAGGTGCTACTTTTAGGGCTAAAATGCTTCGTGAATTACTCTAAGTGAAAAAAATTAGGAGTCCTAAAGTTAGGAGTGACACGCCCATTATTTTTAGGAGTTGCTCCTAAATTCGCCAGTTAGGAGCTACTTTTAGCCTTAAAATTATTTGTGAATACGGCCCCTGGCCAGTTTGTGTTCCTTTTATATTGACCAGTTTCAGCGAGTGTCAGTCTGTCCTTTGGGTTCCTTCCCCAGAGCAATGGCCAAACCGAGAGAGCCAACCAGGATTTGGATCCTTCATCCTGGAGTCAGCAACTCTCGATGGTTGAGTACGCTCATAACTCGTTACCAGTGTCATCTATCTCCGCCTATCTCTGTTTGAGTGTAGCTTAGGTTATCAGGCACCCATTTTTCCTAGTCTGGAATCCGAAGTCGCGGTCACCTCCACCCACGACTTCGTCCAGAGGTGTCACCGCACATAGACCAGAGCCCGTGAGACTCTGCTCCAGGTGGGGGCGGGCACCAAGGCTAAGGCCGATCGCCACCGGTCGAAGCCTCCCGTATACGGCGTGGGTCAAAAAGTGTGGCTTTCTACTAAGAACATTCCTCTCCGCTCCGTTTCTAATAAGTTAGCTCCCAAATTTATCGGCCCGTTCCCTGTCACCAAAATTATTAGCCCGGTTGCTGTCCGACTTAAACTTCCTCCTGCGTACAGGATAATTCATCCCGCCTTTCATGTGTCCCGGTTCCTCCCCCACCGCGACTAGTTGATGGGTAGTCTCTGCCTTAGACGTCACGCCCACGGAACGTTGGCTAAACGTCTGATGCATATGGTACACTTAACTGGAAACACTTCAGGAATGTCGAAGTCGTCATCTGATTGGTTGAATTTTATCGGATTTCCGGGGGGCGCGAGTGTCGCGTTTATTTTGGGCCCGCCGGGAAACAAAGCGCAGACGTGTGATTGCGAAAGAAAAACTGTTGTGTTTACATGAGTGACAATGAGCATTTATCAAGATCAGCTAAACGTAGGATTCTCAAAAGAATGCGAGGTTCACGGCATAGACTCTTTAAGAGATGTCCAGGAGTTTTGTTTGAGGCACTTAGTGGAGACAAAAAGAGATTTTAGCCTGTTTGCCGACGGGATTTGGAAAGAGTATTATTTTCCAAGCCTGGCAGACCCTTTGTCAGCATTTAGAAGGATTCCCAGCAGATCCAATTTTACTAGTTGTGTGTCCCCTCCTATCTATTATGGAAGATCAAGTGAAGTACCTAACCGCGAAGGGGATATCAGCCGCGTTTGCGGGCAAACATGAAACAACAGACGCTGACATCGCAGCTGGCCGATTCAGTATTGTGTTCGGTTCTCCAGAATTGCTTGTGGGTGTTAAAAAGTGGAGAGATATGCTTCAAACAGATGTTTACCGCGAGCATCTCATCGGTATGGCTGTTGATGAAGTGCACGCCATTGTTGTTATACGTGCACGAACAGATCAATGACTTACTGCTTGTTTTCTTCTCCTTCTTTGATTTTCTATGCTGACTGACTTGTTGCACGCCGGTGGTCTGTTGTTGTGGGGACACTTCCACGCCCCGAAACGTGACGCTGAACGAAACGAACTGTAATTGGTTGTTTGACATGTCGGTCAAACGGCCTTATGGGCGGGCCTTGGCCAAAGAAAGCTGCTATGAATTCCAGACCTTCAGCCGTCAGTCTGAAGGTCTGGCTTCGCGAGACTAGTTGATGGGGAACCCACATATTCGGTAAATCGCTTTCTGGACTCAAGGCGGAGGGGACACCGATTCCAGTATCTGGTGAACTGGGAAGATTACGGTCTGGAGGAGAGGGTACTGTCACGGTTCTTATCTTCACTGGACCCTCCTTGTCTTGTGACTTTGTTATTGTGCGTGTGTGTATGGGCGTGGCCCAGGTCACAGACAACGAAGGCATGACACGATACATTCAACTGGAAACAGAGAACACGGGAACACCAACGGAACAGGAACCAACCAGGAAACATACCACAACGATCTGACAAAGACAAGACAAAAACAGTGAGTATATATAGGTGACCACGCCCATACACACACGCACAATAACAAAGTCACGAGACAAGGAGGGTCCAGTGAAGATACGAACCGTGACATAAATATCTTACATTGGGAGTCTTTGCTGACCTCTTGTGGAAAATAAATAATATAACATGACATTTCATGACTCTAGATGGCCTTATAGCTCTATATGGAGCAAATGAGCTGTTCCTCTGGGTCCTAAAGTCAGAAAACTCAGTCAGTCAAAACTCCTCCAGTATTTTTTTCTTTTGTGTATTTCAGAACTCTATTTATATTATTTCTGTCTTTTTCAAAAAAGTGACTAGAAAACTTTTTTTTTGCAACATTTAGCAACTTTTTGAACAGGCTGCATGTAACTCCACATCATTAGACTCTGTTTATCACTCTGCTTTAAGATTTATAACTTGTACAAATTATTATACTCATCATTGTGCACTTTACGAAATGGTTGGTTGGCCCTTACTTCACTTGAGAAGGTATATAAGCATTGGCTTATATTTGTGTGCAAGACCATAATTGGTCAGCTTCCTCTGTATATGATTAGTCTATTAACTGTCAAAAGTCAAGGGTATAATCTGCGTTCAAGTGAATATATTCTTTTAAATGTTCCCTTAATAAAGACAGAGTTTGGAAAAAATGCTTTTATTTATAGTGCACCAACTGCTTGGAATGAGTTTCAAAGATCATTGAAACTTACTGTATTTATCTCTATCAAAGAGTTTAAGCTATATCTTAATCAAACATTCAAAAACATCTGTACTTGTTCTTAACTTTGCTTTGTGTGTGTATGTGTGTGTGTTTGTTAGTCAGTGTATGTGTGTGTTGTGATTATTGTTTATGTATTTAATTATACTTTGTTGTTTTAACATGTTTAATGTGTGCTGCTACCTTGGCCAGGGCTCACTTGTAAATGAGATACCGATCTGATTTTCTACCCTGGTTAAATAAAGGTAAAATAAAATAAAATAAAAAAACTTATTCAATAGGGAATAAATATTGAACAAATTATGGCTAATGATGACGAATGCATTTCTATACCAGCACTGGTACAATCTTGCTCTGGTGAAGCTGCTCCTGCGCCGTTTGGAGTTGGAAACGATTTGTCCAAGAGAAATGCTATATCGAGCAAAACGATGCAAATCGTTTACACAGAACCCAGATTCTATAAGCCATAGTTGATTAGGGTTTTTAAGATTACATCTAAATTTTTTATTATTTTACTTCACTGTTGTGGAAATATCAGAGAATTTTAAAGTTGAGATTGTTTTCTTCAGGCATGGACAAAACATGGAAATACATGAAATACATCCTTCAAAACATGGAATTCTTCTGGTTCTAAAATATTTGTATTGGCACATTGAACTAATATTCCACGTTTCTTGTATTTATACCGATTCCTTTCAAATGTCTTTTGCAATAAACAATCCTCAGTTCGTCTTCCTTTTCCTCACAGACCATTCTAGAAAGTTTATTTTAAAATAATAACACTTTAAAATAAAATCTTTTAAATGTATTTTGAAATCTAATAAAAATGTAATTACTACAGTTACACTCTGTCTGCTTGAATGCATTTGTAATGTTTTTATGTGTATCTGAATACGGTCTAAGAACTGTATCATGTATAATGAGTGCTGTAGCTCATATAAGAGTTCATTGTGGCAGAAACGGTATAATCAGACCTGGGTACTTGTGACTCTTCTGTTTTGACTAAAAAAAAATCTCATAGTAACAGCAATTTTTTAATTTGTCAATAACTTTGATATTATGAAATAAGGGCCAAGGGCTCAGCTACATCAATTGAGAAAAAAAAAACCCTCCTATTTGGTGTTTAACCCTTAAACAGGCGTGGAAAATGCTAAGCAAAAAAATAATTTCATTTCATTTTTTATATCATCTGGACTTAAATAAAACATATCCAAAAATTTTTTTTTTACATTTGATATATTTTGGATTTTATGAGTTGTGTCTCCTGAGATACGTTGCCTGATTAAAGGACCAAGTCATTAATATCTTAACTGTTACTCCCACTGCATGTTTAAAACAATTATATCCCATACTTCACCTGATCTAATGGTGACAAATTATATATCATCCGAAAGCTTACGAACTCAAGATTCAGCCTGTGAAACCCGTTTTGAAATTGGACGTTGTGTTACCATAGAAACGGTACTCTAAATTATTTTAATAGGCTCCTCCCCTTTTGGGCATCGTCATGTTTCATAATTTATGCTCAAAACCTTTTCTAATCTTGACAAAACACATATTGTCAGAAAGGTCCGAGTCTCAAGGTTCCATATTTTGTGACAGAAGGGATATTTGGACAGAATTGTATTAATTTGTTATGACAGAAGAATGCATACAATTAAATTCAATGGAATGTAAGTCACCCGGTGGCTATTTTTGGTATTATGCCTAAACAAAATCTCACGGGAACTTCAATTTTCGTGATATCAACTTCAAATTCGGAACACAACTTGGTTAGATATATGGCTTTGATTTTATAGTAATTTTATAGTAAAAAATACTTTGTAAAATACATATTTTATAAAAAAGAATAAATATTAAGTACAGTATATTTGAATTAATGTAAGATTTAAACTTCCTTAACTTTTTCATACTTTCATTTTTTAAAGTGCTTTCACTTCAGCAATAATCTGCTGACTGTTTTCTTTAAAACAAGACCGAAATTATGTATATATTCCAAACCATTCTTGAATTACAATCATTTAAGTTTGAATAGTGCATTTTAAATAGAACTAGTTTAATCCCTTTTGTATACCCTGAACAGCAACGTGTCTCAGGAGACACATACATTTCAAAACGTGCTAAATAACAACATGAACATCATATTACTTAATTTTCTCCTTCAGCACCTTAAGACAATGTTCACAATTAATGTTAGCAGTATTCTTTTTTTTCAGAAGAAAAGTAAGTTTAATATATATTTACTTATCTCAAAATCTGAATTTTCTGCACCACTGGCAGCCATGTTGGATTTAGGTCAGGCTGACTAATTGATCACACAAAATTTGAAGCAAATCATGTGACCAGCATACTCAAGACAGACCAGGCTGTCATAAGTGATAAAAGAATTTGATTAAAAAAAATCGTGCCTCAAAAAAGACAATAAAAACTATGTATCTATCTTGTGAGACACTTTCCTGTTTTAGGGCTAAAAAATGTAGAAAATGTGGTGGAAAAGGTGTGACCTAATTCGGATAAAATGGAATAAAAGAAAAAAAGTAATAAAAACAATATACTGTAAATGTACGTCCTGAGCCTAAGATGGACGCGAGAAATTTAAAAGTCGCTCTTCAATAAAAAAACCCCGCAGCGAGTGTGACGTCACTCTGGAATTCACGTCATAGTGCGCGCTCTAACAGTGAGAATCACCTGCAGAAACTCTTCTTCTGATAGCCGGCAAACACACGGACAGGTTAACAGCGATATAGTATATCTATACACGAACAAACAATACTGAAAGTTTGACAGCTTTAGTATGTTTACACGCGCTCAAACACACGGAGAGTTTGTCAGCGGTGTAACGTTAGTTTGTTCTCGCGCTTCTCCTGCGATGGAGTCTGTGGCGATCAGAACCAGCAGTCCAGATTCAGCTGATGTTGATCTGATGTTCTGCACCTCTGAATACTCAGATGTTGATCTGATGTCCAGTGATTCTGGAAGCACAGACCCATCATCAGCTTCTTCCGAACGAGAGGAGAACATCCCGACCGGTGAGAGACTCAAACTAACGGGCAAAAGCAGAAAGGAAAACTAGTAACGTTAGCCGTACTAACTAACTTAACCGTGTAACTAACTTAACGGTTGTAACTTAACCCGAATTAATAATGAGTGAAAATGTTTTTTTTCATATAGCCTACGGATTTAAGGTAGAACAAAATAAACTGGAAAAAAATGAAGTCAGAAAAATAATAGCAAAAATACGGCTTGTTCGTTTTCTTTGCTGCTAGTTCTGTTAGTATCCTCAGTTAGTTTGTGGCCAAAACTGATGTCCAGTCCAGAGGGGTTATTTCCTCAAAATATGAGGAAAATGTTTGTTTTTTTAAATAAGCGGGAAAATCCAAAAACTAAATTTGGCTTAGGTTATTTGGTAAAAAAATTAAAAATACCAGCAAACTACAGCTAACGTTACGTGTTTTATTTTACTATGCACAAAAATTAAATGCACAGAAAAACAAAAAAAAGCTGACAGGAAAAAGCAAACATTGAATACAACATAATCAGTTATTAATATTTGGTTGGTTCTCTTGTTTTTTAATGTGTTTTGCATGTGTTTTTTAATTTCTTTATATAATAGCCTGGACAAAAATGATGTTGCCAAATTTTTTTTATGTTTTATTGCATTATTATCACAAATTAAACACTCGACTCCAAGCTTAACTGTGCAATATGACTACAAAATCTTTAACACATTTATTATAATATTTAAATGACAGGGTGCAGATGTCAGATTTCCTGGGCCGGACGTCACTTGTGGCCACTATTGTATATAGCTGTAATTGTAATAGTAAGGGAGAAAAAGAAAGCATGTGTGTGTGTGTGTGTGTAATCGGGCGCTGGGATGATTGGGATGAACATATTTAACTGTTTTCATCCCATGTTCTTCTTTCTTCATGATGTCAAGCCTCAGTATTTACGGTTTCTTGTGTTCATGTTTTTACCTTTCTTTAGAAAAGAAAAGGAAGAAGAAGAAAGGCCTCTGTGCTTTCTTGCGGAGAATGGGGAAGGCTGTAAAGCTTCCCACCCTCGGCTGCAGTGAGGTCGATGTAGTGGCCACATATCCCTCCTGCAATCCCACGGACGTCCAGCAGGATTTATCCGGGTTTGACTGGGCGTCATCAGTGGATCCGTGTCCATCTGGAGTTAATGCCGATCCGGATGCTCCAGAGCGGTCTGAATCCGTCTTAGAGCTGTTGTCGGTGTCCGATGTATGGAGCCTCCATCTGCCGGCTAATGTCGATCCGGATGATCCAGAGCGGTCTGAATCCGTCCTAGAGCTGTTGTCGGTCTCAGATGTATGGAGCCTCCAGCTGTCGGTTAATGCCGATCCGGATGATCCCGAACCATCATGTTCATCTGTCCTGGACCCAGAGTCGGCAACAGATCTAGAGCTGAGGTCTTTCTCTAGTATCGAGCTGACACCGGACTCCTGTCAGGACGATCCCGACCCATCGTCTGTCCCGGGTCCATCGGCACCGGATTCTGAGATCCCAGATCCATCTGGTTTAGGGACGGCTTTTGGTGAGTCTATGGTCATTATTATTACTGTCAGTACTTTCATTATACCGAGTTGTGTTGTTTTCATCTTGTGTGCCTAATTATTAAAGCCCCCCGCTGGTCAATCATTTCATCCCTTAAAACTCATCTTTGATCACCAAAAAATTACTTATTTAAACGTTATTTTCCTTGAAAAACAATCCGTCACGCCTTAAAATATCTTGAATGTAACTCGACACCCTTGCCTCATTTAGTATGCTCGGTTCTATGAATATGCAAATGAGCCCCGCCTCCACTCACTCACTCAGCTCAGAGATCCACTGGTAGACGATCACACGTTGATCTGATTGGTTACAAGGTCGTTTGTGACGTCAGCGATTTCAAACTGTGTTTTTGAGGCTGTCTTTGGTTCACTGCAGTTTTAAGGAGAAAATACTCAGCAATGCTGTCGACTTATGAATTTACACATGGTTTGTCTTAAAGCATATATAATAATATATTAAAAACACCACATAGACACTAGGGGTGTAACGATATTCGGACCGAACCGAAAAACCGCGATCCAGAACCCACGATTCGCGATACTCTCATGGCGTAACGAACACGCCCCGCCCCCTGCTACCCCGGCCCCGCCCCCTGCTACCCCGGCCCCGCCCAGCCCGGCTCATTGGACCTCATGTCTTATGTGTACACAACGAATGGTTTTGTAGCCTAACCACCATTAACACACAAAAAAAAGCAATTTTAGCTATCGTTACACCCCTGATAGACACATAAACAACATTAAACGCTGGATTTTCACCACAGGATGACTTTAAGAGTTTATACTACTTTGTCTAATCCTTTTTTTTTTTTAGACGATTAAGCTTCATGTCCCACTTTTCCATTTGTATCACCTTACAATTGAATTCTTTCTTCATGATGTCTTCCCTCAGTGTTTGACTCACGGTTTACTGAAAACCGAACAAAGAAGAAGAAGAAGAAGAAAGCCGTAGGAGCGTTTCTCGGCAGGAAATGGAGGGCTATAAAGCGCTCTGTCAGATTTGCCTCAGACTGGTTTGCCGATGAGCCGGTGGATAACCAGGATCCAGCAGATCTCAGGCCAGTTTTAAACAGTCTCGGTTGCATGACACTGAACTCTAATAACCAGACGGATCCCGAGCCATTATCCGTCTCCAGTCCAGAGGATTCTGGGATAGCGCCGGCTGTTGGTAAGTCTACTGTCAATCTTTTCATTATAGTTGTATTTATACTTTTGCTCTAGTCTGCGGTTTATGTTATTCTTGTTCCCCTTTATTAGTGTTCAACATTTAGCATCTATTTTATTTTTCACTATAATCTAGCGGTGGGAATCTTTTGGTTCTTCACGATTCGAATCGATTTTGAATCAAATTTCGATTTGATATGAGAATTTTGATTGAAGTTTACTGTTGTGTGTTACTTTTCTTATTTGACTGCGGTACACAGTTTAATAGCTCTCAATTAAATGTGAACCTTGAAATGTATTTAGTTTTTCTTCCCATTTTAATCCAATATTATAAAATAAATGCCCGTTAAGCCGACTACAATCATACACACAGTCTTCTGTATTAAAGCAAGGCAGGCAATTTTATTTTTGATATTAAAAATAGGAAGAAAGAAGCAAATTACAAACAATAGGACAAATGTAAAAGAAAAAATATACAAATTAAATAAACTTTCGTTTTTTCAGGTGTGGTAGCCTACGTTTATTAAAAATACTACCGAAATTGAATAATCAAATGTAAAAAATAAAACACTATATAGTCTGAAAAGGTTATTCAGTCAAAAGCAGTGAGTGTTTTTTATTAACATTAATGAAACGTATGTCACCAGTTTATGAGGCTGCTGTCCCTTTAGGAATGAATGCATGAATATAGTTACACATCCGGTTTTCTTCCATTTGTTTCCTTTCGCGTAGGACATAACAGATTCTGTTTACATTGAATACTCAAGTCCAAACGATGTGCATTTTGACGCAATTGTGTGTGTGTGTGTGTGTGTGTGTAGCTGTGAAAGAGAACTGAACACCTCATCTGTGTCTACTGTCCGTCACCGCATTGAGTTCTTGTTCACGGTTATTCAATAACTTTAAGTAACTTTAAGTAGAACTGCGAAGGTAAAGAAGTCTAACACAAAATCGATTTAAGAAATGTGTGTATGAATAGATTTTTTTCCCACACTGACTATCATCCTTACTTTATCTTTAAGGGACAATTGAAAAGGCATTTTTGTGTGTGGGTTGTAGTGATATGTTTACATAAGGGATTTTTTTAATATGAAAAAGATTTTGTGATTCTCTACTGTATCCCATGTCACAAGCTATTATAAGTCCATTACTTTTTGCCGTTTTATTGCCTTAACATGATTTGCTTTAGTCGTCTTTGTTGTGTCCGAAGTTGGCGTGGCGTAATTTAATTTATTTTTCCATTTTTTCTTTTTTTTAGAAAAACAATCAAAAAGGAGGGTGAAGAAAGACATCAGCTCATTCATCCAACGAACATGGAAGACTATAAAGGTGTCCGCTCTTTGTTGTTACGGGGACGACACAGTGGACCCAGATCCAGCAGATCTACAGTCACGAACATCTGTCCTCTCCTGGGACTTAACCGACCCAGGTCCATCTCACTGCGAGATCAGTTCTGACACGTTACCCTTCTCAAGTCCATCTCACTGCGAGATCAGTTCTGACACGTTACCCTTCTCCGGTCCATCTTACTGTGAGATCAGTTCTGACACGTTACCCTTCTCAAGTCCATCTTACTGTGAGATCAGTTCTGACCCGTTACCCTTCTCAAGTCCATCTTACTGTGAGATCAGTTCTGACCCGTTACCCTTCTCCGGTCCATCTTACTGCGAGATCAGTTCTGACACGTTACCCTTCTCAAGTCCATCTTACTGTGAGATCAGTTCTGACCCGTTACCCTTCTCCGGTCCATCTTACTGCGAGATCAGTTCTGACCCGTTACCCTTCTCCGGTCCATCTCACTGTGAGATCAGTTCTGACACGCTACCCTTCTCAAGTCCATCTTACTGCGAGAGCACATCTGACACGCTACCCTTCTCAAGTCCATCTGGTTCCCAGTCAGATTTCCTTAGCCTCGATTCATCGCCTGATCCAAGTCTATCCGATCTTCTCTCAGAGTTATCAATTATACTGGAACCATCCAGTCACGAGCTTACGCCTGTTTCCAGTTAATCCAGTCTCAAGCTGGCCGATCCTGAGCCCAAACCCGTCCCGGGAGCATCTGGTTTATGGTCAGCTACAGGTGGGTCTACTGTCATTCATTCACATTTGTACCTAGATAGTATTTATTGTGTCGAAATTAATCGTTTCTACGATGCAGACGAGGGCGATTCGGTATCGGTTCAGTAATAGACCATAACCGATTATAATGTACGGACACTTTTCTGACGCCATTTGTCGCGTGTGTGCTTTGTCGCGGTAGCACACCATGGCAGGGGGAGTCGAGACACGAGTAATTAAAAATGCTCCAACTACTGTAAAAGTCCTGCAAAGTCCTAAAGCTCTTTGATCAGCTCTTTTGTAATGTCTCTCTGTCTTTCTATAGTCTTTCTTCAGATCTCCCTCTTGCTCACTCTCTCTCCTCACCTATCATGAGTGGACACGCCCTATACTGCTGATTGGCTACGACTAAGCATAACAACTAAGCACACCTAAATTGTATTACATTAATTTAAAGATAAAAAAGAAGATGTTTGTGTTTTCAACAAGCTTGACGTTCATTAAAGCCATTCAAAATCATCTGTAGTAGCGGGATTCATAGATTTTGGGGCATCTCGCCCGGGGGGCGGGGTTACGTCCTGCGTCACATCTCTCATGCGGGTTCTCGTCCAAAGATTCGATAGTTTTTCCAACCGTCTCTGGACTCGTCTGTTGAGTGGGAAGTTAACGTTACCGGCCTGTGTACATCTTTTTGCACGATGGAGGGTAAGTTTTTAATCATGTTAGATTGTTTTCCTTTTAAGATTTCGACTGTTAGATAGAGTTAGATAGATTAGCTGGATAGAGTAATCTTGACCAACTTCAAATCACGTGGTGCAAACCTGTCCTCTTTTGGTGAAAATAGTTATTGTAAGACTTTTGTAAAACTTTTTTTTACTCTTCACCTGTAGTCTTACAGAAGCCTCATTTGGTTTGCACCCCTGGTCTGTGTTAACGAATTATAAATCATTTATAGATCCGCCTTGGATGCCTCCACATTCAGAAGTTGTCAAGAGAGATGGGGGAGACATTTCCGTAATTGCAAAGTCGGAGGAGGATCTGACAACTCTGTTGGAAAACCATAAAAGAGCAAGCTCACGTCTTTCAACAAATGGTATTAAGTTACTATGAAACATAGTTAACTAACTATCCATGATGGAAATAAGTGCTTGCCCTTCCTCATGTTATCCTTGGACATGTGTATGTGTTTTTGTAATCCAAAAATCAATCAGTCATTCAACATAACATAACTGACATTGCGTTACACCGTTATCTAGTTCCCCTCCCCCTTCCACATTCTTTGGTTTTGCAAAATATCTCTTTCTTAAGGTCTGTCAAGGTAAAGGATGATGAGAAGGCGAGGCTAGTGTGGCAAGTGGAGGACTACTGTGAAGACACCCCACTGTGTGTAACCAAGCGAGTGATCCGGGATTGCGAGCATGGGAAAGCATCCCGGAAAACACCGACAGCAGAGGTAAATTAACTAATCAGTGATTAATGTAGGCCAAAAGTCCATTTATATAACAGTCAAATAATTGAACAGTCCATCTACCATTTAAATAAATTAGCTGATTATGCGGCTTTGCCAATCGTTGCAGGAGCACTCCGTTGAACGTGTGTACACAAAAAAAAGGGAAGAAGGTGGATTGTCCGGCCAAGCTCTTCTTAAGATATGTGAAGAGGTGAGTTTTAAGGTGTGCCAGGTAGAGAGGATTGTGTGTGTGGTGTGGCATGTGTGTGTGTGTGTACTGCAAACACCTGGCTGCTCTACTGTAGCCATGTGTATACCAGTTAAGTATGGCATGTGTGTGTGTGTATTCCAGCTCATTCGTAGACTGGTGCTGACTGGGCATGAAGCTGTGAGGGTAGTGAGTCAGAGGATGATTTGAAGTGTGTTTTCACAAGAATGGTCAAAGGGATGAGAGTCATTAATATCGTTTTTTATATTTTAGATACGACACATACAGTGTAAAAGGCGATGCCTCCAGAACTACAAAAGAAGAGGCTATGAAAAGGCTAAAAGAGGATTTGGCTCAGGGGAGTCCACCAACATCTTCCTTCATACATGTCCGGATTCCACTGGTAGAAGCTCATTTGAATCACATTATCGACAAAGGGTGTTGCTTTGGGAGGCAAATTCATCCCAAAGTGCGGGATAAAATACACGAGATGGTGGGATTGGGTATTACATCTGTCGCGTTTGTTAAAAGAGCCCTAAAACAGTAGGACCTGTGTCCCAATGACCAGCAGAGACCTTTTGAGGAAGACCAGGCCTACTTTCCTTCAAACACTACCATACAGAGCCACATACACATAGCCTTAGTGGCAGGCCGGTACTCCGCACTTGACCAGGAAAACCTAGAAAGAAAGATTGCTCAATGGGTGGAGGAAGGGCAGGGTAATCACTTTTTCTTCAGAAAGTGCACCGCTGGAGAAGATGGACAATCAAATCAGTTCCTCTTTGTCCACCAAAACCAAAAGCAAGCCAGGCTCCTTCAGCGATACGGGGACATGTTTCACTTGATGCAACCTATAAAACTTCAAAATACTCTTTACCTGTTTATTTTTTGGTTGTGAGAACAAATGTGGGTTATAAACCTGTTGCGGAATTCATATGCGAGACTGAAACAACCAGATCAATCACAGAAGCCCTTGAACTCCTGAAGAGTGGAGACCAAGATATTTCATGACTGACTACAGGTTAGGGTACCACAGGCTAATGCTTAAACGTGGCCCCAAACCCCCTATTTTCCCTAGAGCCTTCTGCCAGATTATGATATCTGTTTTGTTCTACTTTGTTTTTCAGCATGTTTTTGTTGTTTGTCATTTCTTAGCTAATACTTACTGCAGCACTTTGAGATCTGTTTCAGATGTAAAGAGCTACACAATACAATGCATTATTATTATTGTTATTACAGTGAACAGGAAATGCAGGCCATTGCCCAGGTATTCCCTACAGCGGAGACACACCTGTGCACCTTCCACCGGGAACAGGCCTGGCTCAGGTGGACAATAGATGGTGAGTCCTGGCTCCAAGTCTAGATAGGCAGACACACACACACACACACTATGTAGTTAAACATATCATAAAATCCTGAGTAAAACCTGTTCTATGTAAGGGATTAATGGATGACACGGTGGTCTGTTAACATAAATGAATGCACGGTAGAGGTTGTAAGACGGCCCAGACGCAAAGCGGAGGGCCGTTTAAACCTCGTAAGTGCATTAGTTTATGTTAACAGACCACCGTGTCATCCATTAATCCCTTACATAGAACAGGAATAGTGGAGAGAAATTATAGTACATGTCTTGTCAGGAGTGAGCAGTCAAACACATTTCATTCTGTGGACCTCACAAAGCCGTCTTGTGAATGTGAAGCTTTTCAACTTTCTTATCTTCCCTGCAAACACATTTTTGCCATTTTTAGTAACACAAAGCACTCATGGGATTCCCTGCCCCTTAAAAACCAAGAAAAGGAAATGGAACCAGGGTATGTTATTTTTCTTATAACATTGAGCCATTGGTCCAGTTGTCCATTGCTCCCATTGCTATCTGTAACAGGTAGGACTTAATTATATTTGCACACTTTAAGTCCTAACCCTAACCTCTTCGAGCAACACAGAAGGCGCACCAGGTCTCCTGACAGACAGACAAGTCCCTCATGGGCAACACAAGCAACACTCAAGGTAAAATAACTAAAAAACAAGCTTGTAGAATGCAAGAAGACGTGTTTGTGTGTGCGTGTGTGTATGCGCCAGGGTTATTATAGTTTTGCATTTTTCATTAGTTTTATTTTTATTTCGTTTTGACTTTTTGTTTTCAAATTCAGTTTAGATTGAATTATTTTTTAAAGTTGGTTTGCTAGTTTAGTTTAGTTTTTATTTTTTGAAAATGCTTAATTTCAGTTTAGTTTTTATTAGTTTCAGTGTCAGTTTTTTTTTTTTTTTTTGGGTTATTTGTTAGGGGCAAGATTCAAAAAGGTTTAGAATAAGTATTGTGTAATAATAACTCAACAAAAACATACAATTTTTTAATAAAAAAAATCACACCCCCTTGAAATTCCTTAACCTCTTACAAAGTCCAAACGCCGTACCAAAAATCTATACAGAATTCACACCCTACTTACTCTATACAGTAAATTGCATACTCATCTGGATTGAAGCAGCAAACATTCAGTGTAAAAGTAAAAAATTATTTATTATATAACGATTATATGCGCGTGTGTGCACAAGACAAAGTTGTATTCGCACACTGTAACCCTAACCTTTTCTTCACATGTTGCAGGACTCCATCTTCCCCTGGCTTCGAGCAACACAGAAGGCGCACCAGGTCTCCTGACAGACAGACAAGTCCCTCATGCTTCCCTCATGGGCAACACAAGCAACGCCTGCAGGGTCAAGAAGCCTGGTGAATAGGACCTGTACTGAAGGATCAGCACAGCCACACTGCTTCACTATGTCTTGTGACTACCCTTCAGGAGGCCTGTCCATGCGCTGGGTGCACAGGGGTGTCTCTCACACACCCCACCACTACCATACCTCTCCTTCCGGTGGAGATCCTCATGCTAGGGCTTCACCCATCTCTGGCAATACACACAAGAGTTGCTTTGTAAATAGGTGTTTCTTTGTCTTTTTTGTTTCTTTCTTTTTGTGTGTGTGTTTATTTTGTATGATTACTTCACCCATGTATTTGTACTCTGCTGACTAATGCTGATCCATGTGTTGTTGGTAAGGGGGTGGGGGGGTTAAGGGAAAATTAGACAAATGCTGTATATATTTCCCTGTTGAAAACATTGCATTACAAAAAAAAAAAATGTATTGTGTATTGACATGATTAAAATCTTGCATTAAGGCCTGTTTCTATTTCATAATTCCACCTGTAATAGCAGTATTGAGTCTAATTAGTCGTTACTGCTTGAATCACCTAAAGAAGAAACATTAACTGGAGTTTACTGGAAGTTTACTTTTCTGCAATACAATAAAGCCCCTTTCACACAGCGCGTTGAACCCGGGAAATTGCCCGAACGCCTTCTGTGTGAACGCAAACACGACCCGGGGTCGATGCCGGGTTGGGGACCTAGTAACATTGCCGGGATCAGTCCCGGAACGCGCGCTGTGTGAACAAAAGCCGTAACCAATGCCGTGTCGTAATGATGACGCTGAAGTGAAGTGAAAGCAGGCTAGTGAAACGGTATGTAATGCGCTAGTGTGGAAATTGTAGTAAATCGCAAGAGACAACTTCTCACATTGAGCACACGAATGCGTGTGTCGTTTATTATTGAAAACCAAAAACACTCAACTCCAAAATGGCGCTGACTAGCGTCTCACGTCATCACGCATACAGAACATTTTAAAGGGACCACGATCCCTGAACAACAGTGAGGAACAATGCCAATAACAAAGGTGAATTATGTATGTCAAAGTCACTACACTAGTTTATGATCGAATCAGAGAAAAAAAATGCACAAGCGTGGTTTCTCCAGAGAGAAATCGCAGCTCATAAGCAAACTATACACACTGCTGAGACATTACATGTCACATCGATGTCACGTGTCTTTACTGGATTTTTACGGGTTGTGTGTGAACGCGCTCTCTGATTCCGGAAAATCACTGGCAGTGTGAATGAAGCAAAATCAAACGAACCAGGGTCAAATCCCGGGTTGCTTTATCCGTGTATTTTTCCGGAATCTCTGTGTGAAAGGGGCTTAGGAGTGGTCCGAGTGGAGACAAAAGTGACAAAATCACGGTCAGGCTGTGCAAACAAAGTAGGCTATCTGTCTAGCATTGCCATTTCAGTGTATTGATTGATTCATTGTCCCTTCATAAGTTTGTAAGAGACATTTCAGGTTGGATGTATTTAATAAACTGAGCGAAGCCTATTCATCTGTTAATATGAAACGCGACTTGGCCATTGTAATTAAGGCTACAGCACATCTTGTACAACTTAAACCCATGGTAGCTAGGTAACGATAAACAAACTGAAAGACCGCAATTCCTGATTTCGCTTTCGTTCACTGAACAAAGACTATGGAAATTAAACATCACTTTTCATCAAAAAACGTGTTGTAAAAAACATAACTTATTAGATTTAAGACCTAGGTTCGCTAGCTAGTTCTGTGCCTGCCTGTGTGCGCTATGGTGCGCTGACCCTGGTCGACGAGAAACCACATGAGAGATGTGACGCAGGACGTAACCCCCCCCCCCCGGGCGAGATGCCCCAAAATTTATGAATCCCTTGGCTGACTCGCCTGAATTCGCCTTATTCAAAATGGCCACCAGGTGAATAAGGCGAATGGGATACAAACGGCAGGCAACGATCCACAGCAATGGCCAGAAGGGTGATCTGATGCACTGATGCTTGTAGCGGGACGATGAGGACACAGCGGATGGACAGACAGACATGGAAAGGGATCTTCACGTGGACGTCTACAACCACAGCCAGAGGAATGGCCACGGCCCCGACCAGGAAATCTGCCATCGCCAGAGACACGATCAAGCAGAAAGGGGTTTGGTTCAGGCCCAGATCGGTCAGGGTACATTCTGGCAAACCGTTTGCCAATCACTTCTAGCAATCGGCAAAGCAAGCTGTGCTACACGCCATTTACCAACAAGCGATGGGTAATTCGCAAAGCACAATGTTATTTTCTATTTTCCCAGCACGATACTATAGAACGGCATAAAGTAAGAGGTTTGAGAAGTAAGAGGCGGGGCACCAGTTAAAACATTTCAAAGTTAAAGTTCAGGCAAACAGGTAGGCTATTAATATTCAAGTTGTAGTCATATTGATTGTTTATAGCTGAATTATATGGGGCGCCATTTGTAAAGTGGCTCACGCTGAAAATAACAGCAACATTTTGTCACATTTAGCTTCAAACAATGTTTAAAAAACTGGTATGAATTTTTGACGGTCACTTTTTAGCACATTTATAACAATATTTGTCAACTTAGAGATATTTTAAATACATTTTAAATCTAAATATTAAATGTTAGCCTACACCTAAATGTTAAATCCAAATGCTAAATCTAAATGTTAAATCTAAATATTAAATCTAAATCTAAATGGTAAATCTAATTCTAAATGTTAATTCTTAATGTTAAATCTAAATCTAAATGTTAAATCTTAATGTTAAATCTAAATCTAATTATTAAATCTAAATCTAAATGTTAAATCTAAATCTAAATGTTAAATCTAAATGTTTTGGGTGAAACTAAATATTTAACTAATATGCAAATTCAAAATGCCGGTAACAGGAAGTGCCAAAATAAAAGCTCGAGGAGGTCAGTGTGTGTTTATAGTGTCAAATAACGAATAAAGAACATCTCATCCGGGTAAATGGACTCACATGGATTATCGTGATAATAACTACCTAAAATAATAAACACGTTTGGAGAAACTGTATTTAAAGAGTAGGCTACTTTGAACTTTTAGTGTCACTTTTATGAAAGGTGCGGGACTTATGACCTGTAGCCATAATTGCCAGCCACGAGGGGGCTCACTTTGACTGATCTGTCATGTTCGCTAATAAAACGTGTATAATAATAACAAACGTGTTTGTTATTTTAGGTAGGCTAGTTATTATCACGACAATCCATGTCCAAGAGTCCATTTTCCCGGATGAGATGGTTTTTATTCGTTATTTGACACTATAAACAACACGCATTGACCTCGTCGAGCTTTTATTTTGGCACTTCCTGTTACCGGTATTTTGAATTTGCATATTAGTTAAATATTTAGTTTCACCCGAAACATTTAGATTTAACATTTAGATTTAATATTTAGATTTAACATTTAGATTTAACATTTACATTAGATTTAACATTTACATTAGATTTAACATTTACATTAGATTTAACATTAACATTATTAGATTTCACATTTAGATATTTAGATTTCACATTTAGATTTCACATTTAGATTTAACATTTAGGTGTAACATTTAATATATAGATTTAACTATTTAAAATATCTCTTTGACAAAAAGTTGACAAATATTGTTGTAAATGTGCTAAAAAGTGACCGTCAAAAATTAATACCAGTTTTTTAAACATAGTTTGAAGCTAAATGTGACAAAATGTTGCTGTTATTTTCAGCGTGAGCCACTTTACAAACGGCACCCCATAGAATTAGTAGAATGCAATTACCGGTATACACAACCGATTTTATTGGTTTATAATCATAGACTGCAAAAAAATATATATATCGTATTCTCAAAGCAGAATATACTCTCAGAAAGCTCATAATTTATCTTAAAACTTCTACGTAGGAAGCTTCTACGGATCTGAGAGCAACTCTGAGTGAGGAAAAGACAAAAAAGTTATAAAAAATGTGATTTTTGTTATGTCTGGTAGGCTACATGGACCAGAAAAGCACGAACACAATGTGGATTAAACAAATCACAGTTATTAAAACTATTATTGACAGTCAAAAAGTTGTTTATAAATGTATGTAAAATAAAGTAATAAAGAACTTGCTAATGCGACTGTTGTAGGCTACTGTGCGCGGTACAGCCGGTGTTTCACAGCGCAGCAAACGCTCTTCCGACGCACCACTCAGGCGTGCGGTATGAAACCGGCCTTAGAATAAATGTAATGTAGCGCTCGGGTGCGGATATCTATAAATCAGAGACAATTATGTTGCGGGTGGTTGGCGGTGCATTATTAATTAGAAGCAGGCGATTCGGGTGACGTTTAAGATGATCCGTGCATATAGCCTCGTATTAAACGATCAAGCTGTAGATGATTTTTCCCACAGAAAATTAATAACACAAAACAATTTGAAACTTAAAAAAACATACATATGAAATCATAGCCTACAATAGAATGCGTTATGCAATGATTCAATAAATTATGTTGGTTGGAAGTCTTATTTCTCTGATGATTAGGCTACACTGAATTTATGAAAAATTCTATAGTTAATAAAATGTCTTGGTGTGGCTCACCCTGTACCATATGGCAGCCTTACAGGGGGCATGGCCACCAGTTTGAGAACCACTGCTAAAATCTATGTTAATGGACTTTTATATTAATATACAATTATATTACACAATGGAGGTGTGAACTTAAAGATATTAGAAATTCTATATTTTATTAAGATATTACATAAGAATGGGGTTGTCATGCTCATGCCAATATCTTAGGCCTACTATTGGATTCTTTATTGGATTCATATGCTATATTGTTCCAAATATAATTGTTCTACTTAATTCAGCTATAAATAATCAATATTTGACTAAAACTTGAATATAAATACCTGTTTGCCTGAACTTTAACTTTGAAATGTTTTAACTGGTGCCCCGCCTCTTACTTCTCAAACCTCTTACTTTATGCCGTTCTATAGTATCGTGCTGGGAAAACAGAAAATAACATTGTGCTTTGCGAATTACCCATCGCTTGTTGGTAAATGGCGTGTAGCACAGCTTGCTTTGCCGATTGCTAGACGTGATTGGCAAACGGTTTACCAGAATATACCCTGACCCAGATCACCAGCACATTGCCCAGACAGCATCCCACAGCGATGAGCACTTCAAGAGAGATGTAAATGATCCCTCCACTTAATACCATTGTGGTTATGAACTGGAAACAGGACAGTGAGAGTGTTACAAAGAGCTGCTTATTTAAGTAAAGAGGAAATTTACTCTCGGCAAAAAACTTTCACACCTACAGATCTCTTCAGGAAAAAAAGACTAATTTTATGGTTTTAGATGTTCAACCTATTTTCTTTTTCCGTTAACAAGATTGCATAAAGTCAGTTTAGTCTCGTCTTAATCAAGAAAAAACGGTTGTTGATTTTTTCATCATTGATTTTCATCATTTCAAGAAATTAAAACTAGTTTTATACACTGTTACAGAAAGATTTGTACCTTCATAACGAAGCTTTACAATCACTGTACACACGTCAATCTAACAACTTCAGATTCTCTATAACTAACAGTTGGTGGCGCTATAGGGTCAGACTGGTGATATTTCACCCCCAAAAAATTAAACTTCATTTACTAACCTCATGTGGCTCCAAACCTTTGACTTTCTTCTTCTGTGAAACACAACAGATTTTTTAATACGAGTCTCAGTGGGGTTTTTTGTAAAATGAAAGTTAATGTTATTTTGAACCCATTTTCATTAAATGGGTAACTATCAAAATATCTTCTTTATGCTATACTATCACTTCAGGTTACTATAAACTTTTGGGGACTCTATAATGACAATTAATTAGACACAGTTGTAATCCATGCATACATGTATCCCATGCATGAGCCGAAGTTGAGTAGCAAATATGGCCAAGACAAAAAAGCTCTTACAAAAGCCCAGAGAAGAAGGCTATGGCCACAAGAACATCTACAGGCCACTAAAATGTAACTAGTTGACGCTTTTTTTAGACCTTACTAGTTAACTAGTAAAAACATTTTAAACCTTACTAGTTAAATAGTGAAACCCAAAATGCCCACTAGTTAACTAGTTGAACTGTTTTTTACTTTACTAGTTAACTTGTGACGCTCAAAATGCTAATAAGGGGGTGGTAGCTAGCATATTTTAAACCTTCCTATTGGCTGTCCAGCAAGAAGTCCCCCTCCTGCCAAAATTTAACCCTTTAAAGCCTGATTAACTTTTAATTTTGCTGTATTTTAACCTCAACGTCTTTTCAAGGTAAAAAACAACACATTAGATTTCAAAAACAAGTCACAAAGTACTTTAACAAGTGTAAAAAAAACACACACAATAAAACACAAAAACCTTGCATGATAAAAGCAAGAAAACACGTAAGAGACACGTTTAAGATAAATATAAAATAGAATAAAATAACATGGGATAAAATAAAGTCAGACAAAATCGGGAAAGGCTCTCCTATAAAAGTATTTTTTCAGAAGGGACTTAAAAGAGTTCACTGACTCAGCCAACCTGATGTCCTCGGGCAGGCTATCCCAGAGCCTTAGGGCCCCGACTGCAAACGCTGTGTCCTCTTTAGTTTTTAGTCGAGACTCTGGAACAGACAGCACACCTCTGCCCGAGGATCTCAAGGTATTCCCTGATTTAGGGTTTTATTTAGTTATAATAAACAAAAAAGCAAATAGATTTTTTTATATATAATTAATCGATGAACCGAAAAAATAATCGTCCGATTAATCGATTACCAAAATAATCGTTAGTTGCAGCCCTAGTTTACAATGTTTTTACTAGTTAACTAGTAAGGTCTAAAAAAGCGTTAAGTAGTAGACATTTTAGCTCGTACTAGTTAACTAGTATGACAATTTTTGCCTTACTAGTAACTAGTAAGTTCCAACACGTGTCAACTAGTTATCTAGTGGACATTTTGGGCTTTACTAGTTATCTAGTGGGAGCCAAAATGCTCACTAGTTAACTAGTGCAGAAAATTGCCACCCACTAGTTAACTAGTAAGCCGAATTTATGTTTGACTAGTTAACATGTTAAAGGTTTTGCTACTCACTAGTTAACTAGTACGCCTTTGTGCTTTACTAGTTCGGTCCAGATGGCCACTAGTTCGTCAAAAAGCCAACTAGTTGAGACTTTTGGTCTACTAGTTCGCCATTTTGTCGAACTAGTTTGAACAAAAGTCTTACAGTAAGATGAAATAAATGCGTACTAGTATATCGAATAAATGCTCAAAGGGCTTTCCATATGGATCAACAAACTGGATATCTCACAATCAATGACATCAGAACTACAGACTTTGGCATTTATAAACTAGTTGTCTCGGGGATTGGACAAAATACGATCTCCAAAACATTTATTGTCCTAATTGAGTATCTCAAATCTGTCAGTGTAATAATTAAACATCCGGTGTCAACAAGTTAGATGCTCTGAGATGAACCATTTATAAGTTTTACTGGGTTTTTCCTATAATGCATTCAAAATAAATATTATTTAATAATCAAGTGAAGGAGACAGTAATGCAGTAATTCAGTGTTTATGTATACATAATCATATCAGTATCTTATGGCATGTGAAAATGTCAGATTTGGTTTACAAGAAAAGAAAAATCACATTACTGTACAGAAACAAACGAAATCCAGAATCAACCAAACAAAAGCTAAATGTTTCAAACAAGAATCTTTCTTTGTTTTCTTACAGATTCCTCTGAAAATGGAGAGACTGCATCAAAAGGATCAAAGTCACCGCTAATGAATGGAGATGTCTCTGAAACCACTTGTTAGCAACTTTTACATTATCCTTTTTTTAAATAAAAATGTTCTGCATTGATGAGCCTTTACAACTGGAAACGTGTTTAAAATGAACGGTGTTTACCTGTGAAAAATAACATGACAGTGTTATGATGTCAATGTTAAGTCTGTTACATGTTATAGTGTCAGTTTGAACTTTTTCAGTGTTTATGAATGACATTGTGTATATTTGAACGTGTTCTGCCCTCTAGTGGGCAATCTTAGTTAAAAGCTGTGCTGTTTCAAACAGTTGTATAATGTGAATGAGAGACTGCAGACAGTTTGTTTGAGTTTTGACCTGTTGGGGGCACTAGCACTTTCTAACACCTATTCATCACTGTATCGGTATGAGTTTATGGAAAGTTATTCATTCAAGTTCCCATTGGGGAATTCTAATGAACTTACTTCCCCTTATTTCTTCTACAAAAATCGGATTTAGGCTACTGCTTTTACAGATTTACCCAGCATTGAAGTTAAGAAGAGTCACCAATGATGTCTTGGCTAAAAAGACTTATAAAATATAAACTATGTTAATAATCCTCGATGTCAGGAAGTGAATTGGGTCATTTAGAAACGGTTGGGCGTCTAATATATATCTATAATGGAAAACTTTGTTCACTCACCTTTTACTCGGATGCACAGAAATATGAAGATTTTTGTTTTATTTTTCGTCCCGTTACTCGTGGATGATGGTGAGTAGATTTAAGTTCTATTTTCACTTTACAAACTTCAATGAAATATAAAATAAAGAAATTATGATAACGATGATGATTGGCTACAAATTGCCGAATTCATGTTCATTTAGATCTGTTTTTGAGCTTAAAGTAAAGGAAAATGTCCTGGTGGTGTAGTCTGGAGAAAGACAAACGCCCAGATGAATGTGTTTGTATTACAGGTGCTGGGGGAGAGCATTACTATGGGGTTAGATTTCGGTCACAATTCTGCGCGCGTAAGATCACATTTTGAGCGTGCAAAAGGGCATTTCGCACGCGCGTGAACTGAGTTTTGCGGAGAAATGTTTGTCTCGCAGATAAGAAAATATTTCGAGCGAACGAAAATCAATTTTGCATTTAAAATAAATATTTGGATGTGTGCAGACGTTCTCGTTCGCATGTGCAAAGTTTCACTTTCTCTCTCCTCTCTTACCAGTCCTGAGCGCGCTCTAAGCGCAGACGGCTCAACACAACCCGGGGTTACTATAAGGCATAATAGGCTATGTGCACGCATAAGTTCCGCATTTGACGCAAGGCTGCTCTGCAGTTTCCGGTTGTGGAGATTTAAAGCGGAGGAAAACCGAGGAAAACGGGATTAGGGCAGAGTCTTCAAAATTTACTGTCCTCCCGTCTTTGAAAGGAAACTTTAATACGTTTAGATGTCATTTTATATATAGTTATGTTTATTTAATATAATAAACAAAGAAGCATAAACATAATGAGGGGTGGCTGTTTTGTCTGTTTTTGTGACTAACGTTTCTTTAGTAGGCTATAGCCATATAGAGTATAAAAACCGATATAAATTCTCGGTTTAGCATAGGACTGATCGGCGGAAGTATCAGCATCCTAAGACCTTCACCGGAAATACGTCATGCACCGCCGTGCATAGAGCCTATTCCAGTCAATCAGGTTTTGTAATATCCTTCTTTGTTAAATGGGCTCTATGCACGGCGGTATTTCCGGTGAAGGTCTAAGGATGCTGGATTACTTCCGCCGATCGTAGAGTTCAATGCTATACCGAGAATTTATATTGGTTTTTATACTCTATTGCTATACTTAAGAAACGTTAGTCACAAAAACAGACAAAACAGACACCCCTCATTTTGTTTATGCTTCTGTGTTTATTATATTAAGTAAACATAACTATATATAAAATTACGTCTAAACGTATTAAAGTTTAGTTTCAAAGACGAGAGGACAGTACATTTTGAAGACTCTGCCATAATCCCGTTTTCCTCGGTTTTCCTCCGCTTTAAATCTCCACAACCGGAAACGCAAGAGCATCCTTGCGTCAAACGCGGAAGTTATGCGTGCATATAGCCCATTCCAGTCAATCAGGCTGCTAAATTCTGATTGGCTGGCTTGACAACCAATCACAAGACTCCCTGCATCACCGTAAGCAGAAGAGAAAAATCTTTTACAGTCTATGGGAAAAATACATGGTGGAAGACATGTTTTTTAATGGCTTGAACACTTTAACTTTAAGTTCAAATGTCTGCTACTCGACGACCACACATAACTAGCTTATTTTTAATCAAAATCAAATCGTAATATTAGGCTACTGTATATAATGGCATGTCCCAGTGTTTCCTACATCTTGTCCTATTCTTGAGAAAAGGTGTTTTCCCATTGCATAAGCTACTTACGCAATACGAGAGACCTTTCGAAAGGGAACTGGTTTTTATTCACCATTTTGTTTTTCCTGTTCTCTAATTATACTTATTATTTAAAATGTTTTCAACAGAATACTACTGTAAGAACAACTGAGTAGCTGTGATTATTTAAACTCTTGTCAAAAGTAAATTGTTTTGACTACATTTTGTTGATGAGTGTTTTATTTACCTTTGAGTTAAAATCTAACTAGTTCTACTACTATCCCAAAATGTTTTTAACTAGATTTTAGTTGAACTCAACCATACTAAAATTGCATACAATGCTCATATATGGGCCACATGAAATTGTATTATTTAGCTCATGCTTACTGGAGTTATGGCACTGCTTTTGGTTCAGTTCTGGCAAAGAAGATGTGGGCCATATCTGGGCCACAGCTCAGCTGTTTATCTGGGCCAAATCTGGGCCAAAGTAAATTTGCTGATGGTGTGGACTTAGACCTGTAAAGACGCGAATTAGAAGAACATATTATTGCACTTAAAGGGATAGTTCACTCAAAAAATTAAAATATAATCATCATTTACTCACTCTTATGTCGCTCCAACTCAAAAAGAGGATGTTGGACACAAAATCCACACCAAGCTTTTCCATAAATGAAGAGTGAATAGAATGTAAAACAGATATTCAGTTTATATCTGCATTTAAGAAACGGTCTCGTTTTGTTATTCAGGTGTGTTTGGTGATGATACAGTGAAGACATTATCAGTGATGGAGGGAGATACTGTAACTCTACAAACTGATGTTACTGAAATACAGAAAGCTGAGCTGATACTGTGGACGTTTGGACCTGACAACACTCGTATAGCTCAGATCAACAGACAGGTCAATAAGGTCTCATTATATGACGATGTTCTTGATGGGAGATTCAGAGACAGACTGAAGCTGGGTCATCAAACTGGATCTCTGACCATCACACACACCACAACTGAACATGCTGGAGATTATGGATTTTTACAGATCATTGGTGGAAAAGAGGTCCCGCCCAACAAATACAATATTATTGTTTACGGTGAGTCATAGTTGCGGAACATTTAATTTCACTGCATTGCAGTATTGAACTATTTTGTATTTGCTAATTTTATATTTATGCATTTAAGGAACACGCCGACTTTTTGGGACTTTAGCTTATTCACCGTATCCCCCAGAGTTAGATCTAGTCTATACATACCCTTTTCATCTCCGTGCGTGCCGTAACTCTGTCTGACGCACCCACCGCTAGCCTAGCTTAGCACAAAGACTGGAAGTAAATGGCTTCAGCTTATAAGTGACAAAATAACGCCAACATTTTCCTATTTACATGTTGTGATTTGTATAGTCACAGTGTGTACAAATAACAAGGTCATATGAGACACAGCCATCTTTTAACCGTATACACACTGGGAACTATATTCTCAGAAGGCGAAGCACTGCTACTTGGGGCGGAGTGATTTTATGGAAGCAAAAAGTCGGAGTGTTCCTTTAAGAGTGTTGTTTGATACCTATATTTATTTTTTATAATATTCTCTCATGTTTTCCAGCTCGTCTGCCTGTTCCTGTCATCATCAGAGACTGTTCTTCATCATCATCATCATGTTCATTGCTGTGTTCAGTGGTGAATGTGAGTCATGTGACTCTCTCCTGGTACGCAGGAATGAGTGTATTGTCCAGCATCAGTGTGTCTGATCTCAGCATCAGTCTCTCTCTACCTCTGGAGGTGGAATATCAGGATAAAAACCCCTACAGCTGTGTGCTGAACAATCCCATCAGCAACCAGACCACACATCTGGACATCAACACACTCTGCCACACGTGTGCAGGTACGACAACGGTCCATTTATTCACAGAGATGTTTTCAGATTCTGTTACAATATTGAAACTCTGTCTCTCCTTCCATGATAGCAGCAGGTTTGTCTGCAGGTGAAACAGCGCTGGTGTGTGTTTGTGCTCTGACGGCTGCAGTTGTGTGTGGTATTTACTGTTACCATCAACACAAGACATCTAAACAAGAAGATCTAGAGGGTATGTGTTACCAACAGCTAATTTCACCAAATAAACATTTGAGTTTTATTAAAAGGTTTAATTTACTTCTACTTCATTCTTTAAATTAAGTCATTGTTTTTATACAGGACAACCTGGAGCTGAACTTACTGCTACTCTAACTAATGGTAAGATACAGTTTAAATAGTGTTGCACTGAAAAATGGCCAGCCAAAAAGTTTTAAATGAAAAAAACAAATTTTTGGTTTCGGCCAGACTGGTTTCAGAGAGCCTAAAAAGATTGACCGAAACAGTGACATTAAATGAGCCATGACTGGCCTTAAAAAAAAAGATAATGTTTGTAAGGTTTTTTGCACACAAATAAACAAATATATAAGCAGAAAAATTATTTTCAACCCTCATTCTGACTCAGTTTTGGGTCCAATTCTCACTATTAACTAGTAAATGGACACAGTTATGATTGGCTAAAGTCATTGCATAGGAAATATTATTAGAGACTGAACGGCAGAATATCAAAATGAGCCATTTTAGGAGCTTGATTAAATAAATGCTTTGTTTATAAGATCTATAACTGGAGCATCATTAGGATCATTTAGTGGCGATGACTCATATTAGAAAGTCTCATGGTTTGCTGGACAAGATCTCAGTACACACAAGTTTAATCCCTGTCTGAGAAACTCTTTCTGTTGGTTCTCCAGGTCCAGTTGTTGAGAGAGATGAAATCAAGTCATTAGTAGTGATGGTAGGAGATCATGTGACGCTACACACTGATATCTCTGAAATACAGTATCAGCGGATACGCTGGAAGTTTGCGGACTCCAAAGGACACAATCACGCTGAATTTACTGTCATCGCTGAATGGGATAAAACAAATGATGAGGAATACTTATATAATGAAGAAAGATTCAAAGACCGTTTGAAACTGGATCACAAGAGCGGATCTCTCAGCATCACTAACATCACACCTCAACTCTATGGACATTATAAACTCCACATCACCAGCGAGGGACAGAAGATCTCAAAGACGTTCAATGTTGTTGCTCATGTGAGTTGGCTGAGTCTTTTAAAGTGATAGTTGTCTCACTGAAGTCTGTAAACTGTTATATATGGCAAGTGAATGTGAAGAAGAAACTTACGGAGCCTCTATGGTGGTGGGAAAAATGTGGGATGGGAGAAATAAATATTTTTCAAATCTTTTGCGTTCCCTCGCAAAACCTGTTGTGAGCTCGGACAGACACTTTAATGTCCCGCTGGCAGTGTTTCAGAGCTCCATGCGTTAACAATGGGGCGTTTCATAGAGTTTGAACTTGGACTCAAATATAAAGAAATGCAGTCAGTGCTTCACTCAAGGAGTTCAGTAAAGTTGGCAATAAATTCACAGATCAATAACTCGTGAGCTAAACGTTGTTAAAACACAAATGACAATGACACAGGTCTATCACAGCTAACATCACAGTTACAACCATAGCTTTTGCATGATAATTACTTACTTAATTTGATGACATTACTCTGTATAACAGTGTGAAGTTATTGAATATTTTTTTTGCACTTTTGATCCGGGACTTTACTGAACTCCTTGAGTTAAGCACTGACTGCATTTCGAGTCCAAGTTCAAACTCTGTGAAACGCTCCATTGTTAACACATGGAGCTCTGAAACACTGCCAGCGGGACATTAAAAGGGGCGAATCACAACAGTTTTTGCGAGGGAACGCAAAAGATTTAAAAAAAATAAAAAAATTCTCCCATCCCAATTTTTTTCCACCACCATGTCCCTTTAGGGGCTCCGTAGAAACCATCTTTTTGAAATCAAGAGACACATGATGATGATGACTAGATAAATGGGAATATCAATCACTTCCCCTTTTTTTACCTTCGATGCTTCTTTGTTTTCTAACAGGTTCCTCCGATAAAAAGAGAGCACCAAACCCAGAGGAGACAAACCAGTCCGTAACAATGCAGGAGGACCATAAACACTGGAATATCATCCACATTTGAATTCCAAGAAACATTTCTATTTTTACAACCATCTAAAATCCTGTGACAAAATAAGTAAAGTTGAGCATGCAACACAAGCCGACTTAAGACAGTGTATGTTTTGTCACACTCAATCGTCAGGAGACAGTTGATAACCACAACAGTATTTATAAACCGCTGAACTATTATCACACTATGAAAAGCAAGAGGAAGTGCCTCCTTGAGTCACTGCCATATTTGTTCTATGTGTGTATCAAAAAAAGGGATTCTGATTATTCATTTATTTTTTTACATTTTATGTAGTGCAAATGTATTGCCATGCTACTTAAGATATATATATATATATATATATATATATATATATAATATATAAATATAAAAAAATATTTATTTTTACAAATGAACTTTTTTCTTTCTTTAAATATTTCATTAAATATATTTTTTAAAGAAATATGTGATGGTTGTTTGTATGATAATACAGAGCCCCTAAAGGGAAATGGTGAAAAAATATGAGATGGAAGGAAAAATAATGTGTCAATGCTTTTGCGTTCTCTCGCAAATTTTGACAAGTTATTTAATGCAAATATTCTCAGTTATAAGTTTGAGAATAAGCACACATAATGTTTCGAGTTTAATATCGAAATGTTTCGACTTTAATATCGAAATGTTTCGACTTTAATATCAAAATGTTTCGACTTTAATATCGAAATGTTTCCACTTTATTATCGAAATATTTCGACTTTATTCTTGTAATTTTAGATATATTTTTTTTTTTTACGGATTCTTTTTTTTTTTTTTTATGTTGCCGTTCAGGGCTTCCGTTTTTGCCGCTCCAGAGAAACGAGATCTAGATCTAGAAGTTAGATCTAGTTATTACTTTTTACAGTATACATTATATATGTCTTTATGTGTGCTTATGTTACATGAGTAAATATGCAGTACCATATCTGATCACATATACAACAATATATTGTGTAGTGTATTATTAAATATAAAAGCACATACATTATGATATATTAGTAATTATTGTCCAGCTAAAGTTAGTTTTGATTAGTTAACTTAGGGGCTGCTAACACGACACCGTTTTAACAGAAAACTCTTAAGTTCTCTCTATGCAAACTTCAAACATTGACAAACAGTCATTTTTACAGGGCAACTTGGAGCTGAACTACTACTGTAAATGGTAAGATACAGTTCAAATAGTGATGCACATAAACAGTGACATTAAATGAGTATAACTGGCCTTTTTTTGTACACAAATAAACAAATATATATATGTGTGGGAAAAATGATTTTCAATGATCAGTAACACTTTAGTTTTGGGTCCAATTCTCACTATTAACTAGTTGCTTATTAGCATGCATATTACTAGCATATTAACTGTTTATTAGTAGCCTATATGTCATGAAACTGCACATGGAACAGAGGTGATCCAAACTATGAGGAGAATCCAGAGACAGGTACAGGGAAACAGGCAGGGGTCAAGACCAGGTAAGCAGTCCAAACAAACATCAAATCAATGCAGGGATAAGGCAAACGGGAAACCAGGAACAGGCAGATGAATCGAAACACTGGAATACTAGGAAACTGGAACAAGGCTAGGTAATGCAGTCAGACACATTGAGCCCTGAACAAAGGGAAAACTCAGGCTTAAATCAGGGACGCTCAATCTAAAACAGGTGCAACAAATAAACCATATTCAGTCCAGGGTAAAACATAGGAAACAATAAACTAGGAAGGAGTGCCCTCCAGAGGCTCAAGCGGGCACTCCAGCCGCAGATCGTCACACTATACTTATAAAGCACATATTATTGCCTTATTCTGCATGACCATATTCTACATCCCGTAATCCTAACCAATACCAGAATTTAACAACTACCTTACTAACTGTTGGACCCTAACATTTATTTAAGACCCCAAAATCTCATTCATCAAATTCATTTGTTTGTTTCTTGTTTAAGAAGAAATAACATTTCATTTTGTTACATCATCAGCCATGTTTCTAGAAATCACATCTATAAAGTATGGAGGCTATTTTTAAGGCATAATTCTGATTCGATGTAGGCCTAAATGATTTGCGTCATTCTAGGATTTCCCTCTTCTGCGTGGATCCCTGTTCATTTTCTCTTTATACCTCCGTGTCCTTTCTCTCCCACTCATTTCTTCTCTCAAAAACAAAGTATCATAGTACCACCTTTTGAGTCACTTAATGACCTTGCTATTCGTAGATAGTAATCTTTCATTAGCAGTTAGCCAAGCACATTTGCATAATTTTAATTCCGTGATTATGTAGTTTCACATACATTTTTTACTATGCACTCGCTCGCAAAAAAAAACACATATTTGATAATGCGCTGAACTGCAAATCGAATTGAATTGTCCTTTGAAAGTTACATTTCATATTGAAATAAAAAAATAAAAAAAGATTCAGTCTGCCATTTTTGGCAAATAAAGAAAATGTGTGTTTGAAAACAGTTAAGGTTTTTATTTTGTGTGCCCCGTATGAAACATTAATATCCTTTGTCAGACACAGTCATGCCTGTTTAAGCGATGAACTGCACTAATCGTGGTTGTTTTCAGAGATGTGTTGAGACGTTAGCTTGCGCAAGTGTGTGGCCTGTGCTACAAAACTTTCAAGCCAGCATAGATAGACTGGGAACAGCTCATATATGTCACTATTTCCCTCAAGTGGTCATTAGGTTGAACTGCATATTAAAATAGATCACAGGACATTTCCATCCAATGTGACGAGGTTCATCCCTGCTTATAAACTTTCATGAATATAGTAAATATAGGCTGTGGAAAAGCGGGACCTCCCAGCAAGCAATTTTGCGTCTAATAGACGTCTAATAGCCGTCAAAACACAGCCCAGACGTCTAGGCTAAAACGAGGCTAATTTGGGGCTGTCAGTGAAAATCTAATAGACGTCTAAACATAGCCCAAGAATAGACAGCTATTGAATGACTACATATATACGTCTAATAGACGTCTAACCATATCCCAAGAATAGACTAGTCATCAATTAGACAGCTATTAAACGACTACATATATACGTCTAATAGACAGTCAATATGGGTCTAGGCTAAAACAAGGCTAATTTTGGGCTATCAGTGAAAATCTAATAGACGTATAACCATAGCCCAAGAATAGACTAGTCATCAATTACATTACATATACATGTAGACAACAAAATGAGGCATAAGGATTCTTTTCACTCAAATACAACAGGTTCTCATAAATGAAAATCCATCCAAACTAATTGAATATAAAGGATTTATTTAGAACAATTATATTGACAACTTAGACAACATTTAAACATAAAAATGAACAAATAAAAAAATAGGAAAATATGTTAAAAAAAAAAAACTTAAGATACTAAAATTTTTAAGAATTAATTGTTAGCTTTATATCCATAACCACCACCCCCTGCTCTCCCTGGTGCTTGTTTAAAATGACCAGAAATTGCATTTTTTATTTCCCATTCAGTCACCGAAGGAAAGTTGGTCATCACTGCGTCTGCCAAATGAGAAAAAGCAAAAAAAGTATTGCTCAAGAAAAGCATTGTTGACAATCATTTTAATTACAGTCATTCACTTTTGCTAGGATGCACACTAGAGCTGGCCAATATAGAATTAATGGAATATAGATTGAGACTATATAATTTATATCAATATTATTAATAAATTAATATCAATAATTAAATTAAGGCCAAAGTGAATTTCTAATCTTCTGATGCATTATGAACCATCCAGAGCTGACCTCTCAGGTCACCTGGGACAGTAGCCAGCTACTTTTATATCCCCAAAGTCAAAACAAAACATGGAGAAGCAGCATTCAGTTTTTATGCACCATCTATCTGAAACAAATTCACTGAAAACTGAATGTATGCTGCATATTTTAATTATTTTAAATCAAGTTTAAATACTTTACTGTTTGCCACTACCTTTTATTAATTGGAAAGGAAATTTTTTTTTTATCATTTCTTTTCATGTTGCTGTTAAGTTTTATGTAAAGTTTACTTCGAAAATTTGCATTAAATCAAAACCTATTATTTCTTACTCTAATCTAAAAACAAAAATATATTGGTATCTTTAATAATAATACAAATAAAATAGTAATAAGTTTCATAGTGTCATGCTTACCACCTTGAATTTAGATTCATTTTAGATTATGGGCACACAGTTGCAATAACTGCAGGTAACACGTGTTATTGCACTTGTTGCAGAAAAATAGTAGCCTACTCTGCAATGGTAATGTTAAAATGTCACGGTTTCTACACATTATAACAACTAACTTATTTAAACAATTAACATAACAAAAATAACACGCATACTTACAAGATCGAAGTATACATTTGAAGGTTTTCAGAGTGTCGCTCACCCGTCCCAGCAAGCAATTTTGCGTCTAAAAGACGTCTAATAGCCAGCAAAACACAGCCCAGACGTCTAGGCTAAATCAAGGCTAAATTTGGGCTGTCAGTGAAAATCTAATAGACGTCTAACCATAGCCCAAGAATAGACGTCTAACCATAGCCCAAGAATAGTCATCAATTAGACGGCTATTGAACGACTACATATATACGTCTAATAGACAGTGCATATGGGTTTAGGCTAAAACAAGGCTGAATTTGGGCTGTCAGTGAAAATCTAATAGACGTCTAACTATAGCCCAAGAATAGACTAGTCATCAATTAGAAGGCTATTAAACGACTACACATATAGGCTACATGAATAGACAACAAAATGATGGCTAAAGGATTCTTTTCACTCAAATATAACAGGTTCTCATAAATGACAATCCATTCAAACAAATTAAATATAAAGGTTTTATTTAGAAAAAGAACATTAACAACTTACAAAAATATCAAAACATAAAAATGACCAAATCAAATATTAAAAATACAATATAAAGTGATTAAAAAAATGGAACATCAACAACTTAAGATAATAAAATATAAAACTCCGTTGCTGTTGGGAAGTTGGTCATCACGGCATCTGCCAAATAAGAAAAAAAATAATTTGCACAAGAAAAGCATTTTTGACAGTTTAACCTCAAGTGTGCATGGACTAATACATTCATCTGTACTATTTTGTGTGTACAGTATGTGTTCTGTTTAGGGTTTAATGCACATCTGAGCTATTTGCATTATTGATATAGGCCTACTGCTGGATAATTTTTATAATTGCTTATTTTATATAGCCAATCATTTGTATTTTTATGCTGTATTATAAAATGAATTTGAAAGTTTCAAACTTTAACGAATTAAGGCATTTTGAATGAAACTTAATCTTATTGTGCTTGTACAATGACAAATATTATTCTACTCTAGCTTATGCTCTCTCTGTATGTAACAAGCCATTGTTCAGACAAATTCAACATTATAATTCAAATCAATGATGGACTTTGTCAAAGATGAGAGCTTTAGTGAGGAAATGCTATTTTTATATCATAATGATCTAAAGAAAAGAGTAAAATATAATTGTGGCTTTCATAACACTTTATAATAGGTTGCACATGTTTCATGTTTACACCTTTGGATTCAGTTAATTCGAGTTTAAGAGCACATGGAAACATGGGGTTACAGTAACTGTAACACGTGCATGTACCATCATGATACACTGTAAATGTCACGATTCCAACAACACATGATAACAAATAATTTATCTAAAAAATGAGCACGTCAAAACGAAAACACAGACACTTACAAGACAAAAGTAGGAATGTCTTTTACCTGTTCTCTTCGACCGACAGCTGAATGCAATGCTCTGGCTCGTTTGAAATGTTTCAAAATGGTTGAAATGTATCGCGCGATCGCGAGAACGGTGATCTGTACTAACTATCAAGAACCGCGTTGCCAGTAGTCATGTCTCAGTGGGGTGGTTGCCATCTAGCGGTTGAGAAATGTAATTGCATTTTTATTTAATTTAAAATGAAAGACAGACAAATTATATCGTAGATATTATCGTACAGCGTGGGCGAAAAACATGTAAACAATTTTAAGACTATTTTGGCTATAATAATCGCTGGTCTAAATCAGGGCTAGCCAAGCCGTTAAACGTAGACCACTGATTGCCTCGATTTCGCCGGGGTGGGCTAAAAGCAGACTGCACATAGCCCGTCCAATTCAGAGCTAAATCGTGACTACAGATCGACCATGTCATGAAATGACACTGGCACCTTGTAGATGCGAACATGATGGGATATCAACCATCTCATGCGTTGCCTGCCCAACAATTAATTAAAACTACAATTAATCATGTTTCGACTATAAGTGGGCTATAAATAGCCGGGCTGATCACGAGCTAGATCGTGGCTACGCACAGCATACACATAGAAAGCGTCACAGAAATGAAACCAAACACCTTGTAATAACAGTTGACTTTGCTTACATGATGGAATATCATAGATTTTGCAAAAAAAATGCATGTAACCAGATTCATGTTATTTTGGCTAGAAGTGGGTTACACATAGCCAGACTATATCGGGTCTATATTTAACCTAGACGGTGAAATGACGGCTATTGCTTGCTGGGGTTGCTCTCCGACAGCTGCCTCGTGTAAAATAAAATTGAAAATGGCAGAAATGTTTATCGCGAGATCTGGTTAAAGTGATCTAGTCGCGCAATGCCGCCAGTAGTCATGTCTCAGTAGTGTTTCGGTTATGCCATCTAGCGGTTGAGAAATGCAATTGCATTTGATTTAATTTGAAATGATAGACTGTCATATCGTAGATTGTGTATGAATGTTATGTTTATGTGTGACAGGCAGCAAACATTAAGCTGTGTGAGCAAAAACATTTTTAAGACTAATATTCTTATAGGTAGCCTACTATTTCGCTGGTATGAATCATGGCTATAGCCAAGCCGTACGTAGACCAGATTGCTTTGATTTCGCCAGGTGGGCTAAAGTAGACCGCATATAGCCCGTCCAATTCAGAGCTGAATCGTGACTACAGATCGACCATGTCGTGAAATGACACATTGAACCTTGCAGATATCATTACAAATGCGAACATGATGGAATATCAACCATTTAATGCACTGCCTGGCAAAAAACTACAATTACTCAGTTTTGACTAAAAGTGGGCTACAATAGCCGGGTCTGAATACGAGCTAAATCGTGGCTACGCACAGCCTACATATATAACATGTAAAATAAAGCAAACCAAACACTTTGTAATCACAGTTGAGTTGACTTTGCTTACATGATGGAATATCATAGATCTCACAAGTTATTTAAAAAAAAAAAAAAAAAAAATTATCCAGATTAAATGTTATTTGGGCTAAAAGTGGGTTACACATAGCCGGACTATATCGGGTCTATATTTAACCGAGACGTTGAAATGACGGCTATTGCTTGCTGGGCTTCCACGAGGACTCACTAGCCTTTCCTGTTGTTATCCTTCAGTCGCTTAACAATGGTGTGCATAAAGAGACACTGCGTTGTGTGTTTTGCGTTTTACTCACACCACAGAACAACTTGAAACATTTTCATTAAAACAGGTAATTCAAGTTCACGGGGTTACACCACATTCTCCATTAAATATCTTATCCGAGGAACTTCCTGATACTTCACTCTGCCTACTTTCCCTCGAAACGAAGATGATTTAATAGACTATAGCCTATTTACCAAGGCAGTATTTAAAAAAATATAGACTCTCTATTGTTGTGAAGTCGGTTAGATATAAAAATATTAGTATTTTAAATTAATAGTTACAGATAAAATGATGTTAATCGTCGCTGTCTGTCTGACACGGAGCGCTGAAGGATAAACACTCCGAGAACGCAACTGAACGATGATCAACTACATCTTTGTTTTAAACCACATTTCACTCTGATCTTCATCAGTATGATGATTTGTGTTTTAATAATCTGTTTTTTATTCTTGAAAGGTGAGTAGACTAGAGAATTTCGCTTTCATTTTGTTATCTCGGATCGGGTTCAGTGAATAGACTGCAATTAAACGAAATAGGCCTATTGTAAAATGCTTTGATTATTGAAAGATACATACTTTACCCAATTTAACTACAATATAAATCTATAGTTTAACTGCTCAAGAGTCTCAACATTTACATTTATAATCTCAACATTATAATTAAAACATTTATAATCTCAAGAGTCTCAATTCTTATCACCCGACGTCGATCTGGGATTTAATACGATTTGGATAAAACATATGAATAATATAAACATATGTGTTTATTTCAGAGGTCAGCGTTAGTTTTTTTTTTTTTTTTTTTTTAGATGTCGGTGTTACAGGAGATCATCAGCTGTGCTTGACGTAGCCTATTAGCCTACGATTTTTTAAAAAATATACATGAGGCTACTTATTGATATGACTTTCATTTATGATTAAAAACCCCACTAAAACTTCACATTAGTGGCTTTCTATAATGAACCCACGCAGAGAAGACATAGCTTAGCCTATACCTTCAATATTAAAATAGGCAGTTTTAGCAGTTTCCACGATTTGGCTCTATTTATTAATTTTATAATTGAATCCCCGCCAATACAGGTAGAATTTGATTGGCCAACATGATAAGGCTGGTTCCACACAGTCTCATGAAGTTATTTAGACAGAAATTACCTTAATCTCCATTTGAGATTCTGTTTGTTTGTTCTTCAGGTGTGTTTGGTGATGATACAGTGAAGACATTATCAGTGATGGAGGGAGATACTGTTACTCTACAAACTGATGTTACTGAAATACAGAAAGCTGATCTGATACTGTGGACGTTTGGACCTGACAACACTCGTATAGCTCAGATCAACAGACAGGTCAATAAGGTCTCATTATATGACGATGTTCTTGATGGGAGATTCAGAGGCAGACTGCATCTGGATGATCAGACTGGAGATATCACCATCATGAACATCAGAACTGAACACTTTGGACTTTATGAACTTTTACATATCTTTGGCGATAAAGATTCCGAACCCAAAAAATTCAGTATCATTGTGTCTGGTGAGTAGTTAAAACATAGTTCCCCTTCAAACTTGCATAGCTATACGGAAAACTCATTTTCTCAGAAATACTGAAGCCTTTTATAAAATAACGCAGTGCTACTGCACAGCCATAACAATGCTGAGGCTTACTCGCACGCTATTGGCTGGTCAGTGGGAACTGCACGAACCCATGGCAAAGCGGCGTAACTGCGCGAACCAATCAATGCGAAGCCCGCCGAGCTGAGCGGTGGTCTCGTCTCGTTTGGTGGATCGGAGGAAGATCCACATGAGGTCATGCACGATGACTCAGTGTCATTGGTGGCCTCAGACACGGAGGAATGGTCGGGCTCCATAGATGACCCCGCACCCTTACCGTCTCAGCAGCGCAGCGACTCCAGAGCCGGTATCGACGCCGAACTCATCCGCGTTCTTACTAGAGCTGTCAGCGAGCTCGGTCTCGACTGGGCCTCGCCTGAGGAACCTACTCGCAGCCGCTTGGATGAGTGGTTTCTGCCAGGGCGCCAGCAGGCCCCTCACCAGAGAGCCACCCGGTTCTTCCCGGAAGTCCACAAAGAACTAGCCAAATACTGGAGTAGGGGGCCTACTCTGCCCGCCTGCGACCGTCAACCTCTGCAGTGCTCTCGACCATCGGCGGCGCTAAGGAAAAGGCCTATGAGAAACTCCCCCCCCTAGAGGAGGGTGTGGCTGCGCACCTCTGCCCACCCTCGGATATTGGCTGGAAAGCTAAGGTTTCCCATCCCTCTAAGCCCTGCAGGATTACCTCAAGCTTAGCGGGTAGGGGCTACATGTCCGCTGGCCAGGTAGGCTCCGCCCTCTAATCAATGGCAGTCCTCCATCTTCAAGCTCCAAGCTAAGCTCCTCCGCTCTATGGACGAGACTGGACCCGACCCAGATGCATTCCATGACCTCCGCAGCGCTATAGACACCGCCGTAGGTGTGTGAATGAGTAAATGAATGGGTGAATGTGAGGCAATATGTAAAGCACTTTGATGGCCATGGGTCTGTTGAAAGCGCTATATAAATGCAGTCCATTTACCATTTACCATTAAAAGTGACCCCAGAAGAATGGATCCTCAAATGGTTCAAACAATATGGAGTGTTTTCGGGAGGGCAGAGGTAGACCTCTTCGCCTCCGAAGACAGCTGTCATTGCCCAACATATATCTCAAAGATCATGAACGTGCTGGACCACGACTGGCCCAGCCTTCCCCTTAGCGCTTTTCCTCCAGTCTCGTTCTCCCTTAGGTAATAAAAAGGATCATGGAGGACAGACATTTAGTCCTACTAGTGGCCCCTCTCTGGCGGAGCCAACCTTGTTTCCCCGAGTTGATTCAGCTGCTCACAGCAGCCCCATGGCCGATATCCCTGAGGAAAGACCTCCTTTCTCAGGCGAACAGGACAATTTGGCACCCCCGTCCCAAACTGTGGGCCCTCCATGTATGGCCCCTCGACGGAAGTTTATGGACCTCCCGGCGACTGTCCTAACCACAATCAGCGAGGCAAGAGCTCCGTCTACGAGACACCTCTACGCTTTGAAGTGTTCTGTATTCTCTGACTGATGCTCAGCCAGGAACCAGGACCCAGTCTCGTTTGAAGTATCACTGATACTTTCTTTTCTCCAGGAGCTGCTGGATGCAGGCCGTACTCCGTACTTATGTGGCAGCCATCGCAGCCTTTCATGCGCCAGTGGCTGGTCAGTCGGTCGGGAGAAGCCACATGATTGTCCACTTCCTGAGAGGAGCTAGAAGGCTCAACCCTACACCACCTCCTACGGAGCACTCCTGGGATCTATCTATGGTCCTTCGGCCCTTAAGGGACTTCCATTCGAGCCTCTACTGACGGCCGCTCTCGCTCAAAACTACACTACTGCTAGCTTTAGTATCAGTTAAGCGAGTGGGGGACCTTCAAGCGCTCTCTGTCAGCGCTTCCTGTCTGGAGTTTGGCCCGGCTGACTCTAAAGTCATCCTCAAACCAAGACACGGCTATGTGCCCAAAGTGCGTTCGACCCCATTCAAAGCACAAGTAATCTCGCTCTCTGCTCTTCCTGTGTTGGAAGACGAGCAGCAGTTACACCTACTCTGCCCGGTTCTGGCTCTGAGAACGCATGTGGAGCACTCCGCCCAGTACAGACAGTGGGAGCAGCTCTTTGTTAACTTCTGCTTCCGGTCACCAAGCAGAGATTGTCCAGATGGTTGGTGGACGCTATAGCCCTGGCATACGCTACTATGGGCCTGTTTTCCCCATAGGCGTTAGAGCTCACTCCACGAGAGGCATGGCCTCCTCCTGGGCGTGGTCCAGTGGAGTTTTTATTGGCGATATATGTAGCGCAGCCGGCTGGTCCTCGCCGTCCACATTTGCCAGATTTTATAACCTGGAAGTCCCTGCACTGCAGGCACATGTCCTTTCTGTGTGATTGAGGCCCTTCGTAACTAATTAGACCCTTAGCCGTCTGTCTTAGCCTAACAGGTTGATTCACATGTAATTGATCACATTCTGTTTATTCTCTCATGTTTTCCAGCTCGTCTGCCTGTTCCCATCATCAGTAATTCACACTGTTCTTCATCATCATCATCATCATGTTCATTGGTGTGTTCATCAGTGGTGAATGTGAGTGATGTGACTCTCTCCTGGTACGCAGGAATGAGTGTATTGTCCAGCATCAGTGTGTCTGATCACAGCATCAGTCTCTCTCTACCTCTGGAGGTGGAATATCAGGATAAAAAGCCCTATAGCTGTGTGCTGAACAATCCCATCAGCAACCAGACCACACATCTGGACATCAACACACTCTGCCACACATGTTCTGGTATGTCAGGGCTGATTTGTTTCTGCTCCACATTATTGATACCTCTCAACTTTATTTTCAGTTCTCAGGTTTCCCATAAATACAACATCAAATATTTTTTTTGTAATCTGACCTATTTCAGATCTCAGTTATTGGATATACTCACAAGTTCTGTGTGTTAACTCTCTCTGATCTACGGTTTTACAGTGGTCGAGTCGACGATGGAAACAGGAGGTTTATCGTCCAGTTATATAGTTTTGATCTGTGTTTTTGTTGGAGTAATTGTCCTGGTCATGGCTGGTGTTGGAAAATTCATCATCGACAGGAAATATAGAAATACAGATAAAATGGGTAAGTATGACCTCCAGTTAGAAAGTAGAAAAAGTATGAGCTTATTGTGGATTTGTCACTTTAATTTAATAAATTGCTTATGGAAAAAAAGAACATGTTAAAATGATGAACGCACCCGCTCCGCCCCAGAACTTTGTAGTTCATCTTAAATTTCTTACAGTTTTTGTCTCATATTTGTGTCATATGATGCAGTTAAACAAAAGCACACAAGTGCTGCTTCTGTCCTGAATAGCACAAGTGCAAATGTGATATTGATTTTATACAGTTCAATGAAAAGATTCATATTGTATTATATTTTAGACACAATATTGTCTGTTTTTGTTCAATTTTGTCAACAAAAATATAAAGCCAGAGCAGAACTGTAGTGCGTCTCCGAGGAACACACAGCGGTGTTTCTTTTATTGATGAATCCGTGTTTGAGCGAATCAATCGGGTGAACCAATGATTCAATGGTCTATTCATAAAGAGAACCATTTACTTCATTCCTGATTGATTCAATGACTTACTCATTTAGACATTTACCACCACTAGTTTTAGTTTATTATTGAGAGGAAAATGTCATTGAAAAAAATTCATATTTCCACATTAATAAATACGATAACAATAATGTGCATGTTCATTATCACGATATATCGTATTACCGTATATACCGGCACGTCTACAAGAAACTGAGCTGAGTACAGGAAAGATACTGTTTTACTGTGTCTATTTTGTCATCAAAAACCATTACAAAGTGATTAAACAATCTCTATTCCTGTTCAGCTGACGGGGACGTTGCGGAGAAAGTTGAACTGAAGATAGTGTCAGTGACGTTGGGAGAGTCCGTCACTCTAAACACTGGCCTCACTAAAATACAAAGCTTCGATGTGTTACACTGGAGGTTTGGAAAATCAAGCTCAGATCAAACAACTCCTTTTAATGTCATCGCCAGACTGGATGAACTGAACAATAGCGGTCATCACGATCATGATGACCGATTTCACCTGGATCGCAAAACTGGATATCTCACTATCAATGACATCAAACCTACAGATATTGGCCTTTATAAAGTAAATATCACCAGGAATGGGAAAGATATGACCTCCAAGACATTTATTGTCCAAGGTGAGTAGCACAATCCTCTCAGTGTAATAGTTCTTAAAGTCACTATGAAATCAAAATTGAAGTTTTTTAGTATGAATATGTTAGCCATACTGTTATCTATAAGCGAGTGTGCTCTGAAACAATGACACAATTCGCATTTCCAAGAAGCGTTCAAAACGTCTCTCACTTCCACCAATATATGGATCTGTGATTTTGATGACACTCTGCACTTCATCTTCTCATCAGATTTTCCATCCAATCAAATGCTCTCTAGAATCTGAAGCTCCGCCCCCTTCATTATAATGCTGAAGCTGCGGCTGAAGTCGGTCACTTGTTCACACAATCACTATTTTCTAAATGATGAATGGCACATAGTGCACTATATAGGGGACAGGGAACGATTCAGACAGTGTAAATATAACTTTCCATTGGTGCGAAAGAAGTCTGGTTTCACGTTAGTGTCACGCATACAGCCGCAGCTCCAGACACACTGCAGCACACAGCAGATCATATGATTGAGTCGCCACAGATCAGAAAACGTATCGGACCCATTTTAATTCTGTATTTTAAAGCAATATGGAGGAGAAACGGTTAGACAGACTCGGCATTAGAAACAGCACTGACGAGTAGAGGAGATAACACCATATAAACACCAACATAAATTACACACTTTTCAAACTACACATCCTCAGCATGATTATATGATCATTGTTTTGCTTTAGTGACAGTTTAATTTTAAATCTAGAAGGGAACTGCCATAAGCTGTCAAATGCGGCTTTACCAAACTCAACAGCTCTGGACAAATTGTCATGATATAAACGACACGCTATTGGCTCTTTAAAAAAATGGGAGGAGCTGTTCGATATGTCCCGCCCTGTCTTCCTGTTTCAGTGGGAATTACTTCAACACACTGAATAATGCTGCGTGTTTCAAGGCACTTCAGTGGGAATTAAAGTGCATATAGGCACTATGTGAACAAGTTAGAACAAGTAATACATTTTTACTGGATTTATAGGCTAAATTTGGCATACAGTTCCCATATTGCTTTAAAAATATTATTTAACAATCTAGTGCTGGAGATGAAAATGATTGTTCTTTGTTCTAATCTCTTTTTGTTCTGTATTTCACCCTTCTTGTATATTTTAGGATATATATTTGGGGGTAACGGTCACAACCACATTAGATGTAGATGTAACCAACACTTTAATTTTCACTAAATTTTTCTATGCTATCTTACAGATTCTTTTGAAAAAGAAGATGTGTCAGACTCAGAGGAGACAAACTCACTGGTGAAGAATGGACAGATCTCTTAAAGGCACACTATGCAAGAATTGTACCTTGATATAACAGCTTCAAAGTAATTTCGGTGGTAAACAAACTCATAGTAGGGCGAATCATCCTGGTAATAAAGCTTGGCGGGGTCGCCGCTGGAAAAACCAGCAATGCAAGTTTGAGAGGAGCGCCCCTGACAAATCTCGCGAGAATCACGACATGCTTTACGGCAACGACGTCACACACATCAACAACGACGTCACACACATCAACAACCACATATGAAGCACGAAGACACTTGCGCGCATTTCAGACGCGATACTTGACGATGGAAAAAGCAAAGAAAACGCGGTCGGAAGAGACTTGGAAAAGGAAAAGAGAATCTGACCGCGTGAGGAACCGGAAAAGAGTCCCTGATTCGCCCTCGCTATGTGTCTGCGTGTTGTGTGAGTGAGCGCGGCTGATCAGCGCGGCTGATGAGCTGATCAGCGCCAGCTGTTTTGAATGAGGATGTCCGATATATTGTTTGTACCTCGTCCTGTCTTTGTCAGTTGGTTGTTGAGGCTACCAGGGTTCTACTCGCCGTGTTCTCCTGCATTCCACTCCTGTACCCATGCAGTGGTTTCCTGAGATTTTCCCGTAGGAATTTCTACCTGTTCCTGCATCTGTGTCTGCCCACTGCGTCCCTGCGTTGCCGAGCCTGAGTCTTCTTCTGTCTGCTTCCATTTTGACCCACACGGATATCTACTATTGTGCTCAATAAATTACTGTTTACTCGCAACTGAATCCTTTGACTATTTCCTTGTGACAGTCCCACTCGGTCGGGCTTTCACTAGTTGGCGCGAGCTAAAAAGCAGCACTGGATTCAACCGCGATGCTGACCTGGCGATCTTGTTGATGGATTAAGTAGCCTAAATCTCTGATTTCTAAACTTGTTTGCGTTCTATGTTGTTGCGCTTGCTTGTAGTATGCCATTTTTTTTACGATGCTGTTCATTCATACATTGTTGATAATTAGACAAGTCCAAAAATGTCCACATATGTCTAGATAGCTATTTACGACAGTGTAAGTGTTCCACAGCGACTATAGGGGTCACTGTTTGACTAAAACACAATTTCTGCATAATGTGCCTTTAAAAGTCTTATAGTCTATCTATAGTAACATTATCCCTGAATGCTTTGGAAAATGTGTTTGAAATGATTCTGCATTCCTGTGAAAAATATAATGACAAAGGGTTTCATTTAACTTAAAAATAACGGGGTTTTTTGTGTGGTTATTTTAAAGTTGATGGAACGTGTTCCCATTAACCGTGATCTTGTCTGTTATGCAGATATTAATGTCATGTTTTTTTCATGTCTGTTATATTATATAGTGTCAGTTTCACTGTTTTGATCAGAGTGAATATGAACAGAACAAAACAGGTGTTTGAATGTTTTCTGTCCTCTAGTGGACAATCGATATGTTACAGTTTTATAATGTGAATGAGACACTGCAGTTTTGGTCTGAAACTAAGCCTTTTAAAACAAAACATGCTTTATTTTTACATTTATTTTTAGGCTATAACTTTTTAATATTAATAAAAAACTTATCTTGAATAATGATGTGTCAACTGTCTAATTAATTGTCTTGGTAACAACATATTTTCATCATATTATTTGCAGTAGAAATACTCATATGATATTAAATGTTACAATTAACAGGATTTTACTGTAGCCTATTTAATTATTTCCCGTTAAAATTATTAGCTTGCATTTTTTAAAGTGTTGAAGACAGACTTATTCATATGATTACGGTACATATGAGATCTCTTGTTTTTGCATCATCTGCGCATGTGTTTTGTTCAGGAGATTCAGTACTCTTTCAGATGATGTGTAATAGCGCCCCCTACCATATAACAGTGAAAGACGGAAAATTCTAATATTAAAATATCTAATATTTTCTGCATATTTTCCCCCTTTTCATTTTTTATATATATAAAAAGTATTACATATAAGTCTATGTACCATTAAAACATCATGCAGGTTTATTATAGACAAAGCGTTTAGGCTATTTAATCAAGCAAAAAGTGATGAAAAACCAATAAACTGCACTTGTTAAATATTTTCATGCCACTTATGATTTATATATATATATATATATATATATATATATATATAAAGGCTACAACCTTTTATTTGTACAGCTTTGGAAATTGTATTTTTTTAGGCTATATTACTGAACACATTAGTAAAGAAAATATTTTTTGGTCCTTATGTTATTTTTTATATATATATATATATATATACAGTACATAACCTTTTTTTTGTACAGCTTTGTAAATTGTATTTTTTAAATATATATATATATATATAGGCCCATGCTATATTATTGAACACATTTGCAATGAAAAATATTTTTTAATCAAAATCATAGACTTCCTTAAAGGGTCACTTCACCCATTTGCATTAAGGTTTGTATTGTTAGAAACCCAGTCATATATTATAATGATGGTGGAATTTTGCTTGTTTTTTTTCTGAGTTGGGAGAAAAAAGGATTTAAGTGTTTTACTTCCGTCCTATCGTGACGTAAATATCGTCATTTTGCGTCACGATAGGACGGAAGATAAATTTCATTGCATATTAAGAAAACTACAGCCTTTAGCTCATTATTATTCAAGGGCGTGGGACCCACTCACCCCACCGGCCTATTACAGATCAGTGGGTGGGACTAAACCTGAAGAAACTAAACTATTAATCCGCCATCTTGCTTGGAAGACAGCAAGCTAAGCTAACAAGCGCTCAAGGAGTTAGATTTACCATAATGCCTGAATTTACGACACACGATATGGAAGACGAGGATTTTGAAAATCTTTTGCTCGAAACTGATGTTCGTGGCTATTTATACGAGCCACAATATAGCGAAGAGCAGCTGAGGCTGATGGAGGAACAAGAGGCGGCGGCGGCGTCGGCGCAGACGAGAAGCCCGGGCTTGCTCGCGCTGTAGCGAATTGGTGGTGCTCGTGCTGTAACTGTGCGCCTATGGACACCGAGCTAGAGTCTGTCTGCTGCAAAGAATCTCTAAAATGCCAATTCCTTCTAGAAGAAATGTCAGAGGCAGACACGGACATGGAGTTTTGTGCACACGGACGTTTGTGTTGTGATGTGAACCATCCTAGTGTCGCACCGCATATGTTCTGACTGGAACATCCAGGTATCATGCAATAATTCACCATATAGAAAGAAATACAAACGAGGAGTAGCTGCTAATTCGCTAATGAGTTTGCCAATGTAACGGGGTTCGTTGTTGTGGGAAGAATGAGACGGGAATCGGCGAACATTTAAACATTTTAATAGTAAAATAAACAAATACAAAACAAAAGTATAAGCCAGCAGCCCCTCACTGTTGGCCACACACAACAGAAACAAAACACACCATAAAATCAGGCCTGTTCCTCTCTCGATCTGCCCTGTCGCTCCTCGTTTTATGCATCCGCTCCTCGGTGAGAGACGCGAGAGAGACCAGTGCGTCTTACAGGTGTCGTTCATTATCACTCACGCCACCGGCCTCGCGCCGCTCTCACGTCCCTCGTCCTGCTCGCCACAGCCAACTAACTATACATTTTGTGTGAAATGAATTTCTAACTCTGGTGGCAGCTAACGTTAGCCCTGTAGAGTAGACGGAAAAGTGATTTCTCTGATGTTTGCGACTTTGCGCTGTTCTGGATTAGTGGGAGTGGCTTGTGGAGCTGTGCAACGTGGTGCATTCTGGGAGTTGTGGTCTTACACACAAATGCGCCCTAAAGTTATTTTCTGTCTTTTCTCGGTCAAGAGGGCACCAAATTCAAAATTTCTTTTACATTTCGACTACATATATGACCCACTTTCAATAAAGATTAATGTTGAAATGGGTGAAGTGCTCCTTTAAGAGATATGGCTCCATGAGACTTGTCCCAGTTACTGACATCAACTCAGGATTTTTTAAAAAACCTGATTATCGAGTATCAAGAGGATGTTGCTATTGAAGCTTTAGCCCCTCTTCTGCCCTACACACATGTGCTTAAGGACAATCCAGATGTAAAATACTATGTCCAAGCTCTGGCATGTGTGTACACCACTAAAGTTGGCTGCAGTGTTATCAAAGCCTACCTTGATGAAATAAAGTTAGACTGAGTGGACGAGGCTTCGAAGAAGTGCTGAAAGACATGATGTCAGAGATCAGTGAGACAATCGAAACTGATGGCAGTGTTGATAATGAATTTGGGCCCAGACAGCTCAACACGTCTCTTGACACTGTGAATCACGCGAGCGTGCTTTTGAACCCGAAAATAAAGCCGAAGGGCATTTTCGAAGGACATTTAAACATCCGCAGCATTGTTTCAAAGACTGAGCAGATCGAACATTTGTTAACGGACTCAAATCTCGACTACCTTTGCTTAACGGAAACTTGGTTAACTCCTACTATTCCCTAGCCTAGAAATCTAGACGCACCCTAGCGGCAGCGAAAATTATTTTGCAGCCAGTGTGGTCTAGCAACTCTCCATAGGCTTTTGAGCTGTAAAAACCAAAAACTGGTCAGGCCAATCACATTGTGTATAGAGTCGGCGGGCGGGCTTAACATAATGACGACAGAGTTGTGACGTTCCGTGTGATTTCCATTGGTGATTTTCCTGCTACTTGAATACAATGAAGATGCAGCGGCCTTTCGAATCGGCTTTGGCCGCGACTCTGGAGGACTTGGAGTTAAGAGAACGTCACTTAAGAATTCTTAAAAAAGGAAGATGTGTTCGGAGTTTTACCGACCTGATACGGCAAAAGTTTAATATATCAATTAGCTCCGCTGGTGGAAAAACGCATGCGTCTCACTCATCCACAACCGTTCGTTGCTCTGGTTGGTTGTAGCGCTATCCTATTGCGTGCAGAGGGATTTTGAAAGCTGACCGTTTATCCCGCCCCTCGGATTGAGGTATGTCTATGGAGAGTTCCCAGACCTAACATCTTGATGTAGGTCTGGCATGCCAGGCTAACTATTCCCTCTTCTGTAGGGAAAGTGTCGGGATACACCTTGTATAGACGTGACAGAAACAAGGGTAAAGGTGGAGGTGTGCTGATTTACGTAAAAGATCACATCCAAAGTAAACAAATGGACATCAGTGATTGTAACTTCGAGTGTGTGGGGACTACTATTACTTTATCTCCTCAAATGGCTTTCTGTGTTAGCAATTTATCGACCTCCCAAAGCTACCAATGATTTCTTTATTTCTCTTGGTAACTTACTTAAACAATATGATGGAAAAGAAGTAATTCTTTTAGGTGATTTTAATTTGAATTGGTCTGAGAAATCATGTAGAAACAAACTTAAAGAAAAAACAAAACCTTTTCAAATGACACAACTATTAAGTAAACCAACTCGTATAACAAGATCTTGTCAAACCTTAATAGATTTAATATTGACAAATAAACCCGAGAGAATTATTAAAACGTATAATTTAATTACAGGTGTAATTGTCGCAACATTATAATAATGTATACTTTGTTTTCAACCAATGTTATAATTTTGAATTATAAATGGCATTTAGTATTATTTAGTGATTTTATTTGGTAAGAGTAAAGTGCTTTATTTTGAAGTCTCCGCGCAAGGCCTTTTGGGACGCTCGTGAGTGAGAGAGTCGGCAAGCTAACAGCAAGTGAAGCACGGACAATTTAATGCTCTGATTAAAGTGTTAAGGTTGTTACAGTGGATGTCAGCTATCTAAGGAAACCTTTATTCCCTTGTGTACAGCATGCAGCCAACGAGGTATGCTGTTTTGTGTCTGTATTTTACTTTGGTGAACGTTATTTTACATGCTGCGCATGTCATTGTATGTTCATATTAAGCTAATGTGGTTTTATTTTCTCGTTATACTGTATGTTTAGTTTTCACGGTGGACTTGGAGAATAAGCTTCAAATAAACCTGTAGCAAGAAAACCACTTGTGTCTGCCAGTGCTTCGAGGGAATTACAGTGAAAACTCGGACTGTTCATCAACGCGAGTGGACATTGATCGACGGCGCGCAAGTTCAAAGGATCAGCATCAGTCGGTAGCGCGCAGAGCTGTCATCAAAGGACTGAAGCCGAAAACATGCACGCACGCAGACAGAAGTAAGAGGACGCACAGATCTTAATGAACAACGTTTTCAAGACAAAGCCATAAAGAACTTGAACACTAATAAGTCAAGAGTGATCTAAGAAGAGGGCTTCTGTTAAGGTTTGCCAAAAAGATGTTTGCGTCAATATAGCGTCTGTAGTGTGTGTAGTAAATGTTTTGACTTATGTGATCATGTAATATTCATTGAAGCGTGCCGCTTGTAGACACACAGTGCTAGAGTTAAAAGGAAATTATATTCAAGTTTAAATAGTGTGTTTGGAAATAAGTGAAGGTTATTGGCCATTTAATATCTAAGTGTCTAAGTCTATAAACTCTGCAGAGTTCATGCATAATGAGCACATTTTAAAAGATAATATTCAAAGTTGAGTTTAGCTTTTTTTTGCTGCTCATTTTCAATTTTCTAATAGCATTTTGAACCTCATTGAAAACTGGTATTTGAAAACCTTTAAGTCATTTAAGCTTACAAGTAACAACATTTAAGTGACATTTACATTTAAGTAAGTGTTAAAGGTAAACATAACAGTTTAATTACACCCTTTATTTAGAAAAGTGTGTCAATTTAAAGGATTAGACAATGTCAGAGTCAAGTGAGCCTACAACCCAGGTTAGGGAAAGCATAGAAGAAGATCAAGGTGGTGTTGCTGAAGTCCAGCAAGAGGAAGCGCAGCAGCCAAGACGAAGTCAAAGAGTCAGAACTCTAACCGAGAAAGGTAGAGAATTGCAAGATGAAAAAATTAAAGCGCTTCAACAAAGGTTCAACTACATTTACGACAAATGGATGACCCAAGTTAAATCTTCAAAGAAGCCATTATCACAGTCAACAGAGCCCTTACCTGATGATCTGCTTAATGACATCATCGGTTGCGTCACAGGTCTTTCTGCAGACGTTCAGCGTGTTTATGATGAACTACGTGACATCTCAACTCCAGAGCAAGACACACGTCGAAGAGTGGATCTGTGTGTAGAGATTTCCAAGTTCATTGTATCCAGAGCCTTAAGTCGACTGGATGGAAAGATTCCAGAAGGAGAAAAGCAAGATTGGCCTGAAGCAGGCTCTCTCTTCGACTCAAGTACATACAAATCGGGTTCTGTCACTTCTCTCTTGAAAGGCAACTCAGTGCATTCAAGTAGGTCTTCTGTTAAACGACAAGAAGCTGCCGCTGAAGCTGCTGCAAGCCAAGCTGTTCTGAAAGTGTTACAAGAACAAGAGAGAGAACAATTGGAAATACAGCGCCTAGAATCAGAAGCTAAAAGGAAGATAGCTGATCAAGAGGCAGCAGCAGTAAGGCGTCGCTTAGAACGAGAAGCAGAGGAAGTGAAACGAAGACTACAGAGAGAGGAAGACGAATCTAAAACTAAAGCTCAACTGGAAGAAGAGTTTGGAGCTCTACAGAAGAGACTGGAAGAAAAACGGAGGAAGATACAGCATTTGGAGGCAGTAAAAGGTCTTAATGCAGCATGAGCGAGAATGGAGGTATATGATCAAGTGAAAGTCATAGAAGAAAAACGGAAAGACATATTAGAGCATGAGATGGTAGCAGATAACAAAGTCCCGGCTCCTTCAAGTCTTCAGTCTCTACGTATGACCTCCATCCCACAAGCTATGACCACCTCAAATGAAAGTACATCCGAGCTCATTAAGGTGCTTGCAGGCGCTTTAAGTGCCAACAGAATTCCAGTTCCTGAACCTTCAGTTTTCAGTGGGGATCCATTGCAATACAACGATTGGAAACTCTCCTTTGAAACACTGATCGACAAGAAGAACCTTCAAGACAAAGAAAAGATATACTACCTTCGAAGATATGTGAGTGGACAAGCTAAGAAAGCCCTTGATGGTTATTTTCTTCTCGGAACTGAGTCTGCCTATGTTGCTGCATGGGAGATTTTGGAAGAGAGATACGGAAACCCATTCACAATTGCAAAGGCATACAGAGACAAGCTCCAAGCGTGGCCCAAGATGGGATCTAAGGACAGCCTTGAGCTCAGGGAGTTCAGTGATTTTCTCCGTAGTTGTGAGGCTGCCATGGTTCACATCAAGGCATTGGAAATCTTGAATGACTGTAATGAAAACAGGAAAATTCTCTCCAAGTTACCTGATTGGCTAACAGCAAGATGGAACCGGAAGGTTATCGAAGTAGAAGAAGAGAGAAACCAATTTCCCTCCTTTAGCCAATTTGTCAAATTTCTGGCAAGGGAGGCCAAAATTGCCTGCAATTCCGTCACATCATTGCAGTCCCTAAAACAAGGTGAAGCTGAAAAACCAAAAGTCCAAAAACATCAAAGCTTCAGAGCAAAGACACTGACTACAAGTTCCAGCGAACAGACTTTTACTACATGCACTTTCTATAAGAAAGCTGGGCATACTTTGCACAAATACAGGAAGTTCATGGAGAAAGCAGTTTCAGACAGAATCAAATTCATTCGAGTTGAAAGGCTATGCTTTGGGTGTCTCAGGTCTGGTCACCAGTCAAAGAGCTGCAACAGTAGGAGTGTCTGCGACATTTGCAACAAGCGGCATCCTACCTGTCTGCATGAGGAGCGAGACAAAAAAGAACAAAGCCCGCCACAAGCCAAGCAAAATCCAAGTCAAGAAAGATACAGAGAAATACCTCAATCATCCCAACGTGAAGGAACCACAGCCTCTACTTCCAATAGAGTAATACTTGGTGAAGTTAATGCACAAACAGCTGCAGTAATTCCTGTCTGGCTTTGATCCTTAACTCAACCAGAACAAGAAGTACTTGTATATGCTCTGTTGGATTCTCAAAGCGACACAACCTTCGTTCTAAGTGAAGTAGCTGAAGCCTTGGAAGCAAACAAAGAACAAGTCAAGCTCAAGCTCTCTACTATGACCTCAAGAACCACAGTAGTAAGCTCTCAAAGAGTAAATAACCTACAAGTCAGAGGCTTTTACTCCGGTAAGAACATCTCCTTGCCACCAGTCTACACGCGCGAGTTTATTCCAGCCAACAGATCGCACATACCTACAAAAGAAACTGCGAAAGCATGGTCCCATCTAGAGCACCTCCAAGAAGAGATTGCACCTCTGCAGGACTGCGAAGTAGGTCTGCTTATTGGGTATAACTGCTCACAAGCTCTACTTCCAAAGGAAGTTGTGTTTGGCGAAGATCATCAACCTTATGCACAGCGTACGGACCTTGGATGGAGCATTGTTGGCCACGGGAATCCCACTGTAGACTACGGTGATGCCATCGGAATCAGTCATCGCATAGTAGTGAGACAAGTGACACCTGGTGTGGAGCCTTCTCTCAATCTCAAAACTGAAGTACACTATGTGAGCCGAACCAAAGTAAAAGAGATCACTCCCTCAGACATCATAAAGGTCCTTGAGTCAGACTTCTCTGAAAGAGCTGGAGAAGATGATCCGGTGTCTCAAGAAGATCTCAAGTTCCTGGCAAAGTTGAGAGAAAACATCACACAGAAACACAATGGTCACTATGAAATGCCATTACCGTTCAAGGAGGAAAGACCCAAATTACCTAACAACAAGACATGCGCAACACATCGACTGCACTGTCTTGAAAGGAGACTAAAGAAAGATCAACAGTATTACAAAGACTACGTAAACTTCATGGACGATATCATTTCACGTGGTGAAGCGGAAAAGGTCCCAAAGGAAGAAATCGACAACAATCCAGCCTGGTATATTCCACATCATGGAGTTTATCATCCACGAAAACCAGGAAAAATACGTGTAGTATTTGACTGTTCTGCCAAGTTTAAAGAAACATCTCTCAACGACTATCTGCTTACCGGTCCTGACTTGACAAATACATTGGTGGGTGTTCTATGTCGCTTCAGAAAGGGTTCCATTGCAGTCATGTGTGACATTGAAAGGATGTTCCACCAGTTTCACGTGAAAAGGGAAGATCAAGATTATTTAAGATTCCTTTGGTGGGAGAATGGCAACTTGGAAACCATACCATCAGTTTACAGAATGAAGGTCCACTTGTTTGGAGCAGCCTCGTCTCCTGGCTGTGCCAACTTCAGCCTGAAACATCTGGCAGGACAAGGACAAGGTCAGTTCAGTGGAGACTCCATACGCTTCATTCAAAGAAATTTCTACGTTGATGATGGTCTTGCAAGTGTCCAAACTGAGAAGGAAGCCATTCAGCTCGTCAAAGAATCTAGAGAACTTTGCTCCACTGGCAAGCTAAGACTCCACAAGTTTGTTTCCAACAGTGAGAAAGTGATGGCAACCATCCCAGAAGAAGAACGTGCCACAACCAAAGATCTAGACATGGCCTTGAGTTCACCGCACATGGAGAGGGCTCTAGGAGTAGAGTGGTGCATCACATCGGACTCATTCAAATTCAGAGTTCAAGTAAAGCCTAATCCGCTAACAAGAAGAGGTGTGCTCTCTACTGTAGCCTCTGTGTATGATCCCCTGGGGTTCATGGCACCCTTTGTCCTTTTGGGGAAACAAATACTCCAGCAAATGTGCAGAGAGAAGATTGGCTGGGATGAGGAACTTCCGGAAAACCTAAGACCCGAGTGGGATTCCTGGATCAGAGACCTACCCAATCTGGCTGAAATGCAAATCAAAAGATGTTTTTTACCTTCAAATTTCGGCGATGTGAAGGGATATGAACTTCACCACTTTGCGGATGCAAGCGTCTCTGGCTACGGTGAATGTACCTACCTGCGAGCCATTAACATGTCCGATGAAGTTCATTGCTGTCTGGTAATGGGCAAGTCAAGAGTGTCACCAACCAAGGTTACAACTATTCCGAGACTTGAGCTCTCTGCGGCAGTTGTTGCAGTTCGAACTAGTGACATGCTCCAAAGGGAATTAGAAATCCAAGATCTGCAAGAGTTCTTTTGGACAGATTCCACAGTCGTTCTTGGCTACATAAACAATGACGCCAGAAGATTTCAAGTTTTTTTAGCCAACCGCATACAGAGAATTAAGTCAAGTACAATGCCTGACCAATGGAATTATGTTGCCTCTGAGGATAATCCGGCAGATCATGCCTCTCGGGGTCTAACCGCAGAGCAACTTAAGACCTCAAACTGGTTCACAGGTCCAAAGTTTCTTTGGTGTAAAGAACTACCTGAAAGAGAACCCAAGGTGGGAGAAATCAGACAGGATGATCCAGAGCTTCGCAAGGTGCTTGTGTGTAATACTAAAGCCAAGGAAGACAGATCTTTTTTGGATCGCCTACAGAAATTCTCTGATTGGTCAAGAGCGGTAAAGGCAGTTGCCAGATTGAAAAGAAAAGTCAAAGAATACAAAGGTGTGAAGCAAAGAACCAACGAAGCTACCAGCCTAGAAGAAAGGAAAGAAGCAGAACTCGCTATCATAAAGCTAGTTCAAGAAGAAGCATTCTCAGATGAGATAAAGAGCTTGAAAGCAAAACGGGTAGTTACCAAGACCAAAGACAGTAAGCTGTATAAGTTGAGTCCTTTCTTGGACGAAGAGGGTATTCTAAGAGTGGGAGGACGCCTAAATCAAGCCACGCTACACCCACATGTGAAGCATCCGGCAATACTCCCAAAGAACTGCCACATATCAGTCTTACTCATTAAGCACTTTCACGAAAGAATACAACATCAAGGACGTGGAATGACAATAAACGAACTGCGAGCTAATGGATGGTGGATCCTGGGATGCAGCGGTGCTGTCTCATCACACATCTCGAAATGTGTCAAGTGCAGAAAGTACCGAAGAGGTACTGAAGAACAAAGGATGGGTGACTTACCACAAGACAGAACGGAGATGACTCCACCCTTCACTTACGCAGGCATAGACTGCTTTGGTCCAATCTACGTAAAAGAAAGAAGGAAAGATCTCAAAAAATATGGTCTCTTACTTACCTGTCTATGTTCAAGGGCCATACACATAGAGATGATTGATGACATGACAACTGACGCATTTATTAATGCTTTAAGGGCATTCATTGCCATTAGAGGAAATGTGCGTCAACTAAGATGTGACCAAGGAACTAACTTTGTTGGTGCAAGGCGAGAGTTTGCAGAACTCATGAAAGGAATGGATCAAGAAAGAGTGAAGGCTCTAGGATGTGAATTTCTTATGAACCCTCAAGCAGCAAGTCATATGGGTGGTGTCTGGGAGAGACAAATAAGAACAGTAAGGAGTGTTCTAACTGCTATACTCGACAAGTCAGCGCAAAGGCTTGATAGCACATCACTAAGGACATTTCTTTACGAGGTTATGGCTATTGTTAACAGCAGACCACTCACAGCTGAACATTTGAATGATCCATCTGGACCTGAACCTTTGACTCCGAACCACATCCTTACAATGAAGTCATCCATCATTCTGCCTCCACCTGGACAATTTGTTGGGAAAGATCTCTATCTTCAAAAGAGGTGGCGTCGAGTGCAGTATTTGGCTAATGAGTTTTGGACCCGATGGAGGAAAGAATATCTGTTAAACTTACAACCAAGTCAAAAGTGGCACAAGGAAAAAAGAAACTTGAAGGTCAATGACATTGTCCTTCTACAAGATGATCTGGTACCACGCAACGAATGGAAGCTAGCAAAAGTCTCAGAAGTCTATCCAGGGTCAGATAATAGGGTGAGAAAACTAAGGTTGCTAGTTAGTAACACTACATTTGACAAAAAGGGAAACCCACAACTAAAACAGTGTTTCTTGATAGACCCATACATAAAGTCGTTACTCTGCTTGAGGCAGACTAATGTGTTTACTGAAACTCCATGCTAAATGGTTAAATATCAAAAATTCAGAAGTTGTGTTTATAAGTTTACTTGCAACAACCATTATGTGTAGAGAAATCCACATTAAGGTTTGTGTGATTTGGTGGGAGTGTAATTGTCGCAACATTATAATAATATATACTTTGTTTTCAACCAATGTTATAATTTTGAATTATAAATGGCATTTAGTATTATTTAGTGATTTTATTTGGTAAGAGTAAAGTGCTTTATTTTGAAGTCTCCGCGCAAGGCCTTTTGGGACGCTCGTGAGTGAGAGAGTCGGCAAGCTAACAGCAAGTGAAGCACGGACAATTTAATGCTCTGATTAAAGTGTTAAGGTTGTTACAGTGGATGTCAGCTATCTAAGGAAACCTTTATTCCCTTGTGTACAGCATGCAGCCAACGAGGTATGCTGTTTTGTGTCTGTATTTTACTTTGGTGAACGTTATTTTACATGCTGCGCATGTCATTGTATGTTCATATTAAGCTAATGTGGTTTTATTTTCTCGTTATACTGTATATTTAGTTTTCACGGTGGACTTGGAGAATAAGCTTCAAATAAACCTGTAGCAAGAAAACCACTTGTGTCTGCCAGTGCTTCGAGGGAATTACAACAGATATGTCTGACCACAATTTAACCTTAGTAGCTAGAAAATTGATAAAAACAAGGTGCAAGAACGAAAATTCAATGAATGGTAAAATGTGTGTCACATTTATTCCAGAGAAAGATTTACAACTGGTTGAAAAAGATTTAAAACAAACAAAGTGGGCAGACATCTTGGAGAAAAAATCTTGTGAACAGGGCTGTCATGATCTTATGTTGGCCGTAAATGACATCTTAACCAAATATACAAAAAATAAGCAGAGAAAGAAACATACAAAACGAAATTTGCCATGGTTCAACAGAATTATTTGGGATATGATGAAAAAGCGAGATGTGCCGCTAAAACATTTCTAAAATCAGGACTAACAACGGATCGACTTGCCTTTACAAGGCAAAGAAATAAAGTTACAGCTGAGCTTAGAAAGGCCAAAGCCAGTTTTTTTTCTTGAAATTATAAGAAATGCACAAGGTAATAGTAGAATAATATGGAAAACTATTGATAAATTGATTGGAAAAGAAACATCAAAAAGTGAGAATATTTGTCTCAATATTAATGGGAAAATTATTGATGACTCTTTTGCAATAGCAACAAATTTTAATGAATATTTTTTAAACAGTGTCCAAAAACTTGCTCTGAATTTTCAAACTGCTCATTCTCCTCTCATAATCAGTGACAAATCTGATTTTAATCTTAGCTTAATAACTAAAACTAAAGTTGAAAAGTTAATTATTGTGGTAAACAGCAGCAAAGCAAAGGATATTTATGGACTTGATACTTCTTTTTTGAAACAATACAAGGACATTTTTTTCTGATCCATTGACAACAATGATCAATCAATCGATTAGTGAGGGTATTTTTCCAGCAGCCCTAAAACATGCGATTGTCACCCCTATATTTAAGTCTGGAAACAAACAAGACATGAATAATTATTGTCCAATAAGCATCCTTCCAGCTGCGTCAAAAGTGCTCAAAAAGACGGTGGCGGAGCAACTTACCACCCATTTTGACTCACAATCTCTTTTAAATCCAATGCAATTTGGTTTTAGATGGAAAAACTCAACAGACTTTGCCTGTTGCTACTTCCTGGAAACTATCAGGGCATATGTGGATCAGGAAAGGATGGTGGGAGCAGTCTTCCTTGATCTGCGTAAAGCTTTTGTTTTGATACTGTAAATCATCAGATACTCTACAGTAAACTAAATCAATATAGTCTCTCTGAGCACACTCAAAACTGGATAAGATCTTATTTGAGCGACCGACACCAGTGTGTACAAATTAATAACATCCAATCGGCATTTAGAGCTACCTCGATGGGAGTGCCGCAAGGGTCTATTTTGGGACCCTTGCTTTTTAGCATCTATATAAATGACCTCCCTAGTGTGTTGGGACGTTGATGTTATCATGTACGCTGATGATACGGTGATCTTCACTTTTGGGGAAAACGAGCTGGAGGTTACAAACAAATTATAAAAAGAGATGCAGAAAGTTGCAGAATGGTTGCAGACGTCTTGTTTGACCTTAAACGTTGACAAAACAGTCTCAATGCTTTTCTCAAATAAACGTAAAATACAACAAACTCAAGTAAATGGACAAAAAATAAAAAATGTAAATGAAACAAAATATTTAGGTCTAGTAATTGATTCGAATCTCAGTTTTAAAAGTCACATTAATTTGATGAACTATAAACATATTAGAAACTCATTAACTATGGAAGCCTCAAATATATATCTCAATACTATGATTGTTCCACATCTACTGTTTTGCAAGTCTAGTTGGTCTCAGGTGTGTAAAACATCGTTAAAATTACTTGAATCATTATATAAAAGGGCTATGAAAGTTCATGATAATAAGCCTCGCCATTACCATCATTGTAAAGTACAAAGTAAATATAACATTTTGAGTTTTGAAAACCTCATTAAATATAATGAAATTTCTGCTTTATTTAAAATTATCCATAACATTAATGCTCGCCCTTTGAGAAAATTTGTCACACTAAATTTGGAGAGAATTTCAAGAGCCACACGATCGACAGTCAGAGGAGAGCGCAGCGTCCCGAGACGTAGAACAACATATGGTCAACAATCGTTCTCTTATAAAGCAGCGAGCCTTTGGAACACTCTTCCAAACGAAACTGTACAAACTATATAACTTTTACACGCCTGACCAAACAATGGTTATTATCAAAGCAAATCTGTACGCACTGAATGACTGTGTGTGTGATATGAATAAACTGTGAATGAGTGAGTGATGGTTTCCTGAAGTAGAGAGTGTTTTTTATGATGTGAGTGATTTCCATGTATTATTCTGTATATTATTTTATTATAATTTTTCTAAGTATAACATCAACCTGTCCAGGGACAGCAGGTGGAAATTAGCATTTTTTGCTATAACCTGGCACATGACATCTCTTCTTTTTTAGACTAATGTTTTTTTTGTGCATTGTCCCTGATCAAATAAATAAATAAACTAAACTAAACTAAACATCCCCAGTTGCTCTCAGATCCTCCACAGGAAAAGTTGGCGCTGAGCCATGCCCACCAGCTGGTGTCTGTCCGTTGTGGAGAGCGACCTGAATCTGAAATTCAAAAGGTCATTGTTGAGCACATTGTGAGGAGAGATGAATTAAACACACATTCACACTTTCCCATCAAGCTTCATTTATTTTCAGGCAAGCTCCCCAGACCCAATAGTGAGACAGACTATGACACATGGCGTTTACATGTTGAGCTTCTCAGGAAAGACCCCACCCTGTCTAATCTTCAGAAATGACAGACAATCTTTGAAAGTTGTTCTCCCCTGCTGCAGATATTGTCAAAAGACTGAGCCCTGAAGCCACTCCTGAAACCTACCTTCAACTGCTGGACGCAGCCTTTGGAACCGTTGAGGACGGCGAGGAGCTTTTCGCCCAGTTCATGAATACTCTTCAGGATCCTGGTGAAAAGGCCTCTACCTACCTCTGCCGCCTTCAAGCTGCCCTGAACCTTGCTGTTAAGAGAGGAGGAGCCACTGCTAGAGAAGCAGATAGACACATTCTCAAACAGTTTTGTCGCAGGTGTTGGGACAAAACCCCTTACTCTCTGACCTCAACCTCGAAGAAAAGAAAAGTCACCCACCAACATTTTCGGAGTTCCTGTTATTAGTCGGCACTGAGGAGGAGAGGCAGGCAGCTAAAGCCACACGTATGAAGAAGCACCTTGGCTCACACCGGCACCGGGTTATGGCAAGTTCTCAGAGTGCATGTGTCTGCAATCAACAAGCAGCATTCCAGCCTGAGTCCGATCCATTGACAGAGCTTAGACAGCAGGTGGCGTCCCTGCAGCCAACTCACCACACTGATGTCTAAGAACGGAAGGCCAAGAAAGTCCCAAAGACCAAGGGTTACAAGTGGAGAGCCAGCCAGAATTCATGTCTTCTTTCTTCAGTGGAAAAGAAATGAAGTTTTTTGAGGAAAACATTTCAACGGTAACCAAATTGTTGAAGTCCACATCAATGCAGTTTCAAAGGGTTTTGAAGAGCTTCAAAGGGCTCTGCACGTTCCCAGCTGAGGAATAGGGTCTTATCTAGTGAAACGATCGGTCATTTTCTAACAAAAAAAACAACTTTTTATACTTTTTATCATAATCATACACTGTTCGTTCGCTGGCCAAAGGAGGACTGGCCCCCGACTGAGCCTGGGTTCTCACAAGGTTTTTTTTCTCCATTCTGTCACGGTGTCACCTGATTGAGTTTTGGTTCCTTGCCACTGTCGCCTTTTTCGCCTTTCTTCACCGTTGTCGCCATTGGCTTTTGGCTTGCTTAGTTGGGGACATTTAACATTTAATTTAGAATTGAACAATACTATTACAACATTATTTTCCTGTTATCTCTGAAAAGCTGCTTTGAAACAATTTGTATTGTAAAAAGCGCTTTATAAATAAAGGTGACTTGACTTGACTTTTTATAACCGTCTGCGACGCGCCAGGCATTACGTCATATAACGGTGATGTATGAGGTTATGGTAACGCTTTAGATTACAGCCCGAAAAGTACTGTGTAATTAAGAGGAATTTACAGTGTAACTTTCTGTAATTATTGTGTACCTATAAAGTACTTACATGTAAGTATAAGGGAGCAATATGTAAAGTTTGGGGAATAAAGGGGTAACAACCAGGAGAAATAATAAAAAAAAATTATACTGTAAGTATTATAGAACTAAGGGGTACTTATTCTACTATTATGATACGACAATCTTACATTTGGGAACAATTTAGCGAGAACATACACTGTAATAATTGTGTACCAAGGCAATACATACTGTATAGGCTTTTTAAAAATGACAGGGTACATATCTGTACCCTGTAATGTTTAAAACGCCTATACAGTATGTACTGGTTCACCATTATTTCAAAAAGGTTTGTTCTTGCTAAATTGCTCCCAGATGTAAGATTGTTATATCATAATAGTAGAATAAGCACCCTTTAGTTCTTTAATACTTACAGTATAAATAATTGTTTAATTCTCCTGGTTGTTACACCTTTATTCCCCAAACTTAAAATATTGTTCCCTTATACTTATATTGTGAGTACGTTATAGGTACACTATATAATTACCGAACGTTACACTGTAAAATCGCTTTAATTACTCAGTACTTTCCGGGCTGTAATCTAAAGCGTTACCGAGGTTATTTGATCATGATGTTGGCCCTTGAAAACGACTTATGCTTGCAGTGTTCCAGCAAAAGGAAGTGATGAGCTTTTATGCAGCAACACATCCTTTGGTACGCTTCAGCAATGCATACTGTTTTGTCTTGAAACCAAGCCTGTCATGTGGGTATCAGATCCCGCAAAGACTCGAGCCATAGCAGCTTCATCCAACACGCTGCCGCCGCGCTCTCATGTGCGTCACTTCAGAACGCCTATGAGCGGCTTTGCTTAAAGGTATAGCGGAGGATTTTCTTTTTCCGGGTGGGTAGTCTATACTATTGATCCACCTAAGTGTCAATCATTCTGGTGATATGTTTACGTAAGGCCGTCGTACGTGCTCATCCCTATGTAGTTTTCGCATGCGCATGCGCACTTTCAGGTGTAGCCTATTATGTGTGATGAGTTACGGTTTCAGCCATTCCTTTGAAAATGGCTGAGGGAGTGAGGGTTGAAAGAGAAAAAATGTATACGAAGTGTATGATAAGAAGAGAAAGGCCGCAGAATATAGAAACAAGACCAGAGTGATTTTGGGTGAATATTTCACACGTTGGCGTGCGCTAAAAGCACAGGTTGGGCTTCCCACTGATGCCGCAGTCGCGAAGATTCTACTAGACAGGTAAAGTTTGTCATGCTATTTGGAGAAATCCATTTAAAATCAATGCTAGTTACAGTTAATGTAAGCTATGATTAGCGATGCTAGCCCTGGCACAAGTCAAGCAAATAGACTAGAGTATTGCGCATGTGCATTTTTTAAAAAATTGGAGAGGGCGGGTCTTCTCTAAAATTCGGAAAGATCCTCCGCTATACCTTTAAACTAAAGAAAAAATTGTGAAAGTGAAACCTCTGCAGGATGATGTGGTGAGAGCCCTTAAGGATTTCCTCTAAAGACAAGACGCTGCGTTCGGTCTTAGTGGGGCAAGGGTTTGGCAGTGACCCCCTGCGAAACAAGAACTACTTCACACAAGTTTTATTTGCAACCATTCTGACCTGTTCAAACAGATTAAAACTTGGTCTAAAACTCGGTCTAAAATAGATATTTGTAGTAACGAAATGGCCAGAAACGGCTGATTAATAAGGAAGTATGGAATCAGTACATCAACACAATCGTATGATCAATAAAATCATGTGAATAAATATATTTTAGGATTTGACACGTCATGCATATGAAGGAGGAGGTTTTATGCATGTTTATGACAACTGTCATTAAGTGTCATTTGCTCAATTATGACATTTTTAATGCAAATGTGACATTGTTTGACATGTCTTTGACTTAACATAAACCAATAGGCTATCATAACCTGTCAGTGTCTTTCTCATGACAACTTGACATTACCAAGACAACGTAACCTGTCATTAATATTTCATAAACAGACATAGCAGATTTTTCTCAGTTGTTTTGGTGCATTTCTCAAATCATCTTTAATATTTGCAAAGAAGTATGTGCATTCTAAAAACAATTCGTACAAACAGCACATTGGATTACCTGCAAAAGCCTGTAACTTACTCGAAATATTTAGTTGAGACTCGTCCGATTGGGTAATACTCGCTGCCAGTGTTGGTTTGATTGATTGGCCCTGAACCTGATGGTATTAAACAAACCAGAGTCAGAGGAGGGCGGGTCTTTTGGCAGAGAGTTGATAGGAGAGCTCCTAGACACCCCATACCCCCCCCCCAACCCCCACCTGCACCTCTAAAACAAAAGCGGATGCAAAAGTACCAACTAGAGTGGGATGAAACACATACTTGGCTGGAAAGTGTTGGTGGCAATGAGTAGCCTATGCATTTTTTAAATAAGAAATAAGAGAGAGATATATTTAATACATATTAATAATAAAAATGTGCATGTGTGAAGAAAATAATTTATGCTAGAGAATTTAATCCTTTAGAATTAACAATAGGTCTACATAAATAAATGAATACATAAATAGATTTTCTTACCAATAATAAAAATAGGCCTAGTCATGTCAACGGACATGTATTGATGATTTTACATAGACCCACACATATAGTTGAATAAATGTGACGGATCTCGTCGCTCTCGTGACTGGATCTGGTCTCTCTCTCTCGTATTCTGCGTTGTGATTTGACCAATTCGTTCACACGTTCTTCGTGCACTCAGATGAACAGGAGTCAGTGGGCTCAATTCCTCTCAATAAATGCAAGGACACATCATTTTTGTTGATTTGTATTTACTGAAAAGTGAAATAAAACATCCTCTCAATGGTATTTTGCTGCAGACATTACATATTGTAATGTCTACATATTGAGCTTACATAGAAGCTCAACGAAAGATGGCGGAGGAAGGCAGTCGCTCGACAGGTGCTGCTGCACCCCTCCTAAAACAAACTTGGAAACCGCCGGATGATCTCTTTGTAAATGGAAATGAAATTTCTGCATCTCGGAACCCACGCATCAAACGCCCTAAAACAGATACCTCATTACATCTTCGGATAACTCTGTATGTGTTGTTTCTCCTACTGACACAACTGTGGGGAACCCGTGAACGCAAACGCCATACTCGTTTGCAGGCCACGGCGCTCGCAGACATAGTCGTGCCAATGCCACTTGCTTCATGGTGCCAATACACCATATACTCAAATGTTCTAAATGACGGGCGAGCATGTACTCGTAGCGCGCTGCGCGAGCGGCGTTTCTGCAGAGGGACGGTGCCAGCAAGTCGGACTCGAGGTTATTCTGCCTTTCTCTGCACGATTCTGCTAAGTGGGGATATTCATCTAAACCCCGGGCCTGTGGATTATCAAGATCGTGTGGATGTTCTACAATCAGCTGTTCCTATTCATGGGCTGGAAGCACCGCTGACCCATCTCCAAGTATCCGGCGTGGGAAAACGAGGTAACCAACTGATAAACTCTGCTCCTAAGTTCATTCCTGAGAAAATATTAACATCAGTGATCCACGCTGAACCATCAGTAATCTTAAATACTGCCGCCACACTTAAACAGCAGCAAATGAAACTGTTTCAGACTGTGAATCACGCGAGCGTGCTTTGGAACCCGAAAACAAAGCCCAAGGGCATTTTCGAAGGACATTTAAACATCCGCAGCATTGTTTCAAAGACTGAGCAGATCGAACATTTGTTATTGGATTCAAATCTTGATTATCTTTGCTTAACGGAAACTTGGTTCACCCCTAATACCCCCTCGTCTATAGTGAAAGTGTCGGGATACACCTTGTATACGTGACAGAAAAAAGGGAAAAGGCGGTGGTGTGCTGATTTATGTAAAAGATCACATCCAAAGTAAACAACTGGACATCAGCGATTGTAACCTTGAGTGTGTGGGGATTACTATCACTTTATCTCCTGAAATTAATTTCTGTGTATTAGCAATTTATCGACCTCCTAAAGCTACTAATGATTTCTTTATTTCTCTTGGTAATTTACTTAAACAATGTGATGGAAAAGAGGTCATTCTTTTAGGTGATTTTAATTTAAATTGGTTTGAGAAATCATGTAAAAACAAATTTAAGGAAATAACAAAACCTTTCCAAATGATTCAACTATTAAGTAAACCAACTCGTATAACAAGACACTCTCAAACCTTAATAGATTTAATATTGACAAATAAACCTGAGAGAATAATTAAAACTGATTATTTAATCACAGGCATGTCTGATCATAATTTAACCTTAGTAGCTAGAAAATTGATAAAAACAAGGTGCAAGAAAGAAAATCTAATAAATAATAAAATGTCTATCACATTCATCCCAAAGAAAGCAAACAAAGTGGACAGATATCCTGGAGAAAAAAATCTTGTGAACAGGGCTGTCATGATCTTATGGTGGCTGTAAATGACATCTTAACCCAGGGTATATGCAGGAATCTTGAAGTTAATTTTAATACCTTTTCAAGACTTTTTCAAGACCTTCTTAATATTTTTTAATACCTCACCGCCACTTCAAGCTGTAACCATTTACATCAGTGATAATTTTAACTTAATAGTTTTAGTTTGTGATAAAGACTATAGACCACTCTAATACAAAAAATCTAATAGGCTGGGATAGTAAATCAAAGCAAAGTTCATTAAAAAACTTCCCCATTCTGTTCATGTGTTCATCAACCTTCTCTTAAAGGCACACTATGTAGGAATTCCATTTTTGTCAAACAGCGTCCCATAGAGTCGCTGTGGAGTACTTGTATTTAACGTTACTGTCGTAAATACCACTCACGCAGAGCGTCTCTGCACTCACGGCCTGATACCCCTTTGAAGCTGTTATATTAAGGTACAAATCTTGCATAGTGTGCCTTTAAATACGAGATCTAGGGGTTGTTTATGGGTAGGCCTACTATGATATTAGACTACATAGCCTATAATAAAAGATAATGAATTTCAAACCTGAACCAAACATTTTTTTTCAAAGATCAACAGTCTGTCATTAGTCTTTAGTCTGCCACTAAAAAACGGCGTGTTGTGGTTCCGGTACACCAGCCAAGTCAACGAAACGAATTAATGAAAATTTGCTTATCAATGTATATCTAAATTCGCGCCTACATCTTTGTAGAACTTTTAAAAAAAAGAAACAGAAAAGATGCTGCAGCCAAGGAGCCGCCGGCGGGGGCCGACTCAACCTCCACGGACAGTTTTTAATATTTTATCAGACAATAACTACTCAAGATTTTGCTTTAGTATAATTTTCGGGACAATTAGGGCCGGATTCGGGACAACAGCTTAGATTTCGGGACGTCTGGTCACCCTATGTGGTGTCGCGCGCGCAGTCTCCACTCGACTCTTCAATCTATCGCCGTTGCGGAGACTCTCTATTCATTCCGGTGAAATCACAAAATAAAATGCACACAAACTTAGAAATATTTACTTACTAATCCATCAACAAGATCGCCAGGTCAGCATCACTGTTGCATCCAGTGCTGCTTTTTAGCTTGCGCCAACGAGTGAAAAGCCCCATCTATGGAAAAGCCTGACCGAGTGGGACTCTTGTCTGGTTCCTCACGCGGTCAGATTATCTTTTCCTTTTCCTAGTCTCCTCCGATCGCGTTTTCTTTGCTTTTTCCATCGTCGAGTATCACATCTGAAATGCGCGCAAGTGTCTTCATGCTTCATATGTTGTTGTTGATGTGTGTGACGTCGTTGCCGCAAAGCATGTCGTGATTCTCGCGAGATTTGTCGGGGGCGCTGCTCTCAAACTTGCATTGCTGTTTTTTCCAGCGGCGTCCCCTCAAGCTTTACTACCAGGATGATTCGCCCTACTATGAGTTTGTTTACCACCGAAATGACTTTGAAGCTGTTATATTAAGGTACAATTCTTGCATAGTGTGCCTTTAAAACATATTGGTGCGTTGTAATACGCACTGCGAACGGCAGAGCGTACATTGTGCTTTTGAACTTCCGCCCGCTCTGGTGCTCTCAGAGGCAATTTACGAACGCACCCACAATAGCCTAGTTTATGTACCTGTTTTTTTTTTTAATAAAAATGACTAAATTCACACACTTTTACGATGTTTTTGGGACTCAAACTGTTGGACAACTAATTCAGAAAAAATACTTTCAAAATGTAAGACTTTATAAAGCCGTGATAAGACTTTTTAATACTTTTTAAGGGTCTTAATTTTCCCAAAATTGATTTATCACCTTTTAATACTTTTCAAGACCCCGCGGATACCCTGTAACCAAATACCAAATATACAAAAAATAGGCAAAGAAATCGACATGCAAAACAAAATTTGCCATGGTTTAACAAAATTATTTGGGATATGATGAAAAAGCGAGATGTGGCGCTAAAAACATTTCTAAAATCAGGACTAACACTGGTTTGATTTGCCTTTACAAGTCAAAGAAATAAAGTTACAGCTGAGCTTAGAAAGGCCAAAGCCAGTTTTTTCCTTGAAATCATCAGAAATGCACAAGGTAATAGTAGAATAATATGGAAAACTATTGATAAATTGATTGGAAAAGAAAAGTCAAAATGTGAGAATATTCATCTGAATATTAATGGAAAAGTGATCGACGACTCTTTTGCAATTGCATAAAATTTTAATGAATATTTTTTAACAATTGTCCAAAAACTGGCTAACAATTCTCAAATTTCTCATCCTCCTCTCATAATCAGTGATACACCTAATTTTAATCTTAGCTTAATAACAAACACTAAAGTTGAAAAAATAATTACTGTGGTAAACAGCAGCAAAGCAAAGGATATTTATGGAATTGACACTTCTTTTTTGAAACAATATAAGGACATTTTCTCTGAGCCATTGACAACAATGATCAATCAATCGATTAGTGAGGGCATCTTTCCAGCAGCCCTAAAACCGGCGATTGTCACCCCTATATTTAAATCCGGAAACAAACAAGACATGAACAATTATTGTCCAATAAGCATCCTTCCAGCTGCGTCAAAAGTGCTCGAGAAGACGGTGGCGGAGCAACTTACTACCCACTTTGACTCACAAGCTTTTTTAAACCCAATGCAGTTTGGCTTCAGACGGAAAAACTCAACAGACTTTGCCTGTTGCTACTTCCTAGAAACTATCAGGGCATATGTGGATCAGGGAAGGGTGGTGGGAGCAGTCTTTCTTGATCTGCGTAAAGCTTTTGATACTGTCAATCACCAGATACTTTATAGTAAGTTGCGTCAATACAATCTCTCTGAGCACACCCAAAAGTGGATAAGATCTTATTTGAGCGACCGACACCAGTGTGTACGAGTGAATAATATCCAATCTGCGTTTAGAGCTACTTCGATGGGAGTGCCGCAAGGGTCTATTTTGGGACTCTTGCTTTTTAGCATCTATATAAATGACCTCCCCAGAGTGTGTTCTGACGTTGATGTAATTATGTACGCTGATACGGTGATCTTCACTTTTGGGGAAAACGAGCTGGAGGTTGCTGAAAAATTATCAAAAGAAATGCAGAAAGTTGCAGAATGGTTGCAGACGTCCTGCCTGACCTTAAACGTTGATAAAACAGTCTCAATGTTTTTTTTAAATAAACGTAAAATACAACAAACTCAAGAAATTCAAGTAAATGGACAAAAAATTAAAAATGTAAATGAAGCAAAATATTTAGGTTTAGTACTTGACTCAAAGCTTGGTTTTAAAAGTCACATAAAAAAACTCAGTAATAAATTAAAATTTAATTTGATGAACTATAAACATATTAGAAATTCCTTAACCACGGAAGCCTCAGGCTCAAACACATTCCTTAATACTATGATTGTTTCACATCTTTTGTATTGCATGTCTAGTTGGTCTCAGGCGTGTAAAACATCGCTAAAGTTTCTTGAATCATTATACAAAAGGGCTATAAAAATTCATGATAAAAAGTCTCGCTACTACCATAATTGTAAAGTATTAAGTAAATATAACATTTTAAATTTTGAAAACCTTATTAAATATAATCAAATTTCTTCTCTATTTAAAATTATTCATAACATCGCTGCTCCTCCCTTAAGAAAATTTGTGACACTAAATTCGGAGAGAAATTTTAGAACCACACGGTCGACAGTTAGAGGACAGGGCAGCGTTCCAAGATGCAGAACCACATATGGTCAACAATCATTCTCTTATAGCCTAAAGCAGTGAGCCTTTGGAACACTCTTCCAAATGAAATTATCTCTTGCACTAACTATAGCATATTTACACGCCTGACCAAACAGTGGTTATTAAAGTAACAACAGATAGCTTTTGCTCTCGGGCTCCCCCTACAGTTGGGAAACAGTATTGTCCTCTACTACTGTCGTAAACTGTCATCCTACATGCACGTGCAATTGTTGACAACCATGATAGCCCTGAACACTGTAGGAGGAGGTCACATGCAGGTGTTCTGCTTGCGTCGCGTGTGAGATGTCTTCATCCCAGGTACAGTGGCATATATTTCAGCATGTCATATGAATATAATTTCATGGGTTTTATTTTTTTTTCTAACGACAAATGATCGCGATGCTCACGTTTACAAGCCAGCGTCATTATAGTAGCCTAGTCTATTGGTTACCGTTTTACTGAATCTATATGATACTTCAATGCAATGTTTGAGTGGTTGATAATAACCATATATCGTCAATATTATAATATCAAGCTACCATAAATGAATCTGCAAATTTTACAAATCGATTTGCATTATAGCTTGAGGCAAGACAAATAAACAAATATCACAGACATGTTAGGTATCCTAAAATATGATTTTATTAATAATCTTCCTCCTTTCTTTGTACATGTTGAGTAGACTACACTTTTTAGGTCAAACATTTGCTATTTGCATTTCATCGATTGCAAAGTTCAAATCAGAACGAGAATACTAGCGATAGCTAACCATCAAAAACTAGAATATCGTTTACTAGCTACCAGATTGATAATTCGCTACTACTCTAGCGAATTAGAGAGGTTAGAGAGAGGCATTCTTTTTTCGATGGGGGGTTCGATGCTCCCTGCACACGCAAGGTCTCTCGCTGCCTTTCTCTCTCTGCCGTCCGCGCGCGTTGGAGTACAGTCTCTGTCTCGCGTGCGCGCTCGCTCTAGATTCCGGGAGATTTGAACTAATTTGCGGTATAACTTGTCGATCACGAGTGGCTCAACAGGTAGAGATCTATAGATAAACTCATCTTTCAGGCATTTGACCGACCGGGTTGACAAACCGTGAGAACAAACCGTGTCTCGCGTGAGAAACCGGGGGTGTTGCGTGTGAGCGTGTGAAACCAATTAAATGCGGGTGTCTCACGGCCAATGCGTGAGAGTTGGCAGCTCTGCAATGTTGATCCTCGTTCTGCCTTTAACGCGATCACTTTCTCTTTTTGCTTTACTCCGATAAAACCTTTGCTTTCTTGTTTTTCTGTGCTGCTTCGGCCATGACTATAACATTTGGCTCGCAAGTCCGATTTTAAGGAAGTGGGGGTGGTTGTGGAAGTGACGTATATGCTGTAAAGCAGTCGAATTTTGTAGTTCTCTTTGTTCGCCGGTACCCGAAGTTTAAAAGTACGATTAAAAACGCTACAGACCCCGTCAGGTTATGGCAGACGTGTCATTCAACCTATTGTAAGTCGATGTACCATCACAAGAGACTTGGAAATATATTATGAAGGTTGAAAAGTTACCTGTTGTTACTTTAACAAAGCAAACCTGTACGCTAGGGATGGGACGATTACCGGTTTCACGATAAACCACGATAAAATGTCCTGGCGGTTAGTATTATCGTTTAAAATTTAATTATCTTAAAAACCGTGTTTGGTTATCGTGATTTTGAAAACTCGCGGTAAATCCTATCCAGCCAGAATCAGTCTGACGCAGGCGCGAGCACTCAGCAGGCGCGAGCACTCAGCAGGCGCGCAGATACAATGTTGTTTTTTTTGCGCGAGAAGACATGGCGGAAGTCAGTGACAGCGCACGGGAGATTTTTCAGCCATCCAAGAGGACAAAATCGGAGGTATGGTCGTATTTTGGCTATTACAAGAGTCCCGAGGGCAATTTAATCGAGGATGGGCACCCTGTCTGCAAATCTTGCAAGAGGAAAGTCGCTGCAAAAGGGGGAAACACGTCAAATCTGCTAAGTCATCTAACGTTACGTGACAAACACCCACTGAGTTAATTTTTACCTTAATACCACAACTAACTTGGGCAAATAATTAGACAAAAAATTTATTGGAGATGAATTATTTCATTATCTCACGCGAAGAGAAAAGTTTTACAGCAAGTGGATTTGAGCCAAGACGAACGAACATATTAAAACTATTAAGGGTGACATTTAAGGGATAATGTATTGTATTCATTCATAGTAAACTTATTACAGTTTTATTTTTTTATTTTTTACCACAGAAATAATTTAAGGGACATGAAATATTGAATTGTGATTAACTTAATGTTTTTAAATCTTGCCGGTTTATAAATCCATTAGCACTATACAAGTTACAGTGTCCAAATCAATCGTAAAGTAAATGTGATCACTACAACAATATTGTTGTAGTATTAATACTAAATTACTCTGATTTAATTTTCAAAACAGTCAAAACTGAGACGCAAGACATACACATTTGAATGAAACCAGAGATTGCGTCCACGGTGATCCGAGACATGGATGTGCGCTGTGTAGTGCGTTGCTATTTACAACAGTCATTATAAGTATTCCAGTAGTTTAGTCACCCTGACCCAACCAACATATTTTGTTCATTTAAAGTGTGTGTGCGTGCGTGCGTGCGCGCGTGTGTGAGTGTGTGTGAGAGAGAGAGAGAGAGAGAGAGAGAGAGAGAGAGAGAGAGAGAGAGAGAGAGAGAGAGAAGAAAGTGATTTATTATTTATTCATAACAATAATAATATTCAGTCATAATAACTTACACACATCCATAAGTGTTATTATCATTATTAATGATAGGGTTTAATGACGGGTTCATTAAAATCTGCACTAGTAAAACTAAACCTCTCACTCTCAGGGTTCCATGTTAATGTTAATATAATGTTTATGCTTAAAAAAGTGCACAGCTGCTAGCTTGCTAATTGTATTTTTTTGTTTGTTGATTTTCAAATGTTTTCAGGGTGAGCATCAGTTCTTTTTGAACATTTCCATCTCATTTTAACAAAACCGTGATAATATTGATAATCGTGATAACTTTGGTCACTATAATCGTGATATGAAATTTTCATACCGTCCCATCCCTACTGTACGCACTGAATGACTGCGATACGAATGATGTAATCTGTGAATGAATAAGTTATAGATTCCTGTAGTAGAGAGTGTTATGATGTGAGTGAAGTGATGCTTCTGTGTATTATAATTCTGTACATATTTTTTAAATTTTGTAAGTATATAATCAACCTGTCCAGGGACTGCAGGCGGAAATTAGCATTTTTGCTATAACCTGGCACATGACATCTCTTCTTTCTTAGATTAATGTTTTTTGTGCATTGTCCCTGATCAAAAAAAAAAAAAAAAAAAAATTCAACAGCACGCGTTCCCCGTAGCAACTGCTGTGTTACGCTACAACAGTAACCAATAATAGAACACACGACACATGACCACATTTCGTATGAAACATGATGCAATAATAAAAGCAAAAGCAATAATAAACACAAAAATATACATAAAAACATACCTGAAAAGTGAAATAAAACATCCTCTCAACGGTGTTTTGCTGCAGACATAACATATCTAAATAAAATATAAGATAAAATTAGCAACCTCGTGGCCTTGCTAACGAGAGCACTATCAGACGGAAGTTTACAAAAGGCCATAACTAATCAAATATATCTTACTACTCGAATTAAATGGTTTAAACATTGGCTAAACCAAATCACAAACACAAAATACTTAAAATCGCTAGTCATTTTCCGTTATAATCACAAATATTCCCAAAATGAGACAGAGCATGAGTCCCAGAGCCGGATTATCCATAAGGGCACTTGGGCCAGTGCCCAGGGGCACCAACCATTCACAACCCCTAGGGGGGCACCACATGACACAAGCTTTAAAAATATTTTTCGTAAATTGTTATATTATTAATTCTTGAAAGACCATACATAACTCGTTTATGAACACTAATTTAACAATAATAATAATAATAATAAATTATAAATAAATAAAGATTACATGACCATTATCACTCCCCCCTCCCCAATCTGTCAGAGTTGAGTTGGTCCACAACAAGTACGCGCAAATGTGTCATTTTTTAACGGCTACAGACCACCCCAATCTGTCAGAGTTGAGTTGGTCCACAACAACTATGCGCAAATGTGTCATTTTTTTAACGGCTACAGACAATGAATCTAAATTAAAAATGGACTGACGTCAAAGTGGTTTTGCAAAAAGACAGTTAAAGAAAGACAAGGACGCTAGACGTTTAGCTAAATTCAAAATGTTCCAGGGATCGAAAGTTTTTTTTTGTGAGAACATCACAAGAATTGCGATCACTAGCACCGCTGAGTCTGACGAAGCCGGAGCGAACTGTGGAGACTGGAACAAAGAAATGGACTTCGGGGATGTAGTTGACACCTTTGCTTGCGCAAAAATCAAGGAAGAAGCAGTTCTGCTAAACTTAATACATGAAAACGTTTTACCAGATTTAGTGCTACACTTATTGTCTCTTATTTGTTCCTCACTAAATAATGTTTTTTTTTTTTTTCACTAAATGTTCAGATTTTATACAATTATTGTGCACTTGTGATTTTTCTAGACTAAATATTACTGCTGAGTTACCCACTAATCTAGATTATAATAGAATTTAATTTTTGTCATAGGTTATGATCATTTTTTTGATTTGTTGTTTTTCTTTATAATGAAGTTGTCTGTATTAAGTAGATTGTGTTTAACACAAAATAGTGATTATCAGTTCAACACACATAGTTATAGAAATTCTACTTGATTTAAAAAAAACTGCGTTGGTATCGGATGGTATCGGTCAATACTCAGAATTTTTGGTATCGGATCAGTTCAGAAAAAATGGTATCGGGACATCCCTAATATTTTCTGGTAGGCTATATCTAAGTTACCCAGGAGCTCTGTTGACATAGGCTTAGCTAACGTTAGCTACAGCTCAATGAATTGAGTTGAACACAGCAGGAGAGAACGCAACATTAGCCAGCTAGCTAAAGCTCTGGTGGAAAATTATTAGCTAACGCTATACGGAGGCCATAATATTTTTGACTCATGGCTGAAGTTAAGTTTCTCCAACTCTCCCCAGGTTGGCAAAAAATGCATCTCAAAATGCATCAGATTGATGCTTTAAAATATGGAATATTTAAAATTCCCCGGACCCCCCTAGAGGGGTAATAACCTTCTCACCTTTTTCACCCCTGACCCGTTTTCATGCCTGTAAAGGTAAGAAACCGGATAGATTTATTATTATTTTTTGGGCAAACGTGAATTGACGCTGTCAATTAATTGATGTACATTTTAAATTGAGATATTTGAATATAGGGGGCCTTTTGAGGAATAGTGCCCAGGGGCACCACACTGTCTTAATACGGCCCTTAGCATGACCATACGCACCAACAGCACGCGTTCCCCGTAGCAACTGCTGTGTTACGCTATATTCCGTCAAACCACGCATTTTTTGTCTGCAGCTCCCAAACAAACCACATGAGGGCACTACTTTAACATGAAATGAATAGCCGCTGTTGAATTCAGGAGGATTCACAATAAAACTAAATACAATTCTAACTCTGTTACATAAACAAATAAGGATGTTGCATGGCAGCCCCTTTCACACAGAGATTCCGGAAAATACACGGATAAAGCGACCCGGGATTTGACCCGGGTTTGTTTGATTTTTGTTCATTCACACTGCCAGTGATTTTCCGGAATCAGAGAGTGCGTTCACACACAACCCGTAAAAATCCAGTAAAGACACGTGACATCGATGTGATGTAATGTCTCAGCAGCGTCTTAAGTTTGCTTATGAGCTGCGATTTCTCTCTCGAAAAACAACACTTGTGCATTTTTTCTGATTCGATCATAAACTAGCGCATTTCTAGCCATGTTTCCATCCACTTGTCAGTCGAATTATCTGAAGTTCGGTAAAAAAAAAAAAAAAAAAAAACTCATGCAAATAAAGCTGGTGAAAGTGTGTCCATCAAACGGCTGTAAGCGGATAAAAACCTGTGCGTAATGATGTCACATGCTGTTTTGCGATCAAATTAGTATATCGAATTGATTTGAGACATGTTAAGGTGTTTCCATTCATTTTCTCACCGAATTGCACAACATTCAAGCCAACATTTGCGAACAAAGTTTTTCTAGGCAAAATGGATTGCACCATAACGTTTCCATCCGCGTTTATCGCATAAGCCGTATATCGATCAAGATACAATCCGATGAGACCGATCGTAGGCTATTTCATTTGAGTCGATATTCATGATATTCAATCGAATTTTACTGTTTCCATAAGGCATTTTTCATTCGATATCACTTAATGCGGATAAAAACGTGTGGATGGAAACAGAGGCTTTCACTCCTGCTTTCACTTCACTTTAGCGTCATCATTACGACACGGGATTGATTACGGCTTTTGTTCACACTAAACACGGCAATGTTAAGCTCCCCAACCCGGCATCAATCCCGGCCCGGGTCGTGTTTGCGTTCACACAGAAGGCGCGTTCTGGCAATTTCCCGGGATCAACTCGCTGTGTGAAAGGGGTTACAGTCATCTGTGAGTGTGAGTTTATGCTCACTTGTGAGAGTTGGCTCAATGCAAATACCGCGATTCCACCATCTGAGTAAAAAGAAATGTCAGAGATGAGATATTCAGTTCACTGCTTTTATCTGAAAAGCTTACGGAAGATTCCCGCAACTGCTGGAAAAAAAAAAGGATAATGTTAAAAGTTTTTTTTTTTTTTCAGAATTCCTTTACACAGATTAACTAAAAATGTATCCATTGTTTTATATATTTAGATAGAATGATAGAACGATAGATCGAATGATAGACAGATTGAAAGAAGACAGACAGAAGAACGAACGAACGATAGATAGATCGATATAGATAGATAGATAGATAGATAGATAGATAGACAACGATATAGATAGATAGATAGATAGATAGATAGATAGATAGATAGATAGATAGATAGATAGATAGATAGATAGATAGATAGATAGATAGATAGATAGATAGACAACGATATACACTCACCGGCCACTTTATTAGGTACCCCATGCTAGTAACGGGTTGGACCCCCTTTTGCCTTCAGAACTGCCTCAATTCTTCGTGGCATAGATTCAACAAGGTGCTGGAAGCATTCCTCAGGAAGTTTGGTCCATATTGACATGATGGCATCACACAGTTGCCGCAGATTTGTCGGCTGCACATCCATGATGCGAATCTCCCGTTCCACCACATCCCAAAGATGCTCTATTGGGTTGAGATCTGGTGACTGTGGAGGCCATTTTAGTACAGTGAACTCATTGTCATGTTCAAGAAACCAATTTGAAATGATTAGAGCTTTGTGACATGGTGGAAGTAGCCATCAGAGGATGGGTACATGGTGGCCATAAAGGGATGGACATGGTCAGAAACAATGCTCAGGTAGGCCGTGGCATTTAAACGATGCCCAATTGGCATTAAGGGGCCTAAAGTGTGCCAGGAAAACATCCCCCACACCATTACACCACCACCACCAGCCTGCACACTGGTAACAAGGCATGATGGTTCCATGTTCTCATTCTGTTTACGCCAAATTCTGACTCTAACATCTGAATGTCTCAACAGAAATCGAGACTCATCAGACCAGGCAACATTTTTCCAGTCTTCAACTGTTCAATTTTGGTGAGCTCTTGCAAATTGTAGCCTCTTTTTCCTATTTGTAGTGGAGATGAGTGGTACCCGGTGGAGTCTTCTGCTGTTGTAGCCCATCCGCCTCAAGGTTGTGCGTGTTGTGGCTTCACAAATGCTTTGCTGCATACCTCGGTTGTAACGAGTGGTTATTTCAGTCACTGTTGCCCTTCTATCAGCTCGAACCAGTCTGGCCATTCTCCTCTGACCTCTGGCATCAACAAGGCATTTCCGCCCACAGAACTGCCGCTCACTGGATGTTTTTTCTTTTTCGGACCATTCTCTGTAAACCCTAGAGATGGTTGTGCGTGAAAATCCCAGTAGATTAGCAGTTTCTGAAATACTCAGACCAGCCCTTCTGGCACCAACAATCATGCCACATTCAAAGTCACTCAAATCAACTTTCTTCCCCATACTGATGCTCGGTTTGAACTGCAGGAGATTGTCTTGACCATGTCTACATGCCTAAATGCACTGAGTTGCCGCCATGTGATTGGCTGCTTAGAAATTAAGTGTTAACGAGCAGTTGGACAGGTGTACCTAATAAAGTGGCCGGTGAGTGTAGATAGATAGATAGATCGACAGACAGACAGACAGACAAACAGACAGACAAACACAGACATAGATAGATAGATAGATAGATATTGTGGTTAGAAAACTCATGATAATGTTAATAAAAGTTTCTAGAAAACAAGTTTCTAGAAGACAAACATTTTATGACTTCCTTTAAAGTTCAATATAACTTCTGCAATCCAAAAACAGAACCATGTGTAGTGATGACGACATCACCTTGTGTCGTCACAAGGTGATGACAAAGAGAAATACGATTGCCAGTAAATCAAGTCAACCACCCCTCCTCCACCCCTCCTCCACCGCCACAGGAAGCTAGGTCTGGTATAAAAGCAGCTCATCTGTACATCTCAGTCCAGAGAAGAGTCAACTGCAAGTCTGAATGTTGTGGAGGGCTTTTACCGTGAGGCTGAAGGAGCTCCGTTCTGAATGTCTTCAATGAGTCGCAATTTTTTTTTTCATTCGTGTAAACTCATAAATCTATCGATCTGAAGTCAGTTTATAAACTCGCTTAGAAAAGTGGAATAATAATCGTTGCTCGTTAAAAAACGGCTCAATGACATCGAACAATCTGACACAATGGAAAACAATGGACTTCGTTTACTCAATTTTTACTCACACGTACAGAAATATGATGTTTATTTTAATCTTCGCCGGGTTACTCGTGGACGGTGAGTAGATTGAAATGGTTTCACACTTCACTTTACAAACTTTAAAGAAAAAAATATATTAATTTAGGGAATCAAAGTTAAAAAAAATTCTTTGTGGTCTAGAGGTCTTGAAACTGTCTGGAGATTGTGAAAGAAAAACTTCTAATTCTGCAGGTGCAAGTAGCCTATTAAAAACCCTTACACAAATAAACCATGGTTTTGCTACACTAATCATAGTTTAGGCTAACCATGTTTTTTTATTTGCTACTTGCAGTAAAACTGTGGTTATACAAATGGTAATCAATTTTCCAAGAAACCATGGTTACTACACTTATACTATAGTAAAACTATGGTTAATTTTATTAAGGTATGAAACCAACATGATGCTTTGTTTCTGTGTTGATGTCTTGTTGACTTATGCATTAACATTACACCGGATTCAGTGATATTCCCTGAGAACTCGTTTCTTATTCACTATTTTGTTGTTACTGTATTCACAAAATATTCAGTGGGACTTGAAATATGGCCTGTAAAGACTTGAACAGGATTGCTGGAGGAACAAGACTTAAATGAATAGTTCACCAAAACGTTAAATTCTGTCATCATTTATACTCACTCTCATGTCCAAATCAATCCTACTTTATTTCTTTTGTTGAACACAAAACTGAATTCTCTGCCTGAGAAACTGTCTCTTGTCTTCAGGTGTGTTCGGTGTTACAGGTGAAGTGAAGTCAGTGTTCGTGATGGAGGGAGAGTCTGTCACTTTATACACGGATGTCACTGAAATAAAGAAAGCTGATCTGATACTGTGGACGTTTGGACCTGACAACACTCGTATAGCTCAGATCAACAGACTGATCAACAAGGTCTCATATTATGATGATGTTCTTGATGGGAGATTCAGAGACAGACTGAAGTTGGACAAGACTGGATCTCTGACCATCACAAACACCACAACTGAACATGCTGGAGATTATGAACTACAGACCTTTGGTGGAAATGAGGTCCCACCGAGGAAATTCAGTATTATTGTTTCTGGTGAGTCGTTCTCTGGATGCATTTGGTTTAATTTCATTGCATTGCAGTGTCAATCCGAATCCATTGTAGAGTGAAACATGCTATTCTCTTTATTCTCTCATGCTTTCCAGGTCCTCTGCCTGTTACTGTCATCATCAGTAACTCTTCACACTGTTCTTCATCTTCATCATCATCATGTTCAGTGGTGTGTTCAGTGGTGAATGTGAGTCATGCGACTCTCTCCTGGTACGCAGGAATGAGTGTATTGTCCAGCATCAGTGTGTCTGATCTCAGCATCAGTCTCTCTCTACCTCTGGAGGTGGAATATCAGGATAAAAACCCCTACAGCTGTGTGCTGAACAATCCCATCAGCAACCAGACCACACATCTGGACATCAACACACTCTGTCACACATGTGCAGGTACAGCAGCACTGATATTTCACAGAGCTAATCAAGAAAGTTTCAGCAGATCTAATACTGATATGGTGTCTCTCTTTCCATGATAGCAGCAGGTTTGTCTGCAGGTGCAATAGCGCTGGTGTGTGTGTGTGCTCTGGCTCTGGCTGGAGTTATGTGTGGTATTTACTGTTACCATCAACACAAGATGCTTAAACGGGCAGATCAAGGTGGTACGTGTTACCTAGAGCTGATTTCACAAAAGAACGCTTGATTATGCAAAATATAGTTTTGTAAGAAAGGTTACATTTACTTCTGTGTTCTTGTTTCATATACATTCACATTCAAGACATTATCTGTGTTTTTTTTTTTCTCAGATGGGGAAACATATAAAGAGGACAGTTGTTCACAAAATGGTAAGTTACCGTACAACTGTGTGTAACCTGGTTGAAAGTTGCTATGTCAAAAGGTGTCATTTAATAAAGTCTGTGATTTTGGTTTAAACAGGAGCAGTTCCTTTGCTGGCTGTGGAGACAGACGGTAAGATATCATGTGCTTATATTACATTGGTTCATGTTGTCGTGAAGCCGACTATCTAAGAAACAGGATTCAATAGAAACTGGCTGTGTATTTCCCAGCTAACAAAAGTGTGTTCAACATTTTGATAATGTTCACATTAAGTTGGTTATGTTTTGTTGGTTATCCGAACGATGGAGAATTCTATTTTAGAATTTTGCAAACAGTTTTAGAATGTTACTTTTAAATTTTCTCTGAACCATGATTGATACTAAGCTATAGCTATTTCGGAATGTTGAGAGAACCTTTCCCGAACATTAGCTAAACTTGATCTGGGTGTATACCAGAGCATTATAAGGTGAGGTTGACCAGAAAACTGGAGGAGCAGGTTTATAGATTGTCCTCAGGTGAGAGGTGTGACTGAGAGGATGGCAGCGTGGGTTGTAGGAAAGCACATGGGAACTCCAAATAAGTGGGATAATGTACATCCAGCCGGCTGTTATCCCAGAATTAATTTATTTAACCCAAACGCTGGGTTGAGACTGTTGGGTAAAGACGCTGGGTTGATGTAACCCAATTTGGATTGAAAGTCGTTCTTAATCTGTTAGTTTGTAAAAAAAAAAAAAAGAAAAAAAAAAAAAGGTCATGTTAACTTGTGTTAAAGAGTTATTAAAACTCTTATAATATAGCTCCAGATTTGTTTGTCAAATAGAGTAGAGTCTATAGTTTAGGCAATAAGCTATTGATTGTTTCCGTAAACAACTTAAGTTTATGGATTTATAGTTATGAGTTTAAAGTTGAGTGAACTTAAATTTAGAAGTTTACTTGTTGCCTTTGTTTGCTTGAATAAGTTGGTGCAATATTCAAATCCTTAAAGTTGAATCTAATAAATAATTTTATAGTGTAGTGATTTCCTTGGTGGCGGATAATATAAAAAAATTTCTAATTTGGTTTTAAATGCAAATTATTATATTCATCTATGTTTATTAAAATGTTAAAAACAATTAATTTAACTATAAATTGTGTAGCTGTTGATCTGCCATTTTTTCTTTTCTTCTCAAATGCGCATTGTTTCTTTTGATTTATGTTAGCCCTTGTTCTCGTTTATAACACATTTTCCCCTTTTTATAGTCATTCTGTGTGTGTAAAAGTGATTTTTATAATTCTGATTTCTGGCTTTAGTTATAAACCCATTTTGGGTTAATTTTATTCCAATGATGTAGTTATTTAATCAACTTGCTGGGTCAAAACAACTACTACTTAGTACTACTACTTTACTACCATGCTGGGTTAAAAACAACCCAATTTGGGTTAATTTGGCAACTTATTTTCCAGAAAATGTGTTATTACAGCTGTGCAAACTGAAGCTCTGTGTGCTGCATTTACACCAGATTAACATTTGTGTTTGTTTTCACCAGGCGGAGACATGTCTAATCAGAAGAGAGATTTACGAAATAGTAAGTAACTATATAACTGAGGATTCATTTGGCTGTTCCTTTCAGATATTAAACACCATTCAAGAACATTACATCTACATTCATTCATTTTGTTGACGCTCTTATCCAAAGCAACCTAAACATTTTATCCTAAGGAGGGAGTGACATGGAAAATGCTGCATTGCACTACTATCCAATTGCTCAGAAAAGTACAACCTAGTGAAGAGACCTGAAGAGATTTATCTGTGAGCTTCAAGATGGAGTTTGATAGTTTTAAAGGCTGCATGGAAATGGATAAACGGCTTTGTTAGCGGATAGCGAGGTCGTTCTATGAGAGAAATAAGTGTTTAGTGTTGGTTTTTAAGCAGGAGGGGTTAGAAGAGCACCTGACATGAGGGGTTATCATCTGTGTCCGTCCGCTACGCCACTGGTAGTGTATGTAAATGAACAATGTTTACCTGTTCTTATTGTTGCCTGGACTGAGAAATTCATGTTTATTTGTCAGCAAATGTCCGCCGGACGACACAAAATAGTCTGGTCACGATACTGGAATTTTCAAATACCTTGAAAAATATCTGTGGCGAGCGGGACGAGCCCGGGGGTCGTGAGAGAACAGAGCGAGGCCTCGTATCTCACGGAGGAGCAGAAGCATAAAAGGAGGAGTGAGACAGTGAAGGATGAGACAGGACCAGGCCTGGATTTTACGTTGTGTTTTATGTGTGTGCGGCAGTCGTCCGTGACATCCGCCATTACTTTCGTTTTGAGTTTATTTATTTATTAAAGTTGGCGAAACGAGGCTGGTGACCCTCGATGGTAATGATTTAATTTGCACAATACTTAGCCAGGGCTCGAATTTCGGCGCGGGATTGCGGGTATTGCGCATAATTCTAATCATTCCCGCAGGTCTCCCATTTATAATGCGGGAAATTCCCACAATCGTAATCCACACAGATAATAAAATCAAATCATTCTTTTAACAACTATCTGCCAGACGCAATTTCACAAACAGCGTGAGTGTTCAGCCGCGCCGCGCGTCTTCTATCTCTTCTCTCCCCTATGCTTCTCTCTGTGTTGTGCAAGGCAGGCATCAAGCGCTGCGGCGATAATAATACACACTCGCGTTTTGGAGTCGGGACCATAGACTGTAAGGTCGGGACATGACGGAATATTCACTTGCACAATCGGGCCAGCAGTGCATCGTGACTGAAGTCTTTTTAAGTCTTACCAGTTTAAACATTCAAGCGATTTTAAACTAATCAGTGCTCGCGCGCTCTCTGAGATTATTTTCTCTATGCGCACATTCATAGAAAATCCGCCTCAAAAACAGCTGGCCAGTAACTATTTTCGCGGATTATATTGCTTTAACACGCAAAATTGTCAATTTCGGTCTTTGTGAGTAGGCTATACTCTAAACATAGTCGGTTTTGTCTTTAATAGGCCTAAGCTTAAAACGCATGCCAGTATAATGAACACAGGATCCGTGCACTAGCTCTTAAAGTGACGGAAGCCATATGTGTCTGTCATTAATTTTGTTGTCAAAACAACAAAAGATGGCTTTAAGTTAAAGGAATCAGGATTAATAGCCTATGTATTTAATTTATTCAGGACTAAAATACTACCCAGTGTTATTTTCCTTTTGATTACTTTATTCAGTTTCTGTATATGAATACTAGTGTTACACCTATTCAAAAACTTTTCTCTTTAATTATCTTTATTTGTATCTTTATTCTATTGTATTTATTTGTGCTACTTTTTTTCAAATTAATTAAACAATTTAAATCAAGCTTCCTTGTGATGTGTAAATCCTTAACAACAATATTACCCCATTGTAAAAATGCAATGAGCGCAAACATTTAGGCAAGATAAATGTAATAATTTTGTTTGGAAAAAATGCTTTTTTGAATTCTTTCTTGACAGAATATGTTTTACTTTTACTAGTAGTCGAAGCTGAAAGAAGCATGATTTGACCACTGTATTTATGTGTTTGTCAAATTTCGTTAAAGAGTTTCACATTTCAGGATTTCTTTATTGTCTTGGCCAGGTCTATAGAGAAACTTTAGAGACAGAATGAAGCTGAAATGATGGCCAGTGAGTGAAGGAGAAACTAAAACATGAGTAAACAAGATGATGGTGCGCTGTTTTAAAGTTTAAAATTTAAACTATCAACCGAGTGCTTGACCACACACTGACCCACAACTACAACACGGATTGGATTTGTGCAGGGAGTTGTCACACAGAGGAGAGAGGTGTATTTTGCAGATATTACAAATAATCAAACCTGTTTGCTGGGAGTTGTGGGAGAAAGGGTGTTGCTGTGTCCTCTGGGCAAATCCAGGTTTCAAGCCCAGGATGTTGAGCTTTATTGACTGGCATTTCTACAGTCCCAAACACAGAGAGCGATGAGTAGGAGCACAGAGACTGCAGGCTTGTTGGATCATGATGTACAGCGCTTCTCTGTTTATCCACCCTTTCAAATTTTCTAACAAAACTACTTTTTTCAACTCCTGCTAGGCTGTTGGTCCAATTGGAATGAAATATGCATGATCCGGAGACCCTCATAAAAAAATGTTATCACAATTTTTTTGTTTGATTGTTACCAATAAGCCAAATATTTTGGGCGGGTTTGTCCTTTGATAAATTATTGACTTTTATCTTGGATCTGCCAAGTCCAAACTATAACCAGCAGCATCCGAAAGATTTAACAAGTTTAGTGGCAATGACTGAAATTATGAAATTAAGTAGAAATTATTGTTATACACGGAGCCCTAAAGGGACATGGGAAAAAAATGAAATAAAGGAAAAAATATTTATCAATGTTTTTGCGTTCCCCATGAGAAACTTTGCAAAGTTACTGCAAAGGTTTTGCGAGCAAACGCAAAGTTTCTCGGGGAAGCGCAAAAGTCTTGATTTATTATTTTTCTCCCAACTCATATTTTTTCCCACCACCATGTCCCTTTAGGGCCTCCGTAGTTATACAGGCTGTAGGAAGTCACAAAGTTAGTTGTTTCCATCCAAAGTTGTGAATTAAAATGGAATGGCGCATAAAAACATTTGCTCAATAGTTCGATCACATCTGAAAAACTGTTTCTGTGTGTTCTCCAGGTGTGTTTGTTAAGGAGGATAAGATCACGTCAGTGTCAGTGATGGAGGGACAATCGGTCACGCTACACACTGATGATGCTGAAATACAGGGAATGGACATGATATGGTGGAAGTTTGCGGATTCCAAAAAACACAATGCTAAATTTGTTGTCATAGCAACACTGAATAAAACAAACAATGATGAACTTCCATTTAATAAAAAAATTCTCAAATTCAAAGACAGTTTGAAACTGGACCACAACAGCGGATCTCTCAGCATCACGAACATCACAGCTAAACTCTGTGGACATTATAAACTCCACATCGCCAGCGAGGGACACATGAGCATTCATACATTCATTGTGGCTCATGTGAGTAGGTCTTTCAAAGCTTCAAAATGCCTTACTAAGATAAAAACTATTAATAATTGGTTCCATTTTATAATTGGTTCCATTTATATAGCGCTTTACATATGGACGGGCAAATCTCCTCAACCACCACCATAAAGACAGATTATAAAAGAAAGGAATACAGTTATATGTCATTTGCATCTTTTTTTATTAAACAGATGAATTATGTAGTTTTTCTGTCTTTGTCAGAGCTCTTTCATTGTGAATAGTTAAACATCACTGTAGTGGGAAGACTAATTTAAGTTGTAGATTGATGAGAACATTCAAACACTTTCCCTATTTTTACCTTCTGTGATTCTTTATTTTCTTACAGGTTCCATTAAATAGAGAGCGGACCATAAGCCGGAGACAAACCTGCCCTTGATTACAGTATATAAACATGTATACTGTATATCATCTACATTTGAATTCCACTGACAAAAAAAAAACAAGAAACATTTTGCTATTTATTTTAACCGTCTAACATCCCTAATGACAAAATGCCTTAACGATAAAGATAAGAGTTCTGAACGGCTGACATAAAACATAGGCTATATGTTACCTATTTCTCAGGAGAAAGGAGCTATTAAACACAACAGTTAATTTGTGTATATTATTTTAAACCTGCTGAACTGTTATTATACTAGTATTTTAGTATTAACTCTTTTAAGTTTCATGTAAACCAGAATATTTTGTTGTACGAATATATCAAAAGAAAGAACATAAAAAACAACATTTATTTCATAAAAAACATTTTGAGCAAAAAGCTGAGAAAATCAAGTTTTTGTCAAAGACTACATCCAGATCGGATTCAGAACGATGATCAAAACACAGATTGAGTTGATCGAGTCCAGCAACACATATAAAGCTTCACAGTCCAGTAGCTCATCCTGGGTCGACATTTCATTCAGTAACACTAGGCAGTTTTGATTTATATGCTGTTTGATGTTTATAATCTCGTTATTTTACATATGCATATGATTACATAGATCTCTTGTTTTTTCCATCTTCTTCCCCTGTGTTTTGATCAGGAGATTCAGTACTCGTAGGCTACAGATGATGTGTAATAGCGCCCCCTACCGTATAACAGTGAAAGATGGAAAATTCCGTCAATGGCAGGGAAAGAGTTAATAGTAAAATAGTATTTCTTTTTTTGGCGTTTTCAGTATATTTTTCCCCTTTTCATTTATATATAAAGTATTTAATGAAGTTATGACATGTGAAATAAAATGTGCCTTAATCTTTTGACATATAAGAGGTCTTTGTACATCATGCAGGTTTATTATAGACAAAGCGTTTATTTAATCAAGCAAAAAGTGATGAAAATCGAATAAACTGCACTTGTTAAATATTTTCATGCAACTTATAAGAATCATTGTAAAACAATATATATATATATTTTTAAATATACAACCTTTTATTTGTACAGCTTTGTAAATTTCTTTGTTTTATATTTTTTATATGTTTATATATATATATCTATATATATATATCTAAAAAAGTACGTTTTCAAATATGACCATAACTGCTTCCAAATCCCTCATACGTTGATAAAAACACTCGAGGTAACCAGGGGGCGGGGCTTTGACGTCATCCCTGCATCAGCGAATCACCTTCACCGAGAGGCGACGCAACATTCACGACTTTCACTTTTACAGAGAAGGCGCCTCTTTTGAATTTTAAAAAGTAGTTGTAACCAGGAATGCAATATGACGCTATTTTTGATGGCTAATTCTGAGAGTATCCCTCACACACAGCACAACACGTACCGACGGTAAGACGGCTTTCTCAATTTAAACTGCACGATGTAGTTAAATATATAAATCTATCATCATTCATTTTCATTGTACTCGTGAGATTCGGAAGGGTTTTTAGGCGTGTGATATTGAATTATTGTTGTATTTAGTCAGTATGTAGCCTACCATGATTTAAGGCGCAATGTGTGATAGAATGACTCTTATATTTATGTGCAATAGATTTATTTTTATTTTTTTAAAGAAACGACTATGCATAGGGACAATTTTGAATTTATTAATTCAAAATTCTGTTTCATGGCCTGTTTCAATTCAACACTCTTTGACAGACATTGGGGAAAAAACTTGCACACAAATCATGCAGAGCGATTTATGTTTCATTCATTCCATTGAACAAAATAGCTGTCAGTTAACAGACTTGGACCAATCAGGTTTACCCTCTTCTGTTAAAGCCAAGATAGGCGGTACTTATCACATTTGAAATAAATTTTTTTTGATAATGATGGCTGAATATTTTGAATTTATTTTTGTACACTTGACATTGCTCAGTATAATTGTTATTTAAATGTTCTCTCTTGATTTTCAGATGCTGTTTCATCTATCTGTTGGTACTGTTGATAGATACAGGTAAGAACAGAGCAAATACTGTACAGTAGTAGTGATGGTCTATCTAGAAACACTGAAGCTTAGAAACCTTTATGAATCTTTTGTTTAGAAATATTTGCCAAAGTCACGTGATTTCAGCAACGGCTCTGAAAATAATCTTTTTATTATTGTTATTATTTGAATGTTCACCGCTAGGGGGCAATGATCACTGTGAACCCATGAGTCATGCGGATTCAGTGAGATCCAAATCCAAAACCCCCAGCGGGGAACATAACCATTGAACAAATATCTATGGTTTTTACCTGATCTCTCATCAGTTTTATACATTTGTGGACGTTTAAATGAGACATTAGTATAATTGAAAGGAATAATAGTAGTTAATATAGCCTAGTTGAGCAATCCATGGAACAAACAAAACAAGCCCTGGAAATAAATTAACACATATTACACAGACACTTGATACTTAATCTTATTAGCTGATTAGTTAATTGCATTTGATAGATTTTACTTTAAAAAAAAACATTTGGAATGGGTTTGTAAAAGGTGTTTTATGCACGTTTGGCCTGAGTATCTGTTGCAAATACTGTTGTGACCAGCAGAGGTTTCCAAAACATTTCCAGCATGATTTAAGAAGTTGCAAAGAACATTTTACATTTGAATGAAATAAAATCTGACTGTACAAAGAGTCACTGATCAATGTAAATGTTTAAGCTACACTTGATTCGGACCTAGAAATCAGGAAATAATTGTATTAATATTAAATATTTGAAAAAACAAACAGATTTGAACCACACTGCATAATAATAGTGAATATTTATGTCAAATTAAAAAAAAGTTGTGTTTTCTAGCCTCTCAGCAAAGGTCGGCTGAAGAGGGCGTTGAAGGAGGCTCTGTTGTTTTGCGGTGCAGTCACAGAAGCTTTTTACTTGAAGACAAACAACTGACAGTCTACTGGAGACACAACGACAACAGGAATGTATTCGATTTTATCCATGGAGAAGTTTCTGTTAAGGAACAACACCCAGCGTACAAGAACAGAGCAGAAGTTTTACCTGAAGAGCTCAAGAATGGCCGAATCTCGCTCAAACTCACCGATCTCCAGCTCTCCGATGGAGGAACGTACATCTGTTTCGTTCCAGATGTGGGAGTTCATCACAGTACACAACTGGTGGTCAAAGGTGTGTTGTAATGCCTCCTAGTTAATACATTTGGAGTTTCTATGTGATTGCAATCTAAACAGAGTTGGTATAAATAGTCAAACATGTTGTATTGTTTTTGCATGGCAGATAGTCCACATATTTTGGTCTATTAGCAAAATATCTAATAGTTTTCAAAGAGTTTAATTTTATTCCTATTTTTTTCCTTCACAGAACGGCCAGTAACAGAACACAGAGCAGCTCAAGTGAGAAGCCACGGTACAGACACAAGCCTGGGAAGATCTCTGCAACTCCTACTTTTACCTGGAGTCATCCTGCAATTTATTTGATTCTGCACGTGGAAAACTGGAAAACCATTTGAACTCACTCTCTTGCACTATAAAGATGAAGGTCTCACCCTCCTCATCCTAATCTACATCTCTTTCCCTCGACCCCCACTCCCTCCCACTCGTGGTGAGATCTTCCAAACTCACACAATAATCTAAATGGTTTAATGGAAATGATTATCATCGAGTTTTATACATGTTTGTTATTTGGGCGGCAGTGGCTCAGTGTCTACAATCCGGAAGGTTGGTGGTTCAATCCCCGGTTCCACCTGACCAAGTGTCGAGGTGTCCATGAGCAAGACACCTAACCCCAGCTGTGTGTGTGTGTGTGTGTGTGAGAGACACCTAACCCCAGCTGCTCCCGATGAGCTGGATGGCGCCGCCTTGTATGGCAGACACCGCCATCAGTGTATGAATGAGTGTGTGAATGGGTGAATGTGAGGCAAATATGTAAAGCGCTTTGGTGGCCATTGGTCTGTTTAAAGCGCTATATAAATGCAGTCCATTTACCTTTTTTTTTTTACCATTTTTTTATTTGAAATGTCTCAGTGCGACTGGTACAAATGTCTCATTCCCAAAAAAGTAAACCAAAAGGTAATAAAGTTCTTAAGAAATTAGAAATATCTTGCTCACAGAAGTGCGTGTCTTACAGACAAATTGCCCTCTCAGAAGGTTAACAGTGTCCCGCTGTTAGCAAATGGTTGCCCCCAGTAAGCCTGGGACAGCAAGGTAATTTTCCACTGTGAACCCATATTTACATTTGAAATGAGGTCTGTCTATATAATGAAATGCAGCGAGAGCTCAGGGCCTTTTTCTGTATCTGAGATCGGCCCGATGTCGGGTAAACATTTTATTGATGTATATATTTTACTTGTTTAAATGTTTGTTTGTTTATAGATGATGTGTTGTACTACCTTTTTTACACTACACAATGCAAACGAATACTAAAAATGAAAAGTTTTTTTTAATTTTTTTTTTTACGTTTACTCAGATATTTTTAAGATGACAAAGTTTAAAGCCCTTTCTGGCTAGCGCGATTTGTAAAGAAAATATTTTTAAAATCAAAGCTATACGTGTTTGGTCTATATGTTCAAAATATCACGCATTTAAATGTGCAGATGTGTTTGTAAATTATGTGCTGAACTGGAATCGAATCATTCATTATTTAAAAATCACATTTCATGCATTAAAATGAAGAAAAAAACAAACAATAAAACGAAATTCATAAACTTCATTGAGAAGAGCAGATCAACTTTCAAACACATTTATGACGGTGGTGTCACATTCTTACATTTTATTTAATGCAAATTATAGTGTTGATTATATGTTTGATTGAGTATATTAGGATGCATGTTATTTACTGGATGTGTAGGCTATACCCATTCAGTTTTCTTTAACTTGTCAATGTATGTTTGTTTGGGCTCAACCACTGAAGAACCGATATCGCTGGCCATAAGCAGTATCACTTACTTTAAAAACGTACGTTTTTAAATATGACCATAACTGCTACAAAATCACTCATACGTTGATAAATACACTCGAGGTAACCAGGGGGCGGGGCTTTGACGTCATCCCTGCATCAGCGAATCACCTTCACCGAGAGGCGGTGCAACATTCACGACTTTCACTTTTACAAAGAAGGCGACTTTTTAAAAAAATATTTGACTTGTAACCAGGAATGCAGTATGACGCTTTTGTTGACGGCTAATTCTGAGAATATCCCTCACACACAGCACAACACGTACCGACGGTAAGACGGCTTTCTCAATTTAAACTGCACGATGTAACGTTAGTTAAATATATAAGTATAACATCATTCATTTTCATTGTACTCGTGAGATTCAGAAGGGTTTTTAGGCGTGTGATATTGAATTATTGTTGTATTTAATCAGTAGGCTAGGCGCAATGTTTGATAGAATGACTCTTATACATGTGCAATAGATTTTTTTTTAAAGGAACGACTATGCATAGGGACAATTTTGAATTTATTAGTTCAAAATTCTGTTTCATGGCCTGTTTCAATTCAACACTCTTTGACAGACATTGGGGAAAAAACTTGCACACAAATCATGCAGAGCGATTTATGTTTCATTCATTCCATTGAACAAAATAGCTGTCAGTTAACAGACTTGGACCAATCAGGTTTACCCTCTTCTGTTAAAGCCAAGATAGGCGGTACTTATCACGTTTGAAATACATTTTTCATTCATTCCATTGAATGAACGTACATCTGAAATGGGAACACAATGCGTTGAGCCAGTGCTATAGTACATAAATCTGCTGAGAAACGACCACCTTTGTCAGCGGGTCGACATTAGATACATTCCATTCAGTTGCCGAGCCCCTTACCAGTTCATACACCAACAGCTTTCAGCTACACACTTGAGATCAGCTCCTAATGACTCTGATGAAGCTGCGTCTTAATTTATTGCAGGGTGATCTTGCTGTAAGGTTTGGTGTTTCTCAGTCCATTGTAAGCAAGGTGATTTCGCGTTGGCTTGACATCATGGAGGAGAAGTGTTTCCAAACACAACATGTAGGGCTGCACAATATATCAAAATATAACAAATGAATATATCGCAATATGAAAACTTTTTTAGCTTTAATAAGAATCAGTGTGTATATATAGCCTATATATATATATTTAATTCATACAGTGAAAACTAAGCAGTGTTTTATTTTTACATTTGATTATTCAGTTTCTGTTGTTAAATAGACCTAATGTAAGATAACCTGAACCCCTTAACCCCGTGGTTTACACTGATGTTAAAATAACACTTCTTATGCTACAGTAAAACACTGGTCTTCACTTTCACAAGTTGTAGGGATGTTTTCTTGTCACAAAAAAAAAAAAGTGAAACACGTATGTAGGTTATATAATTGTAAATCTAATTTAAGTTAATTTTATACATTTTAAGCATAATCGTGTCGCATATCGAATATCGCATTGTTTAATGAGTTATCACATATCGCATTTTTCTTCAAATTCGTGCACTTAATAACTTCGTCCAGGCGATGAAGTAATGGCAGACAGAGGCTTCACCATTACTGATCTCTTCTATGAAAGGAAGGTGAAACTTGTCCTTCTTGTAAACCTTTACAATGTGCCCAGATTTGACCTGTTATGAAGTTATTTTTACAAACCTTTACAATGTGCCCAGATTTGACCTGTTATGAAGTTATTTTTTACAAACCTTTACAATGTGCCCAGATTTGACCTGTTATGAAGTTATTTTTACAAACCTGTACAATGTGCCCAGATTTGACCTATGAAGTAATTTTTACAAACCTTTACAATGTGACCAGATTTGACCTGTTATGAAGTTATTTTTACAAACCTTTACAATGTGCCCAGTGATGAAGTTATTTTTATAAACCTTTACAATGTGCCCAGATTTGACCTATGAAGTAATTTTTACAAACCTTTACAATGTGCCCAGATTTGACCTGTTATGAAGTTATTTTTATAAACCTTTACAATGTGACCAGATTTGACCTGTTATGAAGTTATTTTTACAAACCTTTACAATGTGAGCAGATTTTACCTGTTATGAAGTTATTTTTACAAACCTTTACAATGTGAGCAGATTTGACCTGTTATGAAGTTATTTTTACAAACCTTTACAATGTGCCCAGTTATGAAGTTATTTTTATAAACCTTTACAATGTGCCCAGATTTGACCTGTTATGAAGTTATTTTTACAAACCTGTACAATGTGAGCAGATTTTACCTGTTATGAAGTTATTTTTACAAACCTTTACAATGTGCCCAGTTATGAAGTTATTTTTATAAACCTTTACAATGTGCCCAGATTTGACCTGTTATGAAGTTATTTTTACAAACCTGTACAATGTGCCCAGATTTGACCTGTTATGAAGTTATTTTTACAAACCTTTACAATGTACCCAGTGATGAAGTTATTTTTATAAACCTTTACAATGTGCCCAGATTTGACCTGTTATGAAGTTATTTTTACAAACCTTTACAATGTGACCAGATTTTACCTGTTATGAAGTTATTTTTATAAACCTTTACAATGTGCCCAGATTTGACCTGTTATGAAGTTATTTTTATAAACCTTTACAATGTGCCCAGATTTGACCTGTTATGAAGTTATTTTTACAAACCTTTACAATGTGACCAGATTTGACCTGTTATGAAGTTATTTTTACAAACCTTTACAATGTGACCAGATTTGACCTGTTATGAAGTTATTTTTACAAACCTTTACAATGTGAGCAGATTTGACCTGTTATGAAGTTATTTTTACAAACCTTTACAATGTGCCCAGTGATGAAGTTATTTTTATAAACCTTTACAATGTGCCCAGATTTGACCTGTTATGAAGTTATTTTTACAAACCTTTACAATGTGACCAGATTTGACCTGTTATGAAGTAATTTTTATAAACCTGTACAATGTGACCAGATTTGACCTGTTATGAAGTTATTTTTACAAACCTTTACAATGTGACCAGATTTTACCTGTTATGAAGTTATTTTTACAAACCTTTACAATGTGACCAGATTTGACCTGTTATGAAGTTATTTTTACAAACCTTTACAATGTGACCAGATTTGACCTGTTATGAAGTTATTTTTATAAACCTTTACAATGTGACCAGATTTGACCTGTTATGAAGTTATTTTTATAAACCTTTACAATGTGCCCAGATTTGACCTGTTATGAAGTAATTTTTACAAACCTTTACAATGTGACCAGATTTTACCTGTTATGAAGTTATTTTTTACAAACCTTTACAATGTGACCAGATTTGACCTGTTATGAAGTTATTTTTACAAACCTTTACAATGTGCCCAGTTATGAAGTTATTTTTTACAAACCTTTACAATGTGACCAGATTTGACCTGTTATGAAGTTATTTTTACAAACCTTTACAATGTGACCAGATTTTACCTGTTATGAAGTTATTTTTATAAACCTTTACAATGTGCCCAGATTTGACCTGTTATGAAGTTATTTTTATAAACCTTTACAATGTGCCCAGATTTGACCTGTTATGAAGTTATTTTTACAAACCTTTACAATGTGACCAGATTTGACCTGTTATGAAGTTATTTTTACAAACCTTTACAATGTGACCAGATTTGACCTGTTATGAAGTTATTTTTACAAACCTTTACAATGTGCCCAGTGATGAAGTTATTTTTATAAACCTTTACAATGTGCCCAGATTTGACCTGTTATGAAGTTATTTTTACAAACCTTTACAATGTGACCAGATTTGACCTGTTATGAAGTAATTTTTATAAACCTGTACAATGTGACCAGATTTGACCTGTTATGAAGTTATTTTTACAAACCTTTACAATGTGACCAGATTTTACCTGTTATGAAGTTATTTTTACAAACCTTTACAATGTGACCAGATTTGACCTGTTATGAAGTTATTTTTACAAACCTTTACAATGTGACCAGATTTGACCTGTTATGAAGTAATTTTTATAAACCTGTACAATGTGACCAGATTTGACCTGTTATGAAGTTATTTTTACAAACCTTTACAATGTGCCCAGATTTTACCTGTTATGAAGTTATTTTTACAAACCTTTACAATGTGACCAGATTTGACCTGTTATGAAGTAATTTTTATAAACCTGTACAATGTGACCAGATTTGACCTGTTATGAAGTTATTTTTACAAACCTTTACAATGTGACCAGATTTTACCTGTTATGAAGTTATTTTTACAAACCTTTACAATGTGACCAGATTTGACCTGTTATGAAGTTATTTTTACAAACCTTTACAATGTGACCAGATTTGACCTGTTATGAAGTTATTTTTATAAACCTTTACAATGTGACCAGATTTGACCTGTTATGAAGTTATTTTTATAAACCTTTACAATGTGCCCAGATTTGACCTGTTATGAAGTAATTTTTACAAACCTTTACAATGTGACCAGATTTTACCTGTTATGAAGTTATTTTTTACAAACCTTTACAATGTGACCAGATTTGACCTGTTATGAAGTTATTTTTACAAACCTTTACAATGTGCCCAGTTATGAAGTTATTTTTTACAAACCTTTACAATGTGCCCAGTTATGAAGTTATTTTTTATAAACCGTTACAATGTGACCAGATTTGACCTGTTATGAAGTTATTTTTACAAACCTTTACAATGTGCCCAGTTATGAAGTTATTTTTATAAACCTTTACAATGTGACCAGATTTTACCTGTCAGTCATTTATTATTAAACCTATGTGAGCTCTGTAGATTCCCTTTAAAACTTAAATGAATTAAGTATTCTAGTTAGAACTGGCCACGTTAACAATGACGATGGATGAGACAATGTGAGACCAACTGATCGTCCTACCAGAGAATGTCTAATGGGGAGAACTCCCACTCACATTAAACTTCCGGGGTCTGAACTGGTTGCAGTTCCACTCTAGGTCCATATGAGGGCGCTCACAGGCGGAGTGCAGAATGAATGGAGGTCTATGGAGCAATACCCCTAAAAATCCACTTTTCTCAGGATATAATTTTTTGTCTAGTAATTTGAATGTTGTATTCGAAAGAAGATGCAACAAAATTACACATTACTGGTTGTTAGATTTTTTAGAGTCACTTATTTGCTTTAAAAAGTCTTTTAAAATGTCAATGACGTCATACACATCGTACGGCCAGAGATACTGCTTTACGGCAATCCTTCAGTCACTTTGGTGCTTTCGCGCATAGACAGACGAGAGAAGCCGCGAAATTTTAAAATACTACTGTTATTGTGTCACGAAATGTAGTTTTAATAGTTTTTCAGTCGACAATGTAGTTGTTTAAAGCTCAAATCTGTGGTTTATTTATAAAGATAGCGCCTATTTAAAAGTTTGATCTGATGTGTTCGGAGTTGTGAGGACCAGTCTTTCACCGGGTCTCAGCGCTCTGCACCCCGCCTGGAACAGCCTTTCCTCGGCTAGTGCGTCTGACGTGTGCCGCTGGCTCTGATGTCTCTAGTAGTGGTTAAACATGAGATATAATTCGTCTTGTGTATATCTAACGGGCGATCTTTGGTATCATTAATCGTATCATTTGTTCCCTGGCAAATCGTTTTGGCTGAGGGCAAAGTGAAGTTTCATAACTTTATATTTTGGCTATTTTAACGTTGTATCCTGCTGTGTCTGAATGGTTTACTTTATTTCTTGTCTTGTATAACTTACCTTTTAGGCTACTTATACTGTTATAATGTCTCTTACTGATCAATAAAACTGAAATTGAACAAAAATAGACAGGGTTGTGTAATTTTATTTTATATAGCCTATATTTTATATAGCCTTTTCATTACTATTTTATTTGCTGTATACTGTTTGTTTATTTTATTGACTAAACTATTTACTATTACTCACTGTATCTTATATTTACTATTTGCACTGCATTGTAGTTGTACCATATCGTATTACCATAGATAAAGGATCCATCAGTTATCTTTGTTATTGCTAAAATCGGGTCAATCACAGAAAATGCTTTTTCCACAATAAGAACACAATCGCAGCAACGCTCCAAAGCGGCCAATAGGGCGTCTATGTATTTATTATGTTTATGCTTTTGCGCTTTGCACTTTCTTTTCTCTCGAGGCATCAACTACACATCTGACACGGGTAAATATTTTTTTTTACAGTCTATGCTATGGTATATAGAGAATTCAGTCCGCATATGGCCTTAACATTGGTCCCGCTTCGGATGCCACGATGCCATCAAGCGGTGTCTCTGGTCGTAATCAGTCCTTCACTGACCAATCAGCGTCCATTAGCAAAATGCTAGAGTGTTATGGGCAACAACAACTCAACCTCTAAGAAATCTAAAGGACATAAGCACTCGTTCATTCAACTTTCGACCTATAACCCATGTTGAACTTGCAGAACCTACATTCAAATCTGAGATTTCTCAATGACAATCGGGTAAAAGAGACAAATTTAGCCGTCTAGCCCCATTCACTCCCATTCATTTTGCACTCGGACGATCGCCCCAGTGGAACTCTGGTGGAACTACAACCAAAATTCGGTACAATAGGACTTAATAGGGAGTGGCCAGGCTTTCCGTAGACGGGCTTTGGTCCTACGAAGTTTTCTCCGTGCTCCCAATTTAAAACATTTACGGTATTAACGTTATTTGACATTTTGCTAAAGTTTTGTCTAACTAAAAAACAATCTTCTATCGATTGAACTAGCTACCGGATGTGCCGTGCCAGTTTAGCGGAAGTCGGATGACAAAATGCGGAAGCGCGAAGTATTAAAAGTGGGCGGGGCGGAATAATGTGAATAGAGTTAAAGGTGCTCTAAGCGATGTCACGCGTTTTTTAGGCCAAAACATTTTTTGTCACATACAGCAAACATCTCCTCACTAACCGCTGACTGTCTGTCCCCTGAACACACTGTAAAGAAACGCGATCTCTGTAGACAGCCCAGGCTTCACAAACAGCAACAAAAGCAAACTGCGGCGACCCGCTCCCCGAAACATAACAAACTGTTCCAGCCAATGACCGACAAGAAGGGTTTGGGGGCGGGGTTTGGGGGGTTAGTGTGCGGATGAGGAGGAGGGAGGGTCTAGCTAGCCTCCGTTTTGTTTGACAATAGTTCGAACGTCAACAAGAAGTGACGTCACCCAGGATCGCTTAGAGAACCTTTAAATAAGTCTACCATCATTCATTTTCATTGTACTCGTGAGATTCAGAAGGGTTTTTAGGCGTGTGATATTGAATTATTGTTGTATTTAGTCAGTAGCCTATATGTCCCATGATTTAAAGCGCAATATGTGATAGAATGACCCGTATATTTATACATGTACAGTTAAACATTTAATTTTGAATTTAACAATACTATTACAACATTATTTTCCTGTTATCTCTGTAAAGCTCATTTGAAACAATTTGTATTCTAAAAAGCGCTATATAAATAAAGGTGACTTGACATTTGAAAGACATTTTTTTTTAAATTATGGCTGAATATTTTGAATGTCTTTTTGTACACTTGACATTCCTCAGCATAATAGTTATTTAAATGTTCTCTTGATTTTCAGATGCTGTTTCATCTATCTGTTGGTACTGTTGATAGATACAGGTAAGAACAGAGCAAATACTGTGATGGTCGATCTAGAAACAATGAAGCTAAGAAATATTTATGAATCTTGTTTAGTGGTTAGCCTGTATCAAATTGCCCAAGTCAGCTGATTTGGGCTTCGGCTCTGAAAATATATATATTTACAGTAGTATTGAAATGTGAATTGTTCACCGCTAGGGGGCGATGATCACTGTTACATTTACATTTACATTTATTCATTTAGCAGACGCTTTTATCCAAAGCGACTTACAAATGAGAATAATAGAAGCAGTTAAACTAACAGTAGGACAACAATACGTAAGTGCTATAACCCCTCTCAGTTTAATTTTAGTGCATGTTTTTTTTTTTTTTTTTTTTTTTTTTTGAATAGAAGAAAAGCGAAAGTGTTAATTCTACTGAATCAAGTGCTGCCGAAAAAGATATGTCTTCAGCAGTTTCTTGAAAGTGGCTACTGACTCAGAAGCTCTGGTTGAGTTAGGCAGATCATCAGTAAGGGCTAGCGCAAAATGCGGCATCGGCATCTCGAAGCGGCACTTCCGGTGGCATCTCCAGCGGCCATCAGTGCAGCGGTATCTCCAGCGGCCATCAGTGCATCGGCATCTCCAGCGGCCACCAGTGAGCGGCATCTCCAGCGGCCATCAGTGCATCGGCATCTCCAGCGGCCACCAGTGAGCGGCATCTCCAGCGGCCAGGACATTCCGGTGCAGCGGGATCTCCAGTAATCAATATTTTTTATTTTATTAACTGCATTTTAACTAAATAACATTATGTAGCTACCACAGAGTAGCATATATATCATGTGTAACTTAGCATATCCTTTGTAAATAAAGTTTTGAGTTTCTGATTCTCCATTACATCAGAGAGCTGCAACTGTTCTGAGTAGCCTATTGATACAGGCTAGGTAACGTTATAGGTTTCCAGCAAGAAGTGTCAATCAATATCACTTAATGTTTCAGAAAATGCTGTTTATTAAATTAATTTGAAATGTAATTAAATATGAATATAAACGGTTATTCCGTATACAGAAATGAGTTCCGTTAATACAGAGAAATGAGTTTCTGATGTGCTGCACAATTCTGAAATTAATTCAAATAAGCTGTAGGCCTACAAAGCTGAAATTGCGGCGGCATCTCCATCTCCAATTCCAGCGGCCATCAGTGCAGCGGCATCTCCAGCGGCCATCAGTGCAGCGGCATCTCCAGCGGCCATCAGTGCAGCGGCATCTCCAGCGGCCACCAGTGAGCGGCATCTCCAGCGGCCATCAGCGGCATCTCAGCCAGGGACTTTTCTCCGGCAGCAGAAGCCGCTGCACATATTTTGTTTTAATAGCCTATTTATTTTTTACAATACATTCTTAAATGATTATCAAGTGATGCTAACATTTTTATGTATGTTTTGTGAATTCCGTTTGAGAACAAGTAATTTACAAGCGATTAGTAATTGATTTAGTTGATTAATTAGTTATGAAACATATATAAACAACAGGACAAATGTGAGACCGAGAATAAAACACAAGGACAAACAGTAGATAAGTAGCCTATATGCTACATTTTAATGAGCAATTACATGATGGGGCCTTTGGGAACAGAAGAATGAACAGGACGCCATATGGGTGACGTTATATAGGCTACATGAATTGTTCCTCGTCTCGTCTGCCTGGTTCCTCGTCCTCCCTGTTCCCAGTCTCTCTAGTTCGTCGTCATCGTCTTCATTCAGATAAGACAACTCTCCATGTGATCTTCAATCAGTTACCGTTTATATTCATTTATCATTCACCCTGCTTAATCCGTACTGTGCTCGTTCAATAAACCTATTTGTGAATTACCTGTTTGTGTCCTGACATTCTATGATAATGGCTTCCGTGCATTGGATGACATGCTGTGTAAGATTAATTACACAATCTATGATCCCAGTTAGGACGACCCTTTCAGGTAGATAAAACTGGCTGCTTGAGAATCAGCCAATCAGGAGCGTCAATGTGCTAGTGCCAACTTCGGTGCGCGGAAGGAGACAGTTTAAGTTCCGGTTTCGGCGCGCGGAAGGAGACAGTTTAAGTTCCGGTTTCGGCTCGCGGAAGAAGTTTCCATAGACAGTAAGATAAGTTTCAGTTTCGAGAAAGTTTGGAAGAGAGCGCTGGCGTCGAAAGACTATATATCTTTATTTATATAGATTATTTAAGAGAGTGTTGCTGACTGTACTGATTCACAAGTTCCTAGTGTGCGTGCAACTATCAAAACACACACACTAGCCTATACATTTAAAGTTTTTCAATAAAACACCTAAGGGAACATCTTGTCTGCATTCTAATCGATGCCCCCTGGTGGCCACAACCATTTAAAGACAAATTATAGTCAAAGTCAAACGTATACAGTCCTTTCCAATCACCAAAACAGTTATTTGTAAAAAAAAATGTATATACATCCACATAATTTGTTTGAATGTATGGATTCAATGCATGTGAAATAATCTGCTAACAACTTTCAGTGTGAAGCTTAATTCAGATTTCAAATTTGTATTATTTATGAGCTGTATAGTTTCCAACATCAGGTGGTCAAATGGTCTTTAAACAGAAAAAGAATTGTGTTGGGTAAGAGCAACTATACCAGCCTGTGTCATGTGCCTCTGGCATCAATACCACATGCAAAGCAGTCTTCTATTTTTACTTAAATTGTTGCTTGTAAAGAAGTAATGCAGTTTGGATTCAAATTCAAATGATTAAAATACTATTAGAGATACAATTGTGTTATATTTTCACTGATGGCCGCTGGAGATGCCGCTCACTGGTGGCCGCTGGAGATGCCGATGCACTGATGGCCGCTGGAGATGCCGATGCACTGATGGCCGCTGGAGATGCCACCGGAAGTGCCGCTTCGAGATGCCGATGCCGCATTTTGCGCTTGCTCTCTCTCCAGATCATTCCACCAACAGGGAACAGCCATGGAAAAGGTCCGAGAAAGGACCTTTTAACATGAATCATGCGGATTCAGTGAGATAGTCCCCCAGCGGCGAACATAACCACTGAACTAATATCTATGGTTTTTACCTGATCTCTCATCAGTTTTATACATTTGTGGACGTTTTAAATAGACATTAGTACAATTGAAAGGAATAATAGTAGTTAATAGTCTTATTGGTTTGTTTAGTTGAGCAATCCATGGAACAAACAAAACAACTCCTGGAAATTGATAAAAGAACACATTACACAGACACTTGATCATTAATCTTATTAGATGATTAATTGCATTTTATAGATTTTACTTAAAAAAAGCAAACATTTGGAATGGGTTTGTAAAAGGTGTTTTATGCATGTTTGGCCTGGGTGTCTGTTGCAAATACACCGTTCTGACCAGCAGGGGTCGCCAGAGAGGCGTTTCGAAAGCTTCCAAACAGTGAATCATTTTACGAAGCAATTGGTTAAATTGATTTGAAGCTTTTGTCTCATCACTATTGTACAGTGTACTAAGGTTTTAAACACCTAGTGAAACGTTTTACTTTGCAGTTTTATGAATTAATATATATATATTTTTTTGCCATTACAATTTATTTGCAAAACATTTCCATCATGATTTAAGAAGTTCCTAAGAACATTTTACATTTGAATTAAAGAAAATCTGACTGTACAAAGTTACTGATCAATGTAAAATTTTAAGCAACACTTGATTTCGGCCCTAGAAATTCAGAAAGAATTATAATATTAAATATTTGAGGAAAAAAATAAACAGATTTTCTGTGTGGTTTCAGACTTTTGGACCCCACTGTATAATAGTAGTGAACAATTAAATTTATAAAATTAAAACAAAGTTGTGTTTTCAAGCCTCTCAGCACAGGTCGGCTGAAGAGGGCGTTGAAGGAGGCTCTGTCGTTTTGTCGTGCAGTCACAGAAGCTTTTTACTTGAAGACAAACAACTGACAGTCTACTGGAGACACAGCGACACCAGGAATGTATTCGATTTTATCCATGGAGAAGTTTCTGTTGAGGAACAACACCCAGCGTACAAGAACAGAGCAGAATTTTTACCTGAAGAGCTCAAGAATGGCCGAATCTCGCTCAAACTCACCGATCTCCAGCTCTCCGATGGAGGAACGTACATCTGTTTCGTTCCAGATGTGGGAGTTCATCACAGTACACAACTGGTGGTCAAAGGTGTGTTGTAATGCCTCCTAGTTAATACATTTGGAGTTTCTATGTGATTGCAATCTAAACAGAGTTGGCATAGTCAAACATGTTGTACAATATTGTTTTTGCATGCCAGAAAGTACATTTTTAGCTCTATTAGCAAAATATCTAGTAGTTTTATAAGTGTTTCATTTTCTCCTAAACTCCTAATTTTTTCCTTCACAGAACGGCCAGTAACAGAACACAGTACATGGTACAGACACAAGCCTGGGAAGAACTCTGCCACTCCTACTTTTACCTGGATTCATTCTGCAATTTATTTGATTCTGCTCGTTCTATTGTTCCAATAATGTATAAATTTAATTTGTTTAAATGTTGTTTGTTTATAGATGTGCTTTACTACTTTTTTTACACTATGCAAATGAATAGTGCATTAAAAATGGCAATTACAAATGAAAAGTTTTCTCAAAAGGCCTTTTCAATTAAAAACTACAGATTTAAAAGAAGAATGAATGATTTTTGTATTGATTAATTTGAGGTTCTGTGTTCATTCATTGAAAGGTGATGATTAGGATTATCGATTATGAAGAACAGGCAGAGAATGATAGATAGTCAGTGAAGCCTCTGGAGTAAAAATGGCTAAGAAACATGAGAAGCACACACAAGTTTGCGGCCAGTACAAATTGTATTGTAAGAAAATAATTAGTTTCATTTCTCCAATAAATGCATAAAGCATCACGAGGACTCAGAAACAGCGATACTAATAGGCACATTCAGTCCACATGATGCAAAACAGTTGACATCCAGGCGGCATTCGTTCCATACTTTTCAATCATGACAACATTCAACACCAGACGTATCGCTTGACTTTAGTATTAAACATAATGGCTTGGCCACTAACTGTATTTAGTCCTACACAAAGCTATTCTGAATAGACATCCACGCAGATCCAAAGTGTCATATCGCTTACCGGAATTAAAAAAAGAAAAAAGAGTTCCGAGTTATTTTGAGAAATTGCGTTCAGTTATGGCATTCTGGTCCAAGAGGAAAGTGTCTAGTGCTGCATCTTTCCCTCTCTAGTCAAAACTTGTCCATTGAGTGTTTGTGCAGAACTTTAGGGAGGATCTACAGGTTAAAAGTCTTTAAAGATGAACCAAACATCAAGGCGATATTCCTCATGGTTGAATTAATTTTTCCTGTTCGTTAAGGACACAAAAAGGTGCAGGACTGTTTTTTCTTGATGCTAAAAAAAAAAAAAAAAAAATCAAGCAACAAACATTGACATGTCAACGTCTGTATGCAAGCACGAATCTGAGTCTTAAAAAAAGTCTCTTAAAATCCAATATATTATTAGTATGGAAAAGTGCTAGGTGAGACAATTCTCTTTATCAGTCACTATGACCGTGGCAAAGCAGTCACCGCCAATGGCGACAACCAATCGAAAGGTTCTTTCGAGAGCAGGCAAGCTTTGCGACTCAAACCGTGTCGTTTACGAAAGCAAGGTCCGGGTCGGAGAATCGCCGGGAGGAGGTCTGGAGCTCCTGTGTGCTGGAGGCGTCTGAGGACTCGGTCGAGGACGGGAAGAGGAGATCTGCTCCCGCTGTGATGTAGAGGGACTGGATGCTGTCTTTGCGACGGCCGGGATTCTCGCGCCGCTGGAAGAGGGTGAGCGACAGGGATTTTCGGGGAGGGAGAGATCGTACAGCCGGGTGGCACAGGACTCCTGGGGGAAGTTTGACCGTTCCTGGGATGATAGGGTGGCGACGCTGGAGCTGAAGCCTGGGAGAAGACAGTGAAGGAAGAGAGGAGCCGTCAGCCCGAGTGCTGCCTCCCTGGGCCAGGACGACAGACTTAGGAAGGCAAGCTGCTTTGGATAATCTTGGCACTATCATTGGTTGTCCTACAATAGGGAGACAAAACCAATCAACCCCCAAAGCAGGAGAAAGCCCAAAAGCAGAACCCAAGACATGCCACCAAACAGTCATTAAAGGAAGACAACATGCAGTGTCTCATTCAACATACACCCTTTCTAAATGTTATAATCATTTGTTAACAAACTTCACTTCAATGAGCTCATTGTTTCTGCATTAAATTATTACATTGTTTAAATTAATACCTTTTTCGCCGTGATTTTGTACATTTCTAAAATACACAACTTAGACAGTTACCTCTGATAACAGATCACTCTAAATTGTAATGTGGACTCTGTAAAGCTTTTTCTGTAAAGCTGCTTTGAAATGATGTGTATTACAAATAAATGTGAATTGAATTGAATTCCGTCACCGCAAACATGCACATAACACCGAAAACACTTGGGTTAGAAGAGATCACAACCTGCTACAGAGTGGACGGCACCGCCACCCTCTTTAAATGCGCCAGGAGCATCCCGTCCAGACCTGCGCTACACACAACAGGGACACGACCCACACATGGGTGACTACTGCAGAGGAGAGAAAAGGAGATTGGTCCGGAACGGAGGGAGTCTGTACCTTAATACTGACCTTCCGTGTCCGAACAAACTGCTCGCTCGTCCAGTAGACTCTCAGAGCTGACTGACGCCTCCGAGTCAAGGTTCTCCTGGTCAGAACCGGGCTGGTCGAGTTCAGGTAGCCTGCAGGCCAGGTCCTCTCTGGAAGACAAACACCATTCAAGAGTCATGCAACCCTGTCTCGAATGATGATCCAAGTGGTCTTGTGAGATTTCCTCTACATACTTTTCTTGCTTGATGGACTTGATCCTTTCCATCAGGCTTCGCTCGGCTTCCGCGTCTGAATCCAGGGGCTCGTTCTCGGGTACAACACGAAGGTCGGAAGCTGGCTTCTCCCGAACCTAGAGTCCATATAGATAGCAAATTTAACTCAAGATAATGAGACTGACATTAAAGATTCTTCCCTCATTGCCACAGAAAGGGAAACACAGAAAGGAGGTTCTTCAGTGAAGGGTCTACAGCACTAAATCATTTGACTCTATTATGTTCCTGTTCAGTTGGTCTAGCCCTGTTTACACCTTGTATTAAGATGCGTTTTGGCGGATCGGATCACAAGTAGACGAGGCAGACGTACCCTTTTACACCTGGTGTTCTTATGTCCACTTTCAACCATTTCTGTCCGGATTTCTCCGAGCCAAGGGTCTATGGGCGGGTAAATGTATGGGCTTTTTCAGCTCTTTTGATCTAATGGACAAAATAAGCTTGCACAATTTACATATGAACGCGAAAGGAGTTAATGGAAAATCATACGGAGAGCAGCAACCTTTGTTTCTACTTTGAGAGCCGAAGACCAGCCGAACGCTGTGAGTGTGTCAGAAATCAGGAATAGTGAGAGAACATTGTGCTTGGTACGTTGTTCGTCTTCAAATCAAACTTGGGTCTTCAGTCGACAAAGTTTAAACTCCTTCCGGCTAGCGCAATTTCCATAACGTTTACGCATTTGGTCAGTAGGCGAGAGTAGACGGTCTTTTGTGGCTGTTCGAATGCATTTAACCACATGCGCCTTTACACTATGAAAGCAGTCTGATCTAATGCGCTTTTTGACTACCTCTGGAAGTGGTGGAAAGTGGACAAACTCAATATGTTTTCGACCCCGTTTACACCTGTACACCTGCTTACACCTGTCCACTTGTGATCGAATTGATGAAATTGCTTTAAGTGTGACACAACCATCCCTTTCAAAGTGGAAATGAAGAGTGCTAGAGATGTTTCATAAAAGTAAGTCTGGAAGAAGGAAAGGTTCAACCATTTGAATGGATGTTAAATTGCATTGAGGAACTAAATACAATTCAAGTCTGGAAGTTTCCATGGCATGAGATGCAAAGGTTTGTAGGAATCAAAAACAAAAGACTAACAGTCAGACTTTACAACTTATTTGTCTTCATGCTGTATACTATTAATGTTGAAGAAACACCAATTTAAAAAACAAATTGCCTGTTGCTTAATATAAAAAAAGAAAGCGTATTGCTTAATATTCAGCACAACTGATTTCACATAGCTTTGTAATTCATGCCATTCACTGCAGTGACCACCCGAAACCAGCACACATCTACACCGACACCCTCTTGAATGTCTACAGGTCTAAAGTGACACTAACACATGCAGTGGGTTTAGTTAGTATTAGTAGGGTATGACTTCCGCACTGCATGCACACTGGATGCATGAACATGCCACACTACTGGGGTTCACAATACCACAGGGGCATACGTACCGCCACTTCTTTGTAAGGAGTGATAAATCTGAGAGGTAAATGCCAGCACTACAGAGACATTAAAAAAAGAGAAGCAAAAAAAAGTGTTGCGACAGTTACTCTCTGTTGGTGCCTTGTGGAAGGTTGCGGACTGTTGGGAAAAGTAGTTGTTCAAGGGGGGGAAAAAATGGGCATTTTTCACAGGCATCTAGAAACAAACCACTTCCAAATTATGCAGAAATGCATTCTGATAAACGACAGGTAAGGCAAGGTAAGTCATGTTTACCGTGTTTTGTCTTTTTAGCTTGAGCTGATTGACAGCCAATGCCTCAGCGTATTCCAGCTGCTCGATCTCCTCCATTTTATCGTTGTATCTCCGGATCTGCTCCTGAAGTATCAACTCCACACAACTGAGGATAGTAAAGATTCAGTCTTGAGACTTCACTTTAAAACAACAGATTCTTATTAAGGACACACTATAACTTGCTGTGTTCTTACGTGGTGGTTTTGGCAACGTCCTTCATGCTCATGAGCGGGTCGGCGCTGTCCGGACAGCGGAGAATGCAGGGGGCAAAAACAATGGCCAGAGAGTTTGGCGTCATCCGATTGCTCTTCTCCTCCTTCGCAACCCTAAAATGAAACCAGAGCATTAACACCTGACTGCTGCACGGTTTTCTACACACAGCGTTTGCTGTGTATGGAATAAACTCATCTGTACCTGACAAGGTGGAAAATGAGTCTCTCTAAGGTGTTGAAGTTTGCTGTTGGAAGCTGTTCCAAAACTTTGTAAATGGCTTGCAATTGCTCTAGCTTCTCAGGCAGTTCTATGAAAGACAACAAAAGCGTTATAACAAGCCTGAGGGATACCATAAGGGCAAGAGAAAGGTGTCATGGGGACCAACCTATGGCACGAAGGAAGTCATTGTAGTGCGTGAAGGTCAAGAGAGGTTCGGGCAACTCCCTTAGCCACTGTTTGACCAAGCCAGTGACGGCATGGATGGGGTAATCCTCCAGACAAACATTCTCTGGTCCTTCACAAGTCATTAAACAAAGTTATCAAAGTGGGCAGAGTAAGCTACTAGACCTCATGCCAACAGTTAAGTCTAGCTATGTGAGACTAGAAAGAGGTCGTCTTCCCAATGTGCCATTGAGTTCTAGTAATATCCATGATGGCTCACCTGCTTCCAACAGCTGGTGTAACTCCTTCATGCGATTAGCTGAGCCGGACTTCCTATAAATGCCCTCTGTGTACAGGCCGTTCATTTCCACGTGTTCCATCATTATCTCCAGAACCACTGGCACAGGGGTCTTGTTATTGACCAGGTGGCACACGCGCACACCAAAGTGTTGTGATCCAGACTCATCATCACACTAGACCCAGAGCACACAAAGATCAACAAGATGATAAAATGACTGCTTCTCCAAAATGCTTAGGATTGTATTCTTACCTTCTTGGAGCCGAATGTAGAGCAGTCTATGACGATTTTACTAATACACTTCTTATGGCAAACCATTTTGCAATCTGAAACAAAAATTGTTTGTCATAAATATCGTCAGCCCGATTGAAGGTGAATCAATAGGGTACATATCAGAGATACTCACAACTGCACATGTAGGCCTTCTCCATACCCCAGATGTATGAGGTGCACTGATCACAAGACTGAATGATATTGACTTGGTAGTTTGTAAACACATGGTCCAATGGATTCTCCAACTAATTCCAGACAAAATGTTTACATTTATTCACATTGCAGAGTCAGTCTGTGAGAATGGATGGTAGGATAGAAATACTTACGCTTTTAGCCTTCTTCCTTCTCATCTTACGACCTTTGGGGGGCTAAGACAAATTTTTCCCAAGGTAAGATAAAAAGTTAGCATGTATTCTAGTTATCAACAGAAATAACTGTTATTTAAATCGTATAATGAAAGTCTTGAGGGGTAATGGGGGATGCATGAACTTTCACCTTGGCTGGTTCGGCCTCTTCTTTTTTGATCTCCGCTCTGATGAAGCCGTCCAGAACTGACTGGAAGAGATTGACGACCAGCGGTACCTCACCCTTCTGCTTTTCTCCAGCCAGACTGATCACTTTATTCTGGTAGCAATTCATCAAAGCCTTATACCCGATTTGTGACTTCTGTAGATGCGTGAAGGAAGAAGAAATCAATAACTAGATGTTTAAGTATTCTGAATATAAGTTGTGTTTGCCCACGCAAAGCTATTTCCAGGGCTTTGCTTTCTGGTTGCTAAGATGCTTTTGTGCACATTGCTGTGCAGTTGTTAGCATAATGTGAGCAGTTGCTTGCAAGCCCAAGTCAAAATATCTCAAGTCCCTCTATCAATGAAAATATCATCAAGACATACAATAAGATTAAGACCATTGTACAAATGGTTTGGTATATTCCTAAATTTAAACCTCAATGTTAATGATTTGAGCAAACTTGTAATGAGCAATAATAATGATTGACCTAGCAAATCGATTGATGGGATCTGGAGTATGTGGTCTACTGCAGTTTTGGGGTGTGTTGGTTGTATTAGCTCTACTCACAGAGATTGAGTACATCCCCTTGATGTTTTCTCTAAACTGCACAGTGGCTGTAATGAAGATGTGCTCCGTTCCTGAAAGCTGTTTTCCCCGTGAGCGCAGGTCATTCACCTACACCGCGAGAGGGAAAGAACAAGTCTGAGTGGATGCAAAGTCTGGCAGAAATTGTATATATTATACACAGTTTTTTTCTTTTTACACTCTTTAATCACTACAATAACCATACAATCAACTATCAAACATCTTGCAGTCATATCCATTCTTCATACCTGATTGCCCAGAAACTCATCGAGGTTGCGTAGCTCATTCGTGTTGGTGATCACACGGTTTAGCGAGGCGTTCCACTGCTCAGAGGCCCGAGTCGTCGAGTGACTGATCATGATGCTGGGCGTCCGACCTAGTCGTCCCGGATGAGTCTTTGAATTTTGTGAGCGTGATGGAGAAGTGGCTATGAAAAAAGAACAATAGAATGAACGAAGGAAGAATACATTGATCTAAATGAATCATTGTGTTATCTTCGCAGTATGAACCTTCTCTTTGATCCAAAAAGGAAGCCATGCTCAGGTCTCCATCTTCTGGGGTCTGAGCTTCTTTATGTGGACGCTTCTTCAGGATCTTTCTGAAAAACCCTGTTGTCCTATGAAACAAAAAATGTACCATTTCATAAAGTTAGCTGTTACAAGGCTTTGTTTTTTTTATTAATAAACACCCTAGCAAAACATGCTGGGAGGTCCCATAAGGATTTGACACAAAACACTCAAGAAATCACACACCTCGGCACAAAGTAAGGAATTTTAGGAATCTCCCTCTCTCATAGCAGATGCCTTTCATCCATATATAAAGGAGCATGTAACCTCTGCCAGGAGTCAGACAAATGACTACCACTGATGTGAGCCAGTGGCCTTGTTTTCCCATGAGTTCAAATGAGTCAGATTTCCTGTGTGACCATGCTCTACTACTGATAAGAGTATACATTTGGGTGGGATGAGTCAATTATCTCTTTATTTTGAGTCGTGCAAATAAAGAAACAGCCTGACACATAGTCTATGCAAATATGTGAAAAAAAAGTTTCTCACTATATGCTCAGTTTCACGCATTGTGAAATGTGTCAAAATGAAGGTCATAACACAATGCAAGTACGCGTTACATTATCGAGGGATGCTCTAGAGGACGCTAGAATAAACTGTCCTCTTCTACAGTCTGATTTGTCTTGTTGAACAACGGTTTGAAACGAATAAAAGGTAGTTAATACTGGTAGGTAGGACAGTACCTCTCTGGGGTCGATGGCTGGAGAGGCGATACTTCTTGCAGGCTGTGGCTGTCGTGAACTTTTTCCTTCAACGTGTTGGCCTTTGTTCTATCAGGACCAGCACCAGTGCTGGACTGTGTCTACACCAAAATTAATGAGCACAGTAAATGTATTAGTTTAATACAGCACAGTCTAGTGTACAGTAACAACCATTTTTGCTGATTAGATAACAATGGCCAGTCTATAAAGGTTCCTTCTTCCTGTGTAGATAACATGTTTAAAGGAAGTTAACGTGTAAATGCATCCCTTTATTTATCCCAAACCGAGTAATTACAAAGTGATCATTTACTTAAAAAAAGAATCAAGAATGGAGCTTTGAAAGACAAACAATATGGAAAGATAGAAGAAATAAGTCAACCAAAGTCTAAATTTTCTGCCATTACTAGTTGAGGTTTTAGTCTGTTATCCCATAAGCCCAGTTGCAAAACCCACTGAGCTGTCAGAATAAAAACTGCAGTGCAATGCGTTTTTTTTTTTTTTTCAATCAGAGCAAGCTCTACTGTGTTGGCAGTTCGACAATAGGTCGCTCATTTAAATCTGACAGTACAGCATTTGAAATGCTGTGTCCTAAAATAACCTCTGGCTATTTGATAACAGACTAAAGGTCTTCAGGATCATTTATTTTCCCTCAGTGTAGAAAAAGTTATCTGCAATCCCTCCCATGATTCCAAGCACTTAATCCACCAGCAACCAGCACACCACAGCTCCCTGGACGGCATCTAATATCAGGCTGCAATACAACACCTCAAATGGACTCATAGGGGGCAAAGGAACAGCCCAGTACTCTGCATCCTCCATTTCAACACTTTTAATGGGCATACATATACGTGCAAGGGCGAGCCGCGGCCTGCGTCTTGGACGAGCTTTTCTCTAAATCAGCCAGGGAAGCATAATTTCTTAAATTTAAGTGATTGTTTCATTTATAATCCTAAATTACCAATGTAACCACAGCAGCAGTAAAAACAGCAGATTTCATGGTTGACTACAGAGACTAATTAGCCGCTATGGGAAGCTTGGAGTGAAATTTAATTTCAAGGCACAGAATCAATATATCCCTTCACGTTTATCATTGTATGAACCAGCTGAATCAAGTAAATGTTACCTGTGATGAGCCACCTGAACCTATTTTGGATACATCATCTAGTGACATAGAGATCCCGCGATTCCTGGTAAAATTAGGAAAACCAGATGAAAAAACATTGTTAGACTCAGAGGAAATGAAGAAAGGTAGAAAGGTAGAACAACATAGGAAGCCATACTGGAGAGATTTGATGTTCCTCTCCTCCAGACTGTGGGGTCCTGCCATGAGGTTTTCTGGCTGAGTGTTGCTTCTCGATGGTTCCTTTCTCCTGTTGGTCTCTTCTTTGGCAAGAGGAGGTTGAGCAGCGATGGCCGGGTCGCTGTAGCCATTTCTTCCAGGCCCAGAAGTAGGGATATCTAAGGGTAAGGTGGAGGGTCGAACAAGTTCGGGTGGGACATCTTTAGCATCCCTTTTGCTCTTTTCCCCTTTCCAAGCCACAAAGGTGTACTGATCCAACTCTTTGCTGTCAGACCGCTCCTTCAACTTGCCTTCTGCTTTTCCTGGACTCTCTAGAGTTTTGCTCTTGAAAGGAGTATCGTCTTTCCAGGCCGAAGCCGCCCGCTCACTTTCTCTCTGGCTGTGCTCTAGGCCACGTTGTCTCCTCAGCTCCCGTTTTTCCTGACTTCTCGATACTGGTAGTTTGGAAAGCTGAGGAGCTCTGTTTTGGATCTGTCCAGTCGGGGTTTCGGGAGACATGGGTGTCCTTTCATCTCTGGGAAGTGCGGATGACTCTTTCTCAGTTTGCTTCTGTTGCTCCTTGACCTCAAGGGGAGGACCAGCCTCCACTTGAGGGATCTTCTCAGAATGATTTTGCTTTTTTGGGACAGAAACATCATCAACATGGGCCTTGCCTTCAATCTCAACAGCCGTTTTGTGCTCCAGCACTAGTGTCTTCTCATCACCAGGCTGCTTGCCTGATGTTGGAACTGTTGGTTGTTGTAGTGACGTCTTCTCCTGCCGCTCAGCCTCCAAAGCAAACCGAGCTTCTCTTTCCTCTTTCTGTCTTCTAGCTGCTTCCTCTTCCTCTCTTGCTTTCCTGGCAGCCTCTTCTTCCTCTTTGAGTCGCCTGGCTGCCACCTCAACTTCTTTAGCTCGCCTAACAGCCTCTTCTGCTTCCTTGGCCCGTCGAGCTGCTGCTTCCTCCTCCTCTTTTCTCCTCCGAGCTTCCTCTTCCTCTCGCTTCCTTTTCTCTTCCTTTAGGAAGTAGTACCTAACCAAATCAAATCCAAAACTTACTGAATCATGTTCAATAATCTAAAAATCTGTATTAAGGTGATTTCATGTTGACTTGTGTGAGGTCTATACCGTTTGCGAGCAGATTGCCCCCTTGCAAGTGCCTGTATCTTTGTGATGGAGGCTCGTGTTTTTCGATATTCAGCTCTTTGTTTGGAACCTCGCCATGCCGTCTGGATCAGAACCACGGCTTGGTAGAACTTCTCTTTGCGGAACCTACGCCATGAGCGCTGTAGAAAAGGCCAATCAAATATTAGACATGACTAGACTGCCCAACAAGACAACTGCAAGTATACTACCCAAACACACGTTTTTGATATACCTGGATCACGATGGCTGCCTCTCTCATTCTAATAAAGTCCATCCTCTCAATTTTGCCTCTAAACCAGCGCTGCAAGAAAATAATTTTGTGCATGACATCCTTATGCAGGATGTCCTGAAGCTTTTGCCTTTCAAGCTCTTTGAGATACACCTGTAGAAGTGGAACAATACCAGACATAACTGTTAAGAGTCAATAACTAGAGACATTGTCACTTAAAACACTTTAGGGCACCCAGATTTAGTTTTTTACCTTGGTTCTTCCAATCTGGTAGGTAGTGTGGTCAAAGCCAAGCTTGTGCAACAGAGATGATATTTCCTCCAGGGACGTAGCGTTCTTTGGCAGCAATACACGAAATTGCTCAGTAAACTCCTGTAATGCAGAAAAGGAGCTTTGCTTATTCAGACAAGCCATGTTACACACTTAGTTTAATTCCTAGGGTTAGAGGTTCTTTCTAATCTATGCGTTACCTGAAAGGTGTATTTGGCTCCATAACCTGACCGTCTGATGCGCACTGTTTCCAACATGCCTGTGTACCGCAGTTGCTGCACAATGAGCGCCTCATCAAAACACATTTCCCTCTGAATGTGAAATATAGAATAACAGACAAAATAACTTAAGTTAAAAGACAGGTCTCATATAAAAGATTTTCTCAAGACTGATGTGGATAGATGAACAGTTCAAATTCAGACCAGGAATGTGCATTGTCATATTGACTTTAATTAGTTAACAAGGTAAACAAGGACATGTTATTTGCACCTTTTCAGCATTGGAGCGAAGGCATCGAATGAAGAATGGTTCTGCCTTCCCCAACGTTTCCAGAAGCTTACTAAGAGATGTCTAAAAGATAGAGAGATTTCACAATATTGAGTGGAAGACCAAAAGAGAACCACACATGATGCCTTCAGACTATTACTTCCATTAGAGAATAATATTCTTAGCATTTTCTGATGCTAGCATTTGAAATGTAAGTGCTAGAGTTTTAAGCTGTTCCAAAACATAGTGAGATTTCTGTTATTCCTTTCTGTCTACCGCTCTACATAAGCAGCTGTTTTTTATTCTGCCACACCAATAGCACGTGGCACAAAATGTTTGTTAGCATCTTGCTAAGCTAACAGCATGTTACTCTAAGCATAAAAATACAAGGAAAATTTGTATTTTAATGAATATTTGTTTGCTATGAAGACTGAACAGTTGTAGTGATAATTTACATATACGTTTCAGAGCTGCCAACTCTCAACATTCACTGTGAGACTCTCGCAATTGACACTTTTCAAACGGTCTCACGTCACACATCCATTTTCTCACGCACAGAAAAATCACGAAGCAAAGAGGACACGAAGATCGACAGACAAGACAGAGCAGGTTACTTATGATATATAAAAAAATTCAGCTCTCAGATTATGTGAATTCTATTACGAAATTCAAACAACAAATACCGTTTTTGTGCTTGCAAATGTGACGTGACAGATCCCTAGCGCCTCCTTTCAAGCGGCACGTGAACCGATCACCTCTAAAACTAATAGTAAATAATCACGAATGAACAATGGTGAAAGATACAGTAGGCTACAACTTACAGAAATGTATATTCCTCATACATAATATCGATCAATCAGTGTTTTTCAACCGCGGAAAGAGGTCAATAAAACAGCTGGAGAACAATATGTCACATAACATTTACCTCAGGAAAGCCATTTAATGACCACAATATATAGCACGTTATTGGCTAGAAAAAAGAGCTATAGAAAGTATTTTGCTAAATATGTGTAGCCTACTACACATAATTATTATATTTTTTACTTATATCATTATATAAAGTTATTATAATAAAAAACCTTATTTTTAACATTAAATAATACTACCAGCTGATAGGGCTCTCTGTATGTTTACAGCATTAGATGAGATTTTTTTACTTGAGAAAAATTAACGCCTATCTTGTGTGTTGATGAGTCAATATTGAATCAAATCACAAGAAATATATTGAAATCCTGAAATTTGTGTCAAGCAATAATTAAAAACTGTAGCTTGCCAGAAATTGTACCATGTAAACATTGTAACATGTTGTCACTAAATCTAATAACCTAATAAGTTACTAAAATGTTTTGACAATCATAATACATTTATTGTGATGCAAGATTTTTTTTACATCCCCCAATCCAACCCACCCCCCCATTTTTTATTATAATGACAACGTTATAATATTTTAACTATACAAGTCAAAATATAATAAATACGTAATATAGTGCACATATTTAGCAAAATACTCCTTTCTATAGCACATTTTTCTAGCCAACTAACGTGCATTGTCATTAAATGGCTTTCCTGAGGTAGCCTAAATGTTATGTGACATTGTTCAGCCGTTTTATTTGCCTCTTTCCACAGGTGAAAAACACTGATTGATCGATATTATGTATGAGGCATATTCATTTCGGCAAGTTGTAGTGTATCTTATAACATACCTATTGTTCATTTGTGTTTATTTAAATAGTATAAGAGATGATCGGTTCACGTGCCGCCTGAACTGAGGCGTTACAGCGATCTGTCACGTCACATTTGCAAACGGCAAAAAGGTATTGTTTGAATTTCGTAATAAAATTGACAGAATCTGAGAATTTGTTTCATATCATAAGTAACCTGCTCCGTCTTGTCTGCCGGTGTCAGTGTCCTCTTTGCTTTGCGATTTTTCTCTGCGTGAGAAAATGGATGTGTGGCGTGAGAGCATTTGAAAAGTGTCAATTGCGAGAGTTTCACACTGAATGCGTGAGAGTTAGCAGCACTAGTTTATGCACGAACACAGTTTGGAATAGAGCATTTGTTTTTAGGCTGAACCACCAAACTTGGCTCGAACAGCCAGGCTAATATAATATAGTTTTTTACTTGAAACTGGGCGCTGATGCTTGGAGGACGTTTCTTCTTGTGCAGATGAAGTAAAGACTTGGTGGTGCGGTCATGGAGGCCCACTATGAACTTCAGCGAACGAGAGTCCAACAGGCTCTGCCCAAACACACAAAAACAAAGTGAATTTCTCTCACACAGAGACTTTCTTTTGCCACATGAGTGCCATGGGAACATGACGGCATGGAAACTCTCATTCCAGACAGAGTCTTCAAAACATTTACCCTGCACGGCACATGTAACGGAAAGTCATAAACAATCAAATGGTGATGGAAATGAGAATGTACCAGCTGTGCTGCAAATGCTCACAGGTTAAAGGTGCTGTACGTGGTTTTTTGAATGGCCACACACACAAATTGTCTATGCAGGACAAAAGCATTATCAAAGGAGCCCTCTATCTTGTATATAAAGCACTGTTTGCAGAGTAGACTAAGTTTTTCTGCTTGCATAGCGATGTTTTTGTTACATTGACGTTACTCTAAGTCTGGTTGAAGTTATCAAACCAGCAGAAATCACTTGCAAGCACCTTGACTGTCAAACAAAGACATAGACTCTGTTATTTTAAATATGCACAGTTTGATCAATTCAGAAAGCGATGTATACCTTGGGAATGAGTTGCTTGGTCTTGGTGTTCTTGCTTTTCCTGTAAGGAGGAAGAGGAAGGTTGATGGTTTGTTGAGATAAGAAGTGAATGGATACAACGTGTTAGTAGCGTGAGTCATGCATTTGCTTGTGAGACATGAGCAACACACTTGAGAAGCTCTGATGGAGCATTCGACGAAGAAGGTGTACGATTCGTTTACGCAATGGTGTGGAATATACGCCGGGTCTACATTTGAGCCCGATCAGTTGTCTAACATCCCCATTGAAATGAAAGGATTCACAGTGTTCTTGGATGTTAAATCTGGCATGTAGACGGAGAGGAAGATGCAAGATTTGTTGCAATGGTGTGGGTCCACATTTCAGCACTTGAGTTTGTCAATTTGAAATCGTTGTCTAAGGTTAAATCTAGGATGTAGACGGCATAGCAGCAAAGATGGTTTCAACGGAAATAGGAGCGTCATGGGAGGGAGGAATGTTGTCTCTTGATACACCTAATCTACAGGAGAGGTATTCCTCCTTTAGGGTGGACGACAGCTAGGATGTAAAAGGTTTAGATTTCAAGTGGAGTCGATGTGTGTGGTCTTTGTAAGCAGTGATTCCACACCTCATAAAACATTACAGACTTAATGGTTGGGTCTCGAGAACCAATAAGCTCATGCAGCATGTTAGCATGTGGATACAATTCCGAGCTAGCGTTAATGAAGATCACACTGCTTTCAGCTCGTAAACTCTGCATTCCTCTTACATACACCGCTTGGGAGCTATCTAAAGAATAAGTGAAATACTTGTTAGATGGGTATTAATAGAGCAGGGTTAAAGGGGTGGTTTGAGTTACGCAGTAAATCACAAGGTTAGCTGACAAGTAATGCTGCAGATTTGGGGAAAGTTTGGGAGCAGGGGCTGTTTTTTTGCGAAGATTTCTCATAACTAAGCTTAGCAGAGAGCCAAAAGCATTGGCTTCAATGCCAAGGCATGAAGGGTCGGCAAGGTGGACCCATCCATTCCATGCCAGAGAGGAGTCAGTGGTCAAACTCACTGGAGGACGTGACGCGGGAACCGTAGGCGACCCCAGGACTGAAGCAGCTTACGTGGATCTTCCCCATCCAACTGCAAGTCCTTAATGGAGTTGATGATTTGGGCATGCATGTCCCTGATTCAGCCCGGTGGAAAGGTGGGAGAGTGGGGGGAGGAGACAGAGGGAGTAGGTAAGATTGGCGGGGAAGGGTAAGTACAGGAACCCAACACCAATGTTGTTAACAGACTTCAGGGAAAGCAAACGCCCTCCACCAAAAAAAAAAAAAAAAGGAATATAATGTGGACATGAACAAACGCAGGCAAGTGTGTTAAAATTGAAATTAAAAGAACCTTAATTTGGTGAACTATCCCTTTAAGCTTCAGTGGTGAATCCATGCTGTTGTTACTCTGGTTTTGACCTGACGGGGTGTTAAATGGGGGTCGGCACCCCATTCAGCGAAGGCCTGGATTCATGCACTGGTTCACTTACCACACGGATCAGAACAACAGGAGGTCAAACAGGTAGGATTGGCACTGGGGGCTGGGGACGCACTTCTAATAGCTCTTCCACAAACCAGGATGTGAACCCGCTTCTATAAAGGACATTTTATTGTTTCCTTCCCACTTGGGAGCACTTAGGTAATAAACCTCACTAGGTCCCAACAGGGATTTATGAGAGTATGCTGTGGATTGAGCATTGCTTTGAACAAACCAGGTTAAATACAAACTCTGGCTTGGCCTTTGCTCGCATAAAGAAAGAACAGCTTGCATAGTTAGTTTCTGCATTCTGTGAATGTGGTATTTGAGTTTGCTCACAATACCGGAAACCCAGCCTTCCCAAGCCGCCAAACTCTCCGTCTGACCTCAATGTTCTGCTTAAGTCCACTTACTTCTTACTCTCATAACTAGAAAAGATGTCCTCAAAAGCCTCTAGAGGACGCTCCTCTGAATGATCAAAGGAGAAATCAAGCATAGGAGCATGGCTGTAGAAAATAAACACCACACACACAGTCACTCGAGGGCCGACGCCACCAGCAGGTGCCGATCTATGACCAGCTTTATTACCCATACGGGTTAAACTTTAGTGGAACTGATCACAGGTCAGTAACTGAGGGGAAACCCTTGACAAACACCAGAGGAATAGAACAGGGACATTGCAGGGATTTACTTGATCATTCTCACAAAATATCTGTTAAGAACATGTTATATTTCACCCAAAAATAACAAGAAAGAAAAAGTAAGGGATTGCATTTTGCATAAATTATACAGGCGTGATCACCATTATTGTAGCCATGACATTTTAATGAAAAGTAAGCATATCCCACCCAACTTTCATTGGTGTAAATAATGTTAAATTGTTTGTAATATATGGTGATTTGCATGAAATAATTGATACAGTGGTATTTAAATATATAAAATGTTCATTTAGTCAACTTAAAATAGTGTCGATTGTGTTTTCTGTTTTGTAAAATGAAAAGCTTTAATATTATTTCTTCATGCACAATATCATTTCCCTTTTTTATTTGGATTTTGAGATGAAATATGAACTAGTCAGGTTTTTGTGACATTCACGCAATATATACCATGTTATATTGTGTAGTTGCATTAACACTCAAGACCGAAAAATAGGACAAAGTGTATGAGATTACTGTGAGAATCAGCCTGCAATGTGCCAATGTGGAGAGACCGTGGTCACATGATCACCTGCCACACAAAGGCAACGAAAGGACAGGAAGAGATCAAGTTCCTCACAATACTTCCCCTCTCTTTCTCTCTCTCAGTCACACCAGCCTAAGTCCAAAGCTTACCGATACATCCTCTCGATGGGCACGTTGGATCTCTGCAGCTCTCCAAGAGGAACTCTGGAGTTTGGTCTGACCACACCTGTACACACATTTACACACACACAGACACAGACACAAACACGTTGTTGACGGCGTTATTTCAACATGCGACGAGACACCCCACCCAAAATGTCTTGCAAACAACCTTACTCACTTATTTTTATTATCCCTTCCTAGTTTAATCATGCCGAAATCCTTCTAAATATGACTGTTTGCGTCACCGGGCAGCTTTCTCACGTGAAGGCTATAAATAACCTTCTTAGACCCTGAGAATCCAAAGTTTTGGGCTAATCTGAAACTAATCCATAATGCTTTGTGGGTTACCCGCAGTTTTGGCTGCCCAGCGGCGTCCGGCCTCGTTGAAGGCGGCCAGTGCGCGGACGCTGGCACGGAGGACCCCCCATCGGAACATGGCCACCGGATCCATCCCGATCAGCTGCCGGACATAAGCGCGGTCACTGCTCCGCAAGAGAGCCACGATATCCGGACGCATGTGATCCGTGTTCTTCTCACGGAAATCCTGTCGCAGCCAATATACATGACGAACGTTAGCAGAGTCATTCAACGAAACGGGTGTCTTTTGCAATGCATTCATATTAATTGGTTAAAATATAAGATAATAAAAACAAATTTATTTTTATTAGCATCTATACATTTATTAATGTAAAGTGTCATTTAAGACATTTTGTAAATATCAACAATTTTATTTTGTTGCCAGAAAAAATGATATCAACTAAACTATTACATTTTAATATGAAGAAATATTAATATGAAGAAATACAATAAATATTTTGTATTATTACTTTAACAGTTAATAATCGTATCGTGTGTCATTAAAGGCATTTTGTAAACAAACAAATATTTGTATTATTTGGCCCTGACCAAAATATAATATATTAAATACAAACACACAAAATACAGCTTTAACAAATAATAATTTTACTGTGTCATTGAAGACATTTACAAAATAAACATCAACTAAATGAAAAAAAATAACTATATATATATATGAATAAATACAATATTAATTGTTAAAGTCATAAGAAGTATTTTATTGTATTTATTCATATCAATATTTAACATATTAATGATTTTTTATACATTTAGAATATTGATATTTATTATTTTTTAAATAATGAAAAAATATTGTTTATGTTAATACTTAGTACATTCATATTTATTATTATATAGTAACAATATATTACTATATTTAAATGTAGTAAAATTATAACTTGTTAAACCTGTAAACAATTTTTATTGTGTATGTTAATATTTAGTATATTTATTTACCAAATTAAAGAAAATATATATTTTTATGTTTACAAAATGCCTTTAATAAGACAGTAACATTTTTAATTGTTAAAGGCATTTTGCACATTGATTTTCTTTTTAAATTCATCCATATCTGCATGATATACTCAGCTGCCGTTACCTTAATCTGGTATTTGACCTTGCCGGCAAAATGGAGGATGACGAAAGCCGGTTCCATCACCGGAGTCGCCACAAAGTATTGATTCTGCTGGTGCTGCTGTTTGAACTTGGCCAGCAAGGTTTTATCAGTGGCGTGAGGAAAGCTACAAAGAAAAGGTGTTATAACTACATTTGGGCAATGATGAGCAATGAAGCGGTGCGAGATGAACGGTCTTACTTGCTCTCCTCGTCCAGTAAATAGAGGAGTCCCGTGGGCTTCTTGCTGATGAGGTGAATGCAGCCCACATTATCGGTGTAGTCGATGTTGTGCCAGGTGATGCCCTCGGACTGATACTCCTCCTGCCGGGGGGGCAAACACACTTCACACTCACATCGCCACTGGAAAGAGAGGTTTGCGAAACCCGCACTAACCTGTTCAAGTTTAAAGATGTGCTGGTTGAAGTAATACTGAAGCTGCTCGTTGGCGTAGTTGATGCAGAATTGTTCAAAGCTGTTGGTCTCAAAGTCTTCGAAGCCGAAGATATCGAGCACACCGATAGACAAACACTGAAATATAACGCAGGAACAACATGAGACCTTGAATTCAACACTGGCTACGTTTACATGCAACCAAATAATCCGTTAGTAGTGGGATTGGCGGCTCAATCGGACTGAAAAGGCTTCATGTGAACACTTTAATCGACATTGACATTTCGATCGGATTGAAAGGGGTGGTTTATTTCCTTTCTAAAACGATCCAGAGAACATGTAAACACTTGATCGGATTGAAAACTGAAACTGAAAGAACTGCGCATGTGCAATGGCGTAAAAATAGCATAATGATGACGTAGAAATAGTATAATGACGAAGAAATAGCATAATGACGTAGAAATAGTATAATGACGAAGAAATAGAAATAGCATAATGACGTAGAAATAGCATAATGACGTAGTAATGATGTAGAAATAGCATAATGACGTAGAAATAGAAATAGCATAATGACGTAGAAATAGAAATAGCATAATGACGTAGAAATAGAAATAGCATAATGACGTAGAAATAGCATAATGACGTAGTAATGATGTAGAAATAGCATAATGACGTAGAAATAGAAATAGCATAATGACGTAGAAATAGAAATAGCATAATGACGTAGAAATAGAAATAGCATAAATAGCATAATGACGTAGAAATAGAAATAGCATAATGACGTAGAAATAGAAATAGCATAAATAGCATAATGACGTAGAAATAGAAATAGCATAATGACGTAGAAATAGATTAATGGCGTAGAAATAGCATAATGACGAAGAAATAGAAATAGCATAATGACGTAGAAATAGCATAATGACGTAGAAATAGAAATAGCATAATGACGTAGAAATAGCATAATGAAATAGAAATAGCATAATGACGTAGAAATAGCATAACGACGTAGAAATAGCATAATGACGTAGAAATAGCACAATGACGTAGAAATAGCATAATGACGTAGAAATAGAAATAGCATAATGACATAGAAATAGCATAATGACGTAGAAATAGCATAATGCAGAAATAGCATAATGACGTAGAAATAGCATAATGACGTATAAATAGAAATAGCATAATGACGTAGAAATAGCATAATGTAGAAATAGCATAATGAAATAGAAATAGCATAATGACGTAGAAATAGCATAATGACGTAGAAATAGCATAATGACGTAGAAATAGCATAATGACGTAGAAATTAGGGGTGGGACGATACAGGTACCTCACGATTCAATTCTGTGGCGATATGTGGTCCACGATATGATAATATCACGATTCGCGATATCTACGATATTCAATATATTGGAAGAAATTTCATCAACGATATATCACGATATATGTGACTGAAAAGAAAGATTAACAATGCATGTGTACATATTGAGAATTAATATACCGTAAAACTTCCCGGGTTTTATTTTCCCAAATCGTCGAACTGCACCGGCTTGTATTCGAGACAGGCGTCTATATGAGACAGGCCTTTATAATTTAGTGTTGAGATGTTGTTAATTGAGTTTAGGCGAGTCTCTAATCTCTAAAAATCTCCAAATGCTCCACGTGAAACTGCGGTCTTCCGACCTTTTACTATCGTGTCAATTGATTTTGATTAATATGCGCGAGGACGTGAGAGTGCGCGCGCGCGGCCGTTGCGCTCTCTCTGCTCGTAAAACCCGAAGTGTCTCCACACTTTAGAGTGGAAACTAGCGGGTGGGTCTTTGATTCGTTTTATATTGTTTTCCGCCATTCTTCTCGCTTCTCTCTGTTGTTGTTAGTTAACTTGTGTTCTTCACCGGCCGCTGTTTGCGCCACTTTACCCCTATTTACTCGAACAGCGCCCCCCGCAAACAGAATGGTAGATATTGGGTAGTGACAGTGACACTGACAACGGGTAAAGTAATCATTGTGTTGTAATAAAATATCGATATTGGGCGTTAGTGTATCGATTATTTATTGCGACAGAGAGCACAACAATATATTGCAATATCGATTTTTTTCCCCACCCCTAGTAGAAATAGCATAATGACGTAGAAATAGCATAATGATGTAAAATAGCATAATGACGTAGAAATAGCATAATGATGTAGAAATAGCATAATGACGTAGAAATAGCATGACGTAGAAATAGCATAATGTAGAAATAGCATAATTGTCGAGGTTTTGTGGCACACTCTACAACCCGGTTCCTCAGAGACGTCGGATTCAGTGGCCAAGAGTTGCGTCGCACAGTAAAGAACTTATCTGAAGCAGCAGAAAGGAGCAGCTATTTCTACGTCATTACGCTAGAAATAGCGTAATGACGTAGAAATAGCATAATGACGTAGAAATAGCGTAATGACGTAGAAATAGCGCAATGACGTAGAAATAGCGCAATGACGTAGAAATAGCGCAATGACGTGTGACGCGCTGAACGACCTGTTCTTCCTGTTGAATAAAGTGTCATATTATAAATGAGTGTCCCGTCATCCTATAATCCTCCTTTCACTCAGCGTCTGTGAAGTGGAGCAGGACGTCCCACCAGTCCTTGTGTCAGACTCTCATCCACAGACGACTGGTTTTGGGCATTTTTACTGTGTGATAAATATAAGCAGCGGCACAACGCTTCATGAGCTCATCGTCTCCAAATTATGACCAGAAATGGATCAATAGTAAGTCTGCTGTTTAAAACAGATAAAGAACCAATGTAGGAGAATGGTTATTATAAAAAAAACATCGGGAAACTCTGTATATTCGTGCATGTAAAAAAAATCCATCCTGATTTATAGCTTGTGACACAAACGCACACTTCAACCCGATCACATGTTTAGCGTTCATGTAAACACTACGTTCGGATTAATTCAGTCCGACTGAGAGAAGAGTTCCCGCGGTTCCTCTCACCGAAACAGACTCCTCCATGTCCTTCTTGTTAAGCAGCGCGTGATTGATCCGCAGGACGATCCAGTCGAACAGGGCGCTGTACAGGGACTTGGCCATGGAGTCCCGCGCTGTGATCGCCTGCAGGAACGACACTCGTGAGCTATTGAACATCTGGCAGACGCATGTATGAGAGCGGGTGTTTCTCGTACCTCGCTGTGGCTGTAGGGCAGGATCAGCTTGTCGTTTACGGTCACCGTTTTCCTCTTGGTCAGAGCCTCCACCAACAGCTCCTCCTTCACCTGCGCACACACACACACACACACACGAGAACGCGTGAGGAACGACACACTACTGAGAGCATGAAACAAACGTGTGACCGGCTAACCACAGGAATGAAGGAAAAAACTTTCTGTAAAAATATTTAATAATAATAATAATAGAAAATATTATAAAATAATACATAAATATTATTTTTATTTTATATAAATAAAAAATAAACAAACAAAAAAGGAATAATGCTATTGTAATGTACTTTTTTTAATTTAATAATAATAATTATTCCAATAATATAAAATAAAATATATAAAATAATAATTATTCTTATTCAAACTGTTTTTGTCAATATATTATTTAATGTGTTATTTGAAATATACTAATTTAAATCAATTGAGAAATATATTAATACTGTAATAATACTATTGTACTGTATAATAATAAAAACATTATTTATAAATAATAGAAAATATTTATAAAATATATAAATATTTACAACAATAATATAATTTAATTGTATTGTTTACATTACAAAAAAAAAAGTAATGTATTAGTATATATTACTATTGCAATAATATTATTCGTACAATAATACTATTGAACAAAAATTATGTAATTATAAAATAATAATCATTCATATTTGTTGTGTATATATTTAATTTCTTTTATTATTTGAATTATACAATTTTTAATGATTAAGAAAGATTAATATCACAATAATATTATTGTAGTGTAAAATAAAAAATAAAAATATACATTTTGTTGTCCCTGGATTTACGCAATTCACTTTGGTCACAGTTTTGGCTTGCATCCCTGATGTAAAGTGTGGAGAGCACCCTCACCTTGAGCAGGTCTGAGAGTGTGGAAAGCACCTCCGGCGGCCCGACGTCCAGCCCTTCCTCTCGGCCCGACGACTTCTGACTGTACGTCACGTTACCCAGGTACAAGATGGCCGACAGCACCGAGAATATCCTACAACAACCAAAGCTCTCAGATACCAGTCTACAAAGACATTCGTTTTTTAGTTGCTCTGTTTTACTACTGTTTTTTGCTTAATTTCTATGTATTTTTATTACTATAGTTGTACAGCACTTTGGTCTTTTTAAATGTGCTCAAGAAATAAGCCAACTTGAACTTGAACCATTAAGGTTTGACAGGAGACTCACTGTCTTTTGGTGGCGGGCAGGAACCCCACCATCTCCATGGCCTGCTGGAGCCGCTCGAAGTCGTGCCGGAGGTCATCCGCATCTTCCATCACGAAGTTTTGCTGCAAGCGAAGAGCAGAAGACCGTTGCAGTTCTCGGCTCAGTGGATGTTGTGTATATGAATAGGACTTTAAATGAGCGTCACCTGTTTGAGGTAGAAGTATTCTTCAGGCTGCAGGAGCTTGAACTCTCGCCGCTCGTCCTCCGACGCGCCCACCAGCAGATAGTAGAACACGTGATAGTTCCTGCGCCAAGAGGAAACACCAGCCAATGAACAACAGCCAATGAACAACAACAGCCAATGAACAACAGCCAATAAACAACAGCCAATGAACAACAGCCAATAAACAACAGCCAATAAACAACAGCCAATAAACAACAGCCAATAAACAACAGCCAATGAACAACAGCCAATGAACAACAGCCAATGAACAACAGCCAATGAACAACAGTCAAGCCGGTGTACTGAGAAATTGCGACATTGTTAATTCTTATTAAGCAATACGGCATAATATACTTTTTTTTTTAATTACAAGCATGTCATGTCATAATTAATTATTAAACAGAATTATGCTCGTATCATATTTGTTATCGAAGGTTTTTCAAAAAATATCGTGGATGGTGATCTCTAATCATTTCGGAAAGCTGTATGCTATGCTGCTATCTAAGCTAACATAAATATTGTAAATAATATATATATATATATATATATATATATTATTTATAATATTTATGTTAGATGCGATTAATCGCGATTAATCTATTTAACAGTACTCAATAAATTATTTTTCGGGGGGTTATACTTGTCAAATCAAATATTATTTTATTTATATATACACAGGACCTTCTCAAAAAATTTGCATATTGTGATAAAGTTAATTATTTTCCATAATGTAATGATAAAAATTAAACTTTCATATATTTTAGATTCATTGCACACCAACTGAAATAGTTCAGGTCTTTTATTGTTTTAATACTGATGATTTTGGCATACAGCTCATGAAAACCCAAAATTCCTGTCTCAAAAAATTTGCATATTTCATCCGACCAATAAAAGTAGTGTTTTTAATACCAAAAAAAAAAAAAGTCAACCTTCAAATAATTATGTTCAGTTTTGCACTCAATAGTCAATACTTGGTCGGGAATCCTTTTGCAGAAATGACTGCTTCAATGCGGCGTGGCATGGAGGCAATCAGCCTGTGGCACTGCTGAGGTGTTATGGAGGCCCAGGATGCTTCGATAGCGGCCTTAAGCTCATCCAGAGTGTTGGGTCTTGCGTCTCTCAACTTTCTCTTCACAATATCCCACAGATTCTCTATGGGGTTCAGGTCAGGAGAGTTGGCAGGCCAATTGAGCACAGTAATACCATGGTCAGTAAACCATTTACCAGTGGTTTTGGCACTGTGAGCAGGTGCCAGGTCGTGCTGGAAAGATGAAATCTTCATCTCCATAAAGCTTTTCAGCAGATGGAAGCATGAAGTGCTCCAAAATCTCCTGATAGCTAGCTGCATTGACCCTGCCCTTGATAAAACACAGTGCACCGACACCAGCAGCTGACATGGCACCCCAGACCATCACTGACTGTGGGTATTTGACACTGGACTTCAGGCATTTTGGCATTTCCTTCTCCCCAGTCTTCCTCCAGACTCTGGCACCTTGATTTCCGAATGACATGCAAAACTGAGCAACAGTCCAGTGCTGCTTCTCTGTAGCCCAGGTCAGGCGCTTCTGCCGCTGTTTCTGGTTCAAAAGTGGCTTGACCTGGGGAATGCGGCACCTGTAGCCCATGTCCTGCACACGACTGTGCACGGTGGCTCTGGATGTTTCTACTCCAGACTCAGTCCACTGCTTCCGCAGGTCCCCCAAGGTCTGGAATCGATCCTTCTCCACAATCTTCCTCAGGGTCCGGTCACCTCTTCTCGTTGTGCAGCGTTTTTTGCCACACTTTTTCCTTCCCACAGACTTCCCACTGAGGTGCCTTGATACAGCACTCTGGGAACAGCCTATTTGTTCAGAAATTTCTTTCTGTCTTACCCTCTTGCTTGAGGGTGTCAATGATGGCCTTCTGGACAGCAGTCAGGTCGGCAGTCTTACCCATGATTGCGGTTTTGAGTAATGAAACAGGCTGGGAGTTTTTAAAAGCCTCAGGAATATTTTGCAGGTGTTTAGAGTTAATTAGTTGATTCAGATGATTAGGTTAATAGCTTGTTTAGAGACCCTTTTCATGATATGCTAATTTTTTGAGACAGGAATTTTGGGTTTTCATGAGCTGTATGCCAAAATCATCAGTATTAAAACAATAAAAGACCTGAAATATTTCAGTTGGTGTGCAATGAATCTAAAATATATGAAAGTTTAATTTTTATCATTACATTTTGGAAAATAATGAACTTTATCACAATATGCAAATTTTTTGAGAGTGACCTGTATATATTTTACAAGTATAACCCCCCAAAAAATAATTATTTATTTATATTTTAAATTTGAAAGATGTGATATCTTATTTCAACTAATTTACCTTAACCATTTGAATAAATCAATTCTTTCATAAACCATAGTACTACTTATGTTGATTTAAATTAAAACACTCAAAATGTATTTATATTTATTTATATATAAAATTTGATGGAGTTGATATTGTTTTTTTAGACCGAATCAATAAATTAAAACATGGTAATATTAAATTATGCTGATTTTGTTTTTAAAAATATGAATGTATTGATGTACATACATTAAATTTGATGTATGGTGATATCTTGTTTGTTTTTTTGCATTTACATTATCAAATCAAATTAATCAATTCATAAAAGACGGTCATATTTAAAATAAACTGTTAACTGTAAATAAAATACAGTTTGTACCCAAAAATATAATATATTTATGTAATTGAATTGATATATTATATGTATTTATACATTGAATCTTGTTTTTGGACCAATATTTTCACCTAAACTATTCAAATGAATCAGTTCACGAAGGGGAATCCCAACGCCACCCAGAAAGATATTTTACAATATTTTGGAAACATCTGATCTTCTGTCACACTATTGAAAAATGTTGCCAAGTTTGTAGTGTCACTATTTTTAGCGCTAACAGTGCAGGGTCTGTTTTTCGAGTTCTGCAACCTGATTATCTTTCACGACTTCCACAGCGATCAGATAATAATGAGATTAGCGCTGCAGAAATGAGTGTGAGATCGACAGATACGCAGACTCGTCTGTGGGAACCATCTGTCTCTCGACCCAAGCCTGTTTTTTGTTGCCAACTAGAAACGTCTTGAAAGCTTTTACCTCTCGTTCTTCTCTCTGGAGACCAAGCGGGATTTCTCCAGCAGATATTTCTCCACCACAGCCCTGCAAGACAACGAGAAACGTCACAAACGTCACATGACAGCAGCTCTGTGTCATAAATCTGGCCTTCAAAAGCGCACAGATGTCAATCAAAGCGGCAGAAGGCCTGAAGAAAACTCTCACTGCAGTGCAACAGGGAACACACACTTCATCCCATTCATTTTCCTCAGAAAGATCTTCGATTAAATGTTCGAAGACTCTAGATCTTTGATGAATCCCAACACTACAAACTTTGATTCAAAACAAAAGACTGTGTACTAGTGTCTAGTGTCCACTTAATGACCGTCATCCAATGAAGTGCACTGGGCCGGAGAACAATAGTGCCATTGAAAGCATCCGGACGGCTTTATTGACGTCTCTCAGGCTTTCTTTAGAGGAGCACGAGTAACGTAGCACCATTAGGGTCTGTAACTCATGCTTCACTATCAACTAGCTCTGTTTCCCGAAACCATTCTGTCGTAAATTGGTCGTTCAACCACGTTGGTTAATGATGTCATGATGTAATGAACTCGTTTGAGATTGAATTAATGGTCCATTCACGTGCTATGGAAAATATGATATTTTCCACTTGTGAACTGGTATTTACCAATGTGTTGCGTTCAAGTGCTTTTGTTGTCGTAATGTGGTAAAAAGATGGAGATCCAGACCTGCTAAAACTATTTTATATTGGTTAAATCATCTGCTACAGCAAGAACATGATTTATCAAAACTCAAACGGTAAATAATATACTGTAAATTTTCTAGATCATGAATAGTACATATTTTTACCATTCACCAGTCCCTCCAGAAAAACGTGATTATGCGATCGCTGAATTCAATGCATATTGTGAATTCAAAACACAATGAATTCAAAGTCCGCATATTTATGCGGGGGTCGCATTTTTTCAAATACTGCGCAATTCCGCCGCATAAATTGCTGATTTCCGCGCAAAATATGCGGGGCTTGCATGATTTCATAATCCACGCATTTTCGTCGCAAAAAAGTCACATATATCTTAGCAGAAAGTTGAAAAATGTTGCGTTTGCTTCACACAAGAGCCGCCGTTTCCCCCTGTTGCCATGGGAACGTTATGAAGTGACGTAATTACGCGACGTGAACATCATCGAAAAGCTGTAAAACAGGAGCACACTTTATTTTTAAATATTTCATTTTTACTGAAGTTGTAGTATATTCCTCTAGTAAAGCTACAGAACTTGTTTGACTCATCAATGTTTTGTAAGTTTGATGTGTTTATTAAGGTCTTGTAACGCGTTGTGTCGGGAAGAAAAATAGGGATAGCTCACAGCTGAAGTTATTGCAGAGGCCAGACAGACTCACGGAGGCGATTGGCATCTTCTCACAACTCGCACTTTATTCCCAAATCGAACTCGTATAACTGTCTGTCACACGTTCTACCGTCTACATCGTTACTTAATAAACAAAATAAGATAAAAGAAGTAGCATCAAACAGAAATTACCCGCACACATGGGGTGTTCGAGGCGCATGGCACATACAATATAATACAGGCAGTTCAACAGGGAGCGCGCAGCTCTTAAAGGGGCCACACCTTATTTCCACTCGTTACAGTCTGAAATAAAACAAGATGAGAACTTAAATATTTCCAGCACATTCTGCGATGTAGTATGCTTGCTTATCATAGGAAGTAATAATAAATTACTCTACATTAAGGTAGTAGCCTAGTGAGAACAGGGTGTTGGGGAATCACTTTTTTTTCCTCTTTTTCAAAAAATTGCATAAATATCCCGCATATTCCATCGCATTTTTAAAGAAAACGGGCCGCGTAATCAAGGATTTTTGCCCGCAACAATCACAAAAAAACTGGAAGGACTGATTCACGACTCTCGCGTTGATCTCCGCCATTTTGAAAAGGTCAAAGGTTATCTCATCTCGGCAACTCGTGCATTAAAATATTCTACGAGCTGCCCAGTGGAAAACACCACATGAGGGGGTGTTCATGTGCATTTTCCACGTCGGCTTTTGGTTTTTACCAGAATTACCATAGCACGTGAACGCACCATAACGCGAGATGTTTTGCTATAAATTACGAACATGGCATCTATTTGTCATTTTTCTCAGTTATTTCGATTTATTTCCAGATTCAATCATAGGCTCGTTCTTACATAGTGAGCAATGCATGTTCGCACACTCTTCAAAAACTGCTGCAAATCTCTTGACAAACTAAAAGACATCTGTATAAAAGATAAAGATTGCACTGTATGTCAGCTTGCTTATTTTGCTCAAGATAAGGATTTATTAAGTCCGCATGTTATAAAAACTAGAAAATCTCTTCTAACCACAGGTCAAAATGCCGTCTGCCGGAATTTCGCATACTTTAGGCCACTTAATAAAATATATTTCTCACTTACACACTTACATCTCTGTGATAATGTAAACAGCTGAGAAATAAACGTTTAACAGTATATTGGATCCGTGCATCGGCTCTTAAAGTGACAGCGGCCTAATATTCCATGTTTTTATTAAAATTATTTTGTATTTATTTATTATTTATATAATACATTTATTCTTTCATTTATATATATTAAAATAATTTATGTATATATTATATTTGATTAATATTCCTTCATTGATTCATTTAATTATTTATTTATTACCTGGACATGGTTTTCATGAAACTCACAAACTTTTTTTATTGTGCTATTTTTTATTTACACTGCATAAGGGCTAAACTCACCTGGAAGTAAATATTAATATAGAAATATATATATAATATAAATATTAAACTGGTCATGTAAATCGAAAATGTATATAATTATATTTTAAATGTGTTTATTTATTAAATGTTTGTATTTATTATTACATTTAGTTGTTTTTATTGCATTTATTATAAATTTTGTATATGTTATGATTTTTTATTATTTATATGTAACATTTATTAATGTATTTAATATTAATTTCATGAACTCGTCTGCAAATCGGTTCAATATAAAAGCGGTTATGCGACTTTGAAGAAAGCGTATAAAAAGAAAGCTAGTTCTTCGAATTGGAGTGAGTTGCCCAGACTGAACAATCGAGCGGAGGAGGAACCATGTCAGATCCACTGGTTCCTTAATTGTGTTTAGACAGCGTCTGCCAGAGTGCAGGAGGAAGTGATGCGTATGCCGGAGTGTGACGTCGGGGGCAGATGGCAGGGTGTGTGTGTGTGTGTGTGTGTGTGAGAGTGAACAGCAGCTGATAAGAGCTTCAAAGCCCAGGGTCAGTTTCTGAAGGCTCACCCTCGCACCACTCCGCTCTCGAGGTAATTGACCTGGATGAACTTTCCGAACCGGCTGGAGTTGTTGTTGTGGGCCGTCTTTGCGTTTCCAAATGCCTGTTGAGAAAAAAGAAAAGAAAAAAAAAAAAGAAAAATTATACGTTTTAGTTTTGCTTATTTTACTGGAAGATATTGTGCTCAGAATTAATGGCACCCTTGGAAAATATGATCAAATATGGCTGTAAAAATAAATAAATCTGCATTGTTTCTGCACAATTTTTTTTTGTGGCAAAAATCAAACCTTTCATTGAAGTAAAATAATTGAAATTGTGGGGGAAATCACATTATGAAATACATGTTTTAATTATAAATGATCATATTTAGCAGGGGTGCCAATAATTCTGACCACAACTGTATATGCATTATTTTTCAAATGCGAAGTTAAACTTATAATCTTTAAAACTTTATGTTAAAGACAAATCATACAAATTGGTGTTCTTAATTCAAAACATTAAAAATTATGTTAATTATAAAAACATTATCATAATTATAAAAATTTTGTATAATAATAGAATTTATTATTATTATGATCAATTATTAACAAAAAATTGAAATAATAGCTAAAAAACAATAAACTGTTTACATTAACTTATATTATTGAAACATTATTATTAATTATGATCATTATTGCTATTATTCTGTAAACAATACTTATTTTTACTATTAAAAAAATAGAAATTATAACAATAGATACAAAAAAAAATTCTTCAAAGAAAATATTTTTAGTTAAAACATTATTAGCACTATTTTTATAATTATCATTAAATTACTTTTAATAAGAAAAAAAGTGTTATTATTTCTATACATAATCATAATAATTATTCTTATTACAAATTATTATGAATAAAAATACAAATCAATATTAAAAGAAATAGACTATTTTAAAACCAATACAAATGTATTATTAATAAAAACAATTAATTATGACTATCATTATTTGAATAACAACAACAATAATAATTCTTAATGCAATTACCAATTATTAATAATGAGACAGGATTAAAATGCGCAAAATTAGAATACATGTCATAAAACTGTATATTTGTTTTTTAAACAAAACACAAAACCAAATGTAAAAAAATATATATTGAAACAGTCGATAAAGACAAGAGGAACATGGTCTAATCATAAATAAGATTAAATCACGTTTCAGATGCAAATAACTAAATGCAAAGTGCTGTGACTCCTGGTGTTATCATGGCCTGTACAGTCACATGACCTCGTCCACAGTCACACCTCGCCCGTGTGAAACGCTGAGATTAACGCGTCTCTGGCGAGGACCTTCCCTCGCGGAGGAACAGTGTTCGCCCAGATCGCCCAACAAAAGCCCTGTCCCGGGGGAGAGAGGCTCTGTGCATGTTAAAGAGAGAGAGGCTTTGTGCCAGACACCAGTGGAAAACACACGGGGGAGGGGAAGGGCTCGAACCTCATTAAGATTCCCTGCAGTCGACCTGTGACCCCTCTCACCACACACACACACACACACACACCACTCCATAGAGGGAAAGCTCAATGTATAGTGTAGCCAATCAGGACGGCTGAACTGCCACAAATTAGCATTCTGTCACTGTTTGCTTGCTCTCATGAGGAAGACCAAACTAGAAACTTCATGCAAGTCTTTCCTAGCAACAGTCAAGCTCCAGAAGCATCAACTGTCCATATTCTCCAATAGCTCTCCGATATTACACACAAAGCCATTTCCAGTGGGTTTCCCTCCAGCTAATACACTCAGGTGTACAATTTGTGATGCTTTATTGTCGCCTTAATTTATGTTTATGTCAATACCCAAAATCTCACATGGACCAGTTTTATGATGCTTTAACTTTTTTTTTTTTTTAGATTGACAGATGTAGTTAATATAAACCGTTGAAGAATGGAAAAGAACGACATGAAGATTTCTCAAATGAATAAAAATATAAACATTTAATAGAGTAAATAAATAATGCATAAATAGCTAAATAGGCTACATAGAATTAAACCAATAAATATAAATTAGCAAATAAATAAGTAAACAAATATCTAAATATATCAAATGACTTGAGTATATAAAAATGCGTAAACCAATATAAAGACTAAAGCAAAAAATAAATAAACATGAAAATAAAAATAAATAAATACACCAATAATTAAATAAATTAATCAGTGAATAAGTACCTAAATAATTAAACATAAAATTAATAAGCAAATAAATGACCAAGTAAATACATCATAAATGCATAAATGTAAATTTTTTAAAAATGACTAAGCAAATAAAACTAAATAAATAACTGTGAATAAAATAAGCAAATAAATAAATAACCAAGTAAATTAAAATAAATAAACAATGACTAAGTAAATGTATAAATCCATATAAAATAACTAAATAAAAAAATAAAAAAGTAAAAAAAAATCAGTTAAATAAACAAACCAATAAATAAAGAAAAACTTTCTAAGTAGTTAAAAATAAATGATCGATATCTATCTATACATCTAATTTATCTATAAGGTTCTCATCTCAAGATAACACAATCAAGCATTTCGACATGTTCATGAAGTAAGTTCATGAGAACGTCCATAAGAAGAAGAAAAATCACAAGATTCATTGAAAAAAAAAAAAACACAGAAGTGAAAGAATTTCCCGCAGTCAGTTGACTGGATTTGACAGTCGCTGGATAAACAAAGCAACACACTTCACTATTATATATAATAATAATAATAATAACTTCACTCCTGCAGTTCAGATTGAAACATGTCTCCACACACTCGCTGTGATTGGCCGAGGGACTCAAGAAGAGCATTTCTCCGAGTGTCGCAACACAAACATGCGGAGTCCTTCTTCTGCCAGACACGGGAAAGGAAATAAAAAGGGGTAGGGGAGAAGACAGAAACCGCCGACCTGTCGGGACTAGTTCTTATTCCTGCTGTTATTGGGGAGTCAGCAGCCCGCCGTGGATTTCCACGAGAACGCCGCAAGCCTCTCGTTCCGTACAGAAACTACAACTTCAACAACAATAAATACCATTGAGCTTAACTGAGACTTGAGCAGAAGCAGGGGCCGAAAACTTCACTAAAATAACAACAACAACATCTGAAAATGCCCGAAAATAAAGCATGTGGGGGGAGGGGGTACATATTTATATTAATATAATCAATATTAAAATGTTAATAAAAACAACATGTATTTTTATAACAATAAAACTAATATTAATTATATATAAATAATATAATTTTATTGTTTATTATTTGCATTAGATATATACACCGTTTTTTTAACATATAAATGTTAAATAAATAAATTATTATTATATTATAAAATGTATTAAAAATTATTTAAATTAGATGTATACAAATTATAAACATTTATATTAAATTAATACATTTTATATTTATACAATAATAATAAATAATTTATATAATTCAAATTGTTTATATATATACACATATATAAAATAAATACAAAATAAACAAAGATAAAATATATAATATATAGTATTATAATGATTAAATTATTATACAATTAAATTATTAAAATAAATGTTATATTCATATAATAATAATTGTAATTTAAAATATAGTAATTTATATTATAGATTCCTATACTTACTATACAACTAATAATAATAAATATATATAAATAATATTGTTTATATATGATTTATATATAATAAATATAAAATGTCATTCAATTATTATTAAATACATAATTTATATCACATATATAATAATAATATACATACGCATTATAACAGTTATTAATATTACATTTGTTAAAGTTCTTTTAATTATTACTGAATTATTTGTGTGTGTGTGTGTGTGTGTATATATATATATATATATATATATATATACTAGGGATGTGAATTTCTGCCAAAAATGACATTCGAAAATCGAGGAGCAAAAGTCGATTATCGTTCAAAAAAAAAAAAAAAAAAACGCACTCACAATGACAGAAAGGGAGGCCAATTTCATCTTTAGCGATTGTCATCAAACAAACTGTTTATTATTCGACTATTCGAAGATCGCGACTCATCCCTAATATGTACACACACACACATATTTACTTTATTATATGTACATATACATCTATTTGTGTGCAACGGCATACATGGTAAATCCAAGATTTTTTTCTTTCTATTTAGATCACAAAACAACTTTAAATAACTCAAAACAAACTATCCCTTTATACATGTATTGCTGCCAGAGCTGCACGGTCACCCGTCTGGTTTGACGGCCACTGAAATCTAAGTCATCCCTACAATGCATCACGAATCAACAAAGGCCTTATTCTCAGTGAGATTTTCATAAAAAGGCCAGTAGAATCCTATTACTCACAAATGACACTATGGGACACTCACATGACTGTTAAATATAGAGCAGCTTCTCCTTTTACTCCCGGAGCAATGAAATCGTCCAAATATCAGGCCAAGACAATCTCGCATCTCAAGTGAACTGTATGACTTCATTCTTGTTTCTGCCTCTTCAGCATAATCACAAAAAGACGACTCCGGATGGCTTTGTTCGGTGTTATTATGATATCGTGTTAGCTGGTGACAGCGTGTACGAGCGCTAATTGAGATCACGGACACAATGGCATATAAACAAACAGAATGAGGCACCAATTCATTAGCTCACACTAACAAACAAACTACATCTGTACATTTTCTAACTCTACATACTTGGAAAAGAAAGCTAATGCTAATGACAAGCTAATGCTTGTCCTAGCATTAGCACCAATTAGCTATACCTTTAAGGAGTGCTCTCAAGAAAAATAGTGTGCGCAAATCACACAAACAAGACCTGAATCCAGACTTTGGGTGTTTGACTACAGTGTATTAAGCCATTTAGATCTTTAAATTAACAGACGCTTATTTCCAGCAACCTGGAAATTGTAGACAATTGAGATCTCAGGCCTTCAATGAGCCTTTAATGACAGAATGGGCTATTTCATTTTACAAACTTTTCCACATGTCGACATCCCACGTGTCTTGTTACAGTTGTACCACCAAAAATAGCTCAGACCATCTCATAAGCCAAAGTCCTCACAGGACCAACACAAAGCCGAGAGATAAACAATGGCCACAAAATAGCCATTACAGCTTCCTGAGGAACAATATGCTGACTCTAAACACCCTGTGTGCAGATCGGCCAATGAGGGAGTGAAGTCTCTACAGCTACCACTTCCCGTTGCAAAAAAAACTACTTCCTGTTGAGGTGATCAGCCAAAGGGAACTTCCTGTCTGTGGGCTGCAGAAGCATTACTTCAGAGAGGACTCATATTAGCATTACCTGTGAACGAAACCCTCACTGTTCTCGGCAATGCCTGAAAAACAGAGAGCAGGGGTGTTTGCAGAGACGTCCTGTTGAACAGCTAAAAAAAAAAAAAGCCCTTTGCAGGGTCTGTGGCAAAAAAAACCTCTCCTGTTATCTGATACTCAATGACGTAATGCACTAAAAAGCCACTTGGATCTGGAAGAAAACCACATTTTTGGCTTGATGGATTCCCAACTGTTCTCCTGCAGGGCATTTCAAGAAGAATGTGCCACATAAATAGGTCACTCACCGGAGATACTTTTTTCTAGTTTTTAGTATGCATGCAATGATGCGAAGGTCAAATATGCATTCAAACAAAGCAATACGGTTTTAGGAGGGGATTACGAAAGAGTGCAGCTCCGGTGAAAAGGCGAGCAAAACCGGTCGGACGTGCTGGTCAACGATAATTGATACCAAAGATCTCTGTTTACATCATAAAAATATGCATGTAGAAGCAGAGACAATTATGTGCAGCTTTAAAAAACGTTGTGTCACAGTCCATGAATTTGCTTTTAATACAGTTTAAAGACAAAACTATTTGCTACATGGGTGAGGCTTTTCAGTAGGTGACAATAAATGGTTTCCATCCACCTATTTTTATGTGCATTTTGGAATATTGCATGAAAAAACGCCAAGATAAGCTTGATTTCTAAAAATCCACATTAAAAAAACAATTATGCTCTCAGATGAGTCGGATAAATATTCTATCCGATAAGAAAACAAGCGCAAAAACTACGACGGAAACACATTTACTGAATACATTCCCCAATGCGCATCAGAAAAGTCATGTGACTTTGTAACGGCATAACTGGACTAACCAGCAGACTGATCTCAGTGCACAGCGTCTGAAATGCCTAAGCAAAGTCTGTCAACGTGGTTTAGTATAATTACCTTCCAGAACTGTCTTACACGACTGCATTCAAACAGCAGGCATCCACCTCCGACAGCAAGATAACTTTATTGCGTTTCACCTGCACGTTCTAAGGCGCCGGAAATGATAAACGAAATTATTATATATATTTGCTTCTATATATATATATGGGATATTTAGCGCCAGTTTATGACGATTTTGTTCTCTTCGGCTTTATTCGCAAATGTTTAATGTGATATTGCAATTTTGCACATTTGTTAAAGCAGCACTAAGTAGGAATTCCGTTTTTGTCAAACAGCGCCCCCTAGAGTCGCTGTGGAGTACTTGTACTGTCGTGAATAGCACTCACGCAGAGATGGCTCGCACTCAGGGCCGGATCCCCTCCCTCTAACACCGGTACCTGTTCAGTAGGATGGACGCTGTAACTCTGAGTGGAAATAAGGTATGGCCCCTTTAAGAGCTGCGCGCGCCCAACACCACATGTATACGGCGCCGGGTTATTTCTGTTTGATGCTCATTTTATCAGAATTTTATTATATCTGTTTTTTGCCGTAAAGCAATTCGTTACCTCGCGAGACCTGATATCACACGATACTGCCTAACACTGAGGCCCAAAGTTGCAAGGGTGGTTTTGCGGCTCACAGGCACCAGGGGGGTGCGAGACGACAACCATTCAACACGAAGTCAGTAATGTAAACATTACAATGACTCCAAAGCTGTTCGGTTAAGGTAAAAAAGTTACTTAGATCACCTTTAAATTCCCAACTTTGATTGGATACATAGCTAATTAGAACCAGTTATCTATCATCTAACTGGGACTAACATGCTGACGGTGGACCTTGTTGTCCAAAAGGATAGAAATGGGAGCACAACAAAGCTCAGTGGATTTATCCGTCCAAGTGACACGTGAAAGCCTGGACTAGAAGAAGGAACTTTGCATTAAACCACATATGGTAACATTTCTCTCCAATACAACGGAAAGAATAATAAGTGGAATATTGTGTCCTTTTCTAACAAATCAGCACCAATTGATAGTCTTGGAAGATGGATGAGACAAACGAACTTCATAAGACCATAAAATGCAGAGAAACCTCAAGGAGATCTGATTCCGATCATTGAGACCAGAACAAAGCTCCATCCAGACGTTTTCAATGTTCAATTGACCAGTTTCACGGGCTGCTTCTCACCACAAGCGAAGACGCAGGAATATTTGGTTATGAAGCCTCAAGACACGTCTGCCAAGGGACAATGACTATGCTGACTGCAGGGAAATGACTTCTAGTTTTCAAAAACCACAAAGACGGAGGCAAGCGTCAACACAAAACTTGCCCCCTTTCATCTCTTCCAGGACTTGCTACGCGAGTGAACTTTGCTCTGATATAAGGGGGCTGAGATAAGAAACAAACACCAAAAGGTTTCACATGATATCATGTTGTGTTGTGTACAGAAAACTTTCTGAAGTACAAAGAAGAGATGTGAATCTCAGAAGCCACGTGGGTTGGTTTTGTACCTAATAAATTGCCTGATAGATAACTTCACATGCAAGGGTGATATCTGGATAGGGCTGCACAATCTATTGAAATATTGCAATATGCATATCACAATGGCTTACAATAACTGCATGATTGTAAGACTTCAAAAGATTACGAAAAGTATACGTTTTAGGTTGACGCAGAAAGCAGAGAATAGACTGGATACATGACTGTGTTACATATGAGTGACATGCTTAATGTTAATAGGCGCAATAAGCAAAGTGCTTGCGCGCAGAAAGCCGTCTCTCAGACAGCACGTAATCTGAATTTCAGTTCTCTTCCACAGCTTATATGACAAAATACACACAAAATTATGTCAAAATGGCCATCTTGGTGAGTATGTAAACATAATAAGTTGTCTCAACTGGAGTAAAAAGTTGAGAGAGAAAGCGTGCATGTAACAATATATTGGATCCATGCAGCTCTTAAAGTAACAGCAGCCTAACAAACCTGCATGTAACAATATATTGGATCCATGCAGCTCTTAAAGTAACAGCAGCCTAACAAACCTGCTTCCATCTGTGTGTTTAATGTTAATCAAACAACAAAAGACAAAGAGAAAATCACTCACTGCTCGACTGAATAACTTTTGTATCTTTAATAAGAATCAGTGTATATTAAAAGACTAAGCAGTTTTTTTTTTTACATTTGATTATTCAATTTCTGTTAAGTTAACCTAATATACCGTAGGCCTACTTGAAACCCTAAACCCCCTGGTTTACATTTGACATTAAAATTACATTTACTTTTTATGTAGCTAAGCTACAATAAAACACTGCTGTTCGATTTCAGAAATTGCAGGGATCCTTCTCACAAAAAGAATGTGATAAGTTTAATTTAAATTTATTTTACACACTTAAAAGCATTATCATATTGCACATCGAATATCGCATCATTTAACAAGTTATCGCATATCACATTTTTCTTCAATATCATGCAGACCTAAATCCGGATATTCCAACTTTACAATATAATCTGAATAAAGCCTCTAGACGATTACCCTTGTGCTTTGAATATTTCATGACATTACTCTAACCTTTCTCCAAATGCACTCTTTGCGAGAGTTTCGCACAAAGCAAGGGTTACCACTACCATAAACCGCCATGAGATCAGGGATGGGGAAGGGGTTCTGCTGAAATTTTGCAAAATAACAGAATGTGCTTGAACAGGTTTATGGGACCAAGCAATAATTTTACAGCAAGAGACAAAACAACAAGAACTGCATGAGACACAGCCCCCTGAGGAAAGCCTCAAGATGTAGGTTTGCCGGTACTGCAACATGAGATATGAAAGTAAGGCAAGTTGCGACCCCACGTTTCAAGCACAGGCTTGTAAGAAAGCACACTGTAAATAACTGATCTAAAGAGTTACAGTTTACAGTGAAGACTGAGAAACCTGTGGGTAAGCTGTCATTATGGTTGTTACAAAGCATTGTTCAAAGTAGAGTGCTTTTCTAGAGCCTATAATTCCAACCAAAAAGCCATTTTTTAGAAACAAGTTTACAAGGATTCAAAATCATGCACTAAATGCATACAAATACTACACAAACACCCAACTTTGGCAATCAAATTTAGAGTTATTACATGTCCCTACCATTTTAAGGGGTTGGCAAGTCCTAAGGTTGACAACTACAAACGGCAAACCCATCAACTGACTTAGTTTTTCTTCACCCTTTTAATACCTTACAACAAAACATGTGAAAGTTTTTAAAACTCAAGAGGCTTGAGCTTAAAGTCTGCACAGAGTGAAATGTAAAACGACCTTTAGAAACAGTTTTCAACCATCCAGCATCCACAAATCCTCAAACAAATCTTCTGATCCCCAATTTAATTATTGTAGGTCTGCCTTGCGAATGTTCAACATACCGTGCTTTTCCACACCCTACAATTTCAACCAAAGAGATATTTTGTGGAAGTGAGTCTCCAAGGGTTCAAAGTCATGCATAAATCTGATGCATAATGGTTAAATAAAGATAAAATACTTCACAAGAAAACCCAACATTGACAATCAAATGTGTGATTCTTACATGCTATTATTATTTTTGGGGGTTGACAAGGTTGACAAACCCACCAATTGACTTCTTTTACCCTTCCAATACACTAGAACATACCATCTGATAGGTTTCAAAACTCTCGAGACTAAAGCTCAGAATCTGTCCAAGGCACTTTACCATTTACTATCCGGGGGTAATAAATTGATGTCCCAGTAAGTCCTTAAACAAATCTACGGATCCAGAATTCCCTTACGAATGTTGTGAAACATGCAACCAAACCCCATTCGTATCAAGGTGTTGATAATCTTACCTCAAGCACAGGTCCTGCACCCAAGATGGTTCGTTCCACGCCGCTTGCATAACCCTTCTGACTGAGGGCCGTCAAGCAGTGAATGAGGAAGTTAGTGCTTTGCGTTTTGCCCGATCCACTCTCTCCTGAGATAACGATACACTGGTTGACGTGCTTGCGCAACATGGCATAGTAGGCCACATCTGCAATGGCGAAAATATGGGGTTCCAGCTTGCCCAACTGGTGGTTTTCGTACATTTTGACGTATTTGGGGTTGTAAATGGGCAAGAACTTAAAGGGGTTGATGGCAACGAGAATGCTGCCAGCGTACGTGTAGATCTTCTTCTTTTGAAAGCGATTGCGAAGGTTATCCAAGATGCTGTCCTCACTGAGGACCGGAAGGTTGCAGAGGTCCTCAAAGTCCTCCTGCTTTGGAGGGAGGAAACCCCGAGCAACCAGTCGCTTGGCCTCCTGCTCATTTGCCACGGCGGGCAGGTGCACATAGCGGATGGAGCCATCACAGTTTCGCTCCTGCAGGAGAAAGTAAAACCCCTCGTTCCGAGAATGCTGTTCCTGGGCTTTCCTCGGCCAGAGAAGGACCCTGTGCACTGGAATATCGGTCGATTCCAGCACCCACTCCTCCCCGCCACACTCCTTCACCTCCGCCAAGACATATCGCTTGCTGGCGTCCAGTCCGAGGACCGCTGCCACATCTTGGATGACGGTAGCTGCAGTGGCCTCCTTGGTGACTCTGACTGTACAGCATGACGCCGTCTCTCGAGCCAGTCGGGGGTATATCTGAAGATCGTAGGCCTTTCCATCTTGGCTAGTCGTCCCATCGCCATCTTTGACACTCATTCTGACTCAGGACGAGCCCCTTCAGCATTACGTACTGCCTTCGCAACCACCATCTAGCACCTGGAAAAGAGGATGCAATGAATTAGGCCTGCGACTAACATGAGTGATTAATCAATTATTTCTTTGATTAAGCATTCTGCAAAATAATCACTTTACTTTGAGTACTTAAACATACAAATATGATTACAGTAAAATAAGCAACAGACTGGCATTAAAACACCTCTCAACTACATTGAATAATTGCAGAACACCCTATGGCCATTTTTCAAATCTATATTCTTTAGTGCTATCAAATCGATTCGCGATCAATCGCATCTAACATAAAAGTTTGTAAATATATGTGTGTCTCTAAGCACACATTTACAAACTTTTGTTATTTGTGATTAAATCGCAATTAATCGATTTGACGGCACTTTGTGCCTAGAAATGTACAGATGTTCACACTACAGAAAAGCAACATTTATTGACGAAGGTTGTCCTTGACAGCACACAGAGCCAACCAACCAACCAACAATGTCATTTGTCAACAACCATTTTAAGTGATTTTATTGATTAGTAATTGCAGTCCTACATTATGTACTGGCCTACTTTGTTTCTTTCTATTAACCTTCCACTTTCTGCTCTTAAACAAGTTCCAGCAAGTCTCATTCATCTCGATTAGATCAATCATTTGTAAACGAGCTTCTGGATTTAATTAAACGGAGATAAGATGCCATTACCATTATTTGGATGAACCTATCGCCCCATCCCTTATTTGTCAGGCCTGCAGCTCTCCATCTGACCTGATTATTCATGGCATCTGACTCAGACTAAACAGTTCCTTTATTTAATCTCCCTAAAGCGTGTCCCTGCAATAAACTCTGATCACGAGTGGAAATTGTATCTGTATAGCAAAGAGTCTCACAGGAAACTGTGGTCACGGTTATAGTCTGTGTGTTGCCGTGAATCTGCCCCCTCATCCAAGCTAGCAATACACAGCACATCTCTATAAATATACAGTACAAAGCCACATCATTGGTGTCAATATCGTCATAGCAAATGCATCCCTGCATAGCAACATAAAGTGGTATCTCTCAAATAAGTCGATGTGAAATCAAAATGGACACCATTTACTTTCTTACTGCACACAATGCAATACATTTTCATGTTTTCATATGGAAATCTCCATGGAAATCAAGTCCTGTTCGGCATTCACTCAGAAATAAGTCACATTACAGAAGTACAATGTTTTGCAAATGCTTTACAAGGCCACATGCTCCCAAAGGCTTCTTGAAGAACCAAAATCTGACCTACCAATCTAAGCTTATCCAACACCATTTATTTAATTTTCAGATTACTGAATTTTGGCTTGGCAGAGTTATTTCTATGCGGCGGAACAAAGGATGCAGAACACTGTACGCTTGTTATAATTGTAAATTTACGGATACAAGTTATTTCCTGGAAAGACGAGAGCCAAGTGTCTTAAACAGCTGTCACCTTGTATTGAGCAAAATTAAGTTAATCTGGAAAATCCTTGCGAATGAATGGATGTATTTTCTGATGGCTTGTCATAGTGGTGAGTCCACTGAGACTAACATTTTTTATCTAAGATCAAATCAAACCATGAGGGGGTCAATAAACTAGCCCAAAGTGTGCTTTTTTTTATTCGTTATATTTCCTAAGTTTTGTAAAGTAAATGAAAAAATAAATACTAGCTGTATTTGCTGGTAAACAATGGCTAAATGTAAACCTAAATGTTTGTAAAATAAACAGTGAAACTGTCTAAACATTTCTCAGATGGGTGAAAGTAGGCCATCCTCCTAACTTGGCTGTTCACCATAACCAGAATCAATAAAACCCCAAGGCATGCATAAAGCCTGCGACCACAAAAACAGCATCATCATTACGCCTCATTTTGAGCTGGTCTGAAATAGAAAAGCCAAACCAGGTTAACTCTTCTCAAAGCAGAAATTGAGACCAGAGGGAGAAGGGGAAAAAACTAACATGCAACACCATCAAGGGAAAGAGTAGAGTTAATATATCTCGGTCATGTTTCAGAGAAAGTCGAAAACTTATAAACTTTAAAGACAGCCTTACTGTGAGCTACGACGTTGTTAATCCATAGTATTTGGTTTTGTTGAAGCCTTTAGCCAGCATTATTTCATCTTAGTTTTAAAATAATCTTGTTTAACAGTGGATTTGGTGTTGAAAAACTGCACTACCCATGATGCTGTACAGAAAAATCCACCAATCAGAGAATTGAAGGAAGCAAAAACGTGCCAAAAGATCTCGTTAGCTCCATCCACTCCCATGAAGCACTCATGAAGCTCTCAAAATAATCAAATATTTGAATATATATGCATATTTTGCAATAAACTTAAAATATATTGTTTCTATATGTACTGTACAAAATATATATATTTTTTAAATGAGTATTTTTATAATTCTAAACAAGAGGATGGAAAGGCGTATTGCCAAACATTAGTCCCAAATTGATGAGTGATATCTTCTTGCAGTGCGTAGATCCAAAAGGAATCAAAAATAAGAAAAAAGAGATCCACACATGAATATGGGCCAAAAAGCCCACGGGATTTCATTGTCCATGGAGGCCACAAATAAAGTGCAAAAGTGCACGTCCCTACAGAGTATATTTCTCATTCATGCACAAAGGATATAGACATTTTAGTTTAAAAATCTATTTGATTGTTGATTGTTGTTTCATTATGCATTGTAATGTCTAATCGTGTGACGTGTAGGGATGATGAGAATAATCTTTTGTGATATTCAATAATGTGAATGAGTATGTTCATATTGATGGTCTGATTTGTTTTTCAAATGTTTGTGTGATATGTATACATAATCATGTAGACTATTGATGTATATATTTGTATATGGGATCAAATCAGATCCCGGTATGTTACATGGATTCCGGTAATAAGTGTTTAAATGACCGCAGGTGTACGCTTGGTAACACATGACACTGATGAAGGGTTGAACCCAAAAATGTTTTGCATTCTTGCACTTTATTTGTGGCCTCTGGACGATAAAATCCCGTGGGCTTTTTGGCCTATTTTCGTTTGCGGTTCTCTTTTTCTTATTTTAGTTTTACAATTCTCCCATTGTTTTGAATTTGATTATGCTGTTCGCAATGCTTCATGGGATTGTAAAGTTTTCAGGAGGAGGGGCTTCATAGAGACATGTTTTTTAGTGTTATGATTCACCTCATAGTTGATTGGCTTAGTTCATGGCCTATTACGCTTTAACAAAGACTTTAAGAAATAAAAATTCCTATGGTATTTAATATGCATCTAAAAAGCAATGCATAATGCAAAAAAAAACCTAGTGAGCTGCCTTGCTAGTCTACGACCTGAAAAGGGAACATGTCATGAACGTATTTTGAACATGCTAAATAGATCATGTGACACAAATAACGCAAACTGACTCCAACAGTCTGATATTAGCATGTTGGTAAGCTAATAGCACAACACTTAAAAAAACAAACATATACAGCACACCTAAATAAAAGGCAAAACAGTAATTTCTAATAATTCTGGACATTTATTTTTTTTTATTGTTTTAATATTTAAATTATTTAAAAATGTCCACCTATTTCAACTGAAAAAGTTGTTTAGTTGCTTCTAGTATCATCAAATTGGCTTTATAAGTCATTTCAACTTAAACTATATTAAAATGACTTAACTTCAAGTTGAATCACGTATAAAAAAAAGTTGAAATTGCTTAAATTATTCTTATGAGTTAAAGTAGTATAAAAACATATGTTGACATGACTTCTTGATCAGATATTTACAATGCAACCATTATTTCCATTTTACACCATATAGCTTGCAAAAAAAGTAAGCATCTTGATTTTCAGTTAAAATATCTAAAGAGTCCATAAAACAAAATAAATTAACTTTAGAAGCAAGTATTATGACTAGTTTTCATAGATTGTCATTTTCTCACTTCTTTTAAATATAAACAGGCTAAAAACAAGTTAAAAAATCTGTCGAAAACAACCTACACTTATTTTCATAATTCAAACTATGAAAGGCAAGTCTTAATATCTTATAGGCCATGAGACGGGACCCCAAATTTGGGCTACCGGTACCATTTTGAGGGATTAAATTTCTTTTTGATTTTCATGAAGGTACACATCACTAGTGTTGAAAATGTGTGATAGCATCCGATCCATGTAGCTTTCATTAGAAATCAACACTTATATCATCCTACCTCAAGGTGTTCAGTGACTACAAGAGAGAAAAATGTATCCTTTTATAATTTAAAAAAATTATTAAAAAAATTATAAAAATTTATAAAATTTTATATAATTATAAAATTTTTATAAAATTTATTTAAAGATAAATTAATTTATCCTTTTTCTTGACATATGTTTGAAAATCGTCCTCCGTAACCAAAAACTACCTTGAATCTAATGCTATCACACATTTTTCAAATACAGGGTCATATACCTCCATAAATCACCATGCGGTTTAATCCCTCGAAATGGTACCAATCAACCCTCTGTCTCACGGCCTGTAATGCAGTATTGCTTCTCAAGTAAATATATCTTATCTCGAAAAGATAAATCAAAAACTTAAGTCAAGAGTTTGTAACAAAGCCAAATGACCTGAAATCATTGACATGGTTGAGAACAAGCAAAAAAAAAAAAAAAAACGGCAAGACACAGTCAAAAGCGAACAGTAAAAATCATCACCAAAGCGTTACTTCTTTTCAAAGGATCACCAGGATCATCCCTCGAACGGTTTTCTCAGAGGAAGCTCAACTGACTGGCACGAAAAACAAAAGTTTTGGCCTCTTTTCAGGAAGGCAACGGGAGAGATTTGTGATTCGCCAGAAGGGTCGATTCTTCAGCTCCTCACGTTTCGGCCTCCTTCAACACTTCCTACGGATAGAGATACATGCAAGTTGGCCGAGCTCCCGGGAGAGAGAAAAGAGAAAAACCCATGAGGTAAATCAGTCACAGGTTCTTTATGGAGCACAGATGCAGCTGGAGACGTTCTGAATGAAAAGGCCCGTTGAAGAGGAATGTGCGGCTGAAACAGAAACAGGGCTTTTGTTTTAATATCACCTCCATTTAGGAAGCAAGTCTTTTAGCAGACGCGTGGGCCGGCGAAAGACACGGGCTTCCCTACGGATGACGGTCTCGTCTGCTAGACGTTTCCTTCTGGTTCAGGCCTACGCTGAATGATTTTCAATCAGACAGACGGAATATGCAAAAAGTCAAGAATACACCCACAGGTCTCTAGATATGACTCAAATCGCTTCTTCAGTGCAAGTCTGGGATTTTTTGTTTGTTTTGGTGCTAAAACTTCAGTAACACTGACTATGAACAATGTACTTTTTTTGCGGAGTGACTTACAACAAGGTGCAACTTATTTTCCAGAAAACACGACATCGATTATAAGCAGTTCATGTATTATCTGGAAATTAAATCAATGATCTTAGCGTTGCAAGTTCTCGTGTACAAGCTTTGTACAAATCTCAGACAGAAAAAGTAGTAACAATAGTAATAGTGGCACAACAAAAGGGCCAAATGTGCATTCATTTATTTATTTTTTGCTGTTAAAAAACTACTGTCAGGATTTACTAAAGACACGCTGTGAAAACGTGTAAACGTGAAAACGTGAGCTGAAGAGACATGGACAGGGTTATTTTTCCAGCTGACCTTATGGCATACGCATTTGTAGGAGTTTTCCTTACAGACGTTGAATTTATGGGAGGAGAGTATTTAAATGAATCATGCAAGGTGATTTACTAAGGTTTGCGCCAGTCAATTTACCATTATTCAATGCCCAAAAAAGCACGTTTTAAAACCAGATGCTAATTTGCGCTGAACTTGGTGGATTGAGTTGATCATTATGGAAATGATCCGGCTGCGTCTGTGTCCTTTAATTTCCGCGTCTTCTGTAGATCAAGCGCATGACTTCCCAATCCCATCGGCTTTTTTTGGGAATGCGCTCTCACGTTAATTTGCCCTTTTTGGTAAAACTGGGCCTAAAATCAAATGAAGAAATACAAATCTAAAAGCCCATTTTAGCCCAGCTAAAGCTTCAGTTTCATTAAAGCAAGGTCATGTAATGTAAAGAGGCAGTAGTGGGTCCTGGGAGAAATCAACTCCAGTCTGAGTGGAGCTCAATAAAACATCGGCAGTAGTTTCCACAGCGGGACACAATCTCAACGGCCTGGACCTCCTGCAGACGCACATGTGCTCCAGCTTTAGTTTCACCATCCTATCCCACCACAGGAACAAGCACTTACTGGAGACAAACAAAGAAACCCTACTATCTCCAAAAGCACCAGATATCCAGAAAGAGGCTACAGTGATACAAATCACTCTTTAATAAAGCTTAAAACTAGAGTTTTATTGACTCTTATGTAACTTGAGCTAGAGTTATACATGTTTGCACATCCAAAATGACGAATGCATGGATACTTTGTCACCATGAAAGAAAATTTGACATATTTTTTTATTTTATTTTTTATGATTATTTATTTATTTAAAGGTTGAACATGGTCCACAAGTGCGACCACATATAACTATGTAAAAGATCAGGGTTTGCTTATAAAAAAAAAAAAAAAAAAAAAAAAAACACATACACATGTATATGAATAAGTTAGGGGGTGGCTTAACAACACCAGCACAGCTCCAGGATTACCACTGCTCCTCCTTGATAACGCTGAGAAGTAATCAGTACGGATATTTCTTGTTTTTTTTAAGGAATATTGCAGTATTTATTATACATGATTAATCCGTTCACTTCATCATTATTGTTTTAAATTCATGTGCCTTGTAAACTTGAATCAGAATAACTCCCCTACCCTCTTGCAGGATCTCTTTTCTCCTCTTCTCTTATGATGAGGGCGGGGCAACCTGTCAATCACATGAGATCCACCAATAGCAAACCACAACCATCCGATCTATTCCCCACGGACAAAATCAAGCCCCGCCCTACATTTGCTCTTGTTCCAGATGCCGTTTCACTTGAATGTACGTCATAGAGAAGAAAAGAATCGCAACTACTGTTTCAAGCCGACTATTAAAAGGTGATTTTTGTGCATTTTTACCAATTAAAATTGCATGTCCTCCATATACTTCAACTGTTTGCCATTGGTCAGTCAGACACATTAGTGTAATATGAGAACGTATTTAAACCTCAAACTAGAACTTGAAACTAGCGGTTATGTTAAGGGGCGGGACATTTAACAAACACGATCGAAGCGCTTGACCAATAACAACACACTGCTCCAGCCGACCAATCAGAGCACAGTGTACTTTTCAGAAGGAGGGGCTTCATAGAGACAGGAACTAAACAGGGGTGCGTTTCCCAAAACCATAGTTGCTAACCTGTTAGCAACTTAGTTGGTTGGCAATGGGAAATTGCATTGCAACCAACAAAGTTCCTAACTCAGTTAGCAACTATGGTTTTGGGAAACGCACCCCAGATCGTCACTGACAGACTGGGAAGAGAGGAGCTGCAACAATGGAGAATATGAGGAACATAATCAACATTCAAGCATGAAAACCTGATCTAGTAGACCCCAAAAAATCTTTAAATTGCAAAGCGTTTTAAAAAAAGAAAGAAACCTCACACTTAATCTTTCTTTTGGTATGTAAATGACTCAAAATTACTCTTTGTGCAGAGTATGACGACTCGGATATAATGACTGTTTTGAATGTTATCAAATCATGTCGTATCCGATCGACACGCGCACTATGTGCCATTTGCATGCAAACAGTCTCCTGGACGTGCCTGAGAAAACATGGGCCTCCTAAGCGCTGCAGGGCAAAAACACTGCATACAATACTGACAAAAAAAGGGCAGATAGTTAATGAGGAGCAGCCAGATATACAGACTCCATATGAACCGGCATGACGTCAAACCGAGATAAGCTTACATTTTTGATCCTAAAGGTCACCTCTGTCCAAGGGGAATTGCTGATTATGATCCAAAGAAAGCAGAACGTGCATCTCATGTGAAAAACCATGGAAGAGGTGGAAAGAAATTCAAGGAATAGCTCATATAAACGAGTCGAACATGATGTTGTTTCTGGGCTTTAACTAGTTTTCATGCTTGAATGTTGATTATTTCCCCCATATTCTCCATTGTTGCAGCTCCTCTCTTCCCAGTCTGTCAGTAACGCTCTGTTTACTTCCCGTCTCTATGAAGCCCCTCCTTCTGAAAAGCACACTGTGCTCTGATTGGTCGACTGGAGCAGTGTGTTGTGATTGGTCGAGCGCTTTGAGCGTGTTTGGGAAATGTCCCGCCCCTAACCATAACCGCAAGTTTCAACACACTACTAACTCACTCAACCAGGCCCCGCCCCTATGAATTATTTAAATGAGGAATATTGTGACGTGTTCGTTCCCGTAAGACTAAAAACTCAAGACTACAATGGAGGCGTTTCGGGGAGTTCAGAAACACTGACACTGATATAGAGATTAACACCCTTTGGAGTGGCTTTTTAATGCTCAAACAGTAACATTACTCAGTAAAGAAAGTTGAACATGGAAAAAAGCAGATTAGGTCTTCTTTAATAATTGCTTACTTTGATTCAATTTTAAAGTCTTAAATCTACAGAAAACACAAGTATATGCGTGCATTTTGCAGCCAAATACTCAACCTAAAGTACAGGTCAGTGCTGTTTTCGATAACAACACCAATTAGTCTTTAAAAAGTGGTCAAACAGAAGCCAAAGCTGCATCATGACATGTGCTTCGCTCTGAAAACATCTTGAAGACATTAACTGCTCCTCCTAAATCTCCCGATATTACGGCCCCAGACTCCGTTTGGCTCTTTAAGTGCTTGCCGATCACTGAATGTTTCTGTTGGTCGGGCGCTCGCAGTCATTACACGAGCTCTGGGATTAGCTGGCATATCCAGAAGGAATGTCACGTCACCGGCAGCCTCGCCTCGATGACTTACTTTTGCCTGTGTGGCGTTCAGCATGAGAACCCGACTACAGGAGAGCCAAAAACTCTCTTATTTTCACTGAGGTCGAGGGAAACTAGAAACTAAACTAACATCAAGAAACTATTAAACATAAAAACAATTTACTTATATTATCGGGGTTGGTACGATTTTTTTTATGCTTTTATGGATTTTTAAAGAGGTCTGTTATGCTCAGCTATTGTAAAAACAGTGATATTGTAAAATATTATTACAATGTAAAATAACTGTTTATTATTGTTATATATTGTAAAACGCAATTTATTCCAGTGATGCAAAGCTGAATTTTCAGTATCATTACTCCAGTGTCACATGATCCTTCAGAAATCATTCTAATATGCTGATTTGCTGCTCAAAGAAAAAGAAAAAACATGTCTAAATTATCATCAATGTTGAAAACAGTTGTGCAGCTTCATATTTTTGTGGAAACCGTGAACATTTTTCTTTGGATTTTTAAAAAATGTATTAATAGAAAGCTCAACAGCACTTTTTTGAAATATACCGGTAGATATTTGGTAACATTATAAATGTCTTTACTGTCACTTTTGATTGATTTAATGAATAAAAGTACTAATTTCTAATAAACAAACACATGACCCCAAACTTTAGGGGTCTTATTTTATCCAAATAAATTAAAAAGCCTATTTAAGGACCATATAAATAGCTATATATATATATGAAGAGTTCAGATGCAAAAGCCTCTAAATGCCATCTGACATTTTCTTCCAAAATGATCATTTTTATCAAGCTCGTATATTTAAATTAAGTAATTTCACTTAAATGACAATTAATGGGTAATTTTTCTTGCCATTTAAGTGAAATTATTGAACTTAAATATACGAGCTTGACAAAAATGATCATTTTAGAAGAAAATTTCAGATGGCATTTAGAGGCTTTTGCATCTGAACTCTTCATATATATATATATATATATATATATATATTGTGCATTACATGCATGACAATCATACAAATTTACCACAAAATGTATCATTAACATTGTGAAAAAAATACTTATTGTGACAGATTTAAATCAACAAAATATTCAATATAACAAGTACCATCATGAATATTTGCAATTTCGCTTTACAATGTAAATAATACATTTTATTAGTAAGAAGATTAATAAGGATGCATTAAGAAAAATAATAGTATTTTAACATGGCTACAATAATAATAATAGCATGCATTATAAACGTTTGAATTTGGGGAACATTTGCATAAGTGTGAAAATAATGTCACAATGGAAAAAAAAAATGTAGGCTAGGTCTTCAACACAACTTATTTTCGTTTGATTTATTTTATGGCCGTTCACACATGAGGTCATCGTGTTAATCGATGGTCCATTTCGCGGGCTTAAACCTCCAGCGGCGTGTTTACATCAAATGAAGAGGAGAATGGCGCAATGTCTGCCCGTTTACTAAACAAACGGCGTCGATAATCAAGCAAAAGTCAACAGAAATCTCACAGCTGTGTGTCGACGCTAACAGCCACGGTTAATGAGCTCTACTCGACTGACTGAGGGGGTGTTTTATGAAGTCTCTGGCTCTCCAACCTCTCCGGCCACTTTCCACTCAGGCACACGCTTCCTGCATGAGATCAATACACAGTCCAACATCAAAACCACACCGTTACCAACCCGCTGACACCAGCGCAAATGCAGACTCCCATTCATCTCCGGGACAGTATGAGCACATTGTCTCTCTGACTAAAGGTTAGACAATAAACGCTCGTTATTCAGCTGACCTAAACAGTCAGAAATGTCAGGCTAACGCTGTTTAGAAGGGGTTAATACAAAAACAGAGACCGAATGTGTATCGGCTAGACTCATTTCTTCATGTGCTCTATAATTAGGGTTATTTATAAACTTGGATTGGACGAGGAGAAACTGCTAGCAAGACCGTCCAAGCTTAGCTTTAACAATTTCCGTCCGCTCCTACCACGTGTGCGTCATCTCGAGTGTGCACCGCAAAGTTTGCTTGATGCTTGAAAGCTTTTATCTCTCCTTCTCAAACCCCCCTCCAAAACCGACACACCCATAATGCATTGCTGTCAGGCCACTTTGGGGCAACTTCTAGATTAAAAGCCTGTCTTTACCACAGTGAAACAGATGAGTGACCGGACCACGATGGATGTTTCACTAAATTAGGGAAGCATTCCACTGCCATCTGCAAGTCTTGCAGATTTTCGAGAGGAAGGCGGCTTCTTTGTGAACCTCATGGAGAAAATGGATATCTAATTCTTGCCATCTGCTCGTCAATACTCATTACTGGGCTATGATGGATGAATATGAAGCCACTGGTTTATATATCACCAATGGCTTCATTTTCATGCATTACAGGGAAAAAAAAACTAATATAAGGTAGGTATTCACATAGTTTGCATGCAAGTAAAGATATAAAACAAGATCATTAATATTGCAATAATTTGATTTCCCAAATACGCAGCCAAATTTTTCAATCCTTCCTTGTCTCACAACTAGAGAGAATGATAAGAAGAAAGTAGTTTTAATAAACTTAAGTAGCTAAACTAGTATGTTAGATTCATTTCTGTGAGTAATTGATTCTCAGAAGTCAATCGATTCAAAACTCCAATGCATCAAATATTTAGCAAAAATTGCACGAGATCTCAGCTTAGCATTTTTCAAAAGGTTTTATTAAAAATAGAAGCATTCTGGAAAATATACTGTGGTTCGTTTATGGTTAAATATTCTTTAAAAAACTGAAAAAATTGAGACTGTTTGTACTTTGAAATGATGATAAGCTGACAAAAAGATATATATATTTAAGCAAAAAAAAAACATTTTATTTCAAAATATTTGACAGCTGAAAGCTTGCTTTTTTTAGGCTACATCAAAGTTTTAGTTAAAATATGTAAAAATAATACTGTAGTTATTATATTAGTGCATTTAAAGTAAATTAATAAATAAACAAACATAATTCTTCAGTTTGTTAATTTAGTTTAAAAAAAGTGCCCTTTTGCAACAATTGTGTGTTTAAAAAGGATGACTCATTTGGTTGATGAAAAAAAAAACTATATTTAAGCCATTTTAGAGCAAAATACAACTACTGAGTTATATATTAAATATTTAATGCTGAAAAATATTGTGATATTTGAACAGAGATACTGCCCAGCCCTACTTCCAGGTCTCTCATTCAGTGGTTCCCTTTCAATACGTCAGTGCACATATGGTGCAACAAAAAAGCTTTGTGGGCCGCCCTCTCAACTTCACAATAACCCTTTAACATAGACTAAAAAAAGAAAAAAAGAAAGAAAGAGTGAGACAGAGTAAATAGGGCAGGGACACCCAGCCGTATAACACTCCTGGCAACCTGAATTTCATATGACTACGTCGACATTCATCAGCATATCAACTTCCTGTTCACGTCTCCTAGTCACTGAAGAGTTTCTCAATATGAACCACCCCCTCTATTATGCTGTTCACTGTCACGTTACATAAAGTACAAATCATTAAAGTCAACACAAAACAAAGGTGCGGTTATCGGCTAATGTAGATCCTCTCAAAATGGCCAAATATTAGCCAGTATTTTGGGATTAATATAAAGACAAACATTTTTATTTAGAGGGACATGCACATATTAGTGTTGTCAAAAGTACAGACTTCGGTACCAAGTCGGATATGAAATTTAAAAATGTGACGATACCAGCATTTCCCTCTAGCATTTTGAATGCTGTTGAATGGATTCTTAAACAACTATGATTGTTGTGTTCACAAGCTCAACATATATATGTCTCTGATTGGCCATTGTGTTCAGGAACACAACATATATGTCTCTGATTGGCCATTGTGTTCAGGAACGCAACATATGTCTCTGATTGGCCATTGTGTTCAGGCACACAAAAATAAATGTCTGTGATTGGCTACAATGATCCACGCTTCAAAAACCGAGTTACCGAGTGCTGACACAGATACACACAGGAGCAATGGCCAATCATATTATGTTGATATATATATATATATATGTTGAGCGCGTGAACGCAATGGCCAATCAGAGAAATACATGTTGAGCGTGTGAACACAAATGGCCAATCAGACACATATATGTTGAGGGTGTGAATGCAATGGCCAATCAGAGACATATGTTGAGTGTGTGGACGCAATGGCCAATCAGACAAATGTTGAGCGTGTGAACGCAAATGGCCAATCAGAGACATATATGTTGAGGGTGTGAATGCAATGGCTAATCAGAGACGTATGTTGAGCGTGTGAACGCAATGGCCAATCAGACACATATGTTGAGCGTGTGAACGCAATGGCCAATCAGAGACATATGTTGAGCGTGTGAACGCAATGGCCAATCAGACACATATGTTGAGCGTGTGAACGCAAATGGCCAATCAGAGACGTATGTTGAGCATGTGAACGCAATGGCTAATCAGAGACGTATGTTGAGCGTGTGAACGCAATGGCCAATCAGACACATATGTTGAGCGTGTGAACGCAATGGCCAATCAGAGACATATGTTGAGCGTGTGAACGCAAATGGCCAATCAGAGACATATGTTGAGCATGTGAACGCAATGGCCAATCAGACACATATGTTGAGCATGTGAACGCAATGGCCAATCAGAGACTTATATGTTGAGCGTGTGAACGCAAATGGCCAATCAGAGACATATGTTGAGCGTGTGAACGCAAATGGCCAAACAGAGACATATATGTTGAGTGTGTGGACGCAATGGCCAATCAGAGACTTATATGTTGAGTGTGTGGACGCATGGCCAATCAGAGACATATGTTGAGCGTGTGAACGCAAATAGCCAAACAGAGACATATATGTTGAGTGTGTGGACGCAATGGCCAATCAGAGACATGTTGAGCGTATGAACGCAATGGCCAATCAGAGACTTATATGTTGAGTGTGTGAACGCAAATGGCCAATCAGACACATATATTGAGCGTATGAACGCAATGGCCAATCAGAGACGTATGTTGAGTGTATGAACACAATGGTCAATCAGAGACGTATGTTGAGTGTATGAACACAATGGGCAATCAGAGACGTATGTTGAGCGTGTGAACGCAATGGCCAATCAGAGACGTATGTTGAGTGTATGAACACAATGGTCAATCAGAGACGTATGTTGAGTGTATGAACACAATGGTCAATCAGAGACGTATGTTGAGCGTGTGAACGCAATGGCCAATCAGAGACGTATGTTGAGTGTATGAACACAATGGCCAATCAGAGACATATGTTGAGCGTGTGAACGCAAATGGCCAATCAGAGACGTATGTTGAGCATGTGAACGCAATGGCCAATCAGAGACGTATGTTGAGTGTATGAACACAATGGGCAATCATAGACGTATGTTGAGTGTATGAACACAATGGTCAATCAGAGACGTATGTTGAGCGTGTGAACGCAATGGCTAATCAGAGACATATGTTGAGCGTATGAACGCAATGGCCAATCAGAGACATATGTTGAGCGTATGAACGCAATGGCCAATCAGAGACATATGTTGAGTGTATGAACGCAATGGCCAATCAGAGACATATGTTGAGTGTGTGAACGCAATGGCCAATCAGAGACTGATTGAAAAAGTACATTCTGATTTCATGACATGTTTAAAGGTTGTTCAATTCTAAGACTCATACATTGAACATCTACAGATCTTCGTTTGCTTTGAGGCGTTTTCTCATTCACAAACAAAAATAACACTAACACATGACACGCAAAAATTTCTCTCGCTTCCTGTCAAGCTTCTGTTCTTGGTGATGATGGGTTATTTCCATGGCTGTTCAACACAGACTGTAGGAGGATAGAAGTCAGTCATAGTTGAAGAAAAAGGCCAATCCTAAAGTCCAGACAGGGATGACCAGACCATCCCATTGGTTTTTCCAAAAACAATAATGATTTACAGGGCTTTGCATTGGATTATTACTTTATGATGCTAATATGCAAACACTTGAAGCTTTGTGACTAAACTTAAATGTGAACATAAATAGTATTAGCAACAAACCCCATTGTGGGTCAGAATTCTGACATATGAAAAACACAATGAAGCACAATGCAACAAGTAAGAGGTTCAACCTGAGATCCCAAAAGGGTTTATATCCATTGAATTCATTCACGAAGCACAGATTGTATACATCATTGAGAAATATTAAACAAGAGTTCAGATTTATGTACAATGAACCACCACAACAAAGCGGGAAATCAAAGATTAAAGGTTACATTGTATCAATCTAACAAAGGCGCAATCCGGGAAGTTCGCTTTATATCGAGCCCTTTCGCTGCGAACGTACTTTTATCGGTCATTAATGTGCCTTTGAGTTACTTTCAACATTAACCGCTATTTTTTCGAGAAAATATTTAAGTTACTTTGATCAGAAATGTTGCTTGTGGTTTTGAAACAAAAGCCTTTTCACTTCCAGCCACCCGGAAAGTTTCTGTTCGCCGCCGCGGAGTCGAATACGACTCGAATAAATGAAATAATAAAAACAGCCGGTAAACTTACCTTGATGTGTGCGTGATTTGCTGAATGAAGCTTCTCATCTTTGATAAGTTAATAAATGTGGCTGCTCGTTTGTCTCCGTGTGTATGGGTGTACGTGTATGCGGCTCCTCCTCTTCATCCAGTAGGTCGCCTCTTCATCAATTTCATCCAGACAGGTTTATTTCCACCCCAGAGATCTCTTTAAAAACATAACACAGAGATATGAGTCCGGAGAGGACACACGGACATGGTGAATGCGATCTGAGAGCTTTGTGCTGTCGATCTACAAACACACAGCCAGGAAAACTTCTCTCGTGTGAACAGATGCTGAACAGCGCCGCCTGGCGGACGAAAGGGAACTGCAGCCAGACACCAGGGTTGTTCCTTCATTTATAATTGTAAATATTACTTAGGCTTCTTTGTTAATATTTCTACATATGCACCGTCAATTTTACGTTACGTTACTTTTTGCTTTAATTATTTTACATTTTTAAATTGAACTCTGCAAGCGTTTGGCATTAAAAAGGTATTTGTCATTCCAATAAAGAAACGTAAAAAGAAGCTCAAATAGGCGTTTCTGAGTTACCATGAAGATTTTATTTCTAAACTGTCTGTCTGGTAAAGGTGAGCAGAGAGCAAAGCCTTGTGGTTAAATGCGAGAAGTACAGCGTGTTTGAAAAAAAAAAACTGAAATGTGATTACATGAAACTACAGCTAGATGTCAGTAGAAATTCAGACACTGACTGAACAATGCCAAGTGTCCGTCAGAGCCATAGAGAGCCGATCAGCCCTACTACACGCACACTACGCAAGTTGCGTAGGGCCCCGCCTCCCCCTCGTGTCAAAGCGCGTCAATCAAAGTTTACGACATCGATGAGAAAGTTAAGCGGAACTATCCTTCTGGTCACGAAAAGAGAGAGAAAAACACAATGAGAGTGAATTGCGGGAACAGCAATCTAGTAGACTTGTGTTCTCATCTCCAAGTTTGATGTCAGCAAAGAACAGTAAAGTTAAGTTTATGTGCATATCCCTCTAGTGCATCTTTTGGTCTGTCTGTCTTACTAATGACTTTCAGGGCTGTGTTCTGTGACTTTGTGCCTGACAAAAAAGTGAGAGTGAAATGCAACTATTTATTACGTTTGATAAACGACAGGGGCAACGGTGTTTGTTTATAAACTGCAGCTCGGAAAAGATAACCGCGTCGCGCGTTAACATGCGTTGCGCGTGCACGAAATGAAACGCGCACTTTTCAGCATCTGTGGGGACCTGGGGCCGTATTCACAAAGAATTTTAAGGCTAAAAGTAGCTCCTAACTGGCGAATTTAGGAGCAACTCCTAAAAATAATGGGCGTGTCACTCCTAAATTTAGGACTCCTAATTTTTTTCACTAAGAGTAATTCACGAAGCATTTTAGCCCTAAAAGTAGCACCTAAGTCTGGGACAGCTTAAAAGAAGTCGAGAGGACTCCTAACTCACTAAGACCTATTCACAAAGGATCGTAGCGCACACCACCGCCTCTCGCAGTCGTCCGGGGTCCGCGACACAAGCGGGAATGCGGCATTGATCTGCAAACAAATCATCTCCCATTCTCACGCTTAGTTTTGCTTGATATCCCAGTGCCGAATTTCACTTTTATTATGTTTTTTTTTTTTTTAGCACCAACTCGGCCAGCAGCAGTAACTGCTCCTGCGTCCAGTTGGGCTTTCTTTTACGTTTTGGCGACTTCATAATCCACTGTCATTCAACTATTACATTACTTCAATAAGAGCAACATTTCCTTGCTTTAAGTAGTCTATTTAGGCTAATAGGATGTCAATTAACCAAGCAACTGTTAATGCAAGTGTTGTTTTTCATTATTAGGCAAGTGGCGGTTTTCATTGGGGTATTAGGCTACCTTGATTTAATTTATTTTAATTCACGACTTTTCTCTCTCTCTGCCTTTTTAGGATTACACTTCACTGGGGCCTGCACAAACATGTCATTATATATGCATTTCGATGACATTACTATTATTATTTTGTGTAGGACACAGACATATTTAGATGTCGTAATTCCATGATTTGTTGCGTCTGTGTTATGCTCCTCATGATGGCCCTGTCATCTAACAACCAATCACCGTGATCATTGCGAGGAAGCTCGTGCCTGAGAAGTGACGTCATCCATAGCAACGAAGACTCACTCTTAGTTTAGGAGTTGTCATTTTTCCTTACTAAGAGTAGGTCTGAAAGGCGCTGTGAATAACTTTTAAGAGAAAACTCCTAGCTAAAATATTTTAGTGCGATTTAGGAGTACTCCTAGTGGTAAGATAAAATTCTTTGTGAATACGGCCCCAGGTATCAAGTATTGCTTTTATCATTTAAAACACAGTGACATGCTATAGCAAGCCATTTGAGCTTTTATTAATTTACAGGATGCATTTTTGATATCAACAATTAAAATGTGAAACTAGTTTTTCTAGTAACAGTCTATTTCTGATATCAGGAATTACATTTTCATTAGTACTAAAGGAGGGAGGATTGTAGTGGGAGCACTGGGGTGTCGAGTGACTGTGTGGCAATGGCAAATGGTTTGCATGGCTCATGGGTCAGTGACCGGGTTGGTCAGGTTGGAGGGACCCTTAACATAATTTAGCTTAGAGCCCCAGGGAGGTCAGGATCGGCTCTGCAGACATTATAGCTTGTTTAATGTTTGAAGGTATCTAAAGAAGAATGGCCTACATTTCAAGAGCTTTCTATCTCACTTTTTATTAGTGTATTTTTCATTTTAAACTGAATGTGTAAACTCTTATATTATTTGAGTTTGTTTTTTTTGTCCAGATTAGTTCTGCTCACTTTAGAAATTCATCAACCAATATCATGCTTTATCAAGGTGCATGCTGGGATGCTTTTAAATCGCAGCACGTTTGAGCTTCAGCAAGAACCAATGAGGTTCATTCTCAGGTTACACATCACGTTTGAGCTTCAGCAAGAACCAATCAGGTTCATTCTCGTGTTACGCATCACGTTTGAGCTTCTGCAGGAACCAATGAGGTTCATTCTCGTGTTACGCATCACGTTTGAGCTTCTGCAAGAACCAATGAGGTTCGTCCTCAGGTTACGCATCACTTTTGAGCTTCTGCTAGAACCAATGAGGTTCATTCTCGTGTTACGCATCACGTTTGAGCTTCTGCAGGAACCAATGAGGTTCATTCTCGTGTTACGCAGCACGTTTGAGCTTCAGCAGGAACCAATGAGGTTTATTCTCGTGTTACGCATCACATTTGAGCTTCTGCGAGAACCAATGAGGTTCGTCCTCTGGTTACGCATCACTTTTGAGCTTCTGCTAGAACCAATGAGGTTCATTCTCGTGATACGCATCACGTTTGAGCTTCAGCAAGAACCAATGAGGTTCATTCTCGTGTTACGCATCACCTTTGAGCTTCTGCAAGAACCAATGAGGTTCATTCTCGTGTTACGCATCACGTTTGAGCTTCTGCAAGAACCAATGAGGTTCATTCTCGTGTTACGCATCACGTTTGAGCTTCTGCAAGAACCAATGAGGTTCATTCTCGTTATACGCATCACGTTTGAGCTTCAGCAAGAACCAATGAGGTTCATTCTCATGTTACGCATCACCTTTGAGCTTCTGCAAGAACCAATGAGGTTCATTCTCGTGTTACGCATCACGTTTGAGCTTCTGCAAGAACCAATGAGGTTCATTCTCGTGTTACGCATCACGTTTGAGCTTCTGCAAGAACCAATGAGGTTCATTCTCGTGATACGCATCACGTTTGAGCTTCAGCAAGAACCAATGAGGTTCATTCTCATGTTAGGCATCACCTTTGGGCTTCTGCAAGAACCAATGAGGTTCATTCTCGTGTTACGCATCACGTTTGAGCTTCTGCAAGAACCAATGAGGTTCATTCTCGTGTTACGCATCGCGTTTGAGCTTCTGCAAGAACCAATGAGGTTCATTCTCGTGATACGCATCACGTTTGAGCTTCAGCAAGAACCAATGAGGTTCATTCTCATGTTACGCATCACCTTTGAGCTTCTGCAAGAACCAATGAGGTTCATTCTCGTGTTACGCATCACGTTTGAGCTTCTGCAAGAACCAATGAGGTTCATTCTCGTGTTACGCATCACGTTTGAGCTTCTGCAAGAACCAATGAGGTTCTTTCTCAGGTTACGCATCACTTTTGAGCTTCTGCAAGAACCAATGAGGTTCATTCTCGTGTTACGCAGCACGTTTGAGCTTCTGCAAGAACCAATCAGGTTCATTCTCGTGTTACGCATCACGTTTGAGCTTCTGCAAGAACCAATGAGGTTCATTCTCGTGTTACGCATCACGTTTGAGCTTCTGCAAGAACCAATCAGGTTCATTCTCGTGTTACGCATCACGTTTGAGCTTCTGCAAGAACCAATGAGGTTCATTCTCAAGTTACGCATCACCTTTGAGCTTCTGCAAGAACCAATGAGGTTCATTCTCGTGTTATCGATCACGTTTGAGCTTCTGCAAGAACCAATCAGGTTCATTCTCGTGTTACGCATCACGTTTGAGCTTCTGCAAGAACCAATGAGGTTCATTCTCAAGTTACGCATCACGTTTGAGCTTCTGCAAGAACCAATGAGGTTCATTCTCGTGTTACGCATCACGTTTGAGCTTCTGCAAGAACCAATGAGGTTCATTCTCGTGATACGCATCACGTTTGAGCTTCAGCAAGAACCAATGAGGTTCATTCTCATGTTACGCATCACCTTTGAGCTTCTGCAAGAACCAATGAGGTTCATTCTCGTGTTACACATCACGTTTGAGCTTCTGCAAGAACCAATGAGGTTCATTCTCGTGTTACGCATCACGTTTGAGCTTCTGCAAGAACCAATGAGGTTCATTCTCGTGATACGCATCACGTTTGAGCTTCAGCAAGAACCAATGAGGTTCATTCTCATGTTACGCATCACCTTTGAGCTTCTGCAAGAACCAATGAGGTTCATTCTCGTGTTACGCATCACGTTTGAGCTTCTGCAAGAACCAATGAGGTTCATTCTCGTGTTACGCATCACGTTTGAGCTTCTGCAAGAACCAATGAGGTTCATTCTCGTGATACGCATCACGTTTGAGCTTCAGCAAGAACCAATGAGGTTCATTCTCATGTTACGCATCACCTTTGAGCTTCTGCAAGAACCAATGAGGTTCATTCTCGTGTTACGCATCACGTTTGAGCTTCTGCAAGAACCAATGAGGTTCATTCTCGTGTTACGCATCACGTTTGAGCTTCTGCAAGAACCAATGAGGTTCTTTCTCAGGTTACGCATCACTTTTGAGCTTCTGCAAGAACCAATGAGGTTCATTCTCGTGTTACGCGGCACGTTTGAGCTTCTGCAAGAACCAATCAGGTTCATTCTCGTGTTACGCATCACGTTTGAGCTTCTGCAAGAACCAATGAGGTTCATTCTCGTGTTACGCATCACGTTTGAGCTTCTGCAAGAACCAATCAGGTTCATTCTCGTGTTACACATCACGTTTGAGCTTCTGCAAGAACCAATGAGGTTCATTCTCAAGTTACGCATCACCTTTGAGCTTCTGCAAGAACCAATGAGGTTCATTCTCGTGTTACGCATCACGTTTGAGCTTCTGCAAGAACCAATCAGGTTCATTCTCGTGTTACGCATCACGTTTGAGCTTCTGCAAGAACCAATGAGGTTCATTCTCAAGTTACGCATCACGTTTGAGCTTCTGCAAGAACCAATGAGGTTCATTCTCAAGTTACGCATCACCTTTGAGCTTCTGCAAGAACCAATGAGGTTCATTCTCGTGTTACGCAGCACGTTTATGCAGGCCTACCTGAAACCCACTGGTTTACATTGAAGTTAAAATGACACTTACTATTTATTTAGCTAATGCTACAATAAAACACTGCTGTGCACTTTCAGATGTTGTAGGGAGGTGTCTGCTTGAATCTTTCCTAAAGCTGTAAACAACTTATTTATCACGCAGGTTCAGTTTAATGCTCACGTTATCATGTGTAATAGTGACACTCTTGTCTTTTTTGTGGCCTTTTCTGATAACACTTTTTTATTTTCAGAGTGCGAATGTCGCGAGGGCGTTGGCAACTGTGAAGGGTGTTGCTTCTTACCTCAGGATGTGGTAGTTTCAGAAGTCCCCCCTCCTTTATCTCACCCCAACATTTACTGGATTAGTATAATACGAACAAAAATTAAGAAAATAAACTGCCTGATTCTACTCCGATGATTTAAAATTGTTTTGCAGGAGAGCAAAGAAATTATGCATAGACAAAGAAAAAAGGACTAAATCAGTTAATTTTCACTCTGGATCAGCCATAGGTAAATGCAGAAAAATGTAGTTCCTACTTTATAAACAGTTTACAGGTATAAAAAATTATGAAGAATGTAATGGATCATTGCACATCCAAAATATTTATGATTGGCAAGCATTCCCTTGTCAGTATTGGAAAATTTAGGAAAAAACAGCTACATTTGTTGATTGAAAATGTAATGCATATTAAACAGACATGTACTGTAGATGATTTATGTTTGTAAGTGTGTGTGTGTGTGTGTGTGTGTTTCCACCCAGCTGGATGAGGTGAACTGAAAACAGTAAGGGAGGAGGCCACTTTTACTAGGTCATCATGCTTCCTGTTTGCTGACTGGCTTCTGAGAAATGTCAGTTAAAGCAACTTGAAAACTGTCGTAAGGATATTCATGTAGCATCAGTGTATTTAAAGGGTCTTGCAAAATGTTTTCATTACTGCAACACGTGCTGACTAGAAACTGCCACAATGGCTTCCAGTAGTAGTACTAAATCATTGTTGTCCATTTGTTGCAGTTAAAATATTTTATTGCAAATATAATATTGTAAATTGCTTAATAAATGGAAACCATTATGTTTATATATATATTTTTTTAACAATATATATGTATTTAATATTGCTTGTTTTTTATAATTATTTTTCAAGTACGCATTTTTTATTTAATTTATTTCTTTATTATATTTCACTATGTGTTTTTGCAGGCTGTGCAAATAGTGTTCACACAGATGACAAATCTTCAACGTACAAAATGTACAATATTCTTTACCAAATCGTATTGCATAAAGTGCAACTTGATTTTTCTCATGGTAAACCATGATTTGCCCATGTTCTGGGAAGATGTCACAATTGTGCATTTTAGAAACAATGTAGAAACTGATAATTTTTTAGCTTTCTCCATTGGGTGTGTCAAAAAGCTGCAACAAAGCTTCCTTCCTTGTTAGTGCAGGATATATAATCGTTCAGAGACCCAGCGCTCGAGCTTTCTGCATCAGAGCATGGCTCAATACCAATTACACCAGCATCACTAATAAGAGGTGAGTTAAGATGCACTAGCAAAATGTCTTAAAATTTAAGAAAAATTGTTTGACTTTAAAAAAAAAACACATGCATATTAATTTATTCATGTATTTTATTAGCTATTTAGTAGTAATTTGAATAGAAATGTTTTGCATTTTTATTATTGAGATTAAAACCTGTTATTGTATAGGCTTTTAACAGTAACCCTATAATTATTCCATTTAAATTAAGCATTATATTAAGCAAATATTTATTTGTTTATTGTTTTATTGCACGTGTTGGCTCTTTAAACATGCCACGCTGAAATACCCTCTTAACCACAAGTGCAGTAGTGAAACTAGGGATATTTAAATGTACTGTACCAATGGCCAGATGAAATTAGGTCAAGCTCAAGATGCGTTTACTTCTAAAATAACATTTTTAGAACTATAAAAAAAAAACATTAAAATAATTATTTTAATTGTTCTTCACTATTCTCATCATTATTCTGTATTTTGTGGGCGGTGGTGTAATCTGGCGGTTACAAAATCTGGTAACCGAAACAGGCACCGCAAATAGCAATTTCTGAGATGACACCCTTGTGCACTTGAGCAAGACGCTTAGTGCCATGCAATCGGGACTCTCCCTGTAGTGTGAACTCGCAAGCCAGATTAATTTCTATAATCACATGGCATCATGTTAGCAGGGTAAATGAGCATTTCACAGCCATCACCTTTAGGTTGATGGTGATTTTACCAAGTAAGATGAGTTCCTGGATTGACAAAATCATAGCATACATTTATTAAAAATAAAGATAATTTTTTGGCATCTATGTTTCCATGAAGAACCTTTAACATCTATGAAAACTTTCCATTGCATTAAGTGGAAAAATGTTCTTTAGATCATTCAAGTTCTTCACAGTAAGATTTCTTACACTGAAAGGTTCTTTAGGGAACCCAAAATGGTTCTTTTATGGCAAAAAATCTTTTTTTGAACCTTTATTTTTAAGAGTGTTGAACCTTTCCATTGCACAAGACGTTCTTAGAAACGTAGACAAAGGTTCTTAAGATTATTAAAATGTTCTTCACACTAAGAAGAAGATGATTATTTTAAAAACGGTGCACTGAAAGGATCTTTGGGGAACCCAGCGTTTTTCTTCTATGAAAAAAAAAACACACCTGCGATTTCAAACCGTGTTTTTGAGACCGTGTCTTTGGTTCACTGCAGTTTTAAGGAGAAAATACTCAGCAATGCTGTCGACTTATGAATTTACACATGGTTTGTTTTAACCCTCTATGGTACGCAATATGATATCAGTGAGAAAAAAATTATTTGTTATGTTTCTCCTGCTTAAAATTGGACACTATAACAATATCAATAAACATTATCATTATTTTTAAATTTATTTATTAATTAAAAGTTTGTTGCCTCAAGGCAACATTGTACCACAATGGACAAATTGAAACATTTGACATTTTCATAAAGAAAAAAATTATAGATTTATTGAAAATATCAATTTATTTAACTAAACACTTGAACAAACACATTTATCACGTTTTTAATGAATTACACATTTCATATTTAATAAAAAGTATTTTATTATCCAGCTGTTGCCCTCAGGCAACATTGCACCATCGTGGAACGCAAGTACTACAAACCACCATATCAAGTTATCATATCAAAACATTACAATCGGTGTTGTTTCAGGGTAAAACATTAACAATCACCATAACCTTTTCCTAATATGAAGGCCAGGCCTGAACAACAGCAAGATCAAACATGTGGAAGACCTCCCAGGCCGACCTAATGACCCGTGTGAGGTCAGGGGGGACTGACCCCCCCAAGGGCCCGTTGGGAGCACCCCAAAATCCGAAAATCCCAGAAGCAGCGCCGCCTTCATCCTGTGTGGCACCACACGCCGCCGTCCCACTCACCCACTATTTGTCCAATTACCCACTATAGTGGCCAAATGTCCCGTTGACCCCACTGAACGGTCCCAAGCCACGACCCCGTCCGAAAAACCCACTATTAGTCCGATTACCCACTATAGTGGCTAAATGTCCCGTCGACCCCGGCTGAGCACTCACAAGCCACACGCCCCGTTCCACGAACCAACTATTTGTCCGATTACCCACTATAGTGGCCAAATGTCCCTTGACCCCACTGAACGGTCCCAAGCCATGACCCCGTCCCACAAACCCACTATTAGTCAGATTACCCACTATAGTGGCTAAATGTCCCGTCGACCCCGGCTGACCACTCACAAGCCACACGCCCGTCCCACAAATCCACTATTTGCCCGATTACCCACTATAGTGGCCAAATGTCCCGTCGACCCCCGCTGACCACTCACAAGCCACACGCCCGCCCCACGAACCCACTATTTGCCTGATTACCCACTATAGTGGCCAAATGTCCCGTCGACCCCCGCTGACCACTCACAAGCCACACGCCCGTCCCACAAATCCACTATTTGCCCGATTACCCACTATAGTGGCCAATAGTGACTGTCGAACCATGCTGAGTTTTCAGATTGTAAAAATGCAGATACATTTAGATAGTTCAAACTCTTTTCCTTACAACTGAACTATACTTGGCATACTAGGTTTGAATACTTCTATGGCCTTATGTGATTCCATTACGGTACAATGTTGCCTCGAGGCAACATGCAGTTTTATGTAATTCCCTATGATACATTTGATGATATATAATGTAATGTTTTTGAAAATACTTCTTTACTAACCAATGAACGTGACTACGATTTTTTGTAGTTGATTATCTGGACAGAAATTTGTGAAAAATGCCCTTGTCAGTGGAGAAAATGTGGAGCCATGTGACATGTGCACGTGTGCTGAAAGAGGGAACACAATGGACCCATGTGGGTCATGTTACCACTCTTTTGCATTTTCATTGGTTAGTATTTGAGTTCCCCTCCCCTTAGAGAGCATTGACAAATAAAATTGTATTAGTTTTTATTTAAAAAAAAGCTAAAATAGACTATGTTGCCTGGAGGCAACACCGTACCATAGAGGGTTAACGCATATTAAAAACACCACATAGACATATAAACAACCTTAAAAGCTTGATTTTCACATTTAAACTTCAAACTTCAAACTTAAAAATCAATTCACTTCTAACAAACTGTTTTCCATCAGGTTATTCCGAGAGGGAAAGGATAATCAGGACGTATTCCCAAGGAGCCGGAGTCTGATTGCCTGGAGTCCGATTGCATCGACGACCGAATCGACCCCAGCGAGATTCAACTCCACGCTCCTGCCGTTCACACCATGGATGTCCTGCGATCTTTCAGCTCCGCCTCTTCCTGTCCAGACGTCTACAACTGGACCAGCAACAGCCTGATCCAGGGGCACTACAACTTCACCGGGCGCCTCCAGCACCGCAAGCCCCCGAAGAGCAGCGTCAGCGCCGTCACCGTCCTGTTCCTGATCTTCAGCGTCTTCATCATCCTGGAGAACCTCATGGTGCTGTTAGCGGTGCTGTTCCGCGTACGCCTGCGCCATCGCTGGATATTCATCTGCATCGCCAACATCGCGCTGAGCGACCTATTGACGGGATCCGCCTACGTGGTCAACATCTGCATGTCCGGCGAACGCACTTTCAAGCTAAGCCCAGTTCTGTGGTTGTTCCGTGAAGGACTTCTGTTTGTGGCGTTAGCGGCGTCCATATTTAGCCTGCTCTTGATCGCCGTGGAGCGTTACGCCACTATGATGAAGCCCGTCCACCAGAAAACCGCCACGAAAACGTACCGAATCTACATAATGGTGGTGCTTTGCTGGATAACAGCCTTAATAATCGGCTTCCTTCCGCTGATGGGCTGGAACTGCGTTTGCGACCTGAGAAGTTGCTCCACACTTCTCCCGCTCTACTCCAAGAGCTACATCTTGTTCGCCCTGGTCATCTTCTTCATAATCCTGCTCACAATCGGCGCCCTGTATTTTGCGATCTACTGCCATGTCCGCAGTAGCACCGAGACAATATCGGCACGCAGCCGTAAGCGTTCGCTGCGCCTCCTGAAGGCTGTGATCTCAATCGTGGGAGTCTTCATGATGTGTTGGGGACCTTTGTTCATCCTCCTGTTGGTGGACTTCTTCTGCTACTCTCGCAATTGCAGCACGCTCTTCAATCCCGAATGGGTCATCGCCCTAGCCGTGCTCAACTCCGCCATGAATCCGCTCATTTACTCGTTCGGCAGCCTGGAGTTACGCAAAGCCATCGCGACGCTCCTGTGCTGCTGCTGTCTGAAGGCGGGACTGTGCGACCCCAAGACCTTCATGACCCAGGAGACCTCCAGCACCTCGGGGAGTCGACACAGCAGTTTGCGCAACAGCTTCAGCAAGGTGCGAAACCTGAGCACCAGCCCTCCGCCCGAACCGAAGAACGGCAAGAAAACACGCCTCAGCTCCACCACTTCTTGTTTGTCTGCATCAAGCGGTTAGTCCGCGGAGGGCAGGTGTGTTTCTGCTTCGCCACAGGAACTGCAGCTCCTCAAACTCAATTTTCACTTTCTCCCTTTTAAACGTCAGCTGGTGTGATGGTCAAATCATGCAGAAAGGACTTTAAAAGTGAGCAGCTGTGCAACAAAAACAATCAAAAAAATAAATAAAATGCAACTCGAGTAATACGTTTGAGCTGAATCCAAAGCAAAGCAATCAGACCTGTAAGATTCTCAAAAACAAACTGCCTTTCATTGTTGTTTTATGTAAAAGTAATATATTGTAATTTAAGTATATTTTAATATTCTACTTAAAGTGAAATGTGTATATTTTTGTACGTGCATATGTAAAACTGTTTTAAAGTTTTCAGGGTAACATTTTAAGTGTGGGCATTGTCAAAATTGTGTAAAGGAAATAAAAATGCATTGATTGCTATTTGTCCTGCAATATTTCTTGAGGATTCTGTCAATATCCTTCATTGAACACAAGAGGGAGACAAGACAATATACAGACTTCTTCAATGCAACATTGTTAAGGATTGCAAAGGACATTGGGTATTTTCATTTCAAACTAAGCTTATTTGTTAATAATAACACTAATAATGCATATGTTACACAATCCTATTCAGATACCCAGTGGTTTAGGTTTAGAGGACCAAACTTTAGGACTCTGGATTGATACATTCAGATCCACATTTTGAAATCCACCCAAGCATTCAAGAATATAGGCTATATAAAACACATTGAAGTGTGCATGGGAAACCACAGCCCTCCAAAAATAACATGACAGCCCATCTTAAAACCATCTGGACGATCCAGACAGCAATTGGAAGAATGCACAGTGGACGGAAGAAATTAATATGGCCAGAGAATATATTTAAAAGATGTAGCCTACATGTTAACAGGAAAGAAACATTAGCATTTTACCTGTAGTAGTTTATTGAAATACTTGAGGAAAATATACATATACACATTAGCACATGCTTGAAGTGTGTTTGTGATGAATTGATGCAAACAAGAGTTTACTAAAATACACTTATAGGGCCTACACAAAGTCAAGCATTAGCCATGAAGGCCTGTTCATACCATGGATGACATTGTAACTATATCATTTTAATATTTTCTATTTTTATGTCAAGTATACAGTACACATTTTAGTTTTATGTGTTTTAATCCAGAGCGACCTACGTTGCCTTCCAGGTAGACATTTTATGAGTTTTTGATAAGGGATGATTAATCTTGATAAAAGTGTCTGCCAAATAACTATAACAATGATGACACAGAGCAGACGTATCATTATAAACACTTTCATTAAGTATTTTTTTCAGCTGATAAAAAAACAAAAAAACAACTGTGTCCCTTTTCACATTTCCGGGGTTCTCAAAAGTGGAAGTCGTCATAGTTGGGTAAACTTCTGTAGCGGCGAATGAGAGCCTAAATATATTTTTCCTGTTCCCATTTGCTCAAATGGCAAAATAAAAACTCCACAACAGTGTTTTCACAACTTTCAAAAAGGGGACAAAAATAGAGAGAGATTGATAAGAGAAAAATATGTAAATTTGATCGTTGCTTCCACAGCCGCTGTATTAGAAACAACCTCACAGCAGCGTTAACTTTTTTTTTAATCACACGCAAAGGTAATACAATCAAAAGTATAGTATTATAAATGTACACACATTTAATAAGAAAAATGATAATGTAAAAAACGGCACGATTTACGATGCCAATGACCGTTAAAACGCGTCAAGGGTCCATTGAGAGCCAATCAGAATCCACCGGACTTCACAAAGCGCGAACATTTAAACGTAGGATTTTTATAACCCCAGCGCGCGCTTTTAATAAACAGAACGTAATTGTCCGTTGGTGTCGACGCTTATGGGCGTGAACTGACCTAAAAATGCCACCGTAAGCACGTTCCTAGGATGATTATATAGTTTAGTTTACGACTGCATGACATCTTGAAGGAAACATGGATTTATGTTCTTCTCATTAAAGAGGGCACACGAAGGGTTAAGTGCGGTTGCGTGCAAACAGACGTGATTACCGCACGTCGCCTCCAGGTGTTCTGCAGACAGATATGACGACGAAGTCCTCGGATAGGGTTTCTGCACATTTGTAGCTGGTTAGTGTCCATTCAAACCATTCACAGTCCGTGCAAATTAATTAAACATTTCAGTTAACTGACAATTCAGAGCGGAAATAAAGGCAAACACAACGTTCTCTAGTACGTCATTTAATTAGGAGAAACATGTTGTTTTAATGTTTGTGTGGGGAAAAAACATCTCCATAAATCAGATACAACATATTCGATAACGTGTTCCTGGCTTATTATTGTGATTTGCATTTAATTTCACAGTGTGATATTTGGCTCTGGGCAACACAACTATGATTCTTCCCTTTAGAACAAGAGTCTGCCAAACAAGAAATTAAGCATGTGTTTATCGTTATTCAGTTGCTTCATGATTAAACTTGCTTGTGAGATCCTCAAGGATAAAATTAACCCAGTTGTTGCCTGAGAAAACTTCTGTAAATGCAATAAACAGGGTGTGCATGCTGATTGGAGGACAGGAAACCATGCTGCATGCTGATTGGAAGGGAGTGAGGGGTACAGCTTGTTGATTGGAGGATAGTAGCACATACTGCATGCTGATTGGAGGACAGTTCATCTGTGGCATGAGGACCTCACAGGCATTCATTTGGTGTCAACATGTCTTTAAATTGTATTTTAATAAATACATTACAACCACTTACATTCAGCAAAGATGTGAAATCCTTTTCTGCATGCGCTGGATCGTGACCCCGAAGGATCCACGGACGGTTTCTTCACACGGCTTTGCTGCTTTATTGCCCAGCTGGTCTTGTTCAAGTTAAACCAATTATAAAGCGCACAGCTCTGGTCTGGACCGCAAGCACACTGACTACATGGTGGCGGAGGGAACAAAACAATATCAAACATCTTAAGGAGGCCACGTCACGAAATCTGGTCAGTCTCTGAGCGCATTAAAAAAGGCCTCTGACATTGCTGTGAAACTAAAATAAGAGGCTTTCTGCTTTCATCCCCACAGCTCTTTCCCACTGATGCATTTATGACCTATAATTGTTTCTGAGTAGCACAAATCTTTCCAAAAAGTAGCTGTCGATGCCATGGACTGAGGAGAACGGTTGAAGACCGCAAGACCTGCCATATGGAAACTATCCTATATAGATGCTATATGACAGATCAATCAAATTGTGCTGCATGTTTTACGTAGTAGTTTTTGACACCCTAGCAACTAATAGTAAACCACTCAGAAAACCCTAGTAACAACATAGCAACAGTATAAAAAGCATGGAAGCACATACAGTAGCAACATGTTAAAACTATTCAGAACATATAGCAACTTCATAGCAATGTTCTAAATGTCTCAGAATTTCAATGCAAATGCATAGCAACATGTTAAAAATCACTCCGAACATCCTACCAACTGCACAGCAACTTATACTAAACCACTTGGAACACCCTAACAACCACATAGCAACATCCTGAAACTATTTTGAACACCGTAGCAACTGCATAGCAATGTGCTGTGAACCACTCAGAAGAACACCCTTACAACCTCAAACCAATATGTTAAAATCACTCAGAACAACCAAGCAACTGCATAGCAACATCTTTCAGAACACCTTAGCAACAGCATAGAAATATTCTAAAAAGTATTCAGAACACCCTAGCAACTGCATAGCAACATTCCAAAAACTATCAACAACACCCTAGTAACTGCATAGCAACATTCTAAAAGGTGTTCAGAGCACCCTAGCAACTGCATAGAAACATTCTAAAACGTATTCAGAACACCATAGCAACTGCATAGCAACATTCCAAAAACTATCAACAACACCCTAGCAACTGCATAGCAACATTCAAAAAAGTATTCTCAACACTCTAGCAACTGCATAGTAACATTCTAAAAGGTGTTCAGAACACCCTAGCAGCTGCAAAGCAACAGTATCATACTAAACATTTTAATATTTTTTTTTTTATAGGCTATATATATATATATATATATATACAGCATTTCTCCAGTTGTAATCTTCTCCCTAACTGTTACAGGAGCAGCTCTGTTAAGACTCAAAAAAGGAAAAGCCAAAGCTAGGCTGCAGAAAGTTAACAGTCTGAGGTAGATTTATGATCCACCTGAAGCCTTCCATTTTTTATATGCATAAATGGATATGACAGCGCGACCTAAATTAAGTCTCTTGCAGTAATTCATTTTCACTATCTTTGACACGTCAAACACGCAGAGACGCTGCAGGCCTTTTTGAAGCACGCCGAATATGAGCTAAAACCTGAAACATCTTGATAGCGTGCGTTCCCATGGCCATGTTTGTGTTGAGAACAGAACACAATGCTGAAAATATGGATATGGCTTTAATCAGTATGCAAAAAAATCCATTATCCTCAATGCCTTGACTTCTAATGGTTAACCATTCATATTTTATTAAGGTCAGTTCGCTCTGAAAACACGTTTTATATTCACTGGTGATGACAGATGTTTAGGCTATATAGCAAGTTGATGAGAAACACAATTCATGCTGATTGGATAGGAGTAAAGGACACTAAATGCTGATTGGAGGATACGGAAGTACAGTGCATTCTGATTGGAAGAGAGTAAAGTACACTGAATGCTGATTGGAGGACACTGAAGCACGCTGCATACTGATTGGATGAGAGTAAAGGGCACTGCATTGTGATTGGAGGAGCGTAAAGGAAACTGAATGCTGATTGGAGGATACTAAAGCACAAAGCAGGCTGATAGGATGAAAGTAAAGGACACTGTATGCTGATTGAAGGATACAGAAGTACGCTGCATTCTGATTGGAGGACAGTAAAGCAGTGATGTTTAGGACCTCACTCCTGTTCCTGCTGAACTGAGCCAGCACTCAATCAGCACACTGATACCAGTTTAGCAGGCACAAGAGTGCACAGCCCTCAATCGTTCCCTCAAAACCGCACCATCGCAATTACACAAATGATCTGAGAGGATTTGTCTGGACAATTTGCAGGGATGGTCATGACACCACGCCTTGTTTGAAAAGGCTCTGACCCCAATTTGCAGTTAATTGTAGGTTAAAAGTGCAGTTACTGCAGCATGGCAAGAGCAAAAACCCTACACGCCTACAAGTCCCATCTTGTTCTCAAAAACGGTCGCATTTACCATTGTTTGGTGAATTTATGTGGGGGTGCTAGATACTCCCATGAAGCACTGCCAATGACTTAATCGAGGCGGTCTCCCTACGGTGCTATATATATATATATATATATATATATATATATGCATATTTTATATCTCCCATCATATTTAATTCAATTATTTTGTCCGCAATGCTTCATGGGATTGTAGTTCTGTCGCTCACTAAAGCCGTTAAGTTCACAGTATTGTACCTTTGAATTTTTGTCAAATTTTCAAAAACTATTTTTGCCGTCAAAACAAACTTTTGTAATGTTGTTATTCACCTCGTATCTGATTGACTGGGTTCATGGCTATATAACTCTTTAAGACTCTTAAATATCTCTATGAGAAAACTGAATTGATAAAAAAATACTACCGCTGAAACTATTGAACTCGACAAACCACCAAAATGATATAGGCCCAAATTATCATCAATGCTGCACAAATAACCACCATACAAGGCTGCATTTATGAAAACTATAAAAATAGAGCAGAACTTAGTCCATCATAGTGACGGATAATGATTTGTTGTAGCGTAACGTCTGCCCCTCTGCTTTCCTGGAACATCTACATCTTTCTGCTTTTTAATGACTGGAGTGAATTTACTAACGTGCAATAACTGGTCTAAATGGACTTTAACTTTGTGTGCCATTGTGTTCAATGTGGTCAGAACCTGCTCTGTGAAATGAAAGCCAGATACGTTTGTCTCATCCATCTCAGCTAACAGTATTCAAACCATGGGTCTAAGAGCCTAACCCGCCTCATTGGCGTGCGTGTCCTAACTGGTTTCACATTTACTGGCATCCCACCCTTCATTACGCCCAGTTCCTGCCCTGATGCCAGAGCAAGTAGGTGGACCACCCGACCATACATCATACAGTTCACTTCAGGCACTGAACTTAGCCACTGTGAACAGTATTCTTGAGGGATCAATGCTCACCAATTAGCTAAGCTCTGCGCCTTGAGCAAGTGATGACCTGATGGACCAGCTCGGGATGGAAAGGGTGCGACTGAATGAGGCGTATTAGCAAGAAACAAGATGTACTGTATCTTGGGTAATTATACCCGCTTAGTCATTGTGACTTTGCACAAATAATTTACAATGCTAGACTTGAACAAAAAAGTCAGTATCTACCACACTTGAAAGCTGTTCTCATAAACGCACACGTATATTAATGCCCCATGTTGATATCATGATATCAATGTTTGGCTTAGTGTGGCTCAGTTGTTTGAAGTTTTGACTAAAAAAGCATTGACTGCCGTTAAAAAAACAGTTGTATAAATAAAATAAAATAGTCACCAGCGAAGGCTTTGGGACTGTAAGCTGTTGTAATGCCAGTCAGCAGTATTTTATTCAGAATTTTTCAGTCAATCATAACATACCGTCTGATAACGTCCTAAGCCGCCGTGGGTGTCAAACATGGTTTGCATCTCCATTTTATATTAAACTTGCCAGATGCCCTTTTGCCTTCGCCGATATTCCAGTAAGCCATTATCTGTCATTCCTGAGGAAACATGATATTTCCAGAGCGATGAGTCACTGTTTGTGTTATTGAGTCTGAAAAACATACCAAGCACTTGGACTCATATGAACTAAATGCCAAAGAGGGTTGCATAAACAAAGTCCGAATTTCAATATGTTGCAGGAAGCGGTACGTAAAAAAAGAGTTTTACATTTTCTGAAGTGGCGTTTATCCAGGAAAAACTCCCCACCAATGATGGCAGCTATAACGATTACTACTGTATATTCATTAACGGTCGGTTTATAAGCGCGCGCTGCAGTTTTGTCACGTGACATTTTAATTTCACAAACTCTTTAAAGCAGAATGAATTCTGATTGGCTGTCAATGTTTTCTAACCTGGCCCTAGCCAGATGAATTTCGCTCCGCCTAGCTTCACTCACATCCATCTGGAACCTCTTCCATTGAGAGTGATTTCTCCAACCAACTTTATGGTTTAGCCAATCAGGACGCAGGGCGGGAGTTTCATAGATGTGACGTAGTGGAGAAGCGACCGTGAGACTGTTTTGATTCAGACAACAATGGCGGCTCGCATTGAGGAAACAAGCGTTAACATTGATGCTGTTAACATTGATTTCATCCGTGTTGTCCAATCTACCTAATATTGTTTCATTAAAAGAACATCAGAGAACGGCTCTTAAGGCTTTTGTTGGTGGAAACGATGTTATATAGATCAGTGCCTTCTCCCGACCGGATTCTTCAGCGTCACGGGTTGGCTTCGGTGTGAGTGGTTGAAATAGCACGTCGATAAAGATGACAGACAAGTGGCTTATCCAATCATATGCAAGGATTTTTGATAAGGCCCAGCCTTCTGAAACGCCATTTCAATGGATCGGTTCCAGATGGATGAGTGAAGCTAGGCGGAGCGAAATTCATCTGGCAAGGGCCAGGTTAAATGTTTTCATCATCAGTTGGGAAAACATTGATTCCAATGACATTCTTCCTCTGTGCCATAATTGGGATAGTTGTGGTGTGAAATCTGTTAATCTTTCAAATTTAGAACGATTTTTAAAAAACGTTATTATTAAAGTTATCGTACTTGGTGTGAATGGGCTTCATCCTTGGCGTTTTTTTGCACATTTGTGTACAAAATCAAGTCCGTAAGTAAGGTTTTTTAGAAAAGTAAACTACCAAAGTTTAAGGGTTTGTTTAAATCACTAATCCCAAGTATGTAAGAAGCCCCTAAAGGGACATGGTGATGAAAAAAAAAAGAGATGTGAGGTAAAATCATAAATCTCTCACAAATATTTTGAGTTCCCCCTTGAAACTTTTCATTCACTCAAAAAATGTTTGCGTTCGCTTGAGATTCTTTGTGTTCGCTCGCAAAAATTCAAGTTCTTTACAAGTGAACGCAAAGTTTCTCGTTGGAACTCAAAATATTTGTGAGAGATTTATGATTGTACCTCACATCTCATATTTTTTTCCATCACAATGGTCTGGCCGATCATTAATGTGCCTGGTGGAAATTTTCCGACAGAACTCATTTTTCTCCCATCTCATATCGCCATGTCCCTTTAGGGGCTCCGTATTTATGAGCATTAGTAATAGTCATTCTTAAAATCATTTCCAAGGTGGAGCAAGTACATTTTGATGACTGGTAAAACCAGCACAATAAAAGCTGGAACGTGCATTATGAAAGTAAATAGGGTCAGTGTTGACGTTAAGCCACATGCACACAAGAGCCCTGACAGTCTAATTCAGACAAATCTCTGTGGTTCTTTGTGTGCTGTTATAGGATCTCCAAAATACCCCCGGTCCGGTTGGCGGTGTAGGTGGGGCACCTGAAGAACTGTGCAGAGGTGGAAATCCCTGGCAATGTGATTTTCAATTCTGTTTATCCACCAAATCACGGTGCCAGGAACCCTCCCCACCACAGCTGCAACTTTAGATCCAAAAGCTTTACAGCTGCGGTCCAGCTGCGTCCCAGGACTGGCCGTACCCTATGGGGAGAGAAGGAGAGATCATCAGCTTATCCAAACCAGCTCGGCGTTGTGGGGTTTGACCCCGGGCGGCGGTGTAAACCACTCTACTGAATATCATTAACACTCTCAGGGAAGCTAAGTGTAGTTTCAAAGGCAAGCTTCTCATAATTTTAATAAGTTCGAGCTGAAATTTTTGGAAGTTACAAAAACTTCCTGTTTGTCCCACCAATTGCAGATGGAGCGAGTTTTCAGGAAACCTGTTTGAAAACAGTCATTATTTAGCAATTTCATTGGGCGTCGCTAGTTACAAAAAATGTAGCTTGCACACTGAGTCTGAAACTTTCGTATTCGTCATTCGGTGGCTCTGAATTGTCAAAACACCTCTCAAAATGCTTGTTACGGATGAGAAAAACTTTTGCGAATTGTTTTTATGACGGACGAAAGTTTCGGAGGCAATGTGTAAACGTGATTGACAAAACGTGACGTCATATAAAAAAAATGTACGTGCGAAAATTTCGGACGTGAATTTCGGACTTGTGACCTTAAAGGCCTGTTCACACCGGGACGAATTTCGCGCGCGTTATTCGCCGACGTTTAACGCCTCGTGACTAAACAAAGGGCGCCTATGCGAGTGTGCACACCGACGCGTAAAACGCCACGCGTAAAAGCGTCATTTTTTTAAAAACGCCTCGGGTTCGTTTTTTTGGTTTGACGCGCCGCGTCAAAAACTATCCGTCCAATGAGATTTACGCTTTTGCTCACGTGTCTGGAGCTTCTGAAGTTACAGTAAAACACAACTTGGGGGCGCTCAAACACAAAACGGTCTTGCCGAGCACACATACGTAATGGCGAAGAAGATATACAGCGTCTACACTCTGCCGGGAAGAAATAAGACGAGGAAGATGCAAGGCTAGATGAATGTAGAGCTGCTGGTCTTGTTGGTGTCTTTATAAAGAGACAACAACGACAATAAAGAACTATATGACAAACGCGTCAAACTTGCTCTCTTCTTCTGAGTGACAAGCGAGTGTCAGAAGCGTAGTTGCGCAGCGACACTTTGTGGACCGGGTTATTTCTGTTTTACATTAAGCGCCATCTAATGTCAGGGAATGAATTTGCGTGTTCACTCGGCTCATCGTCAGCGAAAATCGCTTGGGTGTGAACACAAAAAACGCGTTGAAAAACGCTGACAAATAACGCGAGCCGATATTCGTCCCGGTGTGTACAGGCCTTAAAGCTTAAGTCAACTTTACTGTGAAGGAACAAATTTGAAAACATTGTTTGCTAGATGAGAAACTAAATTATAGCAATGAGGATAATATATTTTAGAAAATTATGAGACTATATATAAATAATTGTAAAATATATATAAAAATAGTTTTGATGTTTTGAAACGAAAAAAAAAAAGTAAACGTTTTTGTCCAGCGCAAAAACAATTAGTTACGTCATCAAACTTGAACACATAAATTAACATTAGACACATAACACATAATTAACGTTTCTGCAAAGCTTCAGCTAGACTATTATATTATAAATCTTTTTATTTTATAATATTTTACATTATATTATAAAACTATTAAAAGACTTCAAAAAACACATTGTGCAAGTTTTTAAACTACTTTTATGACGTCTTTTTGTGATCATTGGAGCATTACAGACATGAGCCGTCATTCAAAAGAGTCAGATTTAACACTTCAAAATGTCTAATTTAATGGTATACAAAAGAATTGAACGACATGAGAGTAAACTTTTAGTGAACTATTCCTTTAAAGTAGCACTGCTTTTCGAAACTTCCAGATTCATATTAAATGGGGAAAAGGGGAGTAAAGTCTGAAAAGCACAGTGCTTAAACCTAGGATGTAATAATCGAATCCTAGATATAAATGTTCTTGTTTAGCTGATAGACATGGACTGCGTGAGAAGAATCCGACATGATTGAACAGCAGATGTTCCTGCGCAGACGCCACAGATTCAGCTGCCCAGTCAAAGTTCATCATTTCAAAGCATTTGGTAGAAAAAAAAAAATTCGCCAGTGTTTTGAATGGCTCAAGACGAGAGAGCTGCAAACAGCTACCGGACAAATTTGTTCCAAGAATCCTATTTTAAGGGCCGGGTGAATTTAACTAACAGTTTTTTCTCTTCCTTTTCCCTCTTATGGACTGAAATTTCCTCAACAATATATAACGAAGGGGAAAGGGGGTGAACGTGTAGAAAAGCGTTTGCTTCGGTCCTGTACAAAATGTCTCAAGTCCTTTCATGGAGCAAATCAGAACAGAATGATCCATTAGATTTGGCCATTTCAGACTGGAGGACGGGAGAACCGGATTTCAAAGCCATGACCAAAGCTACTTTTCGTGCTGTAGAAAAATGTGATGTATTATTGTTGTTTCCACAGCATTCCTGGGCCACCCTCATAGTGATGTCATAATGGCACGATTGTGCTCCTGTCTGATACAGTTTTCCTGAGGGAGAAGAAGATATTTCTGTATATTTTATTGCTGAATATATTTCAGACCGATAATATAAAAAAAAGGCATGACTTTTCCAGCTGATCTCAGATTTTTCCATGATTTCTAAGCTATTATATATCACCTCAGCTATGTTACATGCATCACTACGTCATATTTTAAGCAAACGCAAACGTGTTGGTGTACACTGGGTTTACGGTGTAGCAAGAGTCAGCAACTGTCCAGCTTTCCCCAGGAAATTGCTAAAGGGGTTGAGGGTATGTGTCAGTGTGCTGTGAATAGGACATCATGGTGCCAGATTTTTCCAGCCGAGGAAAATGTATGTTAACACCTAGTCTTTGCTCTTCCCGCACTTAATCATGAATGCCGAATGGCTGTCTATATTAAAAACCACATTAAACCAGTGACTGAAAAGAGGAAAACAGAAGCTAGAAGTTTTACTTCTGTGCTTTTGAAATATGGGAATTTTCTCATTGCCAAATACATTTCAAAAGTTCACCGTAAAGGGAAAAGTGATTTTCTTTGCAACACATCAAACAGAGATTGCAGCATAACTGAGCACTACATTTAAAAGTGAGCGGTGTTAAAGGGATAAAACACACAAAAATTGACCAAACAGTTGATGGACCCCATTGACTTCCATAGTGTTTTTTTTTTTTTAACCTACTATGGAAGTCAATGGGGTCCATCAACTGTTTGGTTGCCAACATTCTTCAAAATATCTTCTTTTGTGTTTAGCAGAACAAAGAAATTGAAATTCATAAAGGTTTGGAACAACTTGAGGGTGAGTAAATGAAATAAAAGTAAACAGAAGAACAGAATTGAATAGCATGATCACATATTAATCAAATAAAGCATTGCATTTGCATTCATTGGTGAAGTACATTTTGCATGAGGAAGCAACGAAGGAATTTATTTTCACTTTCTGTGCAATTTCCATTATTGTTCTTATTAAAGGAATAGGTTGCCCAAACATGAAATCCCTTGTGTCGTTCCAAACACATTAGCTATTATGTTGAAGCTGGACAATCATAGTCACTATAAACATAGCGATCACTTCATAAAGATGCTTTAAAAATGTTCACTTTTGTGTTTCACAGAAAAAATAACAACATATAGGTTTAGAATGGCAAGTAAATGATACGTCTTGAAATTTGGGTGAACTATCCCTTTAAGTCAATACTCCAGAGATTGACTGCGCCACACAGCTCATGGCCGGACCGGTTCTGCTCCGGCGAGCAGCCATGCAGGAAAAGGTCAAACAAAATCTCTGAGACTGATTGGATAATGGCTGCATGGCCTCATGTTTGGAAGCCGTTAAGACTAAATCATCTGCGGTAGAAATGTCAGATTCTAAAAACATTTCTGTAGGGTTGGTACAAGCCTTTTCCAATGCCTTCTACCCAATTGGGGTGAATATATACCATGGATAACTATCTCTAGAATGTACATAAGAGGAGGGAAAACGTTGGGACCATTTTCACTGAAACCTTATGTTTTGACATAAAATGAAGAGGAAGTATTTCTGCACTACTTCTAGGTCACTAATCAACAGCAAGTAAATGATTGGCATTGAACACGTGACTCTTTGTGCAGACGGTCGAAGAGGCTCAAGATGCTCTTTGGATCATGTCAAAAACTAAATGCTAAGACATTCATGTTCATTTTCCAGTTCCAACTTTTAACTCAATTTGTTATGCTGACAATTTAATTTATAATGGAAAAGTTTGAATTAAATTAGAAAAGCAATTTACTAGTGGTCTCAGAAATTTGGATCCCACCCCGCCGTATTTTTACACTAATGTGAAACACGTTTTTTGCACGTAATATTGCATCGCATCCATAAATGACACACATGGAAGCATTTACACCAAATTCACTAACCAGTCTGCTAATATTTCATCCTCATGAGAGGTCACAGACTCAATGATTGTAGAATAAACACCATTAAACTCTAATTTCCTTTGAAGTGCACATGACAGAGACAGCCGCAATGCATACTAAACACCAGAACGTGTTGATATGGCCCGACTTTGATCTTGTCAATGAGGAAAATCCATCTTTCCAAACATACAACGTGTCTAAAATTGCTAGCATTTCACTTCTGTGACGCATTTCTCATTGCAAGCTGATCGTCACTTCAGAGCATTATTTCCTTCTTGTGTGCAAGTACATTGACCTGGAGATAGAAATTTTTACTTCTATCTCTGATCAATATAGCACTCCCTTATTTCCCAGTCACATTTTGTTACACAGCTTGGCCAAATTGGCCATGGGATGTTTTGTAACAAGTGTGCAATTTTTTTCGATCGAAGGGACATAAAACAAATTAATCTAGCACGGAAGTTAAAATGAAAGGATTTAGTGGAGACCTGCTGTCTCACAGGGTGTCCGGAGCACTAAAAATGTCAAACCTGAAGCCAATGCATTATAGGCCCACGTCTCCACGTGTGTGAGCTTGTGCTTCATCACCCACAGGAGAACTTTCCAGAGGGTCTGTTTATGGCATGCTTGTAAAGTAAAAATGCAGCGGTCTGGCCTATCAAAATCCTTTCATGATGTGGTTTGAATTTGTCTGGCCGCCTGGTTCAATCATTCCAACCGCATCCCATTCATGAAGGACGGAGTTTGAAAAGATTCATAAAATTGGCTTTTTCAGCTTCCAAACTTCCCAAATCGGTTGTAACACACTCTCGTACACATTTACATATTTATCAGGGTCCCTGCAGTTGCACCTTGTTCAATACAGTTCAATACAGAAACTATTCAATCCTAATGCATAGTACATAGGCTTATGTTTGCCCTGAGTGTCTGACGAAGCAAAAAAAAAAAAAAAAAAAAACCCGTATTGATCTGCTTTGAAATGTTTCAGTTTCATTTCAGCTTGAACTGACCCTAAAACGGTTATAATTGTGAAAATGATCATAGATCTTTAAACTTAAAATGAAAACCCAACATACTTTGCTACAGTATATAGACAGACAGGCAGAAAGACAGATATATACATAAAGTATACTACAACATACAGTTTGTCAACAACTTTACAGTACAACATTACAAAAAAATGAACCAAAAAGTCATCAAGCATACAATATGGAGACAAAATGCTACTTACCGCATTAAATCATGAATTATGACCGTAGGGTTCACATGAGGATGTTGGAACTGAAATGAAGTGAACCTCACCAGATCATGTCATTTCACATCGAACTCCGACGAGAATTTACCAATTCTACTATGGCGAAGGTTTGCCTCTTACTATTCATGATCCATGTATTAGCCATTTGACGAATACCAAGCGACGTCAGAAAAACGTAATTAACATTTAAAGAAAAAGCGTTTTCTATAGGAAGGTCAGCGTGCGACGTCAGATTAATTTAACTAATGTTTTTAAGAGATTAATTTGCCATTGGAAGGCTGACAGCTACGTCATCGCGATCTAATTAATATTCAAATGATGAACCGTTGCCGTAGGATTAGCGTTTCGCGCGCTGTCTATCTTGAGGTAAGGAAGGTAACGTCGAATTAACAGCTAAAACTATGACTAAAACTTGATGAGTTTGTTCCAAGACCACATGGATGCTTTCAATCCATCATCTGAGAGAGAAAAAAAGCGGGATGGAGGGAGAGATTGACTGAGACATGCCTAATTATTGTCCCAGAGGATCCTCACGGTCCATTTATGAATCACCTCAGCGCGTTTTTCTCCAGCTCAGGAGAATTCTTCACCATGGCAATAACATTAGCCTTTAGCCAGAGGAGGAAAGCTTTTAGTGCCTAATGCTCTCTCTCTCTCTCTCTCTCTCTCTCTCTCTCTCTCTCTCTCTCTCTCTCTCTCTCTCTCTCTTTTCTTTTTGGGCTCTTGACTGTTTTATTCCTTCAAGGAAAAGTTCACCCATAAATGAAAATTCCGTCAGTCATTAATTTTTCATCCTCATATCATTCCATACATGGATGTTGTTAATTTTTAAGTGTGGAACACAGTAAAAGAAAATATCTTAAAATATAATCTTCAAAGCAAGAGTCAAATGGTGTTATAAAAAACTTACACAGAACAAATTAACAGCAATACTGTAGGCTACATATAGACTGAACATTTATTTAATTTTAGGCTACACACTGTCCCATAAAGGAGCACTATCTGTCCTGTCAACTAATCAGAATGTGTGCAAACATGTTGAGCTACAGTAAAAATTTTGGTTTTATTTGCGCCACATATTTTAATGCTCAAATGTTTTTCAGGGAGAGATGGAAAAAATCCTCATATTCCAGATCAAAATGTTCGATGCTAACAATTTCTGACAAGAGTCGTCGTTTTTTCCTTTCTAAATTTACTGGCAGAAGATCTCAAGAACTCTTAAAATCTGAACTTAATAAGGAAGTGTTCGCATAAACTGACAATTTAAACAGTCCCATGAGTCCCCTTTCCGTAATGCTGCAGTGAAACCTCAGCTATGTTGGAAAGAAATAGCATAGAGTGATGTAAATGTTGTCTGTGGCCATTTCAGATCTGCGTGATGATAACTAATACCGACCAAATTTAACCCTCCAGTAACTGTTTAAACATTCAAATTTTGTGGCAACCAAACCTGAGATAAACATTTTTTTACAACATTTCTTTCAGATTGTCCACAAAAACCACTGTATGATATTTGCAGTGACATGGAGCGGTGGAACTTTAGCTAGCCTTGGTTTGTTTGTTTTGCCGGCGTCTTTGCCAGCGTAGTGAAGAAGAAGTGTGGCTTGTTTTGGTCCGAGTGGGCAGTGGTTGTGCAGATGCCATGCCAGCCCGTCGCTCTGCTCGGAAGAAACGCCCACACACACACACACACACACACACACACACACACACACACACACAAAGACACAGTGCCGTGTAGACGGAGGCCTTGGCGGTATGTGGCAGATACCCAGAGCTGCAACCCACTCCAATGCGCCAAGAAGAATCCCTCTGTTCACGAGGTGGACCATCACGACAGACTAAACAAGGGAAAAGGTCTTTCTCTTGTGTAATCTGAAAAGAATGAAAGACTTCCCATGGCATAGATAGACAATGAAATAACAAGAATTCTCTCTGATATACAGTAAGTTGCATGCAAGTTTTGAAGTTTTGATGATAACTTTGAAATTGGTTGGAACATGCAATCTAATTCATTGTGCATCACTCATTTCTATAGGACTACACAAATCTGCAAGGCTCCACCATGTGGTCAAGATGCATAATTGTTGCCAAACATAACAACTGATTCCCTGAAATCGGTCTACAGAACCACAACAGTCTAAGCTGCACTAGGATGTTTTTTCGATCTGTGCAGATGTTTATATAAAACATATTATTATATTTTTTAAGGTTTTGTCATTTTTTTTAATGAATATGTCAATGTTAAAATGCTTTGTCCTGTCCCAGCTTGAAATGCAGAGACGTCGGAGCTGTGGTACAGTGGATTGTGCACATAATCGGGATGTTTAAGTGATCTTCGCTCACGACGACCCCACACTCATTCACTATCTTATAAAATAAAGTAAAAAAAAAAGCCCCAAAGCAGCAACTGTAAGTAACACATTCAACGGGTTATGTGTCTTAAACCTGTATGAATCTGCTTGTAAGGCAGGTAAGTCTAGCAAACAGCTTTGTCTTTGTTCCCTTTTGAAACTCTTTGCACTTCATTATCAGGGTTTTTGAGACAATAATACAGAACATTAACTATACACTACACTGTAAAAAACAATTGTGATTTTAACGGTAAAAGACAGTGCAAAATTGTTAATTGGTTAACAGGAAGTTTCCATACTATATACGGTAAATAACTGGTAGATCTCATGGTACATTTAATACCGTTAAATTTACAGTTTTTGAAAGTGAAAAAGAACAACTCATTGTATAATTTACAGTAAAAAAACATAAATTGACATTCCCACAATTCCCTGTGTGACACTTAACATTTTATGTATTTTTGTTGAAATAACTGTTTCCTCATAGTTTTCTTGTTTTTTTTTTCTAATCAGTTATGTACATTAGGGTTTTATGTTACATTTAATGTTGTTAAATTAATGTTTATTGCATTTTTTTAAATTTCATGTGTGTTACCATGATGGTGCGAATGACACTGTGCAGCTTCTATAAGTATTAACCGTTTTGTGGAAGATTTGCTTGTGGTGAGCTTTGATTGAACATCGTGACTTTTATCTCTGCTGTGATGATTGTTGGTTGTCAATGCATTACAATGCTACAAAACAGATATCAATACTTCAATAGGTTGGTAAATTAATATTATATCAGATAATGAAATACAGTTTTTTACTGTAAATTTTAAATTAAGTCTGTAAAACCAATAACGTTGCTACCGTATTTTTGACGGTAAAGTTCTGGCAACCACAGCTGCCGTTTTTTTACCATAAAAAATACTGTTTTATTTTTTACAGTGTACACTAAACATTGTAAACTGACCACCTTCCATCAAACTTGCAGAGAACTCTGGTCTGTTACTCTCTTTATTTTCTTATTTTGTCTACACTGTAAAAAAAAAACTGTAGAAATTACAGTATTACTGGCAGCTGCTTGCCAGTAACTTACTGTAGTTTTAAATTGATGTTATTTACTGGCAACAGTTTGTTCAAAGTTAAATGAACATTAAACATTAACAAGTCTTTATCTTTACAGAATAAAACTAAAATAACAGCCTCATGCAAAGCATTCTGGGAACCAAAATCTGAAGGAAAAAAACAGAAAAAGGTTGATGAAGATTTCTGGTTCCCAGAATGCTTTGCATTAGATTGTTATTTTATAATTTTATTCTGTAAAGACAAAGACTTGTTAATGTTTAATGTTCATTTAACTTTGAACAAACTGTTGCCAGTAAATATACATCAATTTAAATCTACAGTAAGTTACTGGCAAACAGCTGCATAAAATACAGCAATTGTTTTACAGTGTATCTTTTAATTCTATATCGTGGATGATGAGAGAGCCTGATTCAGAATGATCACATCTGTGGTTACATGCATCCTCTTGAGCAGATGAACATAAAATCCTAAAAGACTGGCTGTACTGGAGGCTCCAGACCACAGATGGGCCTCCACATCTGGCAGCCGAACCTGTGCTCACATCAAAGTCCGATCCTGGATGGTGAGGACAGGTGGCATGGTAATCCCATTCGAGAGGCCCGTGGACATCCAGACTTTTGTAGCATATGCAACTGGGGTGGGAATCTTATGGTACCTAATGATTCGATTAAACACCGATCCTCCATTTGATATGCGCATTGCATAGATTTGATTGTAGTTGCCGTTGTGTTACTTTTCTTATTTGACTGCAGTAGACAGTTAAATAGGTCTAGAAGAAGAGAAAAACCTACTGAATTAAATGTGAACCTTGAAATTTGTTTAGTTTTTCTTCCCATTTTAGTCAACCCCAATATTATAAAACAAATGCCCTTTAAGCTGACTACAATCATTAAACAGTCTTCTGTAATAAAGCAAGGTAGGCAATTTTATTATTTTCTTTATATTAAAAATAAGAATAAAGAAGCAAATTACAAACAATAGGACAAATACTTTAGAAAAAAACAAACAAATTAAATAAACTTTTCAGGTACAGTAACAAGAAATGCTACCGAAATTGAATAATGAAATGAAAAATAAAACACAGTATAGTCTTCACTGTATAAATTAAATATAAATTGATTCATATTAAAGATAAAAAAACGATTTAGTCAAAAGCAGTGAGTGTTTTTTTTTAATTAACATTAATGAAACGGATGGCAACAGTTGACGAGGCTGCTGTCCCTTTAAGAATGAATGCACGGATCTAATATACTGTTACACATCCTATTTTCCTGTGACACACCATGTGCCCGTCAGCGCGAGCACCTCATTGAGTCCTTGCTCGCGGCTTATTGTGATTAACGACAATAACTTTAAGTAGTACTGAGAAGTTAAAGTGCAACACTTAGAAAATCGATTTTTGAAATTTGTGAATCGAAGCAAATCGGAAGAAGATAGAATCGCGATTCATATATAAATAGATTATTTCCCGCACCCCCTCAGTTCAGGATGGTGGATCACATATCATCCTGACGAATGCCTCACCGCAGCTGATCTGAGATCATTGTTTTGCCTGTTCTGCTGGGCGGCGTGAACTTCAAACCCCCTCCGCCTTTAAGAGCGTGCTTGACGTGACCAATTCATCATCTCTCCCTCACCGCTCCATCATTCACACAGGCAATCCATCAAGACCAGACGCTGAGACAAGGCAGGGGAGAACAGAGCCGCTCTGAATGAGACGGTAATGCTGTCTGCAGCCATTGCTCAAGGGAAACGCTTGACGTTACCACTTTAAGAGTAGTGTTGCGGTTTTAATACGGATGTAGATTATATCTCAATTACAGCCTTGTCCTCTAAACACTGGACTGGATGCACAGGAAAAATGGTTAGATGTTTAGAAAAGCACTTCCCTGCTTTGTTAACAGCCTGACCTTTGCGAGACCTTTAAACTAGACGTTAATCTAGACTTGCTTATTATATCCATAAGAGCACCATTTATTTATAGTTTGTAAACACGGACGGCGATCTGGCAACCGAGCTCTTTTTCATCACTTTTGGCTATGTTGTTTCTTCATTTCCTGCGTAGAGCCTTCCAGATTTGTGTCTGGATCACTGACAGCATATCAACAACGTACAAACACTTCCTGATGTCTCCAAATCCTCAGGTAGTCCAGAACTCACGGCCACTAATTAGGATCTGATGGTGTGATTTAAATAAGGCATTTAACTCTTTGTTGCCTTGGAGCTGAAAGGATCAAGATCCTCTCCATCTCGGGCATTCGTATGAATTTGGTTTTAATCACAGTTAATATGAGCCAACACTTTTAAAATGACCTTGAGGACAAAAGAAAACCTTGGCTTGAAGACAATACTATCTTTATGCACATCTTGCCATGATTCATAACTGAATCACAAACAAATGCAAAACGTATCGAGACACAAGAGCTCAGAAAAATATATTCCAGTCCTACTTTTTCTCTGATGAAACATGAAAATAAAAACCTTGGATATGTGCTATTCAAAATAATTGACTAATCGGTTATGCAAAAAGGGAGGGTCTTTGATTCAATCACTTACTGATTTGTTTAGTAATCTTGTTTAGTAATCTTGTACGCCAGTTGGTGCTTCCAGTAACTGTTTTTGTTTATTAAATTCAAAAGTATTTTAGATTAATTCAAAAACACATCCAAAACAAGTTTCATTATCGGTAACACTTTACAATACGGGTGCACTAATAAGCATTAATTCATGCTTAACTAATGCACAGATAATACTGAATTAATGTTTAACTAATGATTATCTAAGCTATTCATTAATGATTACCACATTAGGAACTAATTAAGAGTCTGTAAGGTTAATGTATTAGTTCATACATGCATTGTTATTAATTAAATATGTAATTGTGGATTAATTCCCAAATAACTCATTTTTTTAACTAATAGTGTTAATTAATATGTTAATTACCAGAATGAGCCAAAGCCTTGTATTTCAACTTCCAGATAATACAGGTACACTAATATGCATTAATACATGATTAATTACGTTATTGTTAGTGCAAATTCATGTGTAAATTAATACAATTACTAAATGACTAGTTAATAATGATGTGCCTCAACAAGTAAAGTCATAACATAATGATACCTTTGCAATTCATTAACTAATGATTAATTAAAGCAGACAACTGGTAGTTGAAGTGCATAGCTTTGACTAATTGTGGTAATTAACACATTAATTTACACTATTAGTTAATAAAATATGTTATTAAGGAATTAATACACAATGACACATTGAATTAATAGCAATTCATGTATTACATAATCTATTAATCATATAGACTCTTTATTAGTTGCTGATGCAGTAATAATTAATTAATGGTTTAGTTCTTCATGAGTTATACATTAACTCATGATTATCTGTGCATTAGCTAAACATGAATTTATGCATATTAGTGCACCCGTATTGTAAAGTGTTACCTCATTATCCTTAGCTTTGGGATCATTCTTTCTCTTTTTTGTAGAACGAGACTGGCATACAACTATTAAAATATTCAATTGAACAAAACAGAAACATAATTGCAGCACTGATAAAACTTAGTGTGACACAATTACGTGTCAACAGGGTTATTTAAGTGGAATATCTTGACATTTTGCAGAAGTGGGCTGTTATCATTGTTTTCTTCTGAAAAGTGATGTGAAACAAATTTCTTACTCATTGTTTATAATATTGCGTTCCCTTTACTACGGAGGAAGACAAATATGTGTTGCACAGCAGCCTGATTAAATCAGAACAGTTTTGATGCATCATAATACATCTGTGTCATACACACAAAGTTCGAATATATAGCGTGTCTTCTGTTTGTCGCTCTAAAGGTCATACACTGATTTAATGTCAAGCCTGAAGCGTTTTTGTATTAAAACACAGACCATAGACATCACGTCCTGTTCTTTGCTCTTTTAGAGTAAATGGCTTCTTTCAGAGCCATATAGTGGGAGTTTAATTGCAGCATATTAAATATGTTTTTATTACAGTAACTGCCGAGCCCACACACATACCTCTGACTTGCTGCAATCTGTTTTGATGCTTGGCCAGTGCATTCCTTGCTAAAAAATTAGGTTCTTAGAACATTTTGCAAATGTTCCCATTAAGTTATGAAAATTTTATTTTGGATTGTTCTCCAATTTGTTTTTTTTGTGTGTTTTTTTTTTGGTTATACAACTTTTGAATGTTCTCTGAACGTTCTAAAACAAGTGTGTATTAATGTTTAAATTGTTACATGAACTTCTAACATTCCATGAACGATGTATAAATAATATTTTGAGAATGTTTTGAAAGACCAGGTAATTTTGAACAAATGTTCTGATATGGTTACTGGAAGAACGTTTATTAGTTCATCACATTAGCCTATGTGAACAGTTCTGGTTCCCTGTTAGCTGCATCACATTAGATTAAAGAGAAAAAAACATTATGCCAATTTTGTGACGTACAAGAAGTGCAATTATAACGTTATGTTTCAAAAGAGCTTTGGTCAGCCACATCATTGCAGCATCACAATAAAAAGACAACACGTTCAACATGAAACGGGGTCATTAGGTGTATATGTAATATATTTTTCAAATGCACAATTTATACAATTCTGCAAATCGTCATTTATCTAACCAAACTATAATGGAGAACAAGATATTAGACTCTTACAAGGGAGTTTAGTTTAGCCACATTTGCATTTTCCAAACATTTGGAAACCCATCAAGCACTTTCGAGACAATATCGTATGCACCACTTCACAATATTTTCCCAGACAGAACATTAACGCTACTCTGCAAGCCCTCAGAACAATATCCAGACAGTTTGCAAGCTGTAAAACACGAGATCTTGTGCTTGACGGAGGAAGGAGAACTATAAAGAGTTCAGGCCAACCTCCTGGACCCGATGAAATTGATCTGCTCTGCTAATGGACGACACACATCTCCCCGGGTTTAAGGAAAGGCTAGACGGGATGTTGGACATGCTCTGTGCGTATGGGTCAGAGGAGGCGCTGAGACAAAAGTGGCACTTTCATTTGGAGTCCAAACTCTAAATATCAGATAAAGGGTGCCGTCTCTGCCTCCGTGGCTTTCAGAGAGCCGGAGCGCGTCTGAAACGGGATATGAAGAGATGAGCCACGTGAGTCTCTCCTGAATGCATTAATGCAACTTAATGGAAACCTTGGCTCCTCCAGGACTACTCCGTCCATTAGCTCTGACTGCGCTGCTTTTCCAGACCATCAGAACTCAAGCCAAACTGGACAGCTCTGTTGATGTTATATGTTATGTTTACGTCCATGTGTTTATTACCCAGAACAAGTGCACGTCTATAGGCAAACTATTCACCGCAGTGGCTTGCACACAAACACAAACAGATGTGAAATTTATAGCTATTTAGCTGGTCATTACGTAGACATGGGTTGAAAAAAAAATAGACTAAAAATAGTCAATATTTTAGTGCACCAGTGTCTCTAGTAAGACCAGAAAGCCTGTTAAGTGCAGAGCGCCCCCTGCTGGAGAGGAAAAGCATTCACATACCGTGATGACGTGCTTCCAGTTATTAACATCCTATTTATAACTATAAAAGTGATATGGATTTTATGTACATTCATAACAATATATATTGTGTTTTATTACCTTGGCATTAAAAAAAAAGGTAACACTTTACAATACGGGTGCACTAATAAGCATTAATTCATTGCTTAACTAATGCACAGATAATACTGAATTAATGTGTAACTAATGATTATCTAAGCTATTCATTATTGATTACCACATTATGAACTAATTCAGAGTCTGTATGGTTAATGTATTAGTTCATACATGAATTGTTATTAATTAAATATGTAATTGTGAATTAATTCCCTAATAACTCATTTTTTAACTAATAGTGTTAATTAATATGTTAATTACCAGAATGAGCCAAAGCGTTGTATTTCAACTTCCAGATAATACAGGTACACTAATATGCATTAATACATGATTAATTACTTCATTGTTAGTGCAAATTCATGTATAAATTACTACACTCACTAAATGACTAGTTAATAGTGATGTGCCTCAACAAGTTAAGTCATAACATAATGATACCTTTGCAAATCATTAGCTAATGATTAATTAAAGCAGACAACTGGAAGTTGAAGTGCATAGATTTGACTAATTGTGGTAATTAACACATTAATTTACACTATTAGTTAACAAAATAGGTTATTAAGGAATTAATACACAATGACACATTGAATTAGCAATTCATGTATTACTTAATCTATTAATCGTATAGACTCTTTATTAGTTGCTGATGCAGTAATCATTAATTAATGGTTTAGTTCTTCATGAATCATACATTAACTCACGATTATCTATGCATTAGTTAAACATGAATTAATGCATGTTAGTGCACCCGTATTGTAAAGTGTTACCAAAAAAAATGCTATAAGTGTTTATAATACAGCTGCCAAGGGAGTGACGTGGATTTGACTTCTCTCTTCTAACCGTAATCAATCTCTGTTTATTTTCCCCATTTTAGAAAGTCGTGAAAACTCTGGAACCCTGGAAGTGTGAAAGGGAGCTCATATGGGGAAACAAACTCATTAGATTAATATGAGTAAATAAAATAAATATTTAGTTTATGCCAGGAAATCTTTAAGACATACAAAAATTATAATTTAATAATAATTTAAAAATATAAAAGTGATGAAATTGATAATCATGTAAACATTTACATAATGTATTAATAATGTAAAGCTGTGTATTTTCCTCCAGGAGGCGCTCAACGTCATACATGTAATAAAACGTGGAGAGACTCTTCAACCTCTTCGGACTCAGCGGTGAAGTGGTCTCTGGACTGGTCGGAACCAGCGGTGAAGAACTCTCTGGACTGGTCAGAACCAGCGGTGAAGGAGTCTCTGGGCTGGATGGCGTCAGTGGCGAGGGCTCTGGGCTGGACGGGACCAGCAGCGAGGGCTCTGTGCTGGACGGGACCAGCTGTGAAGGCGGCTCTGTGCTGGACAGGACCAGCGGTGAAGAAGGCTCTGGGCTGGACGGGACCAGCGGTGAAGAAGGCTCTGGGCTGGACGGGACCAGTGGTGAAGACTCCAGCGGTGAAGAAGGCTCTGGGCTGGATGGGACTAGCGGTGAAGAAGGCTCTGGGCTGGACGGGCTGGACGGGACCAGCGGTGAAGAAGGCTCTGGGCTGGACGGGTCCAGCGGTGAAGAAGGCTCTGGGCTGGACGGGACCAGCGGAGAAGGCTCAGGGCTGGACGGGACCAGCGGTGAAGAGGGCTCTGGGCTGGACGGGACCAGCGGTGAAGAGGGCTCTGGGCTGGACGGGACCAGCGGTGAAGAGGGCTCTGGGCTGGACGGGACCAGCGGTGAAGAAGGCTCTGTGCTGGGCAAGACCAGCGGTAAAGAAGGCTCTGTGCTGGGCAAGACCAGCGGTAAAGAAGGCTCTGTGCTGGGCAAGACCAGCGGTGAAGAAGGCTCTGTGCTGGACGGGACCAGCGGTGAACAAGGCTCTGGGCTGGACGGGACCAGCGGTGAAGAAGGCTCTGGGCTGGACGGGCTGGACGGGCTGGACAGGACCAGCGGTGAAGAAGGCTCTGGGCTGGACGGGACCAGCGGTGAAGAGGGCTTAGGGCTGGACGGGACCAGCGGTGAAGAAGGCTCTGTGCTGGGTAAGACCAGCGGTGAAGAAGGCTCTGTGCTGGACGGGACCAGCGGTGAAGAAGGCTCTGTGCTGGGCAAGACCAGCGGTGAAGAAGGCTCTGGGCTGGGCAAGACCAGTGGTGAAGAAGGCTCTGTAAAAAAGTAAATTAAGTCGAACTCCATCGGATCCCGGACGAGGACCAGCGGTGAAGACTCTGGACTGGACGGTACCAGCGGAGAAGGATCTGTGCTGGACGGGACCAGCGGTGAAGAGGGCTCTGGGCTGGACGGGTCCAGCGGTGAAGAAGGCTCTGGGCTGGACGGGACCAGCGGTGAAGAAGGCTCTGGGCTGGACGGGACCAGCGGTGAAGGATCTGTGCTGGACGGGACCAGCGGTGAAGAGGGCTCTGGGCTGGACGGGTCCAGCGGTGAAGAAGGCTCTGGGCTGGACGGGACCAGCGGTGAAGAGGGCTCTGGGCTGGACGGGACCAGCGGTGAAGAGGGCTCTGGGCTGGACGGGACCAGCGGTGAAGAGGGCTTTGGGCTGGACGGGACCAGCGGTGAAGAAGGCTCTGTCTTGTGCAAGACCAGCGGTGAAGAAGGCTCTGTGCTGGGCAAGACCAGTGGTGAAGAAGGCTCTGTAAAAAAGTCAATTAGGTCGAACTCCATCGGATCCCGGACGAGGACCAGCGGTGAAGGATCTGTGCTGGACGGAACCAGCGGTGAAGGATCTGTACTGGACGGAACCAGCGGTGAAGGCTCAGTGCTGGACGAGACCAGCGGTGAAGGCTTGGGGCGGGGAGGTAGTTTTCCTGATCGGGAATCGACACTCTCCAGGTCGATCCGGTGGTGAAAGGTGGTCCCGATCTGGAAAAGGGTACACAACCTCTCGTCGTCGAGGGTGCTGTGGATGCAATGCAGATAAAACCCTCGACGAACGAGAGGAAGTGGTGGCATCTCTCCGCCAAGACGATTATTTTGACCCCATCGTCCATCTTAGGGCGGTCAGTTGTTCTGTCAGGGTGCAGTGCGGGTTGAAGGACTCAAAGGCAAAAGCTCCTATTTAGACAGTTTACTTCAAAGTAACACTCACAGGTTCAGACAGGTAGGAAGACGGGCAGGATCACTCACATTTAACAACACCAAATACGACTAACAACCGACAAGGACTAACTGAGGAGAAGGCAACTAAATACAAGTACAAATTAATACTAACGAGGTGAGGACAGGTGACACAGATGATGATGACGAGGAACAGGTGGATAATGAGGGAGTGAGTTCAGGTGTGGAGACAAGGAGGACACTGGGAAGTGTAGTGAAGACGAAGACAGACTGGTGCAGACGAGGACTGTGACAATATGATAGTTTTACTTTACAGATTCTACGTTCTGCCTGTCTGTTGTCTATGTTATTAAAATGCATCCAAATGCTAGGCTACTTTGTTTGCATGTGTTACTCATCTTATTTTCTGATCCGATATTAAGGATGATCTTTTCGCCACACTGCTCGACCACACACACTCCATGCAGTGATTGTATGTGATGTCTGTATAGCCTACTGTATGTTCCTGCGATGAATCGAGAGCAGCGGGGTAATGTCATCATCACGCGTGATCGCAGGCACATACACATCAAGATAACATTATGTTAGTGACTGCTTGATGTGTGACGGAGAAGTGTAGAGAAAGAATAATATTATTGTTTTGTCTTGTATTAATATACAAAAGAGAAAACGTCTCTCAGATGGGAACTTACTCTCACTGTTCACTTACAAGCCGGACAGACAAGATCACTTAAGTGTGTTTAAAGTCCCCAATCAAATATGGAAGATTTTAAAAAGTAAAAAAAGGATAGCATGTTATACTACCCAATCTAGTGTGAGCAAGGTCATCTTTGGTAATCTTCAGCATTTATTGTGAAAAAGACTCGCATTTGATACTTTGAGCATTTATGTGATTATTTGATGCTTTTTGTTTTAAAAATAATCTTCTGGGTGAAAAGGAGCCACCTATAAATGAACAGATGAATATATAAAGCCATTAAAACAAATGTATTTAGCCATTAAAATAAATGAAGATTAATAAATGATTCATATATGAGACATGACATCATCAGAATCAGAATCAGAAAGAGCTTTATTGCCAAGTGTGCTTGCACACACAATGAATTTGTTTTGGTACTGAGGCTTCCAGTGGACAAATACAACAAGAAACATAATACTTCTACAAATTATAAGAATAGAAAAAAAATATATAAATATATTAGAATAAAAGTATCACAGTTGGGTTTAGTCAGAATAGACATTTTCAGATTCACAGATTATGAACATATTTACAGTGTTTTGAATATTATAAATAAATAAATCTTCATATAAGTATCACCTGAGTTGTAGGATATTGCACTAAACAGTGGGAGTATTGCACTTAAAGGCATATGCCTTGGGAGGTGTTAACTGTTCAGGAGGGAAATGGCCTGTGGGAAGAAACTGTTCCTGTGCCGAGATTTTCTTGTGGCCAGTGATCTGAGTCGCCGTCTTGACGGTAACAGTTCAAACAGGAGGTGTCCAGGGTGAGTGGAGTCTGTGATGATTTTACCTGCTCTCTTCCTCACTCTGGAAGAGTACAGGTCCTGGAGGGTTGGCAGGTGGGCACCAATGATCCTCTCCGCAGTCCGGACTGTCCGTTGTAGTCTCCTGATGTCTGATTTAGTAGCTGAACCAAACCAGACAGTGATGGATGTGCATAAGACAGACTCAATGACGGCTGAGTAGAACTGAATCAGCAGCTCCTGTGGCAAGTTGAACTTCCTCAGCTGACGAAGGAAGTACAGTCTCTGCTGGGCTTTTTTCACAATGGAGTCAATGTGATTGTCCCACTTCAGGTCCTGAGAGATGGTAGTGCCCAGGAACCTGAATGACTCCACTGCTTCCACAGTGCTGTTCATGATGGTGAGTGGGGGAGTGCTGGGCTGTTCCTCCTGAAGTCCATGATCATCTCCACTGTTTTGAGCGTGTTCAGCTCAAGGTTGTTATAACTGACAGACAGCCAGCTGTTCAACCTCCAGTCTGTAAGCAGACTCGTCACCGTTTCGGATGAGACCGATGACAGTGGTGTCGTCGGCAAATTTCAGGAGCTTGACAGAGGGGTCTTAAGAAGTGCAGTGATTAGTGTACAAGGAGAAGAGCAGTGGGGAGAGAACGCACCCTTGGGGGGTGCCAGTGCTGGTGGTGAGAGTCCTGGATGTGAGTTTCCCCAGTCTTACTCGCTGCTGCCGGTCCGTCAGGAAGCTGGTGATCCACTGACAGATCGAGGATGGTATGAAGAGCTGGGTCAGTTTGGCTGTGAGAAGACCAGGCATGATGGTATTGAAGGCCGAACTGAAGTCCACAAAGAGGATCCTTGCATAAGTCCCTGGTCTGTCGAGATGTTGCAGGATATAATGCAGTCCCATGTTGACTGCATCATCCACAGACCTGTTGGGGGTGGGTCAATGGGAGTGCAGGAGGTGATGGTGAATGTGTGAAGTGCAGATCAGACCGGGTGTGTGGTGTGAATGAGGGCTTTTCAAACCTGCAATAAAATGAGTTTAAATCATCAGCCAGGTGTTGATTGTCCACAGATCGGGGGGATGGTGACTTGTAGTTGGTGATGTTCCTCAGGCCAGTCCAGACTGAAGATGGGTCGTTGGATGAAAACTGTTTTTTTTCAGTTTTTCAGAGTAGTTCCTTTTAGCAACTCTGATCTCCTTTGTCAATCTGTTTCTGGCCTGGTTATACAATATTTTATCCCCACCTCTGTAAGCATACTCTTTGGCATGAAGAAGGTGTTTGAGTTTCCCAGTAAACCATGGTTTCTCATTAGTGAATGATAAGAATGTCCTGGTAGGAATGCATGTATCCTCACAGAAACTTATATATGATGTTACAGTATCAGTGAGCTCATCCAGATCAGTGGTAGCAGCTTCAAAAACACTCCAATCAGTGCAATCGAAGCAGGCCTGTAGATTCTGCTCTGCTTCATTAGTCCATCTTTTTACAGTCCTTATCACAGGTTTAGCTGATTTCAGTTTCTGCCTGTAGGTCGAAATAAGATGAACCAAACAGTGATCAGAGAGCCCCAAAGCTGCCCGTGAGACGGAGTGATACGCATTATTTATTCTGGTGTAACTGTGGTCCAGTATATTACTGTCTCTTGTGGGACATGTAACGTGCTGTCTGTATTTTGGAAGTTTACCGGAAAGATTTGCTTTGTTAAAATCCCCAAGAATTATTAGAAGAGAGTCTGGGTGCCTTTGTTCCGTTTCAGCTATTTGTTCAGCCAGCTGTTGTAGCGCCGCGCTCATGCACGCGTCTGGAGGAATGCATACATTCAAGAGAATGACAGAGGAAAACTCCCGTGGCGAGTAGAAAGGTTTGCAATTAATGAAATGGGTCTCTAAGTTAGGAGAGCATATCTTGTTCAGTGTTGTTATGTCTGAACACCAATTTTCGTTAATGTAGAAACACAATCCACCACCTCTCGTTTTCCCCGTTAGCTCCGCGATGCGATCCGCTCGGAACAGCTGGAAGCCCGGCAGATGTATTGCGTTGTCCGGTATGGCTTCACTCAGCCAGGTTTCAGTGAAGCACAAAGCAGCAGAGTTAGAAAAATCCTTGTGAGAAGTAGTTCGTCCATTTTGTTCGGAAGGGATCGGAGGTTCGCAAGATGAATACTAGGGAGTGCAGTGCACAGGCCGCGCTCGCGGAGTTTAACCAGCGCGCCGGCTCGCTTTCCTCGTTTGCGTCTGACCGCGCGTTTGAACAACACCGCTGCCCCTCCGACGAGAATGTCCAGCAAAACGTCTAAATAATCAAAAACTGTATAGAAGTTTTCTGGTGTGTGTTTCCTAATGTCCAGTAGTTCGTCTTTGGTGAAACTGAGAGGAAAATAATGACTAAACACAGGACAAACGAACAAAAACAACACAATAGCTGGAGAGCTACACACCGAGGCAGCCGTCTGCGGCACCATCTTGGATCGTATCATTTGGGTTTCTGTTGTGTGATATGTGCTTGATCCAGTTCAGCTCTTCTGGATCGGATGTCAAAACCATAAACTAGCCACGCTCACCAGAGCAGTGACGACCAATCGGATCCAAGCTTTAAACTGAATCACAACCTCGGACAGAATATGAGGAATAAAAACATCATTATGAGCACAGTCAAGAATACGAATACGAATACGAAGTTCCAATGACCATCGTGGAGGGCTTAGAGCGGAAAATTAGCCAGTTTCTTCGCAGGTGACTTGGCCTACCGAAGAGCCTGAACAGCATTGCCCTTAATGGGCAAATCAACAATCTTCAGGTAGCTACACAAGACCACGCTACAACAAAGCCCGGGGGAGAGAGAGACATCAGCTGATCCAAGGAGAGATCCGTGTAGAGGTAGAAGAGGAACATCGGAGTAGGACGGTGGCTATGTGCAAGTAGGGAGCTTGGACTAATTGGGACCATGCAACTGCATATAAGATCACACTTTGGAAGACAGAACCAGCTAGACTCTAGTTTCTGATCCAGTAGGTGTATTATGTCCTTCCACGCCCAGCCAACATGCATTGCTGGGGTTTAGCCAATACCCCAGCATGCCCACTGTACCTGGCAAGAGGTTCCTTATAGCACATCTTGAGCTGCTGCCCAAAAGCATTAACCTGGCCCTAGCCAGATGAATTTCGCTCCGCCTAGCTTCACTCACATCCATCTGGAACCTCTTCCATTGAGAGTGATTTCTCCAACCAACTTTATGGTTTAGCCAATCAAGACGCAGGGCGGGAGTTTCATAGATGTGACGTAGTGGAGAAGCGACCGTGAGACTGTTTTGATTCAGACAACAATGGCGGCTCGCATCGAGGAAACAAGCGTTAACATTGATGCTGCTATTTCATCCGTGTTGTCCAATCTACCTAATATTGTTTCATTAAAAGGACATCAGAGAACGGCTCTTAAGGCTTTTGTTGGTGGAAACGATGTTATATAGATCAGTGCCTTCTCCCGACCGGATTCTTCAGCGCCACGGGTTGGCTTCGGTGTGAGTGGTTGAAATAGCACGTCGATAAAGATGACAGACAAGTGGCTTATCCAATCATATGCAAGGATTTTTGATAAGGCCCAGCCTTCTAAAAACGCCATTTCAATGGATCGGTTCCAGATGGATGAGTGAAGCTAGGCGGAGCGAAATTCATCTGGCTAGGGCCAGGTTACAAAAGCATTGGAAGAGGGGAGGAAAGTGTAGTGCCATGACCAGGTGCTGAAGGCAGTAGCTGACACCATCTGCATCGCAATCCAAAAGAGCAAACATCAGCTCCCAGTAAGGCACAACATTGCCTTTGTGAAGCCCAGGGCCTCAAATGGGCTGCTAGCCTCAGCTTGTGACTGCCAGCTGAAGGTTTACCTAGCAGCTGACGTTTCCGGAAAACATTGCAATGAAGGCTCTGAGGCCAGATTTGGTCTTAACATCTGACTGTTCCAAACAAGTGATCATGTTGGAAACTTACTGTACCTTGGGAAGACGGGATAGGGGAGGCCCATGAGCACAAGAAGGGTATCTCGAATTGGCAGAGGAATGTAGAAGGTATGGGTGGAGGGCCCACTGCAAGCCCATTGAGCGAGGCTGCAGGGACTTCACTAGACAGTCTATACACCGGACACTCAGTCTCCTTGGTATTAGAGGGTTGCAGGAAAGAAGAGCCACCAAGAACATCACAGAAGCTACAGGAAAAAGAAACATCAAGGTGGCTGTGGATCAAGAGGGGTGATCCATGGGTAAGTGCGCTACTTGGACACAAGCCGGGGATTGATCACCCATTGATCAAGGTCTTCAGGATCACCAGGAACTAAAGGCAGGTGTGTGGGCAGGTTGGAACTTCACTCTGCAGGACGTTGGTCCTCCACGACCAGGACTGGACACCACTGTTGTAAGTGATCAATCTAGCAGTCATTCTGGATCTCTGAATTGTCATGTTCAGAACATCTTGCAGGGGATCTCAGCTCTGGCTCTCGAGGACCACTGTCCTGCTGACTTTAGCACCAAACCTAGTCCCACACACCTGAACAAGCTAATCAAGCTATTTTGGTTTACTGACTAGAAAGTCACAAGCAGATGAGTTTGATCAGGTGTGGACATAAACTCTGCAAGAATTAAGAACTCCTAACATACTGATTAGTCAATAATCACTGATAAAAAATTTATACATTTGAATTTGTATAGATTTATGCAATATTTTATTTTTTCCCCTCCTTTTTATTATGTGCCAACCACAGCTAAAAAAAATTAAATGGCCACTCAGGCACAGGTAGGCTTGCTGAGATAGTAAGTGTTACTGGTGTGCCACACACCGATTACATCACTTGCCCACAGAGATAATTTGTTTGAATAAGAAAAATCTAGAACCTTAAATGAAGTGGGCATTAAGTCTAAGCTAACTAAAGAGATGGCAGATCTTGAGCCCCACAAAGATAATGCCAGAGATTTTTTGATCCCCAAGACAGATATATAAAACAGGTCTTTCTTCTTAAAGACCTCCGAGGGACCTCTCGTGGAAATCTCTTAAAAAACGACTAAGACTGCTTTTACATGATCAAAATGCATCAGATTAATTTAAACTTATAACCAAATTTAGACTTATAACCAAATATCGTTCAACTGCATAATTTTATATCATGTCTACAACCTATATATGTGACTATTATGCCTGATGGATGATACCCCCTTTTGAGGCAAAGACTCCGATGAAGGAAATCCCCATCAAAGACCAACACAAACGCATGTCCACAAAAGGGGAAATGAAACCGATATCAAAATTTATAAACTCATGATTTTGAGTAATCATGAAATCCAGATTTCCTTTTACAAGTAACAGAAGGGTTTGCTGGATTATACAAATGTAGAACTAATCATATTTGAGAATAATTATGTAATGTATCATGTTACTTTTGCCAATGCTCCTATTCTATAAAAATGGTGATATTCTTTTTGCTGGTGGGATTCTCTCTGAAATTGGTCTGAGGTCCTCCAGCCGTGATTAAAGCACATTGGAAGGCATTGTCTGGAGTCTGTCTAGTTAATGCTGTGCAGCAGGTTAGTGGAACAGAGACCTTATTCCAAATTAATAGTATTCGTAGGGCTCATGACGTTGACCGACTCAGCTGACGTCAGTGTTGACTAGACGCTTGGGTGTCGACTGGAGACAGGTAAACCTCAGTCAGGTGCGTTGGGGAAAAACTACCACAATGCAAAGCGGTTTCTTTTTCTCCAGGAGGCGCTCAACATAATAAATGCAATAGAATATGGAGAGACTCATGAACCTCAGAGTGAAAAGCTTTATTGATAAAGGCAAGCAAATACATATGACAAATATACAGCAGTAGTAAAGTGAGATATATGTCTCTTTATGCATTTTTTGTATCAAAGAGAAATATAAACAAAGCTGTTCCAATATGATTTTTTTTAAAAATTCTGACGCTGAAAGAGGTCAGAATCTGAAATAATCATCAGTATATATATATGACAAAAACACAAGAACAAAAAAATTCACATTTGAAGAACCTTAAAAGTTCAGCGTTCTGCTTTAGATTTCAATACTTCCTGGAAAAGATGAACATATAAATCCATAAATGAATAAATCTCAGAAATAATACTATATTCAAAATCAGTTTGTGAGAAATGACATCATCAATCATTCACCTGATGTGTGAATATGTGCTTGATCTCGTTCAGCTCTTCTGGATCTGATGTCATAAACCAGAATGATGACAGTAGCCACGCCCACCAGAGCAGAGAGGACCAATCGGATCACAGCTTCAGTAGGACCACAACAGTGGACAGAGTCTGAGGAATAAACACATCAAACTGAGATCAGATCAGTCAATAAACACTAATATCAGCGCTGACATCAACTAGTGCTGTCGTACCTGCACATGTGTGACAGAGTGTGTTGATGTCCAGATGTGTGGTCTGGTTGCTGATGGGATTGTTCAGCACACAGCTGTAGGGGTTTTTATCCTGATATTCCACCTCCAGAGGTAGAGAGAGACTGATGCTGAGATCAGACGCACTGATGCTGGACAATACACTCATTCCTGCGTACCAGGAGAGAGTCACATGACTCACATTCACCACTGATGAACACACCAATGAACATGACGATGAAGAACAGTGTGAAGTGTTACTGATGATGGGAACAGGCAGACGAGCTGGAAAATATGAGAGAATAAAGATAAATGAGGATGAATAAAGATATTCAAGCAGTCGAGGAAGAAACATCAAGAGGAACCGAGATTATCAAAAGTAGAGCATTTAAAACAATCTGATATAGAAATTTAAATACAAGCCTAAACCATTTTAACAATAAAACAATATGTTGATAGCAAAATGATAATATACTTGTCTAGATTTAGACTTTAAAAGCTGTAATAAATACAAGAAGTGATAATTAACTCACTAAAGACAGTGAGGCTGAATCTCTTGATCACACTGTTGATCTGTAGTTTATAATCTCCACCATGTTCAGTTGTGGTGTTTGTGATGGTCAGAGATCCAGTTTGATCGTCCAGTTTCAGTCTGTCTCTGAATCTCCCATCAAGAACATCATCATATACAGTGATGCCTTTGGGCCGTTTATTGATTCCAGTTATTAAAGTGGTTTCAGGTCCAAACAACCACAAAATCCGAACACCATCCTTCATTTCGGTCTCAGAGTCTAGAGTGACTGAATCTCCCTCCATCACTGAGTTGTCATCTGTATCACCAAAAACACACACAGTACAAACAGAAACAGGGTTTGTCACAGATTAAGACTTTCATGATTTCATGATAGTTCAAAATGTAAATTTCAAGTGAATAATATATGTAACTAGGCAGTCAACTTTGAAAACGAGGAGAGGATCTCAGTGCAGGGGATTTATCAATAAACAATAATAATAATAAGAAGAAACAATAATAATAATAAGATACAAAACAAAGAACTTAGAACTAAACACAAGTAACAGAACTGAGACACATGCACACGCACATCCGTAAAAGCACAACAACCGACAATAAACATGGGAAACACAGGAGTATATATATACAGGTGCTGGTCATATAATTAGAATATCATCCAAAAGTTGATTTATTTCAGTAATTCCATTCAAAAAGTGAAATTTGGATATATATATATTACACACAGACTGATATATTTCAAATGTTTATTTCATTTAATTGTGATGATTAAAACTGACAACTAATGAAAATCCCGTATCTCCAAAAATTAGAATATTACTTAAGACCAATACAAAAAAAGGATTTTTAGAAATGTTGGCCAACTGAAAAGTATGAACATGAAAAGTATGAGCATGTGTCACTCAATACTTAGTTGGGGCTCCCAATTTTGCCTTAATTACTGCAGCAATGCGGCGTGGCGTGGAGTCGATCAGTCTGTGGCAAAACTGACAAAAGGTCATTGCTAAAGAGGCTGGCTGTTCACAGAGCTCTGTGTCCAAGCACATTAATAGAGAGGCGAAGGGAAGGAAAAGATGTGGTAAAAAAAAGTGTACAAGCAATAGGGATAACCGCACCCTGGAGAGGATTGTGAAACAAAACCCATTAAAAATGTGGGGAAGATTCACAAAGAGTGGACTGAGCTGGAGTCAGTGCTTCCAGAACCAGACGTATGCAAGACATGGGTTTCAGCTGCCGCATTCCTTGTCAAGCCACTCTTGAACAAGACACAGCGTCAGAAGAAGTGTCTAAAGACAAAAAGGACTGGACTGCTGCTGAGTGGTCCAAAGTTATGTTCTCTGATGAAAGTAAATTTAGCATTTCCTTTGGAAATCAAGGTCCCAGAGTCTGGAGGAAGAGAGGAGAGGCACGTAATCCACGATGCTTGAAGTCCAGTGTGAAGTTTCCACTGTCAGTGATGGTTTGGGGTGCGATGTCATCTGCTGGTGTTGGTCCCCTGTGTTTTCTGAGGGGTCAACGCAGCCGTCTACCAGGAAGCTTTAGAGCACTTCATGCTTCTGCTGCTGACCAACTTTATGGAGATGCAGATTTCATTTTCCACCTGCACACAGTGCCAAAGCTACCAGTACCTGGTTTAAGGACCATGGTATCCCTGTTCTTAATTGGCCAGCAAACTCGCCTGACCTTATAGAAAATATATGGGGTATTGTGAAGAGGAAGATGCAATACGCCAGACCCAACAATGCAGAAGAGCTGAAGGCCACTATCAGAGCAACCTGGGCTCTCATAACACCCGAGCAGAGCCACAGACTGATCGACTCCACGCCACGCCGCATTGCTGCAGTCATTCAGGCAAAAGGAGCCGCAACTAAGTATTGAGTGCTGTACATGCTCATACTTTTCAGTTGGCCAATATTTCTAAAAATCCTTTTTTTTGTATTGGTCTTAAGTAATATTCTAATTTTCGGAGATACTGAATTTGGGATTTTCATTAGTTGTCAGTTTTAATCATCACAATTAAATGAAATAAACCATTGAAATATATCAGTCTGTGTGTAATGAATGAATATAATCTCCAAATTTCACTTTTTGAATGGAATTACTGAAATAAATCAACTTTTTGATGATATTCTAATTATATGACCAGCACCTGTGTATATATATATAAATATATACACACACAGAGGGTAATATGATAAGACACCTGGGAACAATCAGAGACTATAACAAGAAAAACTACAAAAGACTACAAACATGAAACAAAATCAGGAAATAAGTCAAATAAGTCCAAACCAGATACAGAGAACCTATGAGAATATAATGCAACAAAACAGACCAAAAAAGAAGCAAAATGGTGTGTGCATTCATTATTGCATCTTTAACCTAAATATTTAAACAGTTGAAACTGATATTTAACTCACCATAGACATTGAGACTGAAAATCATCCTCTTATAGTTGATCTCTAGTTCATAATTATCTGTGTCTCTGAATATGGTGTTTGTGATGGTCAGAGATCCAGTTTTATGATCCAGCTTCAGTCTGTCTCTGAATCTCCCATCAAGAACATCATCATATACAGTGATTCTGTCGGCCTGCTTATTGATTTCTGCAATTAAATTGTTTTTAATCCTCCACTGAATCACATCATCATCCTTCATTTCAGTAAGGTCAGAGTTTAGAGAGACTGAATCTCCCTTCTTTACTGTCACTGACTCCAGTCCTGAATCATCCACACAGAGAACAAACAGAAAAAGGGGTTCGTCACAGATTAGGACAGTTATTTGAAGGTTTACTAAAGTAAATAGTTTAAATTTTAAATTTGAAGTTAATATTATCATAAAACAACTGACTCAAAATGGAGTTTGGATTAATAATTGTATGATGTGCTGATTAACACAGGTCAAACAAATATTTAACTCACCACCATAGACAGCAAGAGTAAATCTCTTGATCTCACTGTTGATCTGTCGTTCATAAACTCCAGCATGTTCAGTTGTGGTGTGTGTGATGGTCAGAGATCCAGTTTGATTGTCCAGCTTCAGTCTATCTCTGAATCTCCCATCAAGAACATCATCATATACAGTGATTCTGCCGGCCCGTTTATTGATTTCAGCTATTAATGTGTTTTCATCTCCAAACCTCCACTGAATCACATCATCATCCTTTATTTCAGTAAGACCAGAGTTTAGAGAGACTGAGCTTCTCTCCCACACTGACACTGATGTCACTGAATCATCAAACACACCTGAAGAAGTTTTCACAGAGTAAAAGTTTAAAATCACTTAATGTTGGTTTGATGAAGATTCACTAAAATCCTTGTAATCATTCAAATGTGAAATAGATTTTATACAGAAAAATAACTAAAAAGAAAGAATTTTACTACAACTAAGACTAATGCTGTTGGGTATTTAAGCTTCATATTTGACTGAATCAATCACTATTAACTGAATACCTTGAAAAACTTTCAAATCAAACTTGACCTCACATTTATTTCTATGAGAATAACAGTGAGTGTTAATCCTCTCTTACTATTTTAACCAGTATTTTTTTTTCCATGGTAACAAATAGGAAAACAACTGAAGTCATAAACTCACCATCCAGACGCCAGAAACACAAACAGAGCAAAACTAATTTGAGAAACATTTTCTTCATCGGTTCACTGAAAAGCCCACGATAGTAACTCTTAATATCTGAAAAACTCAGATTGATCTGAAACACGACTGAACTGTGATATTTATCTAGTCGTGACCTCAGTCACAGTTTCCGTTCACACGTCTGTCTCCTTTAACATCATGAGAATCAACAAGCTTTTGCTGATCTTACATTTTCAAATGAATTCTGGCCCAGAATAAAAAAAAAACTAATAGCAGAAGAGATAAATATATTTGATTTGTTTTCTTGGATCTACTGGTGTGTTATTAGTGTTAGCTATCAATCATATTCGATCATTTTGATAAAAAAAATATATAATTTTTTTTTTCTAGAGTTTCTTAACTCTTAACAATAATTTTGCTAAATGTATCTATCAAATATATTATGGACAGCTGACTCCAGAAGTTTTCCAAATACTTTGTGTAGCGCACACATAACCATACTCATTTGTTATTGTCCTTGAGACTTTAAAGGGATAGTTCACTTTGAAATTAATTTTTGATATGTTTTAGCTTACCTCAAGGGCATCCAAGATGTAGGTGTCTTTGTGTCCACAGTATTTTCAATTTTGATATTTTTAGGTCAAACTGTTCTTGTCTGTCAGTCATATAATGCAGGTCTATGGTCACCACCTCAAAGAGCAGCACAGAGAAGTCCAAATTAAACATGATTTAATGACTCGAAAATGTAAGTACACATTGATGGCCTAAGACACGAAACGAGCGGTTTGTGTGAAAAAACAAACAGTATTTATATCGTTTTTACCTCTTGTAAACACAGCCACGTCCAAGTGATCTGATGGTGCGGGCGCTTTGGTCTTTCCCGGAAAGCGCCGGAAGTGAAACCTTGCGCGTGTACGTCACTCATTGTTTACACAGAGCAGAGATTGTAGGTAAGACGGCTAATTAAAAGGGTACTAATTTGCGCTTATCCGGGATGTTTAAACCACCGTAAAAGAAAACAATTCCAAAAAAATAAAAAAAATAAAAAAATTGTATGAGTGAGTACACCGGAGATCACTTCCGGTGCTTTCCGGAAAAGACCGAAGCGCCCGCGTCCTCAGATCCCTTGGACGTGGCTGTGTTTACAAGAGGTAAAAACAATATAAATACTGTTCGTTTTCTCACACAAACCGCTCGTTTCGTGTCTTAGGCCATCAATGTGTACTTACATTTACGAGTCATTAAATCATGTTTAATTTGGACTTCTCTGTGCATGCTCTTTGAGGTGGACCCCATAGGACTGCATTATATGACTGACAGACAAGAAAAGTTTGACCTAAAAATATCAAAATTGAAAATACTGTGGACACAAAGACACCTACATCTTGGACGCCCTTGAGGTAAGCTAAAACATATCAAAAATTAATTTTCAAAGTGAACTATCCCTTTAAAGTTCCCGTGAACCGGAAGTTGCAAACGACTTTTCTCCAGTTTTGTGACGTATTTCCGAGAGAAACGGAATACTAAATGAGGCAAACTAGTGGGCGTGGCTTTTTTTCCAACTAGCACCTGATTGGATCTAGAAAAGTAGGTATTTTCATTCAGCCTGTCTACTGTCAGTTGGAGGGGCGTGGTTACGGATGTTAAGCAGACGCCCAAAACGTTAAACCTACGTCATCAGGGAAGGTCCTCCAATGCAGAGGGGAGAGAAAATTTTAGATTTTGATTAAAGATTACGAAGCCCAAAAAATGTTTTGTGTGGATTGACTTGGATGGATGAATTGTTCACTACAAAACGATCAATTTAGGCAAACAAAGTAAGTATGGTCAATTTTGAATTCATGGGGACTTCAACAAAGCCAATTTCACACATGAACTCCTCAAATACAGGCAATCTATATTTCCCCAATCCCCACCAGCGAGGAGTATTTGGGACACTGACCACATGATGGTTCATCTGATTCCTGCATACAGACAGAAATGAAAACTATCCAACCTGTTGTGAAGTCATCAAAGCAGTGGACCAGGGAGGCTATGGAGGATCTTCAGGCACACTTGGACTGTACTGACTGTGATGTATTCAGGACTCCTACCAACAATCTGGATGGGAATCCTTTTGCAGAAATGACTGATTCAATGCGACGTGGCATGGAGGCAATTAGCCTGTGGCAGTGTTGAGGTGTTATGGAGGCCCAGGATGCTTCGATAGCGGCCTTAAGCTCATCCAGAGTGTTGGGTCTTGCGTCTCTCAACTTTCTCTTCACAATATCCCACAGATTCTCTATGGGGTTCAGGTCAGGAGTGTTGGCAGGCCAATTGAGCACAGTAATACCATTGTTCAGTAAACCATTTACCAGTGGTTTTGGCACTGTGAGCAGGTGCCAGGTCGTGCTGAAAAATGAAATCTTCATCTCCATAAAGCTTTTCAGCAGATGGAAGCATGAAGTGCTCCAAAATCTCCTGATAGCTAGCTGCATTGCTCCTGCCCTTGATAAAACACAGTGCACCAACACCAGCAGCTGACATGGCACCCCAGACCATCACTGACTGTGGGTACTTGACACTGGACTTCAGGCATTTTGGCATTTCCTTCTCCCCAGTCTTCCTCCAGACTCTGGCACCTTGATTTCCGAATGACATGCAAAACTGAGCAACAGTCCAGTGCTGCTTCTCTGTAGCCCAGGTCAGGCGCTTCTGCCGCTGTTTCTGGTTCAAAAGTGGCTTGACCTGGGGAATGCGGCACCTGTAGCCCATTTCCTGCACACGCCTGTGCACGGTGGCTCTGGATGTTTCTACTCCAGACTCAGTCCACTGCTTCCGCAGGTCCCCAAAGGTCTGGAATCGGTCCTTCTCCACAATCTTCCTCAGGGTCCGGTCACCTCTTCTCGTTGTGCAGCGTTTTTTGCCACACTTTTTCCTTCCCACAGACTTCCCACTGAGGTGCCTTAATACAGCACTCTGGGAAGAGCCTATTTGTTCAGAAATTTCTTTCTGTCTTACCCTCTTGCTTGAGGGTGTCAATGATGGCCTTCTGGACAGCAGTCAGGTCGGCAGTCTTACCCATGATTGTGGTTTTGAGTAATGAAAACAGGCTGGGAGTTTTTAAAAGCCTCAGGAATCTTTTGCAGGTGTTTAGAGTTAATTAGTTGATTCAGATGATTAGGTTAATAGCTTGTTTAGAGACCCTTTTCATGATATGCTAATTTTTTGAGACAGGAATTTTGGGTTTTCATGAGCTGTATGCCAAAATCATCAGTATTAAAACAATAAAAGACCTGAAATATTTCAGTTGGTGTGCAATGAATCTAAAATATATGAAAGTTTAATTTTTATCATTACATTATGGAAAATAATGAACTTTATCACAATATGTTAATTTTTTGAGAAGGACATGTATATTTGAATTTAGAATATTCATTGACAGCCCTACCACAGTATATAAAGATGCACGGCAAAGACTGAAGAAAGGCATAAAAAAGGCCAAAAAACCTACAAATAAATGATTGAAAATCATTTCAGCAGTGGTCGGAGTATGTGGCAAGGCATCAGGAATGTCTCTGACTATAAGAGCAACTCTGTCTGTTCCCACTGTGATGCTGGACTGATTAACAAGCTTAACACCTTATTTGCTCGATTTGAAGTTGATAATATCATATAATGTGCAACAATCCCAGCAGCAGAGACTAAACAGACACTTATATTGAGCACATTAGGTACAGTGTACATTGCGGAGGATTAATCCATGGAAATCTACAGGCCTTAAAGAATGTGCTGGACAGTTAGCTGAGGTATTCATAAGTACCTGAAGCAATTTGAATACTGTCCAGTTGCCCTAATAATAATGAAGTTCTTTGAAAGACTGGTCCCTGCATGTTAAGATCCACAGAGGATGCCATCTCTTTGACCATCCTGGGATTGGGAATGAAACAATCCATTGTTAAAAGCGCTATATAAATGAAGATGACTTGACTTGAACATCCACACTATCCTGTCCCACTTGGACAGACAGGGCACATGTGAGAAAGTTATATGTTGACTTTAGGTCTGCTTTTAATACTGTTATCCCCACTCACTCTTAAACTTCTTGATCTAGCACTCAGCTCATCATTATGTAACTGGATCCTGAATTTTCTGTCAGAGCGTCCTCAGGTGGTGAGATTTGGCACACCGCAAGGATGTGTCCTGCCCGAGCTTTTCACACATGACTGTGTTCCTGCACCTTCTAATAACATCATTGTAATGTTTGCGCAACAGTGAAACACAATAGTAGCTGCATTTCCATTACCCTGAAAATTGCGCAAATGGAAAATATGCCCAATGGAAACACGTCAGTTTCGCAAAAACTCCCTTTTAAATCGCAAAAAAGTTTTTACTCTGCCATGAGGTGGATTTTCAGGCAATTCGAAAAAGGAATATTTCGCAAAACTGCAATGGAAACTAAAAATGTATTTCTATTTACAGGTCACCTGACGTACCTAAAAGTTGGTCATTCTTTAAAGATATATGGTGTGTTTGGACAAAAGACGAGACAGAGTTCTTCATTAAACTCATAAAAGACAAAATAATTATGTAAATACTGGATTCTAAACGACAAAGAAATGCCACAATTTATCAAGACCTTGAAGCAGATATTGGGAGAAACCCCAGAAAAACCTAACATGTGTCGCTCACAAGTATAAGGGTCTTTCCTTGCCATTAATGCTTGGATAACACGCCTACGTCTCCTTCCTTTAAAAATAATGGCCATTGCAGTGGCTGCGATATATGTAAACCTACCAACATCCGTAGCCATGATTTTTTGTAATGACTTATCGCAAGAAAAAAAAAAAAAAAAGTTTTAGTCGAATAACATCGGATAATTGAAACGCCGTCATTTCACAATAGTTTTCTATCAACATTTAGAAAATATCGCACACGTTTTGCGAATATCAGTAATGGAAACGCGGCTACTGGTCTGAATACTAACAACGATTAATCAGCCTACAGAGTGGAGGTACAAATCTTAGTTAGCTGGGGCCTCATGTTCAAAGACTTGCATTGAATTCATACTAAAACATTGCGTACGGACAAAGCTGTAAATGTGCGTAAGCACAAAAAAAAAACAGATGTATTTCAATTTCAATTTCAATTTATTTATAAAGCACACATAAACACAACTTCCGTTGACCAAAGTGCTGTACACAGAAAATAGTAAATTAAAAATAAAAACAACCACAGGGCACTTGCTTCAACATTTAGTTTGCATACGACAGGTCAAATAAAAATGTCTTTAATCTCACTTTAAAGATAAGCAGGGTTGGTGCAGCTCTGATTTCTGGAGAGAGGCTGTTCCAGAGTCTAGGAGCAGCACTAGAGATAGTCCTGTCTCCTCTAGTCTTAAGTTTAGTTCTCGGAGCCACCAGAAGGCCTAGGTTCGCAGACCTAAGAGCTCTAGGTGGTTGATGGACAGTCAATAGGTCCGTGAGGTACGATGGAGCCATCCCGTTTAACGACTTATATACTAATAATAAAACTTTAAAAGTAATTCTATTGCGCACTGGTAGCCAGTGCAAAGACTTGAGGACAGGAGTTATGTGTTCTCGTTTCCGAGTTCCTGTCAGGACTCTTGCAGCGGCATTCTGGACTATTTGGAGGCGGTTAATGGATGACTCCCTGATCCCCATATAGATTGAATTACAATAGTCCAGCCTGGTAGAGATGAAAGCATGTATAACTTTTTCTAAGTTCGAGACTGAGAGAATAGACTTAATTTTTGCCAGGGTTCGAAGCTGGTAAAAGCTTGATTTCACCACTTGATTGACTTGTCTATCCAACTTTAAACCACTGTCCAGTACCACTCCTAGGTTTTTAACAAAAGGCTTAACATATGGTGTCAGGATACCCAGATTTATGTTTTTTGTATCATGTACACTGGAAGGTGTAAACACTATAACCTCAGTCTTGTCCTCATTCAAACTTAAATTTTTTTGCGACATCCATGCTTTCACATCCTCAAGGCAGTTGGCCATCTCTTCTAAAGTCATTCCGCGATTAAGAGGAAAATACATTTGAGTGTCATATTTTATAAAGATAGTACTCAGCGGAAGCATGTATAACGAGAACAATATCGGAGCTAGTGTGGAGCCTTGAGGAATTCCACGTGTTAACTTTACTGGTGCAGATCGGTAGTTATTAATATTAACTGAAAAACTCCTGTTAGTAAGGTAAGACTGGAACCACTGTAGGACTGGGCCTCTAATGCCCACTATATGTTCTAACCGTGAAATCAGGACATTGTGGTCTATCGTATCAAATGCAGCACTTAAATCCAGGAGTATCAGTACTCAGGGGTGATTCTAGGATTTTATAAATGGGGGGGCCACAGGGTGGACCAAGGACCAGTCAGGGGGGCCCATGGGAAATCAGCTAGAAAATTCAACTAGAAATAAATACTTGTTTAGAAAATATTAAACGCGAATTAAAAAATCTTTGCAATGCCCAGTGCCCTAATATAGATGGTATTAAATGTGGCACTGAACAAGAGCCTGAAAATCATTTTGTATTTTACATGGATTGGACCACACAGTTTTGTTCTTATAAATAAAAAAAACATCACCTAGGCATTAATTAGTCATCTAACATGCATTATTCTCAACACAAACATTGAATGTGTGTGTGAGTGTCGGTGAACGTTCTCTGCATGAAATCGGTCTCTAAAATGATTTCTTAAAGGGGTCATATAATGCCATTTTTGTACAAGCTAATATGATTCTTTAGGGTCTAAATTAAAAGTTTGTAATATACTTTAATTAAAAATTCTCATTAGTATTGTAAGAAAACACTTATTTTACCTGGTCAAAAACAGCTCTGTTTTCAGCACGCCGTTTCAGTCCATATGACTTTAAATGATAATGAGCTGCGCTCACTCCGCCTCTCTGTTCTGCGCATACACCGTTTGTAACACAATAACACAATAACCATAACGCGTTGTTCATTATAAACGTGGGATTATGAATTATATTGAGAACGTTGTACATAGAAAACATGCTGTAATGTACCCTGAGTGTAAACCGACGCATTCATCGTGAAGCGTGCAGCTAGCGATTTGCAAAGATTAATATAAATATTAATATAAAGATTAATAAAACGTTACACTCACTTTAGTTCTTCTGAAGGTTCAGCAGGAAGACGAATAGGTTCCGATCCTTTATTCAGGTGCAGCTTCTCAGCAAAACCAGCTTTACACTGATCCTCGTTTATAAAGCAGTCCACTGAGAAATGATTCGGCAAACATGAGAGCAGTGACGTTGCTCGTGGGGAATATTCCCTTCGAAAACAAACTCAGCCACTGCGTCTTCAGTGGTTCGGATTTAGGAACATTAAAATGACTGCTGTGTTCGTTATTGCACCCAAGAACAGAACACCACAATCGCTTAGACGCCATTCTGCTCATAGACAGTGCTCCAGCATATCAACAATGACCGCGCCGGTCCGCGCAGACTATGATTGACAGGACGAGCGAGGGCGGGTCTGTGTTGAATCACTGCTGTCAATCAACAATCATGGGAGGGGCGTCCGTTTTATTGACGTCACAAAAACGAACGGCTCAATTTGAGGCAGGGGAAAACATATGGAGATTAAAACAAAAACACTGGATGGATTTTTATCATTATATGATGGTTGTGTACAGGCACTGCCAACACACATTTCAGTACAATCAACTTGTAAAAGTGCATGTACCATTATATGACCCCTTTAAAGAAATCCCATTAAGTATCTAAATTACACAGAGTTGCATGTAGCTATGGTGTTAGTTAACATTCTCACATTTTAATGTTCACCACGGCACGACTTTTTTGGAAAAAGATTATTGTGCCTTTAGTCTTTAAAACAACAGATAAAGTAATGTATTAAAAATCTATAAAAATTATCTATTTTATATTTATGTGGTCGTGCGCTGCCGCGGAATCTCTATTCAGTCTGCCGAAATTACGTTAGCTGATCTAACGGTACTGGCTTGATCAGTCACACATGAAAATAATCAGACTAACATACGGTGCAATATTTCAAAATATATACTGTAATTGAGTGTGTATATACCATAAACAATGACGTGTCGAGGTATCTCTCTCTCTCTCTCTCCTACTGTTTTAAAAACGCGGACCTGTGATTTTGCTTTGCGAATCGCAAATCAAGCAGTGATTGACAGCGCTCTGATCCAATGGCGTTGGGCACTGTCAGGTTGACAGTAAATCTAGCCCAATGATGTTGGGTGGGGCACCAGGTGGGGGGGGGGGGGTCAATCATATTCCAGGGGGGCCAGTGCCACCCCGTGCCCCCCTTCTAGACACGCCCCTGTCAGTACTACCGAATCGCCAGAGTCAGTGGCCAAAAAAATGTCATTAAGCACCTTAACAAGGGCCGTTTCTGTCGAGTGAAATTTTTTGAAGCCAGATTGAAATATATCATACATTTTGTTTTCATTCAAAAACGTTTCAAGCTGACATAGAACTATTTTAACTAAAATTTTACTTAAAAATGGGAGATGTGAAATAGGTCTAAAATTCGATAGATTTGATGAGTCTAGATTTGGCCTCTTTAGTATGGGTTGCACAGATGCATGTTTTAAACGCTCAGGGACCACTCCCAGCTCAAGGCATTTATTTATGAAGTGTAGGAGTGCCGTACTTACTGAACACTTTTTTCACTAGTCGTGCAGGGATAGTGTCTAACGGTGATCCTGTAGGTTTTAACTGCTTCACCGTATCATTTAAAACAGTCATTGTGATTGGTGTAAACTTACTGAGTATTCCGGTATACTTTAACTGACTTTAACTGTATGAATCTCTGCGTACGAAGGATCCCACGCATTTTCTCTTTGTACATCCCAATTAACGTAAAAATGAGCGCACATGCACGAGCACAACGCCCCACCCAGTCTCCTCCCTTAATTAAATACATTTAAATATGGTAATGAGTCCACTTTGGCAAAAGAAAGGAGTAAGAAAATGGCAAGAAAAAAAAGCAAGCGGCAAGAAGCAAAACTTTACAGAAAGTGAATCGGAGGTGCTACTATCGGAGGTAGAAACGAGACAATTTTTTTTATTTGGAACTTTTTCCTCCGGAATTAATAACAAAAGTAAAAAATATGAGTGGGAGAGTTTGGCTGATGCCGTCAATGCGGTGGGATCTGAAAGTCGCACTGTAAATGACCTTAAAAAGAAATGGTCTGATATAAAGGTGGACGTTAAATAGAGAACTGCTGCGCACCGACAAAGTGTGGGCAGAACAGGCAGTGGTGAAGGGGTCGATGATCTTACATCCTTTGAGCAGAGAGTTGCCTCAATTATGGGTGACACTTTACTCTACTATCTGCTGCTGTGGGAGACTCGGATTTACTACAGGACTGCCACGAAAGTAACCAATATTATCTGCACATTTATTGAATGGAAATGTTTCCGATTCACATATGCAAATTCTTCTTCAGATGGTGCCTTTATAGCAATGTGTGTGCAGTCGATCGCTTCGATTACATTAGGAAAACCGGCTATCGCTGCAAATTGCGTTTTAATGTTTGGCTGGTCAACTGCATCATATGGGAACCTTATATACCTGGTAGACATGCGGATGATCCCGACCCATACCGCTGGCATTGCGCGGCTCAAAGACGACTGGCTTATTCCTGAGCGGTCTGCCAGTTCCCTTTGGAAAGAACCAGTTGCCAGGAAACCAAGTGTTGTCAGCACCTGCAAGCGAACAGGTATTGCGTGGCTTCTCGCTGTCTCTCTCTAGACTCGAACACAACTCAGCACAGAGCTCCAAGAGGATAGCCCTTGGAAATCTGAAACGGCTGATAAGCTAGTCATCATCATGGGCCAGAAAATTATTGTGGTCCCTAAAAACTCGTTCTCTTCAGATTCTGTCGTTAGCAATGTCCTCTAATTAGGCCAAAGCTGCCATGGCCATAGACTAAGGGTTGTATCAATTTGCATATGCTTTTATGTCCTTACTTAATTGCATAATTGATCGAATATTCCCATAAGACTCGTGTGACAATATATGTAAATTATTTTATAAATTGCAAATTAATAGCAATGCTTCCCACAGGTGGTAGTGCGATAGACTTGTAGAACAATTCGTTGTCTAATGTTTGCAACTTAACTTCATTGCCTGTAAGAGTCGCCAACGGACAAAAACTATGAGAAATGTACGTACGCCAGACATGAAATTGGCGTGGAGGAACGCACATTCTCACGTTAATTTCACTGTTAATACATCCGACCGTGAGCGTGAAAGCTGGCGTACGCAGTTTCTGTGCGTTCGCAAGATTGATCCATGAGGCCCCTGGTGCTCAGATAACAACTTGATCCTCAAAACAGAGAAAGCCAAGGAGCTAATTATCAATTTTGGGAGATCACAGAAGCAGTAATACACTACAGTATTTATCAATGGAGACAGAGTGGAGAGAGTGTTTTTAATGACAAACCATGTGCAAATTAATAAGTCAACTCCATTGCTGAGTATTTTCTCCTTAAAACTGCAGTGAACCAAAGACAGTCTCAAAAATGTGGTTTGAAATCGCTGGTGTTTCTGACATCACAAACTTCCTTGTAACCAATCAGATCAACGTGTGATCGTCAACGAGTGGATCTCTCAGCTGAGTGAGTGAGTGAGTGAGTGGAGGCGGGGCTCATTCGCATATTCATAGAACTACATATACTAAATGTGGTAAGGGTGTAGAGTTACATTCAAGCTGTTTTAATGCATTAATACATTTTTTCAAGGAAAACATTTTTCAAAAATGAATTTTTGGTGATCAACCATGAGTTTTTAGGGATAGAATTATTGACTAAAGGGGGACTTTAACATACTGCTTTTCTGAGTGGTTTCTTGTCTGCACAGCTAGTGCTAGTGCCACTGCAGTGGGTTGTCCTGCCAGCACAGAAGAGAATATGAGTTGAACTACCAGTACTAGAACATATCTGTAGACCACATTGTCTGACGAAGGCTATCAGCATCTGTAAGGTCCCTACACATACATACCATTATATTTTTAAACTACACCCATCTGGTTGGCATTACGCCATTTTATTCCTGTACTTCAAGACTGAGGAAAAGCTTAATTCCCAGAGCCATAGATGCTATGAATCAAGCCAATACGCACTTTTTGACTTTCTAACTGTTCTGTAATCCCTTTAATTTTTATATAATTTTTATATAATATAATAATTTTTACCATTACTTTATTTTATCGAATTTTTGCATATGAGGAAGCTGCAAATGTTAAATTACATTGGACAGGGACAGTTGGACGCATAAAATATATATTAAGAAATTCTATCCAATTTAATTCAATCATTGCTTCAACCGGTTGGTTCAAAATGGCTGATCCAGGAACAAAGCAAGTGACTGAATTTGTTAATTAGTCATTGACTTACGTGATTCGTTCAAAAACACAGGTTCATTCAGTAATAAAACAGCGCTCTGTGTAGCTCGGAGAAGACAGACTACTCTTCTGTAGATTTGTTTGGAACTATATTTATGGAACACAGAGCAAAAGTAAAAATAATATTGTGTCTAAAATGTAATGTTAACATGTTTGTTGAACTGTTGCATACAATCAGTATCACATTTGCAATCGTGCTGATGTTCAGGAAATAAGCACTCTTGCTCGTGTGATATTGCTTAACGCACTCATGTGACATAAGCATAAAAAGATATGAAAAGTCAAACAGATATTTTATCCTCATATCTTAGAAGTCAGTCTAAGTGCACTTTAATACAGTAGCACCTCAATGCAGTACATGAGATCCACGGGGAGGAGTCGGATCAAGATCCAAGGGGTGGAGATGGGTAGGATTAGGGGTGGGTTTAGGGATCAGGGGGCGGAGATTGGTAGGTTTAGGTATATGTTAGGTGGGAGGAGTTGGATCTGGATCCGACTCCTCCCCGTGGATTTCATGTTCTGCAGTGAGGACCATCGGCTAAATCGTGCAGTGAAAGCATGTACTCTCAATGTGTACATGCAGGAGTTTATCGTACTTGGAGAAAAAAAAAAAGCTATTTTGCAATCTATTGACACACAGCAACCACAAACATCAAGCAGAAGATGTTTATCTATATGACGAGCTTACACAACCCTGTAAAGAGGGCTCTCAAGTGTCACGCATTGAGTGTGACAGTCACCCATTTCGGTATTTTGTCACTTACTCCCGCCACACATTGTATTTCTCACGCAGAAAAACTATAATATATTTAATATTCCGCAGCGGCCAAAATGTCTCTGTCCGCGCCGCTCTCACTATGGACCCGGCAGAAATCAAACGCGTCTCCCCTGGAGTTCTCAGTCGAGCCCGCCACTTATCAGAATCAGAATCAGAAAGAGCTTTATTGCCAAGTGTGCTTGCACACACAAGGAATTTGTTTTGGTGCTGAGGCTTCCAGTGGACATATACAAATACAACAAGAAACATAATACTACAAATTATAAGAATAAACAATAAAAATATAAATAAATGACAATAAAAGTATCACAGTTGGGTTTAGTCAGAATAGACATTTTCAGATTATGAACATATTTACAGTGTTTTGAATATTATAAATAAATAAATCTACATATAAGTATCACCTGAGTTGTAGGATATTGCACTAAACAGTGGGAGTATTGCACTTACAGGCATATGCCTTGGGAGGTGTGTTAACTGTTCAGAAGGGAAATGGCCTGTGGGAAGAAACTGTTCCTGTGCCGAGATGTTCTTGTGGCCAGTGATCTGAGTCGCCGTCTTGACGGTAACAGTTCAAACAGGAGGTGTTCAGGGTCTGTGATGATTTTACCTGCTCTCTTTCTCACTCTGGAAGAGTACAGGTCCTGGAGGGTTGGCAGGGGGGCACCAATGATCCTCTCCGCAGTCCGGACTGTCCGTTGCAGTCTCCTGATGTCTGATTTGGTAGCTGAACCAAACCAGACAGTGATGGATGTGCATAAGACAGACTCAATGATGGCTGAGTAGAACTGAATCAGCAGCTCCTGTGGCAAGTTGAACTTCCTCAGCTGCCGAAGGAAGAACAGTCTCTGCTGAGGCTTTTTCACGATGGAGCCAACTTATCAGCCAATCAAAAAAAAAAGAAAGGGGCTACACAATAGCCACTCAGAAAATAGCACTATTGTATCTGGGTAAGATTTAACGCAACAACCAATGAAAAAAAGCATATCCTGAAATTGTTCACGTGATTTTGCCACAACATCTTCCAAAAGTTTCGTTCACCCACAGAGGAAACCACTGGAGCTCCAAACATCACTTTGAGCACAGAGTAACCCATGATCTCCTGTTTTAATTTTACAACAAATTCACAACTTGTTTGACACAAACAATGACAACTTGACTGCTGTTAGAGAATGTTTCCCAGATAATAAGCATCAGTTTTTCATGAGTGTCTGTAACTTAGCCAACAGTTTTACAGCCTGTTCACCGACAACACCTGCTCAGAACAAGTAGTCTAGGCCTAGTCATATTTTCATTACCACACAATGACTGACATATTGTCATGAAACAACCCCATTCCCGCGACCCGTCCAAGCGTTGAGCGCCTGTGATGACACGCTTCTACAGTTATTAACACCTACATCATCATCTATCAGAAAAAATAATGTACAATTATAATGTTGCAGGGCTGGCTCAGGAGAGCCGGCTGACAGATTAACTGATGCCTGTAAAACAGGATAAAGAACAGGAGAATCTCATCTGTTCTTTCACAGCTCCTCTGCTTATATGATTAATTTAACAACCAGTTTATTTCAGTTACACACAATTGCTTTTAAAGCATTACTTCACATTCCTTTGTCTCTTCTATCACAGTATCAAAATAAATCACCTTTTGTCACTCGTTTGCCTCCTTTCTTCATTTCACCTTCTTAACAGAACAGACTTCTTATAATAGCATGACCAACATCATGAGAATTAGTGTGAATTTACTCATAATATTCAATGCAATTATGTGTTTTCCATGCGGTACTTGCTTCTTAAAGCTAATTCACTGTTATTTCCACCAAATTAGTGGATTTATAATGGATTCAGCGGCTTCCTACACTTTCCTCAGTCTGATCACGTGAATAGTAACTTAAAGGTGCTATATGGAACTTTTCTTCTAAAATGAATCCTTTTTTATTGCCTGTGTGTGAAGGGGTTGTAATCACACATTACAATGATCCACTTGTCGGGTTTTGCTATTACCTCTGAAGGCCAATATTCACATTTATATGTGAAGTTTCCGGGTCGGATTTACCGCGAAATCCATCGGATGTGACGTGCATGCGCGCTCCCGAGCCGCTCTCCTTATATACAGTCTATGCGACCGACGGCACCGCAGTCTGATAACACCCAAAAACGACCTGCCTCCAGCAGAACACAGACTCCAACACAAACTCCACAAAAATATAAAAAACAAAAAGTTTTATCTGCTGAAGCTCGTCAGGCCAAACGTGATTCTGATCGACTCAGGACGAAAACACGGATCAACATAGGCAGAGCTTTTGAATTATTAGTAAACTCAAATGAAATAGCAAGGTAAACAACATGAGACATGGAATGAATACAAAAGACTGTTCCAGGATAAGAAAAGGTGCTTTAGGATACTTGTTTTATGTACTAGATCTACGTTATAGATCGTTACGCTATAACGTAATTCATCCCACTATCATATTGTTTATAATAAACATTTCCAGACACGTTCAGTACAGTAATGTTACTTCCTACTGTCTTACTGTTACACTGACATTGTTCAGTCTAGTTCACTAACCGTTTTCGTTATCATATTATACATTCACCTATGTTGACATTGCTGATTGTGAAACATACACGAATAGTTAGTGAAATGCCGTAGGCTATGCTAGATAACATCACATGTCGGCTAAATGCAGTCAATGTCACGTTATCATGGTACGAGCATGGAGCATTAGTTCAACGTCAAGCTGATAAAAGTAGCCTATTATTGTAACGTTGCAGTGGGAGTTTACATGAGTTTCCAGCATGTTGTGTGATGCTTTCGCCGTTGCGTTGAAAGTCTCCGTGTGGCCGGTAGTGAATGCTCGCTCCTGAGATCGCACACGCACACGAGCACGAGCGCTCTTGTTGCAATCTGAAACATCACCACTAGAGGCCGCTAAAAGTTCCATAGAGCACCTTCAAGCGCGGCAAACACGATCAGAATGAGCTTTCAAGAGATGTTTAACGCCATCTATTAACTCTTTAACACGAACAAATAAAAATTTGGTAACCAAAAAATAATACAGTACTTTAGTTAAATATAATGATCACTGGAGCATATTAAATAATTTTCTTCATGTTAGTGCAAACATCATAAATCACAGTGGCGGGCCGTGCATTTCACACCTAGGCCTTCAGTGAATTAATAACTTTTAATAGTGTGGCAGCGCACAGACTCTCTATAATTGTTGTGAAATTGCTGTTTTTATGTTGCACCGGCAGTTATAGGGTTAATGCGGTGAGTTCGGGAAAGGCCGGTAGAGAGAAACGAGCGAGTGAGACTTGTCGTTCAATGGTTGCAACTATAGTCCCTTGTCATACGTTACAATAGTATGAATGTTTGTAAAAAAAAAACATTAGATCATAAAAAAAGAAGAAAATCCTATTCACCACGGAGAAAATGGGGTTAAAAAAAGCATTATACTCACCAAAATTACTGATTACGGTATGTTTTACACAATATCCATCCTAATTTCTTTCCTCAAAAAGACTTCAATTACTCTGGTGTATACAGGTTATCTGTGCGTTTCAGTCAGTTCTGTTTTTACACGGACAGATCGAATAGAGTTCCGTGACTCTGCGTTAAGCTGGATAAGGCTGAATAAGGGATTTCTTCCGGTAGTATTGAACCTGCTGGGGGTTGAGGAGGGAAAGAAACATTAATTTGTGGGTTGAAAAACTTTTTTTATTTTTAGTATTTTAGTTTATGCAGTTCGCTACAGATGTGGTTAGCTAGCTCAGCCTAGCAGTCAATCGAAATCTGATTGGCTGACTAAATCTGACTGATTATCTGATTGGTTAAAGCAACTGTTTCATTTCCATTCATTTTAAGCTACAGGCACCCGCACTGTCGATTCTGAAGGCCTCAAGGCAGATTTATTTTACCCTGGCAACACATGATGGCTGAAATGTAATTGGATAAAAGCGCTAAAATAAATATACCACACTGGAAGCAGCGCAACCAAGAGAAAAGCTGTGAGATTAGGAGAATGGACTATTGGGAATAATTTAATACTCATTCATGGAAAAATATTAAAGTGCAAGTCAGTGATTCTGATAGTGTTTAGGCCAGCAGAGAAGGCCTTGCTGGCGTTGATGGCCCACCACTGATAAATCATGAAAAACAGCACATAGGCCTACTCAAACTGCTTGACCAATAATAGTTTACAATACATTGTAATAGTGCAATCACTGTTCCAGTTGAAATGTTCCTGTGTTTTTTTTTTTTTTTTTGCAAACAGGATAAAGGTCAGAAGAGCAGGAGTCATCTGGTCTTTCACGCATGCGTGCGCGATTCTGTATTCTGTTTTTGTTTTTTTTTCTCCGCTTTTTGTCCATGTTGTTCAATCTACATTTGTTATCGTTACACATCAGTACTGCATAAAGAAAATAAAGCCGCGTAATCAGTAAATAAAAATACTCAGAAATAAATCATAATTGTGTAGACCTACTTTGTGTATCACATCATGACACTATACATTGTTATATTACCTTAGAGCACTAGTAAACACTGCTGTGAGGGTGTTTCTAATACAGCTGCTGAGGGAGTGACTCTGAATTAACCATCTTTAATCAATCTCTCTATATTTTTCTCTGTTTTTGGAAAGTTGTGGAAATAATATATTGTTGATGAGTTTGTGTATTATGTGTTTCAGAGGCACAAAATAAAAATGTAATAATAATGACTAAAATAATTTTTCTAGTGGTAGAAGAATTATTATTTAATAAAGACTTATTATATTATTTTATATAAATAATATTATTTAATAAACTATTTGACTCAATTTAAACAGTGCAGATGGACAGCAACCAGAGTGCAGGCTAAGCGTGCTGATTGGCTGGCCTGCGGCAACTGCACAAACCTATGGTGAAGCAGCGAGGATGCGCAAATCTATCAGGGCGCTTCCCGCCTCGCTGGCTGCTGACTATATAAGTCACCCATTCGCCATAGAATCAAGTTAAATCGACTGAAGCAACAGTACCTGAACGTGAAGCTTAATACCACGGCCGTCTACGCAATACTTGTTCACATTACTCTCAGGGAACCGAGGTTACGTTAGTAACCGAGTACATTCACTATCGAGAACGGTTCACTCGTATTGCGTCGCTAGACACTATGGGAACCCATTTCAAAATGCTGTGCTATTAGCTGACGACTTCGCTCTGAACTCCCCCTAAGGCTGCAAGGCCTTAGGCTTAGAGTAGAACTTAAGTCAGAAGTCCAACGGGGCCCGGACAGATGTGGGGGCCCACAGAAGGGATACCTAGTGGTTTGGGCTTCTCAGAGGCCAACACTCACTTAGATAGAAAGGACTCGTGCCTGCAGAGCCGGCACCTCGAAGTTGTAAATCCTTACAAATGTGGACGGCGAAGACCAGCCAGCCGCCGCACAAATGTCTTCAATTGGTACACCACTGGACCACGCCCATGAAGAGCCCATGCCCCTTGTGGAATGAGCCCTGATGCCTATGGGACATTGAAGGCCCATTGAGGTGTAGGCTAAAGAGATGGCGTCGACTATCCATTGTGACAATCCTTGCTTCGTGACCGGGAGCCCTTTTGGTGCGGCCGCTGAAGCATACAAAGAGCTGTTCCGACTGCCTGAACGGGGCAGAACGCTATGAATAAACTCTGAGAGCCCTCACGGGGCAGAGTAGTCTTAATTGTCTATCGTCTTCCGACCTGGGAAGGGCAGATAGTGAAATGACCTGGGCTCTTAACGGAGTCGAGAGCACCTTGGGTACATAGTCATGTCTCGGTTTGAGGATGACTTTGGAGTCGTTGGGCCCAAACTCAAGAGTTCATGGAGAGCGCTTGTAAATCGCCCACTCGCTTGACCGATGCTAGGGCTAGCAGGAGTGAGATCTTGAGCAAAAGTGGCTGCAAGTCAGCCGACTGAAGCGGCTCGAAAGGGGGTCCCCTAATGGCCCTGAGGACTTTGGATAGGTCCCATAAGGGCAGGGGCGTAGCAACCGGGGGGGACGGGGGGGAAACAACCCCGGACTTTTAGAAACAGTTGATTCTGTCCCCCGCATTTTTTTTTGACCCAGCGCCAATATTTCCGCCTGTGTTCTCTGATTTTTTACTTAGACTTGAGTGAACTAACATTCAGCCAATCACAGCGCGAAGCATCTATTGGGCGCGTCTGCCATGAGCTTCAAATCTCTTGTTACTCTTGCGAATTTTCGTGTTCGTTTAGTCGCTTTCCTGTTTGGCCATCTAATGCACCCCAAAAAAAAAGCAGAGGACGATTACATCATTTTTTTCAAACACACACTGTAAGTATAATGTGTTACAGTATGTCGCGACGCGATGACATGAATCACACGTAAAGTTTCCTTGTTATGATTTAACCAACTGTAACGCAGTAAGACGTGTAAGACAACAGAACCCGTATGGACCTCGTCACGTCGCGCCGGATTGTGCCGAGTGTGTGTAAATGCTCTCCTACTTGTTGCTTTGGATAAAAGCGTCTATAGTCTGTTAAATGAGACATAACAGATTATTCCCAGCAGGCACACGTCAAAAGACGTTGATATTTGGTTAAATTTTGGTTGCGACGTCGGGTGACCAAAATTCAATGTAAATTCAACATCTAATGTCAATGTTAAATTGATGTCCAATACCGAATACATTGATTAGGTTTTATTGATATATTTTTATAAAATGTCTGTTGTATAAAATTACTGTAGGCTAGATGTAATCTGTATACTCATTGAACACTTTTTTTTGGTCCAACTGTTAAGTAAGATAAAAGTTATTGTTCAAGTGTAGTTTAACTGAAATATAATAAATATCATAAAATATCATTATTTCATAAAAATAAAGTATAGATGTCCACAGTGGTCTGAAAGTCCCAAGTCCTGCAGTATTTATTTTTTTTTCGAGTATGATTTCACAAAAATAGGTTGTTAAGCTATCATGGCATGTTCCCAAAATTGGCACTAGGGTGCTGTAAAATGCCAATTGCTATTCCATCTAGAATTTATTATTATGAACATCACCTTTCAGTCCCTCCAGAAAAACGCGATAATGCGATCGCATGATTCAATGCATAATCAGCCAAAGTCTGCATATTTATGCGGGTGTATTTTTTTAAATACGCCGCACTTTTGTCGCATAAATTGACGGTTTCCACGCAAAATATGTGGGGCTTGCATGATTTCATAATCCCCGCATTTTTGTTGCAAAAAAAAGTCACATATCTTAGCAGAAAGTTGAAAAATGTTGCGTTTACTTCACACAAGAGCAGCCATTTCCCCCTGTTGCCATGGGAACGTTATGAAGTGATGTAATTACGCGACATGAACATCTGTAAATGAACAAGCTGTAAAACAGGAAACATTTTTTTCATATTTTATTTATTCATTTTTACAGAAGTTGTAGCATATTCCTTTTGTAAAACTACAGAACTTGTTTGACTCATCAATGTTTTGTAAGTTTATAAAACAAAAAATAAAACTAGATGAAATATTCCAGCACTTTCTGTGATGTAGTATGTTTGCTTATCATAGAAAGTAATAAGAAATGACTCTTTACATTAAGGTAGTAGTAGTGAGAACAGTTTTTCTCTTTTTCATCAAACCGCAGTTTTTGCAAGTTCCCGCAATTTCATCACATAAAATTGCATATCCCGCATATTCCATCGCATTTTTTAAGAAAACGTGCCGCATAATCAAGGATTTTTGCCCGCAACAATCACAAAAAAACTCCGCATTTTTCTGGAAGGACTGACCTTTGGGTCACATCACCACACCATTTTGTCCCCCCCACTTTTATAATGGCTGCTACGCCCCTGCATAAGGGTATAGAGGGATGACGAGGCGGTTTCCATCTCCTGGAGCCCTTGAGGAAGTGTACGACCAGGTCGTTCCTTCCTAAGGATTGGCCGGCCACAGGAGCATGAAAGACTGCTATGGCCGTCGCGTATACTTTGAGTGGGGAGGGGGTACAGCCCGCGTCCAGTAGCTCTTGTAGAAAAGAAAGTACCAGTGGTACTTCACATGCGCTCTTTTTCGGAGAATTTTTGTGCTTTATTTTTGTCGCTGTTGAAACAGCGTTTGTTTGCAAGGGTGCGTGAACGGACCCTTTGGCTGCCATTAGAACATTTCCAGCCGCCTGAACTAAAAAGGGGGCTGAAAGAAGCATGCAAGCTCTTTTTAGGGGTGGTCCGGCCGCAGCGAGACTTAGTCCCCTCCTCTTCCTTTTTGTCCTTGAACTAGGAAGGCTTCTGTAGGATTGAAAATAATCCAAGACATTTGAAATTAACAAAGACATATGCTTTACTGTGTTCCACCCCTTCTTTTAACCACAAGGACCATTTGGAGTTCCCAAAGACACAGAGGGGCTGATAGTGATCAAGGCCTGTAGGCCAAGATTTGTGTACTTTGGGGGTCTATGAATTGTCACACCTTTAGAACAATGGGGGAAGTGTAATTATCTGATTGGTCAGTTTGAATGTCTCACATTTGGGTTTTAGTCACATGGTCAGGGAAAGGATAAAAGAAGACTGTAACTGTTGCTCTGCCCTTTTTATGCTCTGGCGCTCTCTGGGTCCCTCTTGGGACTCTCTCTCTCTTTACCTCCTCTGCTATTTCTCTCTCTATCTCTCTCTCTCTTTCTATCTATCTCTCAGGTAACATTTTACATACATGCTGGGTACAATTAATTATATACTGTAAGTTAACATCATCTCATACATCTATTTTCTAGGTATTTTAAGTGTAACCATAACCATATTTTGTCATTAAACCTTTTCAATTACAAATAATGTGCTAAATGGTTTTGATTTGGTATTGACTTTTATGTGCTATCTATTGCAATACAATACTGTCACTCTCTATAGCAACGCTCTCCCACATATTAAGCTATTGTAACTGCGCTTATTTCCGTCGTTGGTATAAGTGGCAGTGGGTGGAATAGACAAGAAATGTACAGTTTTCTACCATCTTGCTGATAACGTTTCTTTAGTCATTCGGCAGTCTTGCAGCTTGAACCCCTGCAGGAAATCCACCCTTACAAGAGGAATGCATATTGCTGATTTTACATCGGCGGCAACAAAGGATGTATACGAACAAGCTCGCATAACTTTTCCTCTTCGCCCGCCATTGTATTCAAATCTTCTTCTTCTGTAAACATAATAATATACCTTTTTATGTACATTACTTGCAATGTCGCCCCCACCGACAACGCATAGTATTGCGTGCATCGGCGCGTCGCGTATCAAAAACTAGGATGACACATTTGGCTACGCATCGACGCATAATGGCGGCCGAAGCGTAGCGATGTGTAGCCTTGCGCACACGTATGCGTACCGATGCGTTGACTATGTAAGGGCCCTTAGCCTTGGTGCCCGCCCCCACCTGGAGCAGAGTCTCACGGGCTCTGGTCTATGTGCGGTGACACCTCTGGACGAAGTCGTGGACGGAGGGGACCGCGACTTCGGATTCTAGACTAGGAAAAATGGGAGCCTGATAGATGACACTGGTAACAAGTTATGAGCGTACTCAACCATCGAGAGTTGCTGACCAGCAAGGTTTGGTGAGGTTTGAAGAAAGCAGTGGCAGCACAGAAACCAAAGAATATCAATGAGCTGTAAGCTTTTGCACACATGGAATGGCCTCAGATTCCAGTAGAGGGCGTCAGAAGCTGGATGAAGGATTCTTGGATACCAAACATCGCAACACTCTCTCCAAATCCTGGTTGTCTCTCTCGGTTTTGCCATTGCTCTGGGGATGGAACCCAGAGGACAGAATGACACTCGCTGAAACTGGTCAATATAAAAGGAACACAAACTGGCCAGATCTCTGGTTTTGGTTTTGGCTCTTTTTGTTGTTTGCTGGCTGCCGTTACACTTGATACAAACCATCAGATACTATAACCCAGAGGTGGGAGTAAGTCACACATGTGCAAGTCACAAGCAAGTCTCAAGTCTTAACCTTCGAGTCTCAAGCAAGTCCAAGTCATTTTTTTATAAAAGCAAGCAAGTCAAGTCAAGTCACTGCCTTATGTCAAGCAAGTCAAGTCGAGTCGTAGCTTGGGTCACAAGTCACTGGCAAGTCATACAAACGTTTGATGATTTCACTGAATTTATATATTAAAATAAGTTAAAACTACATAAGTTGTGGACTATGGTTTTATTTGCAACATATTTTTTTTAAATATGCATTTCCACATACAGCTGAGTGGTTACTACAATAAAAATCTAAAAAAATAAAAAATAAATACAATTTCAAACTACATAGCCTAAAATCTAAATGTAACTGAAATTAGCCAACATTAAAGCATGAAAAAATAAATATGCCTCAAATATTGCAGAAGACCATTAAAAGGTATTAAACAATTCACAATTCAAGTATAATGGTTCCTATGCCACCAAATGGCATTCTTCAAACTAGCATCCCCTTTATATAAGTTATATAACAGCCGTTGGCATTAGCCTATTATGAAGTTAAAACCGCCAATAGGTGGCGCCAAATCACCGTCTTAATGTAGGAGTCATAGAAGCAGTCAACTGATTTGTTCAAAATGACAGATTCGTTCTGGAACTAAGCAACTAGGTCACTGAATCACAAATACGCATAACTCTTTCTGTGGCTTGTTTGGAACTATTGTCATTGGAGAAATAGAGCAAAAACAGAAAATATTTGGAATATTATGTCTAAAATGTCACATCACAATATTCACTCTTTGTTTACTGAACTGTTTTATAAAATCATCACATTTGCAATCGCGCCAATAATCTGGAAATATTTTTTTATATATGTTATAATGATGAAAATAACTCATACTAGGGCCATTTTTCCACCACATTTTGAATTTTGGGTGCATAGCCTATTAATTCTGCTGGCATTTTTTGCCACCAACCCCCTGATAACATTAAGAGAAACATGAACGACAAAACTAACAATTTTTTTATATTGTTTTTCGTCATTGGAAAGAACAACATTTTTGGCTTTAAAGCATGATTTAAAAAGAAATGTGGCAAATGTTATACAAAACATATACCATCATTTGAATATTGACAACATTAAGCTACATTTGAAAACATAATTGTGTATAAAGAAAGAGGCATGCTGTTTTGACCAATATTATTCTCTCTAGATTTAAAGATAGTCAAATTAACTATAACTAACAGGTTAAACAAGCCATAGCTTACTTTTAGACGTGGTGAATGAAGTTCGACTGTTCGAGGTAGTGATAGTCGTCCGATATCCCTTGCCAGTTATTATGCGTACAACAAATCTTCTTGCATGGATATGGTCATTTTCTAGTGTTTATATCCAAAAAGATACGATGCAGGGAGATGTTTTTGTATTTAGCGCGCTCACCGCGATGTAGGCTATTTCTGGGCTTGTGCAGCGTCACGCAATCGCGCAGAATCTGATGACGTCAATGTTCCGTTGCTTTCATTTTGTTTATCAATGGATGTTGCGATGATTTATATAAAAATGTATATCAAGTCATTCTCGAGTCATACAGTTCAAGTCAAGTCAAGTCTCAAGTCGAGTCATTTTCTTAATTTAGTCAAGCAAGTCTCAAGTCCTTAAATTTACCAAGGGGGTAATCCATCGACCGGAAGTTGAAGCCGGCCGGGTGCCGCCATGTTGTAGCAGAACTTCACTTGCGTTAGCATTTCCATTGACTCCCATTCATTTTGGCGTCACTTTGACAGCGAATAACTTTACATCTGAGGCGTTTAAAGACTCCATTTGTCCATTATTTATTTCTAAAGAAACACGACAATGTATAAAGGGCTCCATTACCTTCTATGTTACACTATGGCCCCGTAGAAACAGATTTAGTAAAAATAGGCTAACGATTGCGTCATAACCACTCGACTCTCTGTCGCGCTGTACAGAAATGACCGTACAGACAGGAGGAGAAGCTCGCAGGCACTCGGGGGGACGTCCCATCAAGGGAGAAGCCCATAGATAATGAGTCCATAAAAGCAACGGAATACTTACTCCTGCTCACTCACGCCAAAGAACTCTTTGCTCAAGTTCCCCGTCTCTGCAAGATTAACGTTGGCAGTTTTCACGCACAGCTACTAGAAGATTAACGTCTGTCAGACAGGTTGCTCACGTCATCAAGCTTAGTTTGAGTCGGTTTGAGTCTGCGCGTCAGGAACGGAAGTGCTCAAAAATCGCCAAAAATGGGCTTCAACTGTCTCAAGTGAGTTCCAATGAGATGGCTCTGTCCACTTCTTATACTGTCTATGAAATTTGCGACTCGAGTCTGACTCGAGTCAAGTCATGTGACTCGAGTCCCCCATCTCTGCTATAACCAGAATATACATGTACCGTCCATTGCTTTATACTTTGGCATTCTCCTTTCTCATGGCAACTCGATGGTTAACCCTGTAGTGTATGCCTTCAAAACCCCTAAGATTAAGAAGGAGTACAGGAAGATTTGGAGGAGGGTGATTGGTCGAGAGCAGCAGGCAGATATAAACGCTCCTGCTAATAATACCTCAGACAGCCATGATGGACGACGAGATGGGAAAATCAGTCCAGAGATGGGAGTCAATAGCATTAATTTATTTAATTCCATGTACGTACATGAAACGTACCAAAAGAAGGGGGTATTTATATGATTTTCTAAGAGTGTAATTGCAATATTGTTTTTTCAAACCTTTCGAACTTTTCTGACCTAAACTAATATTGACAGATTGCAGTTACCCTGTTGTGCCAGTAGGGCTCCTCCAAACACCACTGTCAAAGTCTGAGAGTAACTGTATTTTTGGATAAGAATCTATGTAGTTATACCCTCTCTCTCCTTATTTCTTCTTTTATCTCTCTTATGTAACACTGATTGCATTCTGAAGTTTATTATATTTTTATGTAATAATATTGGTTAAATTCTGTACATGCTATTTGCTGTTAACAAAGCATTAAAAAAATCCTTTACTCTCGCTTACAAGCTTCTGACGCCCTCTACTGGAATCTGAGGCCATTCCATGTGTGCAAAGGCTTCCAGCCCATTGATACTCTTTGGTTTCTGTGCTGCCACTGCTTTCTTCAAACCTCACCAAAGATTTAAGGACATTTTAATCTGGAGACTGAGCAGGCCAGGACTGATCCCTGAACAAAGCTTTGGTAGATTTGGATGTGTACTTGGGATCATTGTCCTGACCGTGAAGACAGTGTTTTTCTGGTCATAAGTCAAGCCTTTTTTGACTTCTGATCCATGGGTCCAAAAAAGTTCCCTAGATGGTTTTCTATGGTACCATACATTTAAAACTTATAAACAATGGAGCCAGCTTTGTCTCTAGGAACTTTTAGTGTCCTGTAGATGTTCTTGTAGCCATAGCCTTCTTCTCTGGGCTTAATGTGTGCATGAAACACAGGTTTTATTTTAGAGACATGGAAGGCGGAATGAATTCTCCTGTACGCAAGAGGAAGTTTGAGTCGGACTGCCACCGGACTAATGATCTTGGTGACCGTGAATGGGCCGATAAATTTGGGAGCAAACTTATTAGATAGAGGAGAGGAATGTTCTACCAACGACATATACGGGAGGCTTCGACCGGTGGCGATCGGCCTTAGCCTTGGTGCGCGCCCCCACTTGGAGAAGAGTCTCACGGGCTCTGCTCGGCGGCACCTCTGGACGAAAGCATGAGCGGAGGGGACCCATACAGGGAAAAATTGGTGGCTGGTAACCTAAGCTACATTCAAACAGAGAGAGGCCTGTGGATGACACTGTTAACGAGTTGTGGGCGTACTCCACCATTGAGAGTTGTTCACTCCTGGAGTAAGGATTCTTGGAAACCAAACATCCCAACACTCTCCAAATCTTGGTTGTCTCTCTCGGTTTGGCCTATTCTTTTGGGGATGAAACCCCGAAGACAGACTGACACTCGCCCCCAGTAGTTTACAAAACTCTTGCCAAAATTTTGACACAAATTGGGGTCCCCTGTAAGAAACCACCTCCGTCGGGAGGCCATATAAGCGAACAACGTGATCTAAAACAGCTACTGCTGTCTCCTTGGCAGAGGGTAATTTGGGCAAGGGAATGGTAAATGGACTGCATTTTAGAGATGCGCGGTTGGCGGTTACAGGTCGGGCGGATGACGTGACGAAAAAAATATATTTTAATTAAATTCGGGCGGGTGGCGGGCGGTTGAACCAATCAAATGAAAAATGTATACATTGTTAAATATTGTTGTCTGACTATACCTACATCCGAAAAAAATATCGAGCACACTTTGAAATAGTCAAATTTTCATCAGGCAGCTAGTCGAGTCTATGCAGAGACTGCTTGTTATTATCAGAGATGGCAACGCTGGCGAAGGAGGTACGTGACAAACTCAAAAAAAGGAGAATTAAAAACAAAGGAAATAGAAGGTCAGAAAAGTGTTGCCTGGAATAAGTTTTACAGAGTGGTAAATCAGGATGACACCAGTGCAGGCTGTGTAATTTGCAAAACCTGCGAAGCAGTTTATGTTCATGACAAGCATCACTCCTTAAACTTTTTGACCTTTGATCTGCATTCGATACAGTGATGAATAGGTGTTAGAAAGTGCTAGTGCCCCCACAGGTCCAAACTTTTTGTTCATGACAAGTGTATGATACCCCGCTCGTCCTAAAAAGTGAAGCATGCCTATCGCCCCCTGGTGTCTGGCTGCAGGACAGGTTTAAGCCCCGCCCTCTCTATCTGATCCAATGAAATCAAATTACACTACAAATATGCCCCCCCCCCCCACCCAAATGATTGTTTCTGTTATTTTGAGTATAGTTCTTATTTGACATATACAACACAATGAGACAGGACAACTTGAGACATTTTTTATTATTATTATTAAACAGTTACAAATAAATAAATACATTTGTATTTCGTTGTTAGTGAGGCTAATATTTAGTTATCAAACAAACTGTCTGCAGTCTCTCATTCACATTATACAACTGTTTTAAACAGTACAACTTTTAACTAAGATTGCCCACTAGAGGGCAGAACACGTTCAAATATACACAATGTCATTCATAAACACCGAAAAAGTTCAAACCGACACTATAACATGTAACAGAAATGCAGTAAACATAACATTGACATCATAACACTTTGTCCTGTTATTTTTCACAGGTAAACACTGTTCATTTTAAACACGTTTCCAGTTGTAAAGGCTCATAAATGCAGAACATTTTTATTTAAAAAAAGGATAATGTAAAAGTTGCTAACAAGTGGTTTCAGAGACATCTCCATTCATTAGCGGTGACTTTGATCGTTTTGATGCAGTCTCTCCATTTTCAGAGGAATCTGTAAGAAAACAAAGAAAGATTCTTGTTTGAAACATTTAGCTTTTGTTTGGTTGATTCTGGATTTCGCTTGTTTCTGTACAGTAATGTGATTTTTCTTTTCTTGTAAACCAAATCTGACATTTTCACATGCCATAAGATACTGATATGATTATGTATACATAAACACTGAATTGCATTACTGTCTCCTTCACTTGATTATTAAATAATATTTATTTTTAATGCATTATAGGAAAAATCCAGTAAAACGTATAAATGGTTAATCTCAGAGCATCTAACTTGTTGACACCGTATGTATATTTATTACACTGACAGATTTGTGATACTCACTTAGGACAATATGACAATATGTTTTGGAGATCATATTTTGTCCAGTCCCAGAGATAACTAGTTTATAAATGCAAAAGTCTGATGTCATTGATTGTGAGATATCCAGTTTGTTGATCCATATGGAAAGCCCTTTGAGCATTTATTCGATATACTACGCATTTATTTCATCTTACTAGTAAGACTTTTGTTCAAACTAGTTCGACAAAATGGCAAACTAGTAGACCAAAAGTCTCAACTAGTTGGCTTTTTGATGACCTAGTGGCCATCTGGACTGAACGTCTCAGGTTACTACTGTTACCATAGTTCCCTGAGAAAGGGAACGAGACGATGCGTCACTTGACGCTTTGGGAACGCCCCCAGCGTGAATGCGTCTGAGCATCAATGTCAACTAGTCCAATGGAAAGAGTGAGCGTCACGGGCGGGTGACGTCCTGACCAGGAAGGCATAAGAGCACATCCGGTGAAACGCGGCATTAGCTTCAAAAAGTCGAAGCAAGCCGATCACAGGGATGCAGGAAGTATGGCAGGGTGACGCATCGTCTCGTTCCCTTTGTCAGGGAACTATGGTTACAGTAGTAACCTGAGACGTTCCCTTTCGAGGGAACTCGCGATGTGTCACTTGACGCTTTGGGAACGAGAATACCCAAAACGCCAGAATTCCAAGTACCTGAGTGTCAGTCTGTTGGAACTAAGCACTAAGCACCTGAGAACCTGGGGCAGCATCCAGGTCCAAACTGTAAAACCTGACGAATGTGAGCGGTGAAGACCAGCCTGCCGCATCACAAACGTCTTGGAGAGAAACCCCAAATAACAAGGCTTTAGAGGCCGCCATACCCCTCGTTGAGTGAGCTCTGACCACCAAGGGACACGGATGGTCAGAGTACTCGTATGCAAGTGAAATAGCCTCGACTATCCACTTACTAACCGTCTGTTTAGAAGCAGGAAGACCCTTCTTAGGTGATCCAAAGCAAATAAATAACTGGTCGGACTTCCTCATTGAAGATGTCCGATGAACATAAGTATCCAGTGCTCGCACTGGACACAAGAGGTTCAGCCTTTCCTGGTCCGCAGAAGTAAAAGGAGGACAGAAATCTGCAGCACAATAGGCCTCGGAATAATGGTAGGCACCTTTGGAACATATCCATGTTTCGGGTAAGAATGCCTTGGCCATCCCCGGTGCACTCAAGGCAGGTGGGGACCGAAAGGGCCTGAAGGTCTGACTCTAATAGGGACGAAATAGCTAGCAGAAAATAGTCTTAAAAGAAAGGAACTTCTCTGAGACCAAATCTAAGGGCTCGAAGGGAGCCCCAGATAGGCCTTCTAGAACTATTGCAAGGTCCCAAGCCAGCACCTTAGTGCAAGTTGCAGGCCTCAGCCTCAAAGTGCCACGAAGGAAACGAGTGATCAGGGGGTCTCGACCCAAAAATGTACTACCCACCAGGGCGTGGAAAGCCGCAATGGCCGCCACGTATACCTTAAGCATGGAAGGACATAGACCTGATACAAAGCGTTCTTGCAGAAACTCGAAAACTGTGTTTACTGAACAGTTAACCGGATCCCACTGACGCTGGTAACACCAATAAGTGAAAAACTCTCGAAATAGTGAATATAGTTTCCTCGTAGCGGGAGCTCTGGAGCTTAGAATCGTCTCAACAACCTCGGTTGAGAGACCACTCTCTATGAGTTGGGCCCCCTCAGAGGCCAAACCCACAGTTTCCAAATCCCCTGCCGGGGGTGCAATATTGCATCCCCTGCCTGAGACGGAAGGTCTCTCCTGATCGGGACCTCCAAGGGAGGTACGTCGAGGAGAAAAATTAGGTCCGCAAACCAAATTCAGCTCGGCCAGGGTGGTGCTACTAAATAGACTTATTCCATCCTGGCGGAATCACTCCAGAACTCCTGGGAGCAGAGCAACAGGGGGAAATGCGTACAGACGTAGCCTCAGCCACGTCTGCACCATAGCAACCAGCCCCGAGGGGACTGGTTGAGTGAGGGATAACCAGAGTGGACAGTGCGTCGTATGCTGAGACGAGAACAAATCCACTTCTGCCTGGCCATAAAACTCCCATATTTACTCCACCGCCTCGGGGTGGAGTCCCCTGGCCTCAGCCCCTGCCTCGACAGGGTGTCTGCTCCAATATTCTGGCCCCCCTGGAATATACACTGCCCTCAGACAGCGTAATTTCCTGAGGGACCAAAATAATAGGCCACCAACTGTGTGGTCTGTGGGTCAAGAACCAGAGTTTCCTCCATATAACCAAGGCGCGGGGATACTGCCGCGTGATCTTGATCGTACGGAGTGGGTTTCCCCTCAGGGAGAACCCTCTGGTCCTGAGCCACCACTGTAATGGTCTCACGTACAGCAGGTCAAAGGGTATCACATTGAACGCTACTGCCCTCAGGCCTAACAGTCACTGTTTCAGAACAACACATGATGGCCCCTCAGGTCTGGGAGGAGATGTCTCAACGCATTGAAGACGACCATCATCTCTAGGCAAAACATGTGCCAAGCGAGATGATGACTCCTCCCAAGCCCTGAGCTGAACGGCCTTCCAATACCGCTCCCCAGCCGGTGAGGGAAGCATCTGTCGAGATAGCAACTCGATGGCAAAGAGGTCCCAACACCGAACCCTGGGTTAAGAACCAGTGTTTCCTCCATATAACCAAGGCACGAAGGCACGGCCGCGTGATCTTGATCATACGAAGTGGGTTTCCCCCTCGGGGAGAACCCTCTGGTCCTGCGCCACCACTGCAAAGGTCTCATGTACAGCAGGCCAAAAGGTATCCCGTTGGACGCTACTGCCACAAGACCCAACAGTCTCTCGAATTGTTTTACAGTGCGTGACTGGCCTAGCCTCAGCTCTTTTGTGGCTGTTAGGATAGCAGCTACACGAACGGGCGACAGAGTGGCCCGCATCGTCACTGAATCCCATACCACACCAAGGAAAGTGGTTCTCTGTACTGGTGAAAGCACACTCTTCTTGGCATTGAGCCTCAACCCCAACATCTGCATATGAGCGAGAACGACACCTCGGTGCCGAACCGCTAACTGTTCTGATTCCGCTAGAATCAGCCAGTCATCTATGCAATTCAGAATGCGTATACACTGCAGCCTGGCGGGGCCAGAGCTGCGTCTACACACTTCGTGAATGTGCAGGGTGATAGATCTAGACCGAAAGGAAGTGCCTGATACTGGTGTTCTTTGCCCCAAAGAAAACCTCAGGAACCTCCTGTGCTGAGGGAGGATGGAGATATGGAAGTATACGTCTTTTAGATCTATCGTGACAAACCAGTCCTTGGATCTGATTTGAGTCACGATCTGTTTGAGTGTCAGCATCTTGGACTTGAGTTCCAGCACCAAACACTCCAACAGACGAAGATCTAGTATGTGACGCTGCTCTCCATCCTTTTTTGGAACAATGAGATAACGACTGTAAAGACCCGACGCAATGTCGGGTGAGTACACCTGCTCTATAGCTTTCTTTGCTAACAGGGCCTTTACCCCTTGCTCCATTACCAGAGAGATTACCATTACCCATAGAGATATATTTGGTAGTAGCTTCCGCGCTGCCAGAAAATCTACCAAGGGAACCAGCCCCTCGAGGCTGGCCTCTGGTGTAATAAAGACAGCCACTGTTTTCGAACCCCCCTCAGAGGGCGCGAGTCCGACGCAATGTCGAGTTGACGCTGCGCCAGAAGCTCGCTGGAGAACGCTGCGCCCCGAAGCACCAAGGGTGGCGGGGTTGGCAGAACGGTCCCCTGAGGGCACAGAGATGGAAAGGGCACCGTATAATGAGGTGTACACCATTCCACCCCGGTTGGGGCTGCCCTCACCGGTCTGACGCCGTGGCGCCAGACCTTTTCTTTTGAGCCACAGCCTTCTCAGCATGAAGAACGGTCCTCGGATCCGGCTTCTGCTTTGAAGGCTTTGGCTGCTGTGTTGTGTATGAGAAACTAGCCGGCTGGAGCTGCTCACGCCCAGCAGCCCCAGTGGGTTGGACATAGCGAGGGAGAGATTATCTTGTATCTTTCTCCATGATTCCCATCAAATTGAGCCAGAGGTGTCTCTCAGTGACCACATTTCTTTGGCTGCCATCCCTGAGAGATAAATCTGAGGCCCGACGGAGTTCTCAAACCCCATCGGGCCAAACTCCCTCACTTCTGTCCAAATACCACAGCAGGTCAGCCTGATATGCTTGCAGCACTGCTATAGTGTGCAAGCAGGCTCGTGCTAGACCCACTGCCATATATGCTTTTCCCACTAGATTAAAAAATAGTTTTCTTTAATGGTTTAGTGAGAGAAGCCGACGCCTTCAGGGACGATACTGAACCGGGAGACATAGCTCGCAAGTGTCTGTTCTACCCGGGCTATTGCCCCATAGCCATACTCTCTTAACCCCCTAATATCTGAATATACATGAATGTGGGGCTAAAAAATGAGTAAGGCTTTTTCCATGATCTAGACAGCTCGCTGTGCAGATCGGGAAAAATGGAAGGCCCCGTGATGGAGGTGGAAAAATAGAGGGAAGGAAACTCGTTCAATTTATTTTAAGGACGAGTGCCCCCTTATTTCTGCTGGCCATTAAATATTTAATTTATCTACAGCCTTAGTAAACACCTCCACCAGCTTATTACTATATATATATATTTTTTTTATATACATTCTTTATATATATACACTTAATTTCATATATAATATATAAACTATCATATATATATATATATATATATATATATAGGCTATATATAATTCTCATACGCTGGGGAAGAGATGGCAAATCCACTTCCCCCATGATTGTGTACACTTTCAATGCCCAGCACATCTACCTCCTCGGAGGTAGAGCACTGAAGCATTGATTTCTCTCCCCGGGCTTCCGAGACCGCAGCGCGGGCTTCCGAGACCGGAGAGAGAGCACTGGATCCCTCGTGGAAAGGGAGGAGATAAGATCCGCGGACCCGTCTCCAACCCCGTAACGAGATCCTATTCGCGATCCACAGGAATGCATTCTCCGCGCTGCCTCGGCAGACGCGTGTCCTGCACCCTGAGGATCGCGTGCCTGGCCACTTTCCTCGAAAAGTGACAGGCGGGAGTGGAGCATGCGAAGCGAAAGCTTCTCACAATGTTGCAATCAGCCCCCTCGGAGGCTGATACCGCATGCTCCACTCCCAAACAAACTACACAAAGCTCGTGTGTGTCCCCACCCGTTAAATAACGCGGGCAGGGAGAAGCACAGAGTTTGTAAAGTTGTTTCGCCATAACTCTTCCCAATAATATCGAACAGACAACAATAAATAGACAGAGACAGAGTAACACAGATCGCTTGCTGAGACACAGAAGCTAATGCCGCGTTTCACCGGATGTGCTCTTATGCCTTCCTGGTCATGACGTCACCCGCCCGTGACGCTCATTCTTTCCATTGGACTAGTTGACATTGATGCTCAGACGCATTCACGCTGGGGGCGTTCCCAAAGCGTCAAGTGACGCATCGCGAGTTCCCTCGAAAGGGAACTAGTAAAGCACAAAGGCTCGTTGACTAGTTGACACGTGTTGGAACTTACTAGTTAACTAGTACGAGTTAAATGTCTACTAGTTAACTAGTTGACGCTTGTTAGACCTTACTAGTTAACTAGTAAAAACATTTTAAACCTTACTAGTTAACTACCCAGATAGCATGTAACCATTGAAACAATGTTGACTCAGTGTTGATGCGTCAACGCTAATTGCATTGAATTAACGTTACAAAGTAATGTTGCTTTAATATCACTCTTGCACCCTCAGTTAATGTTGAAATAATGTTTGGAATTCAACCAAAAATCAATGGTAATAGTATTGATTCAACATTACAAAGTGATATTTTATCAACATCACTTTTGCACCCTCAGTTAATGTTGAAATAATGTTGGCAATTCAACCAAAAATCAACGGTAATAGTATTGATTCAACATTACAAAGTGATATTTTATCAACATCACTTTTGCACCCTCAGTTAATGTTGAAACTATGTTGAACAAAAAATCAATGGTAATGCTATTGAATCAACGTTACACTATGATTGATTATACATCACTGCTGTTGAATCAATATTGAAATTAACAAAAATAATCAATGGTAATATTGTTGAATCAACGTTACACTATGATGTTGAATCTACATCACTGCTGTTGAATCAGCTCTGAAATTAACAAAAATAACCAATGTTAATATTGTTGAATCAACGTTGCACTATGATTGATTCTATATCACTGATGCGGAATCAATATTGAAATTAACAAAAATAACCAATGGTAATATTGTTGAATCAACGTTACACTATGATTGATTCTATATCACTGATGCTGAATCAATATTGAAATTAACAAAAATAATCAATGGTAATATTGTTGAATCAACGCTACACTTTAACAAAAATAATCAATGGTAATATTGTTGAATCAACGCTACACTATGATGTTGAATCTAAATCACTGCTGTTGAATTAACACTGAAATTAACAAAAAATAATCTTTGGTAATATGGTTTGATCAATGTTACAATGTGATGTTGATTCTAAATACATTTTGTTGAAAGACTGAAAAGGAATGTCAAACAATGTTGCCATCTGATGTACCAATTAATGTTGAAACAACATTAATATTTCAATCACACTTCAATGGTGCGTCAACAAATTCCTGACCATTTCAAAATTTGTCGAAAACCTTTTAAAATATAAATGACACCTTTCCAGCAGTTGAGTCAATTTATTTTATTCAATCAATCAATGACAACAAATATATTCAAATATCATTTTTTTAAAAGAAAGGGGGAGAAATAGGACAAAAGCATTTCAACCTTTAAAAATAAAATTGGCTTCAGAAGTCTGATGTTATCATAACTACAGGTCCAGCGGTTCAGGTTTTTAAAAATCTGTCTTGCATCAGATACTGCCTCAGATACTGCCTCTTTTCCTTTGGGTTCTCTGAAATCTAAAAAAAGAAAGCATGATGTTACTCAAGAACGAATCAATTCAGTTGTCATACATACAGTCACATTCAATAATGTTAATATACTAAACACAATATGATTCACTTTTTTTTTTAAAGCCACTGAAAACAAAATATTCTAACTACGATTATAGTATCGTAAAATTCTGTTTATTTATTTCTATGAATGCTTTAATATCAAAAGAAAACACTAGCAGGGGTGTCGGATTTATTTCCAGCCCTAATTAAACACACCTGAGGCAGATAATCGAGGTCATCAGATCAATGAACACTTCCAGGCGCTGGAGCTAAACTCTTCATGAAGAGGAACAAACACCTCTGAGCTATAGCCATTCATTTCATTTTCTGTGAAACTACAGCATTCAAATAACACTTTTATCTTGTAGAATAAAAAAGATCTTAGAAAACTTCTTTAAAGAGATAGTTCAGCCCGAAATGAAAATTCTGTAATCATTTACTCACCCTCAAGTTGTACCAAGCCTGTATGAGTTTCTTTATTCTTTTGAACACAAAATAAAATATTTTAAAGAATGTCGGTAACCAGAAAGTTGACGGTGGCCATTGATTTCCATAGTAGGAAATAATGGAAGTCAATGGCTAACATCAACTGTCTGGTTACCGGCATTATTCACTCTATCTTCTTTTGTGTGCAGCAGAAGAAAGACATTCATACAGGTTTGGAACAACTTGAGGGTAAATAAATGATGACATAATTTTAATTTCAGGCTGAACTATCTCTTTAAAGCTGCAGATTCACCTTATGTAGACCCCAATCTCTTTAATTATCACAAAATAGCCATGTCAGTCAGTTTCTTAATAAACACTAGATGTTTTTTTTTGTTATTGTGTTTCAGTGGAAACAAGCTAAACTGAATGGAAATCAGTTATTTCTCAAATTGAATACAGATTCAGGAATATGAATGATTACCTGATTAAGCAGTGATAAGATACAGGATATCATCAAGTCCCAGGTCAGGTAATTATGCTGTCGACAACAACTCAATGTATGATCAATGTCAGCATTATCAGGAGGGTGCTTTTTTAATTGTCCATCTTCATCTGCCTTCACTCCTACTAAAGGAGCAATGTGTTTTGCATGCAAGCACTGACCGATACAAGACATGGGCTATGTTAACATTCTTGCTTATGTTCATGTCTCTTGCACCTTAAGAAATCTGTTAAATGACATAACTTTATTCAGGAAATTCCTAATAAACTTTACTAAAGCAAGATGCATTTTTTAAGAATGTAGAAAAATAGATGCTTTATTCAAACACTTTAATAACTTTGTAATCTAATTACAGTGAGTAACAACACAAATCAAACGCAAATAAGCATGCAAAACAAAGGAACAGAGAAATAAGGTAGATGCACCATTGTTTGAAACTGTGCTAGAGAAGTCATGTATGTCAGGTGATTCAACAAACAAGACTTCTGTATAGGATGCACCTGTTTTCACTCTAATGAGGAAGCATTAGACTACTGAGAAGTGCACATGCAAAGACAAAATGGGCGTTTACCAATCAGTGGCCAATTTCAAACTACAATACAGGTAAATGTTTTTCAACCATTTTTCAACAGACTTGCTAAAATCATGAAGGCCCACCCCTAAACCAAGCCCACAGTGGATTACAGCAAATCGGGTAAAGCGGTTGAAAATGCCCATTGTGGTTTGAAAACGCCCCACTGATCGAGAAACACCCACTAGTGTTCTGCAGAGATACGCCTGAATGATCTTGTGCTCATCAACTACAAATCACTGTTAGTTCAATGTCACTGTCTCCACCCATGTGTGTTGTTGGCTTTCATCAAAATTTCAATGCTGATCCAGCACACTTTAAACATTGAAATGTCAATCTCAACCAAAATGATGGTTTAGATCAAAACTCAACATTGTATCAATGTCACCATGCTATCTGGGGTATACTGTCAGATGAATCTTTGATCTTGCTTGATTTATTTTACTTTTTGCCTTTTTAACAATGAAACACCAAGGTTTTTCTCTGTTTTTTTCCTTTTGTATTGTTGGTGAGTAAAACAGAATCGCAGGTTCTCTGCTCCATAGGCTATACTGTATAGGCTACTGAGAGAATATTGTCATATTCTCTCTCTCTCTCTCTCTCTACATATATATATATATATATATATATATATATATATATATATATATATATATATATATACACACATATATAAAAATTTCCCTTCACGTCTGACAGCAGTGAAGGTAACGCTCCAGTCCTCAGCTGTGTGGGATCACTTTGCATGACAGTAGTGTGGAAGTTATGGTGTTTATTAAATACGACCACACTACCCCTGTTTTAGCTTTATTACACTGGCTCCCAGTATGTTTTAGAATTGACTTTAAAATTGTATTGATCACTTTTAAAGCTCTTCATAGCCTCTCACCTTGTTATATTTCGGACCTTTTAGTCCCATACACACCACATACCTTGAGATCCTCGGGCAGAGGTGTGCTGTCTGTTCCAGAGTCTCGACTAAAAACTAAAGAGGACACTACAACATCATGGAGAAACATCAGTGAATGAATGTCACTCACAAACATTACTAGGCAACCAGTAGTGGGAACGCCCACGAACGCCAGCGAGCTCCCCGGCGCCGGACAATGGCGACGTGCAGAGACGCTTGTAATGTGAGCAGCTTGAGTCAAGATCAAGAAATTAAAAAACGTAACTGCAAAGTTACATTTCAGTTTCTAGAACAAGTCAAATTCCCACTGATTTGAAAAAACAAATTTGAATGCCTCTTATCAAAATCCCGTGATTGCCCGCACTTAACTCCTGATTTACTTTCACTTTCGTCATTAGCAATAATACCCAACTCTCAGTTTGTTCCTGATCTTTGACTATTGCAGCATAAATGTTTACCTTTTCTTTGTCTTGTTAAATTATAAGAGAGATTCAAAAGATTAACAATTTTCCAAAAACATAAATCCAGTGTTTTCACGGTCAAAAAAATCTCTATTTCCAACCCAATTCCTTCCTTGCTGTTCTTTTTCGTAATTTCTTGCGCATCCGTACCTCGTATAAACTAGTCAAAGTCAAGTGATACATTACAAATAATACAAAATATAGATTTATCATTGATGAAACAGAAAATATATATATATATATATATATATTTCTTATGTTTTATCATGTTTTATCATTTATATCTTAAATATCATTTAATCAAAATCATCATATTTTCAGAAATCATTATTATATTTATCATGTTGATTTTTTCCACCATTATGTCATGATTCTGCCCTCTTGTCATTTCATTTCTCTAGTCTTGAGGCAGGATCATGACAGACCCATGTTTTGTGTGCAAGCACATGGTCTTGTGTTTTGAGCCATGTGCTTGTGTTGTTTTGTTATGTTACCCCGCCCCCTTGTTATCCTCGTCTCGTCATTATTGTCTAGTCAGTTTCACCTGTCCTTGTCTAGTCAGCTTCACCTGTCTTTGTCATTAGTGTCTCCCTTTTTAATCCTCTTGTGTTTGCTGTCCTGTGTCGGTACATTGTCAACCTGTGCGTGATATTCTTTGTGAGAGTCCTGTGAGTACTTTGTCTGAATATTGTATTAAGAATTGTGAGTCTATGTAGTTGTTTGTTTTCTTCATCTTGTCTTTATCAGTCAGTATCTAGTCCTAGTTTATTTCCTGTCTTAGTCTAGTTGTACTGCCCTATCTGTCCTGTTTTGCCCCCTCGTGGGTTTTTGTTTTCTGTTTTGTCCTCAATAAATTGTGTGTAGAGCAATCAGTCTGCTTTTGGGTTCGTCTATCCTGCAACCATCATAACACATTATTAGTATTTGAAATGTTTAATGTTTTTCTTTTATTAATCATTATGCCTTTAATAGCTGCTTCACTTAGCGTGAAATTTTGAACTTGCAGTTCAGACGAGGTCAACAGTCTGTAAGTTTCCAATACACAGACCACGGGGTGTCTTAAAATAAAGTGATAAACATCTTAGCTGGACATCTTACAGAGGGAACATGTTTTGCAGTTGTTCTGAATTGTTTATTAAATTAAGATAAACAACTTTGTTAAGAGAACAATGTGTGTACGACACACCCCTCCTCCCCCTCCACGACGTGAAACCACAAGAGATCGTCTGCTCATGAGAGAAAACAGGAAATAAGCCATTTGGCGGTCAGAAACCGCAAGCGGTTTGCATATAACATATCATGGGTTTAGACCATGCTCCTTCACAACATGTCTTTTCAAAGAGAGATCCCTCAAACAACTTTAATTATCCTTAGGCAAGAATATTATAGTGTGTTAATTATGTTTTACTTAGAAATATATGAAGTAATTTTAACTGTTCATTTTATGTTTCTTTATTAATGAATTCATTTTACTCTTCGTTTATTATTCGATTGTCTGTTGTTAAGAAATAAAATTTGACTTATCTGACTGGATCTCTTCCATGCATCAACCACGAACATTTATTAAAACATACACTCTTAATAACGCTGGGTTGTTTTAACCCAAATTTGGGTCAAATATGGACAAATCCAAATGTTGGGTTAAAAATGTCATTTAAAAATTTAACCCAACTTCAACTTTCACTTTCAACTGTAATTTTTAATTACATTTTTAACCCAACATTTGGGTTTGTCCATATTTGACCCACATTTGGGTTGAAACAACCCAGCATTTTTTAGAGTGTAATAATAAACCTTAATATAAGTAAATTATTTCAAAATATTAATGTCTAACAACTGATCCAGTCTCAGTGCTTTGATTTTATTGTATTTATTTCTAATATTAGGAAATTCAATAGTTTGTGTTGCTTGGTCACACGTGATTTATACTATCCAAGTAGTATCAAACTGCTCGTCTTATTTAGTGCTACAAGCTCAGAAACAATTAGAATATGTTGATGTTTTTCATATAGAGGGTCTTGATGTAACCTTGGTTTAATTCATACATTTGTCTGAGGTTATCGCTCATCATGGCTTGCTCCTCCTTTCAACACTGTTAAACTCATAAATTTGAAATCGAAAGCAACCTCAGAACATCTCTGTCAAGTCTTTAATCTGCGCAAGGCTCCAGCATTCTTACTTGTATCCTGAAGTGCATTTCCGGACAGGTAAGGATACAATTACATTAACACCAACAGCGAATGTGTGATTGAGGTGAACTGGGTTTAATAAGTGTCCATATTTCTCTTCACTGGCGTTTATTCCAAGTTGAATCAAAAGTAGCTACACTGAATAAATGAGTAGCGGGAGTTGGGTCAATATCACTATAAAGTGCCTTTGGTGTCCTCGTCAGAATCGCTCAGTCATCATAAACATAATGCAAAATAATGCAATTCTGAGGTTTTATTATAAATGGCCAAAAAATTACACACTACAAGTACAAGTGAGAACTTTCTCACGAAACATAACGCGTTCTATCGGACACCCTTTCTACACGCATCAACACAAACCAGAATCGAAAGCAAAGCGACAGTAAACAAGCGCCGGTTATAGGCTTTAGTGTTATGTGAATTTTGGATTAGGCTATATCATAAAAGAATTGAATGGAAATTCTAAGATGCACTTAAACATAAACGTATGTGCTCAATTGAGGCAGATGTTTTTTTTTTAATCAATAAGACATGCGAATGAAATATGATGGAATATTAAATAAAGTGTTGGTTTTTAGATTGGAGTATTTTTTAAATTGTTTTTCAATGGGAGCGCCGCGTTTTTAAAACGTCGTGAGTGGAACAGGAGCTGAGTGTCTTTTTAACGCTGACGCGCTGAGCACCCGGTGTTTTTTACTGGGCAAAACCAGAGTTGCGACAACGGAAGTTCAAGGTTGTCACATGATTTCGCGTAAACCTCAGAGAGTTCAGCCAAGTCAAATCGATTGAGTTAGATAGCAGAACTGTGATTTTTAGTAGTTTGTAGTCAATAAATGCATTGATTTACAAATAATACACTGACATGTAGTAGCCTATGAGTATAGTTACATCAATATTGTTTTAAAAGTTAAAAATATGCTAATATTTATGTTTAGTCAAGTCAAGAGATTTTAAATTGTGACAGATTGTATTAAAGCAGCTTCACAGTGATTACATGAAAATAAACAAAATTTGTTTCTGGAAGAAAATTGCATCGTCGTCCAGTCAGATCAATAATATCGTTGAATATTAAATATCCTCAACTAAGCAAGCCAAAATTTCATTAATCTTAATGTTGACAATGCTTATGCGCCCTGTGCACTTGAATGAAATAAATGAATACAGTCATAATATATATATTCAATTTTAAAACAAAACATGATTATACACAGTACACACACACAAACACATTATTTCCATTCAACATAATTTGAAAAATTCATGACATCACTTTAATCTATAAAACCTATTTAGTTTAAATTCATTTTTAGTACATTTAAATAGACTAATACATTTTATGACCCGGCCCCGGATAAGCGGAAGAAGATGGAAGGATATTTTATGATTTGTTATCTTAAAACCCCCCAAACTGCATGAACAGTCTAAAAAGTTTTTAAAATGGTGTCTTTAAAATTAAAAATCTATTTTTTTAGTCTAAAAAAGAAAAGAAAAAAAAAGCGAAATTCTATGGCATCATTTTAACCTTTCATACAAACAAATTTGATAAATTTCAGTAGTTTTAAAGCTATTGAGATAATTGGAAAACGTTTGTTCAGCAATTTGCATATCAGGGTGGCACAACTGCAAACATGGGTCTTTTATTATGGTAATTACTATGGTAATTATTATGGTAATTGCAGTATACATGATAATGCGTCCAGAGGAGCCTTAATGATCCTTGTGGCAGAGTGAAAAGGTTGTGTAGATCTCTCTCAAAGACGGGTAAAAACTGCTTTCAAGTATGGGTAGGTTGGTACACTTTCCATGTCAGGTGATTTAAAACACTTAGAAATGTTTACAACTGAAACTTAAATACTTTGTACATTAATCAAAAAGGTACATTACATAAGTTTTAAAATATTTTTAAAAAACATGCTGCAACTGAAGAAAACACATGCAAACAGAAAAGAATGCATTCAAATAGTAAAAAAACATGCAAATAGAGAAGAAACACATGCAAATAGAAAAAAACCCCACCCGCAATTTAAGAAAACATCTTCATCAGTTTCACAACACATGTGTGCTCCAAATACTCACAACACAAGCGCATACAGAAACGCGCTGCAAAAGTTCATAACACAACCAAATACAGAAACATGCTGCAAATAACACAGACCACAGAGGAAATGTTTCTGGGGGAACCAAATAAGTGACGAACCCGGCTGGGACGTGCTTATTGCTTGTGAGCATCATAGACAAAATAAATACATAGACGCCCTATTGGCCGCTTTAGAACGTTGCTGCAACACGTCAACGCGTCCGCCATTTTGCGGAGGGCAAGACTGCACTGTGAACAAATGCAAGTAAACGGGTGAGCTGCGGTTTTCCCGGATAAAAACAATAATAACGTTTACATTCATCAACCGATTTCAGGGATTTGTACGTGGTGTAGGTTACTATTAATTATAAAATGACCAAATACAACCAGAAGAAAATGTTCAGTCTTGTTTGTGAAGAGTATTCAAATGGTAATTTACTTTGTTTTCTCAGAGAGTAGCCCTCTCTTACAGTTCTTCCAGTTTTTCCAGGCTTACAATCCTCTCTGTGCTTCTTTTGTTGAAAGAGACAAAGGAGACAAAAACGGGGCAAATTATATACAATAGTAGTATAGGCTATAATACAGTTCTGGTATTTAGTATGATTCCCCATTTAGCCTAGTATGATTTGTTTTATTAAAACGGCTTGGTGCTTTTAGCATTGTTTTTAATCTTACTTATAAACTTCCGTCTCCCTTTCCCATCAATCCAAAAATCAGCTGAGCTGAAACATAGGCTAATATAGACAGGTAATAGACAACAAAAACACAATGGCTAAAAGACTCCACCCTTGGAGAGTAATAATAACATAATGGAGTTGTCATAACTCTATCTCTATATGGCTCTGGGTAAATGTCAGTGCTCATCACTGTCACTTTTTACCCAGCCGTCCATCACAGTGGAGGAGGGGCGGGATATTACGGATCAAGCAACAGCTTTGGTGGACACGTGGCCTAAAAAAAAAAAAAAAAAAATTAAATCAGTTTTTTGGGGGGCATAAATACTACAAATTTGCTCACAGTCACATGTGGGCTACGAGAAGGAAGTGTATTATATTATGTGTATGATATTGATGCCATCACCACAGTTCTTTTCTGACTTGTCAAACTGAGAGTGCTAGTCAAATATATTTGTAGACAGACTCAAGTTGCAAACACTCCAGGTGTAGAAGCAGTCTTGTATGGCTAGAAATGCATAGGTTAGTCTCTACATATGTTCAGTAAAGCTGAAGTTTAACAGAACTTTCGAGAATGAAATCTGCCTGGCAACTATGGAAGCATTTGGCTAGCAATATTCAATTTAAAATGTAATATGCAAAATGACAATGCAATATGTAAAATGGCCATGCATTTCTGTATTGCAATTTACATTTTCCATTACATTTGTGCGACGTTGGTGAAAAAGGAAATGAAAAATGAATTATATAATTCATCTTCCTCGACACAGACCGTTTCTTTGGTTTGCTTTCGAGGGGAAGACATATCAGTACGCGGTTCTCCCCTTCGGAATGGCCCTGTCTCTTCGCATCTTTACAAAGGTCGTCGAAGCACCCCTTGTACCGCTTCGGCTACACGGGGTTTGCATCCTGAACTATCTCGATGACTGGCTTATCCTAGCTCACTCTCGAGACCAGGTTTGCGAACACAGGGACCTAGCGCTCCGGCACCTAGCTTGTCTGGGCTTTCGGGTCAACTGGGAGAAGAGCAAACTTTGCCCTGTGCAGAGGATCTCTTTTCTCGGTATGGACCCCAGTGCCTTCTGCATGTCAATTGCCTCGAGTTGCTGGCAGTACAATTGGTTCTGCACCGCTTCCATGCGTTGCTCAAAGACCAGTACGTACTTGTCTGTTCAGACAATACCGCGAGAGTAGCGTACATCCACCAACGAGGTGGTCTATGCTCCCGCCATATGTCGCAACTCTCATGCCACCTCCTCTTATGGAGTCAGAAGCATCTGAGGTCGCTTTGTGCTATTTACATTCCTGGAGACCTGAACTGTGCAGCCAACAAGCTCTCACGGATTAAGCCTCTCTCGGGTGAATGCCGACTCCATTCCCAGTCGGTTCAGCTGATTTGGGATCAGATCAGGGACACTCAGGTAGATCTGTTTGCCTCCCACAACTCTTCCCATTGTAGCCTGTCTTATTCCTTGACAGAGGGGATGCTCGGCACGGATGCACTGGCGCACAACTGGCCTTGGGGCCTGCAGAAATGTGTTTCCCCAGTGAGCCTTCTCACACAGACCCTGTGAAAGATCAGGGAGGACGAGGAGCAGGTAATTTTGGTTGCGCCTCATTGTCCCACCCGGATCTGATTCTCCGAACACGTACTCCTCCCGACAGCACCTCCCTGGCCAATTCCTCTGAGGAAGGACCTCATTTATCAGGGACGGGGAACCCTATGGCACCCTCGTCGTGATCTTTGGAACCTCCATGTCTGGCTCCTGGACGGGACGAGGCAGGTTTGAGTATCCTACCACCAGCGGTGGTGGCTACCATCACTTCCACTAGAGCATCGTCCACGAGACATGCCTATGCGTTGAAGTGGAACCTCTTCGTTAATTGGTGCTCTTCTCACCGAGAAGACCCCACGATATGCCCGATCGGTGTTGTGCTTTCCTTCCTGCAAGATGGGTTGGAGCGAAGGCTGTCTCCCTCCATCCTGAAGGGTTATGTTGCCGCTATGCCGCACATCATGTTGCAGTTGAGGGTAAGTTCATTGGGAAGCACATCAGGTTCCTGAGAGGAATCAGGAGTCTGAATCCTCCTCGCCCTCCTCTCGTGCCCTCTTGGGACCTCTCAGTCGTTTTAACTGCCCTGCGGAGTGCCCCCTTTGAGCCCTTGCAATCAGTGGAGCTTAAGTTTCTGTCGATGAAGACAGATGCATTGGCTTCCATTAAGAGGGTAGGGGACCTTCAGGCATTTTCCGTGGAGGAGGCGTGCCTGGAATTCGGGCCGGCCTATTCTCACGTGATCCTGAGACCCTGGCCTGGATATTTGCCCAAGGTTCCTACCACCCCGTTTCGAGACCAGGTGGTGAACCTGCAAGCGCTGCCCTCGGAGGAGGGAAACCCAGCCTTGGCACTGCTCTGTCCAGTACGCGCTCTCCGTGCCTACATAGACAGGATGCAGTGTTTCAGGACCTCAGACCAACTCTTTGTCAGTCATGGTGGGAAGCTGAAGGGAAAAGCTCTCTCCAAGCAGAGGCTGTCTCACTGGATAGTGGACGCCATTGCTTGCTTACCAGCAGCCAGGTTGACCGTGCCCCCTTGGTGTCAAGGCCCACTCCACTCAGAATCTGGCCTCCTCTTGGGCTCTAGCGCATGGCGCCTCGCTAACAGACATATGCAGAGCTGCAGGCTGGGCCTGTGGAGCCTGTGTCCTCTCGTGCACTTGCTTCAACTAGCCAGTAACTATGATCCGATCAGGTGTCTTCGCTTGCTAGCCATTCCACTCCACGGACTGGATACGTGCGATATTCTACTCAGGTGAGTTTCCCCGAGAAGCTCCCCAGCACTGTTGACGTCAACGCCAAGGTTATGCCTCCGGCAGTTGGCTAGGTGCCTCCATGTGCATGGTTCCCCCGCTGGGTGACCCCCACATGTGTATTTCCACTGTAAGCCTCCTTGAGCATATCCCTTGGCAAGCCACCTTGCCACCCCTGGAGTTTAAACATTCCACCCTACGGGCTGGAAACTCCAGTGTTCTTCTGATGCTACCCCCTCGCAGGTCATATGTGTATTCTTAAGACCTCCCTTCGGGCGGGCATGGTTTGCATATTTCCACTGAGATATGCTCCCCAGTGTACCTTGGTATTCATGTGTTAAGTTGGTGTCCTTCTTCCGTGCCAGTATCACGACATGAAGCTCACACTGACGCAGGGCACTGGAAGACGGCCGAGAGCTAGCGTGATTAGACTGGTACCCCCATTTCGTCGTCACTCGAAGTAACTCGAAGTGACCACAAAAAGGGTTACGTATTCCTGCCACTTCCCTGTTCCGCTGGAACGCCGAGTTCAGTCTTGGCTCCTCAGCAGGAAACATTACATTTACATTTAGTCATTTAGCAGACGCTTTTATTCAAAGCGACTTACAATTGAGGATTAAACCAAGCGAGTCATCGTGAAGACGCAAAAACAAAGCAAGAAGTGCTCAAAATACAAAGTTCAGACATTGCTCGGAGTAGCATAGGCCAGATAAGCAAGATATATATATGTATATTATGGGTGGAGCCGAACCCGAATACGGTATTCGGAAAAGCACAAATAATGTGTTTTTTTACGAATACTTATTTCGATCAAATACTTTAAAAAATATTTGTATTCGGGAACAAGAAAAACTTTATATCAAAAAGCTGCGTTTCCTCACTATACCACAGTGCGCGAGTGAGTGAGTGACGTTCAGGAAGAGGTGACTGACACAGGCTGCTCCACACAGCAACAGAGAGGGCTCGGCTGAGCGAAAAAACACTTAACTGCATTACTATTTTTGTTGAATAGATTTTTGTACCTTAACTGGGTTCCAGAGGCAGTATAAAACTTTCGGGAAGCGGAGTTTGATAGGGAGATTATTTCATTACGCTGCATTATTGACGTCTGCAGTCGGGTGCTCTCATGTTCGCTCTGTTTACGTAGCTCTGTTAGCTCGGTAATTATTTGTTTCTATTACATGGCTTGGTTGAATTCTAATGTAGAATGCGGTCTGTTATTTCTTAATAACAGACCGCTGCTAAGTAACGTTATAACACACCGTTGCCACAAAAAACAGAGCGTTGCCATGGATTCTAAACGTAGAGACGGAACGGACTATTTTTTTAGCGGAAGGAATACAATCGTTTTTAAATCAATAAACTCCTTTTTAAATCAATATTTTGAGTCAAATGATTGATTTATTTGGTAGGTAGCCATGTAGTAAGCGGGATAATGTATAGCGAGGCGGTTGTTATAGCGAATACAAACCCTTCACACCGTGTCCTAACTACACGCGACGCGACGCCGCGACTTCGCGTCAGGCTCATAATCAACCACCCTTACTTATTCTGTCTGTTCAGCGTCCTCCAAAAAGAACGGGTGGTGGTGGGGTTCAGAATGTTCACAATGGTATTTTATTAGTTGTTGGTTTAACCATGGATGAGGTAATGGCTGTTATGTTATTTTCATTTCAATGACGTTCCTTGGTAGGCTACATGTTCATTGCTGGATTTATAGAAAAACATCAACCAATATTGCATTTCCATAATTATTATAATGGATATAATTAAATAATACTTACACTATAACGTAAATTAGAAGTGTAACGCAAAAAAACTGGATTTTTACGCCTGTTTTGAATTTTACTCGAATACAAATACAAATACTTTTCCCCCCTCAACAAATACAAATACAGATACAAATATCGGCTGCTTGCACACCCCTAATGTATATATATTTTTTCTATATACCTGCATGATCTAGCTGTTTTTGTAATGTGGTCTGTGAAGGTCAGCTGCTTATCAAAGGTTACTCCCAGATTTCTGACTGACTTTGATTGGGTGATTGACGAAGAATCTAGCTGGATAGTGAAGTTGTGCTGTAGAGACGGATTGGCAGGGAGGATGAGAAGCTCAGTCTTAGCCAGGTTGAGCTGCAGGTGATGTTCCTTCATCCATGCCGAGATGTCTTCCAGACAGCTTGAGATTCGTGCAGGTATTGTGGGATCATCTGGTTGAAATTAGGGGTAGAGCTGGGTGTCATCGGCATAGCAATGGTAAGAGAAACCATGTGCCTGTATGATGGGTCCCAGTGATGGTGTAAATGGAAAAGAGGAGCGGTCCAAGAACTGAACCCTGGGGAACCCCTGTGGTCAGTTGATGTGCTTTGGATAACTCACCTCTCCGTGTACTCAAACCAGTGGAGTACCTGTGATGCCCAGTGATGAGAGGGTGGACAGAAGGATCTGATGATTCACTGTGTCGACTGCAGCAGACTGATCCAGGAGGATGAGAACTGATGATTTGGAAGCAGCTTTTTGCGATCCGCAGGGCTTCGGTGACCGACAGCAATGCAGTCTCGGTTGAATGCCCTTTCTTGAAGCCTGATTGGTTGACATCCAGCTGGTTGTTCAGAGACAGGAAAGATGATACTTGGTTGAAAGCAACTCGTTCCAGTGTTTTTGCAATGAATGGAGAGAGACAGGTCTGCAGTTCTCTAAGAGTGATGTGTTTAGCGTTGATTTTTTCAGCAGTGGAGTTACACGAGCCTGCTTAAATGCTGTAGGGAAAATGCCAGCGTGGAGGGATGAGTTGATAATGTGTGTGAGAGCTGGAAGAAGTGTAGGAGAGATTGCTTGTAGAAGGTGTGAGGGGATGGTGTCTAGAGGGCAGGTGGTAGGATGACTGGAGAGGAGAAGCTTAGATACTACTTCCTCGGTTAGTGCAGTGAAGGAGGAGAGAAGGTTATTGGCTGTGGGAGAGGTTAGTCTGGGTTCCTGTGTGTGTGAAGCTGAGAACTGACTGCTGATAGTTGAAGTTTTGTTGGTGAAGAAGTTAGCAAAATCATCAGCAGTTAGCGAAGAGGTGGGTGGTGGTGGAGGTGGACAGAGGAGAGTGCTGAATGTCTTGAACAGTGAACGTGTGTTAGAGGCGCTGTTGATTTTGTTGTGGAAATATGAAGATTTCGCAGCATGAACGTCAGTAGAAAAGGCAGAGAGCAGAGATTGATACCTACTGAGGTCGGATGTAAGTTTTGATTTGCGCCATTTCCTCTCTGCTGCCCTGAGTTCAGTCCGGTGTTCACGAAGAACCTCAGATAACTAGGAGTTGGAGGTAGTAACGCGTGCTGGCCTGGAGGAGAGAGGGCATATGTTGTCTAAAGAAGCGGTTAGAATGGAGCATAAAGTATCTGTTGCAGTATTCACATCCAGAGATGAGGAATCCGAGGGTGAGGGAAGAGAAGATGACACAGCAGAGGAAAGATGGGACTGTGAAAGTGCGCGCAGGTTTAGCCTGAAGTGGTGGTAGTGGAGTCACACCTCCACCAGTAGAGTTGGTGTTGCATGGGAAACATATCTGCACGTTGCAACCGTCCTTCCTTATATACCCATGAGGTGGGGCGGAGCTATGCTATGCAAATTCCGCAGACCCATGTCATTTCTTTGCCATTGACTCGTTTTTTAATACTCAAAGGTGATAGGCTTCTAAGCGAAACCCCTATTTCGTCGTCACTCACCAACTCAGGGAACGAGGGTTACATACATAACCGAGACGTTCCAATGGTTGAATGTTACACTTCACTTATATTAAATATAAACACTATATATTTGAACATTTAATTTATTGTAGGAGATTTTCTGCTTTTTGCTTTTACTTTGTACTTTAATCCTTATTATAAATTATTTGCAAAAAGCACCATAGGATGTGTACTGTGAGTGTAAATGTGATAACTAAAAATGTGATAACTTGAATAAGAACAAGGACCAGCAATACATCACATATTTGCAAATATGTAAGATAATAATCACATGTCAAATCTTAACCTTCATTTTACATATTTGATCTTCAAAATGTTATTGTAACAACAAAAGCATCTAGTATATTTTGAACGGAAGCATTTGCAATTTCCAGTGGTAAATTGTTTTTTATGTATTTTTTTTGTTTTACACCATGTTACTTTTATTTATTTATAGGCTACGAAATAAAAATGGAGATGACAAATGTGCTGTCAAATATGCGTTTGAATTTGGTCTTGCTGGGAAAAACTGGAGTTGGGAAAAGTACATCAGGAAACACAATACTGGGAAAAGAAGCTTTCATATCAGAGAAAAGCTCAATTTCAGTCACTCAAGATTTTGCTGGTGAAGACGGCGATGTTTGTAAATTACCGATCACTGTTTATGACACACCAGGATTTTCTGGTTCAGAGAGTGAGGAAGAGCTTAGGAAATATGAAGAGTTTCTGCAGAAATGTGAATCAGGCCTCTGTGCGTATCTCATGGTTCTCCAGTGTGACAGATTCACTGAAAAAGATCAAGAAGCTGTGGAGAAGATTGAGGAGCTACTGGGAGAAAAACGCATGCAGAAAGCCTGGATTCTCTTCACTGGAGAAGATCAACTCAACGATGAAAAAAAGAGCATAAATCAACTCATTAAAGAGACTGAAACCTTGAAGAAACGTATTCAGAAATATGAGGGCAGATTCCACAGTTTCAACAACAAGACGAATGAACCAAGTGATCAAGTCAATTCTCTGATATCTAAAGTTTTCATGAGGAACTTGGAGACTTGTAAGTTTATTTTAACTAGATTTAAAGTTTATTTTAGCCATGCATCATATTATTAATGTAGGAATTGAGATTCCTTGCTTATTAATAAATTAATTCATTAATTTATCGTTATGGCCACAATATCTGTTTGCCAAAGGAGATTATAGTACTAGTAAGAAAACTAGGAAAACCTTTTAGGACAAGAAAATGTGACATGTATATATATATTGTATATATGTATATATATATATATATATATATTTTTTTTTTAACTAGAAAAATCCCAAAGTTTGGGAATTTAGAACCAGCAGTGATATAGTCTGATATAATCTGCCTGTGTAATTGGTATTTACTGTATGTTAAGTGTAAGATATAGTCATATAAATTTAACATAATATTCATCTGCATTCATGGATTTTCACACAGCAAAATCCCCAGTGTTAAATTAACACTTAAAAGTGTGAATTATCAAAACTCTGAGCAGAGTGTTAAATCAACACTGAAGCAGTGTTAAAGTTAATGAGATAATTAAGTGACTAATTGAGTGATGATTGAGCATTATTGAAGACATCAAGCAGAATCACTGAAGGAGAAAACCAGAATTGTTAAGTCACCATTATGGTGATTAGTGTTTGCTTTAGTTGGGCTCTTGACCCTTAATTCATTAACTTTAGATTTTGTTTGGCTGCAGTACATGAGTTATAACAGCCAGATGAACAAATAGAAAAGGTGATCTGATAGTTGTGTTTTAACATAATCAGTATTTCACAATCTTTTGACCTGAATCACTGAATTCATATAGAGCCTATATTCTGAATTAGGTTTACTTTTTTAATTATAGCAGCAGTGACCTTTTACAGCATAATATTTTTAACGTTTACAATGTATTCAAAATAATTTCTTAAAAGTTTCTCTTATACAATTTTTTACTTCTCTTCAATTTTTTTAAGACACACAGAAATCAATAATTAGCCTGTGAATCTCAACAATGGTGACAATTATAAAGCATGTTGCATTGCATTCTGGGTGCCACCAATCAAAACTCATTCATGGCTCCCATCATGCATTGCTGCATGAATAAATAATGAGCTTATGTTCAGAGGTGATCTGTTTGTCACCATTGCTGAGATTTATACGCTAATTCTTAATGTCTGTGTTTGCCTACATAAAATATTGTTTGGATTTTACTGAAAAGGCTAAAAATGGTATGTTCTAATCTGACCGATAATACAGATGATTATGTATGTCCTGAATAAAGAATGATGATGATGATGACCGAGCTGCTAAAATCCATAAGGTAAATTTAACTCTTTTTGCTCTTGATGAGTTCAGTGATTCAGGCCAATTAATGATTATGTTAAAACACAACCAACACCATCAGATTACCTTTTCTATTTGTTCATCTGGCTGTGAGAAGTCACATACAGCAGCCAAACAAAATTTAAAGTGAATGAATTAAGGGTCAAGAGCCCAGCTAAACCAAACACTGATCACCATAATAGTGACTTAAAAATTACGGTTTTCTCCTTCAGAGATTCTGCTTGTTAACATCAGGTGTCTTCAATAATGCTCAATCATCGCTCAATTATTCACTTAATTATCTCATTAACTTTAACACTGCTTCAGTGTTCATTTAACACTTTGCTCAGAGTTTATATAATTCACACTTCTCAGTGTTAATTTAACACTGGGGATTTTGCTGTGCATACATTTACATTTCTCCATCTCAAGTTTTTCATTCCCCCACCAGAATATTTAAGTGAAAAGGTGGCTTTCAGGATCAAATAAGTGATTGTTTGATTGTTGTTGTTTTTTGTTGTTTTTTTGCAGTACCAAAACAACCAAAGCAAAGAATTCCAATCAACATCCAGGATGTTCCTGTCGATAGCCGTTTATCCAGACAGATTGTTCTTCTGGGTAAAAGTGGTGTTGGGAAGAGTGCTGCTGGAAACACAATACTGGGACAGAAGAAGTTTATGTCTCAGAGGAGTGCGAGTTCAGTAACCCGTGAATGTTTAGTGGAACACGACACTGTTTCAGGCAGATCTGTGTCTGTAGTTGATACTCCTGGATTCTTTGACACTTCTATTAAAACTGAAGATTTAATAATGGAGGTAGCAAAAAGTGTTTTTAAATCCAGTCCTGGACCGCATGCTTTTCTCATTGTTCTCAGAGTAATTGATAGATTCACTGAACAGGAGCAGCAGATTCCTCAGATGATTGAGATGTTGTTTGGTCAGGAGGTGTTAAAATACTCCATCATTCTCTTCACTAATGGAGATCAGCTGGAAGGAGAGACCATAGAAGAGCTCGTTGAGAAGAACAAAGAATTAAGTAAACTTGTTGATCAATGTGGAGGCAGATATCATGTGTTGGACAATAAAGATCAGAACAACAGAGATCAGGTGAACGATCTACTGCAGAAGATTGACACAATGATAGAGCAGAATGGAGGAGGACACTACAGTAATCAGATGTTTGAATATGCTAAGAGATGCAAACAAGAAGCAGAAGAACAGAGACAGAGAGATGAAGAGGAGATAAAACAACGAGAGGAGAAACAAAGTAAAGATGAGATTGACAGAGTGGTAAAGGAGACAGAGGAGAGAATCAGAAAAGAGTTAGAAGATAAAGCAGATGCGAGCCAAAAAGGATTTGAAAAATTCTTTTCTGAGTACAAGAGTTATTTTCAAATGGCAGCTTTTGTTGTTGGTGGAATAGCTGTTGGAGCATTGGTTTTAACTGGTGTTGGAGCTGGTGTTGGAGCTGGTGTTGGAGCTGTTGTAACAGCTGTTAGTGGTGGAGGAGCTACTGTTTCAGGTTCTGTTGCTGGAGCTACTCTTTCAGCTTCTATTGGTGCAACAGCTGCGACCGGAGCGGTTTCTGCTGGAGCTGTTGCTGCTAGCGGAGCTGTTGGTACTGGAGCTCTTATTGGAGCTGGTGTTGGAGCTGGTGTTGGAGCCGTCGCTGGAGGTATTGGTGGAGCTCTTCTTGGAGTTGCCAATAGTAAAGTTTCCAGTTGAGCTGTCACTCAGTAGGCTATGTTTACATGCACCCTATTAATGCGATTATAATGGGATTTTGGCAATATTGCGATTAAACTTTACCTCATGTAAACCCAAAAATTCAATCAAACAAATGCGATTAAGCTCATAATAGTAGTAACCATATTAGCATTAAACTATGTGATGTACGCCAATTTTAATAGCAATAAACATGCAAACCCCTGAACCTCATTATTACTGCTCTGACCAAACTGTGCGTGCGCTTGGGACGGATGCCGTGTGTTGTTGACACAACTTCATGAATGAACTCTGCGACATTATTCTGAAGTTGTGGGGTGATGGCGCAGTGGATGAGACACATGCCTTTGGTGTGAGAGACCCGGGTTCGAATCCACTGTGAGACACCAATGTGTCCCTGAGCAAGACACTTAACCCCTAGTTGCTCCAGAGGCGTGCGACCTCTGACATATATAGCAATTGTAAGTTGCTTTGGATAAAAGCGTCAGCTAAATGAATAAAATGAATAAATGTAAATGAAGTTTCCTCTTTTCCAAATTGCTGAACTCAACCCGCTCAGTCTCTGCTCAGCATCTTCATCCAGACAGCGCAAAGAACGTAACGGTGTAGGCAAAGCCAGCATTGTGATGTTCTTCACGGCATCATACATAATAAAACATTTATTTTTATTATTTGATGTGAGTAGATTAAAACAATGTAACATACTGTATGCCTATCTGAGTGTGGAAAGACCATAGCGAATAATCAGAATAATTAAAATTGCATGTAAAACATGCTCGAGTCATTTAAACATCTTAATGTAAGCGATTATGACCTTACTCTGATTATTAGAAATAATCGCATTATTGGTGCACATGTAAACGTAATCAATGTTAGCAATCTAGTCTTTGATCAGAACTTGTTTGATAAATTATTTTATAGATGCACATATAAATGTATGGAATTAAACATTAATCCAAATGTTAAGATTTGAATTTTCCACTGCTTTCTAGTTTATTGTAGCTTTGATTTTTTTATTGTGTTGCAAAAATAACTGATTTTAACGGATCCTCCTTTCTAAAAGCATCTTGTGTGTTTTGCTTGAGAGGTGACTGAGGGTCTGCATATTACGAGTGTAGAAACAGTCCTTTAACCTGACATTCAGAGGTGAATCTCTGTTGCTCCTTCTTGATGATATTTTCTTTGTTTTCCTCTATATTATTTCTTCAAATTTGTACGTGTTATACTAATATGTATATTCATTTGTTTTATCTGTTTAAAATCTGTTTATTTGTTGTTCTATCAAAAAGAGATAATTTTGCTGCAATACTATGTAATCATAGATAATAACTGAACTGCAAAATGTAGCGCCATTAATTTTCCATAATTTCCATTCCGTTTGCTTGTTATATTAAAACTAGTTATAGATTATAGGAATACTCAAATGCAAACTGTGTTGCTTCAAGAAAGCAACCATGATGTTGTTTTACTTTCTTTCTTTTATATGCATTTATTCTTCATTTATTAGATCATTTTTACTAATTTATCATGTTTTTATTTTATTGTTCTATTTTATCATATACTCATTTATAATAATCATTTAAACCATTTATATACAAATGTTTATTCACTGATAAGTCAATTGTAGATTAGGAGTCGTGCTGATCAGACAAAGTATGACCATTAAAACATAAACATCTAAAATTATTCAATAAAGATCCTCATTTTTATTATTATCTCTGTGTCCTGATTCTCCTCTTCTCTGGCTTTACTCTGTTACGGAAATGATCTATTTATTTAGTTATTTATATCTATGTATAATTGTCAGATTTTTTTATTTTTATAAAAGAAACTCAGTACACTAGACTCGGCCGACGCCGACTGTAGACGCGCTAGAGTATAAATATTATAGGACGTAGATAGGTTTAGGAAAAAATCTACCACAGGTGCCTCCAGGAACCCATTTTTTATCATTATTTTTTATTTCATGTTGTTACTATGGTTACCATTAACTGAACCAACCACAAAATATAAGAATTGTTTATTACATATTTTAGATCCATTTTATTACATACACATCCATGCACTTGGGAAAAAAAGCTAGTAATAGATTAATATCAATAATAGAACACACACACACACACACACACACACACACACACAAAAATAGTATAATACATAAGCAACATGAATAATCAACCATGTATATGAAAGGCTATACAAGAAAAGTCATCTCAACAAAATGCATGGAAACGTACTCGGTTACTAACGTAACCTCGGTTCTCTCTAGAGAGGGAACGAGTACTGCGTAATAGCTTATGCTAGGGGAAAACCTCTTTTCCACGAGATATTGAAGCCAAAAATTATCCTTAATTTTTTATTAATGTAAAACGCTTTGCAGCAGCAAGCAGACACAGGCGATACAGCTCGTGCGCCTATTGGCTGCTCTTGCGGCAAATGCAGCAGCCTATCGAGAGAGACTCTGCGTGACGTAATGACCAATGGGGGCAACTCGCGCCCATATCGTCACGTCCCGCCAGAAAGGGCGTGGTCTCACTCTATAAATATACTCGTTAGGCTGGTACAAGCTGGTTTTCATCGCCGAAGCGAACCAGAGCGTATTCCAAGCACGGCAAGATACGCAGTACTCGTTCCCTCTCTAGAGAGAACAGAGGTTACGTTAGTAACCGAGTACGTTCTCTTACGAGAGTATCTCTCGTACTGCGTAATAGCTTACGCTAGGGGAACACAATGCAACACGCCGTGCGTACAGGGATCCAACACCAAAGTCCCAGGGGCCGAAGCCCAGGGCTCATATAGTGCATAATCACCATAAACTCACATAGAGTGGAGGAAGAGAGGCTGGAAGCGTCATTCCTTATAAAATAGCAGCCAGCCGGGCTATCATATGACAATAAAACGCGCAGCCAGGGTGAAAGCTTTCAGCCTGATCTGGGTGGCCATTAGCCTGGCACGCCAGACCTACATCAAGATGTTAGGTCTGGGAACTCATCATTGACAGGGCTCAATCTGATGGGCGGGATAAACGGTTGTCTTTCAAATTCTCTCTGCACGCAATTGGATAGCGCTACAACCAATCAGAGCAACGAAGAAGGGGACGTAGTCAGCGGAGCAAGTTGATATATTAAACTTTTACCGTATCCAGTCCATAGCTGTCAACATTGAACATTGAAAATAAGGGAGATTTCCAGGAATCCATCCCCAAAATAAGGGATTTTTTTTGTTTTTTACACGACCCACAAACTTTAAAAATAAAACAATAATCATTAAAAGTCTAAAGAGTTTATAACTAGCCTATGTGTGAGAGAGAAAGAGACAGTGTGTGTGTGTGTGTGTGTGTGTGTGTGTGTGTGTGTGTGTGAGAGAGAGAGAAAGAGTCATTAAACATTTTTTTGTCATTAAAAAAATAATATCATAGAGAATGTTTAAATACTAATATCAGCTTACGAGGGAAACGGAGGCGGAGTAGTGGTGCTTCGGAGTGCTGGAGATGATTCGGAGGTCCTTTACCGATCAGAGCGCGCGCTGACACGGAGTAAATAAAGCCTTTATACTCGACGCGTCCGCACGAGTGCGGCAAAAATGACAAGTTGATCGTTTCGCCACAGCTTTTTTGTAACAGCGCGCGCGGCGCCGCATCCGAGGATGAATGACTTCAAACCGAATATGTCCGAGCTTGCTCTGACCGTCGCAACTCTGTCGTCATTATGTTAAGCCCGCCCGCCAACTCTATACACGATGTGATTGGCCCGGCAAGGTTTGGGGTTTTCCAGCTAAACCGTCTATGGAGAGTTGCTAGACCACACTTTGCGGCGAAATGATTTTTGCTGCCGCTAGGGTGCGTCTAGATTTCTAGGCTAGGTGGCCATACATGTGTCAACACTCATGGGGCTGCAGTAAACTCAGCATCTGGGCCGCACAGCGGGGCAGATAGCACTGAATTTTTTGACCGCCAAAATCTTAGCTTGTAAGGCGGGTACCTCCAGGTTATAGTATTTCATAAATGTAGACGGCGAGGCCCAGCCCGCGGCCGTACAGATATCTTGCAGGGAAACCCCGCTAGACCATGCGCTCTGACACCCAAGGGGCACTGCAGGCCCTTTGCAGTGTAAGCGAGCGCAATGGCATCCACTATCCATCTGTATAGGCTCTGTTTTGAGGCGGCAAGTCCCTTGGAGCGCCCGCCAAACAAAACGAAAAGCTGCTCAGTCTGTCTGAAAACAGGCGAGCGCGACACATAAGCTCTTAATGCCCTGACGGGGCAAAGGAGACTCGTGTCCTCCTCCTCATTGAGAACCGGAAGGGCGGACAGGGAAATTACCTGGGCCCTAAACGGTGTATTGAGGGATTTCGGCACATACCCGTGCTTAGGTTTGAGAATGACCTTCGAGTCATTAGGCCCAAACTCCGTACATAACGCGCTTACTGAAAGCGCCTGCAAGTCCCCTATGCGCTTCACTGAAGCGAGAGCCATGAGAAACACTGTTTTGAACGACAGGTGTTTCATGTCCACCAGCTGGATTGGCTCGAACGGGGCGCCTGGAAAGGTCCCACGTCGGGACTGAAGGGGGCCTGGGAGGGTTTAGCCTCCGAGCTCCCCTAAGGAAACGCACGACTAAGTCGTTCTTCCCCAGCGACTGGCCAGACACCGGTTTTGCAAACGTTGCTATGGCCGCCACATATACTTTGAGCGTGGATGGGGTCCTGCCCTTATCCAGTAGCTCTTGAAGGAAGGAAAGCACTTCCGAAACCCCGCATTCCACAGGTGAAAAGCTCTGGGCTTGACACCATGCAGAGAAAACAGACCATTTCGAGGAGTAGAGCCGCCTGGTAGACGGAGCTCTAGCCTGTGCGATCGTGTTTAACACTCCTTCTGGGAGGCTAGCGGGTACCCGTTGATGGCCCATGCGTGCAGGGACCACAGCTCCGGGCGAGGGTGCCAAATCGAGCCCTCCGCCTGAGAGAGGAGGTCTCTCCTCAATGGTACAGGCCATGGGGCAGTGCTGGTCAGCTGCATCAGGGCAGGGAACCACATCTGGTTTGTCCAGAGCGGAGCTACGAGCAGCACTGGGCATCCGTTTTCCCTGATTCGTTCCAACACCTGAGGCAGGAGCGAGACAGGAGGAAAAGCATATAGGGGGCAGCGGGGCCAAACATGAGCCAGCGCGTCCTTGCTTTTTTCGAGAAAAACTTCGGGCAATGAGCCTTTTCGTGGGACGCGAATAGGTCCACCTGTGCTCTGCCGAACGTTTTCCACAGCAGCTGGACCGTCTGCGGGTGCAGCGACCACTCCCCTGCTGGAACGTTGTTCCTGGACAGTCTGTCTGGTCCCACATTCAGGTGACCAGGCACGTGCGCTGCTCTCAGTGAGAGCAGGTTGTGCTGAGCCCAGACCAGGAGGCGTTCCGTCAGCCTGTGAAGGTTTCGTGACCTGACGCCGCCCTAGCGATTTATGTATGCCACCACTGACATGTTGTCCGACCGGACCAAGACGTGGTGGCCTGTTACCTGGGGACAAAAACGCCGTAGCGCTTTGTCGACTGCTATCATCTCAAAGCAGTTTATGTGAGCTTTTCCCGTTCTGACCACAGGCCAGCTAGCGGTCTGCCCTCGAGCAGCGCTCCCCACCCCGAGGTGGAGGCGTCCGTAGACACCACCTTCACACTCGAAGCGGTCCCCAGACTCACACCTGACTGATACCAGTCGGTTATTTTCCAAGGTTCCAGAGCTGAAACACACTGTAGGTCGACCCTGAGGCGAAACAGACCCGCTGTCCATGCCCTGGGTGGAACCCGCGCTTTCAGCCACATCTGCAGTGGGCGCATGCGAAGCAAGCCCAACTGGAGTACAGAGGCCGCTGAGGCCATCAGCCCCAGCATTTTCTGAAACCTTTTGAGCGGAACTATCGAGCCGTGGCGGAAGGATTTCGCGACGCGCGGAATATTTAGTCCGCGCTCTGGTGACAGGCGTGCCGTCATGGATAGCGAGTCTAACACTGTTCCCAGAAAGGAAATTTTCTGACTGGGAGACAGTGAGCTCTTCGCCCAATTGACTGTGAGGCCCAGCTCCTCGAGGTGCTCGAGTAATGCGGCCCTGTGTTCTATGAGCTCCGATCGTGATCGAGCTAGAATCGGCCAATCGTCCAAGTAGTTCAGGACTCGCATGCCCTGAAGTCTCAGGGGTGCGAGCGCCGCGTCCATGCACTTCGTGAATGTACGAGGTGCTAGGGACAGGCCGAACGGCAGGACTGTGTATTGATATGCCTGGCCCTCGAAAGCGAATCTCAAGAATCGCCTGTGATGGGACGCTATTTGTATTTGGAAATAGGCGTCTTTAAGATCTATTGACATAAACCAGTCCCCGTGGCGCACTTGCGCGAGGATTTTCCTGGTCGTAAGCATTCTGAACTGGCGTTTCACAAGCGCTCTGTTCAGCTGTCGCAGATCTAAAATGGGTCTGAGACCTCCATCTTTTTTCGGTACCAGAAAATATCTGCTGTGTAGGCCCCCTTTGCTCTGAGGTTAAGATAAAGTTTCTATAGCACCTTTGCTCAGTAGTTTCGCTATCTTGACTCGAAGTAGATGAGATACTTCGTTTTCACCGTCGTCTCGACGCGCGCCGCATAACGGCGGGGACGTCGAGCGAACTGTAGCGAATAGCCTCTTTTTATAGTGTTCAGCACCCATTCTGATACCCCAGGAAGCTGTGCCCACACTTTCGCGTGAATAGCTAGGGGTAGAATGAGATCTGGGCTCTGGCCGAGACATAGTGACGGCAAGGGAGCTCCGGCGTGCTGTAACGCAGACACTGTGTTTACAGTGTGTGAGGCGGGGGGCGCGCCGATCGCGGCGGGCAGCCTGGCCGCGCTCAAAACCCTTATAGCAGTTTGCTGAGGGAGAGAGAGAAACCCCCCGTGGGGCTTAACATGTCTGTGAGTGAATGTGGGCGCAGGACAGGGGGCACATTTACTGCACTGAAAAACACCGTCGGCCTGAGCTGACTGAATGCGTGTTTGTTTCGTTTTTACAGAACCCGTGGGACATGTGGTGTGTAGTGTTTGTGGGCACTGAGACGTAGGCACATTCACTACATTTAGTGCACAATCGACATGAGGCGATTTTGTTTGTGCGAGCCCTGCATTTTTGCGGGCTGTATTTGTGTGTAGAAATGAGCCCTGGGTTGTGGGCATTTTCAATACACTCATAACACCATCGGCTGTGGCCGGAATACCAGAAAATACACCGTTTATGTGATTTATCTGGGTCGCCGTGGGAACAGCATTTGTGTGCAGGCAAGCGGGCATGGTACTGGCTTGCTTACTGCAAAATACACTGGAACAGTCACATTTTCTGGAACTGAACGAGCGAAAATTTCAGTGGAAGTCTGGCCACGGCGAGACTGAAACGCCGTCGATTTCCTAGGAGGCTAGGAAGACTTGTGTTGGTTTCGTTTTACAGAAACCGTGGTAGTGTTTGTGGGCACTGGGTTGTGGGCACATTCACTACATTTAATGCACAATTGACATGCGTCGATTTCATTTGTGCGAGCCCTGTACCGTGGCGGGCTGTGTTTGTGTGTAGAAATGAACACTGGGCTGTGAGCATTTTATTACACTTTATAACACCATCGGCTGTGGCCGGAAAACCAGAAATACAATGATTACATGATTTTTCTGGGTCGCCGTGGAAATGGCCTTTATGTGCAGGCAAGCGGGCCGTGGTACCAGCTTGTTTACTGCAAAATACACTGGAACAGTCGCATTTTCTGGAACTGAACGAGCGAAAAGTTTCGGTGGAAGTCTGGCCGCGGCGAGACTAAATTTTTATCTGCTGCGAGAGCCGGGATCAACACGGGTCTCTCGCGCGAAGGCTTCGGGTTCTGCCAATGGGCCACAGGGAGAACTACATTAGTGCAAGCAGATAAGAGAGTGTCATCACAGTTTTGTGTGTGTCGGCGTTTGTATGCAGGTGTGCTTGTGATACAACAGGCTCATTGCTGCAATAATGACATTTTCAGCCGCTCAAACTAGGAGCTGAGAAATGTTTGAGAAATGGAGATTAGTCCGGCCTCGGCGGGGACTAAAACACACTCTTTTCTCATTTGCCGGTGACGCACGCCCATGGGGGGCGGGGTAGATTTCTTATAACGTAAAGAAAGCTAGCCGCGGTTTTAGGGCTCGCGGTCTTGATGCTGGCCCGTTTCCCTGACGACTCGCGCTGCGGTTGCGCGGGCGCCTCACAGTCGAGCCCAATGCTTTCCACGCCCTGAGAGAGCAGACGCATCAGCTCAGTCTCAATGCCGGCTCTCTTACCAGTGGTTTGGCGGGAAACGCTAGCGGAGGGGAGGTCCACGGAGCTCGCCCAATCCTCGCTATCAGATGCCATAAGAGAACAAGCCTCGGTGGAACTCGTGGACGGACGCGGCGGCAGGCGGCGGCCGTTGTCCGTCAGTGAGCGACTCGAGCGAAGCCGGCGAAGCTGGCGGGCGAACCGGCGAGCTTTGGCGGGCTGGAGAGAGCTCGGGAGCGCGCTGGGCGCGGCGCTTCTTGTGGCGCGGCACCACGGCGGGCTGTGGTGAAGGCTCGGAGAATGATGCCAGGCAAGTCCTCAGAGTCACTGTAAGGACTGGGCGAGGGTGAATCTGAATAACTAAATACCTCCGTGCTAAAATCCCAAAGCCTTTAGCCCCAAAAGGCCTGGAACTTGAAAAAACACACACAAACACACACACACACACAAACCTCCCCCACAGCTGACACCCACACTCAGGACAGAGCGTGGTGTCCGCTTACAAGACATTAAGACATTTTATGACATTTTTGGAATGTCCCAAAGGAAGTGAATCCTACAGCGAAAAGAAACTTCTTTTCTTTAAAAGACATTCAACCAGATATATTTGATGTGTTTTTATGTGTGTCCATTTGCCCATGTCACATTGGAATAACTGTGATTTTATCATTATGCATTTTTACATTTAACTGTCTATTCCCAGTATTGTTATACATCGTTCTTGGTCTTGTTTTAATTCTCATGATCCAGCGGAATTAATCAGATACACGAAATTACAGTAAAAGTTATGATTCTATGTGCACCAGCTTTTTGGGACAGTAAGAACCAAAACTTAACATACTGTCAGAGCCTGGGGTTCTTAGATAACAGCATTTACGACCTCACCAGGAATGTCAGAGAAGTGTGTGTCTCTCTCTCTCTCTCTCTTCTACGAAGTGAAACGAACTCAGCCGAACTATTTTCCTTTGGTAATGTTACCCCAAAGACTGTGAACCTCCGTTCAACACGCGCGCCAAGCAGCCCACGTGATCCTTCCTCACACACAAAGGAATCCTCTCACGCACGCGGCCAGACAAGGCAGGATTGCCGCGATACAGAGAGACCAAGAAACTTGCGCAAGTATATCTCTTTATAGAGCTTCTAAGAAGCATTAAGAGGATGTTTTCCGTGTTGTTACAGACAGGTGACTGTCCGGGTGAATGTTGCCAATGCTCCCCCTCTCTCTCTCTCTCTCTCTCCCCCTCTCTCTCTCTCACACGTGTTTCCATTGTCCAAACTCTATGCATTTCTCGTTCCTCGATGCCTTATCATGTTTTGTTTGTTTATTATGTTTGTAAATACATATATCCCATGTAACCGTAGTAAATACATAAGTAGTTCTGCCTTATTAAATTCATTATATTCATCTGATTGATGTACTGCGTTGCTTTGCTCAATTTCAAGTCCCTTAAGTGCCAAAGATCTAACTTATGCTACAAGCTTTACGAATTAAAGATACTTTAAAGAGTATGTGTTGATAGGGCGGGAAACCCAATTCTTCTGGCCAGAGAATTGCGTTTCCTGAAATCCTATAAAGTAAGATGATATTGTGGATCCCACAAATATTATCCTGACAATTGAGCTAATTCATTTTACCTGTTTTGTGAAGCGTGGTCCGTGTAATTAATTGCAATCAACTTGTGGTTAATTTCAAAGATTCACATGCATGCAGGTAAAATGACAGATCCTCCCTTATCGGGAGATTTATTAACATGTAAGACTGATCTAATCCAAACATGTATGAATAATTATTAATTACCAATTATTAATTATGATATGCAAATTCCCCACGGATTAGATCCGCCCTGAATCCTTACAAATTGGTGGAGAAAATGCTAAGCACACTTTAAACTTGTTTCTGAGCAAAAATCAGTGTTCATTCTATGTCTATATTGTGATTTTAATATTGTACGCGCGCCTCGGGTGAGTGAACGCAATGCGAACTCACCGGCTGACTGAAGAGGCACAAAAGCCAGTCCATGTCAGCGGAGCACATTACAAACTGCTAAATTCGCCTAAACGTTTTAGTCGTTGTAATTGCTAAAATGAATTGCAGTTCGTAATACTGATATTCACGGTTAAAGTATTGAATGTAAACTGTAGTTCGAAAAAAAAAAGAGATATTACCTCTGTAAAGACGTTTACATGTTAATATATTTTCTTTTGATCAGCCTGTTTTCAAAACGAGAATCTTTTGAGCAGAGCGAGAGAGGATCTGAATTACAGCGATGCTCCTGTAATTCAACCTAAAAGGCCTGATATTATAATCGTTAGATTAACGATAAACTCCTGGTTAAACATTGACGTAGCTACTCAATTGTAAAAACCTAAAGCATATTTAATCATAGGTGCTATTTGATATATGTTATGGGAGTCGAAAAACAGATGAATAATTCCTGTTTTCTCTCGCACAACGCAGCGACGAATCCTGCTAGATGTGCTTGTAAAACATAGCACCGAAAAAAAAATCCAACGCTGAAAACATTTTTCATCATAAATGCTATTTGATAAATGTTATTTGGATCCGAAAAACAGATGCCTAATTCCTGTTGTCCACAACTTACGTGTAGTGCAGCGAAGAAATCCTGCCACACACTTTTGTGAAATATAGCATCGAAAAATCCAAAACCTAAAAACATTTTAATCATAAAAGGCTATTTGATAAATGTATTTGGATCCGAACGACAGACGTGTAATTCCTGTTGTTCCTATGCGTGTGTGTAGAGAAAAAAAAAAATCCTGCCACGCCGTTGTGTGAAATATAGCATCGAAAAATCCAAAACCTAAAAACATTGTAATCATAAAATGCTATTTGATAAATGTATTTGGACCCGAACGACAGACGTGTAATTCCTGTTGTCCCTATGTGTGTGTGTAGGAAAAATCCTGCCACGCCGTTTTGTGAAATATAGAACCGGAAAGAAATCCGTCGAGATTTAAATTCCGCTCTATTTCTGATTTATGCAGCAATTGAGGCGTGTATTTCTTTGCACGTCCTCTGAGACAGTCACATGTGAAAGCAGGCGGGTTGCAATGCTACTGCCAAACGCTAGGGCGCGCCCTTGAGTTTCCCAGTATCAGACTGCCTCCACGTCCTGACTTTACCCTCCATGAGTCGCCATCGTGTGGACAATGGTAACAAGGTCATCCTTTCCTAAATAATTTTCTCTCAGCACCATTTCAGATTGTTCCAGTGAATTCCTGAAATTGTGTTTCTAACTTTGAATGCATGTGCAAGTTTCAGTTTTAATAACATGGATTTCACTCCTGACTGTGTACACTTTTTTTGAATTTGGTTCAAACCACATTTGAACTTAAAATTTAAAAGTAAGTATTAGCAGTTTCTAGCGCCCCCTTTGTGGCCTTCCCCTGCTAAGTCAGCTCATCACTTAGTTCCTAACATTCTGTTCCGAAGTGACTTTCTCCCAGCTGGCTTTATTTTGGTTTTCGACTATCACGACTATCACCATAGTCGTGATCATCATCAAATATAATGCCAACCTTCAATTTCCTACACTTATTCAAATTTGGTTTGAAACAAACAAATTTCAAGATTAATTTGAATTAAGTCTCCGTTCCTGCTGGCTTTATTTTCTATATTTCCTTTTTCAAATTATTTTTAATAATTTTGATTCGATACGTTATGACAACTGTATCCTTACTGACTAGAAGTTACTTAACATCTATGCATATGCTTGATTTGAATTGTAGTTAAACCAGTTTGAATGCAATTTAAATCAAGGTCTCTGTCAGCCAGATTGACCACTAGGAGGAAGTGGCCCAAACACGCCACTGCAGCTTGCTTCCTCCTGTGCTCTTCCTGCTGCACTTAATCTCTTCTCTGAATGGAGGCTAGGTTGTTCTGATAATTAACATCGTCATAACTTCCTTTTTGTTTGTACCATAATTTGGTAACACTTTAGAATAATGGTCCGTAGTTAACAAGTAGCTATGCAGGAAGTAATAGGTAGTACTGCATTAACACCGAACTTAATACTATTAACTAATATGGAAGCAATATTAACTAAGCAGTAAGTAATATCTAATTTAGTACAAAGGTAGTTCCTTGGTAGGTATTTGATTATTACTAAAGAAATATACTCTCATTGAGAACTACTTGTGAACTAAGAAAGAATAACCAATTAATTACTAATCACAAAAGTAACATGTCTAAAAAGTGAACAATTGTGTGTTTTTTTTACTCTTAACATGGTCATAACATTTCAGAAGCTTGTGCCTCAAATGGGTTCTTTGTGGAAACCAGTTTATGAATATTATATCCCCCCAAATACATTAGCTACAGGTTGAGATTGTGACTACTACTCTTACCAAAGGATGGGCGTATGTTCTCTGTTTAATTCAAACTTAAACATAGAATAATACTAATAATGATAATATGTTTAAAATTTTTAATAATTAGGAAGTGATGCTGACATGATTGGATTAGTTCACTATTATGAGCTCTTTTGAGTGTCAGTTCAATATGTCTCAGACTCCAACGACCTACCTTTATGTTACAGTAGCCGCCTGAGGAGGACTTCTCATTAGGATATAAACATTGATGTTCTCTTGTCAAAAACAATTTGCATCCTTAATGAAGAAATTTCCTGCATTTATGTTGCGATAATCGCAAAACCACATCTTCCAGATTACAATGTTTGTTTGAATATTACTAGTGCCTCACAGAAATGTATGCCTGTACAGTATGTGTCAAATATAAAATTAAATAACTTGTATTACTTGTGAAAAACATGCTAACTCCTCACTAATTACTCAAGCGTTATCATGTCATCCCGCAGGAACTACTTGTGATGTGGCCCATTATTTTAAAGTGTAAAACATGCTAACTCCTCACTAATTACTCAAGCGTTACCTTGTCATCCCGCAGGAACTACTAGTGATGTGGCCCATTATTTTAAAGTGTAAAACATGCTAACTCATCACTAAAACTCAAGCGTTACCGTCATCCCGCAAGAACTACTAGTGATGTGGCCCATTATTTTAAAGTGTAAAACATGTTAACTCCTCACTAATTAACTCAAGCGTTACCTTGTCACCCCGCAGGAACTACTAGTGATGTGACCCATTATTTTAAAGTGAAAAACATGTTAACTCATCACTAATTACTCAAGCGTTACCTTGTCATCCCACATGAACTACTATAGTGATGTGGCCCATTATTTTAAAGTGTAAAACATGTTAACTCCTCACTAATTACTCAAGCGTTATCTTGTCATCCCACAGGATCTACTAATGCAGCTTGGTCTCATTGTTAATACGTAACGTTAGGTATTAATACGTAATTTTCAAAGATAGAAAACGTACTTTTTTGTACGTTTCGATATGTTGAAACGTATAATATGGACGCATCTGCAATGTTGAAACGTATAATATGGACGCATCTGCGCAATATTATTACGATTTACAGCTAAAAAACGTAAACTTTTTACGAATATTTCATATTATAAAGATAACTGTATACCCAGCAAGCAATAGCCGTCATTTCAACGTCTCGGTTAAATATAGACCCGATATAGTCCGGCTATGTGTAACCCACTTTTAGCCCAAATAACGGTCCCACTTTATATTAAGTGGCCCTAATACCTGTGAACTTACATGGTACCTAGATATGAACTTAATATGTAACTACAGTGTAAATACACATTGGTACATAGTATTTACAACTGTAATATTTGTGTAACTACACATATGTAACAACCCACGGAAAGGTATGTGTAAGTACAAATGTGTAACAGGACATTGGTAACAACACTTTTTCCACTACAGTAAGTACACATGTGTAACAGGCATTATGTAACTACATTTTGTAAGAACAATATGTATTCACACAAGTTGTTCCACTTCCACACGCAGTCTTCCATACTGTAGTTACCAGTTAAGAACACACTGAAACCATGATGATTCCTATGTGTATACCATGTATTTACTATATGACCGGCAGGACTTATGTTGAATTGCAGCTAAAGTTTTCCCTTGTGGTACCAGTGTACATACATGATAACTCCTCAGGAACTGTCCACTTAATATAAAGTGTAAAATGGTCATAACTTACTGTGTATTATGCAAAACCCAAACCTCTGTGCAACTGTACTAACAGTGTACTTACATGGTAACTCCTCAGGAACTGTCCACTTAATATAAAGTGTAAAATGGTCATAACTTACTGTGTATTATGCAAAACCCAAACCTCTGTGCAACTGTACTAACAGTGTACTTACATGGTAACTCCTCAGGAACTGTCCACTTAATATAAAGTGTAAAATGGTCATTACTTACTGTTATGCAAAACCCAAACCTCTGTGCAACTGTACTAACAGTGTACTTACATGGTAACTCCTCAGGAACTGTCCACTTAATATAAAGTGTAAAATGGTCATTACTTACTGTGTATTATGCAAAACCCAAACCTCTGTGCAACTGTACTAACAGTGTACTTACATGGTAACTCCTCAGGAACTGTCCACTTAATATAAAGTGTAATTGTTAGGGTCATTGTTGTGTACCACAGTAAATGCAAAACACAAGGTTACATAGTGGATATTAAACTCTGAAATATAAATGTGATAGTTATGCTTTGATAGATTCTGGGATATTACGGCATAGCACTTTTAAAGATTTACTCTTTATTTTAGATTTTTTTTATTTGACATTGTGGTGACATATTTGCCTTTACAGTAAATTACAGTGTTCTGTAAACAATAAACAAGAATTGCCTACACTTTAAAACCTTAAAAATACCTTGTTTAATCGTTTAACCATTTTGTAGTATTTAGTTCATTTACCGTGAGACACAAAAAGCGTTTTCTCCAATAAAACACAACATAAATTCACAAAAAACATAAATTGTATTAGCCTGATGTAATCCAAATCTTTAGAATCCATACGTTGTTTGCAGGAAACAGATCCAAATTCAGCCCTTTATGATCTTCATCTCCATTTCTCAGCAGCGACCGCAAACGTCAAATCCCGAGCTCAGGCGCGCTGGTGATGAATTCAAATTCAAAAAATGCGCCTTCAAGAAGCGTTACGACATGTTTTACGGCCGTGATATCAAACGCTCATTGGCTCTCGCCTGCTTCGTCACAGATTGCGACATGCCGTGTTTCAGTCGGTGTAGTACATTTGAAATGGAGAAGCGCGCGCGCCTTCACCATTGCCTTCACAGAGCGAACCGAAACCGGATTAACATTTTCATGGATTAATAATTTATACTCTGATCTGTACCTCATACACAACTATTATAATACTGCCAGAGAGGACTGCGGCTGCAACGCATCATCATGTGAACGACTTTTGGTACCGGTTTCTTTTACATTTTTCGCAATAAACAAATTATTGTGAAATTTATAACGTTACTTGCCTGTCTGTTATGTTTTTATTTTCTTCATAAGTGTAACGTTAGCCTACGTAGTTTTAAGGAATGGTTATGGGTAGGTTTAGGGGTATGAGTAGGATTAGTGGCTCAAAATATATTTTAATGCTATTGTTAATAAAACTATGAGAGGTTTGGGTTTGCTGAGATGGTCTCTGTTATGACAGTTTTACACTTTAAATTAAGTGGACAGTTCCTGAGGAGTTACCATGTAAATACACTGTTAGTACAGTTGCACAGAGGTTTGGGTTTTGCATAATACACAGTAAGTTATGACCATTTTACACTTTATATTAAGTGGACAGTTCCTGAGGAGTTACCATGTAAGTACACTGTTAGTACAGTTGCACAGAGGTTTGGGTTTTGCATAATACACAGAAAGTTATGACCATTTTACACTTTATATTAAGTGGACAGTTCCTGAGGAGTTACCATGTAAGTACACTGTTAGTACAGTTGCACAGAGGTTTGGGTTTTGCATAATACACAGTAAGTTATGACAGTTTTACACTTTATATTAAGTGGTCAGTTCCTGAGGAGTTACCATGTAAATACACTGTTAGTACAGTTGCACAGAGGTTTGGGTTTTGCATAATACACAGTAAGTTATGACAGTTTTACACTTTATATTAAGTGGACAGTTCCTGAGGAGTTACCATGTAAGTACACTGTTAGTACAGTTGCACAGAGGTTTGGGTTTTGCATAATACACAGTAAGTAATGACCATTTTACACTTTATATTAAGTGGACAGTTCCTGAGGAGTTACCATGTAAGTACACTGTTAGTACAGTTGCACAGAGGTTTGGGTTTTGCATAATACACAGTAAGTTATGACCATTTTACACTTTATATTAAGTGGACAGTTCCTGAGGAGTTACCATGTAAGTACACTGTTAGTACAGTTGCACAGAGGTTTGGGTTTTGCATAATACACAGTAAGTTATGACCATTTTACACTTTATATTAAGTGGACAGTTCCTGAGGAGTTATCATGTATGTACACTGGTACCACAAGGGAAAACTTTAGCTGTAATTCAACATAAGTCCTGCCGGTCATATAGTAAATACATGGTATACACATAGGAATCATCATGGTTTCAGTGTGTTCTTAACTGGTAACTACAGTATGGAAGACTGCGTGTGGAAGTGGAACAACTTGTGTGAATACATATTGTTGTTACAAAATGTAGTTACATAATGCCTGTTACACATGTGTACTTACTGTAGTGGAAAAAGTGTTTTTACCAATGTCCTGTTACACATTTGTACTTACACATACCTTTCCGTGGGTTGTTACATATGTGTAGTTACACAAATATTACAGTTGTAAATACTATGTACCAATGTGTATTTACACTGTAGTTACATACTAAGTACATATCTAGGTACCATGTAAGTTCACAGGTATTAGGGCCACTTAATATAAAGTGGGACCCAAATAACATTTAATCTGGATAAATTTATTTTTTTCCAAAATAACTTGTGAGATGTATGATATTCCATCATGTAAGCAAAGTCAACTGTGATTACAAAGTGTTTGGTTTGCTTTATTTTACATGTTATATATGTAGGCTGTGCGTAGCCACGATTTAGCTCGTATTCAGACCCGGCTATTGTAGCCCACTTTTAGTCAAAACTGAGTAATTGTAGTTTTTTGCCAGGCAGTGCATTAAATGGTTGATATTCCATCATGTTCGCATTTGTAATGATATCTGCAAGGTTCAATGTGTAATTTCACGACATGGTCGATCTGTAGTCACGATTTAGCTCCGAATTGGACGGGCTATATGCGGTCTACTTTAGCCCACCTGGCGAAATCAAAGCAATCTGGTCTACGTACGGCTTGGCTATAGCCATGATTCATACCAGCGAAATAGTACCTATAAGAATATTAGTCTTAAAAATGTTTTTGCTCACACAGCTTAATGTTTGCTGCCTGTCACACATAAACATAACATTCATACACAATCTACGATATGACAGTCTATCATTTCAAATTAAATCAAATGCAATTGCATTTCTCAACCGCTAGATGGCACAATCGAAACACTACTGAGACATGACTACTGGCGGCATTGCGCGACTAGATCACTTTAACCAGATCTCGCGATAAACATTTCTGCCATTTTCAATTTTATTTTACACGAGGCAGCTGTCGGAGAGCAACGGGTGAGAGCGACACTCTGAAAACCTTCAAATGTATACTTCGATCTTGTAAGTATGCGTGTTATTTTTGTTATGTTAATTGTTTAAATAAGTTAGTTGTTATAATGTGTAGAAACCGTGACATTTTAACATTACCATTGCAGAGTAGGCTACTATTTTTCTGCAACAAGTTAACGTTACCTGCACGTGTTATTGCAACTACTGTGTGCCCTTAATCTAAAATGAATCTAAATTCAAGGTGGTAAGCATGACACTATGAAACTTATTACTATTTTATTTGTATTATTATTAAAGATACCAATATGTTTTTGTTTTTAGATTAGAGTAAGAAATAATAGGTTTTGATTTAATGCAAATTTTCGAAGTAAACTTTACATAAAACTTAACAGCAACATGAAAAGAAATGATAAACAATTTTTTTCCTTTCCAATTAATAAAAGGTAGTGGCAAACAGTAAAGTATTTAGACTTGATTTAAAATAATTAAAATATGCAGCATACATTCAGTTTTCAGTGAATTTGTTTCAGATATATGGTGCATAAAAACTGAATGCTGCTTCTCCATGTTTTGTTTTGACTTTGGGGATATAAAAGTAGCTGGCTACTGTCCCAGGTGACCTGAGAGGTCAGCTCTGGATGGTTCATAATGCATCAGAAGATTAGAAATTCACTTTGGCCTTAATTTAATTATTGATATTAATTTATTAATAATATTGATATAAATTGTCTATATTGATATAAATTATATAGTCTCAATCTATATTCCATTAATTCTATATTGGCCAGCTCTAGTGTGCATCCTAGCAAAAGTGAATGACTGTAATTAAAATGATTGTCAACAATGCTTTTCTTGAGCAATCATTTTTTTGCTTTTTCTCATTTGGCAGATGCAGTGATGACCAACTTTCCTTCTGTGACTGAATGGGAAATAAAAAATGCAATTTCTGGTCATTTTAAACAAGCACCAGGGAGAGGTGGTGGTTATGGATATAAAGCTAACAATTAATTCTTAAAAATTTTAGTATCTTAAGTTTTTTTTTTTTTTTTTTACATATTTTCCTATTTTTTTATTTGTTCATTTTTATGTTTAAATATTGTCTAAGTTGTCAATATAATTGTTCTAAATAAATCCTTTATATTCAATTAGTTTGGATGGATTTTCATTTATGAGAACCTGTTGTATTTGAGTGAAAAGAATCCTTATGCCTCATTTTGTTGTCTACATGTATATGTAATGTAATTGATGACTAGTCTATTCTTGGGCTATGGTTAGACGTCTATTAGATTTTCACTGATAGCCCAAAATTAGCCTTGTTTTAGCCTAGACCCATATTGACTGTCTATTAGACGTATATATGTAGTCTTTTAATAGCTGTCTAATTGATGACTAGTCTATTCTTGGGATATGGTTAGACGTCTATTAGACGTATGTAGTCATTCAATAGCTGTCTATTCTTGGGCTATGTTTAGACGTCTATTAGATTTTCACTGACAGCCCCAAATTAGCCTCGTTTTAGCCTAGACGTCTGGGCTGTGTTTTGACGGCTATTAGACGTCTATTAGACGCAAAATTGCTTGCTGGGTAATTTCTCTTTTACCATTTTATAGATTATAAATGTAAGATCTCTTAACCCTACACCTAAACACAACTTACCCGTTTTATAGACAATATAAGGATAAAACGTAATGGACAGATATGTGTAGGGAAATGGCAGTTTTATTAACAAGCATTAAAACATAGTTTGAACCACTAATCCTACCCCAAAGTTACCCCTAAACCTAAGAATTTCTTAAAACTACGTAGGCTAACGTTACAATTATAAAGAAAAACAACAGACAGACACGTAGCTATCACAATAATTTATTTATTGAGAAAATCTCAAAACCGTACCAAAAGTCGTTCACATGACGATGTGTCGCAGTCCTCTCTGGCAGTATAGTTTTGTATGAGGTAACGTTACAGAGCAGAATTTAAAATTATTAATCCATGAAAATGTTAATCCAGTTTCGGTTCGCTGTTCGCTCTGTGAAGGCGCGCACGCTTCTCCAATTCAAATGTAGTACACCAACTTGAACACGCCATGTTGTAATCTGTGACGATGCATGCGAGAGCCAATGAGCGTCTGATATCACTGCCGTAAAACACGTCGTAACGCTTCGGGTGCAACACCAGCGTGGGATTGGGATTTGACGTTTACGGTCTCTGCTGAGAAATGGAGATGAAGATCACTGGATAAAGGGCTGAATTTGTTTCTTGCTAACAACGTATGGATTATAAAGATTTGGATTACATCAAGTATGGAGCTAATAATATGACAAAATGATTTGAATTTGAATTGTGTAAATTTGAATTATTTGCAAGTGTAATCTAACAAAACTGAATTTTAAATAGTTCTGAATTTGAATTTTTTTGGAACGAATATTGAACATCTGAAATTTAACAAACTGAAAGGTTTTTATGGCTGAATTTTATGGACATGTATTTTCAAACAGCTAGTTTTTGTGTTCTGAATTCAAATACTGCAAAATTTCAGTTTAAAAAAATACGGATTTAAGTTTTCAAGATGAAGAAATTCGGAACGTCAAATTCAGTTTTCTCAAATTCAATATCAAAAATTCAATGTCAAAAATTCAGGTCTTACAGAAAGTAGGTCACAGGGAAGAGTAGATGATCTCGGAAAAGTCGAACAGAGCATTTTGGCCAATTAGGGACTGCAGAAGTTTTCCAGTGCGAACGTGGTGGTTCAAGACATAGACATAATAAATACATAGACGCCCTATTGGCCGCTGGAGCGTACGTCAACGGCGCCGCCATGTTGGGGATGGCAACTTTCCCATACCTCTCATACAGGGAATTGAGAAAAATGCATGTTTTGTGCGCTGTTTGGGGCTGTACACATCGCCACACAGTTGAAAACAGCTTTCGAGGAATTACCTTTCACAAGCAAGACTGAACGTTTGTTTTTGGTTGTATTTGGTCATGATTTAATTAGTAATAGTAACGTTCAGAGGATAAATTTAAAAATACTACTGTTATTGTGTCACGAAATGTAGTTTAAATAGTTTTTCAGTCGACAATGTAGTTGTTTAAAGCTCAAATATGTGGTTTGTTTATAAAGATAGCGCCTATTTAAAAATTTGATCTGACGTTTTCGGAGTTGTAAGATGCGCTCAGCGCTCGTCTACCCCGCCTGGAACAGCCGTACCTCGGCCAGTGCTTTTGAAGTTTTGCCGCTGACTCGGATGTCTGTAGTCTAGTGGTTAAACATGAGATATAATTCGTCTTGTGTATATCTAACGGGCGATCTTTGGTCTCATTAATCTATAAATTGTTCCCTGGTAAATCGTTTTGGCTGAGGGCAAAGTGAAGTTTCATAACTTTATATTTAGGCTATTTTAACATTGTATCCTGCTGTATGTTTGTTGACTGAAGCTACTTCTGTTATACTGATCAATAAAACTGAAATTTAACAAAAAGAGTTAAATATTAAAGTCACTATTTAACTTATTTTTTATTGTGTATATTCTGTAATTGATATTTCTTATTCTCTTGCTATTATTATAGTATTATTAATAAACTATGCTATTATCAATATTTTTATGATTGTATTATTGTACTTATGATATTATATAATTATACTAATCATTACTATTTTATTTGCTGTATACTATTTGTTTATTTTTATTGACTAAACTATTTACTATTACTTCTCACTTTATGTTATATATAGTACTATTTGCATTGCACTGTAGTTGTGTTGTACCATAACGTATTATAATAAAGGATCCATCAGTTATCTTTGTTATTGCTAGAATCTGGTCAATCACAGAAAATGCTTTTTCCACAATAAGAAAACTTAAATTATATCTCAGTATGGGGGTCTTCACCATTCTTATCCAAGAATAAAAAGCCAGATACATGACAAGCCTGACTCTGATCATGAATCGCCCGGAGGTAAGTTAAACATGAATGATTTTGTGTTTGTTAGGTAAGCGTTCTCAGCACGTGATACATTTGTCTAAGCGGTATCTGGTGTTTGTTTTAAAGTATATTTTGTGTTATATTTTGTGTAAAATTGATTAGAACGCCACCGTGTCTACTACACAGACAGGACGCGAGCGCGCGACGCAACACAGTGCTTGAAGCGACTGTTGTAAAGAGCTGGGACTAGGTCAGAAATAGGATGGGTAATCGTGTGCTGTTGGGGATTTCACTGGTCGCGTCGCACCGCTCGCGTCCGGTCTAGATTGCGTCGTACATGTAAGCATAAGGTACGAGAGGGTGTGCTATGGTGCTGTATCGTGAATACGATGCGAACCAGAGTGCTTGCAAGTGCAACCCCTTCAGACGTGACTTATTCACAAGACAGCACTAGCCTTGAGTACCGTGTAGCCTATTGCTTTTCTAAAGCGATTGCCACTCAATAATCATAATAAAGCAAAACAAAATGTATTAGTGCAACTTTCATTAAGTAAAATCACCAAAAGAATTCAACCTTCCGCTGGAAAAAAAATAGTCCCTGGCCGTGAGCAGCAGCATAAGTTAAAATATTTCGCCTGTAATGTTAGATGGCGGCAAAGACCGTCTTTATTACTGAGTCAGTCATCAGTCAGGAGAGAAGACTTTAATATTGAAAGGACAATTGCATTATGTAGGCATTATGTATAAAACCGGGTCATCTCAGTTTGGTTGAAGGCTTTTGGTGATTTTACTTAATGAAAGTTGCACTAATACATTTTTGTTTTGCTCGCGCCGCTCGCGTCCTGTCTGTGTAGTAGACACGGTGGCGTTCTAATCAATTTTACACAAAATATTACACAAAATATACTTTAAAACAAACACCTGAGACCGCTTAGACAAATGTATCACGTGCTGAGAACGCTTACCTAACAAACACAAAATCATTCATGTTTAACTTACCTCCGGGCGATTCATGATCAGAGTCAGAGAGCGGCAACCTCTTGAACCACCACGTTTGCACTGGAAAACTTCTGCAGTCCCTAATTGGCCAAAATGCTCTGTTCGACTTTTCCGAGATCATCTACTCTTCCCTGTGACCTACTTTCTGTAAGACCTGAATTTTTGACATTGAATTTTTGATATTGAATTTGAGAAAACTGAATTTGACGTTCCGAATTTCTTCATCTTGAAAACTTGAATCCGTATTTTTTTAAACTGAAATTTTGCAGTATTTGAATTCAGAACACAAAAACTAGCTGTTTGAAAATACATGTCCATAAAATTCAGCCATAAAAACCTTTCAGTTTGTTAAATTTCAGATGTTCAATATTCGTTCCAAAAAAATTCAAATTCAGAACTATTTAAAATTCAGTTTTGTTAGATTACACTTGCAAATAATTCAAATTTACACAATTCAAATTCAAATCATTTTGTCATATTATTAGCTCCATAATTAAGCTAATAAAATTGATGTCTTTTTTGAATTTATGTTGTGTTAAATAAACCAAGTAAGTTATTACAAAATGGTTAAACGATTAAAGAAGGTATTTTTAAGGTTTAAAGTATATTCTTGTTTATATAGGCTTATAGGCTAACTAATCCTCCGAAACGAGTTTGCAGCAGAAGTCACGAACAGAGCGAAATGTTATTATTTATGAGTAAGGTTAAACTGTAACGTTATTAATAAATGCGACTGAACATTTAATTGATAAGACAATTGAATACAATAGAGTCAAAACATTAATGCCACAATTTTAATATGCATAAGTTAAATAGCAATACGTACAAATTTGTACGTCGGTAAAGTTGTTCATACGTAAATAAATAACGTTTTTGTGCTGTCAATACGTAAATGTTATACGTTTTAGTGCTGTAAATACATCAGTATTATATGTTTCTGTGTGTATAAAACATAAATAAATGTACGTATGGTAGAACTACACTTTTTCTCATGAGATCACGTTGACTAGTAATGTGGCCCATATTTTTAAAGTGAGAAACATGCTAACTCCTCACTAATTACTCAAGCGTTAACTTGTCATCACGCAGGAACTACTAGTGATTCACTAGTAGTATAATAGTGAAGTGTTTAAAAACTATAAGTTTTATTAAGTGTTTTTCACTTTAAAATAATGGGCCACATCACTAGTTATTGCGGGATGACGGTAACGCTTGAGTAATTAGTGAGGAGTTAGCATGTTTTTCACTTTAAAATAATGGGCCATATCACTAGTAGTTCTTGCGGGATAACAAGGTAACGCTTGAGTAATTAGTGAGGAGTTAGCATGTTTTACACTTTAAAATAATGGGCCACATCACAAGTAGTTCCTGCGGGATGACATGGTAACGCTTGAGTAATTAGTGAGGAGTTAGCATGTTTTTCACAAGTAATACAAGTTATTTAATTTTATATTTGACACGTACAGGCATACATTTCTGTGAGGCACTAGTAATATTCAAACAAACATTGTAATCTGGAAGATGTGGTTTTGCGATTATCGCAACATAAATGCAGGAAATTTCTTCATTAAGGATGCAAATTGTTTTTGACAAGAGAACATCAATGTTTATATCCTAATGAGAAGTCCTCCTCAGGCGGCTACTGTAACATAAAGGTAGGTCGTTGGAGTCTGAGACATATTGAACTGACACTCAAAAGAGCTCATAATAGTGAACTAATCCAATCATGTCAGCATCACTTCCTAATTATTAAAATTTTTAAACATATTATCATTATTAGTATTATTCTATGTTTAAGTTTGAATTAAACAGAGAACATACGCCCATCCTTTGGTAATTGTAGTAGTCACAATCTCAACCTGTAGCTATTTGGGGGGATATAATATTCATAAACTGGTTTCCACAAAGAACCCATTTGAGGCTCAAGCTTCTGAAATGTTAGGACCATGTTAAGAGTAAAAATAAAAACAATTGTTCACTTTTTAGACATGTTACTTTTGTGATTAGTAATTAATTGGTTATTCTTTCTTAGTTCACAAGTAGTTCTCAATGAGGATATATTTCTTTAGTAATAATCAAATACCTACCAAGGAACTACCTTTGTACTAAATTAGATATTACTTACTGCTTAGTTAATATTGCTTCCATATTAGTTAATAGTATTAAGTTCGGTGTTAATGCAGTACTACCTATTACTTCCTGCATAGCTACTTGTTAACTACGGACCATTATTCTAAAGTGTTACCGTATCATTCCTATTTTGCACCCGACGCACAGGGACTTTTCCCTCCACAGACACACGTCGGTAAATTAGGGAATGAACTTGCACTCCCGGGGTTCAGCGAAGAGAGGAAACATGTTCCAGCGCAAACTTTGTTTCTTTCACAGGCAGCAGTTCCACACAGATGCAGCTGTTGCCATTTTTACAAACCACACAAAATTACAAGGAAAAATATTACCATATGAGAGAAATCATTGTGGTGTCCATGAAAATGTGAAAAAATAGGCATAAATCTAGTTTAGACATTTATCCAAATTATTATAGGCCTACACATGTTTAACCGAAGCAACTTTGGGTGGGTTTCTCCATCCTCATACAAAGTCACTTCTCTGTTTTTTTGGCCCAGACGAGAACACCGTCTCCTCGGCTGTGAACGCTCCTGGCGTGCGCCTGGTAAATCCGCCATTATAATAGCAATCCACCATTGAACAAGCACGCCTGCTTTTAAAGGGAATGTGAGATGACGCTCTGATTGGTTTATTGCACTTCACGCCCAAACCCTGTGAATAATGTAGCTACTTCAGACCAACCCGTTTTAGATTTGCGTCGAGCGCAAGAGTAATTTATCCCGCCGGTATAATAGCAACAGTGCCTAAGATCCGCCCACAAAGTTACTTGTGTGTGGTTTTGATACTTGCGTTTCAGAACGTTAAAATAGGGCCCTATAAGTCAATGATTTCCATTTGTGGCATAAAGTTCATTATATTAGTCAGCATTGCGGCTAAAACCTTCATACCACATACTGTGCAATAAACGAGTGGTAAATACTGCAAATGTTGCACCCCTGGAAAAAGGGTAAAATAAACATTAATAAATGCGAAGACACGGACTCGTTGTTGTCTGTGCGTCAAGCTGTATACGCACAACATAGTTAGTGTCAGCTACTGCCTGTAGCCTTTGATTCATTTCTTGAATTGCACTTCATTTTTCTCCAGTTAACCAACAAAACTAGATTTTGAAACACCTTAAAGGTGCAGCTTGGACACATCTTGAGTGAAGGACCCAGGGTCACAGGGTGTTTCGGGTCTTTGATCTTCAAACACCCTCACCTGGGCGACCCAACCGGGGTTGATCAGTCCCCGGTTTGTGTCAAGCAGCATGCTACTCCATACTTCTCCCCTTTTGATCCATAACCACCTTGAGGCTTTATTGGCGGCCTCACTGATGTTTTTAGTGGCTCTTCTTTCACGCAACCCTCTGATGCCAAGGAGCCCGAATGCCTGATGCACAGAATGATTTAGAAAGCCCCAGCAGTCCACTGTGATTGGCTCACAGCGGGCCCTCCATCCTCTCCCTCTGCATGCTGCTTCTGGAGCATTCGTCAGCCCAAAGGGAATTCTTATCCACACATATAACCCCCATGGAGTTATGAATGCGGTCAGGGGTCTACTATCCTTTGCCATAAACCCTTGATGATATGCTTTGCCCTGATCTATTAGTGAAAACCATGAATTCCCGCCTAGGTTGTCGAGGATATCTTGCACTCTGGGAATTGGCTGACGATCATGATGGGTCTTCTTATTCAGCTCCCTGTAATCCACACAAAGGCGTAGGCTCCCATCCCTTTTCCTAACGCAGACTACAGGTGATGCATAAGATGATGTTGACTTAGATATCCAGCCCTGAGCAATCAGGTCATGAAGGTAATCTTTTAATTCCAGTGGCTTTGGCACAGAGATGTATGAGCGTGCAACAGGAATCGTGTCTTGTAGAGATATTTTCAGTGTTTGATTTTCCATGCACCCAATGTCATCATCTGATTTGGAGAATGACAGACATTCCTCTCGTAACATTTTGTAAGCTATTTCTTTTTCAGGCTGACTCAGATGACTCAAATCCACTGGGGGGTCCCAAACATCATTGGTAGACTCAACGCTGCTCGTTTGGATGGAAGTCACTGATGTACGTATGGGCTGGCTTGACTGATCAAATGACGTGGGTGGATAAACAGCTTGCACTCCATGTGCTGTTCCAATAACTGTTTTACTAAACAGGACAATGTCATGATCCGTTGGGTTCCGAGTGTCAAGCACGATGTATGGTGCGGCATCCCCCTTTACTTGCACAAGTGTCTCTTGTAACTCAAGCCCTTCTGCCCATTTTGGATCAACATCGGGTTAAAAAACATCAAAGTGGTGTCCTCCTTCAGTGGGCCCATCTTTATTCGGTACTCAACCTGCAGAGAGGTACGCTGGGGAATTAACACCTTTTCTCTAGGAGTCCTCACCACATATTCATGTGACTTTTCTGCCCTTACAAGTTCTATAAAAGCTTAAAAGTGGCTTGTCTCTAATCTCGAAATTTTATTTTCATTATTCTCTTTAATGGGTCACTGCATATTCGATCTGTGCTTTCCCTCGAGTGGTTAGTCACTATGAGCTCAATAGCGTTGTAACCAATAATCAGGACCCAGAGAGACCACAGGGTGAGCGCCGCCTGCTGGCCTCACGAACACCTCTTCCAGCAGCAATCTGGTTTTCTCAGAAGGTCTCCCATCCAGGTACTAACCAGGCTCAGCCCTGCTTAGCTTCAGTGGGCAACCAGTCTTGGGCTACAGGGCGATATGGGTGCTGGCTGCTAGTTAGTAATAAGTTAATAATAAGTGAAGCTGGCAATGCTGTTTGTGGAGTTGTTTAATCCTCCTCTGCTGAGATCTTCACATATTTAATGTCTTCTTTTCTCTTCAGTGGATTTAATCTAAGACTGTGTGTGAAGTCAGCTGTAGTTCTTGTGTTTCTGCTCGTCTCTTTTTCAGTTCTCTTCTTTCCTTCAGTGATTCTGCTTGTTAACAGGCCTATTAAGGCTGAGATGCATCCATATTTGATATATATGTCACGGGGTGACGTGAAGCGTAACTATTTTTTCCCAATGTTGTTTCCCTTTGGGAGCGATTTTGATGTAACACCAGGCTGGTTCCGGGTCTTTCCGTGTAAACAATGAGCGTCAGCTGTGTAACAAGTGGAGATTGAGCCGCGAGAGAAACATGGATTGACAAGGGGGATTATAAAAGGACATGTTTGTGTGTTGAGAAGGGAACAGAGCGGGGAGAGACTGCACATTAGGAAGAAGGAGCCTAAAACCAGAGGTTTTGATGGATCCGGATCGATAAAGGGAGACAATATTAACAGAAGAAGAGAGGCAGGGGGTCTACGTTACTTTGTCCAGCAGTTAAGTGTCATCTGTAATTCTTATTAGGAAACCAATGCTTTCAGTACCCGCTGTATACAACAGTTTGATGAAACTGCCCCGGAGTTTATTGAAATCTGGTTTGAAGCCTCTATTGCCACTTGTGTGTTCATAGTGCACTTCCCACACAGTTCTGGATGTATCGTTTCGTCAATTGAGAGGAGGGAGTCGGCTGAGACCACGAGTGGAGATCTTATTCACTGTGAGTTGTTGTGAGTTGCAGTTTTTAGTGTGGAGTGAACATGTGTGACCATTTGAGGTGATTTATGTATGCAGAGGTCTGGACAATATAATTTTGTGTCTGCCCGTGTTCCCAGTTGGCTTACTCGTTGGTCTCGAGTGCAGAGTTGAAACTAACTAACTGCTGAATGTCGAGTGTATGCTGTACAGGATTACAGCTCCATTCTGTCTCATCTGAAGAGGATTCCTGGCGTGAGTACCTGATTACTGTCTGATTTGAAGAGGATTTGTTGAACCTTCATACATTGCTGCTTGATCCCCTGACTCGAAGAGGAAGCATTATCTGCCTGTTGAGCTGTCCACACGGAAGAGGATTCCTGGCGTGAGTACTTGATTATTGTCTGATTTGAAGAGGATTTGTTGAATGATCATAACCTGCTGTTTGATTCCCTGACTCGAAGAGGAAGCCATATCTGCCTTTGGCTGTCCGAAGGGGAACCGCTGTGTGAATTCCTTACCCGTGTCTGCTCCATTACTTACCTCTGGCTGTCCGAAGAGGAACCGCTGTGTGAACTCCTTACCAGTGCCTGTTCTATTACTTACCTCTGGCTGTCCGAAGAGAGACCACTTTGTGAATTCCTTACCAGTGTCTGCTCCTTTGCTCACCTCTGGCTGCCCGAAGAGGAACCGCTTTGTGAATTCCTTACCAGTGTCTGCTCCTTTGCTCAACCCTGGCAGGTAACTCCTCGAGGTGGTACGTCTAATAGGGGTGGTGTGAGACACGAGGCCACCCCAGCCTGTGACATATACATATTCTGTGGCTCAGATAAGGTCCAGTTCTGGTTTATTTCTTTACTCTTGGCTGACATGTGGCATTGCTATGCAGAGGTGTGAAGTAAAAGTCCTCAAATCATCTGGATTTGATAATTAGCAGTTTTTTCAGCCAGGAGATAGAAATCTGACTCCTCAGGCTCAGAGTTAGGGTCTCCAGCTTGGGTGGGGTTCTTCTTCGTGGGGAAGAAGGATGGATCGCTGCGCCCCTGTATAGATTATCGGGGGTTAAATGACATCACGGTAAAGAATCGTTATCCTTTGCCATTGATGTCATCAGCCTTCGAACTCTTGCAGGGAGTTCTTTACGAAGTTGGACCTTCGCAATGCTTATCACCAAGTTCAAATTAGGGAGGGGGATGAATGGAAGTCCGCCTTTAACACCCCTACGGGGCACTTTGAATATTTGGTCATGCCTTTTGGGCTTTCTGACTCCCCAGCGGTCTTCCAAGCACTTGTCAATGGCGTGCTCAGAGACATGGTCGACCGGTTTGTATTTGTTTACCTCGACTACATCCGGTTCTTCTCCCAGAACGAGCGCGACCATGTCCAGCACATTAGGCGAGTGATCCACCGGCTGCTTGAGAATCGCTTATTCGCCAAGTTGGAGAAGTGCGAGTTTCACGCACGGTCGGTTACGTTCCTGGGATTTGTTCTCTCACCCGAAGGTATCCGAATGGTCCCCGGCAAGGTAAAGGCAGTTGCAGATTGGCCCACCCCAGATAGTCGTAGAACGGTCCAGCGATTTCTGGGGTTTGCCAATTTTTACAGGTGATTTCATTCGAGGTTTTAGTCAGGTCATCCTTCCTCTGACTAATCTCACCTCCCCTCAAAGACGTTTCTGTTGGTCGCTGCAGGCTCAGGCTGCGTTTACAACCTTAAAGAGTTGCTTTGTTTCGGCTCCCATCCTTGCTACTCCCGATCCGTCTCATCAGTTCATGGAGGTGGATGCGTCGGAGGTGGGAGCGGGGGCAATTTTGTCTCAGAGATCATCTTCGGACGACAGAATTCATTCTTGCGCATTTTTTTCCCATCGTTTAACCCCTTCGGAATGGAATTACGACATTGGAAATAGGGAGTAACTGGCTGTTAAGTTGGCGCTGGAGGAGTGGCGTCACTGGTTAGAGGGCGCAGAGGTCCCCTTTATCGTTTGAACTGATCATAAGAACTTAGAGTACATCCGCAACCAAGAATGGTGAACCCGACGCGCTTTCGCAGATCTTTGATGCTGAGGCTAAACCCACCCTCCCGGTGACCATTCTGCCTCCCGATCAAGTGGTAGTGGTGGTCACCTTGGGAGTGGAGTCCAGAGTCCACACTGCGCTGCGCAACGTCACTGTTCCTGCGGGGTGCCCTGAGAGCCTGTTGTTTGGGCCGGAATCGGTCCGAACTAGCGTCCTACAGTGGGGTCACTCATCCGAATTAGCTTGCCATCCAGGAGCTACTCGCACGTGTAGTTTAATCAAGCAACGGTTTTGGTGGCCGTCCATGGCGTGGGACGCTCGTCAGTTCGTGTCAGCCTGTCCAGTTTGTGCTGTGGATAAGGGCACCAATCGACCCCCGGCAGGGCTACTCCAGCCGCTGTCTGTCCCTTCGAGACCCTGGTCACACATAGCTTTGGACTTCGTTATCGGCCTACCCCCGTCTATTGGCAACACGGTAGTCCTCACTATGGTGGACAGGTTCTCAAAGGTGGCTCATTTTGTTCCCTTCCCCAAATTGCCTTCAGCGAGGGAGACAGCGACTGTTTTATTAGACCAGGTTTTACGTATTCATGGCCTCCCGGTGAACGTGGTCTCTGACAGGGGTCCCCAATTTGTGTCCAAGTTTTGGACAGAGTTCTGTCGACAGCTGGGGGCGACTGCGAGTCTTTCTTCCGGGTATCACCCACAGACTAACGGTCAGGCCGAACGTACCAACCAGGATCTGGAGAGGGTCTTGCACTGTGTGGCATCTGCGGAACCGTCCTCTTGGAGTTCCAGATTAACCATGATCGATTATGCGCATAACTCCCACCTGGTCTTGTCTACGGGTTTATCTCCCTTCCAGTGCTGTTTAGGCTAAAAGCCCCCATTACTCCCATCCCAAGAATCCGACGCCATTGTTCCATCCGTGCATGCGTTTATTCAGAGAGGCCTCCATACGTGGAGGATTACCAGAGAAGCCCTCACTCGGACTGGCGACAGGAACAAGGTGTCGGCGGACCGTCACCGTACTAAGCCCTCACTTAACGTGTGTGGTCAGAAGGTCTGGTTGTCTTCCCAGGACATTCCCCTCAGACTTCCCTCACGTGAACTGGGACCTAAATTTATTGGACCATTTTCTATCACGAAGGTGCTCAGTCCGGTGTTGGTTTGACTCAAATTAACCCCTCAGTTTAATGAGATCCACCCACTTTTTCATGTCTCCAAGATCTAGCCTGTCATTCGCTCCCCCCTTCAGCCCCAGACCTCTGCCCCTCCACCTCCTAGACTCATTGAGGGGTCACCGGCTTACAAGGTGCGGTGGCTCCTTGATGTGAGACGAAGTGGCAGAGGTCACCAATATCTGGTAGACTGGGAGGGTTATGGTCCGGAGGAGAGATGTTGGGTTCCGGCTTGTGACATTCTGGATCGCGCTCTCATCGACCAATTCCATCGGCATCATGGTGAGTCCGGCATAATGGTGAGTCCTGAGGGGAGGGGTACTGTCATGGATCAGGGTGCATCATCGGCTTCTTCCTGTTGTCTGTGTTTGTCCTGTCATTTTCTGCAGCTTGTGACCTGGGCAATCAGTGCTGATTCTGTGTAGTTGTGCAACAGATTACAAGTTGATTTCCCACACCTGTCGCTTGTTTCAATTTATTGCTGATCGTCTCCTGGCTGTTCGTTCTCTCGTCTCCTTTTCCGTCCCAGCTGATAGCTGCTTCTGAGGTGGTCTTCTCAGACTGTGTGTCCAGTGAGCCTTCTGGACAGATCTGGAGATCCCTTAACTCACCTTAACTTTTGAGCACTTTTGTCACTAACCTTGGAGGTTGTATCAATAAACTCTTTTCTCCTTACCTCTGCATTTGAGTCCTCTGTTCAGATCCCCTGACATTTGTGTACAGATGTGGCTTTATGTGTACAGATGTGACGTAATGATGCAAAGACATGCTCGAATCTCCCGCGGAAATCCACCAGTACCACTGGAATTAAAAACATTATTACAAGCTTACCGTTTTGAATCGAGCTAAGGCAAGCAGAGAGTTTTGAACACTGGCAGGTTATGTACTTGCTCAAAAATTTATTTTGGATAATTTTTAACCCAAAAAAGTTACGGACTGCAGCTTTAAGTTAAGACATTGAGTAAAGTTAACTGAAAAGTGTTAAATAGAATCCCTGCTTGATAAACAGAAAAAAAAAACTCTTTTATATAAAGCTGTATTAATTATGCAGCTGTAAAGTTTGTCATCTTGTTTCAGGGAGGATGCTGTGATTGGGTCGAACTTGTGATTGAGAGAAGAGAACCTGCAACAGCCTTTTTATTCTTTTTCACTTTTTACACTGTGTTAATCCTTGTTGTTGTTTTGTTTATTTAAAGACACATAAGCTTTAATTTCATTCTTTATTTTGCGAAGTCCATTGCAACAGTGACGTGTCTGTAGCAATGTTCAGGGAAGAAGGAGTCGGAAACCGGAGAACAATCAAATAAAACTTTATTTAAATGAAATAAACAAACAAAATACCTGCCAACAGTCCCTCACAGAACTGCTGGCTACCCAAAATAAAATATAAATACCTGCCAGCAGCCCCTCACGGATGACTGCTGGCTACCAAAATAAAATATAAAATACAAACAAAAGCAGGCCTGTTCCTCTCTCGATCATCCACATCGTTGCTCCCTCTTTATGCTTCCACTCCTCCGTGAGAGATGCGAGACCGGTGTGCTCACAGGTGCTGCTCATTAGCAATCGCACCACCGGCCTCGCGACATTCTCTCACGTCCCTCGGACATCCTGTTCGCCACAGTGTCAAAGAGTGAAAGTTCACAGTGGAAATAAACAAAGATCATCTGTTCATCTACTGAAGCTGCTTCACCTGTTCTTTACACAGAACCTGTTTCACTACAGATACTTCATTAAAGTTAAACACATAATTATTTTATGAATGTGAACATTTACACACCTTACAGTATGAACCTGCTCAGGTTCGTGTTTCAGATTGGTGTTTGTGTGTCTTTTGTGTTTCAGGACATCACCTGTCACATCTACTAACAAGACACACCTGACATGAACTAGGAACAAAAGATTAAAAGGAAAGATATTAAACATGAAGAAACAATACCAAATATAGCTGCAAGCAGCAATTACGTGAAGCTGGTACCCGGGCGTGGCAGAGGGACTCGACTGCGCCCCCTGGAACGGGGTCCGAAAACTTGGTCCATAAATCAAACACGCTTGCATGTAATAATATAAAACTCGGTACACATATAGATCTCATCGGTTCATATATCCTTCGTACTCTTACTTTTTACCCTAGCCCAACAGGAAGTCGTTTATTTAGGGCTGTTTGGAAAACACATGCAATTGAACATTTGAACACACGCCAGCCCAACAGGATGTAGGCTATTATGGGTTGCTTGGAAAACGCTTGCTCTGGACAATTGAACATATGCCAGCCCAACAGGATGTCGGCTATTATGGGTTGCTTAGAAAACGCTTGCTCTGGAATTTGATGTACTCCTCCTAGACAATTCATCCGATCGCCACGTCTCTCTCAGTGTCTGTATGTGTGTGAGGAGGGGGGCATGTCACTACAGATACTTCATTAAAGTTAAACACATAATTATTTTATGTATGTGAACATTTACACACCTTACAGTATGAACCTGCTCAGGTTCGTGTTTCAGATTGGTGTTTGTGTGTCTTTTGTGTTTCAGGACATCACCTGTCACATCTACTAACAAGACACACCTGGCATGAACTAGGAACAAAAGATTAAAAGGAAAGATATTAAACATGAAAAAACAATACCAAATATAGCTGCAAGCAGCAATTACGGGGGGCTGAAGCTGGTACCCGGGCGTGGCAGAGGGACTCGACAGCGCCCCCTGGAATGGGGTCCGAAAACTTGGTCCATAAATCAAACACGCTTGCATGTAATAATCAGTGGTGGACATACACATACCATGTACTTGAGTAAAAGTAAAGATACTCAAGGTAAAATACTACTCAAGTAAAAGTAGAAGTGCTGCCTTTAAACATTCACTTGAGTAAAAGTACAAAAGTATTTGCCTTCAAATGTACTTGAGTATCCAAGTACTTTGATTTTTTATGGCTATAATGTCCTATTATAATTTGTCACAAGACTCTTGCTTAACTCAGTCTAAGTGAAGACTAATGTCACTCTTGGCACACCAATCTATTAATAAAATGACATTAATTAGTTTGATATATATATATATATATATATTTGAATTGAATTAATTTTTTGTGTGTTTAATTTTGGAGGGAAGGGGACTGTTCCTATAAGGTATAAAACATTTACAGTATTTACTGTAGGCCTATATTTTTCTCCAGCGCCTATGGTCATAATTATAAACATCTTAATGTTATGATACATTCACATAAACCTGCACAACGCCATTAAATGTATATATATATATATATATATATATATATACACACACACACATATATTCACAGACGCGCGCACACACACACACACACACACACACACACACACACATATATATATATATATATATTCTATATTCTATGTTATGGGAGCAGCCAATTTCCCTCCGAAATTAAACACAAAAACGTATTAATGCAGTGTTTCTGCTAGGCTACTCCCCAGAAAAAAAGCTACTATATGCAAGTCATTTTAGTGGCAACGTAATGTACATTATGCGTCAATACTTACCAATAATTGCTGCAATAATAGCTGCTGCTCTCTGTCCCGCTTAAAATCATTGTCAACGCGATTTGTTTGGAACTATTGAGAGCTACACGAATAACGTGACCGCGCGGCGGCGAGATCACTGTCACAACCATCTATGTTCGCAACTCTCATATTTAACGGCTCTGGTTCGCGCTCAGTAGAGACCGCCAAGGCAAGTTCAAAACAAAGCGTGCGCGCTGTACTGTGATTGGTGGCTCGTTTGGCCAGTTACGTTTTTATCCACTCATAAATAAAAAGGAACGACTGATTTTGAAAATGTAGTAGAGTAAAAAGTAAGATATTTGACTTTGAAATGTAGTGGAGTTCAAGTAAAAGTCTCCCAAAATTTAAATACTTGAGTAAAGTACAGATACACAAAAAAGCTACTTAAGTACAGTAACGAATTACATTTACTTCGTTACTGTCCACCACTGGTAATAATATAAAACTCGGCACACATATAGATCTCATTGGTTCATATATCCTTCGTACTCTTACTTTTTACCCCAGCCCAACAGGAAGTCGTTTATGTAGGGCTGTTTGGAAAACACATGCAATTGAACATTTGAACATACGCCAGCCCAACAGGATGTCGGCTATTATGGGTTGCTTGGAAAACGCTTGCTCTGGACAATTGAACATATGCCAGCCCAACAGGATGTCGGCTATTATGGGTTGCTTAGAAAACGCTTGCTCTGGAATTTGATGTACTCCTCCTAGACAATTCATCCGATCGCCACGTCTCTCTCAGTGTCTGTGTGTGTGTGAGGAGGGGGGCATGTCGGGTTCATTTTGACCCTTTCTTTGCTGTGTGTGAATTCTCAGGCACTTTTGGGGGCATTAAAATGCTTGCAAACTCTTGAAACTTTGCACACAGGTCAGAATCCGCTGCCATCAGAACCGGGATGAAGCTGGTAACCGGGCGTGGCAGGGGGGCTCAACAGCGCCCCCTGGAATGGGATTTGAACACTTGTCCATATCTGAAACATGCTTGCATGTTTGCTGTCCATACTGGACAATGCCAACCACCCTATGTACAACACCTTCGCCAGGCAGAGGAGTGTGTTCAGTGGCAGACTGCTGTCTCAGCCCAGCTCCACCAACAGACTTAAAAACTCTTTTGTCCCACTGGCCATCAGACTGTACAACAGGGAGGATAATAGATAATTGGACAATTTTTCTACCTCCTGCTGTACTTCTTGTACTTCCACCTGTATCTGTATGGTTTACCTACATCTCCACTCCATTAGCACTATTTACTGTTTTTGCACTGCTTACTGTGGCTACTGTGTTATAAGGTAATTATATTATATTATATTGTATTTTAATTCTATTTTATAGGTTTTAATGTATGTATATTTATATGTATGTTTTTGTCTTTGTATGCTACTGGATACCTAAATTTCCCTTGGGATAAATAAAGTATTAATCAATCAATCAATCAATGTAATAATCTGAAACTCGTTACACATTTAGATCTCATTGGGCCGAACAACTTTCGTGCTCTAAGTTTTACACAAGTATTATGGGTTGTTTGGAAAACGCTTGCTGTGTAATTTGTAATACTCCTCCTAGGCAATTCATTAAATCACCACCAAACTCAGTGTGCATAAAGTGAAGACTTTGAGGATGCTAAATTGCGGATGGATTTTTGATATCTCGAACAGTTTGGCCGTGGCAAGGAAACGAATTTATGGCGAGAAAAGAGAAACACGAAGTGTTATAACTTCTGCACACATAAACTGATCTTGATGAAACTTCAGGAGTGTGTTTGTGGGAAGATGCCGATCCCATGGATGTGACTATTGTGTATTGTGAGTCAAAGTTATATCGCCACCAACTGGCAGCAGGAAGTGTGTCACTTTCTAATTGCTTTTGACAAAAGTTGGGCGGGGTATTTTTTTCTACTGTAACAAAACTCGGTAAGTACATTGTTCTCATTGAGCCACACAACTTTCTAATTTACAGTCATTAGCTCGGATCAACAGGAAGTCAGACATTTTACAAGTTTACATGTACAAGTTTAAAAACACCCAGAATGCGCTATTCAGTCAAAAATAAATAAATAAACAAATATATAAATAAAGTAATACATAGGGCTATACTGCCCTCCTGTGTTCAAAATCAGGTAGGCCTATTGTATTTATAAATATATTAGGTATGTGACTCTGAGAATATTTTCCCACCAGTTATTTGACGTTTGACACCGCCGGGGCCTTTAAATTGCTAACTTAAAAACGTAAGTAAGTAAAATACGGACGTCCACACAAACATTGATAATGCTGCGGAGCAGAGCGAACGTTTTCAATGAATTAGAATGAACAATGAAGTAGAAATTAACTAAAAAACGTTCACTCTGTTCTGCTCGTTCCTCCTTGTTAGAGCGCCCGACCCGGGTTCGACGCCCGCTCGGAGCGGCTCGAGTAGGACCCGGGTGGAGGGGTTACACTCAGCAAGACCGTTTTGTGTTTGAGCGCCCCCAAGTTGTGTTTTACTGTAATTTCAGAAGCTCCAGACATGTGAGCAAAAGCGCCAATCTCATTGGTTGTATAGTTTTTGACATGGAGCGTCAAACTAAAAAAACGAACCGAGGCGTTTTTAAAAAATGACGCTTTTACGTGTGACGTTTTGCTGCCTTTTTTTTTAGTCACGAGGAGTTAAACGTCGGCGAATATTGTGCGCGTAATTCGTCCCGGTATGAACAGGCCTTAACACTGTTCAATCGCCCGCGCCACACCCACTCATACACACACACACACAAATTCCAGCATTGCAATCTTGACATCGCAGCCTGTTCATTATAAACTTAATAAAATATAGTGCGGCCATCAAAACACACAAAGAGCTGCTCCAACTGTCTGAATGTGGTGGAGCACTCCAGATAGATTCTGAGAGATCTGACAGGGCAGACCAGATTCAAATTATTATCAACTTCCGACGGGGGTATTACGATATAATTACGTTATAAACTGGGCTCTGAACGGTGTTGAGAGCACCTTAGGAACATAGCCGTGTCTTGGTCTGAGCACGACTCTGGAGTCGCCAGGCCCAAACTCAAGGCATGCAGCACTTATGGAAAGTGTTTTATGGAACTATTTTGACCAACGCCAGGGCTAGCAAGAGTGCGGTTTTGAGTGAAAGCAGTTTGAGGTCAGCCGTCTGGAGTGGCTCAAACGGGGATCCCCTAAGGGCCCTGAGGACCATGGATAGATCCCAGGAGGGAACAGAGGGGGGCCGAGGTGGGTTGAGCCTCCTGGCCCCTTTGAGGGAACGAATGACCAGGTCACTTTTCCCCATGGAATGGCCAGATTCCTTCTGAGGTCCCTGGATACCCATTGAGGGGCGATACATGTAGGGCCCACAGATCTGGGCGTGGCTGCCAAATTAACACGCTCGCCTGCGTAAGGAGGACCTTCCTCAGCGGTATGGGGGAGGGAGCCAGGTCTGGAACCAAGTTATGGATTTCCAGAGGGGGGTTATGAGGAGGACTAAGCACTTGCTCTTTGGCGAGAGCACTTGCTCTCACCAAAGGAGGAGTCTGGCCATAGCTTCCAGGTTGGCCGATCTGAGGCCGCCCTGTCGATTTATGTAGGACACCACTGACATGTTATCCGTGCGGACCAGAAAATGGTGTCCTGCCAGTTCTGGGAGGAAGGTTTTCTAAATGAAGGCTAAATGAACCGCTCTCCTTTCGAGGCAGTTGATATGTAGGCATTTCTCCAGGCTCGACCAGAGGTCGGAGATTAGCCTGCCCTTGCACAGTGCCCCGCAACCCAGGTTGGAGGCATCTGTTGAAACCACTTTCCTGCTCGAGACCAATCCCATGTCTACACCTGACTGGTACCAGTGTGTGCACTTCCAAGGGTTCAGGGCTTTGACACAGCCGTTATACATCCTGATGTGTAAGTGTGTAGTGCTACGCATGAGCTGGCACTCTGCGTTTCAGTCATCGCTGTAGGGGACGCATGTGCAGTAGGCCTAGTTGTACTGACAACGTGGAGGTCATAAGGCCCAAAAGGCCCTGTGAAACATTCTGAGTGGCCTGTGAGAGCTTGCTTTGAATGACGTCGCTAGCTGCTGAATAGTGAGGGTGCAGTCTGGCAAGAGCCACGCTTTTATTTGTCTCGAGTCTATAACTGTTCCCAGGAACACTGTATGCTGGCAGGGAAACAGTGTGCTCTTTGCAAGATTGATCCTGAGAGCCAGGCATTCTAGATGGCTGAGGAGCCAGGATCTGTGTGTTAGCAACTCACTCTTATTGAGAATGAGCCAATCATTGAGGTAGTTCAGGATGTGCATTCCCCGATGTCTCAGGGGAATAAGTGCATTATCCATGCATTTTGTGAATGTACGGGGTGCCAGAGACAGACCGAATGGTAGGACCGTATATTGATAAGCCCGCCCCTCGAAGGCGAATCTCAAGAATGGCCTGTGGTGCTGGGCTATTTGGAAATGAAAGGAAGCATCTTTCAGCACCAGGAGACACTCAGAAACAGATCTTTTGCAGAGCAGGAACAGCATTCACCGTCTGCCTCCGAAGCGAAAGACAAAGATGTGACGCACCTGCTCATTATGCTCGCGCTGCGAGGCAGAGCAGCTGCTGCAATTATCACATGCCTGGTTTAGTTTAGACTCGAAGTGGATTGGTCTCTTTGACGTACGTAGAGAGTGACCGATTGAAGGGGAACTGGTTATTTCAAACTGAAATTCAGCGACCTATTTGCTTCAATTCAAAGACCTTCTATTACATGCTATTTATCCATTTTGGTTATTGTGGCAGGCAGGATGAGGCCGAGAGCCGTGAAAGAACTGCGCGAGGCCGGTGACCTGATTAACGATGAGCTTACACTAGCTCAACAACAGTGGCAAAACTTCAAATTAACTTAACAAATACTTTGACTAACAAAGATATGTCTATGGAGCAAAACAGGTAATCACAATTAGTTATAGATTGTGTTATAATTACAAACAAATTAAAGTTATTTCTCCGGTGAAGGGGGTGGACTGAAATCCACTGCTGCTTCAATGTATATGCAATGATGAGTGATTATAATCAAGGTATTAATCAATATTTGTCCTTCTAAATATTAAATGAGTTGAATGACTTCTCTAGACTTTGACCATTTTACTTTGTTATAGAAATTACCAGTGTGATTACTGAAATGTTCTTTTCATGTATTCTTTAATGTCTGTATTTGATATCTAAATGCAGTAACAGTGCTTGCTTATTTACCCCGGCTTCCAGAAATGAAATAGGGATTTGTTTTTTTTTTGTTTGAGAAAGGTCTCCAAAGTGTTAAAACATAAAGGGGTCATTGAAGCCAATAGTTTAAGGGACCATTTCTTTGTTAAAGTCTTAGACTAAAGTTTAGCTATCCTTGAGAGAAAGAAGGCATTATCTTGATGTTTTGAGACGACTCTCCTGTTTATAGTTAGAGCCTGGCCAAATCCAACCTTGGAAAAGCAGTGTTTTGGTGTGTGTTAGTCTTCTTGGTTGCAGGTTAAGGAACCACTGCCATTATTGGAGATTGACTGAGTTGTCGTTCTGGACATGCTGGCGCCCAGCAACCCAAATCTGCGACCTGGAAGGTCATGACGAGCCTCTGAGTCTCATCTGCATAATCGATGGAGATATGCTTCCGTCTATCTGTATATGTGTGGAAAATTACTTTGTTTATCTATTTTTAGCCAATGAGAATCATTCAACGTGTAAGCAATGACGTAGCTTAGACCTAGGAAATGGTATAACTGCTGTGTTCTTTGTAACTGTAAGCGAGGCGGCCTGTGAACTCCTGTGTGAGTCTTGAAGCTGACTTCTGCTGATGAAACTGCAAACTATCTTCATTAAAACTTTTCTTTAATTTTTTATAATTCTGACTCCGGGTCTTCATTCTTCATATCTGGTTCTGGGTCTTTAACTGTATACCCCTTACACCGGATCCCAGAGCAAGTCTCTCATTCACCTTCCTGCTGAATCATAGCACTGACTGACAGGTTTGCTAAGCCCCGCCTTGAACTGGGAATCATGATGCAGACAATGTTACAACTGCCAACCTACAAAATAACAGAAGGCTTATGAAGGTCAATGCAAGATACGTGGTTGCCATAGCACGTCTCGTGGGATGTTGGTTCTTAATGTTTTTCAGTTTTCAGTTTTTTTCTGGGGGGTTTTCAGTCACAGTGTGCCAAATATGTCAAGTGCCGAAATGCTCATAAAATGAAAGATGACATTCATTGTGTTACATCAATAGAGGAGAGGTGAGGATCCAGGCGCAGCATAGGTTTATTAAAAAAAATCATATTGCTCCAGTTTAAGATGCCCCTCTGGGGAGAGCATTTTCACAATTAACTTTCTCCTTCCAAAAAAAAAAACATTGTTATATCTCTACATACATCACCAATCATGTATTCTGAATCTTCTAAAAACACAAAACAACACAATGTCAATACAATCCAACAACTGACAGACATATCAGAATTACAAATGAAATCAGAAATAAAGAATTACCTAGTCAAACATATTCACACAGAAAACTAATATTCAAAAAAGTGTCATTTCAACAGTTATGGATTTCTTAAAAATAAAACATACAAAAAATCAAATGTAATTCGTGGATGTCTTTTTGATGACGTGAATTTAAAAAAAATAAATTGTCTGTAGCAGAAATCTGAATTCAGATTTTTTTCATGTTGAAGTTGCAAAAAATCGAGTCATTTCAACATTTTAAACTAAAATGAAGTGTGAAAACTATCACTGTATAACTGCGAAAGCTCCGGCAGCTCCAGCTAATCCTGCTAATGCTGTAACAGGAAGTTCATTTCCTCCTATAATGTGACCAATCACAGCTCCGGCTGATAAACCACACACAACACCTCCTGTCTTCAGCAATAACTGTCTAACAGCGCTGGGACGCTCGTGAGAAAATGAACAGATAACCTGACTCTTCAATATCAATCCCCAGAGATTCCCTATCAAAACTCCTGCAGTTGATGCTGATCCTCCAGACAAGAAACCCTTAGTGAACATCCATCCACGTGCAGAGTCTTCCTTCCACACCGAAACACCTCCCGTCACCACAGCAAAAAACATAAATACATAGACATATTTCAGCTTTATCTGCTTAAAGAACAGATCTTTCTCCCTCTTTCCAGCTTTGTCCTGTTTCTCCTCCTCATATTCTATCCTCACTCGCATCTCTGTCTCTCGTCTGACTCTGTCTAATTTCATCTGATGTTCTCTCATTCTCCTCTCCTCCTCTTCTCTCCTTTCCTCCTCTGCCCTTCTCTCTCCCTCTTCTCTTCTCCTCTCGGTCTCCTGCATCATTTCTAGTGTGTAACGGGAGTTTGTGTTCTCAGTCATCAGTGTGTCGATCTTCTCCATGAGTTCAGTCACCTGCCGTCTGTTTGCTGGATCTTTATTGTTAAACTCATGATATCTCTGACCACATCGGCGAATGAAAGCAGATAATGGAGGATTTGCCCTGATCATTTCTCCTAGTGATCTCATGTGTCTCTGATCTGCATGAGTGAAGAGCACTAGAGTAAATCTGAGAGCTTCGACACCAAACTTCTGCTCAAACCAATCAATGAACTCCTTCTCATGTTCAGTGAAAGTGCTTAAAGGCAGAATCAGCAGGATCACATGAACTCCTGCTGAACCAAGAGCTCTCTTCAGCTCCGAGTCTGAATCAAAGTCAGTGTGAGTGGAGAATCTGAAGTCTGGAGTATCGATGACTGTCACGCTTCTGTTATTCACTTCTCCAGTGTGTGTCTGACTGACTCTGGTCACTGATGAAGAGCTGTTTTGTGACTCAAACACTCGATCATTAAAGATGACGTTTCCTGTGGCGCTTTTCCCGGATCCGGTTTTACCAATCAACAGCAGCCGACAATCTTCATCTTCATCTCTCATCAACACTGGGCTCTGAAACCTCTAAAATACATAAAACCATGCAGCATACAGTCAATTAAAAGACTCATTATAAATCACTGTCTGCTACAATTTAAAAAGTATTGGGCGGAAGAGAGAGATGTTAAAATATTTACCTGATAAGCCATGTCAAGGTCTCTTTTCACCAATCTCAAGAAAATAAGAGTTCAAACTAAAAAAAAAAAAAAATTTGTTTAGATACACAATACAAATATGCATGAATAACATTTAGGTAAATTATTTATTTGTGCTTTAGGGAATTGAAATAGAAAGAAATATAGAAAGAATCAATATTCAATTCAATATCGTATAAGGCAGGTTAGGTGTGTGTTCCTGTACACTAACGGCGATTTTTGAACGCTTTGGAGACACAAAAATGTTCACTTCACCCTTACCAAACCTAGTAGGTTTATGTCTTACCGAGACCTCTAAAGATGATTGCTTACATACACAGCTCATGCTATTGTAGGGTAGACTGCGTACAGTTGAGACTCTTTTTGCGTTTTGATTCTTCACTCACAAATAGATACTGAAAAGAAGTGAATTTCCACATGACATTTCATTAGCTTGTAGACTAAGATATTATCAATCAATAATACCCATAAGTAGTTTATATTTTCCACAATTAGCTCATAAAAATAAGGTGCTTTTTGTCTCAACTTTGTCTCAACATACCCATAAGTGGTACAGTTGAGACACCCATTTTTAATGATGTAAAGGTAACTAACAGTTCATTGCAAATATAATAAATAAAGACAAATAAAGAAAATAACAATTGGGCAACATGTTTGTTTATACATTTAAATGCATTAATTTTATTTAAATTAGCACAGGTTAATATGTATACAACAGAAACAATATATTTAATATATTCATTAATAATACACAGTTTAAATATCACATTTTATTTTCATTTGCGTCTTATGCTGGCTAATTACGACGTTTAACCTGTTATCATAACACTGAACAACTAAACAGTGTGTTTCCTAATATCGGGAGTACAGTTGATACACGTTTGTCTCAACTTACCCCGCTGGCCACCTCGCACATTTCTCTAGATTTTGCAATGACCTTGCATGACACAATATCATGGAATATGGCACCAGTTTTTAGGGCACAGAATAACGTTTGTGATGATACCAGTAACGTTTAACAGTCACATAAGGATAATAAGCTATTCATTGTGGAGTGTGCATTAGGCTATCTTAGAAAAAAACTTTTGCCGATATCTTCGGATCGGAGATGCGTCCATTGTTCAAATTTCCCACGATCAAAGAGGACACTAATATTCATGTGCACAGCAAAAATCACAACTTGTGCCTGCTGCACATGCAAGTTATTTAATGTGTCTCAACAGTCTACCCTACATTTAACATAGGCTACACATTTCCAGTGCAACATATATTTGTTAGATATAAACAAAACAGATAAAGATTTATTAAACGTTACACTTACTGAGAGTCACACAAGACCGAGGAGGTAAAATGCCTTCCGTCATTAGTGAGCTTCAACAAAATGTCGGAAATATCATTTTACTTTCACTTTAAACAGAGTCATGTGACGCTGTTTGAAACACACGAGCGAAACAGACTCGCTTGAGAAGATGCACCTTGCCTGAAATATGTGAGAGTGGCCCTGTCCCAAATGGCACACTTCATTTGCACTTTCGGTCTTGTGAACTAACGGGGCGTGTCCACTACACCGGCAAAGCTCAGCTCAGAGCCGCTGGCAACAATAACCGACTGCAGAACCGCAGAACCATACGTCATAGCAGTGTGAGGACGAAAGCGCCAGCCTGACAGTCTGATGCCGGAAGTGGGCGTGGCCAGGCATTGCGCTACTTCTGTGTTTTAGAAAGTTTAAAACAATGCTATTATGAATATATTTTTTAACGATTTCATTCAAAATATATATTTAAGAGATAGGCCCTATATATATATATATATATATATATATATATATATATCAAATATTATAAAATATAATATTTATAAAATTATAAAGTATAATAACTATGCTTTGTCCTATTAACAAAAGACAGGCAATGTAGCCTATTAACAAATGTTAATAATGTTTTTTAAGTTAAAATGATACTTTATGCATCTGTTTTGTGTCAAATGATTAACAATATAAATTGAACAAAGCTTAAAACAAACAAAATAATAAAACGAAAACAAAGCTTGAGCATTTGAACATTTGATTTAATTGAAAAGCATTTTTTTAAATAAAATGTGTTTCCCCCCCTCCGAAATAGCAAAAGCATCACACACTAGCTGTACCTGCTCCAAATAAATAATAGTAATTAAATCAAAATATAAAATCAAAATAAATAAAATGAAAAAAATTTATAAAACAAAATCAAACCAAAGAAAATAAATCTTATTAAAGTTATGCAGGCACACATTTAACAATAATTATCAAGTGACAAATAAACTAAATAGATCGAAACTCCATACACATGGAGTTAATCCTGATGATTTCATGAGGCGCCTTTCGTCATGACACTCGCTTTTATTTTCTTTGGTTTGACTTTGTTTTTTATAATTTATTTTATTTAGTTCGATTTTTTATTTTTATTTAATTACTATTATTGAGCTATTAAGAGCAGGTACATCTGTGTGTGATGCTTTTGCCATTTCAGAGGAAAAAAATAATTGTATTTAATTAATAATTTTTGTTTCAGTCCACCATAGAATTATGTTGTTTGGTCTATGAAAAAAAATTGTTAGTTGTGAAATAGTTGAGTACTAACAAAATAGTTTTTTAAAAGTTAAAATTATACTTTATCCATTTGTTGTGTCAAATGATTAACAATATAAATTGAATAAAGCTTTAAACAAAAATAATAATAAAATTAAAACAAAGCTTGAACATTTGATTGAATTGAAAAGCATTTTTAATAGTAGTATATTGTCTTTTGTTAATAGGACAAGTAATTATTATATTTTATAATATTTGATATATATATATATACATACAGGTGAAACTCGAAAAATTCGAATATCGTGCAAAAGTTATCATTTTGATAATTATGGCTTGCAGATTATGAAAACCCCAAATTTAAAATCTCAGAAAATTAGAATATTACATGAAATCAATACAAAAAAGGATTTTAATACAGAAATGTCGGCCCTCTGAAAAGTATAATCATGCATATGTATATAGTTATATATACTAAATATATTAGTTTCACCTTTTAATTTGAATTACTGAATTACATGAACTTTTGCACAATATTCTAATTTTTCGAGTTTCACCTGTATATATACACACAACTATATATATATATATATATACATACAATTAAATTGTTTAAACAAATATTTATAATAGCATTGTTTTAAACTTTGAAACGTTCTAAAACACAGAAGTAGCGCAATGCCTGGCCACGCCCACTTCCGGCATCAGACGGTTAGGCTGGCGCTGTCATCCTCACACTGCTATGACGTATGGTTCTGCGGTTCTGCAGTCGGACCTATCTCGCTGGCAACGGTATAAAGCCTCCGCTTTTTAGTGTGTGTCTGTTGCGAGTGTGCATGTTTAATCTATGCTTTTTTCAACACACACAGTATAATCATCAGAGATGCACGTCACGTGATTACATTCGGATATAGACAAGCTTTGTTTCCAAATGCCCCAAGCAAAGATATCCTGTCAATTTTGCTAACTTTTATAACCCCGCCAGTATCTCAATGAACACATCCAAAAGTGGACACGCACCGTTACAATGGCTGCCACGTACGCACGAGACTGCAGTGTGTCACATTTGTAATTTTAGGTCTCAGAACTTAAGGGTACCCCTCTTAGCCTGTTTCATTTCCCTGTTAGTCCCAAGCTCCACCCACCCAATCTCAAACCAATCAGGACTCTTTCAATTGGTGTCAGATGTGAAGGAAGAAAGTTCACATAGCCTACATACAGACATTCCTACTTGTGTTTGCTGGCTCCTAGCAATGAAACTCTTAAGTAAAAGCAGGAGAGAAACAGACATGATTGTGGTTAACGGCTACAAATAATTTACATTTAATCATAAAGCAGACATCCAAAGCGACTTACAAATGAGGAGAGCAATAGCATCAGTTAAACTAACAAAAGGACAGCAATATGCAAGTGATGTGACCAATCCCAGTTCACTCCAACGCAGAATGTAATGTTTTATTTCTTTATATATCAAATAGTTATAAAATAGAAAATTAGATATTGAAGAGAAAAAAGAAAAGAAAGTTAATGTTTAATGCATATTTTCTGTTCTCTTTATTTATTTCCAAAGAAATGTGAAATTTGTGAAATTTAAAGTATTGTGCATCGTCCACTTTCACTGTCTGGTTTGGTGCTTTCCTTTGCTTCTTGTTTTCTCTCTTCGATCTCTGCTCTGACTCTCTCCTCTGTCTCCTTTCTCACTCTCTCAATCTCCTCTTGTCTTTGATTCTCCTCTTGTTGTTTTCTCTCCTCTTCATCTCTCTGTCTCTGTTCTTCTTCTTCTTGTTTGAATCTCTGAGCATCTTCAAACATCTGATTACTGTAGTGTCCTCCTCCATTCTGCTCTATCATTGTGTCAATCTTCTGCAGTAGATCATTCACCTGATCTCTGTTATTCTGATCTCTATTGTTGAACACGTGATATCTGCCTCCACACTCCTGAACCAGATGTCTTAATTCTTTGTTCTCCTTAATGAGTTCCTCTATGGTCTCTCCTTCAAGCTGATCTCCGTGAGTGAAGAGGATGATGGAGTATTTTAGCACTTCTTCACCAAACATCGACTCAATGATCCGAGGAATCGCCTGCTCATGTTCAGTGAATCTCATAATCACAGGGAACACAATGACAAAAGCGTGCGGTCCAGGACTGGATATATACACACTTCTCACTATCTCTATCATTATCTCTTCATGTTTCATCTGTGTGTCGAATAATCCAGGAGTATCAACAACAGACACAGATCTGCCTGAAACATTGCCGTGAGCATCTGAACATTCACTAGTTACTGAAATTGTATTAAGTTCAGATCTGAACTTTTTCTGTCCCAGTATTGTGTTCCCAGCAGCACTTTTCCCAACACCGGTTTTCCCCAGAAGAACAATCCGTCTGGATGAGAGACTGAAGGCAGGAATACTTTTCAGTCTTTTTGACACTGCGTGAAAAAAGTAAACCGATCACAGAATCACTTTTGTACTTTGACACATAGGCTATTTTACAATTTCATTCTGTAGCCTAGAATTAAGCAACAACATTATGAAAGAGAAAGTTATAATTATATGTTTCTGTTTTTTGGATGTCTCTCTTATCTAACATAGACACTAATGTTAAGTCACTAATGGGCTGAAGAGTTGAATCCGGTGTGTTTCATCAACATATATCTGATGAAGTAAAGTTTCAAGATTATCACGTGAATCACAGCAAAATTCGTTTTAATACTCCTAACAATAATTTAAGGGATTAAAAGTGATCACAGGATTAATTAAACCATCAAACTAGGGAAGCAGAGCCGGCCAGGGTTCTGTTGGTGCCCTATAGGCGAAATTTTATTTTTATCCACCCCCACAAGCCGACACCTTGCACCCTAAAATCTAACATCTACTGACACCTAACATCTGCTGGTAGATGTCAGGCAGCAAGTTACAGTAGCTAGTTTAATTAGCCTCTTACCAATCAAATGTAAAATAACACTGCATAGTTCTCACAGCATAAATTTGTAAAAAAAAAAAAAAAAAAAAGAAATAAAAAAAAAAGATTCCCAATTAAAATCCCAAAAGTTTGCAGGGACAAGATCAGTGAGGGATTTTCCTTTTTTTTGTGATTAATATTAATGTCACAGACAGAAGTAGGTTTATTGGCTGCTGTCACTTTAATCTTTTGAGCGGTACGGTCCCACATATGGGATTTAGGTTGTTCAGTGACGCCAGATTCAGGCTGAGCCAGAGACGGGACGCGCAGAGCTTGTCATATATCACAACTATGCAGTGTTTTCAACCACATAATCCTTATAGGTTTCAGACTGTGGCGAGCAGGACGAGGCCGAGAGCCGTGAGAGAACGGCGTGATTAATGATGAAGGACCCCTGTGCGACGCACCAGTCTTGTATCTCTCACGGAGGAGCGGAAGCGAGCGACGACAGTGAAGATCGAGAGAGGAACAAGCCTGGACGATTTTATTTGAAGTTTTGTTTTATTATGCATGGCGGCAAGTTGACCGTGATGGACTGCCGTCTTTACTTTCGTTTTTGTATTTGTTTTATTTCATGTCAGTGAAGTATTTTGATTGTTCGCCGGTTCCCGCCTCCTTCTTCCCGTAACATAACTTTGTTACATATACAATACTTAATGTGGGTTTACAGCAAAAATGCTGTTTGTAATGAATTACAGTTCAATGTTGTTAATCAACAAATCAGTATTGTTTTTAGTAAATGTAATAACCACTTCACTGCTTCCATTTCAGCGTAAATAAAATTAGAAACCAGTCCAGAATTGTAAGTTAAAGTCTACCCACATTGATTTTACAGTTGGGCACATGCACAATGGCTACACATAGTTCAAAATGAGATGTGCAAATGGATGAGTTTCGATGCCTCAGTTAAGAAAAACATGCTATTTAAACTAATAATACATAAAACCAATTTCAGTGTGGACTTTAACTTTCTCTTTTCACCTAATTACACTGAAAGACATTGCCTTCCAAACTGACCCTAAAATGATATGCAGCATCTTGACCAAGTATTGACCAACTTTTGACGTCACATTGATATCAAACTACCCGAACCACCCCCTGGCTACAGGCATGTAGATAGATACGAATTATAGGATGGATGGATGGATAGACGACTGCAGCAGATTTTAAACACCGACTGTGAACAACGACTGAACGCAACTGTCTCTGACTCGACATGTTTCTGCAAGATCAGTCGAAGTATCAAGTCGTCACATTCCTAAAATAATTGCCTAAGTCATTTTTTGACAAAAAGGATTTTTTTTGCATAAGGAATCTTCTCATGATGCTGGTCACCTCTGGTAAAATTGCCCACATCCTCAGATGAACAGATCATGCAATTCTACCCCTGTAGTATAATGGCCTTTGTCAAAAGTGTGACAGGACGTTTGATTTTGCTTATAAGTCAAAAGTCAATGAGATGGCAGTTGCATCAAGAAGAACGAAAATCTACTCGGCCTCTGAAGTTAGGTTCAGTTTTTTGTGTTTTCTGAGAACCCTGAAAAAATTACTTGGGCATTTATTTTAGGAAGGTGACGAAGTTACATTCATAACCGGGCTTACAGTCGTTAAATGTGTCCCCGGCTTTAGAGTTCAACTTTGTAGATAGAACCTTTTTGTTTTCTAAATAAAAAGTCCTAAAATGTACAGAACTTAAGAAAAAAAAAAATAATGTAAATAAGTTGAATAAGTAGCCTACACAGAATAAGTACAGTCAAACCAAAGATTATTCAGACATGTCTTTATATATTTTTACTAGTGGGTGTAGGACACTATAGTTCATGTATGACTGTGACATATTATACCACTATAGCGAATAAACTGTGATAATGTGAGAAATGTTGAAAGTGTCTGAATATCAATATCTTATTTAAGGCAGGTTAGTTGTATGTTCCTGTACACTAACATGACGATTTTTTGAACGCTTGGAGACAAAAACGTTCACTTAACCCTCACCAAACCTGGTGGGTTTGTTTATGTCTTACCGAGACCTCTAAAGATGATTGCTTACATACAGCTCATGCTATTACATATTTAATATACACCTTTCCAGTGCAATATATATGTGTTCAACAAATACAGATTTATTAAACGTTACACTTACTGAGAGTCACACAAGACCGAGGATAAATGCCTTCCGTCATTAGTGAGCTTCAACAAAATGTTGGAAATATCATTTTACTTTCACTTTAAACGGAGTCATGTGACCGATCTGTGTCCTCAGGGCTGCGTCCTGCGGAGGTCGCGTTTGAAGGCTACATAGCATACGTCATCAAGTTGGTCTCATAAAAATTGCAAAGTAATAACGAAATGACAGCATTTTACACCTCACGAGGAATAACTCAATTTTATTACAGTTACTTTTCTTAAATGAGACTCGATGACGTATGCAGCCTTCAAACGCAGCCCTCATAAGTGGAACATAAAGTTGGTTTGACGTTGGACATTGTCAGAGATTCAGCTTCGAAACACTTTAATAGATCAATAGGTGTATGGAAGCAAAAAAGAGACATAACCATTTGAAATTTAACAGCCACTGAATACTTAGTTTTGAAATATTTTATTTTGAAAAACATTTATCTGAATTTATTCGCTCTGAATTCTACGGTGGCCGAGACAGCTCAGCGCTGCAACTGAAGCAAACACATGCAAATAGAGAAAAACGCGTGCAAATAGAAAAAAACACATGCAAATTAAAAAAAAAAAACATCTTCATCAGTTTCACAACACACGTGTGCTCCAAATAAGGAAACGCGCTGCAAAAGTTCACAACACAACCAAATACAGAAAACACGCTGCAAATAACACAGACCACAACGGAAATGTTTCCAGGGGTATGGAAGTAAAATTATAATTACTAATGACGGAGTGTCATTAGTAATTATAAAATTATAATTACTAATGACACTAATGACGGAAGGAAACAGATTATAATCCCGTTCACTGTAGAAAAGGCTGATAACATAAGGCTACACAGGGAAAGTAACAATGAATGAAACATAAAAACAGCTTTTGTGCCTTTATCATCTTTTCCGCATATATACTGACCCAGATAATCGTCACAAAAAACATAATGCATGCTGAGTTTTTATGAATGAATGGCTTGCGCTAACTGTTGCTCTGGTCTTCGTCAACAACACGCGCTTGCACCCCCTGCTGGTGTGGTCGACTAACAGCAGATGGAGATTATGCTCGGTAATCTACTGCTTTTCCTGCAGCTCCTGGATGTCAACGTTGAATTTACTGTCGAATTTGAACCACTGAATTTGTGGAAGCGAATTTGCAAAGCGAAATAAAATGGACCGAAAACCGCCTGTTGAATATTATAGGTTGTATTTTTAATCAGTTTGAATATTTGGGATATGAAATATGAAAGGTGAATATGGATTATTGAAATTGTACTAATGAAAATGTGTTTGAAATGTTTTGATTTGAAATATTCACAGCTTAAATATTCAACCATGCTAAATTTCAGCCTATAAAAATGCAAGCCCTAAAAATACAATGCATTAAAATACAAGCAGGGTTAATGCAATGCATATTTTTTTCAAGTAGTACAATTCAACAGGCTTTTTGTTTCAAAAACATTTGGGATTATTTTACTTCCATACAGGGGAACCAAATAAGTGACGAACCCGGCTGAGACGTGCTTATTGCTCGTGAGCTTCCCTATGCCATACTCCCTTCGAAAGGGCAGATTGCAGAGCCCTTTTGGAGTGAGCAGGGCTCTAGTGTGCTGTTAGGCAGCCGTGTGCAGCGCACTTGATGAAGGGAGCAACTAAAGACAACGTGGGATGTTCCCATGACAACGCAGCACGGTGTCCATCAGCTGGTCTTACGACAGAAATATGATGCTGTTAACATAACGGATGCAAATACATTTTTATTTTTAGTTTACAAAAAAAGCTTTTAAAATATGCGTTATATATGTGTCTCAACTTTAAAATTTTGGACCCTACATTACCTAACATTTCTTACGAAACTTTTCTTTATGAAAATGTAATAACATGAAACATGAATTTGTACAGTGTAACTGATGTAACTTATAGATAAATATATTTCCTTCATGTTTTTCTTCTTTATCTTTTTTATTTATTTATTTTAGTTTCCAGCTCATTGTTCTTTTCTCATTTGTATTCTGATGACAATGAACATATTGCTAATACATTTTGTACATTGTATACAAGTTGTATGTCATAAAAAATGTAATCTCTGTATGTTTTGCACAAACAAATAAATAAATAAACAAATAAATAAAGTATCATTTTAAGCTGTAAGCACCAGCACGCATAGATTTATGGATATCTATGCCAGCACGTCCCAGCCGGGTTCGTCACTTATTTGGTTCCCCTGGAAACATTTCCGTTGTGCTCTGTGTTATTTGCAGCGCGTTTCTGTATTTGGTGGTGTTGTGAGTATTTGGAGCACACGTGTGTTGTGAAACTAATGAAGATGTTCCCTTTCGAAGGGAACTCAACAATACGTCATCGACGTTATGGGGAACGCCTCAGGCGTGACAGGTGTCTGAAATCACTATCAAATCACGTCAATCATATTGACCGGCGACAGCCCGTGAATCATTAGCGTGAATGATTAACGTGCGACCTGGAAGTATATAAGGTATACGTTTAAGCTGTGCGTTTTTTGTTTGGGAGAAGAGCACGCACGGGAGGTTCTCGAGGGAACCTTCTGTGCGAACTGCGAGCATTTGTCTCTTAAAATGCTCCGCTCTCGTCTGGCCCTCTTCTCGAGTGAAGGGGGCTCAGCATCTGTTCCTCGTGGTGCAGGTCCCGCTCGTGCTGAGGCAGAGCGGCGACTTTCATCATGGGGTTCTCAGATGGAGCTCGTCGATCGCCTTGAGAGGGCTGTAAACCTCTCAGATGATTCGACGGCTGACGAGAGCGAACTGCAGGTCGATGATGGGGAAGATTACTCACCGACTGTACCTGCAGTTGCGGCTCTTCCGGACGCACAGGAGATGGTTGGGGAGGTTTATGATCAGGAAGATCTTGAACCTCCTCAGCCACCCTGTCCCATGTATGCTGAGCTGGTGGATGTTATGGAGCGCGCTGCTGACAGGCTGCAGTTGCCTTGGCAGCGCGCTAGAGGAGGGGCCGCTCGCGGAAGGCTCGATGATCGGTTTCTCCCTGGCCATACACCACCAGCTCGGGTGAGCCTTCCATTCCTTTCTGATCTACACATGGAGATCGAGAGGGCATGGAAGAACCCATACTCTGCACGTATTCACCAACATCAGCGGGCTAGTTTCGCTGATGTTGAGGGGATCAGAGAGCATGGGTATGTGTCAATGTTGCCCATTGACGAGACGTTCGCGAACTATCTCGTGTCTGGGCGGGCAGCGACACTAAAAGCTCCAACCCTGCCATCCAAACCGCTGAAAACGACGGCTCGTTTGAATGGCAGAGCATACACGGCAGCAGGTCAGGCCGGTGCTGCACTTCATACCATGGCGGTGTTACAGGCGTACCAGGCCGACCTGCTGAGGGATCTCGACCAGGGGGCAGGGTTGTCCCCTGAGGCGGTGGCTGAGCTGCGCCGCACCACAGATCTGGCTCTCCGGGCTACCAAGCAAACCGCTGCCGCGATCGGTCGGTCGATGGCGGCGATGGTGGCCACGGAGAGGCATCTGTGGCTAAATCTAGCTGGCATCGGGGAGAAAGAAAAAACCTTTCTCCTCGATTCACCAGTTTCGCTTTCCGAACTCTTTGGCACCTCTGTAGAAGCGGTGGTGGGGAAGTTCAGGGAGGCGAAGGCGCGCTCAGCAGCATTTAAAACATGTATACCGCTGAGATCCGCGTCCGCACCCAGGCAGGCGGGAGAGCCTGGCCCTTCACAGTCTGAGGACTGTAGGCAGGGCCAGCGAGCCAGTGTCGCCTCTCGTGCGCCCCCTCCCTCAAGGAGCAGGTCGCAGAGGAGGCGTGACTCCCGCCACAGAAGAGATTTGAGGGAGGTTATCCAGAACAAACGCTCACGGCGTCGGTAATGGATAACCTCCCTGGAGGGTCACGACATTCTGCCCTCTCTCTTCTGACCCCCAGGCGTTCATTACATCAGGCCTGGGGATGGGCCTATGATGAGAACTATGTTCTGATGGCCCACCCGGGCCTGGTTGGTGGAAACGCCCCTTTCAGGCATGTAAAGTGGCGGTTCCCAGGTTCGTATAGAACTTCTGGCGAGTCTTCACTTTGCACGCCGCAGGTGAGCTGCTGGTCTTTTCAAGGAGTATATTTTTTGTGATAAAAAATAACATATTTCTCTTTACAGACCTCGTTCCCTGTATAAAGAGTTATGGGGTCATGTCAAGGTAATAAAGGTAAGGTAACTTTATTGGATTATTAGGGCCCTGAAGTTCCCCGTTAGGTGGCCTGAACGATAACTATGTTAGCCTTTGGGCTGTTAGCCACCTCAGGGTAGAGTAGTTGGTCTCTCTCTGATAGTATGTTTTACTTAGAGTGTTGACTGACGCTAGAGCTTCAGATAGATCTTATGTCCGGCCCATGGGACCGTTTTGACTTTTCTGAGTATTTCGCCCCTTGAGCTCTGTTGAGTTTTCATTAGGTTGAGCGTTCTGCAGCCCTTTGTATGGAATAATACAGACTAAATTCTTTAGTAGGCTGTGGCTCCTCTGAGCCCTCAGATAGATCTATGCTTACAGGTTGGCCCTCACCAGGGCCGCCTCTGTAGCTGGCCTAGGCTGTGCCAGGGATATTAGAGGCGTTCTGCTAAAATTAGCATTTCTTCCTCTGACCCTTCACTTTGTGAATGTAGGTTTTGGCATCCCTGTATAATCAGCCTCCTCCCATGGGAGTCGTTAGGCCAAGGCCCGCCCCCTTCTCTGCATTCTGGGGTGACTAGAGTAATGCAGCGTGGTGCAGAGGATGGGTTATAAGGACATGGTAGGCCTCAGTTAGGCCTCCGTGGTATATAAGTCCTTTGAGCAGGGTTAGGCCGTCTTTCGCTTCGCGAAGAAGACTGTGTCTCCTGCCCGACCCTGCCGTGCAGAACTGGCCTACGGTTTTTAGGCCGCCAGTGTAGGCTTCACTAATACCTTGCTGAGCTACTGCTCAGGCTGTGGGTTGTAGGTGGTTGGCTTTCATTCAGGCCCCACTCCCCTAGGTTGGGCACAGATGTTTTTCTGTTGCCCCTAGAGCCGCTGGCAGGCCTGCACCCTGGTAAACTCAGGGTGAGGTGTGAGTATTCCCCTGTGATTCAGGGTAGGTCTGAGCACTTCACTCCCAGTTCTGTTTTTATTCTACCTCGCACTACTATGGCTCGGGTCGAGTATGAAGTAAGCCTTCACTTCTTCTTTGGTCGAAGTTCGCTCCCCTGAAGCCAGAGCATTGCCCTGTGCTGATGCCCATGCATAGATGGTAGGCCCCTGACTAACTGGGGCCTCCACTGAGGCAGAGTGGCGTATGTTGTACTCCCCTTGTTCTAAGGGTATTAGCTCTCTATGCTGAGTACACTGCCATGGGCAATGTGATTAGGCACCAGGATGCTGTAGGCGCTGTGTAAACAGCTTATCTGCCAACGAAGGCTGCGCCATCAGGTAGTAGGTCTCAGCAGGCCTCCTTGTATGAGCAGCCCCCAAGAGGGCGCTATAGGCTACTTCTCGAGAGAATTGGTTGGCCTTTGTGGTTCGGGCAGTTGACTCACCGGTGGGTAGTAGGCCTTAAACAGGCCTCCTCTGAGGTGAGTCCCAACATTGTGGGTCATGCTTTAATGCCACTACAGGTAGCTAGCCATACTAGGCCTCCTGTGGGTGGGCCCAATAGTTACATTGGTGTAGTATGGTTCCCAACAGTGTTCCTTTGTAGCAGAATTGACTTGCTATCAGCTAGTAGGCCCAACCGGGCCTCCTTGATAGGCGAGTCCCCAGCTGGCTGGCCTTAGCAGGCCGCCTTGGAACTGTCACCCGGACTCAGCTACCAGTTGCTATCAGGTAGTAGGCCCCTCAGGCCTCCCTGAAGGTGAATTCCCACTTAAGATGGTTATCAGGTAGTAGGCCTCACCCGGCCTCCCTGAAGGCGAATCCCCACCTACATTGGCTATCAGGTAGTAGGCCTCACCAGGCCTCCCTGGAGACAAGCCCAAGGACAGACAACTGGACAGCTAGCCAGACTTTCTATCGGGTAGCAGAAAAAGCTCCCAGATATTATGGCTGTCAGGTAGTAGGCCTCACCAGGCCTCCCTGAAGACGAGTTCCCACATGCTGTGATTATCAGGTAGTAGGCCTCACCAGGCCTCCCTGAGGGTGAGTTTCCCACGTACTATCGTTATCGGGTAGTAGGCCTCTCTAGGCCTCCCTGTAGGTGACCACATACTGTTGCTATCAGGTAGTAGGCCTCACCAGGCCTCCTTGTGAGTGGTTCCCTAGCGGTGCTGGGTTCAGGAAGCTAGTGGCCTCTTGCTATCATTTCAGCTGGCCTTATCAGGCAGCTGCTGAAGGCGAGCTTGCGCCCTGGCTCGACTGAAGTGTTCATTCTCTGCTGCTGGTTCCCTCTCGGAACCTCTTTCCTGCCTACAGCCTGGTTTTGCCTACCAGGGGGACCATATGCTCCCCTCATTGAGGGTCACTGTGAGCACGCGGACTCCTGAGTCTGGTCAGACGGTCGTAGGCCTCTCGTGAGGCCTCCCAGTTAGATCAGTCCTTAGGCCTTCACAGGCCTCCTCAGTGTTTTTAAACACAGACACTGGGTTGATCCGTGGATCGAGTAGAGAAACTCCCCTCGCTAGCAAGGGTTGGAAAGCACTTGCTGAGTCATACTCTCCGGGATATCCCGTCTCTGAGATCCGGGCCGAGTGGTTCACTGCCAGCTTCGCAGTCCCTCGGGTTGGATGCCTTACTTAAGGCAAAGTGTCCAGAGGCTCTGTCTTCGGACAGACAGGAAGTGGCCAGACTAAGTGTCTATGCTCTGACACCAGGTCAGGCCGTCCTGGTGGCACTTCGGGGTGAGTACGTTCCCCTGAATAGTGACTGGCTGGGGTTCCTTCGGGTTCCCTAGCCACATTCCCTAGAAGGGACCCCTTCTAATTGAAGTTGTGGTCCTAGGCCTTTTGAGCAGGCCCAGGTAGTCCTTTCATTTAACTATGTTTATGGAGGTTTTCCTGTGTGGCTTATAGCTTAGGCTATGACCGTAGGGAATGCTGTCACTGACAGCCCAGTATGACCTGACGGTGAGTGGTTCTAGCGTTTCATTTGAAATTGCTGGTTCTGACAGTTGTCACTGCCTGAGGGCATTCACTCCCCTCAGCATGGCGGCGTGGGTATATCGTTCCCCATAACGTCGATGACGTATTGTTGAGTTCCCTTCGAAAGGGAACGTCTCAGGTTACAAATGTAACCTTTGTTCCCTGAGAACAGGGAACGAGACAATACGTCTCCCTGCCATGCCTCGGGGCTTGCCTGCCGTACAGTCCCTTCAGACGATAAGGTGATTTGTCATGTTTGCAAGGCGCCCTTATATACTTCCAGGTCGCACGTTAATCATTCACGCTAATGATTCACGGGCTGTCGCCGGTCAATATGATTGACGTGATTTGATAGTGATTTCAGACACCTGTCACGCCTGAGGCGTTCCCCATAACGTCGATGACGTATTGTCTCGTTCCCTGTTCTCAGGGAACAAAGGTTACATTTGTAACCTGAGACGTTTTCTTAATTTGCATGTGTTTTTTTTATTTGCACGCGTTTTTTTCTATTTGCATGCGTTGTTTTCTATTTGCATGCGTTTTCTTCAGTTGCAGCGCGTTGAGCTCTCTCGGCCACCGTAGAACTCACCCCTTTATAATTATTTTACTTTGGAAACCATGTATCTGAATTTATTTGTTTCGAATTTACCTCTGAAATTTAAATAGGAAAATTCTTGATTTCCATTTTAACAACTTGAATTTCGATGAATATTTTTCAATGCTCATAAATTCAGATACAAATAAAAAAAATCAACTTACAGAATTTCAGATAAAATAGATTCAGGTTGATCAAATTCGACTGCTCAAATTCAGATCGAAAAATTCAAGTTAAATATTCACATGGTAACATCTGGGCTAACCAGGATAGGCCACGCCCACACCGGGGGAAAAACAATCCAACCGTCTCCATTGACTTTGCGTTGCGAGAGGCTGCCTCCTTTTCATTTATGACTTATAACAAAAGACAGAAAATGCCTAAAAGCTGCTGTGTGACAAGGTTGACAGCAAACAAGCTAAATAACCCAGAAATACATTTTTATAAGCTTCCGAACCGTAAAAGCCAGCCTTTAAGGAGACAAGTAAATACAGGCAATAAGACGTGAAGCATCAGCAGGAAGAATGGGTAAATTGAATATATATCCTCTTCCAGGGCTGGACTGGCCATCGGGCATACCGGGCATTTGCCCGGTGGGCCGACGTGCTTTGTGGGCCGATACATCTCATACTTCTTTTTTCTTTTTTTTTTTGTCTGAACGGCCCATAAAACTCGTATATCGGCGGCCCATTGCGTTTAGTTTTGTTTAATTGGCGGCTCTGGGATCTTTGTGCCAGTGTAATGCATTGGACAAAAAAGTCAGCGTAGGTTTTTCTTTTTCTCACAGACCGGCGCATGATGAAACGCGTAAATCAGCAGCCCATTGGTTATTTGCTTGATTGACACTGGGCTGGTCCAATCACATCTTTAAACTCCTCCCCTTTTTAGTTCTGAGTGAGCGAGCAGTGTGTGTCAAGTGTCTGATGAGGATAGTGAGGAGGATAAGGAGAGAGATGAGTGAGTGCAGAGAACTGTGGTGAGCAGAACTAGGCTACTGTCACAACAACACTTATGGTGTGTTCACACCGAACGCGAATAGAGCGTCAAATACGCGTCTATCGCGTTTAGTTAGACGCTTGAACATTCGCTCGAGTTCACATTTTTCAACTTGCGCGGAAGACATTTGCGGCAAACGCGTCGCCCAATTCGCGTCATTCGCAACGCCCGGCGCGAATGATGCGTCTATTCGCGTCTTTGCATTGACTTTGTATGTAATCTACTCGCCCAAATAATTAAATTCGCGTTCTGTGTGAACACACGGCTATGTAGGAACCCACTACCCAGTTACGCATTATTTACACATCTGCATATTTGACGATTACGCATTTTATTAGAATTGTAATGAGACAATAATGAGTAATGAGTTTGTAAACCATATTTTTCTTCAAAATAAAAGCTCGATGCCGTTTCCGTCAAAATAAAAGATCATGTGCTTATCTCTGTATAGAAATTAGTACGAAACTAATTATGAAAGTTGCTTTTATTTTTCAGTGCATTTGTTATACAACATATGGTTATTACTGCCATGGGATTAATATTATAACTATTATTATATAGTAGTGTAATGTAGACAGACACTATATCACAACTAAAAGAGTTTTGAGTTTTTCTTTGTTCAATTTGCACACTGAATATGGGTTGGAGGTCTTTATTTTTAACTGTCAAAGTGCACCAGATTGATGAATTTAACATTAAAAAGCACAACATTTTCTTACGGGGGAGCATGCCCCCGGACCCCCCTACAAGGACAGAGGTGCACTCACCACAGATTACCCAAAATCCTGTGGGGAAAACCGGTATTGCTATCCCAGCTTATAGCTTTCTTTAGGATTCATCACTGTGGAGTATTGTTCAACTTAGTGGTTATTTTCATCGGTTAACTCTTACTCACTCCTATTCACTTATGGCATTAGTGGTTTTAATAGGAGTTGGTATACATATTCAAGGGCGTGCAAAGTTCGGTTGTGTTATATAGTGGGCCAGTCTGGGCCAAAATGCCCGGGCCGATTTTTTGTCCAAGTCCAGCCCTGTCCTCTTGTGGCAATGAAGAAAATCTGTGCCGCGAGTCACATAATTGATTGTTTACTTTCACTGTCACGTTACGCAAAATGGGAGGAGTATGTCAAACAAATTAACGTTAATCACGGAAGGAAATTGAATATAAGGAAGTGTGTCGTACCTGGGAAAGGCGTCACCCGTTTGTGCATTGAGAAGTTTAGTGAAATCGTGACGGATCGTTGGGGAGAGACGGCCGCTTGTCGATCTGTTGTTTCCTGTGGTTGAAGTCTGATGCGTCGCGAAAGTCGGTGCATTCCCAGACAAACAATGATGGAGCTGTTTTAAAGACAAGCCAAAGCTGCTGTATCCGCCTATCCTAGTGTCGAAGAGGACACTCGATACTCACTACACCTGTTTCTTGCCTGCAAATGTGGTCAGTACCGCTGCGACGCCATACACACATTACGCACACACCCACTCGCATTTCACTTTTGCACATTCAGTGTGTTTAGTTGTTTTTCATAATTTGGTGTTGCCTGTTAAAATGATTGTTTGCTGTTGGTGATTTACAACAAAATGAATGAGTTGTTTACTTTTTTTCTTTTTTCCTTTCATATGAACAATTGTGAATGAATGTGGACACGAATCTGCCAACGTGGATTAGTGACGCGTTGTGACGCGATGGGACGCGTGGATGTTGCGTTGATGTTGCGTTGAAGTGAAGACGTGGGAAGTTTTGCACGGATTTAAAGAAACGTCAGAGATGAGATATGCCGTGGAACTTTTTGTGTGTTATTAGTATTATTATGAATAAATATCCTTTGTGAAATGATTTTTCTTTTTTGATTATTACTATAATTTTTTTTGTGTGTAACAGGTGGTTATTTTTTGGCTATCCTGGGTTCATTTAAATTTTGACAGGTTTTATCCTGTCTGGCGCCCGAACTTTTCTTTAAAGTCATTTATTTGTATTAGGGCGGCCACCACCGTTACAGAGTGGCGCCCGAACAGGGACATGATGGTTGCGGTCGGTCCGTATGGTTGCGGTTGGGTTGCGGAGAGTTTGGGTTGCGGAGAGTTGTGAGATTATGGTTTTCTAACACCTACTCCCGTGTAATGGAAATCATTATGAACATCAGCTATGCTAATTATTTCCCATCTGCCTTTCTGCTGTTATCTCGGGACGCTTGTCCCGAGAAAAATGGCGTTCGTAGGCTCCAGTTTTGTATCCTGCCTCTCACGGGGATTTCGGATGCCCCAACGCCTGTGATGAGAAGACCAACACCTGTGAAGAGACGACTCAACGCCTGCGAAGAGACGACTCAACGCCGGCGATATGTTATCCCCTTAATATCACATGATTAACTAAATGTATTTTTTCCAGGTACTTTCTGATATGCACTTACTGTAAAGCATCTTTGAAACCCTATGATTGTTAGCCAGAGGAGAACTGGCCCCTGACTAGCCTGGGTTCTCCCAAGGTTTTTTTCTCCATCCAATCTGATGGAGTTTTGGTTCCTTGCCACTGTCGCCTTGCTTTTGGCTTGCTTAGTTGGGGATATTTAATATTCAACAATATTATTGAACTGTGTTGTACTACTTTCATGTTATCACTGTGAAGCTGCTTTGATGCAATCTGTATTGTGAAAAGCGCTATATAAATAAATGTGACTTGACTTGACTTGACTTGACATGAACATGAACACTTGAACATTTGAATTTGAGCACTGTGGAACCTAGTGAAATTGAACTTTGGACATTTTCATTTTGAACATTTTGGAACTGTTTGTGAACTGTGAACAATTTACTTGAGACCCTGTGACTGTAAACTTTATATGTGATGGAAAATATTTTTTGGGTTGTGTAAACTGTGAACGCTAATTAGAGTGCTATCTCTTAGGTGTCACAGAAATTGAGATAAGTGAAGGTGACTTACTTTGAATGATTTTTGTTTCTGACTTAATGTTTTTTTTTGTTGAAAATATTGATTGAACATTTGTGAAAAGTTGTATTTTGTTGTTTTGGAAAAATTTGGGGGAACAAACAAAACTGACACACATCTCATTTACTGATACATTTATTTATTTTCACACCCAACATTCTTACACTCCAACACTCATGGCAAATACCCCTCCTTCCCAATCTACTTTTGTGGAAATGGAGCCTCCACCAGACATCTCAACTCCAGTATGACCGCCCGTACTGCGACCTCGGATGCCTCTGGTGCCACCTTCAAGTGCTCCTGCCTTTTACCATACCCCTATTCCATTCAGCCCTGGTCATCCTGGAATCCATGTGCACACGTCTTTTCCTGCTCTGGCTGGCAGCACTCCAGTGCAAACCCTCACCTGGGCACCACAAGTGGATAACATGCAACTTTGTACTTCATCTGAAGGTGGAACTCCTTCTTCAGTGGCACAACATGATCTACCCAGCATTTTACCGACTCCTGGAAGGGAAATACAACAAGTCACTGCTCGGGTTCAAGGGAACTGGGATACCTTGTTTGATTTAATGACAAGACAAGAAAAAAGAGTGAATGAACTTACCAAGGAAGTGAAAGAAACTTCTTCTTATCACAAGAGTCAGATTGCTGATCTTGCTGCAAAAGTGGAGGATAACAAAAGTCAAGTTTTCACTCTGTTTACTACCACTAAGCAACTAGAGGAGTCTGAAGCAGACAAACTGATTAAAACAATGAAGCTAATGATCACTGGAGAACTCCAAAAGGTGGAAACTACCTTGGTGTCTGAACTACGCTTCATGGTTGATCAGCTCCAGTCAGAGGTTCAGCAGTACATCAAAGCTGTTCAAAACGTATTTCAAACAAGCCAGGATAAGATGAATTCACAACTCCAACAATGTGTTACAAAGACTGATCAATATCTCACCAGTTTTAAAGAATTGAAAATTGAAGTGGAAAAAGGATTTCAAAGTGTCAAAGAAAGTGCGGATCAACGAAAGTTAAGTGTATTGACACCATCAGATCCTAGCACCACCACTTCATCTCTGCCATCTGTTTCTGCTCCAGTGACATCATCTTCTTCAACCCCTCTTTCAACATCTGTGGTTAAGAGTGACCATATAAGATTAACTTTCCCCACTTTTGGAAGGCCTTCAGACGATGCAGACCCCCTACTGTACTTAACCAAATGTCAGGATTTCATGGCTTTACATCCCCTGACAGATGCAGACATCTTGGCTACCTTCCGTACTGTCCTATACGGAACAGCACGTGACTGGTGGGAAGTCAGACGGTCCAACATAACCACCTGGAATGAGTTTGAGGCTGCATTCTTATCTGCTTTCCTTTCTGAGGATTATGAGGACGAACTGGCAGAACGTATCCGTACTAGAATTCAGAAAGAGACAGAAACTATTAGAGACTTTGCGTTTTCTTACAGAGCTCTCTGTAAAAGATGGAAGGCCGATCTTACAGAAGGTGAGATTGTGAAGATGATACTAAAGAATATAAAGCCATACCTTGCAAGCCAATTACGTAGCCGAGTGAACACTGTGGAGGAGATGGTAAAACTAGGACATCAACTGGAGAAAGATTATAAACAACAGCTTCGTTATGACTGTGGTCGAATGGGCCCAAAGCATCTACCCACATCACCACGATCTTCCTCAAACCAACCTGCTGAGAAAATCCCAGTTCAATGTTGGAGATGTAGAGGACAGCATCCACCAGGAAAATGTCCACACTATACCTCTCCACAGTCACCTCAGACATCTGGTCCACAGTATTCCACCAGCGGCAAACATCCTTATCACCCGAAGTCAAGTGGTCACCCTTCCAACAACTCTGTTGCTGCAACTAGGATGCATAAGTCACCATCCGCAAGTAAGAAAACCTCATCCTCAACTGCAAGCTCTAATGAACATGTAGCGGTACCTCAACAATTAGTTGTTCCCCTTTGTATTGATGCCTGGTCAGGTAAGGCCATTTTGGACACTGGTGCAAGCTTCACACTCATCCATGAGAATCTCATGAGGCAGCTTACCTCACCAGACCAGCTCCAACCATGGTCTCGTGGTCCTCTTTATCTGGCAAATGGAAAAGCAGAGACACCATTAGGATGGCTGTACACCACAATTCATTTACATGACCAAGCATTTACCTTACCTACTGCTGTACTTTCCTCCCAAGCTCTAGCCTATGCTGTAGTCTTGGGGTTGGACTTTATTTTCTTCAGTGGCCTGCAACTCAATATCATTGATCAGAAATACTCCTTCAAGCTTGATCCTTCAAAAGAGTACCCCTTTCAACCAGGAAATCCAAGTGTGCCAAATCTAAGTCCCCAAAACGAGAGGAGTCAACTTAGAACAGCCACACAAAACCTTTCCTTGTTAACTTCTGTTCCCCCTCTATCATCGCCATTGCAAATTCAACCACTTGACAGTATTGATGAAAATGCATTGATAAAAAAAACTGTGGACGCTGCTCATTTACCCTTGGAAGGTAAGCTACAGTTACTCCAAATCCTGGAAGGCCACCCTCAGGTATGCACACTCCGTACTGGACGTACTGAGGTTCTCCAACACCGCATCTATGCCACCAGCCAAGTACCGATCAAACAACGACCATACCGTTTGTCTCCCATCAAGCAACTTGCACTGGATGAGCAACTTGACGAAATGTTGAGACAAGGAATAGTTGAACCCTCCCACTCTGGTTGGGCATCACCAGTGGTCTTAGTACCTAAAAAAGACGGCAAACTGAGATTCTGTGTGGATTACAGAAAAGTCAATTCTGTAACTGAAAGTGACGCTTACCCTCTTCCCAATATCACAGAAATTCTGGAATCCCTCTCTGGGGCAGCCATCTTTTCTACTATTGATCTCAACAGTGGATATTGGCAGGTGACCATGGACCCCAATAGCAAAACCCAGACAGCCTTCATCACTCCTTCAGGTCTCTATCAATTTAATGTTATGCCGTTTGGGCTCAAAAATGCTCCCGCAACTTTTCAGAGGCTCATGGAGACAGTCCTGGGAGAACTAAGGAGGAAAATATGCTTTGTGTACATCGATGACATCATTGTGTACTCGCCTTCAATAACACAACATTTCCATGACCTCCAGGCTGTCCTCCATAGACTAGAGACAGCTGGTCTCACCATAAACTTGAAAAAAAGTAAATTCTGTCTTCAAGAACTCAACTTCCTAGGACATGTTGTAAGTGTCAAGGGCATTTCAGCAGACCCTTGTAAGACTGAAGCCATTTATGCCTACCCTGTGCCTACAAACTTGAAGGAAGTTCAGCGTTTCCTCGGGTTAGCGGGGTGGTATCACAGGTTTGTTCCAAATTTTTCTAAGATTTCTGAACCCCTTAACGCACTGAAAAAAAAGGGACATAGTTACAAATGGACAACCCAGTGTCAACAAGTGTTTGACCAACTCAAGAATTGCCTCACCTCACCACCTATTCTTGGCCATCCCGATCTTCAGCGTCCATTCATCGTGTACACCGATGCCAGTGACACCGGTCTGGGTGCCATATTAGCACAACGGAAGGATGCTGGCAGAGAGGAGGTTATCGCCTATGCAAGTCGAACCTTAACTGGAGCTGAACTCAATTACACTGCAACAGAGAAAGAATGTCTGGCAGTCATCTGGGCCCTGGAAAAGTGGCAACATTACTTGGAGCACAAGCTTTTTACAGTTGTTACCGACCATGCTGCACTGCAATGGGTCATGAACTCCACCAAAACCACCAGCCGCCTCATTCGTTGGGTTCTGCGATTGCAGAAATTCGATTTTGTTATTGAGTACCGAAAAGGGAAGCTAAATGTAGCTCCGGATGCTCTATCCAGGTCTTCATATACCCCAGGATGTAACCTATACACCAGCGGAAAAGACCCAGCACTGCCTGTGTCAGATGTTGTCCTATGGAAAGAACAGCACAAAGACCCTGAAGTTTCAAAATTATTGCAAGCAGTTGCAGATAATTGTGCCAGTCTGATTGACCAGTATGAAATTATTGAGGACAAATTGTATCATAAAACATACCTGTCAAATAACCAACTGCATTACAGAATCTACGTTCCCAGCACTCTGAGATCTACCCTTCTCCAGCATTATCACTCCACTCCCATGAGTGGCCATGGCGGAATCTACAAGACCTATAAATGACTTCAGGAAGTAGCATTCTGGCCTGGCATGTGGACAGCCGTAAAACAGCATGTGAGAACCTGTGTAAAATGTCAGACTCTGAAAAGTGATAACCAAAAACCTGCTGGAAAGTTACAGCAATTCACTACCAGCCGCCCAAACCAAATGCTGGGAGTCGACCTCATGGGACCATTACCCCGTAGCACAAATCAAAATGAATACCTGTTGGTTTTTGTCGATTACTATTCCCGATGGGTTGAGTTGTTCCCCATTCGGAGTGCCACAGCGAAGAATGTTGCCTCCATCTTCAGAAAAGACATCCTGACACGATGGGGCGTACCAGACTTCATTCTCTCAGACAGAGGCGCTCAGTTTGTTTCATCTGTTTTCAGAGAGTTATGTGAGAACTGGAGTGTTACTCCTAGATTAACTACAGCCTATCACCCCCAAACCAACATGACAGAAAGAGTTAATCGGACTCTCAAGAGCATGATGGCAGCCTATGTGGATGACAACCATCAGAGGTGGGACCAGTTCTTACCTGAATTTAGATTCACCCTTAATTCAGCTGTTCAAGAGACCACTGGATTAACACCAGCAGAACTCCAGCTGGGTAGGAAACTCCAAAGTCCAATGGACAAAATACTCTGTGGGCCTAATCTAACTCCAGACGCTGCCTCCTATGATGTAGTTCATCATCTCCATCACCTGCAAGCTCAAGCCAAAGAGAATAGCAAGAAAGCCAAAATGAGACAATTGCGAAATTATAACAAGAATAGAAGAGATGAACTATTCAAAAACAAAGACCGAGTGTGGTTGCGCAACTTTCCTCAGTCTAATGCACAGCGTAAATTTAGTGCAAAACTAGCACAAAAATGGAAAGGTCCTTACCGTATTCTCCAGCAGCTGGGTCCTGTGAACTACCAAATAGCCCTTGAAGACACAGGAGAAGATGTACGCACAGCTCACGTTTGCAATTTGAAAATGTGTTATCCAACGGCTGCGGAAATTGAATTACAGGAAAAAGCGAAACTCCTGGATCTATTCCAAGAAACCTCAGATGACGAAGATTTTCTAGGATTTTAATTGTTGGTTTCTCTCTCTTTTAAACAACCATGGGTTGTTTTCTTCTAGGGGGGGAGAGTGTGGCAATGAAGAAAATCTGTGCCGCGAGTCACATAATTGATTGTTTACTTTCACTGTCACGTTACGCAAAATGGGAGGAGTATGTCAAACAAATTAACGTTAATCACGGAAGGAAATTGAATATAAGGAAGTGTGTCGTACCTGGGAAAGGCGTCACCCGTTTGTGCATTGAGAAGTTTAGTGAAATCGTGACGGATCGTTGGGGAGAGACGGCCGCTTGTCGATCTGTTGTTTCCTGTGGTTGAAGTCTGATGCGTCGCGAAAGTCGGTGCATTCCCAGACAAACAATGATGGAGCTGTTTTAAAGACAAGCCAAAGCTGCTGTATCCGCCTATCCTAGTGTCGAAGAGGACACTCGATACTCACTACACCTGTTTCTTGCCTGCAAATGTGGTCAGTACCGCTGCGACGCCATACACACATTACGCACACACCCACTCGCATTTCACTTTTGCACATTCAGTGTGTTTAGTTGTTTTTCATAATTTGGTGTTGCCTGTTAAAATGATTGTTTGCTGTTGGTGATTTACAACAAAATGAATGAGTTGTTTACTTTTTTTCTTTTATCCTTTCATATGAACAATTGTGAATGAATGTGGACACGAATCTGCCAACGTGGATTAGTGACGCGTTGTGACGCGATGGGACGCGTGGATGTTGCGTTGATGTTGTGTTGAAGTGAAGTCGTGGGAAGTTTTGCACGGATTTAAAGAAACGTCAGAGATGAGATATACCGTGGAACTTTTTGTGTGTTATTAGTATTATTATGAATAAATATCCTTTGTGAAATGATTTTTCTTTTTTGATTATTACAAAAATTTTTTGTGTGTGTAACAGGTGGTTATTTTTTGGCTATCCTGGGTTCATTTAAATTTTGACAGGTTTTATCCTGTCTGGCGCCCGAACTTTTCTTTAAAGTCATTTATTTGTATTAGGGCGGCCACCACCGTTACACTCTTCTCAGGTTCACATAGTGTGATGAAATAAGCAGTCGACATGGTTAAAATTATGAATGTTTTTTTGTTTTGTTTTTTACAATATCATGTCGCGTTCCAGTGGGTGTAGTTCTCAGTTCGAGAAGTAGGCCTAGTTGCGCTCTTTCTCAATTGATCCACTTTTATGTCCTGAAAACAAACCGTTTTTTGGGGTCGACAGCTTGTTAAATAAATATAAATAAAGCTAAAAAAAAATATTTCAGGGTTATTTAGCTTCTTTGCTGTACACCTTGTCACACAGAAGCTTTTAGGCATTTTCTGTCTTTTGTTATAAGTCATAAATGAAAAGGAGGCAGCCTCTTGCAATGCAAAGTCAATGGAGACGGTTGGATTGTTTTTCCCCCGGTGTGGGCGTGGCCTATCCTGGTTAGCCCAGATGTTACTATGTGAATATTTAACTTGAATTTTTGGATCTGAATTTGAGCAGTCGAATTTGATCAACCTGAATCTATTTTATCTGAAATTCTGTAAGTAGATTTTTTTTTTATCTGAATTTGTGAGCATTGAAAAATATTCATCGAAATTCAGGTTTTTAAAATGGAAATCAAGAATTTTCATAGGCCTATTTAAATTTCAGAGGTAAATTTGAAACAAATAAATTCAGATAGGCCTACATGGTTTCCAAAGTAAAATATTTTCAAAGGGGTTAATTCAGAGCAAATAAATTCAGATAAATGTTTTTCAAAATAAAATATTTCAAAACTAAGTATTCAGTGGCTGTTAAATTTCAAATAGTTATGTCTCTTTTTTGCTTCCAATAAGAACAAAAATCAGGTTGTGTTCGAATTGTTTTAAAATGTAGAAGAGAACACACAAGTTATGTGTTTTAATCCGTTCGACAGAAACCCAGGCTACATTTTGTAATGTAAAATAGCAGGGACCGTCTGCAAAGTACAGAACGAAAAGGGAAAACGCTCAATTGTTCCATCCATAGCTTTAAAGCTCTTGAAAAAAATTGTGCAGACAAAGCCTTGAAACACACACACACACACAAAAACCCCCCCAAAAAAACAGAAATTTAATCTCTCAAAATAGTACCTTAGATGTGTGGCACAGAAGCTGCATCTGTCATTTAGATGTACACACTGTTTAATGCAGTCAGGTGGCACAGAGAGTGCATTTACATTGCGATTTCAATTGCAAGAGACTATCAAATGCTTGATGAAGTGACAACATGAAATAATACTTTCAATATGAAAGGCCGCCAGTGGCGGCAAGTCAGCCTGCTAACGATTTAATCAGCAATTCACTCATTTAGGCTCACAATTAGCTGCTTACATTATATCATGAAAATATAAAATATTAACTCCGTTGCATTTTTCTTTGTTTCTCTGAATTTGGTGGCATTACTGGCCGCCCATAATCATTTCTGACTTAGATAAACTAAACAAAAATACGCATTCAATCAATCTGTAAAGGCAGGATCACTGGGTGGGACCCGGGAGTAGCCTAATGTAGACAACTCCAGCCCTGGCTGTATAATCAAACAATAAAAACGAGAAACAATGCATCTGTTAAGAAAATGTATTGAATCAAAAACACAGGAACTTATACAATTAAGTGCAGTATATGCGTGCTACACCCATTTTTAGCAGTAACTGCTGTAAAGAATGTAGCCTATATTGATATTAACTAAACGAATAAGACGGATGCCATGATATACCCGCATTAGTAATTACAACAAATAAATAAAAGATTCCCCATTAAAATACATGCTCAGTTCATGGTTCCCAATTATTTGATTGCAAAACAACAACAATGAAACAAAGACAAACTTACTTATATTAAACAAATATTTTTTATTAACAAGTTGATTGCAGTTACAGTAAAAATAATAATAATTCACCATCATCTGTACCAATTTGCATTACAGTATGCAAAATTTATTGCATCAAAAACACAGGGACTTATACATTTAAGGGCAGTAGGCTATAAACGCTACACCCATTTTTAGCAGTAATATCTGTCTATACACAAAGGCACGGCTGGATATTGTTACGTGTAGCGTGGTTGAAGAAAGGATGAAGCAGGATCCAACTGCAGCACACTTTAATCAATAGACTCAGGAACAGGATAGGCTACAAGAACATGAACAACCGACATAGCGTTAAACAGTCAACATTAGACAAGAACTCACCAAGACAAGGCAGAAACACAGGGCTTAAATAATCAGGGACAAACGAGCTTAACAAGGGGGCGTGGGAAATCAGAAACACCTGGGATAACTAGTAGACAAGACAGGGAACCGCTGAACATGATAAGACACAAAAGACACAAAACCCACACCGTGACAGATATAAAGGCCGAGTTACAAATATGCGGTGTGCCAAATACGTAGACTAGAGGTTTTGAGAGCCGATGCCACGTAAATTATTATTTAATATGATAAATTAGATAATTAATGTGTAGGCCTAAACGGAAGAAAACTCTGTCTAGGCTCTGCCCTGCTATACGGTTTGTGTCGAGCCATTTATTAGTCTGGCTGTTTGATGAGAAAGAGATTAAATGTAGTTGCAATAAACTCTGTAATCCATACAACTGTATGACTTTTATTCTGTTGCGCGGAGCTAAACTGATGACGGCACGGCTTGATCTTTGGTTGACCAATCAGCAGAAAGGGGTGTTTTATTCCCGCCCATGTAGAGATCTAATATTCAAGCTGTTTATCCATTTTTTTTTTTTTTTTGGTTTTCCATTTGGGATGAAGGCAAAAATAAAAATATGAAAAAACGGCACGAGATTTCATTTATTTTTGTACATTTTATGGAAATTAATAAATGATTAATGTTTTTTAAATTCAGATGCCATACATTTTTACATCTAATTAGTATGAAAAAATAAAATTAAAATCTATATACACATTATATATATTGGCTATATATATATATATATATATATATGTGTGTATGTATATATATATGTATATATATATGTGTGTGTATATATATATATATATATGTGTGTGTATATATATATATATATATATGTGTGTGTATATATATATATATATATATATATATATATATATATATATATATATATATATTTTACAAGTTAAACTGCCAATCCATCCCTACGACACGGATGGCTTTAGAATACCACTACGATGAATCGAAGTGAATCTGTAAGACTGGAAAACTGGTTATAGGGAACGACCACTTCTTGAGAAGACAAAGAACCTACTGCATATTAGCATTTGGGCTCACTCTTGTGAAGGCCCCATCCGAGACTAGAGGTTTCACCTCTGAATCTTCCTAATCTACATTTCTTCCCCTCATCCCCCACTCCTTCCCCCTTCATGCAGATCACCTGAAACTCACATAAGAATCTATTTATGGTTTAATGTGAATGATTATCATTGAGTATTATGTTTAGTATCATTCGAAATGTCTCAAGAGTGAGTGGTACAGACGTCTCATTTCAAAAGAGTAAAACAAAAGGTAATAAGGTTTTTTTAGAAGTTTAGAGAAACTGGCACAAAGGAAGATAGGCAATGGTCTTCCTCCTCTTCCCAAGAGGTGTAACCTCTGAATGCAAATTACCATTGTTTCCATGGCTATTTAGGGGAATGCAGCAAGGAATCATGGCTCTTTCTGTATTGCAGATAGCCCGTGAGTGAGGGTCGCCGAGACCCTCATGTAGTTCTTAAATGTTGGGTTTGCATTTATTTCTCTTATCCTAGAGCATTTGATGTTTTGTATTGATGATCTTTGAACTGATTATGAAATTGGCATAATACTTTTACCTGACATAATAAATTGTAAACGTTTGATTTTATTCTAACGGACTTTGTTATTATTTTCATTAAAGAGTTAAAGAGAATTAGTCAAACTTTCGCTAACGTTTAATGATGCACAGATATCATTAAAACCTTTTCATTTATGGAGTCAGATAACGAAATAACGAGTTAATACATATGAGAAAATGTATTGAATTTAACCCAAAATACTTTGTCATGAGAAAAGACGGAAGGAAAAGACCTTCACCTCAAATCGAACGCCGTCTTTGGATCGATTTTGTAGGCCTTACAGTTAAGTCAACCATTGTTTCCAGCAGTATTCCTTGCAACCACTCCAACAACAGCAGTTCCAGCAGCTCCAACAGCTCCGCCAACAACAGCTCCACCAACAGCAGCAACAACAGTTTTAGCAACAACTGCACCAGCAACTCCACCAACAGCAATGCCAATTGCAACAGCTGCCAAATAAAAATAGCGCTGATGCTTATTAAAAAACTTATTAAATGCACTGCTTGTGTCTGCAGATCTCTCAGCTTTAATCTCTGCTCTGACTCTCTCCGTTGTTTCATTTCTCACTTTCTCCTCCTCATCTCTCTGTGTCTGTTCTTCTTCCTCTTGTTTGAATCTCTCAGCATCTTCATACATCTGATTACTGTAGTGTCCTCCTCCATTCTGCTCTATCATTGTGTCAATCTTCTGCAGTAGATCGTTCACCTGATCTCTGTTATTCACATCTCTATTGTTGAACACGTGATATCTGCCTCCACACTCCTGAACCAGATGTCTTAATTTTTTGTTCTTATCAACGAGCTCCTCTATGGTCTCTCCATCTAGCTGATCTCCATTAGTGAAGAGGATGATGGAGTATTTTAGCACTTCTTCACCAAACATTGACTCAATGATCTGAGGAATCTGCTGCTCCTGTTCAGTGTATCTGTCATTTACACGCAGAACAATGAGAAAAGCGTGCGGTCCAGGACTGGATATATAAACACTTTTTGCTACCGCTACAGCTGTCTCCTTACATGTCATCTCTGTGTCAAAGAATCCAGGAGTATCAACTACAGACACAGATCTGCCTGAAACATTGGCGTGTTCCACTAAACATTCACTGGTTACTGAATTCATTCTCATAGCGGATATAAACTTTTTCTCTCCCAGGATTGTGTTTCCAGCAGCACTCTTCCCAACTCCACTTTTACCCAGAAGAACAATCCTTGTGGACGAGAGACTGTCAGCAGGAGTGTCTGGTTCAATGTCTTTTGATATTTTTCTCCTAAGTGGATTCTGCTTCAGTATCTCTGGTACATCTTCTGTATAATATAGAAACAAAAACACACAAAAAAAATAATTATAACTTTTTACACACCAACCTTTAACACACTCACTGCAAAGATTTGTGATCAAACAATGTCTAGAATATTTATTATTGGTATACTCACCCAATGTGTCAAAATATGAGTGAAGTATTTTTATAAGCAGGTTTCTAACTTGTCCAGTATCTTTTTTTGCCTTGTTGTTGAACACGTGGTATCTCTGATCATACTTCTGAACGAGTTTCTTCAGTGGTTCAGTGTCATCTAGGAATTCTTTTATGGTCATATTCTCTTCCTCTAGTTCGTCTCCTTTGGTGAAGAGGATCCAGGTTTTCTTCAGGTGCTTTTCTCCCAAGCGCTTCTCAATCTTCTCCACAATTTCTTTCTCCTTTTCAGTGAATCTTTCAGCTTGGATGACCAGCAGAAACACGCAGGGATCAGATTCACATGTCTGAAGAACCTTTTCAAGTGTCTGTTGAATATTCTCTTCATTGAAATCTGTGTCATATAATCCTGGTGTGTCATAAACATTGACTGATATGTCACCAATTGTTCCAGATTGAACAGAAACATCTTGTGTGACAGACTTGGAGCTTTTCTTTGAAATGAAAGCTTGTTGTCCCAGTATTGTGTTTCCTGATAAACTTTTCCCAACTCCCGTTCTTCCAATTAAGACCAAATTCAGAAATTTTGGCATGTGTTCCATTTTCAAGTTGTGGCCTAAAGATGAAAAGTGATGTAAGACAAAAATGCTTAATTGAAACTCATATCCCACAGATAAAATAGAATACAGTAATAAAACACTCTGGTCAGTGAATATATTTTGGCAATCAACAGTTATGATAAATCAATCTATTCTCCAAAATGCTTGTCCTAGAGGTTTGTGGGGAAGCTGGAGAAAGTGGAGTAAAGGTTATGCATATTTGGCCTGTCCAGGGGGAGGGATCCGAGCTTGGAATTTGTTCTGAACCCAGAGCAAAACTTGTCTACCAAAAGGGCTAAAAATGATGGAAAAATAATCCAATGTTCACAAAGGAAACTTAAAGGATTAGTTCACTTTTAAAAAAAACTTTTGCTGATAATTTACTCACCCCCATGTCATCCAAGATGTCCATGTCTTTCTTTCTTCAGTCGAAAAGAAATTAAGGTTTTTGATGAAAACATTCCAGGATTTTTCTCCATATAATGGACTTCAATGGGACCCAAACGGTTCAAGGTCTAAATGACCGTTTCAGTGCAGCTTCAAAGGGCTTTAAACGACACCAGACGATGAATAAGGGTCTTATCTAGTGAAACGATCGCTCATTTCAAAAATAAACAAAAAAGTTTAAGTTTTATAAGCACAAATGCTCACCTTGCTCTGTTCTGCAAGCGTGACCTTTTCAACGTAACTGCGTATTACGTGACGTCACGAACGTGCATCACAACAGAGCAAGGCGAGCATTTGTGCTTATAAAACTTAAACTTTTTTATTCATTTTTGAAATGACCGATCGTTTCACTAGATAAGACCCTTATTCATCGTCTGGTGTCGTTTAAAGCCCTTTGAAGTTGCACTGAAACGGTCATTTAGACCTTGAACCGTTTGGGTCCCATTGAAGTCCATTATATGGAGAAAAATAATGGAATGTTTTCATCAAAAACCTTAATTTCTTTTCGACTGAAGAAAGAAAGACATGGACATCTTGGAAGACATGGGGGTGAGTAAATTATCAGACATGCACTTGTCATGAACAGAGAGGGCCTGAAAGTCCCCGGCCCTCTTAATGGAAGTGAGCGCAGTCCGGAGTGCCATCTTCAAAGTGAGGGCACTGAACTCGACTCTTTGCACTCTAACAGGGGTTTTTGGCTTGGGGACGAGCTGGCAGTGCCACACACTGTAAAAAATGATTGTGATTTTAACGGTAAAAGACTGTAAAAATGCTACAGTGAAAAACTGTTAATTGGTTAACAGAAAGTTTCCTTACTATATACGGTAAATAACTGTGATAGATCTAATAGTACATTGAATGTAATTTTACTGTTACAGTTTTTGAAAGTGAAAAAGAACAACTCATTGTATTATTTACAGTGAAAAAACGTAAATTGACATTGCCACATTTCCCTGCGTGACACTTGACATCTGATGTATTTTTGTTGAAATAACTGTTTCTTCCTAGTTTTTCTAATCAGTTATGTACATTAGGGTTTTATGTTACATTTAATGTTGTTAAAGCTGCAGTCCGTATCTTTTCCTCTTTGTCGCCATCTCTCTTTTCGAAATCTGTAACTGCAGTGATTCGCGGAATTATTATCTTTACGTGGGTTGTAAATCGGCATGAAACAGCGCGGATGAACACAGTGCTTTGAGGCGAGTGCTGCTGTCAGTCACCGCGCTGTGTGGATACTGGCATACAGAATCACAGATTCACTTTTTGAAAGTTTGACCAACATAAGAATTTTCATAAGAAAATGTCTTCTGAACAAGTAAGTAAAATCCATTTTTGTTCTTACCAACTAAGGGGGAAAAAGCATTCGACATGATTAGCTTCGTTAGATTTAATCAACGCGATTTACAGCAACCGTGCAAATTATAGCCTACTTTGTTCTCAAATTGTTCATGTTAACAACATCAGCATTGCGTGACTAATGTTAAATTTAATGTGTTTTATGGTTACCTGTGTAGTTCAGAATTCATATTCTCCATAATAGCAAAACGAGAAAGGCACAACAAAGGAAACTCCATAACTATGTGAATTAAGAAAACGTACTGTTACACGATTGAACTATTGAAATGTCTAACTTGTTCAGCAGAAAAAAGCCGTCTCTTCTTCCGTTTTGAACCCCTTCAAAACACGGAGTTCAGGCACTTTTCAAAAGCCCCGCCGATGTTTAAATCCTTGTGTTCGCATGAGACGGTTTCTTTCTCTTTCTCTAGCCACCTTAAATCCGAAGTACGAAGTCTTTTGGGTTTTATAACTGCTGAATCTCCAGTTGATACTGATGATTGTTGTTTGGATCTTTCTGGATGCCATAAGTTTAATTATGTAAAGTGCTGCGAGAAAAGCCTATACATCTAAACATCTCGTCACGCGCAGTATAGCCGGCTAGCCGAAACTCCTTCTTTATGTGTACGGGTGTGTACACATGTAAAGACATGCTCGAATTTCCCGCGGAAACCCACCAGTACCACTGGAATTAAAATCATTATTACAAGCTAACCGTTTTGAATCTAGCTATGGCAAGCAGATAGTTTTGACCACTGGCAGAATAAGTTTTTTTTTATACAATTATTTTGGATTATTTTTAACTTAAAAAAGTTACGGACTGGAGCTTTAAATTAATGTTTATTGCATTTTTAAAATGTCATGTGTGTTACCGTGATGGTGTTTAATGTTTGTGTGAATGACACTATGCAGCTTCTTGCATTAACTTTCTTGTGGAAGAGCTGCTTGTGACGAGCTTTGATTGATCATGTGACTTATCACTGCTGTAATTGTTAGTTGTCAGTGTATTACAATGGTACAAAACAGATATTAATATTTCAATAGGTTGGTAAATTAACATTATATCAGATAATGAAATACGGTTAATTACTGTCAATTCTAAGTTAAGTCTGTTTCCTTCTCTGTGGGCCGTGATATTTCACGTAGTGATATTGCGCAAAGCTTCTATGTTGCACGTCACACGTAGGCTCACTATTGGCCGACGCTGGTGGTCATGTGTGTGATGCGTGACGTACAACCTAGAAGCTTTGCGCAATATCACTACGTGAAATATCACGGCCCACAGAGAAGGAAATGATTAGTTGAATAAAGTCGTTATTTTTGTTTGTTTTTTTGCGCACAAAAAGTATTCTCGTCGCTTGATAAATTTAAGATTGAGCCACTGTAGTCACTTGGACTAGCCTGGCTGCCAGCCGAACCCCGCCCACAACAATTTTTGGTCGGGAAGTTCGGTCTGGACTCGCTCCATTGAGGGGTAATTATGATCAGTCAAAAAATGGTCGGACCAATCAAATTGCCAGGGCGGGCTTTATACGATGATTGACAGATGAGGTGCAGTTACATAATCCTCACGTCACCAAAGAGCGCTTGGGTTGAATTCGTTTACAACAAAGTTCTGCCGCTGGAGAATTGAGATTTCACGAGTTCACACTTACAAATAAGTCAGATAGAATAAATGCGTATATGACGTGCTGTCCGAGGAGAGGGCTCCGTGATCGGTATTCGGCCCAAACCCAGAGTACTCCCCCGTATTCCTGACTGTAAAAGAACAAGCCAAGAGTGAGGAGTCGGGGTGGTGGAGGGATGCAGAAAAACTGTCGAGGAGTGTTAGGTGAGTTAGAGTGAATATGCTTCCTCTCATGCTGATAGGGTAATGTTAGACATGGTATTGTTTGATGACAAGTTGATTGGATTGATTATTTGAACGTGCTCCTCCCGAACTTTGTTTATGAAATAACAATAATCATGTGTCTATTCCGCCATCGCATCTGTTATAGAAGATATCGACAGCGCATTGCTTTTAAAAGAGGAACAGAGAACCGCGATAAAGGCATTTGTCGGTCGGAAAAATGAATGAAGAACATGCGTCATTTACTCCGTTGCTCTGATTGGTTGTAGGTCTATCCAATTGAATGCAGAGGCATTTTCTTTCCTGGTTCGGTGGAAACACGCCCCATAATCGCAGCCCAATGGAGCAGTATCAGACTCACATTCTTTCTAGAATATGAGTATGACGAAGTCAGGCTACACTTGGACTATTTTAACGATGTCTTTCATAACTTTTGGGCCGGTCAGTTTCAATCCCTTAAGAACCCTATGGAGGAGTGATCCAGCTCTCAGATTTAATCAAAAATATCTTAATTTGTGTTCCGAAGATGAACGAACGTCTTACGGGGTTGGAACCACATGAGGGTGAGTAGGCTACTGACAGAATTTTCATTTTTGGGTGAACTAACCCTTTAAGTGTCCCCAAATAAGCAAGCCAGAGGCCACAGTCGCAAGTTGACAAAAATAAAATAAAAATAATAATAATTAAATGCGTCATCATAAATGAATTCTCTCAACATCTAGTATTAATTAATGAATTCGTTTTTAGCACACTATTTTAGGCTACGTAAAATCAGATACACTCTTTTTTTGCATGCAGATGCCGCAATCATTAATGAATGGTTTATTTATTAATGAGTCATATGCTGCCCACATTTAACACAAGATTATCTGTGCGTTAGTTAAGCGTCAGCGTGAATATGTAAAGTTTTTTTTTTTAAGTGCAAAAAAGCATAAAACGTTCGTTAGGCTACTCAAGAAGGCGTCAGCTATAGAAAAGCAGTAGGCTAGTCTAACAAAGTAATGATGTGGATTTCTTATGTAGACGCAACAGTGAATAAAATCGAATGTACAAGGAAGTTTGCGGTCGAAATGCAGTTGGAAGCGTCAGGGAAATTTTCATATTTGCTCATCTTTCCAATTTCACTTTAAAATGTACACAATCTGTTTTAAAACAAATATGATATTTTTAAATTGATTTTAGTCCTTGAAAATAAGTGGTTACTTTAAGTAAAATAAACGTAAGTTGACACTTTGACGACATATTTGCGTATTTAATAGTAAGCCTATATTAAACAACAACAACAACAACAACAATAATAATAATAATAATGCTAGGCAACTTAAACGGCAGTCTCGCGCTTGCAAACCTGATACACCTCAAATTAATCAGCTGTAAGTTGTAAATGTATTAAACAGCAATCTACATAACATCAATAATTAGGTTGAGATAAATCGGATTCAGACTTCATCCAAACTTCACTTACCTGGCTGAGATAGGTATGAATGTTTTTGATCTGAAATCGAGCCTCGAACTGTCTGTCTGCTGCTGAAAGCTGAAAGTGCTTTCGTTTTTGTGACTGGCTCTGGGTGGAGCGCTTCAGATTCAAAACATGTTCATTTAGGCAGACGTCGTTTTAGTTCTTAATACAGAACAAAAGAACCTAAAACCTACGTCTTAATTTTCTGAAATTAGACTCATTTTTTCCAAAATTAAATACAAATTTGAAGGTAGGTATTTAAAAAAGCATTGCATTACACATACCTTATTAAGAAGCAATGAATAAAGGTATAGGCTATATTTCACCCAAAAACAATCATTCTGTCATAATTTACTCTCCCTCATGTCGTTTCAAACCTGTACAAACGTCCTCCTTCGTGAGACACACAATTATATATTAGGCTATGCTTGGGTGAATAAATGATGGAAGAATATAAGTGTTGAAGTGTGAACTGTTTTGGCGGTCCCCGGGGCATAAAGCTGCTGTAAAACTATTTGAATTGTATAACGCGTCAGAAATAAATGTGACTGTAAGACAAAGCCTTATTTATAAGATGTATTTTGTTTATAATTTGTTTTAAACCATTAATTGTTTTAAATAAAATGGGTTAAAAAATCTCTCTCTCTCTCTCTCTCTCTCTCTCTCTCTCTCTCTCTCTCTCTCTCTCTCTCTCTCTCTCTCTCTCTCTCTCTCTCTCTCTCTCTCTCTCTCTCTCTCTCTCTCTCTCTCTCACACGTGACATGATGTGTAAACAATATCTGTGTTCCATGAAATCACGTGACAGCAGAAAGGGTATTATGCACATACACACGGCAGACCGCATGCCTGTTTCATAAAAGACGCTACGAAAAGCGGGGATTAAACTCCAACACATATCTTGAATGAACCTAAGAAATAAGTTGCGGTTAAAACGGTTTATAAATCACTTATGATAGTAAAACCAACTGAAAGCAGTTATTTTATGACTTATAGATCACATATTGTGATATCCAGTATGTAACATTTAGCCTACGTGTTTTTGGTGAGATTTTGTGTGTGTGTGTGTGTGTGTGTGTGTGTGTGTGTGTGTGTGTGTGTGTGTGTGTGTGTGTGGTTTCAAGGCTTTGTCTGCACAGTTTAGGCCTATCGCCTTTTTCAAGAGTAGCCTTTAAAGCTATGAATGGAACAATTGAGCGTTTTTCCTCACGTAACTACATTGTGTGTTCTCTTTAAATTGTAAAACAATTCGAACACGAGTTATTCCTCGTGAGGTGTAAAATGCTGTAATTTCTTTATAACTTTGCAATCTAACTTTTTTTTTTCTTCAAAATAACGACGTAGGCTATGTAGCCTTCAAACGCGACCTCGGCAGGACGCAGCCTTGAGGACACAGATCGGCCACATGACTCCGTTTAAAGTGAAAGTAAAATGATATTTCCGACATTTTGTTGACGCTCACTAATGACGGAAGGCATTTATCCTCGGTCTTGTGTGACTCTTAGTAAGTATAACGTCTAATAAATCTGTATTTGTTGAACACATATTGCACTGGAAAGATGTAGGCCTATATTAAATGTACAATAGCATGAGCTCATATAAGCAATCATCTTTAGAGGTCTCGGTAAGACATAAACAAACCTACCAGGTTTGGTGAGGGTTAAGTGAACGTTTTTGTCTCTCCAAGCGTTCAGAAAATCGCCATGTTAGTGTACAGGAACACACGACTAACCTGCCTTATATAAGATTGAATGTTGAAACAGCTGTGTGTTATCAGTTCTGTTCAACAGTGAATCTCACAGGACTGAAAAAGAACTAAAATATTCTTCGATCAAAATTATACAGAGCCAGTTCTAGACCAGGGGCCACTTGTGCTTTTAGGGGGCACACATTAACACATCTTAAAGGTATAGTTCACCTAAAAATACAAATCTACCACCATTTACTAACCCCCATGTTGTTCTAAATATGACTTTTTTTAATGCTACATATTTGTGTGTGTGTGTGTGTGTGTGTGTGTGTGTGTGTGTGTGTGTGTGTGTGTGTGTGTGTGTGTGTGTGTGTTGGGGGCGACCACTGAAATGGTTTGGTTACCAACATTCTTCAAAATCTTCGTTTATGTTCAACATAAGAAATAAACTAATACAGGTTTTTGTAATAACATGAGGATGAGTAAATAATGACTGAATATTCATTCTTGGGTGTTTTCATTTTTTTGTGAACTAAAAGGCTATTAAAAGTCATTTGTATTTGGTCATGTACTGAATCACTGCAATCTCTACACATGAACTAAAATGATTTCAAGTTCATTTATTTATTTGACAAGTAATCTTGTATTCTGGTCTGATAGTGAGCAGTGATGACATTACACCCTTTTAATATTCTGCATCTGTAAATTTGACATAGCCTACTATATAACACAAAACAAATTGATAACAAAATAAAAATCTGCTACATAATCTCAGATGGGCCTAACACAAATCAATTTAGGAATCATAATCTGTAATATTATCATACTTGCTCAATTTATAAAAGCAAACCTAAACCATTTATTTTACATGTTATTTTGTAGCCTTAATCTGTTCTCTGATAGCGGACTCTTTGCAAAGTTTGCATAGGATGTATAGTCATGATTGTTTCTTATATTCACGATGAACAATTTTCTTGTATTTTTACAGTACATTACTGGCAGGACGGATGCCAGCAAGTTGCTGTATTTCGATTTACAGCAATTGTACTGTAATTCAATTTACAATTTACAGGGAGGAGATTGCTACACTCACTGGCTAAACTTACACTGTCATTTCACACTAAAGCTATGTACACTATAGTGTAATATCCTAAAGCCTAATTATAAAATTAAAAATGAACTTACCAAACTTCCAGATTTACACCATTCTTCTTTCTTTCTTTCTTTCTTTCTTTCTTTCTTTCTTTCTTTCTTTCTTTCTTTCTTTCTTTCTTTCTTTCTTTCTTTCTTTCTTTCTTTCTTTCTTCCTTTCTTTCTTTCTTTCTTTCTTTCTTTCTTTCTTTCTTTCTTTTAATTTAAATTCCCTAAAGCACAAGTAAACAATTTATAATAAATAATTAAATAATAATAAATAATTTACATAAATGTAATGCATGCATTCATGTGGGTTTGTATTGTGTGTCTAAACTTCTTTTCTTTTTCTTTTTTTTTTCCGTAGATTGAACTTTTAATTTCTTGGTAAAATTGTTTAAACAAGAGAAAAGAGATATTGACATGGCTTATCAGGTAAATATTTTAACATCTCTCTCTTCCGCTCCATACTTTTTTAATTGTAGCAGACAATAATTTATGATTAGTCTTTTAACTGACTGTATTCTACATGGTTTTATGTATTTTAGAGGTTTCAGAGCCCAGTGTTGATGAGAGATGAAGATGAAGATTGTCGGCTGCTGTTGATTGGTAAAACCGGATCCGGGAAAAGCGCCACAGGAAACGTCATCTTTAATAATCGAGTGTTTGAGTCACAAAACAGCTCTTCATCAGTGACCAGAGTCTGTCAGACACACACTGGAGAAGTTAATAACAGAAGCGTGACAGTCATCGATACTCCAGACTTCAGATTCTCCACTCACACTGACTTTGATTCAGACTCGGAGCTGAAGAGAGCTCTTGGTTCAGCAGGAGTTCATGTGATCCTGCTGATTCTGCCTTTAAGCACTTTCACTGAACATGAGAAGGAGTTCATTGATTGGTTTGAGCAGAAGTTTGGTGTCGAAGCTCTCAGATTTACTCTAGTGCTCTTCACTCATGCAGATCAGGGACACATGAGATCACTAGAAGAAAAGGAAGGGGCAAATCCTCAATTATCTGCTTTCATCAGCCGATGTGGTCAGAGATATCATGAGTTTAACATTAAAGATCCAGCAAACAGAGGGCAGGTGACTGAACTCATGGAGAAGATCGACACAGTGCTAACTGAGAACACAAACTCCCGTTACACACTAGAAATGATGCAGGAGACCGAGAGGAGAAGAGAAGAGGGAGAGAGAAGGGCAGAGGAGGAAAGGAGAGAAGAGCAGGAGAGGAGAATCAGAGAACGTCAGGAGACATTAGACAGAGTCAGACGAGAGACAGAGATGCGAGTGAGGAGAGAATATGAGGAGGAGAAAGACGCGTGGGAGATATTGGAGCCAGAAGAGGGGTCGAGAGAATCAGATGAAGTCGAAATGAAAACCAGAGCAGAGTGTGATGCTGAACAGAGTTATTTATCAGAAACATCTCGGAACTATCTGTATTATATGGCTGTTGGAACTGCTGTTGGAACTGCTGTTGGAGCTGCTGGTGGAGCGGTTGTTGGTGGAGCATTTTTATTTGGTGGAGCAGTTGGAGCTTTTCTTGGAGGTGTTAGTGGAGCTGGTGGTGGTGTCATCGCTGACAGAGCAAAAGGTGGGACACATTATTATGTTACTGAAAGCCCCTCCGGTCTGATTAATATTGAAGAGGCCAAAAGCAATAAACTGTCATGAGCCCTAGAATCCCTATGGCAGAACTGTTAGTGAATATGTGTTTGCTGGGACAATAATCTTTGATCAGCAACATTACATGTATACATATATAAAAGTTTATTAAATAGGATAAACCCCTTGAGATGAACCATCTCGTTTTCAAGGGGGGGTCCTAATTTACAATACAATACAGTAACAACAATACACAAAATCATTTATAAATACGTTAAAGGTATTATAAAATATAATTACAGTTTAAAATGATTAAATGTGGGACATTATTTTAGCCTGGATGCCAGCTCGAACCCCACCTACAACATTTTTTGGTCGGGAAGTTCGGTCTGGACTCGATCCATTGAGGGAAATCGTCGGGCCAATCAAATTGCCAGGGCGGGCTTTATACGATGATGGACAGATGATCTGCAGTTACGTAATCATCACGTCATTGAAGAGCGCTTGGGTTCAATTCGTTTACAGCAAAGATAACTGCCGCTGGAGAATTGAGATTTCACGAGTTCACACTTACAAATAAGTCAGATAGAATAAATGCCTATATGACGTGCTGTCCGAGGAGAGGGCTCCGTGATCGGCATTCGGCCCGAAGCCCCGAACCCAGAGTAACGTTACTCCCCCGTATTCTAAATAACAGAAAGTGAGCAGTCGGGGTGGTGGACGAGAGATGCTGAAAAACTGTCGAGGAGTGTTAGGTGAGTTAGAGTGAATATGCTTCCTCTCAGGCTGATAGGGTAACGTTAGACATGGTATTGTTTGATGACAAGTTGATTAGAATGATTATTTGAACGTGCTCCTCCCGAACTTTGTTTATGAAACATCATGTGTAGATTCCGCCATCGCGTCTGTTATAGAAGATATCGACAGCGCATTGCTTTTAAAAGAGGAACAGAGAACCGCGATAAAGGCATTTGTCGGTCGGAAAAATGAATGAAGAACATGCGTCATTTACTCCGTTGCTCTGATTGGTTGTAGGTCTATCCAATTGAATGCAGAGGCATTTTCTTTCCTGGTTCGGTTGAAACACGCCCCATAATCGCAGCCCAATGGAGCAGTATCAGACTCATGTTCTTTCTAGAATATGAGTATGACGAAGTCAGGCTAACATTATTTACTAGAACAAGAAAAAAACCCCAGAAAGGTAAATATTGTTTTATTTTCTAGTTTGTTGTAGCTTTTTCACAGATTTTGATTCATGTCGTTTGATGTATGAATTATGATCTGATTTGCATCTTTTGTGTGTTATCTCTGGTAACTGAGGGTCCGGTTGATGTCAGGAGTGCAGTAACTGCTAATATGATCAATAAATGGTTCTGAATGTAAAATAGATTTTACATATACAGTAAATTCATTTGTTGTTATGATGGCGTTTCTTGGGCTTTTGTCATTAAAATGATCTATTTTGTTTATTAGTGAAGTTTCAGAGTGACATCTGTTTTTTTCTGTAATCTCTAAACCTTAACTGTCAATGTGAGATTAAAGCTAGCAATGTGCAGTTTAAATCAATATTATTCTTGTTTAAGAGACTTTCCCAACACAGTTTCCACAATGGACTCAGACGTTTCTTATTTAAAAACGCATTGTCCTATGTTTGTGGTATGAACATTATATGCATCATCATCTATCTCTCTGTCATTATTCATAAGTTCATTCTGTTCAAATATAACCTACATGATATCTGTCAGTAGTTGAAATGTATTGAATTAATCATCACCTAGTGATAGACGTGTCATTGCTATTAGAATTACCAATAAAACCATTGGAAATTATTACCTCCTTTGTCTTTTTTAAACACACTTCCACCAAGAAAATCAATGGGTTATTTATTCATAAAGCATGTCAAAGTGGAACAAAAAAATGTCACATTTGATTCTGAATTTTCTACTACTATAAGATCTGCAGAGTTACAAAGCTCAAAGTGTCAAACCTAAAGAGATATTCTTTAAAAAAGTTAAGGCTCAGCCACGTCTTCCTAAAACACCTCGTTTAAACACGCCCCCACAAATCTACGTCAGTGTGTGGAGTTTCATAACACCACCCAAATTATGCAAAGAAAGAAGGCGTAACTTCTATTCTCGCTGTATTATTGTTGCCGCCGGCGCAGTGGAGACGCTGTGTTATTCGCTGTGAAAGGCAAACTACTTTTTTTGGCCTTCCAAAAGAGGACATAATTAGAAAACAGTGCTTAAGCTTTATTTACAAAGTGTTCCAGAACAGTAGCCTACAACCAAAATATTCGACTGTGTGCTGCACATTTTTCGGAGGACTGTTTCCAGAACCTGGGAGAGTATAAGGGCGGCTGTGCACAAAGGCTGATTTTAAAAATCTATTATCAGAGATAATGGCTGCCACCAGACCCAGAGATCAGCTGAATGGATTCAAAAACTCAACTCTTTAACTCTAGGGGAGTTGGAAAATGAACCTATTTCCAAAAAAGTGGAGTGTTCCTTTAATTTGTATGAAATAATCCCCAAAAAAGCAAAAACGCGGCAGAGATACCAAGTTCAGCAGCTGGAAGTAGCTGAGGTGACGTGACGCTAACAGACAGCAGACAAACGGCTAGCAGTGGCAGCAGCCGCAATTATCCACCTGTCAATCAAGTGGACACACCCTTAATTATGCAGAACTTTAAGGCTTAATATATAATTGAGTTATAAAAAAATTCACCCCCCTCACAGTTATCATGAAGGGCAAAATTAGCCATATAGACCAAAACCACTTTTTGCACCAGGCTGTAAACATATATATATATATATATATATATATATATATTTTTTTTTTTTTTGCTGTAAAGTTTGGCATTTTAACAGGGGAGATACAGATTTGACTCCCTTTTGCATCCAGCCTAAAACAGCCAGTCGATGGATTGCGCTATATTGCGATTATTAGTGAGGATAACCGGACTAGGGCTAGGCACATATTGGCACATATCTGGAGCTCGTTCTCTGAACTTTGCGCACTTTCATTGGGACTACACGTGTCGCTCCAAAGGGGGTAATCCATCAGCCGGAAACTGAAGCTTCCCTCGGGGGCCGCCCTCTTTTAGCAGACCATCACCTGCTGTTAGCATTCCATTGACTCCCATTCATTTTGGCGTCACTTTGACAGCAAATAACTTTACATCTGAGGCGTTTAAAGACTCCATTTGTCCATTATTTATTTCTAAAGAAACACGACAATGTATAAAAGGCTCCATTACTTTGTATCTTACGTTATGGCCCCGTAAAAGCCGTTTTTGTAAAAATAGGCTAACGATTGCGCCATAACCACGGGTCTCTGTCGCACAGTAGAGAAATTACCGTATAGACAGAAGTAGAAGCTCAGTGGGACGTGGAGGCATAAAGTCAAGCGAGAAGCCCATGGAGGGTCATACAGTTGCTCCTGCTGCTCATGGACAGCTCATACTCACGCTCTCCGTCTCTGGGAGATTCGGAAGGGAATGATTCAGATTTCTCTCAGCACAGCTACTAGAAGACAGACAGGTTGCTCACGTCACATCTACGTCATCAAGCTCAGTGTGAGCCTGCGCAGTGCGCTCAAGTGAGTGCTTCTAATTAGCTTCACTTTTCTCCGTTGAAATCTATGGGGTCGCTGTGTCCATTTCTTTTACTGTCTATGGTCGCTCCGCCCATTAATTGGTTTATAATACAGCAATCTCATTGGTTGTAGACGATTCAGGTCTGAGCATGTGCATTCCTTTTGTACGTATTTGTGAATTATTTGGCCATATCAAAGAAATATTAAATGGCTTCTTCAAATTTACATTATGATCGGTATATCAGAACAAACACGGGATTTTACACAAACTATGACAATTCACAGTAAAGTAAAACATCGGACAAACCCGAAACGCAAGCAGCTGATTTTAAATTCTAAAGCACGACCATTTTTTGTTGTGGATTTTTTTTTACGAGATTTGTTGTGCTTGCATTATTTGGTACAAAGTGCAAATAATATGTTAAAAGGCAAACTCATGTTTCCTTGTTGTTTACCATAATAAAATATGAGGGCCTATATATTGGTTCTGTAAAGTCCTATGTTATAGTTTTTAAAGATTCCAGTTTTCTAATAAGTGTCAACAGGTTAACAACGACTTGAACCGGTTAACGACTCGGTGACTGTGACATCAGGTAGGCTTATTAAAAATCCAATTATTTATTTATCCACCCCCGCATTGCGTTCATGTTTTAATCTGCGTATGTACGGGATAAAAATAGTCAAATATTAACACACAAATATAATTATATTTCAAATATAACTCACATATAGGCCTATAGGCTAGATAACCTTAAAAACAATCACTGCTGTTAATCTGTGCAATTATAGCCTAATATAATACAATTAATAAAATGCCCAGCAGAAAAGTGATATGAACATGTATTGCTTAAATACGCTCTTGCACTCAAAAAAAGCACTAATTTATTTCACATTTCAGCACTGCAAGGTTTTTATTCCCATTGTACGCACAAAACCCAATGGCCAGGGCTTGTAGGCTATTTGGTAGCCTATTATTGTCTTATTTGTCATCGCAGTAGTAGTAGATAATTCATAAACTCATAAATAAAGGACTGTGCATGCTCATGCCTCAAGTCTACGCCAATAAGATTGCTGTATTATAAACCAATAACATCGGGTGTGGGCGGAGCGACACGCGTCGGCCCGCCTTAATGTTTCGCCCCGCCCCAATCGTCCAGACTTCACTCTGAGGGGTTTAAAGCGAAAGTAAACTTGTATTTCCGACATTTTGTTGAAAGAAAGGTTTTTTTTTTTTGCCTGACGGAAGACATCTTAGCTCGACTGTCTTGTGTACTTCTCAGTAAGTGTAACTTTTTATAATCATTGCCATATCAAAATGTCCGCTGAGAGAGAGAGAGGGAGCTGAGAGAGAGAGAGAGAGAGAGAGAGAGAGAGAGAGAGAGAGAGAGAGAGAGAGAGAGAGAGAGAGAGAGAGAGAGAGAGAGAGAGAGAGAAGCAATGCAATGATCATCATGGCATTATCTGTAAGAAGCCCTCGAAAAACAGCTGCACGCAACATTAATACCATATGACGAAGGTTGGGATATTAAAGCCGATTTCTGTCATTTAGCTAACGTTTCATAGCTACTGTATAATGAATCGATAAACACATCGATATCGATGCTAAAACATTCATAAGATCGTTTTGAATAGGCTATATGTTTGTGAAAAATACAAAGATGTGTTGTACAGTTGTTTAAAACAAAAAACTATATTTATCTCGTCCTACAGCACTACTGTAATGATAAAAAAAAAATATTAAAGAAAAATAATGTTAATGCCTGGATTACTTTTGTGCTAATATAGTTGACAAAATAAAAATGTGGTCTCTATTTTTAATATTTTTTTACTCATTCATACAATAATGATTATTAATAACTATCATTTACTTATCTAAATGTGGACATTGCATAGACTTAATTATTTTTATATTGTACGAACTGTATATTATTTGCCCCTACTCTAAACCTACCCATCACACAAAACTTTTAAAAAGCATTTCATTACTTTTTTTTTTGGTTTTTTGAGATTTTGTCAGGTTTTGCTTTCTTCTGGGTACAAACTTGTCCCCAAAATATGGTTAAGTAGGTACACACAAACCCTCACTCACACACACACACACACACACACACACACACTTGACCCGCCCTATACACAGATTATTCGCAGATTAACCGCAATCTGTGCATCACTAATTGGAACATATAAATATTCTGAAAATGTCTTACAAAACAGCTTTATTTCATCCACACTCAGCTTCTTTTTACAATAAAGCATGACACAGCATTAATGTGATTGTATTGTGTTGAGTACATCTTAACATATTTGCTTGTTTGTAGTTTGGACCCTATTTTGTCGTGGTGAAAGTGTCTTGAACAAAAGAAAAAGGACCTGAAAATGAAGTATCAGGTGAGTAAGTATTTTTATGAAAGTAAAAGAGTAGCAAAAGTCGAGACTAGAACATGTAGATGTGTGAATTTGAGAACCTGTACAATACATATTTGTACGCAAAAATGCACACTCACAGCTCCGATGTGAAAACCTGTAAAATAAAAATCTGAAGTTGAATGTTGAGATTTGCACTCGCAGACAATAGTCACAAACCTGTATTCTGAATTTGAAGCTGCAGACAAGTAGTCACAAATGTGTCAAATACCATTCACAAAAATACAATGACAGACACAAACTTATAGTACATAGTTGCACTAATTCTTTCATTCACATTTGCAGTACAACCTCACTTAGGCATCTGCAACTTCTCAGATCTGTCACTGCAATTTCAAATCTTCACGCCTTGACTTTTGCTACTCTTTTCGCAATATATTAGTTGCAAACTAACTTGTGCACTTGCAACTCAGTGGCGGCAAGAGAGAAAGGCGGGCGTAAAGGTGTTGTTTTATTGGTTGGTGCCTAGCCAATGAAATGGGACTTCTTTTGTACAGATGATACCACGAAACCCGCCTCCTCTGAGACGCTCTGAAAAGCTAATGTGGCTTAAAGGAACACTCCACTTTTTTTTGGAAATAGGCTTATTTACCAACTCCCCTAGAGTTAAAGAGTTGAGTTTTACTGTTTTCGAATCCATTCAGCCGATCTCCGGGTCTGGCGGTAGCACTTTTAGCATAGATCATTGAATCTGATTAGACCTTTAGCATCTCTCTCAAAAAAATGACCAAAGAGTTTCGAAATTTTTCCTATATAAAACTTGACTCTTCTGTAGTTAAATCGTGTACTAACTACGGAAAATGAAAAGTTTTGATTTTCTAGGCCGATATGGCTAGTAACTATACTCTCATTCCTGCGTAATAATCAAGGAACTTTGCTGCAGTACCATGAGTGCAGCAGGCGCAATGATATCACGCCTGAAACTTAGTGCCGGTCACTTAGCTGGGGACTATTTTCAGGCGCTGGGTAATATCATTGCGCCTGCTGCACCCATGGTACTTGTTACAGAGCGGGCTCCCGCACCGCCTCCTCTTCACCACCAGAGGGAGCCTTCACCGGAATACTAGTTTACTATGGAACTCTAATTCTAATATCTCACCACTGCCTGTTTGCTGCCTGTCTTGACTTGGATTGCCCTGGATTATTGTTTCTTGCTGCCTGCCCTGATCTTCTGCCTGTTACCTGACTACTCTCTGTGCTTGCTCTCTGTATTCCCTGTTTTGCTGTTTCCTGACCCCTTGACGTTTCTTCAATAAAGCTGCATATGGATTCTACTCAATCTCCAGAGTCATTACAGTCCTGCAGCAAAGTTCCTTGATTATTACGCAGGAATAAGAGTATAGTTCCTATAGATGTTAACCAGGTTGTTACTATGGTTACCATTAACTTCTATTATAATAAACAAACTGAACCAACTACAAAATATGAATTGTTTAATACATATTTTAGATCCATTTTATTACATACACTTCCATGCACTTGGGAAAAAAAGCTAGTAATAGATTAATATCAACGAATAGAATACACACAAAATAGTATAATATATAAGCAACATGGATAATCAACCATGTATATGAATAGGCTATACAAGAAAACACATCTCAACAAAATGCATGGAAACACATTTGTTCCATGTAATAAATCAATGTAAAAAAAATTATCTTGACATTAACATTTTGACTACCCTAATTAAAAATGTGCATCTTCACTTAACTTGATGAGCTTGTTAAGTCTGACGTCACTGTTTCCAAATCCAAAAGCTCTATCAGATGCCAAAAACAAACAACAAACAGTGCACTCTAAACAACGCTGGGTTGTTTTAACCCAAATTTGGGTAAAATATGGACAAACCCAAATATTGGGTTAAAAATGTAATTTAAAATTTTAACCCAACTTCAACTGTCATTTTTTTAATTACATTTTTAACCCAACATTTGGGTTTGTCCATATTTGACCCAAATTTGGGTTGAAACAACCCAGCATTTTTTAGAGTGTGCTGATATACACTCATTGTGCTGTAATATTCCTGAAAATTATGATCCTAACTTTTATCTCTATTCTGAAATCTCAGATGGTTAGTTATTCGGCTATTTTGAATCGTAAAATATTGTCATAAGTCTATTGAAGAATGCTGTGAGACTGTAATGCACACTATATGTCTTTGAAAAGCGTAAATGTGTGACTTGAATCAACAGTGCTCATAAATGGTTGTTGAGTATTCTCAGTGAGATAGAGGAAGTTGAGATATTCTCACTAGAAACAAGAGGAAGTAGAAGTAGAGGCTTCGACCTGCACACAGTATTCCTCATATGTCACAACAAGCAGAAAATATTTTCCATTATAACAGAGTTAAGGTGCAGTAAAATGATCTGTTGTTCTGTGAATTTTCACTGGTGAATTCCAGTCATTTCCATAAGAATCCACACGATCAGCAATTTAGTGTGTGGACAAAAATGTCACATGGGACCAAGTTGGTGACTGGAACTGGCTGTATTTGAGCAACAGAAAGCTGCTGGAAAGTGTCTCCTGTGTGAGCTGTGCTTCATACATCACGTCTCTACACTGATGACAATGGTCAATAGATCTTTTTGCCTGTGTAATTTCACAAATGTGGCCGCAACTTTACTCGCTGCAACATAAAATGCAATCTATGATAAAATCTTCACAAGGGACACGTGAGGAGTTAGAAAAGTGAAAAGATGCAGTAGTTCGTTTTCCGTTTGTTTTTCCTCTTTTCTGGTGGATGGTCCACACACTTCAATGATCTTCAGGTCTACAGGAGGATTTTTATTCATTCAAACTTGTATTTCAGCTTACTGAGGTCCCTCAAAAGGACTAAAATTACTGTTAGTAATGTTATTAAAGTGATAGTTGTGAAATTAAAATAATTTCCTCGGCCTTGTGATATTCCAAACCTGTTTGACTTTCTGTGGAACCCAAAAGCAGATCTCAGGCATAATGCAAGCCCAATTTGCAACCCAAATTATGTAAATCATTCATGAAACCATTCTTATGTACACTTGTCTAGTTCAATTCAATGCAACAATTTATGTAAAAATGGATAAATATTCTGTTAAGTTCCGAAAAGGTCTCAGAAAAGATCCTAAAAATAATCAAGTGAGTCCACAACTTATACGTTGTGTTGTATGTCTTTTGAAGCCATACAATAGCTTTTTTTTTTTTTGTCTAAAAAGACTAAACTTGAAGTTATAGTCTTCAAATGATTAAGGTATAAGAAAAAATGCATAGCATTATTGGTGCCAAACCGGTTATATTATTTTAAATGTAAATGAGATGAGTGAGAATGAATTACAAAACACAAGTACACAGTCAAACAATACAATTTCACACAGAAAAGCTCATAGTAATAAAGAACTTGCATAAGTTACTGTAATTCAATGTTGCCTCTGAAAAGTTCAGATTATTTGAGAAATGTATACAGGTTGTTCTGGGGAAACAAAAGAACAAAGCTGATTATATCCATTCACACATAATATTTATTGGCCATTAAAGGGCTTGAGGGCACCTATAGTAAACAAAAACAAACGCCAATGATGACCGCATGAATCAGCTAAATTAGTTATATCAGCAATTTGAAGACACAGCTGTACACAATACGTTGAATTGAATTACTAAAAAAAACTAAGACAATGATTTCCATTTGTGGTATTAAGTTCATTATATTAGTTAGCATCGTGGCTAAAACCTTAATACCACATACTGTGCAATATACGAGTGGTAAACACTGTAAAGACGTAGTAATGTATACTACATTTAGTTTATATATGTATGTGTTTGAATATATGAGTGTATTGTTCAAGAGACACAAATGAAGATAAGAGAAATAGCTAGGAATTGGCGTCTTTATTCCACGTGGAACACACAGCATATATCCATTACAACTCCCGTCCTTAGCAAATGCACTTCATCTTATACAAACACATTACTGCCACCTGCTGGAGTAAATCAGTACTCCTCACATAATAGATCTACTCATTACATCTCTTTTCCTTTTTTTCCTTCTTTTCTTTACAATTGTACATATTAGTATCACATAATTACCAACAATTCACACCAGCCCAACTATAAAATCAACACTTAATTCATCAATCCTTGTGTCCATTCGAACAGGTGGTTTTCGTACTCGATTAGATCTCTGTAAGACATGAATGTCAGTCTTTGGTACAGTTGAATCAAGTTCAGAGTAAAGCATATCCGAAGATAACATTTCAGGACGTTGCCGATCAACAGAGGGCATTTCACAAGACTGCATTTCTGGGGACAGCAGCTCCAAGGTTGGCTCATCCAAAGGACATTTCTCTGCAGTCTTAAGCAATCTCAGTCGATTTCTCCATGCTGAATTACATAGACGACTAGCTTATTAGTCCAGTCATTTTAAGCCAAAATGGGGGTCAACCTTGAACAAATTGCAACAGAAGCAAACTCAACTGATTTTGTATCCTCAATATGTCCTGAGTAAGAAAAAAAAAAGAAAAGAACCCGAAGAATCGCATTAGGGGAAAGTTTCGAAAAACACCCAAATATGGCCTACTCATACGCCTATTCATTCTGTTTCTCACGTGAATAGTGTAAAATTTTTAACCTTTAGATATCATCATGAAAATCACTGAGTTGATTACTTACATCAAGACAAAAAAAAAAATTATTACAAGTTTTTTTTAAATTGTTTGTTAACATGTGCAAACGGTGCAAAATCAAATTACGTATGTGCTAATTTGCATAAATACCACAACAGATCTAGTAGCTCCGTTGTGGCCGGCCCGAGTATGGTTCTCGGACATCATTATCATTCCCTGGCAGGCCCGCCATGGCAGATCCCTCTGAGGAGGGACCTGCTGGCTCAGGCGGGGGGCTTAGTTTTCCACCCTTGGCCCGAGCTGTGGAAGCTGTGGGTTTGGCCTCTGAGGGGCCTGACAGCAGGAGTGGTTGATACTATACTCAGTTCCAGGGCTCCTTCCACGAGGAAGTTGTACGGCCTAAAGTGGAATGTGTTTTCCACTTGGTGTAGAGAATGTGCCTTGGACCCAGTTAACTGCCCAGTGGCTTCAGTACTGGAGTTCCTCCAAGACCGTTTCTCTGCTGGACTTACCCTGTCCACACTCAAGGTGTACGTGGCTGCCATTGCAGCTTTCCATGCTCCTCTGGGTGATGGGCCTCTGGGGAGACATCAGCTGGTCGTACGGTTCCTCCGTAGGGCCTGGAGGATGAGACCAGCGACCCGTACCAGGGTTCCCACCTGGGACCTGGCAGTGGTTCTCGAAGGGTTGGTTGAGGCCCCCTTTGATCCTCTGAAGTCAGCTGAGGCCAAGAATCTGACCCTTAAGGTGGCTTTTCTCCTTGCCATCTCCTCTCTTAAGAGGGTATGAGATCTCCAGGCGCTATCAGTGTCTCCACAGTGCTCCTGGGAGAATTAAGGCCATCCTGCACCCTAGTTTGGGCTACGTGCCTAAGGTGCCATCTAATAGGGCGAGGTCAACGGTTCTGCAGGCGTTTCATCCCCCACCTCATGTGACGGCGGAAGATGGAAGACTTAATTTGCCCTGCCCTGTCACAGCACTGGATATCTATGTTCAGAGGTCTTCGCAGTGGAGGAAGGTGGACCAGTTGCTGGTGTGTTTCGGGTCCCCCAAGAAGGGGCTCCCCGCCTCTAAACAAACCATCAGCGATTGGATCATTCAGGCTATTTCACTGGCCTATCAGGTGCGCAATTTTTCTTCACCTATGGCCGTGAGGGCTCACTCTACCAGAGGCATGGCGTCCTCTTAAGCCCTCCTTTCAGGGGCACCGATCCATGACATATATGAGGCGGCTGCCTGGGCCACTCCGCACACATTCATGAGATTTTACAGTCTGGACCTTCCATCTAGACCTGGCGCACGAGTGCTCTTCCTAGTTGTGCCCGAGATAGCTTCACACGGGGACAGGCAGGGTTCGTTGTGGCATAGTGGGTATCTCGTTCCACTAGCGTTGTCACCGACGGAGTTCGAGTTCCCTCGAAAGGGAACGTCACGGGTTACGACTGTAACCCTTGTTCCCTGAGAAAGGGAACGAGACACTGCGTCGGTTCGCCACGCCTCACCCTGCCTGGAGCGACTTGCTTCATAGCGAAGCTAACTTAACATAGCGTTCATATTCTGGGCTCCTCTGCTTTTCTGTACATACTAGACTATGCCTAATTAGTATGGTGTTTACGGAGTTTGATAATATCATTTGTTTCTTTTAATATAACAGTCTAATAGCATTTTATAAGTATATATTTTGAAGAGTATCTAGTACCTACATTATTTTTCTATACATTGATTCACTGGGTACTCTAACCTGCAATTTGCTCTTCAAGCCATGGTAGTGTTTCAGAGCGTCTCAGACGAGGCGGGTTTCGTGGCATCATCGTGTACAAAAGAAGTCCCATTTCATTGGCTAGGCACCAACCAATAAAACAACACCTTTACGCCCGCCTTTCTCTCTTGCCGCCACTGAGTTGCAAGTGCACAAGTTAGTTTGCATCTAATATATTGCGAAAAGAGTAGCAAAAGTCAAGGCGTGAAGATTTGAAATTGCAGTGACAGATCTGAGAAGTTGCAGATGCCTAAGTGAGGTTGTACTGAAAATGTGAATGAAAGAATTAGTGCAACTATGTACTATAAGTTTGTGTCTGTCATTGTATTTTTGTGAATGGTATTTGACACATTTGTGACTACTTGTCTGCAGCTTCAAATTCAGAATACAGGTTTGTGACTATTGTCTGCGAGTGCAAATCTCAACATTCAACTTCAGATTTTTATTTTACAGGTTTTCACATCGGAGCTGTGAGTGTAAATCTACATGCTCTCGAGTTTTGCTACATTTTTACCTTCATAGTACTTTACCCCCTCTGGGTTATTTGGTCATTGTAACAGACATAATAATTGTATAGGTGTTTTAACTGACTGTATGCTGCATGGTTTTATGTTTTTTAGAGGTTACAGAACCAAGAGTTGATGAGAGATGAAGATGAAGATTGTCGGCTGCTGTTGATTGGTAAAACCGGATCCGGGAAAAGCGCCACAGGAAACGTCATCTTTAATAATCGAGTGTTTGAGTCACAAAACAGCTCTTCATCAGTGACCAGAGTCTGTCAGACACACACTGGAGAAGTAAATAACAGAAGCGTGACAGTCATCGATACTCCAGACTTCAGATTCTCCACTCACACTGACTTTGATTCAGACTCGGAGCTGAAGAGAGCTCTTGGTTCAGCAGGAGCTCATGTGATCCTGCTGATTCTGCCTTTAAGCACTTTCACTGAACATGAGAAGGAGTTCATTGATTGGTTTGAGCAGAAGTTTGGTGTCGAAGCTCTCAGATTTACTCTAGTGCTCTTCACTCATGCAGATCAGAGACACATGAGATCACTAGCAGAAATGATCAGGGCAAATCCTCAGTTATCTACTTTCATCAGCCGATGTGGTCAGAGATATCATGAGTTTAACAATAAAGATCCAGCAAACAGACGGCAGGTGACTGAACTCATGGAGAAGATCGACAGACTGATGACTGAGAACACAAACTCCCGTTACACACTAGAAATGATGCAGGAGACCGAGAGGAGAAGAGAAGAGGGAGAGAGAAGGGCAGAGGAGGAAAGGAGAGAAGAGCAGGAGAGGAGAATGAGAGAACATCAGATGAAATTAGACAGAGTCAGACGAGAGACAGAGATGCGAGTGAGGAGAGAATATGAGGAAGAAAGAGCCATAAGACCAGAGAGCCCAGACAAAATGGGGAAGTGGGGAAAAGCCAAGCTGAAATATGTCTGTGTCATTATGTTTTTTGCTGTGGTGACTGGAGGTGTTTCGGTGTGGAAGGAAGACTCTGCACGTGGATGGATGTTCACTAAGGGTTTCTTGTCTGGAGGATCAGCATCAACTGCAGGAGTTTTGATAGGGAATCTCTGGGGATTGATATTGAAGAGTCAGGTTATCTGTTCATTTTCTCACGAGCGTCCCAGTGCTGTTAGACAGTTATTGCTGAAGACAGGAGGTGTTGTGTGTGGTTTATCAGCCGGAGCTGTGATTGGTCACATTATAGGAGGAAATGAACTTCCTGTTACAGCATTAGCAGGATTAGCTGGAGCTGCCGGAGCTTTTGCAGTTATACAGTGAAAATGCTGATGCTTTACAGCCGGAAGTAAATTTTATTGTCAAATTAACAACAATTAATATTAAATCTGCCGTATGCAACTTTTTTGTTAAAAAATCAACTAAAATCAGTTATTGAGCAAGACATTAGTGTTCAAAACTGTCTCCATACCCTGATTTGCAACTGTAAGCTTGTAATAATGATTTATAATTTGAATTGTCAGAACCTATTTTGTGGGGAATTAATGTCATTTCTTAGTTTGATGTCTTTTGTTTTTGCATGGTTATCATATCAGTAAACAGAAAGAAGAAATGTGGTGGTTTGTTGCTTGCTCCTACAAGAGTTATTTAAAGTTTAAACTTTATCTTGATGGCTGCTTTAACTGGTTAAGTTCTCAACGTCAATCATCAACATCTGCGTAACCTGCTGTCAAATCTAAGAAACCTCAAACTGTGGAGAGAGAAAGCAACAAAAGCCTGTGTTAAAATTAGAGTAAGTATCCACATGGCTTTTGAGAAGCGGCGACAACTCCAAGACTGACGCAAAGACGGCTTTTTTCTGCTGAACACACACAGTGGCTTACTTTAGAGAACTGATATATGTGTATGTGAATCTAAAATGACAGATTTGCTCTGATGTGTTGATCTCTGATTCATCCATGCAGAATAGCAAAACAAAGCACAACCCACACGTAAAAATAAATCTCTGTAACTCAATAACTTTGCATTTCATGCATTTTGAATAAACTTTGCATTTTGCAGTTTATGTTTCACTGAGATGGCAATACAGGGGCAAAAGTATTGTACTACAGCTACAAATTGATATTTTTAAATGTAATGAACAAATTTCAATATTCTTTTATGTTTAGTGTCTGGTGATGTGATTTCAAGAGCAGTACAGATAAAAAAAATGTGTAGGCTTATATAAATATTTGTTATATTTTAACGACTGTTGTAGTAGATTAGAGCGTTTTATTTTCTGTTCACAGAAATACAAGCCCCTGAGGTGGAGAGATAATGATGATGATGATGATGATGATGAAGGCCTATATAATATATGTATACCACAGATACCGTTTGTACTTTTACATTACTGTGGATTGATGTTCATATCAATGTATCTTAATAAAACTGATCTAATATCCACGCATGGATTTGTGTGCTTCTGAATATTTATATTTGCAGTTAAGTCTTAGAACCAAAAGAACAACATTAGAGACATTTTAATACATACCTTCAATAATATCACCCTCAAATTATTCATGTATTGGTTTATTTCAGTAACCCATGAAACTCCACACGAATAATGAAAATATTCATACGATAAATGTATTTAACATTAGTGGAACACATCAGGACTATTTAATTAGAAATCCAATATTATAAGCTGCTATAACACAGTTTCTATGTCCAGAAGGGTTTGAGGAATGACTAACCAGAGATGCGATAATGAGTCTTTAATAAGAGATATATCAGCTAGAGAGTGATAAATCTACAGCAAGAGAGTCTCCCCTTTATTCAATCAGTGTCTACACACATTTGCCAGAAATGTATGCACTTACATAAACTATTTAATATGTGTGTCTGTGTGATCATTATTACTTTACACACACACATATACATACATACATGCATACATACATACACACACTCACCTAAAGGATTATTAGGAACACCTGTTCAATTTCTCATTAATGCAATTATCTAATCAACCAATCACATGGCAGTTGCTTCAATGCATTCCTGGTCAAGACAATCTCCTGAACTCCAAACTGAATGTCAGAATGGGAAAGAAAGGTGATTAAACCCTCTGGTCTAAGGTGTTTTTGAGGTCCTTGAGATCTTTTGACATGCCCTGACATTTGTGCTTTTTTCAGTTGCTTATAAACATATTAATGGCAAAGGTGAAATTACACTCTATTTAGCACAAACAGGGCTACCATAATATATGAGCAACATGTATGTACATGTGTGTATTTTTGAAGGAATATTGTTTATGCATGGTTATTGAAAAAACAAAAAATGAAAGTTTCTGAAATAAGGCCACAAAACACATACTAAATATGCGGTCACAAGACTTTTGACTAATGGAAGTTGTGGCCTAGAGTTTATTCTTTAAAATGATCTGAAAATCATAAAACTGTGAATTGTTTTAAATTGTGAAAAACATTTTTTTTGTTTGGAAAGGCAATATGCGAATGGGCTTGAACGGCCCAAACCCCATCATGTATCATTAGGTGGTTCTCACCTGAGAAGACAAAGACCCGCATAATAATGAGCCTTTCATTCAGGTGTGTCACACAAGAAAGAATGCGAGGACAATATATCTATATAAATATATATCTTTATATATATATCTATAAATAAATGTGTGTGTGTATGTGTGTGTGTGTGTGTATGTATGTATATGTACATACATACACACACACACACACACACACACACACACACACACACACATATATATATATATATATATATTAGGGCTGTCAAACGATTAATCGTGATTAATCACATCCAAAATAAAAGTTTGTGTTTACATAATAGATGTGTGTGTGTGCTGTGTATAATTATTTTGTATATATAAATACATATGCATGCATGTATATATTTAAGAAGGCAAAATGCGCATCATGTTTATTTTTCTTTATTTGACAAAAAGCAGAACACTTTGTTTTTATTGTGAGTATACACAAAAAAAAAGACACTTAACAGGATCAAATGATGTATAACACTTATATGTAAGATCAAAATCAGCAGAGTAATTTGAGTCTCTCTTGCACTTATAAGAAAAAAAGTGAGCTGGTATCGCCGGCGATACCGCAGACCCCAGAGGGTTAAGCAATTATGAGCGTGGCATAGTTGTTGGTGCCAGACGGGCCAGTCTGAGTATTTCACAATCTGCTCAGTTACTGGGACTTTCACCCACAACCATTTCTAGGGTTTACAAAGAATGGTGTGAAAAGGGAAAAACATCCAGTATGCGGCAGTCCTGTGGGCGAAAATGCCTTGTTGATGCTAGAGGTCAGAGGAGAATGGGCCGACTGATTCAAGCTGATAGAAGAGCAACTTTGACTGAAATAACCACTCGTTACAACCGAGGTATGCAGCAAAGCATCTGTGAAGCCACAACACGCACAACTTTGAGGCGGATGGGCTACAACAGCAGAAGACCCCACCGGGTACCACTCATCTCCACTACAAATAGGAAAAAGAGGCTACAATTTGCAAGAGCTCACCAAAATTGGACAGTTGAAGACTGGAAAAATGTTGCCTGGTCTGATGAGTCTCGATTTCTGTTGAGACATTCAGATGGTAGAGTCAGAATTTGGCGTAAACAGAATGAGAACATGGATCCATCATGCCTTGTTACCACTGTGCAGGCTGGTGGTGGTGGTGTAATGGTGTGGGGGATGTTTTCTTGGCACATTTTAGGCCCCTTAGTGCCAATTGGGCATCGTTTAAATGCCACGGCCTACCTGAGCATTGTTTCTGACCATGTCCATTCCTTTATAGCCACCATGTACCCATCCTCTGATGGCTACTTCCAGCAGGATAATGCACCATGTCACAAAGCTCGAATCATATCAAATTGGTTTCTTGAACATGACAATGAGTTCACTGTACTAAAATGGCCCCCACAGTCACCAGATCTCAACCCAATAGAGCATCTTTGGGATGTGGTGGAACGGGAGCTTCGTGCCCTGGATGTGCATCCCACAAATCTCCATCAACTGCAAGATGCTTTCCTATCAATATGGGCCAACATTTCTAAAGAATGCGTTCAGCACCTTGTTGAATCAATGCCACGTAGAATTAAGGCAGTTCTGAAGGCGAAAGGGGGTCGAACAAAGTATTAGTATGGTGTCCCTAATAATCCTTTAGCTGAGTGTATAATGTAACAGGCATGAAAAATACATGAAATTAATATCTGCATAACAGACAAGATCACGGTTAATTGTAACATGTTCCATAAACCTTAAAATAACAACAACAAAAGTGTGGAGTTAGAAGGAACATTTTGTCATTGTCATTTTTTCACAGGCATTCAGAATAATTTCAAACACATTTTCAAGGGTGATAGCTCACTATAGACAAGAGCTTTCAGAGATCTGTCCATTCTTCAACAATGAGTTTGTCTCCTCTTCTCTTTCTGAGGAATCTGTAAGATAGTGTCAAAAAGTGTTGATGTTACAATTCCAAATACTCATATATGATAAAAATATACAAGAGGGACAAATTTATCCAATAAATCAGGTAAAATGTATTATTTGTTCTAACTTTGTTACATTGACAGATTTGAGGTACTCACCTTGGACAATAAATATCTTGGAGATTATATTTCTCCCATTCCTGGTGATATTTAGTTTATAAACTCCAAAATCTGTAGGTCTGATGTCATTGATAGTGAAATATCCAGTTTTGCGATCCAGGTGAAATCGGTCATCATGATCGTGATTATTGTTCAGTTCATTCAGTCTGGCGATGATTTCAAAAGGATTTGTTTGATCTGTGCCTAATTCTCCAAACCTCCACTGTAACACATCGAAGCTTTGTATTTCAGTGAGGCCAGTGTTTAGAGTGACGGACTCTCCCAACGTCACTGACACTGTCTTCAGTTCAACTTTCTCAGCAACGACCCCGTCTGCGGAACAAACAGGAATGGAGATAGAGATTAAACATTGTAATGGTGTCACCAGCTCACAAGTTCAGCCTGTTTAAACAAAAGGTAAGAAAAAATGAGAACCGCGCAAGGCCGGTGGTGCGAGTGTTACCGAGCAGCACCTGTGAGCACACCGGTCTCGCATCTCTCACGGAGGAGCGGAAGCATAAAGGGGGAGCGACGACGTGGATGATCGAGAGAGGAACAGGCCTTAGTTTTGTTTGGTTTGTGTTTTTATTTTCGGTAGCCAGCAGTCGTCCGCGAGGGGCTGCTGGCGGTTCTTTTTAGTTTGTTGATTTTATTTTAAATAAAGTCTGTTTAATTGTTCGCCGGTTCCCACTTCCTTCTTCCCTGAACTGTTATCCTTGCTACAATATTTATTTAAATAATGACAACTCGTGAACTAGTTTTAACATGTTATTGAAAATGTATTTGGTCTTGCTGGACTCGGTTTTCTGCTGATACTGCTGCTGTTGATTATTGCTGATACTGCTGCAGAGTATGTATGGACTTGCTACTGCTAATAGATACACTGCTAAGATATGTTGCTGCTACTACTGCTGCATATAGACAGCAGATCTGTAAATGATAGCAGATCCAGGCAGGTGGAGCTGGGGAAGGAGGAGGGTTTCAGAGGAACCAATGCAGGGCTACCCTACAGCAAACACTGAGCCATAATATTTAAATGTTGAGCAACCAATCTCATTGGCTAAAGGTTCAGAACAGAGGCCAATAATCTTGTGCCATGTCAAGTCAAGTCAAGTCAAGTCATCTTCATTTATATAGCACTTTTAGCAATGTAGATTGTTTCAAAGTATAGCTTTACAAAGATAAACATATCATTTAAGGTAACAGATTGTTTCGGCTTTATAGCGGTTCTTGAATAATGTTATTTCCAGCTTAAGTTAGTTTTGATTGATTCACTTCTGGCGAAATTATCATTTGTTATTAAATTAGGGGCCGCTAAGACGACACCATTCTCTTTAAACAGACTTTAAACGTGAACCTGTGACGACGTTCACATGCGCATTAAGAATTTATTCGATAGTTATGTGCGTTTGAATATATGTGCGCAGGTTTGTAATTCCATGCCTAAACAAACTACTTGTCTTGCCTATAAATTAATTTTGTTTTATTTTATCACTTCGGGGTTGGTACGCAAACCAAATTTCCACAACACTTTATCTGTAGAGTGGGAAAGGGATCCTCCATAGGGAGAGGCTAGTTGGCACTTCAGCACTGCATTTTCATCGGGTCCAGGCGAAACTCCTAGTCAGATCTGGATACGGCCTGGATACGGCAGGCTGCGGGAAAACCTCGGGATAAATAAAGACACTAAAATTAGTGTAGATGCCATTCTTCTTATGATGTAACGAGTACATCAGGATTTAAGGGAAGTGTTCCCAGTTCCGGCTGACCTAATCTATGCAGCCTAACATTGAATTATAGAAGTCTATAATGTATTATGTGTATGCTAGGGCAAAGAGATGTGTCTTTAATCGAGCTTTGAACTGACAGAGTGTGTCTGCTTCCCGGACAATGGTAGGAAGACTGTTCCAAAGTTTTGGTGCTAAATAGGAAAAGGATCTACAGTCGATTTAGATATTCTAGGTATTATCAATTGGCTAGAATAGCGAGATCACAATAGACGTGAAGGACTATAATGCGTTAAGAGCTCACTCAAGTACTGGGGAGCTAAACAATTTAGTGCTTTGTAAGTAATCAGCAATATTTAAAAATTTATACAATGTTTAATAGGGAGCCAATGCAGTGTTGACAGAAATGATAACTGCTAATATGGTCATACTTCCTGGTTCTGGTAAGAACTCGAGCTGCTGCGTTTTGGACCAGCTGTAGTTTGTTTATTAAGCGTGCAGGGCAACCACCCAGTAGAGCATTACAATAATCTAGCCTTGATGTCATGAACGCATGAACTAATTGTTCTGCATTTTTAATTGAGAGCATATGACGTAATTTAGATATATTTTTAAGATGAAAAAATGTAGTTTTACACATACTAGACACGTGACTTTCAAATGAAAGCTTAGTATCAAAGAGCACACACACACACACACACACACACACACACACACACACACACACACACACACACACACACACACAGGTTCCTAACTGACGATGAGGACTTGACAGAGCAGCATCAAGTGTTAGACAGTATTCTAGGTTATTACATGAAGACGTTTTTTGTCCAATAATTAGAATCTCTGTTCTTTCAGAATTAACCCTTGTGCATCAATTAAAAAAAAGTTAAACAAAGTCAAAAGTCAAAGTCAAAATTTATTTATAAAGCACTTTTTAAAAACGGCAAGTGTTTAACAAAGTGCTGTACAGGTATATCATCTATCAATGATACAAACAACCAACAACACAAAAATAAGAGCAATAAAGGCAATAAAACAAACTCTCACATAGCGTCAAATGCCAAACTGTAATAATAGGTTTTTAGATTAGATTTATAAACAGTGAGTGTTTGAGCCTGTCTGATGTGCAGTGGCAAATTGTTCCAAAGCTTCGGGCCTGCTACTGCAAATGCTCTTTCACCCCTGCTCTTCACCTAGGTACATAGAGGACAAAAATGTCCATGTCAAAAAATTTGAAGCATTGGAGCAGAGACTTAAGTTTGGTATCATTTTAAAGAAGACCCATGACAGATTATTGCTGAAGTAAAAAAAAATTTTACTCCCCCCCCCAAAAAAATATATATATAGGTTTAAGTTTATGAAAATTATTTATGAACAATATTTTATATAAAATATATATTTTATGAAACAAGTTGAACTCTAAAACGGCTAGAAAATCAAAGCCATAAATCTAAATAAGTTGTGTTCCAAATTTGAGGTTGATATCTCAAAAAATGAGCTTTCAGTAAGATATTGAGCGCAGTAACAGATTTTCCCCATTGGGTGCCAGCAAAACTCCACTGATACACACAGTGATTGGATTTTAGATTTGCAGTTAAATTTTTCTCTCTCAATATTACAAACACACACATACACACATATTTTTGATATAACACACATACTAACCACGCTCTGACATCCATACCAACACACCCACAGAATTATCGTTAAACAATTTATCCAATAGGGGTTATGCGGAGCACCCAACGTTCGAACCGGAAAACAGGTAAGCATTTCCGGTTTGCAGTGGTTAGGTGATCTCTGAGGTAATTTAAAGGATTAGTTCACCTCAAAATGAAAATTTCCGGATAATTTACTCACCCCAATGCCATCCAAGATGTTCATGTCTTTCTTTCTTTAGTGGAAAAGAAATTTAAGATTTTTGAGGAAAACATTTCAAGATTTTGCTCCACACAATGGACTTCAAGCAACATGTTGAAGTCCAAATCAATGCAGTTTAAAAGGGTTTCGAAGTGCTTCAAAGGGCTGTGCACATTCCCAGCTGAAGAATAGGGTCTTATTTAGCGAAACGATCGTTCATATCCTAAAAAAAATAAACATTTATACTTTTTGTAACCAACAATTGTTCGTCTTGTGCTGGTCTGCGAGGCGCCAGGCATTACGTCATCACGTTGGAAACGTCACAAAATATATATATATATATTTTAAATAATAAATTAAAACAAAGATGTCGGATGATTTTGAAGTTGGAGGAGAAAATGAGATGGAATTTTTCGCCCTTCCCTGCCTTTTTGAACCGGAGAACACAGACAGATAACTTAGATAGATGACGTGACGCGTGACGTTTCCACCGCGATGTTGTAATGCCAGGTGTAAGGACTGGGCCAGGGTGAATCTGAATAACTAAATACCTTCGTGCTAAAATCCCAAAGCCTTTAGCCCCAAAAGGCCTGGAACTTGAAAACACACACACACACACACACACACACACACACACACACACACACCTCCCCCACAGCTGACACCCACACTCAGGACAGAGCGTGGTGTCCGCTTACAAGACATTAAGACACTTTATGACATTTTTGTAATGTCCCAAAGGAACTTTTCTTTAAAAGACATTCAACCAGATATATTTGATGTGTTTTTATGTGTGTCCATTTGCCCATGTCACATTGGAATAACTGTGACTTTATCATTATGCATTTTTACATTTAACTGTCTATTCCCAGTATTGTTATACGTCGTTCTTGGTCTTGTTTTAATTCTCATGATCCAGCGGAATTAATCAGATACAAGAAATTACAGTAAAAGTTATGATTCTATGTGCACCAGCTTTTGGGGACAGTAAGAACCAAAACTTAACATACTGTCAGAGCCTGGGGCCTTAGATAACAGCATTTACAACCGCACCAGGAATGTCAGAGAAGTGTCTCTCTCTCTCTCTCTCTCTGAATTCTAACCAAGGAGGAGAAATGAATCCTGTATTCATATATATATGCTATTATATATCCACTTGAGAATTGTATGAACGATGTATCTAAGTTCCCTATTTCATGAGTTGCCTTTCTGTGGTTTGGTCTATGTTTCTCGACAAGTCTTAATTGAATAATGTTTCAAACTTTGCCAACTAATGTTTAACCAAATCCATTTGTGGCAAGTTTGGTCTCGATAAACTCCAATCTTCGTTCCCCATTTGTTAATTGACATTACATTTTGCTAAACTTTGTGACACATTAGTATTATAAGAATTGTGAAGATTCTTCTCTTAAACAACCGACGAGATTAGGGTTTCAGATGTCTCTCTCTGAAGACAAAGGGTCATAAACCCAAAGTCCCGCCTGTAAACTTCCAACCCTCTAATTGGCCAAGCCAACAGGAAGAGGATGGATTTCTCCGAAAGTGATAAATGACGCTTCTCCCCTTCGCTCGCTCTCTTCCTCCCGTGTCCTCGTGTCTGTCATGATGTAACGTCTCGCCTCCGGGCGAGTTCTTCGCCCTTCTTTTATTTGTTTCTAGTTTAGTTTGTGTTTTTCAGTTGTAGATAAGTCTCTGTGTTTAATTCCAATCGACGATTGAAAAGAAAACCCGTGACATATCTCTTCAGCAAATCCATCTACAAGGGACTTTTAAACGAGCGCGCGCTCGCTTTGAAGGAGAAACACGCGCACGTGACCGCGTGACGCGCCGGACCGAGCGAAGCACGCGCTTCTTCGCCAGCCATGCACAAATGGAACATTAACTCCTCGTGATTCCTCCGTTCTACGAAGTGAAACGAACTCTGCCGAACTATTTCCTCGGGTAACGTCACCTCAAAGACGTTAAGCCTTTCAAACACTCGCGCCGAATGCCAACGAATGCCACGTGATCCCCCATGGAACAAAGGCGCCACGCGCAAGCGGCCAACCATGCACGCGCCGGGACGGGCCGTGCAAAAACGCTGCAGCCGCGCTCCACACGACGCGCGCAAGCAGGACAGGACCTTCGTTCAACATGCAGGCCGCTCAAGGAACGCAGCAACACATGAGAGAACCCTTCCACATGCAAGTAAACTTGGGTTACCCTGTTTTCAGAGCATTAAGAATGTGTTTTCGTGTTGTTATCAGAGAGGTGAATGTCTTCCTGCCAATGAAATTCTCCCAATTTGTCTGTTCTCTCTCTCCCCATCCCCTTTCCTCTCTCTCTTACTCGCTCACGCTTGAACGTTATCCATTGTCCCAACTTTATGCATTTCTCGTTCACTGATGTCTTATTGTATTGTTCATTGTTGTCTATGTGTTTGTAAATACATATATCCCATGTAACCGTAGTAAATACATAAGTAGTCATGCCTTTATTAAATCCATTATATTCATTTTGATTGATGTTACTGTGTCTGCTCATACTCCAGGTCTCTGAAATGAATAGATCAAGCTACGGCTTTATAAATTAAAAATACTTTAAAAAGTATGTGTTTATAGGGCAGAAAACCCAGTTCTTCTGGCCAGAGAATTGCGTTTCCTGAAATCCTATGAAGTAAGATGATATGTGGGATTCCCCCAATATGAATCTGACAATTGAGCTAATTAAATTTTACCTGTCTGTAAAACGTGATCTATGCAATCAACTTGTAGTTAAAATGCAAGGATACACGTATGCATGCAGGTAAACTGATAGATCCTCCCTTAGAGGGAGAGTAAATTCAATGTAAGATTGATCTAATCCAAACATGTATGAATAATTATTAATTACCAATTATTAATTAATTTATGCAAATTCCCCACGGATTAGATCCGCCCTGAATCCTTACAAATGGTGGAGAAAATGCTAAGCACATTTTAAACTTGTTTTATGAGCAAAATCAGTTTTCAATCTATGTCTATATTGTGATTTAATATTGTACGTGCGCCTCGAGTGAGCGAACGCAATGCGAACTCACCGCTGCAAAATAATGTCTGACATTCCGTTTGCCATTGTTAATAACTAAAAGTAAACTGCAGTTCATAGTATTAAATTTGTCCCACAAAAGACGAAAAAACCTCTTTTGAACGACGACATTTTTAATGTTAAACTCCCCTGTCCGAACGATGTTCTTCTGTCAGGGTGAAGACAAGATTTAGTGAAACGATGCTCTTTCACTATTCTTAAAAAGGCCTTATTTTATAATCGTTAGATTAACGATAAAAACTCCTGGTTAAAACATTGACTTAGCTACTCAATTGTAAAAAACCCAAAAGCATATTATCACAAGTGCTATTTGATATATGCTTGGAGTTGAAAACAGATGAATAATTCCTGTTTTCTCTCGCACAACGCAGCGACGAATCCTGCTAGATGTGCTTGTAAAACATAGCACCGAGGAAAAAAATCCAACACTGAAAGCATTTTTCATCATATATGCTATTTGATAAATGTTATTTGGATCCGAAAAACAGATGCCTAATTCCTGTTGTCCACAATTTACGTGTAGTGCAGCCAAGAAATCCTGCCACACACTTGTGTGAAATATAGCATCGAAAAAAATCCAAAACCTAAAAAAACATTGTAAATCATAAAATGCTATTTGATAAATGTATTTGTATCCGAACGACAGACGTGTAATTCCTGTTGTCCCTATGTGTGTGTGTAGGAAAAATCCTGCCACGCCGTTTTGTGAAATATAGAACCGGAAAGAAATCCGTCGATATTTAAATTCCGCACTATTTCGGATTGATGCAGCAATTGAGGCGTGTAATTCTTTGCACGTCCTCTGAGACAGTCACATGTGAAAGCAGGCGGGTTGCAATCCTACTGCCAAACGCTAGGGCGCGCCCTTGAGTTTCCCAGTATCAGACGGCCTCCACGTCCTGACTTTACCCTCCATGAGCGAGATGTCGCCATCGTGTGGACAATGGTAACAAGGTCATCCTTTCCTAAATAATTTTCTCTCAGCACCATTTCAGATTGTTCCAGTGAATTCCTGAAATTGTGTTTCTAACTTTCAATGCATGTGCAAGTTCCAGTTTTAATAACATGATTTCACTACTGACTGTGTACATTTATTTTGAATTTAGTTCAAACCACGTTTGAATTTAAAATTCAAAAGTAGGTATTAGCAGTTTCTGATGACTAATCAAATAAAATGCCAACCTTCAATTTCCTACACTTATTCAAATTTGGTTTGAAAAAAACAAATTTCAAATTAATTTGAAGGAAGTCTCCGTTCCTTTCGGGAATGGTTTTATGGCTTTATTTCTATATTTCCTTTTTCAAATTATTTTTAGTAATTTTGATTCGATACGTTATGACAACTGTATCCTTACTTTCTAGAAGTTACTTAACATCTATGCATATGCTTGATTTGAATTGTAGTTAAACCAGTTTGAATGCAATTTAAATCAAGGTCTCTGTCAGCCAGATTGACCACTAGGAGGAAGTGGCCCAAACACGCCACTGCAGCTTGCTTCCTCCTGTGCTCTTCCTGCGGCTCTAAAACTCTCCTCCGAAGGGAGACTAGGTTATTCTGAAAATTAACATTGTCATAATTCCCTTTTGTTTTTACCATAATTTTAGTAAAGCCGTTGCCTTTGATTTTTCAAAAAAAAAACACAAAAAGAGACACTCAATTTGATTTAGATAAAAGAGCTTTAATTCACGTTGAGGTTCAATTGTTCTTCATCCTGTTTTGTGTTTGTAGGTAGAAATCTCTCTCGGGCTGTGGCGATTTGACAGTCAGCTCTGCTCGAGGTCCGGCGGGTGGTTCGTCTGATCTGCGTCACCAGCACTGACTGAGCACGGGTCTGGGACTTTCCTGTATCTTTCCCTTCGTGCGGCCCGCAACACGACATTACCAATTCGGCACCGCCGGTTGTGTTCCAGGTCAAGTTGCTTGAAAGGGCGCACTTAGGTACAGATGCACCGAAGGGCCCGGGACACTGCTGCCAAGTGTTTGGGGCGACAGATGGACCAACCACGATGCTGACTTCGAGCGGAATGACCTCATTTCACCCCAGGCAAACTAGAAAAAGGTATTAAACCCATCCACTTAGTATTGGCCACAGAATCTATGAATTCCCCCGGTCATTGAAGTGTGTGGCTCCCTTCTCCTCTCCGAGCCACAAACCGCAGGCTTAGGCCTCCTCTTCCCTTGTAACACTTCCTGTGTACTATTGACGCCATTTCATTACAGAACTTTCCATCTTTAATGGTTGCATGTTACTTCAAACTTGGCTATCTTGCCACTGCTCTTTTCTGTTATGCTCTGTTCCTTTCAGTTCACCTAGAAGACAGAGCCTATCTGAGACAACAAGGAACGCTGAATAATAGTTTGACAAACCAAGCCGTTAGCATCCACAGGTGACCACTAAGCTACCGCCCTGTTAAATTTTATTCAGGCCCATACTGAACTACCTAAATTGTCCCACCGAATGATTTAACTGTCTGCATCAGTTAACCAAAATTTTCATACACGGCATAGCCGGTATTATAGCTCGTTAGACATAGACGAACTTGCATTGGTCTCTCTGTGTGTGTTGTGTTCCTCTCGCCCACAGTGAAGCCAGTTTGTTCCGGTCCCACAACCCGCTGGGACAACCTCGACACATGGCTGACGGCCATGACGGCTAACTTCCTGCCCGAGGGCGCTAGTGACTCAGAGCCTCGAGCCAAGAGCATCGCAGACGTGGACAAGCTGACGGCGCACAAACCAAGCCAAAGGTCCCACGACAAAGACCGGTCAGACACGTCAACCTCACTTGCCAGCTCATCACACAAGAACGTCTCCACGAAAGGAGCCGCATCGCCCTGGAGCACAAAGTTGCAACGCTAAGGATGCAAGCCGAGGATGACAACGACCCCTAGCTACAAGAAGGAAGTGGAAAGACTTCAAACCGCCCTGGCTAACCTTCATCGACACAGACCGAAGTGAATAGTCAGAGAAAAGAACCAGAGAGGAACTCGACGAGAAACTCCGACAAAGTGAAGCCTCTTGCAAAGAGCAGAGACCGAACTGAAAGAGACTCGAAAGCGCACGGCCTGCCCCCACGCAATGCCCACTCAACGATGCGTGAAGGTCCCCTCAGTAAGAATTCCTAAAACCCCATATTCCTGAACTGCAAAACCAGAAGACACACTGCACGAACACCGTGCAAGACTCAGCTAAAAGGTCCTTGATCAACATCGGACATAAAACTTTTAAAAGTAGATGAAAGTGTGCTCAAAGAGTTGCAAGACTCTGCGTCTGTAAAATTAGAATTTTACTGATTTAAAGGAATCTTAGACGGACATGTAAGCCTCAACGGCCGACAGACTATGCACGACTCTTTTGAAACAAACGGTTTCTAGATGTTGAGTAAATCGGCACCGCTAAACATTAGGTTCCGTGACAGTGAAGAGTTACATAGAACACCAGCTCCAAATAGGGTATACGTTACCTTGACGCCAGAGTGTAGTAAAATCACCTGAGTTCTAAACTACCGTTAATCCACGGGCGTGCACTTGATCATCGCGATCCAACTAAAACAAAACGTGCAATACGTGTTTCGATCGCTGGCTTGTCTAAATGCCGATAAAACAATAGCTGGAATTGACATCTCTACTTCAAGTAAAAGAGCCTTAGATTCTCAACTGGTATCAGTAACTTCAGCATTAAAGCGTAAGTCTGTGTGAAAAAGGTATCATCTCAGCAGCTTGTTATCTGTTCCGATATCCATTCCGCTTTGGTTAAAAAGAAATCCAAATCGCGGTATGACTAAAACCTGTTTCTGACAAAGAAAACTCAGAACAGTGTTATCTATGTAGACCCGGGTGATGCTCCCCTTTCTACGATGTAAAGGCCCTCAGAAAAATAAATTTGTTGCTAGATTGATGTAATTCACCTAAATTTTGGCTGCATCTACAAGCAGAAAGCTACTAAGCGATCAAACCAAGTCACGTGCTGAAAAATCAGCATTTATGCACGAGAAGAAACGTAACTACATACGCTTAGACAAGCGTTGACTTGCAGCAATTCTATTTCCTTACTTTGTAAACAAATAGAATAAGTCATGTAAAGTAAAGAGCAAAGTTCCATTAGTACAATTAGCAAATGCCAAAACACATCTGCAGTTTACTAAATGGAACATCAAGTTCTTGAAAAACAAAGTATAGGCGCCTCCTGTTAACCCGTTAAAACGTGTGTGATTCATGTAAAATGTACAGACATTCTTCAAGTACTGTTGAATTGTTCTGACATGCTCTGGTTCCCATGACAACCACTTGCCACAGGAAGTGTTAACTCGTAATGTCACTTTTGTAAACAAACCAGCCTGGGTGGCTAAGCTAAATCTAACCTAGCATCCAGCTAACTTAGGCTAAGCTAAATCTAACCTAGCTCCCGTACAGCATAGGCTAAGCTAAATAACTTCCACAGTTAGCAGCTAGCATCATTTACTTGAACCCTTGATCACCGCCTGTGTTCCACAGGGCAAAGTATTCTAGAATACTTTCCTCAACACCAGTTAGGGTTTCTAATTATCCACTTTCCGTGTTTGCAATTCTTATTAGCTAAAGTTCACCTTCACTGGTTTAGGAATACTCCTTGCTAACCGTTGAAGACTAACTTCGCAGATCCCCTGTCAATCAAACTTAAGTTTAACTACATGTAAACTGCGTAACTAACTACAGAAGAATTTGTATAACCATAGGAATTTTCATCTGCATTTTGACTAAACCTTTGGAGGGACACACACGATGTGGTTTTGAACATGCAACTGCTACAACCCACTATAAAGTGTTGATCAAAGCAAATCCAAAGTTTAGTCACTAATGCCACTGATTATTCTCGACTTCAGATCATTCCTGTGTTTGATCATTTTATTCCATTTTGCTTTAATTTTTATTTTATTTTCCTCATTAATTATTTCATTCCTTTGACCTTGATAATAATAGCAAGCAGCTATTCCCTGGTCTATTAGGTCATCTATATGATTTAATTTTTTTTGTTTGCCTCTCTTGTCCGAGTGTGGTTCCATCTCCTATAGGGCCTAGAAAGGAAACAGACCCCCTTATTTGTTATTTTGGCTTAATTTCAACCAGTGCACTCGTTTTGTGACCCTTCAACACCACTACTAGAGTCCTGAGGATTGACAATAAGCAGAATTTAAATAAGAAAGCTGTCCTTTTCCCTATTATCGTTCACTTCGTCGAACCATCTCTAAGTCCAGAGAAATAATTTAGTCATAAGATCCACCTTACGTCATTTATTTCATCTCGGCTATGTCCTTTCCAGGAAATACCATCGGAACCACACAAAACTTAGCCTAACAGTCACAGCTAAGATAAGGACACAAGAGACACTTAGCTTTATGCTAAATGCTTAACTTACCTATTAAGCAGTAGTTCTGAACTTTTAGGGCCACGCATTAATCACTCACAACAAGTGTGCCAGAATGCCACAGAGCCCCTGCCTAACCGCTCATCAGTCACGACACCAGCCCAGACGCCAAGACTTCTGTAAAGCCTAATCAAAAAGGGGGTGGCACGAAAACTCTACCTAACCACCACCAGAGACATTGATTTGAGCCTTGAAGGCCTGCTAGACACTAGCTCGAACACCACGCTAATGTCAGCCCAACTCTCTGAAAGACTCAGTGCTACAGCTGAGCATCAAAACGAACTCTCAAGTCCCAAACATGTGAGCTGAACGTGCAATCCTACAGCCAAAACAACATTTGGCTCAAAACAGGTAGCTTCCGTTCACCCAGTGTACCGATCACGTACCCACTTCTGATTGGCCAAGTTCTGTTAAATCGCTTTGAGCCTTTAATAGACCCTAAACAACTGAATGTCTGAGCTCAAGTTCAAAAACCCCTCCCCCTCCAGTCACACAGGTCAAGAGAACCTAACTGGCAGGTCACAGAGGTCACAAGAACTCCCTCAGCCAGCCATAAAGGCACAGCCTCAGCACCAAATGGAGATGTGAACTTGCTACCCTGCACCTTTCAGCTCACCAAAGACTGTGACTAACCAAATTAACTTTGAGACAACCACCTCTCTACCCCTCCAACCACCCACGACCGCCGTCTGCACCCACCGACAACCGGTGCCTTCAGCCAACCTGCGTCGACAAGCACATGCTGCGTGCACTAAACAACATTCAGCGTTCTGCACCTGATGCCATCACCGCGCCACAGCTTGTGATGCCACAGTGCAAAAGGGGGGTAATGCCAATGTATGCCGCTGCACGCCGCAGCACCAGAGACACTTGCAAGACACTTTTTCCTCCCTTTCTCTCCTTCTCTCTCCCTTTCACTTTTACCAGGATGCTGCTGTGCCTCCAGCCAACCAGAGGGCAACCGCACTCGGACATCTCACCAGGTCTGGCACCAGGACTCCTTTTCTGCCGGACCCGCACTCAGAAAGTGAATGTGCCACCTGATCCTTACAACGCCTACAGAACACACTATCCCAGCGTAACAACACAATACAGCTGGGTAGGTGCCGATGGACAAAGGACTCCCGCACTCACGCTGAGACCGTGGTTGAACACATGCTCAAGCAACTTGAGAAAATGACTGTCACGAGCACTCACAACAGAGTGCATCCCTGCAGACCATCGACAAGACACTGAAGGGAACTGTGGTAACTTTCAACACTCACAGCGTTGAACCCCATGCACTCCAACACTCACTCCATGAAACAGCTGTTTACTGTCTTCCAGAATGACTGTGCTCAAACTCAGCTGGTAACAGCCCTGATGACAAACCTGCTGCAGGGGGTGAACTCCTCCATCGACAGCCTCGCCAGGGGTAGAATTCCACCGAACCTGATACCCTTAAGCCTCGTGAAAACCGTACTGGCGTCCGCCATCACCACGCCACGAGTACAAATACACCTTTCCTACTCTCTGGGTAGTGCCATCCCTCTCTGCGCCGACTACAAGCAGAGAAGTTGGGGGGTTTTCTCTTGAACTTGCCCATCATAGTCAAGCCGAATCTACCGGCTCAAGAACATTGTCAAGGTCAGATTTTGAAAAGTAACATTCACATCAAGATCCACACGCCGGACGGGGTTGACTGCAACGACGGCAACACAAAGCCGTCCTAAGCTCCGAACCCGTACGTGTGCACATTGACCAAAGAAATTCACTATCTCTGCCCTAACAAGCCTCTCCTCAGAGACAACACTGACGGAATCTGCGGGCTGCAGATCAGCGACAACCGCTGCCCTGCCGAAGCCAAGCTACGCACTCAAGGCATCAAGACCCAAGCAGAGAGTGTAAGTGACAGGCGGCTCGCTAACACTCCTGTGCGCACAGCTGCACTCACTTACAACCAGAATGACACCGACACCTGTGTCACCTTGCTCCACTAGAGCCTGTGAATCCAAGCACCGGAAAGTGCCATCCCTCGCCTTGGCGACCTGGCATGGTACCATCTTCCATGCAAAGAGTACAAATTAAAACTGGAAATCCCATCCTTCTCCAGGTACCACACTTTCACCCTAACTCCAGAACGGGAGTTGTGGTTTGCGAAAGGGGGGTGATCCCAGCTAATTGACATTGCTCCTATCGACACAGCTCTCCAAGCTTTGTCTCTACTACCCATTCTGACTACCTCACCTGTTGTCCAAGCCTGGACCGCAGCCGACACTGCACGGTGTACCTCTACGGTAGTCAGACACACCCTGACACTGGGCTTGACCTTCATCCTATACAGGAGACTCAACGAGATACAAACATCTTCAGCCAAGCTCACGAAAGGTTTCGGACGAAACCCGGAAAAAGGGGGTGCCAAGTCAGAGACCAGGCCAGAGGCAGCTTCGAACCTCATAGAGCTGAATCCTCAGCCCTAATAACCACCTGCTGCATGAGTCATGATTCACCTGCCATCCGTCCATTGTGATGATTGTTGTCCGATTAAGTCCACACAGGGACTTCATCAGACAAAAAGGGGGACTGTAAGGACTGGGCCAGGGTGAATCTGAATAACTAAATACCTTCGTGCTAAAATCCCAAAGCCTTTAGCCCCAAAAGGCCTGGAACTTGAAAAAACACACACACACACACACACCTCCCCCACAGCTGACACCCACACTCAGGACAGAGCGTGGTGTCCGCTTACAAGACATTAAGACACTTTATGACATTTTTGTAATGTCCCAAAGGAACTTTTCTTTAAAAGACATTCAACCAGATATATTTGATGTGTTTTTATGTGTGTCCATTTGCCCATGTCACATTGGAATAACTGTGACTTTATCATTATGCATTTTTACATTTAACTGTCTATTCCCAGTATTGTTATACGTCGTTCTTGGTCTTGTTTTAATTCTCATGATCCAGCGGAATTAATCAGATACAAGAAATTACAGTAAAAGTTATGATTCTATGTGCACCAGCTTTTGGGGACAGTAAGAACCAAAACTTAACATACTGTCAGAGCCTGGGGCCTTAGATAACAGCATTTACGACCGCACCAGGAATGTCAGAGAAGTGTCTCTCTCTCTCTCTCTCTCTGAATTCTAACCAAGGAGGAGAAATGAATCCTGTATTCATATATATATGCTATTATATATCCACTTGAGAATTGTATGAACGATGTATCTAAGTTCCCTATTTCATGAGTTGCCTTTCTGTGGTTTGGTCTATGTTTCTCGACAAGTCTTAATTGAATAATGTTAAACTTTGCCAACTAATGTTTAACCAAATCCATTTGTGGCAAGTTTGGTCTCGATAAACTCCAATCTTCGTTCCCCATTTGTTAATTGACATTACATTTTGCTAAACTTTGTGACACATTAGTATTATAAGAATTGTGAAGATTCTTCTCTTAAACAACCGACGAGATTAGGGTTTCAGATGTCTCTCTCTGAAGACAAAGGGTCATAAACCCAAAGTCCCGCCTGTAAACTTCCAACCCTCTAATTGGCCAAGCCAACAGGAAGAGGATGGATTTCTCCGAAAGTGATAAATGACGCTTCTCCCCTTCGCTCGCTCTCTTCCTCCCGTGTCCTCGTGTCTGTCATGATGTAACGTCTCGCCTCCGGGCGAGTTCTTCGCCCTTCTTTTATTTGTTTCTAGTTTAGTTTGTGTTTTTCAGTTGTAGATAAGTCTCTGTGTTTAATTCCAATCGACGATTGAAAAGAAAACCCGTGACATATCTCTTCAGCAAATCCATCTACAAGGGACTTTTAAACGAGCGCGCGCTCGCTTTGAAGGAGAAACACGCGCACGTGACCGCGTGACGCGCCGGACCGAGCGAAGCACGCGCTTCTTCGCCAGCCATGCACAAATGGAACATTAACTCCTCGTGATTCCTCCGTTCTACGAAGTGAAACGAACTCTGCCGAACTATTTCCTCGGGTAACGTCACCTCAAAGACGTTAAGCCTTTCAAACACTCGCACCGAATGCCAACGAACGCCACGTGATCCCCCATGGAACAAAGGCGCCACGCGCAAGCGGCCAACCATGCACGCGCCGGGACGGGCCGTGCAAAAACGCTGCAGCCGCGCTCCACACGACGCGCGCAAGCAGGACAGGACCTTCGTTCAACATGCAGGCCGCTCAAGGAACGCAGCAACACATGAGAGAACCCTTCCACATGCAAGTAAACTTGGGTTACCCTGTTTTCAGAGCATTAAGAATGTGTTTTCGTGTTGTTATCAGAGAGGTGAATGTCTTCCTGCCAATGAAATTCTCCCAATTTCTCTGTTCTCTCTCTCCCCATCCCCTTTCCTCTCTCTCTTACTCGCTCACGCGTGTACGTTATCCATTGTCCCAACTTTATGCATTTCTCGTTCACTGATGTCTTATTGTATTGTTCATTGTTGTCTATGTGTTTGTAAATACATATATCCCATGTAACCGTAGTAAATACATAAGTAGTCATGCCTTTATTAAATCCATTATATTCATTTTGATTGATGTTACTGTGTCTGCTCATACTCCAGGTCTCTGAAATGAATAGATCAAGCTACGGCTTTATAAATTAAAAATACTTTAAAAAGTATGTGTTTATAGGGCAGAAAACCCAGTTCTTCTGGCCAGAGAATTGCGTTTCCTGAAATCCTATGAAGTAAGATGATATGTGGGATTCCCCCAATATGAATCTGACAATTGAGCTAATTAAATTTTACCTGTCTGTAAAACGTGATCTATGCAATCAACTTGTAGTTAAAATGCAAGGATACACGTATGCATGCAGGTAAACTGATAGATCCTCCCTTAGAGGGAGAGTAAATTCAATGTAAGATTGATCTAATCCAAACATGTATGAATAATTATTAATTACCAATTATTAATTAATTTATGCAAATTCCCCACGGATTAGATCCGCCCTGAATCCTTACACAGGCGCGTCGCAAACGGCACAAGACGAACAATTGTGGTTAAAAAGTATTTAAATGTTTTTTTGTTTTTTTAAATGAACGATCGTTTCGCTAGATAATACCCCATTCCTCAACTGGGATCGTGCAGAGCCTTTGAAGCACTCCAAAGCCTTTTGAAACTGCATTGATTTGGACTTCAGCATGTTGGTTGCAATTGAAGTCCATTGTGTGGAGAAAAATCCTGAAATATTTTCCTCAAAAAACGTAATTTCTTCTCCACTGAAGAAAGACAGACATGAACATCTTGGATGGCATTGGGGTGAGTAAATTATCAGGAAATTTTCATTTTGAGGTGAACTAGGGTAAGTGTACCCATTAAGCCCACCAAAATCTAAGTCTAGGTTTTTTTCATAGATATTGACATGGTTTATACGGAAAATTCTTAGTTAAAATGCAAGATTTATCTCATTTGAAAATGTATTAATTAGTTGATGTACATTTTAGAATATAAAATTAAGATAATTTAGGAATAAAGTCAGAAGTCTGGCATGGGCTTAATTGGTACTTTTGGCACCATTTAAGCCTGCGTGTGTTCCAAATAAGCCCACATCATCATTGATTCACAAAATATAAAAAATGTATTGATTTTAAAGAAGTAAAACATCAATATATTTATTCAGTGACAGGGAAGTATTAAAAAAAATTCCTTTTGCTAATGTTTGATTAGAGCCCTGGGTGGGATGGGTGGGTGTTAGTGGCCGGTGGTCTGGAGCCTAAAGTCGGCTTGATTGGAGTTGTAACTGGAGTCAAGCTGGACGGTTGACCGGGTGTATCTCGGAAGCCAAGCAGAGTTGGGGCTCCATACTCTGGGCTTAAGGGGGCCTCCTAGTGGGCCCCAGACACCGGGAGTCTGGAGCCTTAAGTCGGCTTGGCTCCCGAGTTATTGCTGGTCAAATGTGGAAGCTTGACCGCGTGTATCTCAGGAAGGAAGCCGAGTTGGGGATCCAGACTCTGGGGTTTCGGGGGGTCTCCTAGTGGGGCCCCCACACCGGGAGTCTGGAGCCTTAGGTCAGCTTGACTGTGGAGTTATGCCCGATCAAATCAAAATTCCACAGGAAGTGACCATATCTCGGGAAGAAAGCCGAGTTAGGGCTCAATACGCCCGGCATAGGGAGCCCACTGGGTGACCCCTCCATGCCTGGAGTCCGGAGCCCCAACTTGGCTTTTTGGTCCCGAGTTTTGCCCGGTCAAAGCTGGACTGGAAGTGGGGGTATCTAGGAGCTAGACAGTCCCAGGGGTTCAGGACTGTGGGGAATGTAGGGTCCCTCTGGGATCTCTCGATGCCCGGAATCTCAAGCCTTAACTCGGCTTCCTCATTGAAACACATAAGGTGGGCTTAAATGGTTCCACAGTGAGTAATGGTGAAAAAAGACAATGTTTTCCTTTAAAAATGTAAGATATGTTTACAAATACATACATGGAGCTTAAATATACTGTGGACTAAGTATCATAGTAATTTTCATTGTGCCCACATTGAGAAATGTTAAGTTTTTTTCATTCAAGGTTAGCTTGTATTGGCTATAGTTTCCATGGGTTTTGTGGCATTGTACCATTTAAGCCCATATAAAAAAAAAGTTAATTTATGAAAATAATCTTCTCTACAAAACAATTTATAATGTATTTATTTGTAAATTAATGTAAAATGAATCCCAAAACATTTATTGTTTGCAGTTCACATGCTTAATTCTTTGGCAGTCTATCTTTCTGTAAGGCTAATGGTTTGACCTAGAGATTAACTTTGAACGCAAGCTAATAAAACTCATCTTTCCTTTTAAAGGAAAATTATATAAAATGATAAAGTACTATTTGTTCATACACAAAAAACAACACATTTATCTCTTATTTGACATAATATCAATGTAGTTACCAAATAAATGGCTGAAAATTGCAGAAATGTGTTGATTTCTGAAGGGTCCCGAAACACCAAAGTTTTGGGGTGACTTTGTGTGAGGTGCCCTGAGACAGCTTGCACATGGGTGGGGCTAACTCAACATTGCCAAATGTGATTGGTATACAATAAAAAATGCCAGGGAAGTAACAAATCACTGGATTGATTAAAATAATGAGCAGCATAAAATATGATTTACTCTTTTTTTTATTTGACTTTAAAGTTGAAAGAGGGCTTAAAGGGTACATGGGCTTAATGGGTACACTTACCCATCCTTTAATTTTCGCTGTTTTTATAATACAATTCTTATTTCTGTTTTAATTAAAATGTCACGAATGGTGAAGTATCAGAAACGAGAACATCCGAACAGCAGTTTTTGTTGTGTACCGATCTGTTCTGTGTCGGGGGAAATTAACTATGGGGTAAGGAGAAACACCACTGTCATACCTTCATAATCATGAGTAACGTTAAATGAGGAGGCGTAAAACTTAAATCCTTTATCTAACAGAGTACTCGGGGCTCTGGACGTTCGTTTGGCAATACGGTATACATCTGAAATGGATAGAATGGGTAGCTCCTGTAAAGACCGGCTATAAATGTCGCCATTACTACGCTGTGTTTACCTCAGTAGCTGACGACCGGAAGTAGTTATACCCGTTTTGTGGAACCCGGAAAAATGTTGCGCATAACCCCTATTGGCTCTATAATATGCCGAAGCAGAAAACAGGAATAAAGGGAGTATTTTCTCTATAGGCCAAACCTGGAAAAATAGCACTATCTGATAAAAAATAGTAACATTTTAAATTTTGAAGCCTTGGCCACAGAATGAAAGCCTCTTAACAAAGATTGCATCATTTTATAGTTAAATTGCAGTTTTAATGGGTTTCAATGGGGCCATTTTTGTCCAAAAGGCGCTGGGAGTGAGTATTTTGTGTACCAAGTGCAAAAAGAAATGGCGGTGAAATAGTAAAATTCCAATAAAAATACACACCTGTGCCAAATTGCATGCAGTTAGCCTTAACACAGGCAAAGTGATAAAAAAAACTGAAAAGGACAAAAATGTCCATAAGGATGCACAAGGGTTACGTAGTAGGAAATTACGGTAACACTTTACTTGAAGGGGTGTGCATAAGACTAACATGACACCTTCATAATCATGACATGTTATGAATATGAAGGAAGTTTTATGCATGTTTGTGACAACTGTCATTAAGTGTCATTCACTCAATTATGACATTTTTAATGCAAATATGACATTGTTTGAGATGTATTTGTTATGACACCTTGACATAAACCAATACATCATAACCTGTCAGTGTCTTTGTCATGACAACTTGACATTACTAAGACAACACAACCTGTCATAAACATGACATAGCAGATTAATTATCAAACTTAAGAAACCACTTAGTTTTATTGGTTAACATTACATTAAACTGTCAGGTGGTTGGTTTTGACATTGGCTGTCATGAAGCCATTATAACTGTTTAATGACAAATTCAATTTGTACCACTGTAGTTGAGGTCACGAAAAATATTAATGACACTCATAATGTGTGATAAGAGATGACCTTTGTGATGATGATGATGTACAGCGTCAGTGTGGAAAACTGTATGGGCAGGCAAACATGCTGGCACGCAAATTCCACATGTGCACTCCTGATGTTAAAATCTCACTCTTCAAAACCTATTGCACTCCACTGTATACTGCCCACCTGTGGTGTAATTTTAGTCAGTCGAAAATGAAAAAACTTCAAGTGGCTTATAATGATGCACTGAGAATTGTGCTTAAAATTCCTAGGTGGAGTAGTGCCAGTGAAATGTTTGTGTCTAACAATGTGCCCACTTTTAACGCTGTTTTGAGAAATTTTATGTATAGATTCATGTGCAGACTGACAGGGTCTAAGAATATGATCATTGTGGCCATAACTGAGTGACACAAGGTATACATCTTGCTTTTGGAAACATTGGACCCAAAGCCTGTATATGTTTTATAAATGATGCCTCATCCGCATCATTTTTAATCGTTTTGTATTGTTTTTTACATCTGTACTGTGTTGTCTCTATGGACCTCTGTGTCTTGAATAAAAGTTGATTGATTGATTGATTGAATGGCCTCATGACAGCCAATGTCAAAACCAACCACATGACAGTTTAACTTAATTTGATGTCAAGTTGTCATGACACTGACAGGTTATGATGTATTGGTTTATGTCAAGATGTCATAACAAAGACATCTTAAACAATGTCATATTTGCATTAAAAATGTCATAATTGAGCGAATGACACTTAATGACAGTTGTCATAAACATGCATAAACCCTACTTCATATTCATGACATATGTCATGTCATGGTTATGAAGGTGTCATGTCAGTCTTCAAGTAAACACCCCTTCAAGTAAAGTGTTACCGAAATTACTAGTCATCCAGTTTTTTATATCAGCTATGCATTCCGTTAATTTTGTGGATTGGTAAGTTTTGTCAGGGCATGAAGAAATATACAGCTGAGTATCGTCAGCATAACAGTGAAAACTAATTCCATGTTCCCTAATGATATCTCCTAATGGTAGCATGTACAGAGTGAACAGCAGCGGTCCTAGTACTGAGCCTTGTGGTACGCCATACTGAACTTGTGATCGATAAGACATCTCTTCATTTGAGACTGTCCTCCTCCGAAAAACGACCCCATATGTCGTTTGTACATGCAGCGTATTACGACCTATAGTGGCGTTTTAAAATGAAGCGCCCTCTAGCAGTCTTATATATGACAGTCTCGTTTATCGGGTGTGTCGTCATCAAATGACCTTTGACTGTCGTTACCAATAAAAACAAAATGCGGCAAGAAAAAGAATGTCCCTGACCGCCGTAATCAATATCTGTTTTATTTTATTTAAAGATCTATTTAATGTATCGTTGTGACTGTCGGCAATTCATTGTATTGTCATGTTTTATAAAAAAACACAGTTCAGTCCTCTTAATGCCAGTTACACATATAGTGAACTTATCCATTAGAGCAAATACATTTCCTCAGCAATGGAAAACGGCTATTATAACTCCAGTCTTTAAGTCTGGAGCATCTGACCTGGTCTCAAATTATAGACCAATTTCAATTTTACCTGCACTCTCAAAGGTTCTTGAAAAAACAGTTGCCAAACAACTTGTTGATTATCTTGAAAGTAATCATCTCCTACACGCCAAACAATTTGGGTTTAGACCACGGTACTCAACAGAGTTGGCAAACTGTTACCTCACTGAAATGATAAAACAGTCACTAGATAAAGGTAATGTAGTGGGGGCAGTGTTTCTGGACCTGAAAAAAGCCTTTGATACTGTTAACCACGAAATTCTTTTAAATAAATTGCAAAATTGTAATTTGTCACATGATGCAATAACTTGGTTTAGATCGTATCTCGAACACAGGCATCAGTGTGTTAAAATAAATTCCGCCCAGTCATCTGTCCAAACTTGTCGATTCGGAATTCCACAAGGTTCAATCTTAGGCCCTTTACTTTTTAGTTTATATATAAATGATCTTCCTGACAGTTGCAAAGGGGTTAAATGCCAAATGTATGCAGATGATACAATTATATATGTCTCAGCAAAAACCCCTCAGATTGCAGCTGAGATGCTTTCAAAAGAACTGGACGGGGTATCACAGTGGCTCCGAAATAATCATCTAACCCTAAACTATAATAAGACAGTCTCTATGTGCTTTTCAATAAAAAGAAAGGTAAATGAAAATTTTAGAATAAAGATTGATGATAAGGAGATAGATGAGGTACATGAATTTAAATTTTTAGGGGTTATTTTAGATTCTCATCTTAAGTTTGATAGACATGTAAAGAAACTATGCAGAACTGTCAGGACAAATCTAAACTGCTTCCGATTAATAAGACAATATATACCCCTTAAGGCAGCACAGCAGTTTATGCATTCTATGATATTTTCTCATTTATCGTATTGCATAACTGTGTGGGGTCAGGCCAACCAAACAACAATTACACCCATTAGGTCGTTATATAAACAGGCACTAAAAGTAATGGACCAGAAATCTGTAAGATGGCATCACTGCATCATTCTAAGGAAACATAATATATTGAGTTTTGACAGTTTTGTCAGTTTTTCATTTTTAAAACTAACTTTTAAGTGTGTGAACAACCTTGCACCAGAAATATTCTGTCAACTAGTAGAGAAACAAAAAAGCGGAATAAGAACTAGAGGCACAATAAGTGGAAACTGTATAGCTGCAAAGCGTAGAACAACATTTGGTCAGACATCATTTTCAGTAAGAGGCATACATTTGTGGAACGCTTTACCATCTGAAATTAAAACATTGACAGAACTCAAGGTTTTTAATACACATTTAAAGCAATGGCTGAAACAGAAACAACTTTGTGAACACTGACTGTACAGGATACAACACAATGCATACAAACATAATGTTGCATAATGTTAGCACGCATATGCAGCCTTTTGTGTTTTTGTATTGTTAAATCTGCCAGATTGTTTTATAGTTTTATATCTACTTAAGCCCATATTCTTTTTCATGTATGGGATGTATTTGTTGTGTGTCTTTTAATAGTTACATATCTTACATTCAATACTCTGTAATTTCTGTTTTATTTCATAAGCCTAACCAGGGACAGGGGTTGCAAATTAGTCATGGCTAGAAACCTGTATGCGTGGCATCTACTTTGTATTTACTATAAAGCAATGTTTTATGCATTTGTCCCTGTCAAATAAATCTTAAATAAAAAAAATAAAAAATGTGTAAGTATAAGTGTAGTTTGATGTTTTTTTCTTTACAAATCAGTTGCGAATGCCACTGAATGAATGTGATTTTACCACAATATTAGCTCGATCCTGCTAGTTAAAGCACAGTGCCCATAAATTTTACCATAGTAATTAGTTTTACTGTGGTATTTTTAGTTAAATAAGACAACGCCATGCTTTTAAGACTGTGGTTTTACTGTGGTATTTGTAAACACAGTAACACAACAGTTACAATGGTTTTACCTAAGTTAAGTAGTTTTACTGTGGAATTTGTAGTTAAAGCACAGTACCACAACACATACCTTGGATTTAACACAGTAACTGTAACGTTAGATTTACTGTGGTATTTGTAGTTAAAGCACAGTAACTTGCATGCTTTTACCACAATAACTGTTTTTTCTGTCTACTATTTGTAGTTAGAGCACATGAGTAACCACAGCAGTTAACGTTACCATGGTTTTACCAGAGTAACTGTCGTTTTACTGTGGTATTTGTAGTTGAAACAGTAACAAATCACTTGCCATGGTTTTACTACAGTAACCATAGTTTTACTGTGGTGTTTATAGTTGAAACAGTAACACAACACTTGCCATGTTTTTACCACAATAACCACATCACTGGCCTTTAATACCTTTTTGTAATGTAATTGTAATTCAATATTCTTTTTCTGTCTTGCAGTTACTTCAGATCACATACTCCTCCATCTCCATCTCCCACAACAACCTTTAATCCAACAGCTCTTTTAAGAGGCCATCTCTCGCAAAGACTCTCTCTCTCTCTCTCTCTCTCTCTCTCTCTCTCTCTCTCTCTCTCTCTCTCTCTCTCTCTCTCTCTCTCTCTCTCTCTCTCTCTCAGTTTTTTTAACTGTAATTAATTTACACATATTTTTGCTCTCTTTCTTTCTCTTCTTCATCATGGAATATTTAAAAAAATCAATGTTTTTTCTGTCAGAAAGCTGCTATTAACAGGGAACTTGAACTCAAAGCTCCCAGTGCTGATCTTGAAGAAGCTGCCAGGGAGGCTGAACAGGTCCTTCAAATTAGGTAATGTTGAACACATTTAGTTATAGCTGATTTGATTTAATGAATGTATCCTTATTTTATGTTTTATTAACTTTCCTTAAAGTCCTTCCTCTCAAATAATTTGGTCACGGATCATTTTTAACACACTGTCTCAACATGTATATATTTCTCTTTGTTTCAGCTGAAAAGGAAGTGCTGTCAAGGGCTTGTTAAACCTGTCTTCGTGGAGAGGGATGAATTCGGCCATCTTGTGCGTTTATGGAGAAGGAAAAAAGCTGCAAAGGCAAATGTTTCCAATGGTATGTCTGTGTTGGAAGAACCCACAATAAAGCGTCATGTTGATGTAGTAATAGTTCATACAATTGGCCAAGTCAGCAAATTCATATGATATTGTGCAAGTGCACTCGTACAAAATTCTATGACTTTTACTCAAGCTGCTGTCATTGGCCATTGCCTCAACTCTCTTGCAGATTGTAAGTAGTTGGACCGTTTATATCAGAAAGTTCATATCAAATCTATTGTATTCTTTATTAACCTTTACATATTGGCGCCGTCTCTTCTCGTACCAACAGTACATGATATCTTTCCACATGTTGATTTTTATTGACCACATCTGTTTAAGAAGCAAGAGTCTGGAAATGCTAGTTTAACAAGTTACGCATCAGATCTTCAAATAACTTGTCCTAATCAGATCACTTAAACAATTAGTTCACCCAAAAATGAAAATTCTGTCAGTAATTGCTCACCCTCACCCTCATGTTGTTCCAACCCCGTAAGACTTTCGTTCATCTTCAGAACACAAATTAAGATATTTTTGATTAAATCTGAGAGCTGTCTCACTCCTCCATAGAAGCTAAGGGATCGAAACTTGCCGGCCTAGAAAGTTAGAAAAGACAATGTTTAAAATAGTCCAAGTGACTACAGTGGCTCAACCTTGAGTTTATCCAGCGACGAGAATACTTTTTGTGCGCAAAAATAACGACTTATTTAACTCTTCATTTTCTTCTCTGTGGGCCTCTGAGTGAGTTTACGTAGTGTAACAGCACAGCGCTTCTGTGTTGTACGTCAGAACGTAGGCTCGCTATTGGCCGACGCAGGTCATGTGTGTGATGCGTGTGACGGACAACACAGAAGCGCTGCGCTGTTACACTACGTGGCTCACTCAGAGGCCCACACAGAAGAAAATGAAGAGTTGAATAAAGTCATTATTTTTGCTTGTTTTTGCGCACAAAAAGTATTCTCGTGGCTTGATAAACTTATGGTTGATTGACGAAAGTCTTACGGGGTTGGAACTTGGAACAACATGAGAGTGAGTAATTACTGACAGAATTGTCATTTTTGGGTGAACTAACCCTTTAAGTTTGTTCATCACACCAAGAACAATAACTATAATGATAACTATTCTAACATCCACAACAAACGGACGATAAAGTTCTGTTTATTATCAAAAGTGCGTGCTGTGGTAATGTTGTCTGCCATTTTAAGTGCTTAAGCTTTTTAAAGTCGAGTAGATTCTGATTGGCTGTCAAAGATTTTATAGTTTATCAGCTGGAAAAAAACAACATTTTTGAAAGTGATTCCAACGAAATTGTTCCTCTGTGTCGTTATATGTTAAATAGCTGCAGTGTGGGCTCATCCTTTGTGTGAAGAGGCCTTTAAACTGCTTACAACATATATTTATTAATATAGCTTGCTATTGAAGATACAGCTTTTTCTAGTACCACCTTTCTCTCATTATTAAAACTTACACCCAAAATTCTGCCCGTCTCAGTTCCTGTCTTAATGTACATGTTTAAACAACAATAGTATTTAAACATGGGTTCAATAGACATTTCTTGTTTTACAGCTGAAAAAGAGCAAGCCAGGCAAACCAGTATTCACCAGGACAACCAGTCCTGTTGGGGATGAGAAATGAACATGGCCTTCTCATGTATTCATAGATACTCATACATACATGTTTATAGCTGGAAACTACTTTATATGGTGAGTACTGACAGTTTTTCTGGAGTTATTATTAAATTGTTGTTTTGTCTGATTATTTGAAGGAGGATGAATCCAGTTGATGAAGAAATAGGCATGTTGCACTAGTTTTAAATACATTATTAATTTGTTATGACTGCTTGTATTATGTTCTCATTTTCTACTTGTACAGAAAGACTACATCAAGAGGTAGAGGAGCCGATAGCTGGCACTGAACACACTCAGTGCTCAGGTCCGTCTTCACGCAGTTGGTCAGTTCACATGGTCCAGACTAAGGAGAAATGGGTCTGAGGCCAGAGATGGAGTTTTTGTTGACAGGAGACGATTCTGTGGCCACCAAGTGCAGCACTGCATCAGTTATCCACTGTGAAGAATACATTCCAGCTCTACATTGACAGGTCAGAGTTATGGCCCATGGAATCAATGGTAAGTCTAGTGCAGGGGTAGGCAAGTTCGGTCCTAGAGAGCCGCTGTCCTGCAGAGTTTGGCTCCAACACTGAGAAAAACCTCACCTGCCTATAGCCTTAGTAATCCTGAAGACATTGATTAGCTTGTTCAGGTGTGTTTGATTAGGGTTGGAACTAAATTCTGCAGGACAGTGGCTCTCTAGGACCGAACTTGCCTACCCCTGGTCTAGTGCAACAATTTTAAATGATACTATTATATATGGTTTGCTGATTTACCACCTCCTAAATACATATTTTCTTTGGTTAGAACTTCACCCATCCACCCTGATGCTGTGCTGAGGAAGGCTCATCAGTGTCTTTTCTTCCTCAGACAGCTGAGGATGTTCAGTGTGAGCACCAAAACACTCAAATCAACCCTCAATGTTACACTGTGGAGAGGATCCTGACTGGCTGCATCACTGCAAAGCTCTACGAACTGCACAGAACACTGTTGGAGGTGAGCTTCCCTCCCTTCAGGACAAGGGAGTGTGTGAGGAAACTTCCCTTCCTACAGGTGTGTGTGAGGAAAGCACGGAGAATCCAGACACCCGAGCCATGGACTGCTCTTACCGTTACCATCAGGCAGAGGTTATCGTAGAACCCGCACCAGCAGACTGGACTCATACCAGTAAAACACACAGCAGCCCCCACCCCCCAACCTCATATGCTCTACATTTTTTCAATTACACTGACTGGACTCTTACTCAGTATTATTCTGGACCCTGACATTCTATTTTCACTTATTCATACCGTACTGCACTGTATATGTATACTGTGAATATTTTGTTTGTTATTTTTTTCATTTTTCAATCTGTGTATAGTATAATATTGTACCATACATTGTTCTCTACTTGTATTGAGTCCCTAACATATAATGTGTATATTAATACTGTATGTGTTGTGTAAATATTCTATACTTGTCATCCATACTGTCATTCTGCAGAGTTTGCAAAAAAGAATTTCATCACCTGTACACACTTGGGTTCATGGTTTTGTGACAATAAAATTATTTGATTTGATCACATCTTTTGTCCATTATTTGTACTGTACTGTGCTCACTGTTCGATAACAATTGCAAATTGCTTATATACATGGAAAAAGATTTTGATAGGGAGATAAATATCATGATTATAACAACCCTTTTTTATTTCTCTCAAATATCATAAGTCTTTATATGCTACTTTAGCTGTATTTATGCTGTATTATCCAGTAAAGTTTTGTACATGGTGTTGGATAACAACATATGGTGAATATTATTTATTAAGGATTGTGTTTGGAAAATACACAATTAGATTTTGTAATAAGACATAATAACCATGATTGTTTTAATTGAGACATGAAGATTTGTCATATTAATGACATTTGGGACAATCATTTGCTAGAATGTTACCATTGTATATGTTTTAGGACTTAGATGCTGTGTCAAATACAGTAAATATGCCAAATTTCAGTTACATGAAGTGAAAGGCTGAAAGATGCATCACAAGAGACTGCATGGGCTATATTGTAATGGGCACTTCAGGCACACTAAGGGTGATGTACCAGGGAAAGATCAACATGGATCCTGTACTATAAGCAGGATGAGCATTCAAATTTCTGATGTCCAGAACTTTTACATTATGATGCTTTGCAGTGCATTCATTTTTTGTTAAGACTTTTGAGCCATAAGTTACACACTGTGTGTGTACTTGGACAGTATGCCATTCAGTAAAACAATGTTGTACAATGAAGTGTCACAAGTGTATTGGTTGTTTAAATTGATGTCTTTGTTTATTGTCAACACTATTCTTATGCTATGTTTACATAATGATGTTGACTTCACTTTTTAAAAAATCATATATATATATGAAAAGGTGGTATAAAGGCGTTTTAAAAAGTGCTTATAGTAAAATACCAAATTTTAGCCTGCCTCTCAAATATGTCTTAGAGGTTTGCACAATGACCATGATTAGATATCCCTATGTTCAGTAAAGATAGTCTTTTTTTAAATTTCTTTATTAAACTTTTTAAACTACATTACCCATGAGCCTCTATCATAATAAGCTATTTGGCAATAGTCTTTGTTTGTAGTTCAGTTAACTTATACTTAGGGTTATAGGGTTAGGATCTCGGTAAAGGGGTAATTTCTCACAACAACTCAACACCACATTGTTAACTTTATGTATTACTGACGTAATTATAACAGCAAAACGTACTTTGCCACATTAAACGTTTAGTAATATGGGTTTAAAGATTGTCCAACCACAGCCAGTCCTGTAGGTGCCAAGGAAATGTCAAAGCCAATGACAACCCAGTTGAGCAGATGCGTCACACTTACTTGTCCATATATGGTCATTTATGACAGGATCTTCCAGGTTCTTGTGGTGAATGGACAAATTAAACATTTATTTGTCCTCATTAAATATAAAACTAAAATGACAGATTGCATTGCATAACCCGATGCAACAATAGATTACACGCAATAGAAAAATGTTGCAGTTGGATACTGTATGACAAATACGTATTAAAATAATTCAAAAAGTTTAATTTGCTTACAAAAAACTAATCCTCTGATAATTATTCAAGCATTCAGTATTTCTTAAACAAAGATATGTTCAGCTACTATTCAAATGAAGTGCTTCTATAACATTTACAATGTATTAAAGGTATATATTTAATCACTTCTGTGTTTCCAGGAAATGGACCCCATTACCATTATTAGCTAGTATAAATATAGGAATAAAAATAAAAAAAACTCAAAAGCATAATGAATGGACACATTTTGTAGTAATTTCCCAATGTTTATTTATATGTCAAACTGTTTAAATACAAAGATAAGCACCCAGCACAGCATCCTCTGTCACACAGGTACTTCTCCAGTTTGCGCCACTATGTAAAAATAGGTTGGTTATATAAAAAAATATTTGCATTGAGGTAATCAATTATAGTGAAAAATAGAAAACTCTTAAAAAAACACTGATTGATAAAGTAACTGATATTTAACCGAAACCCCTTTAAAACAACAATGAATAGTATACAACATGTAATTTTGATTGGCATTTCAGATAGATGGAGAAAACTGAACTGGAATGATATATGTAAGGGATAATGTGTAAGGGACATTATCCCGCATATTACATGGCTACCTACCAAATAAATCAATAATTTGACTCAAAATATTGATTTAAAAAGGAGTTTATTGATTTAAAAATGATTGTATTGCTTCCGCTAAAGAAAATAGCGTTTAGCGCTACGTCTCTACGGTTAGAATCCATTGCAACGCTCAGTTTTTCATGGCAACGGTGTGTTATACTTAGCAGCGGTCTGTTTTCAAGAAACAACAGACCGCATTCTACTTTAGAATTCAACCAAGCCATGTAATAAATATATGGTGAGGGATGGTGACAGGAGTGCTCACAGTAGAATCTGAGTGTTCACTGTAGAAAAGAAATGGATTACAAGTAGACATGGTCAGAGTGGAAATTAGCAATAAGAGTGAAGAAGGGCTGAGAGCAGATGTGCCACACAAGACAGAGAGCGATGTGGAAGCTTTTGGATGGGTTGGGTCTTAAAAGAGCCATTGGGTTTGATATTGTTGAGAGCTGATGGAGTTTGATATTGTAGAGAGCTGATGGAGCAGGACTAAGTAATTCGTGACAAATCCTGCAAGAAAGGACAAAAGAGAATTTTATTAAATCACATGATGAACTATAAAAACACTGACAGCCAATCAGGATCTATCCAACTTTAACCGTTTGTTGTGGATGTTAGAATAGTTATCATTATAGTTATTGTTCTTGGTGTGATGAACGAACTTAAAGGGTTAATTCACCCAAAAATGACAATTCTGTCAGTAATTACTCACTCTCATGTTGTTCCAAGTTCCAACCCCGTAAGACTTTCGTCAATCAACCATAAGTTTATCAAGCCACGAGAATACTTTTTGTGCGCAAAAACAAGCAAAAATAATGACTTTATTCAACTCTTCATTTTCTTCTGTGTGGGCCTCTGAGTGAGCCACGTAGTGTAACAGCGCAGCGCTTCTGTGTTGTCCGTCACACGCATCACACACATGACCTGCGTCGGCCAATAGCGAGCCTACGTTCTGACGTACAACACAGAAGCGCTGTGCTGTTACACTACGTAAACTCACTCAGAGGCCCACAGAGAAGAAAATGAAGAGTTAAATAAGTCGTTATTTTTGCGCACAAAAAGTATTCTCGTCGCTGGATAAACTCAAGGTTGAGCCACTGTAGTCACTTGGACTATTTTAAACATTGTCTTTTCTAACTTTCTAGGCCGGCAAGTTTCGATCCCTTAGCTTCTATGGAGGAGTGAGACAGCTCTCAGATTTAATCAAAAATATCTTAATTTGTGTTCTGAAGATGAATGAAAGTCTTACGGGGTTGGAACAACATGAGGGTGAGGGTGAGCAATTACTGACAGAATTTTCATTTTTGGGTGAACTAATTGTTTAAGTGATCTGATTAGGACAAGTTATTTGAAGATCTGATGCGTAACTTGTTAAACTAGCATTTCCAGACTCTTGCTTCTTAAACAGATGTGGTCAATAAAAATCAACATGTGGAAAGATATCATGTACTGTTGGTACGAGAAGAGACGGCGCCAATATGTAAAGGTTAATAAAGAATACAATAGATTTGATATGAACTTTCTGATATAAACGGTCCAACTACTTACAATCTGCAAGAGAGTTGAGGCAATGGCCAATGACAGCAGCTTGAGTAAAAGTCATAGAATTTTGTACGAGTGCACTTGCACAATATCATATGAATTTGCTGACTTGGCCAATTGTATGAACTATTACTACATCAACATGACGCTTTATTGTGGGTTCTTCCTGATGGGGTAGTGTAGTATGTAAAACAAAGTTTAAGAAACATCAAATGCTGTGCAAAATGTAACTGCAGTAATGTTCAATCAAGGGTTAAGACCAACACAGACATACCATTGGAAACATTTGCCTTTGCAGCTTTTTTCCTTCTCCATAAACGCACAAGATGGCCGAATTCATCCCTCTCCACGAAGACAGGTTTAACAAGCCCTTGACAGCACTTCCTTTTCAGCTGAAACAAAGAGAAATATATACATGTTGAGACAGTGTGTTAAAAATGATCCGTGACCAAATTATTTGAGAGGAAGGACTTTAAGGAAAGTTAATAAAACATAAAATAAGGATACATTCATTAAATCAAATCAGCTATAACTAAATGTGTTCAACATTACCTAATTTGAAGGACCTGTTCAGCCTCCCTGGCAGCTTCTTCAAGATCAGCACTGGGAGCTTTGAGTTCAAGTTCCCTGTTAATAGCAGCTTTCTGACAGAAAAAACATTGATTTTTTAAAATATTCCATGATGAAGAAGAGAAAGAAAGAGAGCAAAAATATGTGTAAATTAATTACAGTTAAAAAAACTGAGAGAGAGAGAGAGAGAGAGAGAGAGAGAGAGAGAGAGAGAGAGAGAGAGAGAGAGAGAGAGAGAGAGAGAGAGAGAGAGACAGAAAGTGAGTCTTTGCGAGAGATGGCCTCTTAAAAGAGCTGTTGGATTAAAGGTTGTTGTGGGAGATGGAGATGGAGGAGTATGTGATCTGAAGTAACTGCAAGACAGAAAAAGAATATTGAATTACAATTACATTACAAAAAGGTATTAAAGGCCAGTGATGTGGTTATTGTGGTAAAAACATGGCAAGTGTTGTGTTACTGTTTCAACTATAAACACCACAGTAAAACTATGGTTACTGTAGTAAAACCATGGCAAGTGATTTGTTACTGTTTCAACTACAAATACCACAGTAAAACGACAGTTACTCTGGTAAAACCATGGTAACGTTAACTGCTGTGGTTACTCATGTGCTCTAACTACAAATAGTAGACAGAAAAAACAGTTATTGTGGTAAAAGCATGCAAGTTACTGTGCTTTAACTACAAATACCACAGTAAATCTAACGTTACAGTTACTGTGTTAAATCCAAGGTATGTGTTGTGGTACTGTGCTTTAACTACAAATTCCACAGTAAAACTACTTAACTTAGGTAAAACCATTGTAACTGTTGTGTTACTGTGTTTACAAATACCACAGTAAAACCACAGTCTTAAAAGCATGGCGTTGTCTTATTTAACTAAAAATACCACAGTAAAACTAATTACTATGGTAAAATTTATGGGCACTGTGCTTTAACTAGCAGGATCGACTCTAATATTGTGGTAAAATCACATTCATTCAGTGGCATTCGCAACTGATTTGTAAAGAAAAAAACATCAAACTACACTTATACTTACACATGAATTGCCGACAGTCACAACGATACATGAAATAGATCTTTAAATAAAATAAAACAGATATTGATTACGGCGGTCAGGGACATTATTTTTCTTGCCGCATTTTGTTTTTATTGGTAACGACAGTCAAAGGTCATTTGATGACGACACACCCGATAAACGAGACTGTCATATATAAGACTGCTAGAGGGCGCTTCATTTTAAAACGCCACTATAGGTCGTAATACGCTGCATGTACAAACGACATATGGGGTCGTTTTTCGGAGGAGGACAGTCTCCCAAAACTATGTGTACAAGTTATGGGAATAGACAGTTATATTTAACATGCATAATGAAGGTATTTATAATTCACTTTAAGCTACGATAAAATCATAGTCATTCCAATGTGACATGGGCAAATGGACACACATAAAAACAGATCGAATATATCTGGTTAAATGTCTTTTTTTTTAAAAAAGAGAAGTTTCTTTCTCTTTAGAAATCTTCTTTAGGACATTTCAGTTAGTCATAAAAATGTCTCGTAACTGGACACCACGCTCTGTCCTGAGTGTGGTGTTCACTGGTGGGGGGATGTGTGTGTGTGTGTGCGTGTGTGTATGTTTGGGTTAATTTACATCCAGAGATTTTGGGTCTTTATCAGGATGTATTTAGTTATTCAGATTCACCCTCGCTCAGTCCCTACATATCTTATTGTCCGAATTCCAAATTCCTCCAGGAGGCGGGACAAAAGATTGGAAGAAGAGTAGAATAATGCGCTAGAAGAATAGAAAAGAAGAAGTATGCTGCAGTCGGGCGGGCTCTCTCTCGAAAAAGTCTCGGCAGAACAACAAGCCGGGTGGAGCCGACGATGGTTATGGTAACCATGTAGACGCAGAGACAAAGAACCCAAATCAAGATCAGGGTTACTTAAAACAGCTCCATTTCAAACCATCTACTCGTCACATTTTACTTTCTTTTCCGTTAAAAGTCTCGGTTCTAAGTTAAGTTTTGCGGCAAAGATTCGTTTTAACGTTTCAACTGCAAAACAAAACCTGCTTCCAACTTCAAAGACTTTCATTCATCCGCGCCAACCCACCACGTGATTGGCCGCCCCAAGATATCTCCAGGCACGAGACAGCCAGCCAAGCAACGGACCGGGAAACCCCCTTTATGACGAAAAAGGAATCCCCAAAAGCAACGCAAGGACAAGCAAGTACCTCCAGACTCTTAGCTGAACTGGTGTTTAATATAAAATTGAATAACCCGCCTAAGAAACGATAGAAGGGTTAAATTAATGATTGATGGTTCGTTCAGATTGATGGTTCGTTCAGGTCTTATAAGTGCATAGAATCTTGAGATGTCACCATCTGACTCATAAAACTCATTCTTCCTCACTCTCTTTCTTTCTGCAACTTGTATGAATGCGTGTGCGTGTGTTTGTGTTAGATATTAGTTTTATGTGTTAGTCATAGGCTTATAATCAATAAAGTATTGTTTGTATTTGAAAAGAGAAGCATTACTTGTGTTATGTGCTTACGAATTTATTGTCTTGAACTTCGATCTAAGTTACCTATGCTTTGACCCTTGATTTATGTCTTAATTTACTGTTAGCTGGGGATTAGTCTTTCTTGGCCAGGAAGATATTATATTTCCTAGAGTTAATAATCGTTTATGCTTTCCGTTCATCGGATGAACTGATAAAATGATCATACTATTGATTCTGCTACAGTAAATTCTGAAAATAATTAAATGATTAATTATTGATCATAATTCGATATGAATAATAATTAGTTATATTTATACGTAGTCATAAACACTACACCATGGTGTGGGCCAAAAATTGCAGTGAGTGGGCGATGATCGGTCAGCAACGTGAACTTCCTTTAATGAATCTTTGGTGAACTGTCTTTATTCAAAATTAAACAATTTCTTCCTTTAATGAACAAAAAGGGATGGAGTGGTAAAGGACGGTGAAACGGTGTTAATAGAATTTGAGGAAGAGAGCGTGCCAAAGAAAGTATTTTTGGGGTTTATGAGTTATCCAGTGAGAATGTTTGTACCAAAACCAATGAGGTGCTCCAATTGTCAAAGGTTTGGCCATACAGCAAAAAACTGTAATAGACAGAAAATATGTGCAAGATGGACTGTGTGGTACAGGGTTATCTCCAAAATCTTGCAGTTGTGGAGGAGCCCACAATGTGGATTTTAGTGGATGTGAAGTAATGAGAAGGGAGACAAATATCCAAAAGGTAAGAGTGGAAAGGAAAATTACTGTAAAAGTATCAAGAGAGAAGGAAAATAAAACACACAACAGGGCTCTAGAGTGCGACCAATTTGGTCGCACATGCGACCAAAATTTGTAAGGGTGCGACTAAATTTTTTCCTAGGTCGCACCAGTGCACCTAACGTTCTCGCATGATCGCATCCGTTGCCTCTCCACAAACGAGTCTTTTGTTCTCCTTGCACGCATGGTTGGATCATATCGTGGTCTAAACCAATCAGAGATAGAGATTTCTGGCGGGTCTTTGCCTCTGATTGGCTGTGGTTCAGATATTCCTGTAGGACTAAAATTCTCCGTGCTGTGTGATTGAAATAAATTGCGACCAGTTACGGCAATCAGCAGCATCAGCTAAATAAACGCAAGAAAACAGACGACGAAGAAACTGTAAACATGTAGGCTACTTGAACTAGGGCTAGGTGAAAAATATTGATTTCTCAATTTTAATCTGTGGTGTATTGGCATAATGCTTATATATGCAGGATGTGTATTCATTGGCTCTCATGCTTGGGAGCGGGTATTTAAGTCACGTGATGTGAGTTGCACGTGTGGGGAATGTGATGTAATCAACCTGTGATCTGAACACCAGTAAAGTATGTTTGATAGCATTTGGTGGTTTTGTCTCATGAATACATAACATAAGTTGGCGACGAGGATAAAACTGAGAGGACATGGCGCAAATCGGAAGACTGGATGAGTATAAACCAGAAGACGAGTCCTGGTCCGCGTATATGGAACGCGCAGAATTGTTTATGGTTGCAAATGACGTGGATGATACGAAGCAAGTAGCGACTTTGCTTAGTGCTGTGGGAGCGTCCACATATGGATTACTGCGGAATTTGGTTCAGCCTGAAAAGCCAAAGGATAAAACGTTGGAAGAAATTGTGAATATTCTTAAGGATCATTTTGAACCAAAGCCATTGATAATAGCTGAACGTTTCCGATTTCAGCGTTGTGTTCAAAAGCCCCATGAAACTGTGTCCCAGTATGTTGCTGAACTGAAACAATGTGCATCTAAATGTGACTTCGGTGCAAGTTTGGATGAGTCTCTACGTGATCGCTTTGTTAGCGGAATCCAAAGTGAAGCATGTCAACGAAGATTGCTTTCGGAGGACACACTCACTTTCGCACGAGCACTTGAAATTGCGCAGAGCATGGAAACTGCACATCGTGATACCCAGCAACTGAGGAAAACAGAGGATTCAGCGGCAGCAGTGCATAAGGTAAATGCAAAGACTGTGTATAATCAGAGACAAGTATGCTATCGTTGTAAAGGGAAAAACCATAATGCTCAGGAATGTTATTTTAGAAATTCGAAGTGTCACAATTGTGGGAAGATTGGACATATAAAGAGAGCTTGTAAAGTTAAAGAGAAAGTACATCTCAACTGTAAAGCTACTGAAAAACAAAACAAGCACAAAGTAACTGCTTATATGTATGCTGAAGAGCCAGAGCTGGAAATGTTTTCCATGTTAAGTGAAACTGAGAAACAGTCTTTCCGAGTGAATTTTACTGTGAATCAGCAAGATTTGTTGATGGACATTGATACAGGAGCAGCTGTAAGCATAATTTCGCAACAAGTGTATAAACAATTGTTTGCCCATTTGCCACTGGAGGGAGCTAAAGTAAAGTTAAAGACCTACACTGGTGAATGCATTCCAGTATTGGGTCAATTCACAACTACTGTACAATATGAGGATCAAGTGAATGAGTTACCACTAATTGTAGTGGAAGGGAATGGTCCAAACCTGTGTGGTAGGAACTGGCTCCAGAAAGTAAAATTGAATTGGAAAATAATTCGATATGTGAGTCAAGCTAAGCAGCCTGGGTCTATCAAAGAAGTGCTGGATAAGTATCGTGAAGTCTTTAAGGATGAGCTGGGCACTCTAAAGGACATTAAAGCTACTATTTCAGTGAAACCAGATGTTCCACCCAAGTTTTTTAAAAATCGTCCTCTTCCCTTTGCTATGAAGGAACGGGTGGAGAAGGAAATTGATAGGCTGGAGAAAGCCAATGTGATATCTCCAGTAAAGTATAGTGAGTGGGCGGCTCCAGTTGTGCCTGTTATTAAAAAAGATTCCACAATCCGCTTATGCGGCGACTACAAAGTCACTGTCAATCAAGCGTACAATACTGAAGTGTATCCCCTGCCACGGATTGAGGACGTTTTGGCCACTTTGAGTGGAGGAAAGTTGTTTTCCAAGATTGACTTGGCACAAGCATATCAACAGGTTTTACTGGATGATGATTCCAAGAAGTATACGACAATCAACACCCACAAGGGATTGTACGTGTATAATCGTCTAGCTTTTGGCATCAGTTCAGCCCCTTCCATTTTTCAACGTATAATGGAAACTTTGATGAAAGATCTGAAAGTGATTGTGTATCTGGATGATTTGTTGATTACAGGTCATGATGAACAAGAACATCTAACAAACCTTTGTAAAGTCCTACAGCGTCTTCAAGACTCAGGCTTAAGAGTGAAGGAATGTAAGTGTGAGTGGGGACAAACACGAATTGAATACCTGGGCTATGTGATTGATGAAAAAGGGGTGTATCCAACGAAAGACAAGGTAAAAGCCATTCAAGATGCACCAGCACCTTCAAACGTAAAGGAACTGCGAGCTTTTTTAGGCTTGGTAAATTATTATGGACGTTTTGTACCAAATCAGAGCACAGTGTTGGCACCACTGTATAGACTGTTGAAAGAACAAACTACTTGGTGTTGGGGGGAAAAGGAACAAGATGCTTTCAAAAAGTGCAAAGAATTGCTCACAAGTGACAAAGTGTTGGTACATTATGATCCACAACTGCCTTTGACTTTAGCATGTGATGCTTCGGCTTATGGAATTGGTGCAGTGCTTCAGCACATTATGCCGAATGGTGAAGAACATCCCATTGCATATGCTTCACGGACGTTGTCCCCTGCTGAAAAGAAATATTCACAGATTGAGAAGGAAGCGTTGAGTGTGATCTATGGAGTAAAAAAATTCCATCAATATCTTTGGGGAAGATCTTTTAATTTGATAACGGATCATAGACCATTAGTGACTCTGTTTGGAGAACATAAACACTTCCCAATGATGGCTGCCGCTCGTATTCAGCGGTGGGCTATAATTTTGTCGGCATATGATTATCATATCATGTATCGTAAGGCAGAATGTCATGGAAATGCAGATGGCCTGTCACGAATTCCACTACCTGAAATTACGGATGTGGGAACCGAAGCCATTTCAGAAAATATCAACACTCTTTTGACAAATCATCTTCAAGAAGCTCCTCTAAATGCTGCACAGATTGCCAGAATGACAAGAACAGATCAAGAACTTTCTAAAGTTTTTCGTTATGTCATGGAGGGGTGGCCAATTGAAGTGTCTGATGATTTGAAAATATTCTATGTGAAAAGAGATGAACTGTCAGTGGAACAGGGATGTCTGTTATGGGGCACACGAGTGATTGTACCCTTCAAGTTTCGAAAATCAGTGTTACATGAAATTCATTCAGGACATCCTGGCATTGTTAAAATGAAAGCGCTGACTCGTAAATTTGTGTGGTGGCCAAAAATTGATGCAGACATAGAAAGAATTTGCAAGGAATGTCAAATCTGTCAACAGGAACAAAGGATGCCAAGTCACGTCCCTCTTCATCCATGGGAATTCCCGGGCGAGTGTTGGAGAAGGTTGCATGTGGATTTTGCGGGTCCTTTCCTGAACAACATGTTCATGATCGTTGTTGATGCTCATTCTAAGTGGTTAGAAGTTTTTCGTATGTCACAGATCACTTCTCAAGCTACAATTACCAGACTGAAGAGATTGTTTTCTGCATATGGATTACCTGAACAATTAGTGACTGATAATGCAACAACTTTTACTTCTGATGAATTCCAAAGATTTGTGAAACAGAATGGTATTCTGCATACCAGGAGTGCACCTAAGCACCCAGCCACAAATGGATTGGCAGAAAGATATGTCCAGACATTTAAGAGAGGTATGAAGAAATTGACTAATGAACAAATGTGCATTGATGATAGACTGTCTTTATTTTTGTTACGATATCGCACAACTCCTAATTGTACCACAGGTCAGTCACCATCTGATTTATTTTTAAAGAGACACATTCGCACCAGGTTGGATTTCCTGAAACCGAACATTCATGAAATGGTTCGTAGAAAACAGTATTTGCAGAAAAATCAACATGACTATCGCGCAAGAGAGAGATCCTTTGCTGTGGATGATTCTGTGTTCCTGCGAAGTACAGTGGAGGGAGGTCCGAAGTGGTTATCTGGAGTGATTACACAGCAGACAGGACCTGTTTCGTACAAGGTACGTGATCCAATATCGGATACTGTGTACAGACGGCATGGTGATCAACTGAGACCACATACTTCATCCTCAGAGATTCCAATGCCACAGGAGGAAAGGGAGACTGCTCAATGTGTTGAACCACATGATCTACCTCAATATGCGGAACTCAATGGTCAAGATTCAGGATTTGCTGGAACTCCAGTAGGTACATTTGACTCTGAGGTACCTTTTGAACAATCATTGAACAACCCAAGTCCAGTGGGTCTGCGTCGTTCTAAACGGACTATTACATTACCACAACGTTTTAGAAATTGAGAATTTGAACTAATGTGGTGTGTTTAGTTTTAATGGGGGAGGTAATGTGGTGTATTGGCATAATGCTTATATATGCAGGATGTGTATTCATTGGCTCTCATGCTTGGGAGCGGGTATTTAAGTCACGTGATGTGAGTTGCACGTGTGGGGAATGTGATGTAATCAACCTGTGATCTGAACACCAGTAAAGTATGTTTGATAGCATTTGGTGGTTTTGTCTCATGAATACATAACATAATCGATTCTCATTTTTACGAACCGTTGGGCTATGCTGTTTTCAGTTGATGAATGAATGGAACATTGTAGCGAGCATCCCATCCAAGAAATCGGAATAATCTTTGTGCTTTGTTACTATTAATATGAAACAAAGTCTCAGATTTCAAATTAGGTCCATTTTCTTATGAAATTCAAAAACATAAATACCGTTTTGTCGCTGTGGCGTGAGATCGCTCTGGCTCAGCTCAGCTCAAGAGAAGCAGCAGCAGTGCGGAGCGCACATGATCTCCTCTTCCGCCTTAATAATACCAGTTACAGCGCGAAATAAACATGAACGAGCATCTGAAAGTGTGCTAAAAGATAGAGTACAACTTATCGAAATCCGTATCTTTCACATGGAATCGCTCAATCAGTGTTTCAACCGTGGAAAGACGTCAGTAAAACGCTTGTAAACTATGTAATGTAACGTCACATTTACCTCAGAAAAAAAAACATATCCAGTGACCATAAACTCGTTAGCTAGCTAGAAAAATTAACTCTAGGGAGGAGCATTTTGCCAAATATATGCACCATAATGCATATTCATTATAATTTTTAATGTTTTTCAATATTTAATGCATGTTGTTTGAAAAAATCTGGCAAGTTTTTATGCAGCCACCATTTAAATGTTTATATTTCATATAACTTTATTATTATAAAAATAAATAAAAGTGTAATTTAAGTGTTTGTGTACAAATCAGGTAATTTTTACCTTCAATATTATAGTAGGCTAATGAAGCATAGTGGGCTACAACTGACTCCCAGTTTACAGCATTAGTTAAGAGATTTGTTTTCCTTGAGAAAATTTGCCATGTATTGTACCTGATATCCAAAATAATCCATATTGAATCGAATTGTGTAATTTGTGTCAATACCCTGCCCTAACTTGAACAATGTTAAAACAGCACTTTAAATGTTTTATTTTTTTTAAAGATTTATATTTTTATATACAGTATAATTGTGCTTAAAAAACAAACAAAAAAACTACACCTTATTATTCTTATTCTTGTTTAAAAGCATTTACATAATATATATGAATGTATATGGAGCGTGATAAAAAGGTGACCTTGAAATTGTGGCGTTAAAGGCGACGCGAGACGGGGAAAAATTTTTGTGCACCTAAATTTTGTGCTGGTGCACCTAAATAAAAAAGTTAGGCGCACCAGTGCAACCAAGGCAAAAAGTTAGTCTGGAGCCCTGCACAAGGAAGTAGATATGTTTACTCAAGAGCAACAACAAAGTAACCCTGAAGGAATGTATGTGAAAAAAAAAATGGAACTAGTTATTTTTATAGCAGGTGTGATAAATAGTACGGCAGAAGTAAAATGTACACTGTACGGTTCCCTCAAATAGTGTCATATTTAAGGGTATAGGGGGCGATTTCGGACACAGCCATATTGGTGCCAGACGGACTGGTCTGAGTTTTTCTGAAACTGCTAATTTACTGGGATTTTCACACACAACCATACACATTATAGACCTTCACATCTATAGCGCTATTCGTTTTATCACAGGTGACAGGTTTAGTACCCATCATTGCATACTTTATCAGAAACTTAAATGGTTGGCTTTAAAATCTCGTAGAGAAATGCGCTTTGCACTTTTTGTGTACAAAGCTCTTTTGCACAAACTACCATCTTATATTAATTCACTTTTAGCTGTTAGAAGGTCTGGTTATCAGACTAGAGCTCATGGATGGCTTTTACTTCAGATCCCAAAGATCTCCTCTGAATTGGGTAGATATGCTTTTAATTTTTCTGCCCCTCACACTTGGAATGAATTACAATGCACTTTTAGACTAAATGATCTGATTCCTTTACGGGATTTTAGACGTCTGCTCCAGGATCATTTTATTACTGATTGTGTTTGTTTTCTTTTATTGTTTTCTTTTATTTGTTGTTTTGCTGTATATTGTACTTTTGGCTGTATTTCTTTCTTTCTGTATTGTATTTCTACACAGGTCGTTGCTGTAAATGAGAACTCGTTCTCAGTCAACTTACCTGTATAAATAAATATGAGAAGCCCCAGAAAGGTAATAAAGACATCATTGAAGTAATCCATGTGACTCCAGTGGATTAACCTCAAGTTTATGAAGTGATGTGAGTGCTTTGTTTGCGCAAAAATAAAAATATTTACAAAATATCAATCTCCAATGCACGTTCACGTTTTTTTTGTGCAAACAAAGCACTCACAGCGCTTCATAAACTTGAGTTGCACAGGCTGTCAATGGATGGAAAAAAAGCTCTCAAATTTCATTAAAAATATCTTAATTTGTGTTCCAAAGATGAATGAATACCTTACAGGTTTGGAACGACATGAGCGTGAGTAATGACAATTTTCATTTTTGGGTGAACTAAACCATCAAGCACAATCTCCTCCTCTAACACCACAGCCACATCAATTATTTCCTTTGGAAGGAGGTTTGCAGTGTTCTCCTCTGTCCACCAAGAGTACAACATTCATCCCCATTCACCACTTCTTCCTCATCAGTTGGCTAATAAGAGAAAAAGCAATTACTAATCACAAAATTACAAATTTACAAAGCATTTGTAGGTTAACAATGAATGAGTTTTATTAATATATATTAAAAATGTATCTATTTTAATACAAAGTATAATATATTTTATTATTATAAGCATCTGTCAGCTCAGAACATTAAGATTACTTATTAAGATAACATTAATATACTTTTTTACGCTTGCATTTACCTGTTGATGTGTTTGCTTTTAACTATTGTCTATTGTGTGTACAGCGCTTTGAGAAGCTGCTTTTAAAGGCGCTTTATAAAATAAAGATTATTATTATTATGACTAAAAACACTACTGTAAAAGAATATTGTGAAAACTTTGTGCGCCCATGTTTTAGCTCTTTGTTACGGGATAAGCGCATCCACAACATCTTCAAGACAATAAGTTCACTTGTGCATTCACAGCCTTTATTTTTGTAAGTTGTTGTAGGCCTAATATTATATTTTATTTATGTATATATATATGATTTATCTCATATAGGATGTGTTTGGTTAAGAATTAACGCTGTAGTAAAGCATGCTGGTGATCATCTTTAGATTCAGCGCATGCAGCTCAAAACAGCAATGCACAACATTAATAACTATTGGGACTGTCAAATTATTTAATATTATGAAAACACTATTCTAAGAAAATGTTGTGAATTCTTTGGGTTTACACGGTTCTACAGTGAGACCATTTTATTCACATTTGCGACTGAAAATTCAAGCGTGCAACTGTGAAAAAGTATTTAAGAGCACCTGATCAGGCCTGGTTCAAGTTGAATCTAATAACAGCATATTGGCCAAGCAGAATTTGCAAACATTCCAGTTTGTATTTGTACTCTACAATATTAACAATTTTAAATATTAAAATTAATATTATGTGACTTTCATTTTAGGAACAGTACTTTCAGATTTTGCTCGAATTCGTCAACGAAAATAGTTCAAAACAAAATCACAGCTGAACCGCTGTGCATCTCCGAGAGAAAAAACGGTGTTCCGTTTATGAATGAATCTGCGTTTTCAAACGAGTCAATGATTCAATGAGCCATTTATAAAGACAGTCGCTTGATTTGTTCCTGAATGAATCAGTCGTTTGAACGAGTCGATTGTATGAATGATTCAGTGTCAAAGACAGTGACTTGGCTCCCCCTATTGGATAAATGTGAATGATATCTAAAATAATATTTTATTTTTGGAATCGAAACAAGGAATTGATAAGAATTGGAAACTTTAAAATTCAAATGATACCAACCCTATTAATGTCCAGACATGCTTAGGTTCTGTTCACACAATCTCTAAAAAAAAAACGTAGGACATAAAAGGCTCATACGGAGCCCCCCTAGTCCCACTTTGTCAAAAAAATTTATTATAACTATCTCGTGGCCTCAAGATAAGTAACTCGTGGCCTCAAGATACTATCTCGTGGCCTCAAGATAGAGATACTCAAGATAGAGAGGTTTATGACCTATACTAGGACCGGTCACCGGGCGGCGATCGAGACGCTTTGGCTTCACTTTTCAGGGCTTGTGCGGCACGCTTGTGGCAAACATGTTCAAAAGCTCAACAAGTCTGAAATATCACATAAAAAGATTCATTTGAACACGTATTGCTTCAGAACCATAAGTATAACAGTTCAATCTCTATAATTGCCGGTTCCTTCTGCCGTAACTTAACCTGGATGCATTTTAAAATGAGCAATAGGCCTACGCATTCGATTAATCACGACGAAAATGAAAAATAACTAAAATATTATTATTTATCGGGATTATTTTAAGGTTGAATCGCTTCACTTACAGCCTAACTAAACTGTAAAGATGACATAAGAAACACACTATTTTAAAATAACCTCAATGGAAACTTCTGGAATTTCTGAGGCAAAATTATTACTTATAGAAAACCATCTTCTGATTTTTCGCTGCCTAGGAAATAAATTAAATTACCCTTTGACAAAACCAGTATATAAAGACATTGCATTTTAAAATTACTTACCATAAACCGTCTTTCCTTGCTTCTGAAGAAGCTAAGAAGAAAATCGCACCTTGTGTCGTCTGTCATTTACTCCCGTGTGTCCGGCGCATGCGCAGGGAAAATTAAGACTCAGCAGTCTAGTGAACTATCTATTAGTAGAATCAACTAATGTTTTTATTTTTTATTAGTGCATTGCCATCAAGCCATTAGTTTACTCAACCTAAACTAAAAATGTATTGTTATCTGAACAACATTAGTTAATCTAAGTTGAGTTGACAAAAGAAAAAATGTTGTGTTAACAAATCATGGAAATAAATTTTTACAGTGCCATCAATCATGTATCTGATGTGTGAATATGTGCTTGATCTCGTTCAGCTCTTCTGGATCTGATGTCAAACCAGAATGATGACAGTAGCCGCGCCCTCCATCACTGACACTGACTTCACTCCTGAATCACCAAACACACACGCACGCACGCACACACACACACACACACACACACACACAGAGAGAGAGAGAACAAACAGAAACAGGGTTTGTCAGAGATTAATACTGTTAAATAACTTTATAATTGTTTACTAAATTGAATAGTTTAATATTTACATAGAAATTAAACAATATAAAATAACAAAAACATAATCGTGTATTAATTCCTTTAAATTGTTTCATTAAAAAACAGGTGTACACGTTTTAGAACTCACCAATGACATAGATAATGAATCTCTTGAAACTCTTTCTCTCACTGTTGATCAGTAGTTTATAATCTCCATCATGTTCAGTTGTGGTGTGTGTGATGGTCAGAGATCCAGTTTGATTGTCCAGCTTCAGTCTGTCTCTGAATCTCCCATCAAGAACATCATCATATACAGTGATTCTGTCGACCGTTACATTGATTTCTGCTATTAAAGTGTTTTTATTTCCAAACCTCCACTGAATCACATCATCATCCTTCATTTCAGTGAGATCAGAGTTTAGAGAGACTGAATCTCCCTCATTCACTGACTGCACAAACGCTCCTGAAGAACAGAGTTTTTCACAGATTAAAGCTTTAAATCACTGATGTTGGTTTGATGAAGCTTCACTAAAATACTTTTAATTATTTTAATGCAGTACAAAGGCAAAAGATGATGAATGAAAAGAGAAATATATTTTTATATGGAACAATAACTAAAACTATAAACTAACAATTCAATATGTAAATAGTAAATAATAATATTTGAAGAAGACAAATAATCTCTACTCACCATAGACAGAAACTCTGAATGATTTTGATGATAATCTTCCTCCTGAAAACATCATTAGCACATAAACTCCAGCATGTTCAGTTGTGGTGTTTGTGATGGTCAGAGATCCAGTTTGATTGTCCAGCTTCAGTCTGTCTCTGAATCTCCCATCAAGAACATCATCATATACAGTGATTCTGTCGGCCCGTTTATTGATTTCAGCTATTAATGTGTTTTCATGTCCAAACCTCCACTGAATCCAATCATCATCCTTCATTTCAGTGTCAGAGTTTAGAGAGACTGAATCTCCCTCCATCACTGACACTGACTTCAGTTCATCTGTCAAACACACAGAGAACAAACAGAAACAGGGTTTGTCAGAGATTATTAAATAAGTTTATAATAGTTTACTAAATTGAATGGTTTAAAATTTACATTACAAATTAACTATAAAATAACAAAAACAAAATTGTGTATGAATTAATTTAAATTGTGTCATTAAAAAACAAGAGTAAACGTTTTTGAACTCACCAATGACAGCGAGAAATAATCTCTTTTTCCAACCGTTGATCCGTCGTTCATAAACTCCTTCATGTTCAGTTGTGGTGTGTGTGATGGTCAGAGATCCAGTTTGTTTGTCCAGCTTCAGTCTGTCTCTGAATCTCCCATCAAGAACATCATCATATACAGTGATTCTGTCTAACCATGTATTGATTTCAGCTATTAATGTGTTTTCATCTCCAAACCTCCACTGAATCTCACTATAATCCTTTATTTTAGTAAGATCAAAGTTTAGAGAGACTGAATCTCCCTCCATCACTGACCTCAGTCCTGGATCAACCCACACACACACACACACACACACACACAGAACAAACAGAAACAGGGTTCGTCACAGATTAAGACGATCACTTGATGGTTTATAAAAGTAAATAGTTTGAAATTTAAATTTGAAATGAATATCATTAAACAACAGAAGCAAAATGGAGTTTGGATTAATAATTGTATCTTTATGCTGAATAAAATAAAAAACAAGAGAAACAAATAGTAAACTCACCAAAAACAAAAACCCTGAATCTCTTGATCTCACTGTTGATCAGTAGTTTAAAAACTTCATCATGTTCAGGTCTGGTGTTTGTGATGGTCAGAGATCCAGTTTGATTGTCCAGCTTCAGTCTGCCTCTGAATCTCCCATTAAGAACATCATCATATACAGTGATTCTGTCGTCCCGTTTATTGATTTCTGCTATTAATCCGTTTTTAAACCAAAACCTCCACTGAATCACATCATCATCCTTTATTTCAGTGAGATCAGAGTTTAGAGAGACTGAATCTCCCTCCATCACGGACACTGACTTCACTTCTGAATCACCAAACACACACGCGCGCACACACACACACACACACACGCACACAGAAAACAAACAGAAACAGGGTTTGTCAGAGATGAATACTGTTAAATAACTTTATAATGGTTTACAAAATTGAATAGTTTAATATTTACATAGAAATTAAACAATATTAAATAACAAAAACATAATCGTGTATTAATTCCTTTAAATTGTTTCATTAAAAAACGTCTCGTTTACGTATGTAACCCTCGTTCCCTGAGCACAGGGAACGGAGACGGGTCGTCGGGGAGTTCCCTGACGAATTGGGATCACGCTAGGGAGCCTATTGCCTTCGAGAGAATTAAAAACGAGCCAATGGACATTGGCATGCAAGATTTGCATTCCGCGATCCGCCTACCAGTGCGGGTATAAAAGCCGGAAGTAAACATTGCGCAATGCTTTTCGCTGAGGAGCCGAACAGTGTTCAGACCTCCGCGAAGGTACAACAACATGGCGAGGGGACGACACGTCTCCGTTCCCTGTACTCAGGGAACGAGGGTTACATACGTAACCGAGACATTCCATTTCGTCCTGGGAACTCCGACATGTCGTCGGGGAGTTCCCTGACGAATTGGGATCCCTAACAAAACGCCATGGTGCTGGCCCCTTCCAGCGCCCAGCTAAGCAACCCAAAGCAGTTTCACAAATTACGGGAGCTAGCAAGGGAGTCACACTGCTGTTCCGCAAGACCCACACAGTGGAGATAGGATAACACTGGGAAAGCGTGCCCAACCCATGAAAAAGGGGAAGGGAACGCTGCGGAAGCCAGGTACCTGATCTGATGAAGGCCTGGAATACACATACGTACTAGCCCAGGGGGATAGTGAAACATATGGCAGTCCCTGAGGTAGTCCCCTCCAAGGGGAGTGGGAGCGTACTCAACAGGGACGACAGAACAAATCTGTCAAGGGGAAGACACGGCTGGACTGCACGTGGCATAATGGGTCACCGAAGAGAGCACTGGACATAACACCCAGTCTACACAACAACTCCCTTAGAGGTAGTAGACCTGGCGCCGGCGGTCCGCCACGCCTGGCACCGGAGGGGTGATGGAGGAACTCACGAGGCTTACCAACGTAGGGCGCCAACGGAGCGAAAGACGCACGTATCCGGCTGAGGCACGGAGTGGCGTAGCAAGCCGACACAACCTATTCCCTCGTACCACTGGCCGTAGCGAGTACTCAGGAGGAAACAGGTTGCACACGTAGGCTATAGAATCTAGTGAACGTGTTCGGTGTCGCCCAGCCCGCAGCTCTACAAATGTCTGTCAGCGAGGCGCCTTGAGCCAACACCCAGGAGGCGGCAACACCTCTCCTAGAGTGAGCACGCAACCTGGGAGGACAAGGCTCACTCGTAGCTTCATACGCTTGGGTGATAGCATCCACTAACCAGTGAGCTAACCTCTGTTTGGAGACGGCCTTCCCCTTCTGCTGGCCTCCGTAACAGACAAAGAGCTGATCTGAGGTCCTGAAGCTTTGCGTTCTGTCAATGTAAACCCGCAGGGCGCGGACTGGACAGAGAAAAGCTAGGGCTGGGTCTGCCTCCTCCTGGGGCAGCGCTTGCAGGTTCACAACCTGATCCACGAAAGGAGTGGTAGGAACCTTGGGCACATATCCGGGCCAGGGTCTCAATATCACGTGAGAAAGGCCCGGCCCGAACTCTAGGCACGATTCGTCGACCGAAAAAGCCTGCAGATCCCCGACCCTCTTAAAAGAGGCCAGTGCCAACAGGAGCGCTGTCTTAATGGACAGGATATTAAGCTCCACTGTCAGCAAAGGCTCAAATGGATGACTTTGAAGAGCTCTCAGTACCAGAGCTAGGTCCCAAGAGGGTACAGAGTGCAAAACATGAGGTGGATTTAACCTCCTAGCACCCTTAAGGAATCTGATGACCAGGTCGTGCTTCCCCACGGACTTACCTTCTACTACATCGTGATGTGCGGCTATTGCGGCAACATACACTTTGAGGGTTGAGGGAGACAGCCTTCGCTCCAACCCATCTTGCAGGAAGGAAAGCACGACTCTGATCGGGCAAGTTCAGGGGTCCTCCTGACGGGAGGAACACCACTCGACGAATAGGTTCCACTTCAACGCATAGAGGCCCCTCGTAGAGGGGGGTCTAGCAGAAGTGATGGTGTTTACCACTGCCTGTGGTAGATCACCTAGAACCTCAGCGTCCCGTCCAGGGACCAGACATGGAGTTTCCAGAGGTCTGGACGCGGGTGCCATAGAGTGCCCCGTCTCTGAAAAAGGAGGTCCTTCCTCAGAGGAATTGGCCAAGGAGGGACTGTCGTGAGGAGCATGAGTTCCGTGAACCAAGTCCTGGTGGGCCAATACGGCGCCACTAACAGGACCTGCTCCTCGTCCTCCCTGACCTTGCAGTGTCTGTGCAAGAAGGCTCACTGGGGGAAACGCATACTTGCGCAGGCCCCAGGGCCAGCTGTGGGCCAGGGCGTCCGTGCCGAGGGTCCCCTCGGACAGGGAGTAAAACCACTGGCAATGGGTTGAGTCCGGAGAGGCAAACAGGTCCACCTGTGCAACTCCGAAAACACTCCAGATCAGCTGAACCGCCTGGGGATGGAGTCGCCATTCTCCTGGCAGGGGAGGCAACCGTGAAAGCTCGTCTGCTACACGGTTGAGCTCCCCTGGAACATGAGTGGCGCGAAGCGACCTCGGATGCTTCTGACTCCATAGGAGGAGGTGGGAGGCGAGTCGCGACATGCGGCGGGAGCGTAGACCACCTTGTCGGTTGGTGTACGCAACGATCGCAGTGCTTTCCGTACGGACCAGTTCAGTTCAGTTCAGTTCAAGTTTATTTATATAGCACATTTAAACACAACACTAGTTGACCAAAGTGCTTTCCATAATAGACAACAAATATACCTGACATCAACAGCAAGAGAAAAATAAAATAAAATAAAATAAATAAATAGATAAATGTCACTACTCAACTCTTTTCGAAGGCCAATGAATAAAGATAGGTCTTTAACAAAGATTTGAAAATGTCGGACCAGTACGTGCTTGTCTTTGAGAAGCCCCTTGAGGCGGCACAAAGCCAAGCGTACTGCTTGCAACTCTAGGCAGTTGATATGCCAATGCAGCTGGGGCCCCGTCCACAGACCCGAGACTACATGCCCTTTGTACGTGGCCCCCCACCCCATGGCAGAGGCATCTGTGAAAACCACAGCATGCCTGGAAACCTGGACTAGGGGCACTCCAGCCCGTAGAAACGCAGGATCCGACCACGGGGAGAAGATTTGGCGACAGTGCGGGGTTACTTTGACCCGGAACGTGCCACTCTGCCACGCCCACCTCGGGACTCGATCGTGAAGCCAGTGCTGGAGCGGTCTCATATGTAACAGGCCGAGCGGCGTTACTGCGGCTGCCATATGCCCCAGGAGCCTCTAAAATTGTTTCAGTGGAACCGCTGTCCTGCCTCGAAAAGACCTGAGGCAGGTGAGCACTGACTGGATGTGCTCCTCCGTGAGACGCGCGGTCTGGGTGACCGAGTCCAACTCCATACCGAGATAAGAGATCCTCTGCACGGGGCAGAGTTTGCTCTTGTCCCGGTTGACCTGAAGCCCCAACCGGCTGAGGTCCCGGAGCACCATGTCCCTGTGATCGCACAACACCTCCTGCGAGTGGGCTAGAATGAGCCAGTCGTCGAGATAGTTGAGAATGCGAACGCCTTGTTCTCTCATGGGAACAATGGCCGCCTCCGCGACTTTCGTGAAGACACGGGGCGACAGGGCCAGCCTGAAGGGTAGGACCTTGTACTGATACGCTCGACCCTCGAAAGCAAACCGTAGAAAAACGGTCTGTGACGAGGAAGAATCGAGACGTGAAAGTACGCGTCCTTCAGGTCGATCGCTGCAAACCAATCCTGGGGACGGATGCACTCGAAAATGCACTTCTGCGTAGCATTTTGAACGGGAGTTTGTGAAGGGCCCGATTCAAAACTCGCAGGTCCAGGATTGGGCGTAACCCACCGCCTTTCTTGGGTACAATGAAGTAGGGGCTGTAAAACCCGGACCTCATCTCGGCAGGAGGGACCAGCTCGATCGCGGCCCTCGCCAGCAGGACATCGATCTCTTTCCGCAGGACAGGGGCATCCACTGACCGCACACGGGTGAAGTGGACACCCCTGAACCTGGGAGGCCGGCGTGCAAACTGAATTGCATAGCCGAACCGAATGGTGGAACAAAAACAGAACGTAACAAAATATTCTCCCGCCGGCCCTCCCCCGGGGAAAGGAGGTGTGCAGGGGCACCCTCCTGAACAGCTCCGGAATCCTCTACCAGGTCGCCCGTCTCAGGAACGCTTCCCTCCCTTCCTTTTACGGGAAGGGGGCGTCTTGCGACCAGACTTCCTCGTTCCAGGGGTGGTAGGCTGCGCTGGAGGAGGAGCTGGCGCTTGAGGGCGACCTCGGCAACGGGAAGCAGCCGTGGCTTGTACAGCCACAGGAGACGGACCCGCAGCAGACCGCCTCCTATGCAGGACATGCCGTATAGCCTCTGACTCCTTCTGGGCGGCGGAGAACTCCTGGGCCAAGTTTTCCACCGCGTCGCCGAAGAGGCCGCCCTGGGATACGGGGAAGTTGAGAAGTTTGTTCTTCTCCGCTTCCCTCATATCTGCCAGGGTCAGCCACAGGTGGCGCTCCTGGACCACCAAAGTGGACATCGCCCGACCCAGCGAACGTGCGGTGACTTTCGTCGCCCGGAGGGCGAAGTCCGTCGCCGCACGCAGCTCCTGCAGCAAATCTGGGTCGGGACCACCCGCCTGCAAGTCATGGAGTGCTTTAGCCTGATGGACTTGGAGCAACGCCATGGCATGCAGGGCGTAGGTGGCGTCTCCATACGCCATGTTGGCATCCCCGGTCAGACCAGAGGAAAACCTACAAGCGCGGGAGGGGAGTGAAGGGGCACCCCGCCAGGAGGAAGCGGTCTTCGAACACAGCTGCATCGCGATAGACCGCTCCACTGGGGGGATTCCCTCGTACCCGTGCGCCGCCCCGCTGTCCAAGGTGGTAAGGAAGGAGGAGCAAGGTTGTCTCCGCCTGTACGCCAGAGGCGCCGACCAAGACTTCCTCAACTCCTCATGCACTTCCGGGAAGAAAGGGACCGGAGCGGGTCGTGGGGCAACAGTACGGCCCGCTCCAAGACACCAATCATCCAACTGCGAATGTTCGGGACCCGGTGGAGGGTTCCACGCGAGCCCGACATTCGCGGCCGCCCATTCGAGCATAGCGGCCATTTCGGATCCGGCTCAGCCTGAACCAACACACCCGAAGGGGGCAGTCCCACCGAGTCATCACCAGAAGATGACCGCTCTTACTCCGATGCCGCGATCGAAATCTGATCCCCAGGTGGCGCCCCGAAGGAGACAACCGGAACCGCTCCGGCCGCCCCACCGGAAGCGCCGATGGCAACGTGCAGCAAGAGGCGTGAGGCACCCGACAGTCTCTTTCACCAGTCGGAGCGTTCCTCACGGTGATCCTCATTCGCTCACCAACAGGAATCACAGAAGTAGCCGCCTGCCGAACTGAACCGCCAGACGAACTAGATCGAGGATTATCTGAAGGGACTCCCCCGTGTTTCAGGGTTCTCAGTCTCGAACGTAGCATCGCCAGAGTCATCTTCCCGCAATGAGAACATGACTCATCCACCAACGCTGCCTCAGCGTGCGCTAAGCCCAGACACGTGAGGCAGTGTTTGTGGCCATCAGCCTGAGGGAGAAGTCGACCGCATCCAGAAACGCACGGGTGTGACGACATCCTGAAAAGGACGCGAGCACACAGTGTTGCTCTTTTAGTTTGAAAATAAAAGAAAAAAAGAAAAAGAAAGAAAAAGAACGAAATGCTCTGAAGCGCCGAGGCACCGAGGGACCACCGCGCCAGACACTCGGGAGAAACTGCAAGCCCTCGTGCTGCACTCAGTCGCGTCGATCACTGAAGTGCCGTCACACCAGCAGCCGTCAGAGACTCCTCTTCTTTCAGCTCGTCTTCTCTTCAAACCGGCAAGAACAGCAGTACACAGAACACTACTGAGAGGCTCCGAAGAAAAAAGCATTGCGCAATGTTTACTTCCGCCTTTTATACCCGCGCTGGTAGGTGGGTCGCGGAATGCAAATCTTGCATGGCAATGTCCATTGGCTCGTTTTTTATTCTCTCGAAGGCAATAGGCTCCCTAGCGTGATCCCAATTCGTCAGGGAACTCCTCGACGACACGTCAGAGTTCCCAGGACGAAAGGGAACAGGTGTAAACGTTTTTGAACTCACCAGTGACATAGATGGTAAATATATTGAAAACTATGATCTCACTGTTGATCTGTACATAATATCTTCCTTCATGTTCAGTTCTGATGTTTCTGATGGTCAGAGATCCAGTTTGTTTGTCCAGCTTCAGTCTGTCTCTGAATCTCCCATCAAGAACATCATCATGTACAGTGATTCTGTCGGCCCGTTTATTGATTTCAGCTATTAATGTCTTTTCATCTCCAAACCTCCACCGAATCACATCATCATCCTTTATTTCAGTAAGATCAGAGTTAAGAGAGACTGAATCTCCCTCCATCACTGACTGCGCTGACTTCCCTCTAGCTCCTGAAGAACAGAGTTTTTCACAGATTAAAGCTTTAAATCACTGATGTTGGTTTGATGAAGCTTCACTAAAATACTTTTAATTATTTTAACGCAGTACAAAGGCAAAAGATGATGAATGAAAAGAGAAATATATTTTTATATGAAAAAAATAACTAAAAAATACATTTTTACTTTAATGTTTAACGTCACACTAAAACTAATGCTGTTGATTATCTGAGCTTCATATTTATATTATTTTAATCAATCCATAATAAATGAGTTTAGAGCTGAATTCAAACTTGATCTGACAAGTTAGAGCTGGTTTTTAGTAAAATGATCTGAAACTACCGTCAGGAAAAATAACTGCACATCTGTGACAGTGTTGATGTGTGTGACCATCGTCGTGTGTTTGTTTGTTTACTGATTATTCGACACTCTGAGTGTCACTTTAAGCTGAAACTTCCTGTAGATCCTGTTCAATGGTTCTAATATCAAAAGTGTCCCGTGAAGTTCAGAAGTAAAAAATGTCAAAAAACATGGCGATGGTCACACACATCAACAGTTCAAATTCAACAATATTATTGATCTGACTTTACTGACGGAAAAATTTAACTGAGCTGGATGATGATGACATCTCTATTTTCTGTAGAACTGCTTTATAGAGGAAATTAACTAGTTTAATAATTGATGATCTTTACAACAGAACTGAATCAACACTGAACTGACTTCAGCTGACACTTTTCTTTGAAACAATCTGTATTGTCTAAAGCGCTATTTATACTCTTAAACTAACATTTAACATTTATTCTATGAGAATCAAACCAGTGTTATGTCAGGATCATTTATATATACTATATAATTTTTTATTAATTTTACATTTACATTTATTCATTTAGCAGAAGCTTTTATCCAAAGCGACTTACAAACGAGAGCAATAGAAGCAGTGAAACTAACAATAGAACAACAATATGCAAGTGCTATGACCCTTCCCAGTTTAATCTAATGCAGTACATGCATTTTATAATGATTGTCCACAACCGTCTGGATTGAGCCGAGTAGGGGACATCTCTAGGGTCTTCGAGTGGGCACCTTCCGTCCTCAGTGTTTGGTCGACTAGCCCACGACACCTCAAGAGGGCTCGACAGTGACAGGCGTCCCAGAGTCACCCCCCTCCGTCCCCCACTCAACTCAGCCCAGCTTACTGACCTCTACATTCCTCCTTATAAATGGATATTAATATTTTGAACCATTTTTATTTTCATATTTTCCATTTTCAATTGTTTAGTAACTGCTGTGTTTTTGTGATTGTAATTCATTTTTGTAGTTTTTTATTCATTTTAATTTCCAGTTTTAGTTATTTTAGAACATCAAGATAAATAATTAAATTGAGAAATGTGCCCTTATGTCAACTAGCTGAAATGAAAAGTTTTTTATATTTCTTATTTCAGTTAACATTTATACTACTTCATTAAACTAAATGATTTTTTAAGGTTTTAATTTCAGTTTCGATCTTCATTGTCTTGTTCTCAGTTCAAACTAATGGAGCTTCAGATTTCACTCTTTAGGGAAGAGGAATATAGAAAGACATTAAAAATCACTAATGAAAAATCCTGTCCAGCTCTTCTGAATCTGATCTCATAAACCAGAACAACAACAGCAGCCGAAGCCCAGAAACAGGGTTTGTCAGAGATTAATACTGTTAAATCACTTTATAATGGTTTACTAAATTGAATAGTTTTCACCAGTAACTCACCAACGACTAAGAGAAAGAGTCTCTTGATCTCACTGTTGATCTGTATATTATAATATCCAGTATCTCTAGGTTCAGTTGTGGTGTTTGTGATGGTCAGAGATCCAGTTTGATTGTCCAGCTTCAGTCTGTCTCTGAATCTCCCATCAAGAACATCATCATATACAGTGATTCTGTCGGCCGGTTTATTGATTTCAGCTATTAATGTGTTTTCATCTCCAAACCTCCACTGAATCACATCATCATCCTTCATTTCAGTGAGATCAGAGTTTAGAGTGACTGATTCTCCCTCAAACACTGACACAAACCCTCCTGAAGAACAGAGTTTTACACAGATCAAAGCTTTAAATCACTTGATATTGGTTTGATGAAGCTTCACTAAAATAAATGTAATAATGTAAATGTGAAATGATTAATATTCTGCAGCAGTTCAAAGACAAAAGTTGATTAATGGCAATAAGAAATAGTTAAACAATTTTAAATATTTACATTTATGTATTTGGCAGACACTTTTATCCAAAGCGACTTACATTGAATTTCAAGGTACACACATTTACATTCTTATCAGTTCTTTTATATAATCATTAACTGCATTAAGAATATCGACTTTAATCTCAAATAAGAGTGTTATCTCTTAGCAAAATCACACATTATTTGTTTCTATACGAGAATAACAGTGAATGTTAATCCTTTCTGACTAATTTAACCAGTAAATTATCACAGGTTACCAGAACCAGAAAAACAAATTTAAACTCACCATCCAGACGCCAGAAACACAAACAGAGCAAAACTAATTTGAGAAACATTTTCTTCATCGGTTCACTGAAAAGCCCACGATAGTAACTCTTAATGTCTGAAAAACTCAGATTGATTATCTGAAAGACTGAACTGAGATATTTATCTGGTTGTGTGTGAATCCTCCCCCAACATCAGTTAGTTTCCGCTCACACATCCGTCTCCTTTAACATCACGAACATCAACAAGCTTTTGCTGATCTTACATTTTCAAATGAATTCTGGCCCTGAATGAAAACCAGTGGCGGTTCTAGGGGGTGGGGGGGGGGCGGGGGTGTTTGGGTTGCAGTCCACATGTGACAACAAGCTTTTGCTTTTTTTTTTTTGGGGGGGGGGGGGGGGGGGGGGGGGCAGTGCACCTGTGACAACAAGCTTGGCCCCCCTTGTGGCCCCCCTAAATGTGGAGTGTGAAAATAATTTTTACAAAACTGTTTTTTTGCTATCGTTTTTTATTGTTGTATGCCTATTATTTTTTATTATTCTATTTTTGTGGATTTGCTTGTTCACGTGACAATTCACATCACATTTGCGGGAATCGCGGCAGAATAACGTCTGTCTCCTGCACGCGAGAGAGGAGAGAATAAGGTATGTCGTTCTTCATAGTATGTCCCCAAATTAGTTTTTGTCTTATATATTGTCTTATCATATTATGTTCTTAGGCTATATTAGAATATCACATCAGCAAGAGTGCCGTTTTCCCGTGCACAATTGCAACTTTGATATTGATGTCCGGCTTCAGCGCTCAGCAGGGGGGCATTTATTTTCGATGGGTGGGCACTAGGTATGGGATTTTTTTTCGGATATCAGATATCCTATATTTATTATTGCTACTGCCTTTTCTGTTAGCTATTACCATGAAGTGATGCAACCCATACAATAAACACATAAACCATTACCCATTGTTGCAAGACGTGCAACTCTTAAGAAATTTGATTAAATAAGGGTTAAATAGGCCTATACAAAAACATTTTGGGGGGGGGGGGTTCCTCACAGCGCCACACTGTGGTTTTTTGTTGGCTTTATTATATTTTCAGCTAATGAGCAGTTTGTAGACATTATATTTTTATTATTTCTCACTGAAATGTGAATTAAATTAAACTGATATTATTTTGTAAATTATATCATAATTCAATTTGGACGTCAATTCACTGAGTCTGTGTATCGTAGCAACGAGAACAAGACTGTGCTTTTATGAATCCAGTGGGAAAATAGATCTCGTGTATTGTTTATATATTTCGTGTGTGTATGTCTCTATGTGATATAATTATTATTTGATGCAAATAATTCTAGCCGGCTCAGCCAAACTTTATCAGATGGAGGCTCAATTTGGCTTACGAAATTATTGTCTGGCGGCGGCTGAAATTCTGAATGGCGCAAACCCCTAATGCCCCCCCATACCGCCGGCACTGGTTATACAACAGTTAAATTAACAATAAGTTAACATTGGAAGTTACTTTTTAGACACAATATTGTCAATATTGTTTGTTTTCCCTTTATTTCGCCGACTAGAATTTGAATGAAATCATAGCAGAGTCTCAATGCAACAGACAGCGATGATTTCTTGACTGAAATCCGCGTTTTGAACGAATCACTTGCTTCTTTCCTGAATGAATTAGCCGTTTGAACGAATCGGTTGAATGAATGAATCCCTCAACTCACTTAAAGGGATACTCCAATGTGTTTTCATATTAAACTATGTTATTCCCTTAACTAAGACAAGTTGATACATACCTCTCTCGTCTCAGTGCGTGCACTAAATCGCTCTGTCTTGCGGCGAAACTTTGTTAGCACTTAGCTTAGCCCAGTTCATTCAATAGGGGCCAAGCAGAGAAGCAAACAAACACCTCCACGTTTTCCCTATTTAAATAGAGTTACTCGAGTAGTGTAACTCGACCTAGGACGGTGACACAAAATAAAACGTTGCGCTTTTCTAAGCGTGTAAAATGGATAACTATATTGTATGGCGGAATACCATAGCAAGTGCTTGGGAGCACTTCGACTTGGCGCAGTAATATCATCACTCGGGGCCGGTGAGAGGATTTTTCACGAGTGATGATATTACTGCGCCAAGTCGAAGTGCAATATTTAAATATTGATTTAAAAAAAATCTCATAGCTTTATTGATGCAATTGTAAATGGAGTGTAAATATATTAATGCCGCTTATGTGTCACCTCTGCACTGCAAAGATGGATTTTGATTGAATGATTTAATTTGACTGGTAACAATGGTACTGAATAATTATTGTATAATTAAGTATTATTGTATAAGTATAATTACTTTATAATTTGAATGTTAGTATTTGACATAAAAGGTGATGCATAACTCTAAATAAGTTTAGAAAGAATGTAGTGAAAATGCCCCTGGAAATCAATTTAAGGTGGCAAATATTGACCCTTAATTAAAAAAATAATTTCTCTCGCTGCTGTGAACTGACCACTGCATAGAAAATGAAAAATATGAATATCTTCGTGAGTCAGCTCATCTGTCAACAACAGGCCTAAATGGCACCAGCGCAAAAACACAATCAGTAAAATATCATCTAATTATTATCAACAAAACGTTGGAAATATTGAGATATATTTTTGTCGCTATTGCACACCCCTAATGTACGGTATTAATTTTGATTTCTTCAGGTCTTAAAAAGCCTTATATTTGACATTAAGTGTGCAGGAACCCTGTAAACGGTTAGACAGTTACCTAGCAAGTCAGTTATTTTTCAGTAAATGAATTAATAAGCTTATTGGTCCCCATTGCTTTTGCTCTATAGTTCTCACCAAAATGAAGAGAAAGAAGGACATCATGTCAATTACAGTTACTGTGACTAATACTGAAAATGTAATGCAAATGTAAAAATATAATGGAAATGCAAAACATTGTTGAATGATTATAAACACGGTATTTTGCCTGTTAATGCCTGCAGCAGTGCAGAAAATGATAGGACAACAATAAGGTCTAAATGTAACTGGCCCCTCTAACAGTACAACTGGCCCCAGCTTGGCCCCCCAGTTGAAATGGTCTAGAACCGCCACTGGATTTCATATATGATTTCTGGGTACTTTTCCAGTTTTCATTTCACATACCCTTTTAACCTTTTGTTCTGTCTTCCCACAGTATTTGTCTCTCTCATACTGTTTTGACCTGTTGTTCTGTCTTCCCACAGTTTTTGTCTCTCTCATACTGTTTTGACCTGTTGTTCTGTCTTCCCACAGTTTTTGTCTCTCTCATACTGTTTTGACCTGTTGTTCTGTCTTCCCACAGTTTTTGTCTCTCTCATATTCTTCTGACCTGTCTTTCTGTCCCCCTACTCTGTTGTCTTCCCATATTCTCTGGCCTAGTTTTCTCTGTCCTCACATGCCTTTAGGCCTTTTGAGGCAAAGCTAGAAAAACGCTGAAGAATCTCTGTGAGCATCCATTCATGATGTTGAGTTGCGGTAGCTTGATTGATGAGCTCGGATGATATTTTCTCCACATTTGATGAAGGACCTTGACTCTCTGCTGGGTCCATTTGTTGGCTAACTTTGAGGATTTTGACACCCAAGTGCAGAGGAGTAACAAAGATCTCAAGGAGAGAAGCAGCATATACTCCAAATAGCTTTACTTTTAGAATAATCAAAAAACAAAGTACAAACAAATAACTAGAAGCAAGCTTTCAATGGTCACAAAAAGGAAAAACAAAAAAACAAGCATAATGGCAGACAATAAACTCACGGGATACACAGGTAGGTAGGCTCACAACTGAAAAAAAAAACAATGACAAAAGGCAAACTTAAATAGGCCCCTACACTGGTGAGTATCATCAACAATGATTGCTAAGTGCAACAGAGTTCTTGCCAATGGTTTCCCTATGGCAACTGTGAGGAGGATTGCAGGCAAAAGACCTGCTAGTTGTGGTGTGTGTGATGGTCAGAGATCCAGTTTGTTTGTCCAGCTAATTTTAATTTGAAATGAATATCATCATTAAACACCAAAAGCAAAATGGAGTTTGAATTATTAATTCTATATTTGTCCTGATTAAAACATAAAACAAGTGAAACAAATATTTAACTCACCAGAGACAAGGAGAAGGACTACGTTATAAGTTATCTTTCCAGTCTTATTGCGCTAATATTGTCAAATACACACAAGGTTTACATAAACAAAGTTGGTTATGTCTAAAGTGAAAGCAAACAGAAAAAAATGAGAGAAAATCTGCTTGTCAAATGCGTGTATACTAGACGCGTCGCGTGCAGCTCTTAAAGCGACAGTAGCCTAGTTAGTAAACAAGCTGCCTCTTGTCCTTAAAGAGATAGTTCACCCAAAAATGTTGAATGTGATGGGGATGAATGTGGCTAACCAAACAGTTGCTGGTCCCCATTGACTTCCATGGTAGGAAAACATATGGAAGACCCTGGAGTACAGCAACTAATTGGTTACCCAAATTCTTCCAAATAACTTTTATTTTCAACAGAAGAAAAAAACTTATTCGGGTTTAAAACAACTTGAGAGAGTAAATGATGACAATTAAAATGTTTGGGATAACTATACCTTTAATGTTAATAAAACAACAAAACACAGAGAGAAAATCACTCACTGCTCTTGACTGAGAACTTTAGTAGTAGCTTTGATAACAATCAATGTATAATTTATACAGTGAAGTCTATGTTGTTTTATTTTCGTATTTGTTCATTTAGCCTAATTACTTTCTTCAATGCTACTGTTAAATACTCCTACTGTTGCTGAAAAAATAAAGCACTGTTTATTTCATTTGTATATTAAGTTGTGTATGCTTAATGTGTATCTTTGTTCCTAATTCTTAATAACAAAGAAAATAATGCTAAAGATTTTTATCTTAGCCACTTTGGCCTAAATGTCTGCCATTCTTTTTTCTTTTGTTACCGGGACATTAGTTTGGCTGTAATACTCAGTCACTTGCAAAATAGTAAAACCAACATGAAAAAGAATCGTGATAAAATCGTTAATCGTGATTTTCCTGAAAAAAATCGTGATATGATATTTTTGCCATATCGCCCACCCCTACGGCGCACCATAACACATGAAAAAACACAGCTGGTGACGGCACACCATAACACATGAAAAAAACACTGCTGGTGACGGCACACCATAACACATGAAAAACACTGCTGGTGACGGCGCACCATAACACATGAAAAAACACTGCTGGTGACGGCGCACCATAACACATGAAAAAACACTGCTGGTGACGGCACACCATAACACATGAAAAAAACACAGCTGGTGACGGCGCACCATAACACATGAAAAACACTGCTGGTGACAGCGCACCATAACACATGAAAAAACACTGCTGGTGACGGCGCACCATAACACATGAAAAAACACTGCTGGTGACGGCGCACCATAACACATGAAAAAAACACAGCTGGTGACGGCGCACCATAACACATGAAAAAACACTGCTGGTGACGGCGCACCATAACACATGAAAAAACACTGCTGGTGACGGCGCACCATAACACATGAAAAAACACTGCTGGTGACGGCACACCATAACACATGAAAAAAACACAGCTGGTGACGGCACACCATAACACATGAAAAAAACACAGCTGGTGACGGCGCACCATAACACATGAAAAAACACTGCTGGTGACGGCACACCATAACACATGAAAAAAACACAGCTGGTGACGGCACACCATAACACATGAAAAAAACACAGCTGGTGACGGCGCACCATAACACATGAAAAAACACTGCTGGTGACGGCACACCATAACACATGAAAAAACACAGCTGGTGACGGCGCACCATAACACATGAAAAAACACAGCTGGTGACGGCGCACCATAACACATGAAAAAACACAGCTGGTGACGGCACACCATAACACATGAAAAAACACAGCTGGTGACGGCACACCATAACACATGAAAAAAACACAGCTGGTGACGGCACACCATAACACATGAAAAAACACTGCTGGTGACGGCACACCATAACACATGAAAAAAACACAGCTGGTGACGGCACACCATAACACATGAAAAAAACACAGCTGGTGACGGCGCACCATAACACATGAAAAAACACTGCTGGTGACGGCACACCATAACACATGAAAAAACACAGCTGGTGACGGCACACCATAACACATGAAAAAACACTGCTGGTGACGGCACACCATAACACATGAAAAAAACACAGCTGGTGACGGCACACCATAACACATGAAAAAAACACAGCTGGTGACGGCGCACCATAACACATGAAAAAACACTGCTGGTGACGGCACACCATAACACATGAAAAAACACAGCTGGTGACGGCGCACCATAACACATGAAAAAACACAGCTGGTGACGGCGCACCATAACACATGAAAAAACACAGCTGGTGACGGCACACCATAACACATGAAAAAACACAGCTGGTGACGGCGCACCATAACACATGAAAAAACACAGCTGGTGACGGCGCACCATAACACATGAAAAAACACAGCTGGTGACGGCGCACCATAACACATGAAAAAACACAGCTGGTGACGGCACACCATAACACATGAAAAAACACTGCTGGTGACGGCACACCATAACACATGAAAAAACACAGCTGGTGACGGCGCACCATAACACATGAAAAAACACAGCTGGTGACGGCACACCATAACACATGAAAAAAACACAGCTGGTGACGGCGCACCATAACACATGAAAAAACACAACTGGTGACGGCACACCATAACACATGAAAAAACACAGCTGGTGACGGCGCACCATAACACATGAAAAAACACAGCTGGTGACGGCACACCATAACACATGAAAAAAACACAGCTGGTGACGGCACACCATAACACATGAAAAAAACACAGCTGGTGACGGCGCACCAAAACACATGAAAAAACACAGCTGGTGACGGCACACCAAAACACATGAAAAAACACAGCTGGTGACGGCGCACCATAACACATGAAAAAACACAGCTGTGACGGCGCACCATAACACATGAAAAAACACAGCTGGTGACGGCACACCAAAACACATGAAAAAACACAGCTGGTGACGGCACACCAAAACACATGAAAAAAACACAGCTGGTGACGGCGCACCAAAACACATGAAAAAACACAGCTGGTGACGGCACACCAAAACACATGAAAAAAACACAGCTGGTGACGGCGCACCAAAACACATGAAAAAACACAGCTGGTGACGGCACACCAAAACACATGAAAAAACACTGCTGGTGACGGCGCACCATAACACATGAAAAAACACAGCTGGTGACGGCGCACCATAACACATGAAAAAACACAGCTGGTGACGGCGCACCATAACACATGAAAAAACACTGCTGGTGACGGCGCACCATAACACATGAAAAAACACTGCTGGTGACGGCGCACCATAACACATGAAAAAACACAGCTGGTGACGGCGCACCATAACACATGAAAAAACACAGCTGTGACGGCGCACCATAACACATGAGAAAACACTGCTGGTGACGGCACACCAAAACACATGAAAAAACACAGCTGGTGACGGCGCACCATAACACATGAAAAAAAACTGCTGTGACGGCGCACCATAACACATGAAAAAACACAGCTGGTGACGGCGCACCATAACACATGAAAAAAACACAGCTGGTGACGGCGCACCATAACACATGAAAAAAACACAGCTGGTGACGGCGCACCATAACACATGAAAAAAACACAGCTGGTGACGGCGCACCATAACACATGAAAAAACACAGCTGGTGACGGCACACCAAAACACATGAAAAAACACAGCTGGTGACGGCACACCATAACACATGAAAAAAACACAGCTGGTGACGGCGCACCAAAACACATGAAAAAACACAGCTGGTGACGGCACACCAAAACACATGAAAAAACACAGCTGTGACGGCGCACCATAACACATGAAAAAACACTGCTGGTGACGGCGCACCATAACACATGAAAAAACACAGCTGGTGACGGCGCACCATAACACATGAAAAAACACAGCTGGTGACGGCGCACCATAACACATGAGAAAACACTGCTGGTGACGGCGCACCATAACACATGAAAAAACACAGCTGGTGACGGCGCACCATAACACATGAAAAAACACTGCTGTGACGGCGCACCATAAACACCATAACACATGAAAAAAACACAGCTGGTGACGGCGCACCATAACACATGAAAAAACACAGCTGTGACGGCACACCATAACACATGAAAAAACACAGCTGTGACGGCGCACCATAACACATGAAAAAACACTGCTGGTGGCGGCGCACCATAACACATGAAAAAACACAGCTGTGACGGCGCACCATAACACATGAAAAAACACAGCTGTGACGGCGCACCATAACACATGAAAAAACACTGCTGGTGACGGCGCACCATAACACATGAAAAAACACAGCTGGTGACGGCACACCATAACACATGAAAAAACACTGCTGGTGACAGCGCACCATAACACATGAAAAAACACTGCTGGTGACGGCACACCATAACACATGAAAAAACACAGCTGGTGACGGCACACCATAACACATGAAAAAACACAGCTGGTGACGGCGCACCATAACACATGAAAAAACACAGCTGGTGACGGCACACCATAACACATGAAAAAACACTGCTGGTGACAGCGCACCATAACACATGAAAAAACACTGCTGGTGACGGCACACCATAACACATGAAAAAACACTGCTGGTGACAGCGCACCATAACACATGAAAAAACACTGCTGGTGACGGCACACCATAACACATGAAAAAACACAGCTGGTGACGGCGCACCATAACACATGAAAAAACACTGCTGGTGACGGCACACCATAACACATGAAAAAACACAGCTGGTGACGGCACACCATAACACATGAAAAAACACAGCTGGTGACGGCACACCATAACACATGAAAAAAACACAGCTGGTGACGGCACACCATAACACATGAAAAAACACAGCTGGTGACGGCACACCATAACACATGAAAAAAACCCAGCTGGTGACAGCACACCATAACACATGAAAAAACACAGCTGGTGACGGCACACCATAACACATGAAAAAAACACAGCTGGTGACGGCACACCAAAACATATGAAAAAACACAGCTGGTGACGGCACACCATAACACATAAAAAAAAAAAACACAGCTGGTGACGGCACACCATAACACATGAAAAAACACAGCTGGTGACGGCACACCATAACACATGAAAAAACACTGCTGGTGACGGCACACCATAACACATGAAAAAACACTGCTGGTGACGGCACACCATAACACATGAAAAAACACTGCTGGTGACGGCACACCAAAACACATGAAAAAAACACAGCTGGTGACGGCGCACCATAACACATGAAAAAACACTGCTGGTGACGGCACACCATAACACATGAAAAAACACTGCTGGTGACGGCGCACCATAACACATGAAAAAACACTGCTGGTGACGGCACACCATAACACATGAAAAAACACTGCTGGTGACGGCACACCATAACACATAAAAAAAAAAACACAGCTGGTGACGGCTGGTGACGGCACACCATAACACATGAAAAAACACTGCTGGTGACGGCGCACCATAACACATGAAAAAACACTGCTGGTGACGGCACACCATAACACATAAAAAAAAAAACACAGCTGGTGACGGCACACCATAACACATGAAAAAACACTGCTGGTGACGGCACACCATAACACATGAAAAAACACAGCTGGTGACGGCGCACCATAACACATGAAAAAAACACAGCTGGTGACGGCGCACCATAACACATGAAAAAACACAGCTGGTGACGGCGCACCATAACACATGAAAAAACACAGCTGGTGACGGCGCACCATAACACATGAAAAAACACTGCTGGTGACGGCACACCATAACACATGAAAAAACACAGCTGGTGACGGCGCACCATAACACATGAAAAAACACTGCTGGTGACGGCACACCATAACACATAAAAAAAAAAACACAGCTGGTGACGGCGCACCATAACACATGAAAAAACACTGCTGGTGACGGCGCACCATAACACATGAAAAAACACAGCTGGTGACGGCACACCATAACACATGAAAAAACACTGCTGGTGACGGCGCACCATAACACATGAAAAAACACTGCTGGTGACGGCACACCATAACACATAAAAAAAAAAACACAGCTGGTGACGGCGCACCATAACACATGAAAAAAACACAGCTGGTGACGGCGCACCATAACACATGAAAAAACACAGCTGGTGACGGCGCACCATAACACATGAAAAAACACAGCTGGTGACGGCACACCATAACACATGAAAAAACACTGCTGGTGACGGCACACCATAACACATGAAAAAACACAGCTGTGACGGCACACCCAGGGTTTCCCATACATGCATTAATTTGTGGCGGCCCGCCACAATATCAACGCTGACCGCCACGGATTGATTTTCAGATTTTTTAACTATTTAATATGGGTAAAATTGTATTTTATTGTAGAGCTGTGCGCAGCTTGCTCCCTCCCTCCCCCTCTCACAAACTGACAACGGAGACGCGAATAGCCCTGCCCCTCCTCTTCGAGCACGATCTGAATCAAAACATGAGATTGTTGCCGGTGCTTATTCCTCCAGAATCAATCCGGAGTTGAATGGTTAGTATAATGAACACTATAACTGAGAAGTTAATCTATGTTAAATGCTGTCGCGTTTCCATTACAGATTGGCGCTTGCGAAATGACGGCGTTTCCATTAAACGATGTTATGCGACTAAAACGTCATTTTTTCCTATCGTGATCAGTCATTCCAAAAATCATGGCAACGGATGTTGGTTGGTTTATATTTAAATCACAGCCACCGCACTAGACATTATTATTATTATTAATGTAAAGAGACGTAGTCCTAAGCGTGATATCCAAGCATTAATGGCAAGGAAAGACCCTTATACTGTGAGCGGAACATGTGAGGTGTTTTCTCACTTATATCTGCTCCGAGGTCTTGATTGTGGCATTTCTTTGAGGTTTAGAAGCCAGTATTCCTGTATTTGGTCTTTTATGAATGTAATAAAGAACTCTGTCTCGTATTCTGTCCAAACACACATTTTGGGTATCTATACTTTACTGGAGTAATTATTTTTCAGCCGACTTTTTACTTCTACTCCTTACATTTTCACGCAATTATCTGTAGGCTACTTTCTACTCCTTACATTTTAAAAATAGCCTTGTTACTGCTTTTTCATTTCGGCTTGTTTTCATTTCTGCTTGTCATCGTAAAAAAAAAAAAAAACCTATCCAGATAAATCGCGCCATCTGGATAGAGTGCATTTGATTGTGGTTGGATGAGAAGTATAAACATATTCCGGTTTGTACACGGTGCATCGCACCTGCAACATTGTTGCCATTAGCTATATCAGAGCTCTCAAGTGTCACGCATTGAGCATCACAGTCACTCATTTCGGTCTTTTGTATTTCTCTCGCGGAAAAACTGTTTATAATATATTTAATATGCGCAGCGCCCAAAATGTCTCTGGCCGCGCCGCTCTCACTATGGAAGCAGCAGGAATCAAGCGCGTATCCCCTGGAGTTCTGCAGTCGAGCCTGCCACTTATCAGCCAATCAAAAAAAAGAAAGGGCTACACAATAGCCAATCAGAAAATAGCACTATTGTATCTGGGTAAGATTTAACGCAACAACCAGAAAAAAAGCATATCCTGGAATTGTGATTCTGTCACTCCTGCTGCCTGTCTTCAAAACTTGAGAGCCCTGCTATATAATTGAGCATAGTACATACCAGGAAGGTATCAATCATGAAGGCATCAATCAGGATTATGAGTTATTTTTATTTTTTGATTAATCACTTGGATTAATCATTTATTTTGACAGCAATAATGTTTAGTGTATAGACAAGACAACCATACAAGGGTATTTGTTACTAAGCCTGCCCTGGGTACACCAATTTTCTTGTCCGTTGCCCTCACAGATTCCTGCAGTTAAGCTTATGTACATTTATATTCCAATAAAGGTTATTGATAACATGCCTCTATGTTGAGAGAGACTTTTTGCACCATTACAATACATATAGGCCCCTGTGGCGCGGCCTAAGCTTTTGTCCTTTATGCACCCATTATTTTTGTATTATGCAGTATTTTTGTGCTTAGCTTAAATATTCACAGACCATGTCAGGATTGGATTTATTGCACAGTTCTACTTATCCATTATTTTGCGTGTTTTACGTGACATCTGCGTTATGTAAATTCCATTTTCATGACTGGATTCCGGGGTTCCCTCTGCATCACGTAAATCGGGACATACCTTTATCTGCAGGAGGGATGGTGTCCTATATCCTCCTTTTGAGTCCACATTTTTTGCAAATTGGATATCTATTCTCGAGGACAACCACGCTTTTTTCTATGAAAAGTATTTTCATACTGGCCATTCGCTTGGCGCTTCGGTTTCAGCTGTAACCAAAGCCAGTTGGCCTAGCACTGAAATAGCTTGTCATAGGGTATTACTCTTACATGTGCACTCATTCACACAATGTTCAGCTCAACATTTCCAGTTGGGCTGACAAGAATAGAGTAATTAGTCATGCAAAAGTGTTGGTAGCATGAAGTGCCACAAATCATGTAATGGTTTTTCACTTTGTGTTATCTATATGTGGTTTGATCTGCTGGGTGGATAAACAGCTTTTGCTGGGTGTTTGTGGTCATTGTGTGTGTCAGAGTTTGTGGCTGAAGCATTTTTTCCCCTGCTAGCATGATAAACTCCTGCACATGCGCTTTAAGAGTGCATGCTTTCACTGCGTGATATTATAATGCACAGCTTATATAATAAGCTTATAATTGTCTGTTTCTATTGACTGCATCTGCAACCTGTTTTTAACATATCAATATCTGCAATGGACAATAGATTATTTTCAAAGCATTTAGTTTATCATTAATGTGATAATTCTGCATATGGATATTGGATAACTCATACTGAGTTATACATAAAATAAACAAACCAGCACATTTTAACCTCTGAAAGTTTATCGTATATCCATCTGTAATTTAAAGCTCGGTGGGTTTTACAACCATAGGCTGCACAATGCTGACATTATTTTCAATGAAAATTATTGATTTAGTGTGAGTGATGAACATGTTAATCATTCTGAGATGGCGGACTTGTGGACGCATCTGGAGCTGTCGAATATGGCATCTACTGTACGTGTACATTAGGGATGTCAATTTTCACAAATTCCCATGATCGATCGTCGTTTAAATTAACGATCAATTAATCGATTAATCGTTAGCCTTAATACTGCAATATGCGTCTGCTGCAGTGCATATGGCCAACAGCATGACAGCGTCTGCAAATGCTGCTCAAACCGCTATGTTCCTCACCAAATTAATGACAATGGTTTTAATCTAAATAAAGGGCTAGTAGGATTGTAAAATGTTTCGATGTGATTGATAATTAAATTTCAGGGCTCGAATTTCGGCGCGGGATTGCGGGTATTGCGCATAATTCTAATAATTCCCACAGGTCTCCCATTTATAATGCAGGAAATTCCCGCAATCGTAATCCACACAGATTATAAAATCAAATCATTCTTTTAACAACTATCTGCCAGGCGCAATTTCACAAACAGCGTGAGTGTTCAGCGGTGCCGCGTCTTCTATCTCTCTTCTCTCAAAATGTGTTGTGCAAGGCATCAAGCGCTGCGGCGTCGGCGACACACTCGCGTTTAGGAGTCGGGACCATAGACTGTAAGGTCGGGACATGACGGAATATTCACTTGCACAATCGGGCCAGCAGTGCATCGTGACTGAAGTTTACAATTTGCACTTTTTAAGTCTTACCAGTTTAAACATTCAAGCGATTTTAAACTAATCAGTGCTCGCACGCTCTCTGAGATGATTTTCTATGCGCACATTCATAGAGAATCCGCCTCAAAAACAGCTGGCCAGTAACAAAAGTTATTTTTTGCGGATTATATTGCTTTAACACGCAAAATTGTGTCAATTTCGGTCTTCGTGAGTATACTCTAAACATAGTCGGTTTTGTCTTTTAATAAGCATAAAACGCATGCCAGTATAATGAACACAGGATCCGTGCACTAGCTCATTAATTTAGTTGTCAAAACAACAAAATATAGCTTTAAGTTAAAGGAATCAGGATTAATAGCCTATATATATTTAATTTATTCAGGACTAAAATACTACCCAGTGTTATTTTCCATTTGATTACTTTATTCAGTTTCTGTAGGCCTATATGAAGTTAGACCCATTGAAAAACTTTTCTCTTTATTTGTATCTTTATTCTAGCTATTGTATTTATTTGTGCTACTTTTTTCAATTTAATTAAACAATTTAAATCAAGCTTGTGTTGTGTAAACTCTTAACAACAATATTACCCCATTGTAAAAATGCAATGAGCGCAAACATTTAGGCAAGATAGGGTAGAGTGGGGGAAAATGCCCCCCTGGGGTAAAATGCCCCCCACCCGTTTTCCCCAAAATAACCACTAGAATGAATCAAGATACATTTTTACTATTGCTATGCACTACGTTGACAACGGGGATATACATCTCCATGGAGAAGCTGACACCAGCGACGTATTTGAAGAGAAGAGGATTACATGGAAAATGCTATAATGTTCAGATATTAGTAAACAAGTGTTTTATAGAATATTGTTCACAGTGATATCACAGTAATGTATGATAGATGAATAGTGAAGTCTGTAGTTTGAGAGCATATGTTATTTATAAGGAATATAATTATATTTTTAAAAATAAACAATTAAAAAACAAAACATATGGGGTAAAATGCCCCCTATGCTGAGGGGTAAAACGCCCCCAAATGGGCATAGTTTATCTTTATCATATTACTATAGTAACATATGTCTGTTTATCAAAGTCTTTATTTTACACTTTAATGCAGTATAACTAGGCGATAAAATCAAAATATTTTAACAAAACATGATAAAATTACCTCAAGTGAGCATTAGCTAGCTAGCTTGGTGGATGCAATGATGGAAGGTGGTTAGGTGACCCAATGATAAAATATGGTGACTTTTAGAGCATTTATTGAATATATTTCACTATAAATATACTAATTTATGTTTAATATTTATTTAGGGTTTTCTGTTTTTCTTGATGATAGTGGTGAACAAATACTACATCAATTATCAACCCCATATAGGCCTAGTGTAGAAATCAAAATATTAAAATGTTAGAAATTTGGCTATTTTGTACATTCCTGAAATAAATATTAATAGGTATATATACATGTTGTTGCATTACTTGCCTTTTACTTTTAGAGATTAAAAACTATGTTTATTTTGCTGTTGATCTATGAAGCAAACTGGTTGGTAAGAAAGGGGGCGTTTTACCCCACCTTGGGGGGCGTTTTACCCCACCGCTGGGGCAAAACGCCCCCTTTGTACAAAAATATTTTCAGTCAAAAAATATATATAATTATGCAGGTTGAGCAATTTTAATATTTAGTAATATTCTCCTGCCATAGTCACTCAAAACTGGGATGGCAATTCTAGTCACATAAATGTTTTGTTTCACAGTAATGTCACATTTTCCTTAAGGGGGGCGTTTTCCCCCACTCTACCCTAAATGTAATTTTTGTTTGGAAAAAATGCCCCGCGCCCTTCTCCCCCTAAAAAAAAAAAAAAACCTCTAAGGGGGGATTTTTTTTTAATTGTAAACGGATTGATTGGTTTGTCGATAGAGAGCGCGGAAATGCATGTGATAGCGGTCTTATTAAGCGAGTCTTTGAGTCATTCATTCAAACGTTTCGTTCAAACGCCATAGAGAAATGCACATTTCATACGGATTACATGAGCAGGGAGCAGTCTGTAGTCTGTTTTCTTTCGTTTTGAATTGTTCTGTTTAAAAGTAGACATGTCTGTGAGGCGGGCTACCTTATACGCCTACACTGAGTTTCGGTTCAATTGCGACGAGCTCCAGTTCACGCGCTGGCGCCTCCGGTTCGTCATTATCGTCTGCTATATTTACTTCTTATTTATTAAATCCATCCAGGCAATTGGTTGATGAAATATTGATTAAAATTAAGATACAATTAATACAAAACGAAATTCACTTTAAAGAAAGGTTTTGCTTTCTGTTTGATGTCTCTGTGAAAGTTTTAAAGCATCTTTTAGTGCCGCTTTCAGAGCGCTCACGTCCGTAACATTGTTTTTTCCACATAAATGCGAACACGAAAAATAAAATGAAATGAATATTTTATGCTCTGTGGAGACTAATGTTAGCCTACTCATAATTTGTATTCTGAATACGTAATACGTTGTATTACTTTGAATAAGTGTTTTTGCTTTCGAGGTTTTTAAATAAGCTTGATATGTGTTTGGGAAGATGTTTATGTTTTGTTGACATGTCGAGTTTTTTCGGTAATATATTTCGTTTTTTTGGCTAAACAGCACAAGACTTAAGTAACGTTAGCCATTCTGTTTGTGCTGCGTGATTTAAAGAAAAGTGCGCTCTTGCTCACACGATCAGCATGGTGATCTTGTGTTTTCTCCTAAATAAAAGCTCAAGGGTTTATTCCTTAGGCTACAAGTGAAGAAATTAGGACAAAAGTAGTGTAATTTTCCTATTATATAGCTTAATATAAAATACGATGTAATGTAGACTGAGACTATAATTAACAAGATGTTTGAGCCCTCTTTAGGTACAAGTCAATGCTTTTTCTTTGTTCAATGTGCACAGTTCATGGGTCGAAGCCGGTTGAAGCTCTTAATTTTGAGCTCTCAATGTGCACCAGATTGATGCATTTAAACTTAAAATGTACAAAATTTTCTTGCGGGGGACAATGCCCCCGAACCCCCCTAGGGACAGAGGTCCACACAACATGCTTAATTTTTTTTCAATAATAATTCACAGCACCCACTGATCACAATTACTTCCAGCGGCCCTGAAAACACCTCTCAAACCTAATTAAAAAATTAAATCGAAATTTGCGGAGGCAGTGTGTAAACGTACCTTTAGCGTCAGTAGCCTATTATATAATTATTATGCTCTATCGATCATTGCATAGTATCATAATCGATTCTGTTATGATGCAATGAGGTTGTTTTCATTTGTGCCCCCCTGAAAAAAATGAATGCCCGTCCGTGAATTTGTGTCTGGCGCCGGGTCTGAATACAACGTGTCACCAACGTCGCCTCAGATGCGCTTGTCAGAATGTGTGACTTGTGGACGCGTGCTCCTCCTGGAACAACGCACTTAAAACGGCAACTAAACCCAATGAATTCACACCGATTTAATAAAATAGTGTTCCCATGTTATGTAATATGACAGTCCCAAATTTATCCTCGTTATTAGTCGTGCATTCTGCTTGAGCGGCGCGCGCTGAATAAATAACCGTTGAGCACTTTGCTAGCACGTTATTTAACTCAAAGAAACGCATCCTATGAGATTAATCAGATATATACAAAATAAACATAATATTACAAATAATATCTGCACAAAATGACGTGAATGCACAAGTGAACTTGAACTAAGTTACGTGACATTCAGAATGACTCATGTTGTGGACGCGCTCTTCCTGGAACAACGCGACACGGCAACTAAACCCAAATAATTCACAATGTTTTATTACAATATTGTTCTCTTTATAATGTTATATAATATGACAGTCCCAATAGTCGTTATTAGTCGTGCATTGCCATTTGAGCTGCGAGCGCTAAAGATCACGCTGCGTCAATTCTTAACCAAATGCATCCAATATGAGATAAATCAGATATAGATAGGCGCACACAAAATAAACTATTACAACTTACATTTGCACAAAACAAAAGGCAGCGAATGCACACGCAAACTTATAGTCATGATGGTGTAAAATAGTCCCAAACATAACTCCGGCGCGCTCGCTGTAGGGGTAAAATCTTTGCGTGGCAGGGGGAGCTGCCACTCGACCGGCCACGGAATTATGCGCCTGCCACTGCGTTATATGCGCCTGCCACTCGACCGGCCACGGATATTTGCGCCTGCCACTCGAACTTACACAATATGTAAGATAGGTTTCAAACCAAATGCAGCGCATAACCCCTGAAGCCAGCGGGAGACAGAACGGTACGCACTATAGGTCAATATTCACCATTAACCAAACGCTTTTCGCCTGCCTTACAACTACTGTAGGCTACTCGCTTTTTTTTAAATGAGCACCAGTCTCGTGACATAGACTTATGCGCCTGCCTTAAAATCTCTCACTGTTTTAATATACCAGACGAACCCACAGGCAGTGCAATACTTATCTTATTTATGTCTAATTGTATCTCTTTTTTATTCGCTCTTTTTGCCCATAGAGAGCGCGTCTCTTGGCTCCCGCCTGGACTACTAAAGCGTCACACCAGCCAAACGATCTCTCTCTGTATACACCTATCAGACACTCCTAATGGTACACGAGAACATGCATACAGTGTAAAACAGATCTTATCTACCTATTTATCATCTGATCTTATATTTTATTCGCTCTTTTTATGCGTATCGTAGTGCGCTCGCGTGGCTCTTTTAAGCGTCGCTCCAGCCATACCCGCCACACGATCTCTCACTGTTTACACCTATCAGACACTCCTAATGGTACATGAGAGCACACATACAGTGCAATACAGATATTATCTACCTATTTATCATCTGATCTTATATTTTATTCGCTCTTTTTATGCGTATCGTAGTGCGCTCGCGTGGCTCTTTTAAGCGTCGCTCCAGCCATACCCGCCACACGATCTCTCACTGTATACACCTATCAGACACTCCTAATGGTACAGGAGAGCACACATACAGTGCAATACAGATATTATCTACCTATTTATAATCTGATCTTATATTTTATTCGCTCCTTTTATGCGTATCGTAGGCTAGTGCGCTCGCGTGGCTCTTTTAAGCGTCGCTCCAGCCATACCCGCCACACGATCTCTCACTGTTTACACCTATCAGATACTCCTAATGGTACATGAGAGCACACATACAGTGCAATACAGATATTATCTACCTATTTATCATCTGATCTTATATTTTATTCGCTCCTTTTATGCGTATCGTAGTGCGCTCGCGTGGCTCTTTTAAGCGTCGCTCCAGCCATACCCGCCACACGATCTCTCACTGTTTACACCTATCGGACACTCCTAATGGTACATGAGAGCACACATACAGTGCAATACAGATATTATCTACCTATTTATAATCTGATCTTATATTTTATTCGCTCTTTTTATGCGTATCGTAGTGCGCTCGCGTGGCTCTTTTAAGCGTCGCTCCAGCCATACCCGCCACACGATCTCTAACTGTATACACCTATCAGACACTCCTAATGGTACATGAGAGCACACATACAGTGCAATACAGATATTATCTACCTATTTATCATCTGATCTTATATTTTATTCGCTCCTTTTATGCGTATGGGAGTGCACTCGCGTGGTGATATGACGCAGCGCCTGAAAATAGGCCACCTTCCGTCAACACAACGGAACTATTTTCAGGCGCTGCGTCATATCATTACGCCTGCTGCACTCATGGTACGGCAATGAAGTTTCTTGATTATTACGCAGGAATGAGAGTATAGTTCCTATAGCCATATCAGCCTAGAAAATCGCAACTTTACATTTTCCGTCAGTCTTAGTGCACGATGTAACTACAGAAGAGTCAAGTATTAAATAGGAAAAATATCGAAACTCTTTGGTCATTTTTTTTTTTTTTTAGAAATGCTAATTGTCTTGTCCACTCCAATGATGTATGCTAAGCTTTGCTAAAAGTGGTACCGCCAGAACCGGAGATCGGCTGAATGGATTCAAAAACGGTAAAACTCAACAGTTTAACTCTGGGGGAGTTGTAAAATTAGCCTATTTCCAAAAAAAGTGGAGTATCCCTTTAATAGAGCCACGCGAGCGCACTACGATACGCATAAAAAGAGCGAATAAAATATAAGATCAGATGATAAGTAGATAAGATCTGTATTGCACTGTATGTGTGCTCTCATGTACCATTAGGAGTGTCTGATAGGTGTAAACAGTGAGAGATCGTGTGGCGGGTATGGCTGGAGCGACGCTTAAAAGAGCCTTCCGAGCGCACTACGATACGCATAAAAAGAGCGAATAAAATATAAGATCAGATGATAAGTAGATAAGATCTGTATTGCACTGTATGTGTGCTCTCATGTACCATTAGGAGTGTCTGATAGGTGTAAACAGTGAGAGATCGTGTGGCGGGTATGGCTGGAGCGACGCTTAAAAGAGCCTTGCGAGCGCACTACGATACGCATAAAAAGAGCGAATAAAATATAAGATCAGATGATAAATAGGTAGATAATATCTGTATTGCACTGTATGTGTGCTCTCATGTACCATTAGGAGTGTCTGATAGGTGTAAACAGTGAGAGATCGTGTGGCGGGTATGGCTGGAGCGACGCTTAAAAGAGCCACGCGAGCGCACTACGATACGCATAAAAAGAGCGAATAAAATATAAGATCAGATGATAAATAGGTAGATAATATCTGTATTGCACTGTATGTGTGCTCTCATGTACCATTAGGAGTGTCTGATAGGTGTAAACAGTGAGAGATCGTGTGGCGGGTATGGCTGGAGCGACGCTTAAAAGAGCCACGCGAGCGCACTACGATACGCATAAAAAGAGCGAATAAAATATAAGATCAGATTATAAATAGGTAGATAAGATCTGTATTGCACTGTATGTGTGCTCTCATGTATACCATTAGGAGTGTCTGATAGGTGTAAACAGTGAGAGATCGTGTGGCGGGTATGGCTGGAGCGACGCTTAAAAGAGCCTTGCGAGCGCACTACGATACGCATAAAAAGAGCGAATAAAATATAAGATCAGATGATAAATAGGTAGATAATATCTGTATTGCACTGTATGTGTGCTCTCATGTACCATTAGGAGTGTCTGATAGGTGTAAACAGTGAGAGATCGTGTGGCGGGTATGGCTGGAGCGACGCTTAAAAGAGCCACGCGAGCGCACTACGATACGCATAAAAAGAGCGAATAAAATATAAGATCAGATGATAAATAGGTAGATAATATCTGTATTGCACTGTATGTGTGCTCTCATGTACCATTAGGAGTGTCTGATAGGTGTAAACAGTGAGAGATCGTGTGGCGGGTATGGCTGGAGCGACGCTTAATAGAGCCACGCGAGCGCACTACGATACGCATAAAAAGAGCGAATAAAATATAAGATCAGATGATAAATAGGTAGATAAGATCTATTTTACACTGTATGCATGTTCTCGTGTACCATTAGGAGTGTCTGATAGGTGTATACAGAGAGAGATCGTTTGGCTGGTGTGACGCTTTAGTAGTCCAGGCGGGAGCCAAGAGACGCGCTCTCTATGGGCAAAAAGAGCGAATAAAAAAGAGATACAATTAGACATAAATAAGATAAGTATTGCACTGCCTGTGGGTTCGTCTGGTATATTAAAACAGTGAGAGATTTTAAGGCAGGCGCATAAGTCTATGTCACGAGACTGGTGCTCATTTAAAAAAAAGCGAGAAGCCTACAGTAGTTGTAAGGCAGGCGAAAAGCGTTTGGTTAATGGTGAATATTGACCTATAGTGCGTACCGTTCTGTCTCCCGCTGGCTTCAGGGGTTATGCGCTGCGTTTGGTTTGAAACCTATCTTACATATTGTGTAAGTTCGAGTGGCCGGCGCATATATCTGTGACTGGTCGAGTGGCAGGCGCATATATCCGTGGCCGGTCGGGTGGCAGGCGCATAATTCCGTGGCCGGTTGAGTGGCAGCTCCCCCTGCCACGCAGAGATTTTACCCCCTCTCCGCGCTCGCTTACATGTTTTGCGGTTGAGCAGCACGCACGCGCATGAACCTGCTTAATCGATGATCGATAAGGTTTATCGATTAAACGTGTTATCGACAATTAATCGATCATCGATTAATCGTTGACATCCCTAGTGTACATACAATATCCATACTTGGAATACCCCCAAAATTCAAGATACGATGAAAACATTTCATTGCTACTTACAGTATTTCATGTATTATACTCTGTTTTTCCTGAACATCAGCATGATTGCAAATGTAATATTGATTGTATACAACGGGTTAAAAAAAAGTTAACATTGGGTTACATACATTTTAGACCCAATATTGTCTGTTTCACAACTAATATAGTTCTGTAGCGCCCCTACCTGTCTTTCTTGTATTTAAGTAGGACAGCGCACCAGATTCATTAAGTATTTGCCTAACGATATTGAAGTTCGTTACTAAATTAAATACTTTTCTTTTAGAAAGTTACTCCGCATTTAACTACGCACACAAGGTTAATTTGTCAAAAATAAACTCTTTTGAGAGAATAAAACTCTTGTGGAAGTAACAAAATGTAAATGATTTAATAGGAACAACAAAATAAATTAGTCAAAATGGCTCAAATGGTCTGTTTGTTAAGAATCACATTTCATGTAAAATCACAAATTGACAAAATCACACTGATAATGTGATTTTGTCAATCACTTAATGAAGTATATTAGGTGACAAAATTACTGAATTTGTCTGTCACGCATTCACTTGAAATTAAATGGTCAAAATAACCCTCTAATATCATAGTTTTTAAGTGCACTGCACTGAATAACACCATGTGAACGAATTCAACACTGTCGGGCGGATCACACACACCAGTTATTCACAACACACACCTTGTAGGCCTGAGACGTAGGCCACTGGCCTCTTCACTCTCCTGAGCGGGAAAAACAAACTCACACAAAGGTAGCCTACCTGAATTCCGTTGTGGAGCAATATAAGTGACTCAGATGCACTCGGAAATCTCCGGGGAATCTTCCTCCGATGCTCGGCTCTCTCTGAAGACGAGTCTCCTCCGGCCAGCAAACTCCAGATTCTCACGTTAAACTGAGCACTATGTGGTCCTCCTCACGCAGATTAACAAACAACAACTAAAGTGAGTGTCTTCAGTCTTTGAGTCTGTCACCATCTTTAGAATAACTTGAAACATTGTCTGTATTGACGATTTGTACCGTAAAAGTACGAAGAAAGGCGAGACTCATTCAAAACTTGTGTGTTTTCCACACGTCACACATGCACAATTCAGTATTTTAATCAAATGAATTATCGACCGCAATCTCTCCAGAACAACCACTCGCGTTACACCAAACACAGGTGAAGGCGGGACTTAACACTCATAAACCAATAAAATAAAGAAAGACCTAACTTGTAGGGTAAAACCACGTTTTTCACATGTGTATATCATCAAACTTAAAATATGACCGACCTTCTTAAAGGAACACACACACCTTTATACATCAATATTGAGATGTTCATTTACATTTTAGCTATGGGCTAGAACCAACGAAAACAAACATAAATAAATTGAAATAACCCCATTAGCGATAAAATTCTATTCTACTGGCTTACATTTCCAAACAATCAGAAGAGCAGATTGAGTGTGCCGCCAAGCTGAATTTTTGTAACGATTCAAATGATTCAATGACCTGTTAATACATGATTCAATGACTCACTCATTAAAACAGTGACTTGCCGCCACCTACTGGCGGATTGAGTTTCATGTTTAAACTATAATTTATTTTAAAAAATCATTTCCTGTTTCAGCATTCAGGATTTTATATTCATAACATTAATATCATTGCATTATTTATGGAATTGGAAATTATTTGTATTTCTTTAAAATTGTATGCTACATCTGAGCTGCATTAATCAGTCTGTATCTAAATACCTTCTCAGATGCTGCTTTTGTGCCACTTCTGCAGTGCAAAGATGGATTTTGTCAATACAAAATTATATCGAGATATCATTTTTTGGTCAATATTGCACACCCCTATAGAGGATTACAGCTCACAACACTAAATAACACATTAGTAGATACAGATCTCCAATCCAACTCTCATGCAACATTTTACTCTGCTATTAGTTTTCATAAAGGCCCCGAAATGTAAGATCTGATGATCTGAAGAAGTGATGTTAAAGGAGACGGATGTGTGAGCGGAAACTAACTGATGTCGGGGGAGGATTCACACACAACCTGATAAATATCACGTGTTTCAGATCAATCTGAGTGTTTCAGACATTTTAAGACTTACTATTGTGGGCTTTTCAGTGAACCGATGAAGAAAATGTTTCTCAAATTAATTTAAATGTGTTTTTATGGATTTTGTCTTTATACTGCTGCAGAATATTATTAAATTAACATTTAAATGATTAAAAGTATTTTAGTGAAGCTACATCAAACCAACATCAAGTGGTTTTAAAGCTTTAATCTGTGAAAAACTCAGATGTGGAGTTAGTGTCTGTGCGAGAGAGAGATTCAGTCTCTCTTAACTCTGATCTCACTGAGGATGATGATGAGATTCAGTGGAGGTTTGGAAATAAAAACACTTTAATAGCTGAAATCAATGTATATTGTCCAAGCTGGACAATCAAACTGGATCTCTGACCATCACAAACACCACAACTGAACATGATGGACGTTAGACTGACTGGAGCAACATCATTTTTAAAAGCATTCAGAGTTTCCATCCATATAAATTGCACTGTTTTTAAAATATTTGTTTTTACCAACTATATTGTTGAATCATTTTTATAGTTTGAAATGATAGATCATAAAAACCCAAACTCAGCTTGAACTAAAAATAAGATTGTTTATAAGATTTGTTCTTATTCCTCTTTATTCTCTCGTGTTTTCCAGCTCGTCATCATTCATTCCTGTCATCAGCAGAGACTCTTCATGTTCATTGGTGTGTTCATCAGTGGTGAATGTGAGTCATGTGACTCTCTCCTGGTACAGAGGAATGAGTGTATTGTCCAGCATCAGTGCGTCTGATCTCAGCATCAGTCTCTCTCTACCTCTGGAGGTGGAATATCAGGATAAAAACCCCTACAGCTGTGTGCTGAACAATCCCATCAGCAACCAGACCACACATCTGGATATCAACACACTCTGCCACACATGTGCAGGTACGGCAGTGTAACTGGTCTGTTGTCTGCGTTGTGTTTTTTGTTGACTTAATAACAGGACAGCATTCGGCAGCTTCACAAATCTTTAATGCCTGATATACAAACAAAATGTAATCAGCCTCTTAGTGAGAGTCGCCCTCGTTAACACTCTCACTGCAATCATCAATGCAAAGAGGAATAAAATCACATAAAATGCATATAACAGAAAACGTACCTGATATACAAACAAAATGTTATCAGCCTCTTAGTGAGAGTCGCCCTCGTTAACACTATAAAACAAATGTGATGTACACTTATCACGTGTGCTCTCATTTCACATTTAGGCCCATAAGCAAAAATATCGCTTAATCGTGATGAAATTACAAAAATCGCCACACAGATAGGTAAAATAATATTATAAATAGGAATTAGAGTGAAAATATAGACATAAAACAACAATTAAAATTAGGATTAAAGATGATTATGGGGAGCCCAAAATAACCTCACCTCTCACTGCAATCATCAATGCAAAGAGGAAGAGGAGGGGACAGAACAGGAAATTATATTGACTCATGACATCACATCAATTAAAGGGAAAGACACTCAACTTCACTTAGGCAGTAATATCAGGTACATGTCAACAAACAATTTTGTGAGAATTCTAATAAACTATACATACATTTAACAGTACACTTTATGTACCAGTTACACTAGCACTGATATTAGTTGATGTCGGCGCTGATATTAGTGTTTATTGACTGATCTGATCTCAGTTTGATGTGTTTATTCCTCAGACTCTGTCCACTGGTGTGGTCCTACTGAAGCTGTGATCCGATTGGTCCTCTCTGCTCTGGCGGGCGTGGCTACTGTCATCATTCTGGTTTATGACATCAGATCCAGAAGAGCTGAACGAGATCAAGCACATATTCACACATCAGGTGCATGATTGATTATGTCATTTTTCACAAACTGATTTTGCACGTATACGTTTCTGTGAGATTTATTAATTTATGGCTTTTATGTTTATCATTTTCAGGAAGTATCGAAATCTAAAGCAAAAGCTGAACTTTTAAGATTCTTCAAGTGTGTTTTTGTTCAATTCAATTCAATTCTATTCTATTCAAATTTATTTGTATAGCGCTTTTCACAATACATATTGTTTCAAAGCAGCTTTACAGAAAGTGCATTTCAGAAATGTACATAGAAAAATACAGTTAGTTAATCATCATGTATTATTTAGGGCATAACATATCGCCGGCGTTGAGTCGTCTCTTCACAGGTGTTGGGGCATCTGAAGTCTCCGTGAGAGGCTGGATACAAACTGGAGCTGACGAACGCTTGGGAGAAACCGGACTCAGTCGGGGGGCCAGTTCTCCTCTGGCCAACGAAGGAACAGTGCATGATTCGGGCAGCATTACAAGTCATTTTGGAAGTCCAAGTAATCACGCCGGTATTAAGACGAGTTGTTGAGGATCAGTGCCGTCCACCGTAGAGAGTCCATATCGCCCGTGTTGAGTCGTCACTTCACAGGCTTTGTGATCGGGGCATCTGAAGTCTCCGTGAGAGGCTGGATACAAACTGGAGCTGACGAACGCCATTTTCTCGGGACTCGCGTCCCGAGATAACAGCAGAAAAGCAAAAAGGGAAAATAATTAGCGTAGCTGCTGTTCATAATGATGATTTCCATAACACAGGCGTAAATGATGAAACATGAAGACAGTGACTCTTGCATCCCAAAATCACCCCTCTCCATCCCCACTCAGCTCAGCCTTGCTTACTGACCTCTACGTCCCTCCTGCTGCTGAGACCTAACCACAATCTCTCCGCAACCCAACCATACGCGCCAACCCGTTGACTAAGGCTGTCGAGCCCCACTGGTGCGTTAATGCAGTTTCAGTGGCAACGGTTCCATATGGCATACTACCTACCGCAACACAATATCTGCCCAACCACCCGTCATTCACGCAATATACACAGGAACGTAATGACTGTAAGTACTATGCAACCTATACAGATAACCTACAGTCTCTTCAAGTTTTATAGTATTAAATGCATTTGATCTGATTCAGCAGTGGTATAAAAGGTAAGCATTATGTAAATGCTTGGCTGAAGAGATGCATCTTTAATCTAGTTTTGAACTGGGACAGCGAGTCAGAGCCTCGAACAATATCAGGAAGGCTATTCCAGAGTTTTGGAGCTAAATGTGAGAACGCCCTCCCTCCTTTAGTGGACTTAGATATCCTAGGAATGACCAGAAGCCTCGAATTTAGTGATCTTAAAGAACGCGATGGATTGTAGGGCGATAGAAGGTCCATTAAAAACACAGGAGCTAAACCATTTAGTGTCATGATTCTGCCCTCTTGTCATTTCATTTCTCTAGTCTTGAGGCAGGATCATGACAGACCCATGTTTTGTGTGCAAGCACATGGTCTTGTGTTTTGAGCCATGTGCTTGTGTTGTTTTGTTATGTTACCCCTCCCCCTTGTTATCCTCGTCTCGTCATTATTGTCTAGTCAGTTTCACCTGTCCTTGTCATTAGTGTCTCCCTATATTATTCCCTTGTGTTTGCTGTCCTTTGTCGGTTCATTGTCAAACTCTGTCTATCATTGATCATCGTGTGTCTATCTTTATAGCACACTTCTGTGAGTACTTTGTCTAGAATCTAGTTTTATGTATTGTGAGTTTTTGTTATTTGTTCCTGTCTAGTCAAGTTCTAGTCAAGTCTTTATTTATTATCTAGTCTTAGTCTTGCTTGTTACCTCTAAGGGCTGTTCCATAAACCAAGATTAGAGTATAAGCCAGGCTTATTTCGGTTAGTCAGGCTTATTTTTGGTAGATTCGGTTTCATAAATCAAACTTTAAAAAGTTCAAACTCAGTTACCCTGGCAACTTATGCTGGGAAACTAGCCTGGTCCAGGGCAGGCTAACTGTCAGGCTAAGCCTCAGTTGTTGCACAGATCCTCAACACTGACCGACAAGAACACAATGATATAACCACTGACAGTCTCTAATACCATTATTGGACTTTATAAATACACAGTATACAGAAAATCAACTTAAATAAGGCTACAATATAGACCCATATATAAGGCGTTTTAAAGTTGTCCGTTTAGGACATGTCATTTTTGTAATAAAGACATTTTAATTAAGGAATGCCTCGGTTATCAGAGAATTCTTTTTTCTACACTGTCTCATATATATATATATATATATATATATATATATATATATATATATATATATATATATATAATATATATTTATATATACATAATATATAAATATATATATTTATATATTATGTACTTTATTATGTCTTTCAATTCAAACACATTTAACACAATTATACAAATGGACAGTTCCTTTAAAGACATTATTTTCCCCCAATAAATATTCCTTATTTTTCCTTCTACTTTTTTTTCTTTTGTGATAATACCAACACATACATATAAATAAAACAATAAATAAATATTAATACAAATATAACATTCACATATATCAAACTCTTATAATGAATGACACATAATTCCTAATAGTTATTCAAGTAATATTATTTAAATATCAAATATTCAATATTAAATAAGTAGATAAATAAAATTACAAATAACTAGAAATAAAAGGGAAGGTTACATAAAAATGTAGTAAATGTAGGCCAATATATATTCCTTTATTTTATGGAATATTCTTTGATTTTAGAGTTGCACATATCTCCATAGTCTGACGTTATCTTCTTATTTTTCCCCATTTAAACAGACAAAATGGTAACGGTCCGATAAGTACGATCTGAACCAGCTTAATGCCTGTCCCTGAACACCAGTGTAGTTTTGTAGTCGATCCAAGAGTATTTTGTGATCTATAGTGTCGAACGCGGCGCTAAGATCAAGTAGGACTAGTATTGAGATACAGCCTTGATCCGAAGCTAAGAGTAGATCATTTGTAGTTTTAACTAGCGCAGTTTCTGTGCTATGATCCGGTCTGAATCCTGACTGAAATTTTTCATATATCTAATTTTCTTGCAAGAAAGAGCACAATTGAGCGGACACAATTTTTCTAGTATTTTAGACATAAATGGAAGATTTGAAATGGGTCTGTAATTTGCTAAGTTATTTTGATCTAGTTGCGGTTTCTTAATAAGAGGTTTTATAACTTCCAGCTTGAATATTTTTGGAACATGACCTAAGAATAAAGACGAGTTAATAATATCGAGAAGAGGCTCTTCCACTACAGGTAACACTTCTTTCAATAGTTTAGTGGGTATTGGATCTAGTAAACATGTTGTTGGTTTAGATGCAATGATAAGTTTATTTAGCTCTTCCTGTCCTACAGTTGTAAAGCGGTGTAGTTGTTCTTGAGGGGCGATAATTGAGGCTGAATCACAAGACACCATAGAGGATTGTACATTTACAATTGTATTTCGGATGCTTTCTATTTTCTCATTGAAGTAATTCATAAAATCATTACAGCTATACTGTAACGGGATATTTTGCTCTGGCGATGTCTGTTTATTTGTTAGTCTAGCCACGGTGTTAAATAAAAACCTTGGATTATTTTGTTATTTTCTATTAGTTTGCGGAGATGCTCAGCCCTGGCTGCTTTTAGAGCCTTTTTATAACGTGACACACTGTCTTTCCACGCGATTCTAAAGACCTCTAAATTAGTTTGTTTCCATTTACGCCTTTAAGTTACGAGTTTCTCTCTTGATAGCATGTGTAGTACTATTGTACCATGGTGCTTTAGTTTTCTCTCTAACCTTTTTCAATCTAATTGGTGCAACAATATCTAATGTACTAGAGAAAATGGTGCTCAAACTGCTGGTCATTTCCTCTAGTTCATCTGTTTGTTTGGGTTCACTGAGCAGCTGAGATAGATCAGGTAAGCTATTTGATAATCTATCTATAGTGGTCGGAAGGATAGTTCTGCCTGGTCGATAACGCGGCGCTACATGACAAATTTCAGCAGTACGTATTATGCACGTTACCATGCAATGATCAGTGAGATCGTCACTTTGCGGTATAATATCTATATCGGTTGGATTGGTTCCGTATGATATAATTAAATCTAATGTATGATTTAGACGATGAGTAGGACCACTGACGTTTTGCTTGACCCCAAAGGAGTTTAATAAATCTGTAAACGCAGCCCCTAACGCATCATTTGTGTTATCTACGTGTATGTTAAAATCTCCAACAATTATTGCTTTATCGGCATTGACCAATAGATCTGAGAGAAAGTCTGCAAACTCTTTTAGGAAATCAGTGTAGGGCCCTGGCGGTCTATATACAGTAGCCAAGGCTAGAGATAATAGGGATTTCTTTCTTACATCTAAGAGCGTAACATTTAGCACAAGTACTTCAAACGAATTAAATCTGTGACCTGTTTTCTGAGTAACATTAAGAATATCTCTATAGATTGTTGCAACACCGCCGCCACGACTGATCAGACGGGGCTCATGCTTATAACAGTATCCTGGCGGAGTAGACTCATTTAGACCGAAATACTCATTTGGTTTAAGCCAGGTTTCAGTAAGGCAAAGTATATCGAAATTATTATCTGTGACCATTTCATTTACAATAACCGCCTTAGGTGTGAGCGATCTAATGTTTAGAAGACCTAGTTTTAGAAATTGTTTTTGTTCACTGATATTTACATTTTCTGGTTTAATTACAATAAGATTTTTCCTAGATCCTACACTAGGTTTATTGTTTGACCTCACTAGACGAGGAATAGACACAGTTTCTATATAATGTTCTACACTACTTATATCAATTAAGTTGGGACAGCAAAGACTGTGAATTGAACTTTTACTTACTAGTCAGATGGTGTGCAACGTCTTGGAGATGTTGTCCGACAGAACAGCCGCTCCAATTCTCCTGGGGTGCAGGCCATCAGCACGGTAGAGCCTAGGTCGCTCCCAGAACAGATTCCAATTATTTACAAAGAGCAGTTTCTGTTCATTACACCATGACATTAACCATTCATTTAGAGCAAATAGTCTACTGAACATTTCTTGTCCTAGTCGGTACGTGGGAAGCGGTCCAGACACGATGATCGTTGCCTCAGGCGCTGTGCTGCGTACCGCCTCGATCAGGCTCCTGTAGTCCTTCTTCAGAACCTCCGTCTGCCGCAGCCTGATGTCGTTCGTTCCCGCATGGAGGACAACGGCTCCGACGCGCTCGTCACCGTTCAGGATCTCGGGAACCTGTGCGGCGACATCAAGAACACGAGCGCCAGGAAAGCAGTGAGTGCGCACCTTACCCTTACCTGAGGTAGCGCGGACATGACGGACCATGGAAGTGCCGATGATCACGGCGTCGTCGCGTTCCGACTCGTGAAGAGGGGAGAAGCGGTTCCGGGTGGAGATCTCGAAGACCGGGAGGGGCGGAGAGGTTCTTGCTCTGGTCCTGGCTCGTGTCTTCCGCTGTGGGATCACCCAGGGTCCATGGTGCTGTGTCGGTGCCGGAGTGAATGAAGCCAGAGATGATCGCGTCCTCCTGGGCAGAGAAACGCACGGAGTAGACGAAGTCGGAGTCAAAAAGTTACTAACCACTGACTTGTGAGCATCGGCGCGTGACGTTTCAAGCGCTGATCGCCGATCCCGCAGCTCGGCTTGCCTCTCCAGCAGACCACGGATCTGTTTCTCCACCGATACCAGCTCCAATCGTACCGAAATCAGCTCGAATGTGTCCTCACCTGCACTCAGAGGTAACGTTAGACACACATCCGATATGTTCGCCATTATAACAGATGAACAGTAAATTAGCAGTGATACTACCAATATCACTACTAATTTAGGACTGGAATGCTGGATATAACCTGTATCCTTTCAGTGAAACAGGTGTAAAATCAGACGCTCGATAGGCGCGAGCCCACGCGTGAAATGCTAGCGGGCTAAAGGCTAGTAGCCGAGATACGCAAAGTTGGATCTAAGTAGCGATATCAAAGCAATCCGATTGTTTTGTTTTTTTAGGGAATAGTATCGAGGATAGGTTCACACGATATAAAAATAGAAAGTGCTTGTTAATAAATGAGTGGTAAAGAAGAAAATCAAGGATTAATGAATCAATTCGACGGAGCTCCAAACACAGACAAACACCGCACGCACATGCGCAATGAATGATCTCTAGGAAATTCATCATGTATGACATTAAATCTAAAGGAATTGTATATACCTATCTGATTTTTAGAATACACTTTTTTTATCTTTTTGGGGAAAAGTTGTTTATATGTATGGTCTTAGATGGTCCATGTTATTGCACTTGTCCTCAGCACCATCCCAAAAAACTTTATAAAAGCTCTACAATTGTGAAAACGTATATATCAAATAAAAAATAAGGGGTATAAATATAAAAAACAATGCATGAAGTGAACATCAAACAATATTTTCCATAAATATCTGCCTATTAAAGTTGTGTCCGCAGTTTCTGTCAACTCCGTCAGATTTTTTCATAAAGCTCTTTAAATCAGGAAATAGCATGGTCAGCTATATCCCTGAGGACCCCTTTTCATCTCCCTGTCTGTGGTGAATGCAGCACTACCACACATGCTCTGGTACGGTTTACATTTTTTTATATTTTAGACAAACAATGTCAATATTCCTATGGTCACAGCTGCACCATGTCAATACCATGTTTCTGTTAAGATACTTTTTTTAAGCCATAGTGGATTGAATTTAAGCATTTTAGTGTGGTTGTTGGGACAGCTAGCAACTGAGGAAAAACTACCTAGATGCCGTGTACAATACATGTTTTGGCGGGAAAATACATGCCCTTACGTCAACTCCGTCAGACCTGTAAGCTGACGGAGTTGACAAATCCACCAATAACCTCTTAATGTGCGAATATAATATTATTTGTGAATGGTTAAACTGTTATTTCAGGGTTTTATTTACACATAAATGCACATACATAGCATGCATTACATTATTTAACCATACGCATGTCCGACGCCTGCTGCTCAAGGCATAAGCGCAGGTTAGACAAAAATGAAATCTTAAGTAAGCTAATTGAACCTGATTCTAAGCTACAGATTATGTGTTGCAGTATTGTTGTCAAGGAATGTCAATTTAAGATCACACCCAGTATAAAGTAGGCAGTGCAGGGCAATCACACATCCAACACACCCAAACACACACACACACGCCACTTTAAAGTAAATGGCTACTTACAAAGGAGGAAAGGAAGAGGAGAAGAGGTGGATGAGAAAAAGGAGAGCAGGAAGTGGTATAGGGGAGGTAGATGAAAACAGAGGGGGAGGAGGGCCCCTGGTTTCCCTTATTGTTTTGTTTTTTTTGATAGTTGGAAACGGTGTAATTTATAATAGTTGGAAACGGTGCATGTGCTTATAGTTTGCTTTACAGTAAGTTCAATACTCTAATAACAAGGAGTAGTTTTATTAGTAGTTTAAAGAGCACATCTGTTCAATAATCACAATGCACACATATTTTTCATCAACACCGTCAGTTTTTCATCAACACCGTCAGATCTTCATCAACACCGTCAGTTTTTCATCAACACCGTCAGTTTTTCATCAACACCGTCAGTTTTTCATCAACACTGTCAGATCTTCATCAACACCGTCAGATCTTCATCAACACCGTCAGTTTTTCATCAACACCGTCAGTTTTTCATCAACACCGTCAGTTTTTCATCAACACCGTCAGATCTTCATCAACACCGTCAGTTTTTCATCAACACTGTCAGATCTTCATCAACAGCGTTGGATGTATGTTTTTGTTTTTGTAAAAATTTTTGGGGAAAAAATGTTCTTCCTTCAGTTTATGTTGTTTTTGTAATAAAGGACCATCTGGGGCCGTATTCACAAAGAATTTTAAGGCTAAAAGTAGCTCCTAACTGGCAAATTTAGGAGCAACTCCTAAAAATAATGGGCGTGTCACTCCTAACTTTAGGACTCCTAATTTTTTTCACTAAGAGTAATTCACGAAGCATTTTAGCCCTAAAAGTAGCACCTAAGTCTGGGACAGCTTAAAAGAAGTCGAGAGGACTCCTAACTCACTAAGACCTATTCACAAAGGATTGTAGCGCATACCACCGCCTCTCGCAGTCGTCCGGGGTCCGCGACACAAGCGGGAATGCTGCATTCATCTGCAAACAAATCCTCTCCCATTCTCACGCTTAGTTTTGCTTCATATCCCAGTGCCGAATATCACTTTTATTATGTTTTTGGGCCAGCAGCAGTAACTGATCATGCGTCCAGTTGGGCTTTCTTTTCCGTTTTGGCGAGTTCATAATCCACCGTCATTCAACTATTATGGTGTGTTCACACCGAACGCGAATTTAATTATTTGCGCGAGTAGATTACATACAAAGTCAATGCAAAGACGCGAATAGGCGCATCATTCGCGCCGGGCGTTGCAAATGACGCGAATTGGGCGACGCGTTTGCCGCGAATGTCTTCCGCGCAAGTTGAAAAATTTGAATTCGAGCGAATGTTCAAGCGATAGACGCGTATTTGACGCATTATTCGCGTTCTGTGTGAACACACCATTACATTACTTCAATAGGAGTAACATTTCCTTGCTTTAACTAGTCTATTTAGGCTAATAGGATGTCAATTAACCAAGCAAGTGTTAATGCAAGTGTCGTTTTTTTATTATTAGGCAAGTGGCGGTTTTCATTGGGGTATTAGGCTACCTTGATTTAATTTGATTTAATTCACGACTTCTCTCTCTCTCTCTGCCTTGTTAGAATTACACTTCACTGGGGCCTGCACAAACATTTCGATGACATTACTATTATTATTTTGTGTAGGACACAGACATATTAGATGTCCTAAATCCATGATTTGTTGCGTCTGTGTTATGTTCCGCATGATGGCCCTGTCATCTAACAACCAATCACCGTGATCATTGCGAGGAGGCTCGTGCATGAGAAGTGACGTCATTCATAGCAACGAAGACTCACTCTTAGTTTAGGAGTTGTCATTTTTCCTTACTAAGAGTAGGTCTGAAAGGCGTTGTGAATAACTTTTAAGAGAAAACTCCTAGCTAAAATATTTTAGTGCGATTTAGGAGTACTCCTAGTGGTAAGATAAAATTCTTTGTGAATACGGCCCCTGATCTACATCATCTTATGTTTTATTTATTTAAGGAATTTGTTTTTACAATATTGAAATTAAAATCAAAGTTTGGAAATGCAAATATTTAGAAATCTGAGTTTTCAGAATAGTGTGAAATCACAACTTAAGTTTATATATTGTATTTTTTTTTACATATCAGAGTAACTAAAAACTATTTCAATATACTTCAGAAATGTAGATTCTTGTTGGATTGGGATAATTAAAATTTTATACTTTTTAGTGTATCTGACGGAGTTGACACAAATCCAGTTCTGAAGGGAAACATGTTTATTTGTTAAAAATGTGCTTTTATTTAGAACCTGTTCCTTTACATGGTTAAATAGCTAACCCATTTCACCTTTGTTTGGGTGCGTGAGCATCTCTGCTGGAGGTATGTACTTAGCTGTTTGGCTAATGTTGCTGCAAGTACATATGCACTATTAAAGTAGAAATGTATATGTGTTAGCCAGACTAAGGTCCGGGTTTGTGCGATGTCGCTGTTGGGTGCAGGCTGTCCTCATCACAGGTATGTTACTGCTAATGGATTACTGTTAGTTTTGGTTTGATCTCCGGTAACCTATGTTTCCATAGTACAGCTTATGTGTTTGGTCAGACAGAACACCGGTACAATTGTGGTTTTCCTGTTATGAACGAGGCTGTGAGTAGCTGAGTATTCTGTGGGTCTAGCGATCTACCATTGGTACGGGTTGGTTTTTTAAATTCATTCATTAATTGTTTGTTTTCTTTAGTGCGTCAAGCTGTTTGTGAGTGGTTCATCTCGGTGGACTGCGGGGCAAAATGCTCCATAGAGAACAACTCATTCAGAACAACTATAGACCAATATCGAACCTCGCTTTCGTTGGCAAGCTACTTGAGAAGGTAGTTGTGGCACAACTGCAGTCACACTTAAAGAGACGTAATCTACTTGAACCACTACAATCTGGTTTCTGTCCATATCACAGCACAGAAACAGCTCTCTTAAAAGTGCTTAATGATCTCCTTCTGGCTTCTGATTCTGGTTCACATAGTATTCTGGTTCTTCTTGACCTCAGTGCAGCATTTGACACTGTGTGCCACTCTACTCTTCTTTCCTGACTGTCCTCAATAGGTATCACTGGTGTGGCTCTTCGGTGGTTGACTTCATATCTATCGGATAGACAGCAATTTGTTAGGATAGGTGAGAATTGATCCCGCACTGTCACTATATCTCATGGTGTACCTCAAGGCTCTGTACTTGGTCCCCTTCTGTTTCTCATCTATTTGCTGCCATTGGGCCAGATCATCAGACAGCATGGTCTCAACTTTCATAGTTACGCTGATGATATTCAAATTTATTTGACTATTAACCCCAACTCACCTTGTCCACCCGCTTCTGTTACTTCCTGCCTTCAGGAACTTAAAACATGGATGTCTGATAACTTCTTACAGCTTAAAGGATTAGTTCACTTTAAAAAAAAAAACTTTTGCGGATAATTTACTCACCCCCATGTCATCCAAGATGTCCCTGTCTTTCTTTCTTCAGTCGAAAAGAAATTAAGGTTTTTGATGAAAACATTACAGGATTTTTCTCCATATAATGGACTTCATTGGGTACCAAACGGTTCAAGGTCCAAATGACAGTTTCAGTGCAGCTTCAAAGGGCTTTAAACGACACCAGACGATGAATAAGGGTCTTATCTAGTGAAACGACCGGTCATTTCAAAAATAAATAAAACAGTTTAAGTTGTAGTGCTTCGCCTGTGCTTCACCCCAATATAGTCTCAAGTCAATATCTGCCTCGGAAATTGCCAAGTCTTAATCTGCATTGCTATTTGTAATTGTTGTGAATACGCAGGCCATAAGAAGTACTTCGTTTTTTTTAAATCCGACATCCTATCTGGCAACAAAGGATTCCATTAATTATGCTAAGCTAAGCTAGCAGCGGCGCTGCCAAACTAAGACAATGCATGCACTGAGACAAAAATGTGTTTGCCCACCTATCTAAATGTAGGCAAGACGGTGAATAAGCCCTATTTAAAAAAAAAAACAGTGGTGTACCTTTAACTTTACGATCAAACAATATTTCAGAATCTGAAAAAAACTTCACATAATTAGGCATATTTTTGGACACTAGTTCATAATTTCCAAGCTCATTGTTCCCAAACATAATAAACTCAATTAATTGTAAAATAAAATGAAATATATATATTTGCTAGCCAATCCCTTTACCTACGTCAATCACTACTAAAAATTAGTAAAAGATGTACAGCCATCACACTCCAAAGGAAAGTACAGTTGTAAATCATCAGCATACAAGTGATAATTAATAATATACTGCTCAAAAATGGACTCCAAGGGGTAACATGTATAATGAGAAGAAGAGAGTTGGACCAAGGATTGATCCCTGAGGAACCCCCCAAGAAATATTCGCAGATGCAGAGACATAATTTCCAATTTTAACAGAGCAAATAAGAGGAAAACCATTTAATAGCTACGCCATTGATCCCTACATTTCCCTTGCTGTGGACATGCTGATTTAGCATAGGTGTATATTGGGCCTCGACTGAAGTATGAAGCCTTCTTTATATTAGTTAGCATCCAAATGTTACATTGTAAATATGGAAACTTTGGACCGAATGAGAGATGCGCAAACTCAACGTCGGTTCAGTTTCAGTTTCGATTCGAATAAATTTGTTGATTGATACTCAATATTAATAAAATAAATAAATGTAATGTCTGAGAAATGCACAAAGCGCATCCTTTTGAGATCTAAATTATAATACATTTTAATAAAATAAAACACATGGTTTACATCATTGTAAGACTGGAAAACCATTTGAACTCACTCTTGTGCTAATGTACATCTCTTTCCCTCGACCCCCACTCCTTCGTGGTGAGATCTCCCAAACTCACTCAAGAATCTAAATGGTTTAATGTGAATGATTATCATCGAGTATTATACATGTTTGGTATTATTTGAAATGTCTCAGTGCGACTGATACAAATGTCTCATTCCCAAGAAGTAAACCAAAAGGAAATATCTTGTGTGTCGCAGGTAAATTTCCACTGTGAACCATGTTTAGATTTGAAATGAGGTCTGGGTATATAATGAAACGTAGCGAGACCTGGTGGCATTTTCTGTTCTCAGATCAGCCCGTGAGGTTGAGTCTCGCGACTCTCAGCTCATGTAGCATTAAACATGTTGGGTTTTCATCTCTTATCTTTATTCCAGAGCATTCGATGTTATTGTCTTTAAACTAATTATGAATTTGGCATGATACATTTACCTGACATAATAGATTGTAAACATTTGATTTTATTCCAATGGACTTTGTTATTATTTTCACTAAAGAGATAAAAGGAATAGTCAAACATTCGCTCACATTTAATGATGCTCAGATATCATTAAAACCGTTTTCATTTTATGGAGTCAGATGAAATAACGAGAAAATACATATGAGAAAATGTATTGCATTTAATCAAAAATCCCTTTACCATGAGAAAACACGGAACACGCGTGAGACCTTCACCGCTGATCGAGTGCCGCCTTTGGTTCGATTGAGTGGCCTTACAAAACTCAGAAGATTATGTATTTTAATAGTCAGTCTGAATGACAGTTCATGCGTGAACGTTAGGCCTATTATATATCCAAGTCAATGCATTATTCTTTCCTTTTTGTATTAGTGTTTAAAATATTTAATTTACTACTAATTATATTGATTTATATCTTAATTTCCTTTTTTAACTTACTGGGCGACCATGCTAAAGCCGTCATTTAGCCTACCCTGGGAACTGGGAACACTTCCCTTAAATCCTGATGTACTCGTTACATCATAAGAAGAATGGCATCTACTCTAATTTTAGTGTCTTTGTTTATCCCAAGGTTTTCCCGCAGCCTGCCGTATCCAGATCTGACTAGGAGTTTCGCCTGGACCCGATGACAATGCAGTGCTGAAGTGTCAACTAGCCTCTCGCTATGGAGGATCCCTTTCCCACTCTACAGATAAAGCGTTGTGGAAATTCGGTTTGCGTACCAACCCCGAAGAGCAACATTTGTGCTTTTTTCAGTTGCTTATAAACATATTAATGTCAAAGTTTTCATTGCACTCTATTTAGCACAAAGAGGGCTACCATAATATGTGAGCAACATGTATGTACATGTTTGTATTTTTGAGAGAATATTGTTTATGCGTGGTTATTGAAAAAAACTAAAACTTAAAAGCCTCTGAAATAAGGCCACAAAACACATACTAAATATGTGTCCAAGATACTTTTGACTAATGGATGTTGTGGCCTAGAATGTTTGCTTCAAAATAATCTGAAAATCATCCTGCCTAATCATTTACACAAAACAATACATTGATTTACATTTTTTGAGACACTTTTTGTTTGGAAAGGCAATATGCGAATGGGCGTGGTTCTCACCTGAGAAGACAAAGACTTGCTTAATGCGCCCCATAATGATCTGCATATTAATGAGCCTTTCACACAGGTGTGTCACTGGGTACCAAAGAATGCGAGGACAAAAGAAGCTATACACACACACATACATGTATATTAGGGATGTGCATCTCAGCTGAGGCCGATGCGATATGCATCTCGATGCATAGCCAACGATACGATACATTAATGCGCATGTGAACGCCATCAGCGTTTATCACAGGTTCAGTTTAAAGTCTGTTTAGAGAGAACGGCGTCGTCATAGCGGCCCCTAATTTAATAACAAATGATCATTCCGACGGAAGTGAATCAATCAAAACTAACTTTAGCTGGAAATAACATTATTCAAGAACCGCTATAAAGCCAAAACAATCTCTGTTACCTTAAATTATATGTTTATCTTTGTAAAGCTGCTTTGAAACAATCTCCATTGTTAAAAGCGCTATATAAATGAAGATGACTTGACCCAGCTGATGCAAAAGATATCAAATTACACTACAAATATATATATATTTGTTCACCCAAAATTGTTTATGTCATTTTGAGTAGTTCTTATTTGACATAGATACAACACAATTAACTTCATGAGACACATTTTTTATTATAAAAAAAAAAAATTGTATTTCGTTGTTAGTGAGGCTAAAATTGAGTTATCAGACAAATTGTCTGCAGTCTCTCATTCACATTATACAACTGTTTGAAACAGCACAACTTTTAACTTAGATGCTCTAAAGGGTAGAACACGTTCAAACATACTCAATGTCATTCATGAACACTGAAAAAGTTAAAACCGACACTATAACATGTAACAGAAATGCTGTAAACATAACATCGACATCATAACACGGTCATGTTATTTTTCACAGGTAAACACCATAAATTTTAAACACGTTTCCAGTTGTAAAGGCTCATGAATGCAGAACATTTTTATTTTAAATAAGGTAAAAGTTGCTGATAATGTAAAAGTTGCTAACAAGTGGTTTCAGAGACATCTCCATTCATTAGCGGTGACTTTGATCCTTTTGATGCAGTCTCTCCATTTTCAGAGGAATCTGTAAGAAAACAAAGAAAGATTATGGTTTGAAACATTTAGCTTTTGTTTGGTTGATTCTGGATTTCGTTTGTTTCTGTACAGTAATGTGATTTTTCTTTTCTTGGAAACCAAATCTGACATTTTCACATGCCATAAGATACTGATATGATTATGTATACATGACAAACACTGAATTGCATTACTGTCTCCTTCACTTGATTATTAAATAATATTTATTTTTAATGCATTATAGGAAAAACCCAGGAAAACTTATAAATGGTTAATCTCAGAGCATCTAACTTGTTGACACCGGATGTATATTTATTACACTGACAGATTTGAGATACTCACTTAGGACAATAAATATATTTTGTCCAATCCCAGTGATAACTAGTTTATAAATGCCAAAGTCTGTAGTTCTGAATCTGATGTCATTGATTGTGAGATATCCAGTTTGTTGATCCATATGGAAAGCTCTTTGAGCATTTATTCGATATCCTACTAGTACACATTTATTTCATCTTACTAGTAAGACTTTTGTTCAAACTAGTTCGACAAAATGGCGAACTAGTAGACCAAAAGTCTCAACTAGTTGGCTTTTTGATGAACTTGTGGCCATCTGGACCGAACTAGTAAAGCACAAAGGCGTACTAGTTAAAGGTGCTCTAAGCGATGTCACGTGTTTTTTAGGCCAAAACATTTTTTGTCACATACAGCAAACATCTCCTCACTATCCGCTGGCTGCCTGTCCCCTGAACACACCGTAAAGAAACGCGATCTCTGTAGACAGCCCAGGCTCCACAAACAGCAACAAAAACAAACTGCGGCGACCCGCTCCACGAAACATAACAAACTGTTCCAGCCAATGACCGACAAGAAGGGTTTGGGGGGTTAGTGTGCAGATGAGGAGGAGGGAGGGTCTAGCTAGCCTCCGTTTTGTTTGACAATAGTTCGAACGTCAACAAGAAGTGATGTCACCCAGGATCGCTTAGAGAACCTTTAACTAGTGAGCAGCAAAACCTTTAACATGTTAACTAGTCAAACATAAATTCGGCTTACTAGTTAACTAGTGGGCGGCAATTTTCTGCACTAGTTAACTAGTAAGCATTTTGGCTCCCACTAGATAACTAGTTGACACGTGTTGGAACTTACTAGTTAACTAGTACGAGCTAAAATGCCTACTAGTTAACAAGTTGACGCTTTTTTAGAGCTTACTAGTTAACTATTAAAAACATTGTAAACTAGGGTTGCAACTAACGATTATTTTGATTAATCGATTAATCGGTCGATTATTTTTTCCGGTTAATCGATTAATCGTATAAAAAATTCTATTTGCTTTATTGTTTATTGTGACTAAATATAACCCTAAATTAGGAAATACCTTGAGATCCTCAGGCAGAGGTGTGCTGTCTGTTCCAGAGTCTCGACTAGAAACTAAAGAGGACACAGCGTTTGCAGTCGGGGCCCTAAGGCTCTGGGATAGCCTGCCCGAGGACATCAGGTTGGCTGAGTCAGTGAACTCTTTTAAGTCCCTTCTGAAAAAATACTTTTAGGAGAGCCTTTCCCGATTTTGTCTGACTTTATTTTATCCCATGTTATTTTCTTCTATTTTATATTTATCTTAAACGTGTCTCTTACGTGTAACCCTGGGGGGGGGGTTACGTCCTGCGTCACATCTCTCATGTGGTTTCTCGTCGACCAGGGTCAGCGCGCACCATAACGCACACAGGCAGGCACAGAACTAGCTAGCGAACCTAGGTCTTAAATCTAATAAGTTATGTTTTTTACAACACGTTTTTTGATGGAAAAGTGATGTTTAATTTCCATAGTCTTTGTTTAATGAACGAAAGCGAAATCAGGAATTGCGGTCTTTCAGTTTGTTTATCGTTACCTAGCTAACATGGGTTTAAGTTGTACAAGATGTGCTGTAGTCTTAATTACAATGGCCAAGTCGCGTTTCAAATTAACAGATGAATAGGCTTCGCTCAGTTTATTAAATACATCCAACCTGAAATGTCTCTTACAAACTTATGAAGGGACAATGAATCAATCAATACACTGACATGGCAATGCTAGACAGATAGCCTACTTTGTTTGCACAGCCCTACCGTGATTTTGTCACTCTTCTCTCCACTCCTAGACCTACGTCTGGTGACAGCGGGGAAACTTTTACCTTGATAAAGTTACTTATTGTATTGCAGAAAAGTAAACTTCCAGTAAACTCCAGTTAACCAGTTCATGTTTCTTCTTTAGGTGATTCAAGCAGTAACGACTAATTAGACTCAATACTGCTATTACAGGTGGAATTATGAAATAGAAACAGGCCTTAATGCAAGATTTTAATCATGTCAATACACAATACATTTTTTTTTGTTTTTTTGTAATGCAATGTTTTCAACAGGGAAATATATACAGCATTTTTCAAATTTTCCCTTAACCCCCCCACCCCCACCCCCTTACCAACAACACATGGATCAGCATTAGTCAGCAGAGTACAAATACATGGGTGAAGTAATCATACAAAATAAACACACACACAAAAAGAAAGAAACACCTATTTACAAAGCAACTCTTGTGTGTATTGCCAGAGATGGGTGAAGCCCTAGCATGTGGATCTCCACAGGAAGGAGAGGTATGGTAGTGGTGGGGTGTGTGAGAGACACCCCTGTGCACCCAGCGCATGGACAGGCCTCCTGAAGCGTAGTCACAAGACATAGTGAAGCAGTGTGGCTGTGCTGATCCTTCAGTACAGGTCCTATTCACCAGGCTTCTTGACCCAGGCGTTGCTTGTGTTGCCCATGAGGGAAGCATGAGGGACTTGTCTGTCTGTCAGGAGACCTGGTGCGCCTTCTGTGTTGCTCGAAGCCAGGGGAAGATGGAGTCCTACAACATGTGAAGAAAAGGTTAGGGTTACAGTGTGCGAATACAACTTTGTCTTGTGCACACACGCGCATATAATCGTTATATAGTAAATATTTTTTTACTTTTACACTGAATGTTTGCTGCTTCAATCCAGATGAGTATGCAATTGACTGTATAGAGTAAATAGGGTGTGAATTCTGTATAGATTTTTGGTACGGCGGTTGGACTTTGTAAGAGGTTAAGGAATTTCAAGGGGGTGTGATATATTTTTTTTTTAAATTGTATGATGTTTTTGTTGAGTTATTATTACACAATACTTATTCTGACCTTTTTTAATCTTGTCCCTAACAAATAACCCAAAGTACAAAAAAAATAAAACTAAAACTAACACTAAAACTAATAAAAACTAAACTGAAACTAAGCATTTAAAAAAAATAAAAAATAAACTAAACTAGCAAACCAACTTTAAAAAAAAATTCAATCTAAACTGAATTTGAAAACAAAAAGTCCAAACGAAATAAAAATAAAACTAATGAAAAATGCTAAACTATAATAACCCTGGCGCATACACACACGCACACACAAACACGTCTTCTTGCATTCTACAAGCTTGTTTTTTAGTTATTTTACCTTGAGTGTTGCTTGTGTTGCCCATGAGGGACTTGTCTGTCTGTCAGGAGACCTGGTGCGCCTTCTGTGTTGCTCGAAGCCGGAAGAGGATCAAGTCCTACAAAGAAGAAGAGGTTAGGGTTAGGACTTAAAGTGTGCAAATATAATTAAGTCCTACCTGTTACAGATAGCAATGGGAGCAATGGACAACTGGACCAATGGCTTAATGTTATAAGAAAAATAACATACCCTGGTTCCATTTCCTTTTCTTGGTTTTTAAGGGGCAGGGAATCCCATGAGTGCTTTGTGTTACTAAAAATGGCAAAGACGTGCTTGCAGGGAAGATAAGAAAGTTGAAAAGCTTCACATTCACAAGACGGCTTTGTGAGGTCCACAGAATGAAATGTGTTTGACTGCTCACTCCTGACAAGACATGTACCATCATTTCTCTCCACTATTCCTGTTCTATGTAAGGGATTAATGGATGACACGGTGGTCTGTTAACATAAACTAATGCACTTACGAGGTTTAAACGGCCCTCCGCTTTGCGTCTGGGCCGTCTTACAACCTCTACCGTGCATTCATTTATGTTATACCATGGTCTGGGTGAATACTCGATTCTGATTGGGTGCAGGGTGTCCGTTAAAAAGTGATAGAGGACACCTAGTAAAGTAGTTCTGGTGAAACTGACTGTTTACCATTCGAAATTAATAAATAAATGCGCTGGCTACAACAGCTGTGAGTAACCATAGCAACAGGCAGTCAAAGTATCCGTTAACAATTTGCTCTATCAAAACAAACATCTAACGTGAGTTAGATATTACATAGCCTACTAATACAACAATGAGCGACTTCGTTATTTCTTTTAACATTTATGGAGAATATGACAACTTTGACGACTGGGATGCTGCTGAAGAAAGAAAAAATGTAAATAAAACGGAGATTGATCTAAATTAATTTATTGCCCTCTATAAGCGCAAATCGCTGGAGCGCAGAACTAATTTTTTTATTTTTTATTATTGTTGTTTGATTAATTGTTTTATGTGTAATAAAAAAATAACTATGCCTACCTATGCCTGTTTCATGAAGAAAAAAAAATGCATTTTTGAACCTGAAGGGTTCTACAAGCTGAGCGGACTATAAATATCTCCGGTTGCTAAATAAACCGTCAGGCAAGTTATTATTTGTAAAAACAAGATTAAGCCTAATTAAAATATACACTAATGTTTTAAAAATGTTTTATTTGGCAAGTGACCATGGTATAAGCGGGTTAATGCCCTCCGCTGCGCGTCGGCCGGTTCACACCTCGCCGTCGTCCATTAAAACCTGACAATGGACACCTCGTCGGGCATTAACCCTTACTTAACAGACCACCATGTCATCCATTATCCCTTACATAGAACAGGTTTTACTCAGGATTTTAAGATATTTTTAACTACATAGTGTGTGTGTGTGTGTCTAGACTTGGAGCCAGGACTCACCATCTATTGTCCACCTGAGCCAGGCCTGTTCCCGGTGGAAGGTGCACAGGTGTGTCTCCGCTGTAGGGAATACCTGGGCAATGGCCTGCATTTCCTGTTCACTGTAATAACAATAATAATAATGCATTGTATTGTGTAGCTCTTTACATCTGAAACAGATCTCAAAGTGCTGCAGTAAGTATTAGCTAAGAAATGACAAACAACAAAAACATGCTGAAAAACAAAGTAGAACAAAACAGATATCATAATCTGGCAGAAGGCTCTAGGGGAAATAGGGGGTTTTGGGCCACGTTTAAGCATTAGCCTGTGGTACCCTAACCTGTAGTCAGTCATGAAATATCTTGGTCTCCACTCTTCAGGAGTTCAAGGGCTTCTGTGATTGATCTGGTTGTTTCAGTCTCGCATATGAATTCCGCAACAGGTTTATAACCCACATTTGTTCTCACAACCAAAAAATAAACAGGTAAAGAGTATTTTGAAGTTTTATAGGTTGCATCAAGTAAAACCATGTCCCCGTATCGCTGAAGGAGCCTGGCTTGCTTTTGGTTTTGGTGGACAAAGAGGAACTGATTTGATTGTCCATCTTCTCCAGCGGTGCACTTTCTGAAGAAAAAGTGATTACCCTGCCCTTCCTCCACCCATTGAGCAATCTTTCTTTCTAGGTTTTCCTGGTCAAGTGCGGAGTACCGGCCTGCCACTAAGGCTATGTGTATGTGGCTCTGAATGGTAGTGTTTGAAGGAAAGTAGGCCTGGTCTTCCTCAAAAGGTCTCTGCTGGTCATTGGGACACAGGTCCTTCAATACATACTGTTTTAGGGCTCTTTTAATAAATGCGACAGATGTAAAACCCAATCCCACCATCTCGTGTATTTTATCCCGCACTTTGGGATGAATTTGCCTCCCAAAGCAACACCCTTTGTCGATAATGTGATTCAAATGAGCTTCTACCAGTGGAATCCGGACATGTATGAAGGAAGATGTTGGTGGACTCCCCTGAGCCAAATCCTCTTTTAGCCTTTTCATAGCCTCTTCTTTTGCAGTTCTGGAGGCATCGCCTTTTACACTGTATGTGTCGTATCTAAAATATAAAAAACTATATTAATGACTCTCATCCCTTTGACCATTCTTGTGAAAACACACTTCAAATCATCCTCTGACTCACTACCCTCACAGCTTCATGCCCAGTCAGCACCAGTTTACGAATGAGCTGGAATACACACACACACATGCCATACTTAACTGGTATACACATGGCTACAGTAGAGCAGCCAGGTGTTTGCAGTACACACACACACACATGCCACACCACACACACAATCCTCTCTAACTGGCACACCTTAAAACTCACCTCTTCACATATCTTAAGAAGAGCTTGGCCGGACAATCCACCTTCTTCCCTTTGTGTACATGTTCAACGGAGTGCTCCTGCAACGATTGGCAAAGCCGCATAATCAGCTAATTTATTTAAATGGTAGATGGACTGTTCAATTATTTGACTGTTATATAAATGGACTTTTGGCCTACATTAATCACTGATTAGTCAATTTACCTCTGCTGTAGGTGTGTTACTCGCTTGCTTACACACAGTGGGGTGTCTTCAGAGTAGTCCTCCACTTGCCACACTAGCCTCGCCTTCTCATCATCCTTTACCTTGACAGACCTTAAGAAAGAGATATTTTGCAAAACCAAAGAATGTGGAAGGGGGAGGGGAACTAGATAACGGTGTAACGCAATGTCAGTTATGTTATGTTGAATGACTGATTGATTTTTGGATTACAAAAACACATACACATGTCCAAGGATAACATGAGGAAGGGCAAGCACTTATTTCCATCATGGATAGTTAGTTAACTGTGTTTCATAATAACTCAATACCTTTTGTTGAAAGACGTGAGCTTGCTCTTTTATGGTTTTCCAACAGAGTTGTCAGATCCTCCTCCGACTTTACAATTACGGAAATGTCTCCCCCATCTCTCTTGACAACTTCTGAATGTGGAGGCATCCAGGGCGGATCTATAAATGATTTATAATTCGTTAACACAGACCAGGGGTGCAAACCAAATGAGGCTTTTGTAAGACTACAGGTGAAGTGTAAAAAAAAGTTTTACAAAAGTCTTACAATAACTATTTTCACCAAAAGAGGACAGGTTTGCACCACGTGATTTGAAGTTGGTCAAGATTACTCTATCCAGCTAATCTATCTAACTCTATCTAACAGTCGAAATCTTAACTAAACAGGAAAACAATCTAACATGATTAAAAACTTACCCTCCATCGTGTAAAAAGATGTACACAGGCCGGTAACGTTAACTTCCCACTCAACAGACGAGTCCAGAGACGGTTGGAAAAACTATCGAATCTTTGACGGGTCCCCGCTGGCGCGCGCTGACCCTGGTCGACGAGAACCCGCATGAGAGATGTGACGCAGGACGTAACCCCGCCCCCCAAAATATATGAATCCCGCTACTACAGATGATTTTGAAAGGCTGTAATGAACGTCAAGCTTGTTGAAAACACAAACATCTTCTTTTTTATCTTTAAATTAATGTAATACAATTTAGGTGTGCTTAGTTGTTATGCTTAGTCGTAGCCAATCAGCAGTATAGGGCGTGTCCACTCATGATAGGTGAGGAGAGAGAGTGAGCAAGAGGGAGATCTGAAGAAAGACTATAGAAAGACAGAGAGACATTACAAAAGAGAAAAGAGCTGATCAAAGAGCTTTAGGACTTTGCAGGACTTTTACAGTAGTTGGAGCATTTTTAATTACTCGTGTCTCGACTCCCCCTGCCATGGTGTGCTACCGCAACAAAGCACACACGCGACAAATGGCGTCAGAAAAGTGTCCGTACATTATAATCGGTTATGGTCTATTACTGAACCGATACCGAATCGCCCTCGTCTGCATCGTAGAAACGATTAATTTCGACACAATAAATACTTACTATCTAGGTACAAATGTGAATGAATGACAGTAGACCCACCTGTAGCTGACCATAAACCAGATGTTCCCGGGACGGGTTTGGGCTCAGGATTGGCCAGCTTGAGACTGGATTAACTGGAAACAGGCGTAAGCTCGTGACTGGATGGTTCCAGTATAATTGATAACTCTGAGAGAAGATCGGATAGACTTGGATCAGGCGATGAATCGAGGCTGAGGAAATCTGACTGGGAACCAGATGGACTTGAGAAGGGTAGCGTGTCAGATGTGCTCTCGCAGGAAGATGGACTTGAGAAGGGTAGCGTGTCAGATGTGCTCTCGCAGTAAGATGGACTTGAGAAGGGTAACGTGTCAGAACTGATCTCGCAGTAAGATGGACTTGAGAAGGGTAGCGTGTCAGAACTGATCTCACAGTAAGATGGACTTGAGAAGGGTAGCGTGTCAGATGTGCTCTCGCAGGAAGATGGACTTGAGAAGGGTAACGTGTCAGATGTGCTCTCACAGTAAGATGGACTGGAGAAGGGTAGCGTGTCAGAACTGATCTCGCAGTAAGATGGACTTGAGAAGGGTAACGTGTCAGAACTGATCTCGCAGTGAGATGGACCTGGGCCGGTTAAGTCCCAGGAGAGGACAGATGTTCGTGGCTGTAGATCTGCTGGATCTGGGTCCACTGTGTCGTCCCCGTAACAACAAAGAGCGGACACCTTTATAGTCTTCCATGTTCGTTGGATGAATGAGCTGATGTCTTTCTTCACCCTCCTTTTTGATTGTTTTTCTACAAAAAAGAAGAAAAAAATGGAAAAATAAATTAAATTACGCCACGCCAACTTCGGACACAACAAAGACGACTAAAGCAAATCATGTTAAGGCAATAAAACGGCAAAAAGTAATGGACTTATAATAGCTTGTGACTGTGTCATGGGATACAGTAGAGAATCACAGAATCATTTTCATATTAATAAATCCCTTATGTAAACGTATATCACTACAACCCACACACAAAAATGCCTTTTCAATTGTCCCTTAAAGATAAAATAAGGATTATAGTGTGGGAAAAAATCTATTCATTCACACATTTCTTAAATCGATTTTGTGTTAGACTTCTTTACCTTCGCAGTTCTACTTAAAGTTATTGAATAACCGTGAACAAGAACTCAATGCGGTGACGGACAGTAGACAGACACAGATGAAGTATTCAGTTCTCTTTCACAGCTACACACACACACACACACACACACACAATTGCGTCAAAATGCACATCGTTTGGACTTGAGTATTCAATGTAAACAGAATCTGTTATGTCCTACGCGAAAGGAAACAAATGGAAGAAAACCGGATGTGTAACTATATTCATGCATTCATTCCTAAAGGGACAGCAGCCTCATAAACTGGTGCCATACGTTTCATTAATGTTAATAAAAAACACTCACTGCTTTTGACTGAATAACCTTTTTAGACTATACAGTGTTTTATTTTTTACATTTGATTATTCAATTTCGGTAGTATTTTTTAATAAACGTAGGCTACCACACCAGAAAAAACTAAAGTTTATTTAATTTGTATATTTTTTCTTTTACATTTGTCCTCTTGTTTGTAATTTGCTTCTTTGTTCCTAGTTTTAATATAAAAAATAAAATTGCCTGCCTTGCTTTAATACAGAAGACTGTGTGTATGATTGTAGGCGGCTTAAAGGGCATTTATTTTATAATATTGGATTAAAATGGGAAGAAAAACTAAATACATTTCAAGGTTCACATTTAATTGAGAGCTATTAAACTGTGTACCGCAGTCAAATAAGAAAAGTAACACACAACAGTAAACTTCAATCAAAATTCTCATATCAAATCGAAATTTGATTCAAAATCGATTCGAATCGTGAAGAACCAAAAGATTCCCACCGCTAGATTATAGTGAAAAATAAAATAGATGCTAAATGTTGAACACTAATAAAGGGGAACAAGAATAACATAAACCGCAGACTAGAGCAAAAGTATAAATACAACTATAATGAAAAGATTGACAGTAGACTTACCAACAGCCGGCGCTATCCCAGAATCCTCTGGACTGGAGACGGATAATGGCTCGGGATCCGTCTGGTTATTAGAGTTCAGTGTCATGCAACCGAGACTGTTTAAAACTGGCCTGAGATCTGCTGGATCCTGGTTATCCACCGGCTCATCGGCAAACCAGTCTGAGGCAAATCTGACAGAGCGCTTTATAGCCCTCCATTTCCTGCCGAGAAACGCACCCACGGCTTTCTTCTTCTTCTTCTTCTTTGTTCGGTTTTCAGTAAACCGTGAGTCAAACACTGAGGGAAGACATCATGAAGAAAGAATTCAATTGTAAGGTGATACAAATGGAAAAGTGGGACATGAAGCTTAATCGTCAAAAAAAAAAAAAAGGATTAGACAAAGTAGTATAAACTCTTAAAGTCATCCTGTGGTGAAAATCCAGCGTTTAATGTTGTTTATGTGTCTATCAGGGGTGTAAATGTTAATGGTGGTTAGGCTACAAAACCATTCGTTGTGTACACATAAGACATGAGGTCCAATGAGCCGGGCTGGGCGGGGCCGGGGTAGCAGGGGGCGGGGCGTGTTCGTTACGCCATGAGAGTATCGCGATTCGAATCGTGGGTTCTGGATCGCGGTTTTTCAGTTCGGTTCGAATATCGTTACACACCCCTAGTGTCTATGTGGTGTTTTTAATATGTTAATATATATGCTTTAAGACAAACCATGTGTAAATTCATAAGTCGACAGCATTGCTGAGTATTTTCTCCTTAAAACTGCAGTGAAACAAAGACAGTCTCAAAAACACAGTTTGAAATCGCTGACGTCACAAACGACCTTGTAACCAATCAGATCAACGTGTGATCGTCAACCAGTGGATCTCTGAGCTGAGTGAGTGAGTGAGTGGAGGCGGGGCTCATTTGTATATTCATAGAACCGCGCATACTAAATGAGGCAAGGGTGTCGAGTTACATTCAAGATAATTTAAGGCGTGATGGATTGTTTTTCAAGGTTTAAATAAGTAATTTTTTGGTGATCAAAGATGAGTTTTAAGGGATGAAATGATTGACCAGCGGGGGACTTTAATAATTAGGCACACAAGATGAAAACAACACAACTCGGTATAATGAAAGTACTGACAGTAATAATAATGACCATAGACTCACCAAAAGCCGTCCCTAAACCAGATGGATCTGGGATCTCAGAATCCGGTGCCGATGGACCCGGGACAGACGATGGGTCGGGATCGTCCTGACAGGAGTCCGGTGTCAGCTCGATACTAGAGAAAGACCTCAGCTCTAGATCTGTTGCCGACTCTGGGTCCAGGACAGATGAACATGATGGTTCGGGATCATCCGGATCGGCATTAACCGGCAGATAGAGGCTCGATACATCTGACACCGACAACAGCTCTAAGACGGATTCAGACCGCTCTGGATCATCCGGATCGGCATTAGCCGGCAGATGGAGGCTCCATACATCGGACACCGACAACAGCTCTAAGACGGATTCAGACCGCTCTGGAGCATCCGGATCGGCATTAGCCGGCAGATGGAGGCTCCATACATCGGACACCGACAACAGCTCTAAGACGGATTCAGACCGCTCTGGATCATCCGGATCGGCATTAACTCCAGATGGACACGGATCCACTGATGACGCCCAGTCAAACCCGGATAAATCCTGCTGGACGTCCGTGGGATTGCAGGAGGGATATGTGGCCACTACATCGACCTCACTGCAGCCGAGGGTGGGAAGCTTTACAGCCTTCCCCATTCTCCGCAAGAAAGCACAGATGCCTTTCTTCTTCTTCCTTTTCTTTTCTAAAGAAAGGTAAAAACATGAACACAAGAAACCGTAAATACTGAGGCTTGACATCATGAAGAAAGAAGAACATGGGATGAAAACAGTTAAATATGTTCATCCCAATCATCCCAGCGCCTGATTACACACACACACACACATGCATTATTTTTCTCCCTTACAATTACAATTACAGCTATATACAATAGTGGCCACAAGTGACGTCCGGCCCAGGAAATCTGACATCTGCACCCTTTCATTTAAATATTATTATAAATGTGTTAAAGATTTTGTAGTCATATTGCACAGTTAAGCTTGGAGTCGAGTGTTTAATTTGTGATAATAATGCAATAAAACATAAAAAATTTGGCAACATCATTTTTGTCCAGGCTATTATATAAAGAAATTAAAAACAAGAGAGAACCAACCAAATATTAATAACTGATTATGTTGTATTCAATGTTTGCTTTTTCCTGGCAGCTTTTTTTGTTTTTCTGTGCATTTAAATTTTTTGCATAGTAAAATAAAACATGTAACGTTAGCTGTAGTTTGCCAGTATTATTATTTTTTTTACCAAATAACCTAAGCCAAATTTAGTTTTTGGATTTTCCCGCTTATTAAAAAAACAAAAAAAAACATTTTCCTCATATTTTGAGGAAATAACCCCTCTGGACTGGACATCAGTTTTGGCTACTAACTAACTGGGGATACTAACAGAACTAGCAGCAAAGAAAACGAACAAAAGCCGCATTTTTGCTATTTTTTTTATCTGACTTTTCTCATTATTAATTCCGGTTAAGTTACAACCGTTAAGTTAGTTAACGTTACACGGTTAAGTTAGTTAGTCACGGCTAACGTTACTAGTTTTCCTTTCTGCTTTTGACCGTTAGTTTGAGTCACTCACCGGTCGGGATGTTCTCCTCTTGTTCGGAAGAAGCTGATGATGGGTCTGTGCTTCCAGAATCACTGGACATCAGATCAACATCTGAGTATTCAGAGGTGCAGAACATCAGTCCAACATCTGCTGAATCTGGACTGCTGGTTCTGATCGCCACAGACTCCATCGCAGGAGAAGCGCGAGAACAAACTAACGTTACACCGCTGACAAACTCTCCGTGTGTTTGAGCGCGTGTAAACATACTAAAGCTGTCCAACTTTCAGTATTGTTTGTTCGTGTATAGATATACTATATCGCTGTTAACCTGTCCGTGTGTTTGCCGGCTATCAGAAGAAGAGTTTCTGCAGGTGATTCTCACTGTTAGAGCGCGCACTATGACGTGAATTCCAGAGTGACGTCACACTCGCTGCGGGTTTTTTTTTATTGAAGAGCGACTTTTAAATTTCTCGCGTCCATCCTAGGCTCAGGACGTACATTTACAGTATATTGTTTTTATTACTTTTTTTTTTTTATTCCATTTTATCCGAATTAAGTCACATTTTTTCCACCACATCTTTCTACTTTTTTCAAACACCAAATAGGATGTTTTTTTCTCAATTGATGTAGCTGAGCCCTTGGCCCTTATTTCATATCAAAGTTATCGACAAATTAAAAAAAATAGCTGTTACTATGAGATTTTTTCTAGAGTAAAACAAGTCAAAACAGAAGAGTTTCTCACAAGTACCCAGGTCTGATTATACCGTTTCTGCCACAATGAACTCTTATATGAGCTATACAGCACTCATTATACATGATACTACGGTGGCCGAGAGAGCTCAACGCGCTGCAACTGAAGAAAACGCATGCAAATAGAAGAAAACACATGCAAATAGAAAACAACGCGTGCAAATTGAAAAAAAACACATGCAAATAAAATAAAACGCATGCAAATAGAAAAAAAACGCATGCACATAGAAAAAAACGTGTGCAAATAAAAAAACACCCCGAAAATTAAGAAAACATCTTCATCAGTTTCACAACACACCACACGTGTTTGTCTTATTTGGGTCCCCTGGAAACATTTCCGTTGTGGTCTGTTATTTGCCGCGCGTTTTCTGTATTTGGTTGTGTTGTGAACTTTTGCAGCGCGTTTCCTTATTTGGAGCACATGTGTGTTGTGAAACTGATGAAGATGGGGTTTTTTTAATTTGCAGGTGTTTTTTTCTATTTGCACGCATTTTTCTCTATTTGCATGTGTTTGCTTCAGTTGCAGCGCGTTGAGCTGTCTCGGCCACTGTATGATACAGTTAATAGACAGTATTACACATAAAAACATTACAAATGCATTCAAGCAGACAGAGTGTAACTGTAGTAATTACATTTTTATTAGATTTCAAAATACATTTAAAAGATTTTATTTTAAAGTGTTATTATTTTAAAATAAACTTTCTAGAATGGTCTGCGAGGAAAAGGAAGACAAACTGAGGATTGTTTATTGCAAAAGACATTTGAAAGGAATCAGTGTAAATACAAGAAACATGGAATATTAGTTCAATGTGCCAATACAAATATTTTAGAACTAGAAAAAGTCCATGTTTTGAAGGATGTATTTCATGTATTTCCATGTTTTTTCCATGCGTGAAGAAAACAATCTCAACTTTAAAATTCTCTGATATTTCCACAACAGTGAGGTAAAATAATCCAACTGTCTGACTACACAGCTCCACAGATTTAGATGTAAAAAAAAACCTAATCAGGCTTATAGAATCTGGGTTCTGTGTAAAATATTTGCATTGTTTTGCTCGATATAGGATTTGTCTTGGACTCCAAATCGTTTCCAACTCCAAACGGCGTAGGAGCAGCTTCACCGGAGAAAAATTGTACCAGTGCTGGTATGGAAATTATCTAATCAACCAATCACATGGCAGTTGCTTCAATGCATTTAGGGCTGTGGTCCTGGTCAAGACAATCTCCTGAACTCCAAACTGAATGTCAGAATGGGAAAGAAAGGTGATTAAACCCTCTGGTCTAAGGTGTTTTTAGGGCCTTTAGATCTTTTGACATGCCCTGACATTTGTGCTTTTTTTCAGTTGCTTATAAACATATTAATGGCAAAGGTGAAATTACACTCTATTTAGCACAAACAGGGCTACGATAATATATGAGCAACATGTATGTACATGTGTGTATTTTTTAAGGAATATTGTTTATGCATGGTTATTGAAAAAACAAAAAATTAAAGTTTCTGAAATAAGGCCACAAAACACATACTAAATATGCGGTCACAAGACTTTGACTAATGGAAGTTGTGGCCTAGAGTTTTTTCTTCAAAATGATCTGAAAATCATAAAACTGTGAATTGTTTTAAATTGTGAAAAACATTTTTTTGTTTGGAAAGGCAGTATGCAAATGGACGTGAACGGCCCAAACCCCATCATGTATAATTAGGTGGTTCTCACCTGAGAAGACAAAGACCTGCATAATAATGAGCCTTTTATTCAGGTGTGTCACACAAGAAAGAATGCGAGGACAATATATCTATATAAAAAAAAATATATATATATATATATATTAGGGCTGTGAGTTAAACGCGTTATTAACGGCGTTAACACAAACCCATTTTAACGGCGTCAATTTTTTTATCGCGCGATTAACGCTTTTGGCCTAGCAAACTTTGTTGTTTTTTTTCACATGCTTTTGCAACAGGACGCGGCATGCGCGGCGCTGCGCTATGAAACCCATTCATTTCTATGGCTTGCGCCGCGCGAGGACGTTTTGTTGCTTCGTCGACCAAAGCGCAAGCGGATCTAGCTAGACCGGCACAAAACAACAGGCACGCAGCACACACTTGTTTGGGCTTGGGAGCCGGCCAAATAGTTGGTTAAAGTTACGTTTTGAGTGGATGACGAGCGCGAGACGCCGAAATGGATGCCAATAAGATTCTGAATGGAGAGTTTACTTTTAAAAAGTTGCCAAATGGTTCCATTGACAAGACCAAAGTGATCTGTGTGTTTTGTCGTTGTGAACTGAGCTATCATCATCGTAGCACGTCCAGTCTGAAAAAAACACACAGCTGATGCGAATTCTCCGCCCTCGTCAGTATTTCTTTCACCCTTTTATTTATGGACAGTGTTACATTGTGTGAGAGATTATTTGCTCCAAATGAGAATGTTAGTGTGAAATTTAACACAGTATATGCTAATGTTGTTTTCAATAAAAAACATTTACACAAAGCAAGCCGATCCACTTTTCCATGTTGATAAGAGCATTAAAATGAGAAAAAATAATGGGAGAAAAAGAAATCAAGAGATATTTAGAATAGATAAAAATGTGCGATTAATCGCGAGTTAACTATGACATTAATGCGATTAATCGCGATTAAATATTTTAATCGTTTGACAGCACTTATATATATATATATATATATATATATATGTGTGTGTGTGTGTGTGTGTGTATACATACACACACACACACACACACATATATATATATATATATATATTAAAGCTGTCAAAAGATTAATCGTGATTAATCACATCCAAAATAAAAGTTTGTGTTTACATAATATATGTGTGTGTGCTGTGTATAATTATTTAGTATATATAAATACATTTGCATGCATGTATATATTTAAGAATTATTTGCACATAAATACTGTTTATATATAAATACATAATCTATATTATATATAAATATTTTATATATGAATAACTTATTTTCTTAAATATATACATGCATGTGTGTGTATTTATAAATACATAATAATTATACACAGCACACACAAATATATTATGTAAACACAAATTTTTATTTTGGATGTGATTAATCACGACAGCCCTAAAAATCAAAATATAAATGTTAGAAGTTAGAAAGTTAGAAAGTTAGAGTCGGAAACGTCTTGAAAAGAAAATTCTTTTTCCATATAAAGTATTATTTTTTAAAGTAGGCCAATACATTTTATCATACATTTCAAAGTTAAAGATTCATTATTTTTCATTATTCATATTTAAACAGTCTTTTTGGTTTTACAGATACTATTCTATATCGCGGTTAGAACAAATCTCAGTAGGCTATAGCAATATAGTTTGGATGTGTTCATGTAAAATAAGGAGCGAGTGTGAATGAACGGCACAGCGTGCGTGCGTCTGTGCCATTCATTCATCCATTCATACACACAGACACTTTGTGCAGTTTACAGACACTATTCAATTACGCGATAAGAACAAAGCACTTAAAAATAAATGACTTAATACATCAGCTGAATCCGTTGCTCCTCGAAATAAAACTACCAGAACTTCGGAGGTAACTTTTCCAGGATTATTATGATAGTCTTATTCCTCACAGCGCAGCAAAATGAGGTAAAGTACAATATTTTTATTAAACTGGATGTTTTATCCAGCTGATGTGGGCGTTTTCATGGCTTGCCTCAACATTAGCGTTTGAATAGCGCACGCTCTCAGTGGGCGTGGTCACATTAACGTCATACGCTATAATTAGGTGAAAGGGAAAAGACTGACATCTCTCTCTTTTCATACAGATTACATCAACTGAGAATAGTTGTTTTTTATATAAATTACTTCATTTTTTCAGCTTCATAAAGAGAAATCTTTTGCGTCTCTGTGACAAGTATTTACTTAGTCACAGATCATTTTCGGACGCGTTTCAGAATGAACTTCACTGACAGAGAGAAGGCAAAACGTGCATCATGTTTATTTTTCTTTATTTGACAAAAAACAGAACACTTTGTTTTTATTGTGAGTATACACAAAAAAATAGTCACTTAACAGGATCGAATGATGTATAACACTTATATGTAAGATCAAAATCAGCAGAGTAATTTGAGTCTCTTTTGCACTTATAAGAAAAAAAGTGAGCTGGTATCGCCGGCGATACCGCCGACCCCAGAGGGTTAAGCAATTTTGAGCGTGGCATAGTTGTTGGTGCCAGACGGGCCGGTCTGAGTATTTCACAATCTGCTCAGTTACTGGGATTTTCACGCACAACCATTTCTAGGGTTTACAAAGAATGGTGTGAAAAGGGAAAAACATCCAGTATGCGGCAGTCCTGTGGGTGAAAATGCTTTGTTGATGCTAGAGGTTAGAGGAGAATGGGCCGACTGATTCAAGCTGATAGAAGAGCAACTTTGACTGAAATAACCACTCGTTACAACCGAGGTATGCAGCAAAGCATTTGTGAAGCCACAATACGCACAACCTTGAGGCGGATGGGCTACAACAGGAGAAGACCCCACCGGGTACCACTCATCTCCACTACAAATAGGAAAAAGAGGCTACAATTTGCAAGAGCTCACCAAAATTGGACAGTTGAAGACTGGAAAAATGTTGCCTGTCTGATGAGTCTCGATTTCTGTTGAGACATTCAGATGGTAGAGTCAGAATTTGGCGTAAACAGAATGAGAACATGGATCTATCATGCCTTGTTACCACTGTGCAGGCTGGTGGTGGTGGTGGTGTAATGGTGTGGGGGATGTTTTCTTGGCACACTTTAGGCCCCTTAGTTCCAATTGGGCATTGTTTAAATGCCACCGCCTACCTGAGCATTGTTTCTGATCATGTCCATCCCTTTATGGCCACCGTGTACCCATCTTCTGATGGCTACTTCCAGCAGGATAATGCACCATGTCACAAAGCTTGAATCATTTCAAATTGGTTTCTTGTACATGACAATGAGTTCACTGTACTAAAATGGCCCCCACAGTCACCAGATCTCAACCCAATAGAGCATCTTTGGGATGTGGTGGAACGGGAGCTTCGTGCCCTGGATGTGCATCCCACAAATCTCCATCAACTGCAAGATGCTGTCCTATCAATATGGGCCAACATTTCTAAAGAATGCTTTCAGCACCTTGTTGAATCAATGCCACGTAGAATTAAGGCAGTTCTGAAGGCAAGAGGGTCAAACACATTAGTGTTTTTAGTATGGTGTATGGTGTATGGTGTTCCTAATAATCCTATTAGTATGGTGTTCCTAATACTCCTTTAGGTGAGTGTTCATATATTATGTGACCGAACGGTTACCGGCAAAACAGGAGTCAGCCTAATCTAAAGAGATAATTCCAAATATAATTTTTGTTTGTCGACTATGCCACCTAGTGACTTACACCCTAAGAATTCATTACAAGCCACCGGCTTTTACCTACTCTAAGCACACAGGTTCATTATCAGCGAATGAATTGGCAGAGTCATGAGTTCTACAAAAAAAACACTTTTTATTCCAATAAAACTTAAGACACACTCATAAAACAACCACCACTCGATCAAGCATTGGACTAAACACCTAATTCAAAACAGACACATAGAAATTGACCAAAAAAATTAATCAAGTTAAAATGTAAATATACAGCAACAGTACATCACCAAAAGAAACAAACAAATCTTAAAAAAAAAAAAAAAAAACCATTAAGTCCAACCTAGGTCACATCAAAAAACCATGCAGGGCTGAAGGACATCTGCCTTGGACACCCCCTGCTGGAAGTGACCTAAAAGCAAAGCAAAAAGCTCACTCAATACTCACACCACACAGGTGAAATACTAGCCTGACTTTGTCATACTCATATTCTAGTTAGAATGTGAGTCTGATACTGCTCCATAGGGCTTTGATTATGAGGCGTGCATGTCTTAACCGAACCAGGAAAAAACAAAAACTCTGCACTCAATTAGATAGACCTACAACCAATCAGAGCAACGCAGTAAGTGATGTATGTTGAGCGACGCATAGTTGTCAACAGAACTCAACTGCACGCACTCTGGAAAATGTATAAAAAAAAAAAAGAGTGTTAACGATCTTTGCCGGTGTTGCAAAAAGAATTTAAGGATTCGCGGAGTACTTGAAAACAAGAAAAGCATTTTTGAAAGAAATATGTTTGATGATGTGATGATTGCGTAACTGCAGATCATCTGTCCATCATCGTATGATGCCCGCCCTGGCAATTTGATTGGCCTGACGATTTCTGAACAGATCATAATTACTCCTCAATGGATCGAGTCCAGACTGAACTTCCCGACCAAAAAATGTTGTGGGTGGGGTTCGGGCTGGCATCCAGTCTAGTGAAATACAGCAATCAAGTGAATCGGGAGACCCCACTACCATATCCACGTAAGTGGCCCTTAGCTCTTGCATGAAGATACAAAAGTAATCAATACCAGTACAATCAACTCAATTTCACACAACTTGTAAAGCAATACAAGACAAAAAAGAAATTGGGTCAAGATGGGACAATTAGCTGGACTTCCACACCCCAAAATCTATTAACAAACTAAAGAATGCCCCAAATAATATTGAAAAAGTTAGATACACATGCAGAGACAAACAAAAGTAGTAAATCTCAATACTCAATCTTCAAACACGGGAGAAAATAGCTCCCTTAGTCACTAACACAAACAATAAAACAAAGCTTATTAAAAGTGTGGGTTTCTTATGCAGTGGGGTTACCCGAGCCTGCTAAAATACAGTGGTAAAGGTACCAGTGTGAAGAGAGGTGCTAATAATGTAATAATAACTGAAGAAGAAATGGCCTTAAGGAGGTGAGTGGGGATAGGATCAAGTGGACAGGTAGTAAAACAACCTGTTAGTATGGGTTTCAAATTAGAAAACGTGAGAAGCAAGTAACAGTCTAAAATGTTCTCAACTCAAGTACATTTCAATAAAATAAAAGTGCCATTAATTAAAACATTTGCACTTGTGAATGGACTCATGTTCTATAGTTTTAAGATTAAGATCAGTTAAGGAAATTAGACACTGTTTTCTGTGGGTCATTCCCAGTAGAAGGTGCAAAAAACAATGCAGCCTGAAACTCGGTCTAAGCTTGAGCTACATTCAATGAAATAGTTTTCTGGGACCATAATACATAAGTACTCTGTGTAAAAGAAAGAAATTCAGATATGTAACATGGGAGCCTGCCTATAATGCCCTTATATATAGGCTCAACATATAAAGGAGTAAGCCAGCGATTTGACAGAGAGGGCAAATTCACTGTGGAGTAAAGTGTGCAGTGATGATTGAGGGGTCTGCAAATTGAAATAAACCTTAAAGCTCCATGAAACACAGCATCCAACATCTGAAGACACTTTGATGGGGCATTTATATACAACAGATCACCATAATCAATAATAAAGAGAAATGTGGCATCAACTAGCCTTTTTCTGGCAGAAAAAGTAAAACAAGATTTGTTCCTAAAGAAAAAACCCAGCTTAAATGTCAACTCACATTAAGTGCTCACGTTAATAAAAAGCCTTAAACCCATCAAGTGAGTCTTATTAATTCTTCTGGGCCCGTATTCATAAAGATTCTAAGAATCCTCTCAGAAAACTTTCGGATTATCCCTATCTCCTCGCGTCTTCACGAAGGTCGTCGAGGCAGCCCTTTGTCCCCCATCCTGAACTATCTCGGCGACTGGCTGATCCTAGCTCACTCTCGAGACCAGGTTTGCGAACACAGGGACCTAGTGCTCCGGTACTTAGCCCGTCTGGGTCTTTGGGTCAACTGGGAGAAGAGCAAACTTTGCCCTGTGCAGAGGATCTCTTTTCTCGGTATGGACATCGACTCGGTCGCCATGTCCACGCAGCTTATGAGCGAGTGCGCGCAGTCACTGCTGACTTGCCTGAGACAGTTCGAGGGCAAGAGTGCGGTTCCACTGAAACTTTTTCAGAGGCTCCTGGGGCATATGGCATCTGCAGCTGCGGCAACGCCGCTCGGATTGCTTCATATGAGACCGCTTCAGCTTTGGCTTTGCGATCCCCAGTCGGTTCAGCTGATTTGGGACCAGTTCGGGGACACACAGATAGATCTGTTTGCCTCTCACGACTCGACCCATTGCGCCCTGTATTATTCCCTGACCGAGGGCACGCTCGGCACGGATGCACTGGCGCACAGCTGGCCACGGGGCCCGCAAATATGCGTTTCCCCCAGTGAGCCTTCTTGCGCAGACCCTGTGCAAAGTCAGGGAGGACGAGGAGCAGGTCATTCTGGTCGCGTCGTACTGGCCCACCCGGACCTGGTTCTCCGAACTTGTACTCCTCGCGACAGCACCTCCTTGGCCGATTCCCCTGAGGAACCCTATGGAACCCTCGTCCCGATCTTTGGAACTTCCACGTGTGGCTTCTGGACGGGACAAGGCAGGTTTGAGTACCCTACCACCAGCGGTGGTGGCTACCATCACTTCCGCTAGAGCGTCGTCCACGAGACACGCCTATGCGTTGAAGTGGAACCTATTCGCCAACTGGTGCTCTTTTCACCGAGAAGACCCCGGAGATGTTTGATCAGTGTTGTGCTTTCCTTCCTTCAAGAAGGGTTGGAGCGAAGGCTGTCTCCCTCCACCCTCAAAGTCTATGTTGCCGCTATTGCTGCACACCATGACCCAGTCGAAGGTAAGTCTGTGGGGAAACACGACCTGATCGTCAGGTTCCTGAGAGGAGCGAGGAGACTGAATCCTCCGCGCCCTCCTCTCGTTCCCTCTTGGGACCTCTCAGTGGTTCTAACTGCCCTGCAGAGTGCTCCCTTTGAGCCTTTGCAATCAGTGGAGCTTAAGTTCCTGTCAATGAAGACAGCGCGGCCAATGTACCCAAGGTTCCTACCACTCCCTTCCGGGACCATGTGGTGAACCTGCAAGCGCTGCCCCTGGAGGAGGCAGACCCAGCCTTGGCACTGCTCTGTCCAGTATGTGGTCTCCACGCCTATGTAGACAGAACGCAGTGTTTTAGGACCTCAGACCAGCTCGTTGTCTGTTATGGTGGGAAGCTGAAGGGAAAGGCTCTCTCCAAGCAAAGGCTGTGTCACTGGATAGTGGACACCATTGCTTTGGCATACCAGCAGCAAGGCCGACCGTGCCCCCTTGGTGTGACTGCCCACTCCACCCGGAGTGTGGCGTCCTCTTGGGCTCTAGCGCATGGCGCCTCGCTAACAGACATCTGCAGAGCTGCAGGCTGGGCGACACCCAACACATTCGCCAGATTCTACTATCTCCGTGTGGAGCCAGTGTCCTCTCATGTACTCGCTTCAACCACCTAGTACCAGACCCGCTCAGGTGTCTTCGCTTGCTCGCCATTCCACTCTATGGACTGAATACGTGCGACATTCTCCTCAGGTGAGCTTCCCGAAAGCCCTGAGTTCCTCCAGCACTCCTGACGTCGGCGCCAGTGTCTATTGCCTGCGCGTCGGCTAGGTGCCTCCCGTGTGCATGGTCCCTCCTCTGAGCGACCCCCACATGTGTATTTCCCCCACACACCCCCCACCCCTCCGCCCCCCCCAAGCTATGGTATATGCTCCCCAGTGTACCTTGGTATTCCTGTGCTAAATAGGAGTCCTTCGTCCGTGCCAGTCTCACGACAGGGGTCTCAGATTTACGCAGGGCACTGGAAGACAGCCGAGAAGGTGGCGTGGTTAGACTGGTATCCCCATTTGTCGTCATCCGACGGAACTCGGAGTGACAACGAAAGGATGTAACCGTTCCGTCTTCCTGCCACTTTCCGCTGTACCGCGGGGATCGCCTGAGCTCAGTCTTGGCTCCTCAGCGAAGAAACATCTGCATATTGCCGGCGTCCTCCTTTAAGGCGGGGTAAGGCGGAGGTAAGGCGGAGATACGCTATGCAAATTCCGCAGATCCATGGCATTTCTTTGCCATTGACTCGTTTTTGTATATTCGAAGTCGATAGGCTTTCTAAGCGAAACACCCATTCGTCGTCATCCGACGCAACGTCTCCGTTCCCTACTCAGGGAAAGGGGGTTACATCCGTAACCGAGACGTTTTGTGACCTTAAAGAGCGTGATGGATTGTAAGGCGATAGAAAATTTGTTAAATACACATGAGCTGAATCATTTAGGGCCGTATAGGTCATACTTTGTAATTGATACGGAAGTTAATAGTTAACCAGTGAAGAGACGCTAAAAGTTATATGATCATATTTTCTTGACCTGGTAAGAACTTTGCACTAATTGTAAATTGTTTATTGAGGATGCAGGACAACCAGCTAGTAATGCATTACAGTAATCAGTACAGTATAGTACTCTAGGTCATGAAAACATGAACTAACTTTTCTGCATCAGAAACTGATATTCCAGAGCTTAGCGATGTTTCTGAGGTGGAAGAAGGATGTTTTTGTAACATTAGAAATATGATTTTCGAAAGACAAGTTGCTGTCTAAATATAACACCCGGGTCTTTAAGTTCAAGTTCAAGTTCATTTTATTTATATAGCACATTTTATAACAGCCACCGACTGACCAAAGTGCTTTACAGAACTATAAAATTAAAAGACAATAATACTATGCATAACAGCACAGCACAGATAAGTACAGTAAAGCTAAGAACAGCCTTAAACTCACCATCCAGACGCCAGAAACACAAGCAGAGCAAAACAGGGAGAAACATCTTCAAAGGTTTCAGTCCACAAATATGAAAAGACAAACTCTTCAAAACTGGTTCAGTAATAAAATGACAGACGCGCTGATGTGAAGCTGCTCTGTAGAGTGAAGTGAAACTCCACAATCAAATAAAATATCTGCACATCTTTAAGTGTTAATGCATGTGACCATCAAACTCTTTCTTTCGGATTGATTCACATTCTCCAGACGTCAACTTCCTGTAGATCAATGGTGTCATTTTAACGTCAAACTGACCCATTACATGCTTGAGAAGTTAAAAACGCCTTAAAGCAAAGAATATTTGTTTATTTTAAAAAAAGAATAAACGTTTATTTCGGAATATAATTAAACATCTTAATGTTGAGATTCAAACTAATTCAGTCTCTTTTTCCATAGAGCACTTGATGTCAGATTTCACTCTTTGAGGAAGTGGAATATAGAAATGCATTAAAAATCAGTCATCAAAAATCTTGCAGGGCTGGATTTCCCAAAACCTTCTACCTTAAGCTGTAGGCTATACCTTATCGTTAATATTTGTCTCCCGAAACATTCTTAGTTAAGTATAGGCTTCTGTGAAGTCATAGTTCATTCGGAAAGTTGTTCTGAACCACTCTCAGCTGTAGCCTATACCTATGACCCTTCACAGCATGTTTTACTCTTCAAAGTGTACACTTGCAGGTGTTGATTATAATTAATTTACCATAATAAGTTAGGTCCATAAATAATAATAAGGATAAACAATATTTTAAAAGTATATCATTATCTTACATCTGACTAATTAAAAATTAACCACAATACGTAACATGTAGCCTAGTATAAAAAAAGTTAATTGTCAAAACTCGTCTCCCAGTTGCTGAATGTCAACATGAAAAATTCTACACAATATTGCGAGCACGTAGACAGCGGCGTTCCCGTATAGAAATGCAACGTGCCACAGACGTAAATGTGTTTATAACCAACCTGAAAATATGAAACCGAAAATCTCCAAAGACCAGACGCGCAGCCGGTCAGTCAGATGATCAGAAACAGACACGATGGAGCAATTGATGAAATCCGGATCATCTTTATTAAACTTACGACTGTACAGAGATACGAAGAACAATTTCAAAATAATTCTGTCTTTATTACTCTTAAATGGTAAGAGCTTCATATCTATTTGTTTGAATAATTTCGGTTTCACTTTAGTCAATAGCTACGTTTTTTTTAATGTGACATAATAATAATAACTATTTGTTTTACATGAAATTGTAATTCATTATATTTTAAATGAATGTTGAACTTGGTGTATTTTTGATCCAGTAAGGCTTAAATAGGCTACATTTGTGTATGAAATGTTATAATTATTATAGTGCACAAATAATTATACTTATTATAAAAATAAACCTTGATAAGCTTCATTTATGTAAACCTTTATTCAAAGCGTCATTCCAAAAGGTTATACGATATTTAAAAAAAAAAAACGCTACACAGGCTATCTAGTTACAGATCATAGGCTACACTGTAAACCCGAATAAGTTGGCACAACTCAAAAAATTTAAGGCAATCAGTTGCCTCAAATTTTTTAAGTTAAGAAATTCAAAGTTTAAGTAAGCAGAACTGACATATTTTTATTTTGTATTTGTACATTTGAATTGTTCTTAACTTGAAATGTTTGAGTACACTAATTCATACATTTAACTTAAAATTTCATGTAATCTCAATGTGAACACTTTTATTAGTATAAAACTTAGCTAGCTTTAGCAAGCTAGTTTGCTAACATACTATTTTGTTAACATCTTAACAATAGTATGCTATAGAGTAACACTTGCAGCAATATAAAGGCTTAATTTGCTCTCAAATCAAGCTCATGCACCACTTGTCACCATGATGGTAACTATCCTAAAACCAACATTAACAGAAATTCTTCTAAATTAGCATAACGAAACATTAATCATTACTAAATCACCCGCTTAACATTAATCTTGCACAAAAAAACATTGTATTACACTTAATTTTAGCATTTACTCTCCCTTTCGAGTGCCATCGGCAAAGCATGCTGGGAAATATACATCCCAGCCGTTTCAGTTAAACTTAAGTTCGTCTAAATTAAAATAAATAATTTCATAAAACTCAAAACAATGAAACAGTTCAGTTTACTTAAAATATATCCATTCTGTGAACTTGAAAGAAAAAGAAAGTGCTAAATACTCATAAAAGTTAATTTGACTGAACTAATTAGTTTAATTTAAGTTTTTACTACTCAAACCAATTAAGTATTTTGAGCGTTAGGGTTTACAGTGTACCTGTCATTTGGCATATAATTTAACAAAGCATACAAGATAATGTAAGATAACAAGATAATTTATAAATAAAAATTAGGCTAAAAATTACAAAGATTATATATATATATATATATATGAACCGCATTAAAATAAATATAGCCTATTTGTAGATGTAGCCTACCAACAGACCGACTATAAAATAATTTTACGTGTTGACCTCGACAGTGAAGTGGTTTGGAAAACGGATGGATTCTTTTTTTTTTTTTTTTGAGAAACGCTAATGGTCTTCACTTCAATGATGTATGCTAAGCTATGCTAAAAGTGGTACCGTCAGAACCGGAGATCGGCTGAATGGATTCAATAACGGCAAAACTCAACAGTTTAACTCTGAGGGAGTTGTAAATACTTACTTAATGAAAATGATCAGAGCAGGTCAACCATCATATGTAAGATTACATTAAATTAGCCTAAATGGTTTTTAAAATATGAAATGTATTTATTTATTTATTTTAAATAACCTCGCATGTTCTGGGAACATTATTTTATGATATGATCTATAAATATGAAAAACTATTTTAAAACTGTTTGTGTTTGTCCCCCAGATGCATTTGGTGCCAAGACACATAAAGTGGCAGAGGGAAAACAGGTTACTTTGTCTACTGGTGAGACTGAAATACAGGGAGAGGATAACATACTGTGGACGTTTGGAGATGAGCGCATGCTTTTAGCTAAAATCCATTTAGATGATGACATCTTCGAAACATATGACAGTGATGATGGGAGATTTAAAGGCAAACTGGACCTGGAAAGGTCTACTGGATCTCTCATTATCCATAACACCAGATCCTCACACTCTGGAGTTTATTATATGAAGATTACCAAAAAAACTGCAACCATATACAAGAACTTCATTGTCATTGTTGGCGATGGCGGTGAGTAAATCTGTGTTGATATAAACACACTTTTGAAGTACCAAGAAACTGTACCAGGGGCCTGTTTCAGAAAGGAGGTTAAGTGAAAACTCTGAGTATGTTAACCCTGAAATGAGGGAAACTCTGGGTTTTCTGTTTCAGAATGGGAGGTAAGTCAAACCTGAGAAAGCAGAGTAAGTCAAGCCCGTTTCTGAAAGAGAGGTAACTTATACTCAGAGTCAGTTACCATGGTAACTTACTCTGTGAACCTAACCTGGTCAGGAGCAGGTTTACTTCCGTAAACCCAGAGTTTATTTCGGTCTCCTCCTCTTTTTTAAAGAGAAAGCGGTGTTTAAACACCTCATTCATTCTTTCGGTACATTTATTCATTGCTGTTTTTTTTTTTCCATTTTTTTTAAATAAGATGAAGTCTATATAACTTCTTAACTGGCAACTGAAAATACAGTAGATTAGAGTTACATCATGTAGTTCTAAACACATTCTACAGAATTAAACTGTGGCATTCACTGAAAATCACTGAACTGTGTTTATCTGTGCACCAGAAGTTGATGGACCTTCCTCCTGCTGTTCTTCCACACTCTGGTGATGAAGAGAGATAAGAATATCCGTTTATACTTAGAAATAAACTTAGATTCTATAGGCTACTCTACATAAATAATGTGAAGAAATTTGAATGTGTAGATTGTTTCATGTGTAGACAATATTAACATTTCCTAGTAGGCCTCTCTGTGGCAGCAGAAACTGTTTTTTCATCCCCATCGTCCTGTGAAGATGAGCATTTGATTTAGCACATTTTATAATACTATTTGTCATAATTTCTGGTGTATTGAGTAGGCTACTTACAACTGTCTGTGGTTCTGTTGGGACATGAGGCTCCAAAAGACAGATATTACCATAAGAATCGGTTTGGAGCAACAAAAAAAAACAACCCAAAGTAAAATATATGGAAATATCAAAAACAGCCTATATAAAAAATAATACATATGTAGACCTCTTATACATTTTATGAAGGCACTTGAATCTTCGGGAGTCACTGGCTCTGATGAAGTCCCTCAGCCATTGGCCTTCCAGCATTCAGGCTCAGGGCCATCTCCATCTCCATCTCCTCTGCATCTTCATCTCCATCTCCATCTGCTCTGCATCTCCATCTCCATCTCCATCTCCATCTCCTCTGCATCTTCATCTCCATCTCCTCTGCATCTTCATCTCCAACTGCTCTGCATCTCCATCTGTGTCTTCATCTTCATCTCCTCTGGATCTTCATCTGCATCTGCATCTCCATCTGCATTTTCATCTCCACCTCCATCTCCATCTCCATCTCCATCTCCATCTCCTCTGCATCTTCATCTCCATCTCCATCTGCTCTGCATCTCCATCTGCATCTTCATCTCCATCTCCTCTGCATCTTCATCTCCATCTCCTCTGCATCTTCATCTCCAACTGCTCTGCATCTCCATCTGTGTCTTCATCTTCATCTCCTCTGGATCTTCATCTGCATCTCCATCTGCATTTTCATCTCCATCTCCTCTGCATCTCCATCTGCATCTTCATCTTTATCTCCTCTGCATCTTCATCTCCATCTCCTCTGCATCTCCATCTCCTCTGCATCTTCATCTCCATCTCCTCTGCATCTTCATCACCATCTCCTCTGCATCTTCATCTCCATCTGCATCTTCATCTCCATCTGCATCTTCATCTCCATCTGCATCTTCATCTCCATCTGCTCTGCATCTTCATCTCCATCTTTGTGAGCCTCTTCCTTCTTTCTGTTGGCTGAGAAGAAGTCAAATGAGAATGAATATTTGATTGTGTTAATTAGACATAATTATGTCAAAAATGCTTTTGCACTGCTAAACACTGGATGCTATTTAGTTATTTAATATGTCAAATGTTTGTAAAGTCAGGTACCCTACATCCATGATATGCTCAAGGCTTACCTGATTGAATTATGTTTTAATATTTCATTTTCAGCTGCTGCCATGTTCTTTTAATGCCTGCAATTAAAATTAGGTTGAATAACATACTGTTCTTCCAGTTTCACCTCTGATAACAGTTGGGTAAGTTACTCTAAATAGTTATTAATTACTAACTACAAATGACATATTCAACAGTGTAATTAGATTAATGTAATAATTACTATCTCTAGAAAGCATTGGTCTACTTATTACTAATTACTTTATAAATCCCATATCAACCTCAACCACTTGAACAATACAAAAAGAGACAAAACTGCACTTTTAATGCTTTCAAATTAACAATATACAATTGCATGAACTATTCTTGAATTGACCAAAGTGTGTAGAGGGAGAAGGTAACATTAAAAATATACCTTTTAAAAATGTTATGTTAAATCGACTATTGTTTTATACAGAATTGTTCTATTCAGTATTTAATGCAATGACATCATATTTAACTTTATATTACAGAAGAATTAAGAGTAATCCCTTTAAAAAACTAAACTAATTACACCCAACACTGTATAACAGTAATTAAAATGTAAACTTACACAATGACTCGAGCAACTATTTTCTCCCAAACTAACTCTCTCGATCGCCGCTGCTGCTGTGTTGCTTAAAAAAAATTGTTTGCGTACTACTGGTGAGAAATATGCAGACCTCTTTTTGTCTGGCGCTGTTACCATGGTGACTCATAATATCTGCGCTCCATTGATAATGGCTTTTTATAGTTGTGGTGCACGCGCTTAACTCAGAGTCAGTCAACTTAGAGTTGATTGAACTTACTCATTTCAGCTGTTCTGTAACCGAAAACTCAGAGTTTCCCATCTCAGGGTAAGTCAACTCAGAGTTCAAGTTTTAACTCAGAGTTGGTTGAACCTCCTTATTGAAACGGGCCCCAGGTTTACAAGGCTGGTTTTATTTGCTACTACAGAGCATTTCATTGTCCTCTCCAAATTATCCAAATGTACATATTTTCTTAAAGAAGCCAAATGGCGTCTTTTCAATAAAATGTGGAATTACTACCAACATTTGATGGTTGAACTAAACCCTTTCCGATAAAGTTCCTATTGTCCACACATCTTTTCCACAGAGGACACAAGACAAACAAAAACTGCAGGCTGACATACTAATGGTTATGAAGTCCCCATGAAATCAAAATGAAGTTTTTTAGCTTTTATATGAATATGTTAGCCCTGATGTTATCTATAAGCAAGTGTGCTTTAAAACAATGGCAAAACTGGAATTAAGAGTTTCGCCTCTTGTTCTTCTATACTCTTTGGTAACACTGATCAACGATTATAATGACATCATACAGTCATCAGGGTTTCTGCCCAATCAAATGCTCTCTAGAATCTGAAGAATGATGTTCAAAAGCCAGTAAAAACTAAAAATTGCACGATAAACACAATGCGTGCTATAGAGACACATTGGTAACACTTTACAATACGGGTGCACTAATATGCATTAATTCATGTTTAACTAATGCACAGATAATCATGAGTTAATGTATGATTCATGAATAACTAAACCATTAATTAATGATTACTGCATCAGCAACTAATAAATAGTCTAAATGATTAATAGATTAAGTAATACATGAATTGCTATTAATTCAATGTGTCATTGTGTATTAATTCCTTAATAACATATTTTATTAACTAATAGTGTAAATTAATGTGTTAATTACCACAATTAGTCAAAGCTATGCACTTCAACTTCCAGTTGTCTGCATTAATTAATCATTAGCTAATGATTTGCAAAGGTATCATTATGTTATGACTTTACTTGTTGAGGCACATCATTATTAACTAGTCATTTAGTAATTGTACTAATTTACACATGAATTTGCACTAACAATGAAGTAATTAATCATGTATTAATGCATATTAGTGTACCTGTATTATCTGGAAGTTGAAATACAACGCTTTGGCTCATTCTGGTAATTAACATATTAATTAACACTATTAGTTAAAAAAATGAGTTATTAGGGAATTAATTCACAATTACATATTTAATTAATAACAATTAATGTATGAACTAATACATTAACCATACAGACTCTTAATTAGTTCCTAATGTGGTAATCATTAATTAATAGCTTAGATAATCATTAGTTACACATTAATTCAGTATTATCTGTGCATTAGTTAAGCATGAATTAATGCTTATTAGTGAACCCGTATTGTAAAGTGTTACCGACACATTTAAGATTTCAAAGACAAAACTATTTTTGACTTGCGTGTACGAATTGTTCACCAAAAGACAAGTAAATTCCCTAACAAAGTAAATGAGTCACTTTTGATTTCATGCTTACTTTAAAGATGTCACGATGTCACTTGATTTGAATTAAAGTAAAAATGTCTTAATTAGTGCACAGTGCAAACAGGAAATCCCAACTTCGAAAGAAAAACATGCAAAAAGTGAAACATTTAAATGACTGGAACAGTAGAACGAACAAACAAACTGTGTAAAACATTTAAATGCTGTTGCTAAAGCACATCAATAAGTTTTAGCTAACCTGTTTTCTTGAAAATAAAATAATGGAAATCAGCTGTGCAGATCAAGCATTCCTTTGGCCGACGAGACATGGTTTATTACTGACTGTACTGTACTGTACCACCCACATACAGTAGCTCTATCTCTGCCTTTACCAACATGGTTTCTGTTTCTGTTTCTGTTCTGTTGTGTTTTGTTTTAGTGTCTGTAGTTTATTTACTGGAAAACAATGAATGAGTTCCAGAAACTGGGAAGAGTTCCTGCAGTGGAAAAACACATACTGTATTTACACTGATCTAATCAGGAACCATTTACTGTTATTATTAAACGATAGTTCACCCAAAAATGAAAATTAGCCCGTGATTTACTCACTCAAGTCATCCTATGACATTCTTCTTTCTGACGTACATCCGCATTCATCATTACGTTGGGCTGAAATTGAAAGGGTATTTCAATATTTCTCCGCGAATATTAACTCCGCGACCGGAATATGATACAAATACTCGATGGTGGTTTAAAGTGAGCTTTAAGTAAAAGTGTAATATTAATATTTTAAATTGTGTCATGTAGCTTGATGCTACTTGCAGGAGCTTTGCTATTCCATAATCGTATTTGTTAAAATATATATTTTTTTTCTAACAAGACTTAAGATAATAGGTGGATCTTGATACTATGTACAAACTAAACCACCTGGATCCTAGAACTGCGGTCCTGAAAACGCAGCCGCCGCTATATCATCCAGTTCGGTAGGTGGCGCTGTCACAAAAAAAAACTAGGCTCCTGAAACTGCAGTCTCCGGTTGTGCAGGAACATACTACTGGGAAAGTCTCAAAACACACACACACACACACACACACACACACACACACACACACACACACACACACATCCAAGGAGATTCGTATGTGAATGACGATTTGCATATTCAAATTCAAGGACACTCTCGTACATTTGAAACATTCAAAGGTTTTTGTGCACAGTTGTATATCTATGAATTGTGTTTTGCATTTGTGAAATGTTTTTATGAATATGTTATTTTATTTTGCGCATGTGAATTGCTTTTTGCGAATATAATTTTTTTTCACGCACGTGAATTTTTTTTGTGTGTACGTGAATTAGGTTTCACGCTTGTGAAATTGTCTACGCACGTGTGAATCATATTTCTTGCGTGAATTATAATTGAGACTATTCTGCTTCCATATATACACCTAGGATGAGTTCAGGGTGAGTAAATCATGGGCAAATTTTTATTTTTTTGGCAAACTATCCCTTTAACATAATCTTTGGTTATTATTATTACTCATTCCTCAGTTGAAATGGCGAAGATCTATGGTAAATATTGGCACGGGCAGGTGCAAAAGTAGAATCAAGAGCTTTAAAGCCTTGGCATCTGTTGTGTTCTGTGTTACGTTGCCATTTGTTAAATGTCCGCTAGATGGAGATATTGTGCTAGAAATGGATATAGGAGGGTGGAGAGGAAGAGGTTGAAAAGAAATGGAGAATGGAAAGTAAAGAGATCTGTTCGTTACTCTGTGTGCTCTCGTTTATTTTCATGTGATTACATAACAAATTGGCGACGAGGATGGCAGTTCATCTTCCTTCTACATACTTGCAATGTCCTGGTGAGCCTGCAGTTCCGTTTGGGATATGGACGCAAATGTTTGAGAACTACTTGTTGGCGATTCATGCTGAGGGAGATGACTGGCCTGACACTCGTAAGCGTGCTACACTGCTTCACTGCCTGGGCACAGAAGCGCAGAGAATTTTCTACACTCTTCCTAATACCGGTACGACCTATGCATCTGCTCTTACGGCTCTCAGAACGCATTTTGTACTGAAAGTTAATGTCATTGCTGAACGACATAAATTTCGTCAAAGGGAGCAAAGGCATGACGAAAATATACTTCAGTATGTGGCCGCGCTTCGTGATATGGTGTCCTTATGTGCATTTGGTGACAAAGAAGAGGAAATGCTAAGAGATCAAATTGTGGAGAAAGTGCACAGCACCCGAATTCGTGAACGCTTACTACTTGAAGCAGATTTAACGTTAGACAGAGCACTGCAAGTGGCCGTCCAAGTGGAAAATGCCATGGCTAATGCGAGTGAATTTGCAAAATCTGCCGACTTACCAGTTCAATATGTCAGAAAAAAAGAAACGACTATGCGTAGAACCACACTCAGAGTAAAACTCAGAGTCATTCTGCACGCAAATGTTATCGTTGTGATTCCAGCTGCCATTTGGCAAATTCCAAGCAGTGCCCTGCTTTAAATAAGACATGTAAATTATGTGGTAAAATGGGACATTTTGCAAAAGTGTGTCGCTCTGGACGAAGACAGGACATCAGAGAAATCGAAGTCCCTGAACTGACTGTTTTGTACATGACTAACACATTTGCTGCTGCAAACAAAATTGTGTGTGACATTGAAATGGGCACATTTTCTGGTACTACGACGCAAGAACTGATCGTTGATACTGGATCATCCGTATCTTTGCTTCCAGAGCATATATATAAGCAATACTTCTCTGAACTACCCTTGAAACAGTCAGATGTGCGTCTCGTCACATATTCAAAAGAGGATCTTCCAGTGCTGGGAAGTATTGAGACGTCTGCGCGACATGGTGAACATTCAGTACCTGCCACATTCTATATTGTGAAAAGTGGAAACGCACTTATGGGCATGGACTTAATATATTCCTTGAACTTGTGCATAACAGCAAATAAAGTACTCACCCCCAAACAGTCAGTGCAACAAGTGTTCCATACTGATACGCCATCTTTTGGCTGTGCAAAGAACTTTGTACACAAATTGAAAATGCATGAAAACTTTATTCCTGTGCAACAGAAGCTACGCAGACTACCTTTTTCTGTAAGGGATGCTGTGTCTGCAGAGCTGAACCGCCTACTAGCAGCAGATATTATTGAAAGAGTGGATGCTTCGCCTTGGGTTTCGCCCATCGTAGTGACTCAAAAGAAATCTGGAGACATCAGAATGTGTGTGGATCTTCGGGAACCCAACAAAGCAATCGTTGTGGATAGCTACCCCATTCCACACATTGAAGAACTCTTTTCACAGTTGAGAGGGGCTGTGATGTTTTCTACAATCGACCTGGCAAATGCTTAACATCGTGTTTCACGTCATGAGGACAGTAGGGACCTTACTGCTTTTATAACACATGATGGTTTGTTTTGTTTCAAGCGAGTTTGCTACGGATTAGCATCAGCCCCAGCGGCTTTTCAAAAAATGATGTCTACTATTCTCAGGGGTGTTACAGGCGTCCAGTGTTATCTGGATGACATAATTGTGTTTGGTGACTCTATTGCTAGCCATGATGCTCACCTAAAAATAGTGCTGCACAAACTACAAGAAGCAGGTCTGCATCTAAATGAGAAGAAATGTACATTTCGCCAGGAAAAGCTCACATTTCTGGGACATACCATCTCCAAAGAGGGACTGATGCCTGATCACAGCCACGTGGAAGCAATACGCAATGCTCCACCACCTTCGGACGCGCCCACACTAAGATCATTTCTAGGCCTCACCGCTTGGTATGCTAAATTCATTCCTAACTACGCAGCTGTTGTTGAGCCTATGAGAGAGGAAATTCAAATTTTGCATGGACTGATAAAGCACATGAAAGTTTCCAGGAAGTTAAAGAACTGATTGCACAGAGTCCTGCATTGGCTTTATTTGATCCTGCTTTGCCCACAATTGTTACAACAGATGCCTCAGACTACGGCATAGGTGGCATCCTGACTCAACTCCACCCAGATAAGTCAGAAAGGACTGTGGCTTTTGCATCCAGAACTTTGACATCGGCAGAAAGGAAATATTCTGTTGTTGAAAAAGAAGCCCTTGCTTGTGTCTGGGTCATTGAGCGTTGGAGAACATACCTGTGGGGCAAACACTTCACATTAAGATCAGATCACCAAGCCCTAACCACCCTTTTGACTACTAAAGGTATGGGACGAGCTGGACTGAGAGTAGCACGATGGTCTGCCAGATTGCTCTGCTTCAACTATACTATGCAGTACAGACGAGGGGTTGACAACCAGGTAGCGGATTGTCTTTCGCGTCTTCCATTGCCAAATGACATTAATTCTGACGTTGATTCTGAACCCGAAACTGTTGCTGCTATCACTACCCTCCTGTCAGCTGTTCCTGTGGCCGAGTTTGCTGCTGAAAGCTCCTCGTGTCCCGAGCTTGCCAAACTTCGTCAACACATCGAGTATGGCTGGCCCGCTACATCCAAAGCCCTGCATCCTGACATGTCCAGGTACTTTCCAATACGAGACGAACTGTCTATTTTGGACTTGTATGTGCTACGAGGACCACACAGACTGATTGTGCCACTTAGTTTACGTTCACGTTTGGTCACCCTCGCTCATGATGGCCATCAAGGCATTGTGAGGACCAAGCAACGGCTTAGGGAGCTATACTGGTGGCCTATGATGGATTCGCAGGTACAGTCCACAATTGCAACCTGCGTCACCTGCCAGCTCAATGATAAAACTGCTAGAACCACACATGCACCACTTATCCCAGTTGACTATCAAATAGGTCCGTGGCAGAAACTGGGCATCGATGTGGTGGGTCCTTTCGACACTGGTCCTGTTAGTTGTAGATACGCTATCACATTGATTGACTACCATTCAAAATGGCCAGAGGTAGCTTTTGCACCTCACGTGACTGCATCTACCATTAATTGTTTTCTGAGGTCAGTGTTCAGCCAGAAAGGGAATCCTCTGGAGGTTGTTAGTGATAATGGACCTCAGTTCCGGTCAACGGAGTTCAAACTATTCCTACAAGAAAGAGATGTAAAGCACATCCGTACTTCTATATATCACCCGAAAGGAAATGGAGCTGTGGAGCGCTGGAATAAGGTGTTGAAGGAGGCTATTCTGACTGCAGAAAGGGAGAGAGCCCCTTGGACATCGTTCATTGCGGATTTTCTGCAAACTTACCGAGCTACACCCCATGCCACGACAGGCATTTCTCCTTTTGAGCTGATGTTTGGAAGAAAAATGAGAACAAAATTGACAATTCTTCCAAAGTGCAATGTGAATCCGGCCTTTAAAAAAGCTGAAAACAAAAGTGATGCGAAATCAGAGGAAAATGAAAGCATACCTGGATACAAAGCGCAAAGCAAAGACTCCAGGGCTCAAGGAAGGCGACTTCGTACGGGTGAGAAAACCTCTGCTTGTGAGAAAAGGGAAATCAAAATTCAGCAACCCTATGTAGATTGTTAGAAGGAAGGGGACACATAGTTTTGAACTGAGTGATGGACGTACTTGGGACGTATCTCATTTGGCACCACTGCCCCCAGAATTTACTCAGGTTCCTGAACACACTGAGTCAACTCCTACTGCACCACCTGGAAGTGGTAACAACCACTTGGAAGGACGTTGTAGAAGGAAGCCAGTATGGTTGAAAGACTATGTAACCTAAACTGTCATAGTAGGCAAAGTAGAAAGTACTGAGAAAAAAAAAAGAAAACCCAGAAGGTTAGTTCAGGAAAGTTGTGGTTTGAACTGAAAGGATGTTCATGCTATATTTGTTTGTTAAGAGATATTGTTAGACATTGTTCTGTGTTTCTAATATAAGTAAAGAAATTGGGTAAGAAAACAAAACGACTGAATATTGTTAGCAATGTTATCGTAACTGCAGATGGAAACAAATTAAGTCAGGGGGAAATGTTGTGTTCTCATGTTACGTTGCCATTTGTTAAATGTCCGCTAGATGGAGATATTGTGCTAGAAATGGATATAGGAGGGTGGAGAGGAAGAGGTTGAAAAGAAATGGAGAATGGAAAGTAAAGAGATCTGTTCGTTACTCTGTGTGCTTTCGTTTATTTTCATGTGATTACATAACAGCATCCATAAGTTCTTGACCAAACAAGCCTTCAATCTCATATAAAGTGCTCCTATAAAGTGACTCGAGGTGTAATGATGCTCGAGTGGTTTTCTGAGAGGTTTAGTTGAGCTTCTTTGCAGGGCTGATTTAAAAAGACTAAAGACACAATGCATTGTTTTATTAAGCATTTGAATTGTATAATTGTCATTTTATGGTTTCAATTTTTCTTTTAATCAAATTAAGTACATATTTGGGACTAATGTTATGCCATTTTTTTTTCAGAAAAGAAAAAGAAAAAACATGGGAATCCCTTCCTATACATGATATAGTAAACACTGGTAAGTGAATATTATGATATACATAAATACACATTTTTATTCCTTTTAATCTGATCTATCAGCAATGCTTCTGTATACTTTGAAGTATTTTGTTCCTGTAATCTTCACTGTTTTTGTTCATTTGTTTCTCTTTTTCTTTATAGTTTCGTCCTTTCTGTTTGCGGGTCTGGTTGGACTCGTAATCATGACATGTGGTTTTTGGTGTATGATGTGACTAACTAAAAATTTATATTTTTATTTATCTTGAGACAAGTTTGTTGTTGAAAAAAAAATATTATTTGTTCACAGATATATATATATATATATATATATATATATATATATATATATATATATATATATATATATATATATATATATTGTTATAATCAAGTGAAATTCTTGTATTTTAATGTCTTTTAAATGTGTCCAAGGGCTACTATCCTTGACCATTCAATTGATAGCTACCGTGGAACTAGAAATCTTTTAAAAGACTTTGGTCTCGTTTTGAAAACTTTAATACTAGATTTGAGAAAACAGACAGAGTTCGTCTCATTGCAGTTTGGTTTTAGATCTGTGATAAAAACATTTCCCCCGGTGTGGGTGTGGCCTATCCTGGGTATGTTAGCATGTGAATATTTAACTTGAATTTTTCGATCTGAATTTGAGCAATCAAATTTAATCAACCTGAATGTATTTTATCTGAAATTCTGTAAGTTGATTTTTTTTTTTTTTTTTTATCTGAATTTGTGAGCAGTGAAAAATAATGATCCAAATTCAGGTTTTTAAAATAGAAATCAAGGCCTATTTAAATTTCCGAGGTAAATAAAAAAAAAAAAAAAAAATCAGATAAATGTTTTTCAAAATAAAATATTTCAAAACTAAGTATTCAGTGGCTGTTAAATTTCAAATAGTTATGTCTCTTATTTGCTTCCATATATTTTAAGTGACCCAGTTATGTAGTCTCAAAGTGAATTTTAAAAAGGCTCCCTAATTTAGGTATTCATTGATATTCATTCATCTAATAAAAGGTCATTTATTTTAGTGTCACACAATTGAATTGATAGACTATAGCTAGTATTAGCACACTTTTAGCATTTTAAATCTAAGATTCAGACCGTTGAACAGGGCACCCCAGCCGGTGGTGGAGGCATCTGTTGAGACAACGCTAGTTCTAGTGGAGGGCAGGGACCCAGAAGGCACAATGTCCCGGAGTGGGGCTTGAGCGTGCAGTGCAACACTTGCCTGGCTCCACGGTTTGGCAGAGGGTGTGTGAGAAGGCAAGGCGTCCTCGAACCCCACCCGGCTGACTGCTGGCGATCGATGGAAGAGGGAGCTGAGAGTGGTAAGGCATAGCATGTTCACTGTCAACTGCACACTCTTGTGACTCAGAGAATGAGGAAAAAGTGGGTACATAAAACAAAAACTAACTCAACAAAGGATTCTCCGGGCCTCCACTGGGGGAAAGAAGAGCAGATCTCCTCATCTCTGTGTAACCCTCCTGTGGTAGTACTGCGCATAGGCAGGCTAAACACCCACTATAGGAGTTATCTAAATCTAGATTCAATGAGGAGGTTGGTTATGTACAAATTATATAGTCAAAAGACTCAATATTTCACTCCAAAGGAAGCACAGGACAATAGATTAAATATTGAATGTAGTTCTTATTCAAATAATTTTCCTTATTCAAAAATTCAATATTCAGTTCAGTTTACACAGCATTAATACCATTGATGTTAACAGATCAACCACAACTTTTGAGATCTCATGAAACAATATACAAAAAACTTTCAAGGAAAAAATTAGTTACCCTTGAGTGCACTCAAATGTTTAACTGTCAGTAGTTAATAGCCTACACCACCTGTCAAAATGATTGATTGACAGGTGGGCGTGGCTATCCTTTGATCTTCCCCCGCCCCCTTCCGGCTCCTCCCCTTCCTGTCCCGCCTCTTGTCCCGCCCCTTCCGGTTCCTCCCCTTCCTGTCCCGCCTCTTGTCCCGCCCCTTCCGGTTCCTCCCCTTCCTGTTACCTTTGACCTAGTTCCGCCCCTTCCTGTTAAACTTTCTGTCAAAATGATGGATGACGGCCTTTATCTAGTTCCGCCCCTTCCTGTTAAACTTTCTGTCAAAAATGATGGATTGTTTGAAGTTTGTTTGATCTAGTTCCGCCCCTTCGTGTTAAACTTTCTGTCAAAATGATGGATTGTTTGAACAAGAAAAAGGGCTGTATAGGATGTGTGACAGATAGTTTGAGATGTACTGGACTTACAGTTACAAAGCGGTGGATTGTTATTTTTTAGCGCATCCCCTCGCTATGCCTAAGCTTATCATAGCAGGTGTGTCTGAACGTGATAAGAAAAAAAAAATGTTATAGCTTATCTGACACAAAGCTAAAAAATAAATGTATTCAGTGAAGCATTTCCGATTAAAAAATGGAGACATTAAAATTGTAAACAGTTAAAATGTATTACAGTTGAATAATATAAAACATACAGTTTATGTAAAACCTCACCCCAAAAAGTTGAAATAAAATGATCTCCCTCTGCCTCAAAACATAGGGAGCGCGCGTCTGTGTATTTCCCCCTCCCTCCCACTCTCACTCCCACATTGCTTGGGACGCTGGAATTTTATCTGACTAAAGTTGAAAAAGCATTGTGTTAATTTTAAATTATAAAAAATATATAAAATAAAATATATAATACAAAATAAATGTCTTACTGGACCAATTATTTCAAAATAAATAAATAAATACATCTTGCATGTTTTACAGAGTTGGAAGAAAAAAATCACACAGGTAGTGCCTGCCAGCATGGACAGGGTGCGTGACAAATAAGTGATATCATCGCTGTTTTCGTGTAATAAATTACTTTTAATTCATAAGACTTATTTTCAGGAGTGACAGTTATCAGTGAAATATGGCGCTCGTGTAATCAAAAGGTCTGCCTAGCCCCTGGGAATGTGAATTGGCCTTGAACCTAAACACTTCCATTCATAGAGTACTGAAAGAATATAGTGGACACACAGCTCCGCCGTTTTCCCATAGTTTTACTGTAAAAGGCGATAAAATAGCCAAGACACATGGACGTGTGCCATACCCCATGTCTGGACCAAAAACTTTTGCACCTTTGACCACCTCATCAAAAATGCAAAACAGTGAGTATTTTCTCTATAATTCATTTATTCTACGCTGTTTTAAACAATGCTATTGCTGTTTATCTGTATTATGCAATGATGTTTAATTTGAAAAATTGTTTATACATAAGGAAAAGACGGTATAATTCATTAGTGTTTTAAATAGCCTAGGCTATGTATTTGTTTTATCCGCATTATGCTATTGGTATTTTTATCTGCTGTAACTGGGGATACAGATATTTTTATCTACTATATTAATTTATCATAAAGTATGATTTTAAAAATGTACAACATTGTTTATGTTCATTATGCTATGGTTTTTTAAACCATATCACAAAAGTATCAGTTTAATATGACTGTTTTACAGCAATGTTTATTTTGCATTATGCTATGTTGTTTTAACTGTTGTATTTTTTATCTGATGTAACTAAAATCTGCAACATCATGTATTTAAGCGGTGGGAATTCCATAAAGGACCTTAAAATAAATGTTTTGGATTTTATTCAGTTTTAAATCTTATTTAGATTATTTTAGTCAGACATGCTTATATGTGCATAGGCCTATTTTATTCCTCTTCAGTTACTTACTTTTTAAATTTTGGTAGGCTACTTTTTAATTCTTCTTTTACTCTGTCTTTGATTTTAACTTTTAGCAATTTGCATGATAAATTGTTTAACATGTAAGCTATAAGAATGACACTGTCACAATGTGATAAGCAAAACATATAAAAGTCAAGTCAAAGCTATTTATATAGGCTAGTGCTTTTCATTGGCATTTAAAATAACATGGTCTTTCCTTCTCTCTCTCTCACAGCAAACACTGCAGGACAATCAGGCATCCAAGTAACATGTTAGTATGGTTTATATTTTATTTTTAATGAGAAAACATTATAGAGTCCAACAGGCGGTTTCTGGAAGTAAAAACATTTACTTTCTCCATACGGAAATTAATTTTAAAGACAGACTATACTGTGAGCTAAGAGGCTGTTAATACATGGCATTTACTTCTGATAAAGCCTTCAGCTTATTTTTTTTTGTAAATAATCGTGTTTCACAGTTGAACTCCTGGTGAAAACTACATCACCCATGAGCCATGATGCTGTATTGAAAATTATGTCGAACATAGTAAAAAAAAAAAAAAAGCAACACACTCCAAAATAGCTCTGCCCACTCCATGAAGCACTGCGAATGACATAATCTCCCTACCCTCTCAAAATACTCAAATGTTTGTATAAGCTATATGTGCATATTTTGCATATTTATATATAAATATATATATTTTTAAATCACTGTGAGAAATTAGAATGAAAAAGGGGGGAGGCACTGTTGCACTATGTATAATAAACAATTGACAGATGAACTGACAGATATTTTATGTAAACAGGCAAAATCTCTGCATCTGATGATGGCCGTGTGTTTTCGCCGATCATAACTGGTTTAACTCTTGGCTCCTTTGAGATCAATATGACTTCTGCCAAATCAAATGTGCCGGCAAATTGTAAGTGTAATACACGAGAAACTATTAAAACAGTTTTCGCCTATGTAATGTATAAAATTAATCTTAATTAAGCAGTCGTAGTTAACAATTGGGACCAATTTTAAGGAAGGTTACATTCTGGTCTAACATTGTCATATGCAAATTTGCAATACAAATTTTTTTTACTGTTTTTGCTACTTTTGGTTCGAGTTTTGTAGAATAAGCCAAGATTCATTTATTTTATGTGGTGTCATGCTCGTGGATTATTCATACTCAGAATTGTAACTATTACTATAGCCTTTATCAGCCATTTATTTTACTGCAGACTTATCAAACTTATTTATTTACTGCAGATTTTATCAAAGGCACGAATTAACTCAATTCATGGCAGCAATAAAAAAGAAGAAAAAAATGAACAATTGACAGATGAACTGACATATATTTTATGTAAACAGGCAAAATCTCTGCATCTGATGATGGCCATGTGTTTTCGCAGATCATAACTGATTCAAGCTCCTTTGAGATCAATATGACTTCTGCCAAATCAAATGTGCCGGCAAATTGTAAGTGTAATACACGAGAAACTATTAAAACAGTTTTTGCCTATGTAATGTATTAAATTAATCTTAATTAAGCAGTCGTAGTTAACAATTGGGACCAATTTTTAAGGAAGGTTACATTCTGGTCTAACATTGTCATGTGCAAATTTGCAATACAAATTTGTTTTAATGTTTTTGCTACTTTTGGTTCGAGTTTTGTAGAATAAGCCAAGATTCATTTATTTTATGTGGTGTCATGCTCGTGGATTATTCAGACTCAGAATTGTAACTATTACTATAGCCTTTATTAGCCATTTATTTTACTGCAGACTTATCAAACTTATTTATTTACTAGAGATTTTATCAAAGCCAAATACTGCCCAAAAGGGGATACTGGGAAAGAAGAGAAACAGGTTAATACAAGGTTAGATTCAATCTTTATATTCTTTCCCGTTTTGCCTTCATTTTCCTTTTCCTGTTACTGTTTTAATTTTTATATTCTCAGATCATCAAAGGTTTTCTGAAAGCAAACACCAGTCAGTTGGTTAAAAAAAAGTGAACAACATTAATCCAATAATTGACCATCTTGATTGCTCAATGAATCCGTTACAAATGTGCGAGTGAATCCAACACACCAGTTGAAGATGAGGGAACTGCTGGACTGTGTGAATTGTGAAAGCATTGCCAACGACCTGGTCAACGCTTTGTTCAAGCATGAAGAATCTTTCATGAAGAAACTGTAACAACAACTGTTGTAGCCTATTGTTTGGCATTATGTACTTAAACAGTTTTTAAAAAAAAAGAAATGTTTTTAATAATTGATTGGTGATGGAGTTTTAATTTTTGTATTGAGAACCAAGTAAGAAGATACCAAACTGGCCATATAATGATATATTGCACATAATAAACAATGGCAAAGTTTGTATTCCTTAAAAAACAGACAATGTTTGAGAACCCTAATATTGGTGTAATCTTTGCTCGGTCTCACCCTCACGCTGATTCAGGCATAGCTTTTTACTAAAAGAAAATATTATGGAAGTCATAATCAAACCGTAATTATATTTTATTTATTAATTATAGGGCTTCGTGCTGATTTAAAGTTTTTGTTATTAACTAATACCTTTATTTATTTTTTTACATCCAGCACAATTTTTTTTACAAAAATTGTTCTCTAACCCCAAATAAACAGATAATGGAATGTTCACAAGCTACAGTTAGATATTATTCTGCTTAGTATGTGTGTAAATAGTTGTGCTTAAATGTTTGGATGTATTTTTACACGCCAACATATTTTGGTCACACCGTAGTGATGCAAAGTTCCACACTCTTGTAAAGACTATGGTCTAACTTTAAAACATAATCTTTATACATGAATTCAAAAAGACCAAATCACTAAGAAAAGCACCGTTTATAATAATAATAAATATACAAAAGTTCACAAATGATGGTTTTATTACTATTCAGATAGCAGACGACACTGGTTCACATTTTGAATGTGTGTCTGTTTTAGGTGAAGACTTTTCTTTGAGAGCCGTCAACATTCATTGTTTATAGGAATAAATGACCATTAATAATTTAAGTGTTTGTACTCTGAAGTATTTCTGTTTGAGAATGTTTGACTAAATTGCAACTTTCCCTCCATCTACGATGTGGAATCACACAAAGTATTAACACAAAAAAAGGATGTGCATGCTGTTTTACACGTAAACTATTACAACAGAATCACATATGACTATTGTACTGAGAGAGGCGTATTCATTAAGACTGTTAAACAAAGTTCGGTGTTTAAAATTAAAATTACACTAAAGTAAATGCTAGTGATCAACTTGCTAAAAAAGTAAATACAACATGAGCCATACAGAAAAGCCACTTGTGATCAGTTTTGTATGTTTGTAATTGACATCATGTTTCTTTTTGTACAGTTTGCAAAAACTATAGTCTCCGAGCGTGGTCAAACATATAGGAATTTATGAAAAACATGAACAGATATTTCTACATGAGATATTTATTTTAGAACATCTTTCAGCTATGTCTACGAAACATCGACATGAAAGATGAGTATTGCTGTTTTTCTGTTACCTATAAAACTATTATACTTCAAACTTCGTCTAGCTATTGCCCATTTCACAGCACAGTCATAGATACATCGTTATGTTGTGTATGTCGCTAAACAACGGTTAAGCTAATGAATTACCGTTGAAAGGCGGGATGATTCATTTTTTATTCCGTCTACACCGATACTTTGACACTAGAGTTTTAGTCAGGAGCCTTTTAGGCCTGATCCAGAAAACAGGCATTGTGTTTTATGTCTTAATAATCGTTCTTCTTTTTATGAAAAGTTAGCAGTTTTGTGGCCTCGTCATCAAAAATGTTTTAACATATTGTAAATATCAATTGTTATATAAATTATATGTGAAACACGCTCAGTCCCATTAGAGTCGGATTGTTGTTTATATTGAACATTGTTATTGAACCTCTAGTGTTCTTAAATTGTTTACCACGGTTTAATTTTTAACAACACTATCGTAACACTTTTCGTATTTTGTACGATGTTTTCTTTACACCCATGGATATCCGTTTCCTACGGTTAGCTGTAATGTTAGTGAACTCTAGGCCTTCTCTTTTTTCATATACGACAGTATTTGCATGAATTGGCTTGATTTAATAAAATGATGGTTTAAACCACAGTGTAATTTTATACCATCCTAGTTTTTAAATATCTCTTAAATTTTATATTTTAACCGTTTATGCGAATGCGAATATTTTCGGCCTACATTAACGACGTGGCCCTGGCCGCAGGTGACTGTTCGATACATCTATATGCAGATGACACTATTCTCTACACCCACGGCCCATCTATGAATATCGTGTTAGACAACCTCCAAGTGAGCTTCAGTAGCATTCAACACTCATTTCGTGGTCTTCAATTAAATTTAAATTCCAGTAAAACCAAATGTATGATCTTTAACCGATCTCTCTCTTTACCTTCTTATACAACAAAAATTTCCACCCTGGATGGTTTTGCATTGGAAATCGTTGACACTTATAAATACCTAGGTATCTGGTTAGATTCTTCACTCTCCTTCCATACCCATATTAGCAAACTCCAATCTAAAATAAAATCTAGGATTGGTTTTCTTTTTCGTAACAGGGCCTCTTTCACTATCCCCGCTAAACATGCTCTCGTGAATATGACTATCCTACCTATCTTAGACTTTGGCGATGTGGTATACAAATCTGCCTCTAACACTCTTCTTGGAAGGCTAGATGTATTATATCACAGTGCTATACGTTTTGCTACCAATGCCCCATTTAGTACTCACCATTGTAACCTCTATACACTCATTGGTTGGCCTTCCCTTCACATCCGACGACAAAGACACTGGTTTTATTTTATTTATAAAATTATTTTAGGCAAAGGTCCTACCTACTTGAGAAACCTCATTTCGGTAGCTTCTCACTCTCGTAACCTGCGATCAAACAGGTTTATTTCATTAACTACTACCAATGTCCGCACTTCCTTTGGCCGTCTTTCTTTTAAATTTTCTTCTGCTAATGACTGGAATGATCTCCAAAAATCCCTAAGGCTTGAAACTCTTGTACCAGTATCTGGTTTCAAACGATTGATATCTAACCTATTGACACACCACTGCTTATGTTAGCATTACCATTTTCTCCTCTGTGCAAATTAGTCCAATTACTTATTTGTCTTTTTCTTCCTGCATTGTTATTCGTCAATAACGATTACTGCACTTTACTTTTCACATAGTTCAATTATTTATAATGTTTTTATTATTGTCCCACTAGGGAAACTGTCTGGCTATTGTACTCCGACTTACCTTTGTACGATGCTCCATTTGACTGAACATCTGTTTGTAACCTGCATTACATTGTTTACATTTGTCTTTATGTGTAACTTTATGTGTCTGCACCTTGACGCTTTATCTTGGCCAGGTCGCCATTTTTAATGAGAATGAGTCCTCTATGTGCTAACCTGGTTAAATAAAGATTAAATAAAATAAAATAAAAATAAATATAGAATACTGCACAAGGATCTCTGAAATATTTTTTTCATGTAAAACATCTATGTAGCTCATAGATCTATCTATGTTTTTAAAAATACAAATACATCTTTCTCTAAGTGACCCTCAAAATCTGGGGATAGCTTCCGTGTAGCTATGATGATTGATCAGAAAATTACTTTTGTCGCTTTGTTTGAAGAAACACTTTAATCAGCTGGTGCTTGATAATTATTAAACAACCCTCAATTCGGTAATGTCGTGTTTTACGCGATATTGATATCGCGTTTTAATTTAAACTCAATGCGCTAAAGTTCTATAACAGGACTTAATATTTGGTAAAGCATCACGACTAAATGTAGGAAACATTGTTTTCCTGACAGAGACAAATATTTTCTCTTAATCCAGTAATGATATTTTCATTAAAGATTAAGAGGTTAAAGACGGGTATGAATTGTTTGCAACAAGTTCTGTAAAAAGCATTTAGAAAGTGAGGCTTTACCAAATATTAAGTCCTGTTATAGAACTTTAGCGCATTGAGTTTAAATTAAAACGCGATATCAATATCGCGTAAAACACGACATTACCGAATTGAGGGTTGTTTAATAATTATCAAGCACCAGCTGATTAAAGTGTTTCTTCAAACAAAGCGACAAAAGTAATTTTCTGATCAATCATCATAGCTACACGGAAGCTATCCCCAGATTTTGAGGGTCACTTAGAGAAAGATGTATTTGTATTTTTAAAAACATAGATAGATCTATGAGCTACATAGATGTTTTACATGAAAAAAATATTTCAGAGATCCTTGTGCAGTATTCTATATTTATTTTTATTTTATTTTATTTAATCTTTATTTAACCAGGTTAGCACATAGAGGACTCATTCTCATTAAAAATGGCGACCTGGCCAAGATAAAGCGTCAAGGTGCAGACACATAAAGTTACACATAAAGACAAATGTAAACAATGTAATGCAGGTTACAAACAGATGTTCAGTCAAATGGAGCATCGTACAAAGGTAAGTCGGAGTACAATAGCCAGACAGTTTCCCTAGTGGGACAATAATAAAAACATTATAAATAATTGAACTATGTGAAAAGTAAAGTGCAGTAATCGTTATTGACGAATAACAATGCAGGAAGAAAAAGACAAATAAGTAATTGGACTAATTTGCACAGAGGAGAAAATGGTAATGCTAACATAAGCAGTGGTGTGTCAATAGGTTAGATATCAATCGTTTGAAACCAGATACTGGTACAAGAGTTTCAAGCCTTAGGGATTTTTGGAGATCATTCCAGTCATTAGCAGAAGAAAATTTAAAAGAAAGACGGCCAAAGGAAGTGCGGACATTGGTAGTAGTTAATGAAATAAACCTGTTTGATCGCAGGTTACGAGAGTGAGAAGCTACCGAAATGAGGTTTCTCAAGTAGGTAGGACCTTTGCCTAAAATAATTTTATAAATAAAATAAAACCAGTGTCTTTGTCGTCGGATGTGAAGGGAAGGCCAACCAATGAGTGTATAGAGGTTACAATGGTGAGTACTAAATGGGGCATTGGTAGCAAAACGTATAGCACTGTGATATAATACATCTAGCCTTCCAAGAAGAGTGTTAGAGGCAGATTTGTATACCACATCGCCAAAGTCTAAGATAGGTAGGATAGTCATATTCACGAGAGCATGTTTAGCGGGGATAGTGAAAGAGGCCCTGTTACGAAAAAGAAAACCAATCCTAGATTTTATTTTAGATTGGAGTTTGCTAATATGGGTATGGAAGGAGAGTGAAGAATCTAACCAGATACCTAGGTATTTATAAGTGTCAACGATTTCCAATGCAAAACCATCCAGGGTGGAAATTTTTGTTGTATAAGAAGGTAAAGAGAGAGATCGGTTAAAGATCATACATTTGGTTTTACTGGAATTTAAATTTAATTGAAGACCACGAAATGAGTGTTGAATGCTACTGAAGCTCACTTGGAGGTTGTCTAACACGATATTCATAGATGGGCCGTGGGTGTAGAGAATAGTGTCATCTGCATATAGATGTATCGAACAGTCACCTGCGGCCAGGGCCACGTCGTTAATGTAGGCCGAAAATATTCGCATTCGCATAAACGGTTAAAATATAAAATTTAAGAGATATTTAAAAACTAGGATGGTATAAAATTACACTGTGGTTAAAACCATCATTTTATTAAATCAAGCCAATTCATGCAAATACTGTCGTATATGAAAAAAGAGAAGGCCTAGAGTTCACTAACATTACAGCTAACCGTAGGAAACGGATATCCATGGGTGTAAAGAAAACATCGTACAAAATACGAAAAGTGTTACGATAGTGTTGTTAAAAATTAAACCGTGGTAAACAATTTAAGAACACTAGAGGTTCAATAACAATGTTCAATATAAACAACAATCCGACTCTAATGGGACTGAGCGTGTTTCACATATAATTTATATAACAATTGATATTTACAATATGTTAAAACATTTTTGATGGCGAGGCCACAAAACTGCTAACTTTTCATAAAAAGAAGAACGATTATTAAGACATAAAACACAATGCCTGTTTTCTGGATCAGGCCTAAAAGGCTCCTGACTAAAACTCTAGTGTCAAAGTATCGGTGTAGACGGAATAAAAAATGAATCATCCCGCCTTTCAACGGTAATTCATTAGCTTAACCGTTGTTTAGCGACATACACAACATAACGATGTATCTATGACTGTGCTGTGAAATGGGCAATAGCTAGACGAAGTTTGAAGTATAATAGTTTTATAGGTAACAGAAAAACAGCAATACTCATCTTTCATGTCGATGTTTCGTAGACATAGCTGAAAGATGTTCTAAAATAAATATCTCATGTAGAAATATCTGTTCATGTTTTTCATAAATTCCTATATGTTTGACCACGCTCGGAGACTATAGTTTTTGCAAACTGTACAAAAAGAAACATGATGTCAATTACAAACATACAAAACTGATCACAAGTGGCTTTTCTGTATGGCTCATGTTGTATTTACTTTTTAGCAAGTTGATCACTAGCATTTACTTTAGTGCAATTTTAATTTTAAACACCGAACTTTGTTTAACAGTCTTAATGAATACGCCTCTCTCAGTACAATAGTCATATGTGATTCTGTTGTAATAGTTTACGTGTAAAACAGCATGCACATCCTTTTTTTGTGTTAATACTTTGTGTGATTCCACATCGTAGATGGAGGGAAAGTTGCAATTTAGTCAAACATTCTCAAACAGAAATACTTCAGAGTACAAACACTTAAATTATTAATGGTCATTTATTCCTATAAACAATGAATGTTGACGGCTCTCAAAGAAAAGTCTTCACCTAAAACAGACACACATTCAAAATGTGAACCAGTGTCGTCTGCTATCTGAATAGTAATAAAACCATCATTTGTGAACTTTTGTATATTTATTATTATTATAAACGGTGCTTTTCTTAGTGATTTGGTCTTTTTGAATTCATGTATAAAGATTATGTTTTAAAGTTAGACCATAGTCTTTACAAGAGTGTGGAACTTTGCATCACTACGGTGTGACCAAAATATGTTGGCGTGTAAAAATACATCCAAACATTTAAGCACAACTATTTACACACATACTAAGCAGAATAATATCTAACTGTAGCTTGTGAACATTCCATTATCTGTTTATTTGGGGTTAGAGAACAATTTTTGTAAAAAAAATTGTGCTGGATGTAAAAAAATAAATAAAGGTATTAGTTAATAACAAAAACTTTAAATCAGCACGAAGCCCTATAATTAATAAATAAAATATAATTACGGTTTGATTATGACTTCCATAATATTTTCTTTTAGTAAAAAGCTATGCCTGAATCAGCGTGAGGGTGAGACCGAGCAAAGATTACACCAATATTAGGGTTCTCAAACATTGTCTGTTTTTTAAGGAATACAAACTTTGCCATTGTTTATTATGTGCAATATATCATTATATGGCCAGTTTGGTATCTTCTTACTTGGTTCTCAATACAAAAATTAAAACTCCATCACCAATCAATTATTAAAAACATTTCTTTTTTTTTAAAAACTGTTTAAGTACATAATGCCAAACAATAGGCTACAACAGTTGTTGTTACAGTTTCTTCATGAAAGATTCTTCATGCTTGAACAAAGCGTTGACCAGGTCGTTGGCAATGCTTTCACAATTCACACAGTCCAGCAGTTCCCTCATCTTCAACTGGTGTGTTGGATTCACTCGCACATTTGTAACGGATTCATTGAGCAATCAAGATGGTCAATTATTGGATTAATGTTGTTCACTTTTTTTTAACCAACTGACTGGTGTTTGCTTTCAGAAAACCTTTGATGATCTGAGAATATAAAAATTAAAACAGTAACAGGAAAAGGAAAATGAAGGCAAAACGGGAAAGAATATAAAGATTGAATCTAACCTTGTATTAACCTGTTTCTCTTCTTTCCCAGTATCCCCTTTTGGGCAGTATTTGGCTTTGATAAAATCTCCAGTAAATAAATAAGTTTGATAAGTCTGCAGTAAAATAAATGGCTAATAAAGGCTATAGTAATAGTTACAATTCTGAGTCTGAATAATCCACGAGCATGACACCACATAAAATAAATGAATCTTGGCTTATTCTACAAAACTCGAACCAAAAGTAGCAAAAACATTAAAACAAATTTGTATTGCAAATTTGCACATGACAATGTTAGACCAGAATGTAACCTTCCTTAAAAATTGGTCCCAATTGTTAACTACGACTGCTTAATTAAGATTAATTTAATACATTACATAGGCAAAAACTGTTTTAATAGTTTCTCGTGTATTACACTTACAATTTGCCGGCACATTTGATTTGGCAGAAGTCATTTTGATCTCAAAGGAGCTTGAATCAGTTATGATCTGCGAAAACACATGGCCATCATCAGATGCAGAGATTTTGCCTGTTTACATAAAATATATGTCAGTTCATCTGTCAATTGTTCATTTTTTTCTTCTTTTTTTATTGCTGCCATGAATTGAGTTAATTCGTGCCTTTGATAAAATCTGCAGTAAATAAATAAGTTTGACAAGTCTGCAGTAAAATAAATGGCTGATAAAGGCTATAGTAATAGTTACAATTCTGAGTATGAATAATCCAGGAGCATGACACCACATAAAATAAATGAATCTTGGCTTATTCTACAAAACTCGAACCAAAAGTAGCAAAAACAGTAAAAAAAATTTGTATTGCAAATTTGCATATGACAATGTTAGACCAGAATGTAACCTTCCTTAAAATTGGTCCCAATTGTTAACTATGACTGCTTAATTAAGATTAATTTTATACATTACATAGGCGAAAACTGTTTTAATAGTTTCTCGTGTATTACACTTACAATTTGCCGGCACATTTGATTTGGCAGAAGTCATATTGATCTCAAAGGAGCCAAGAGTTAAACCAGTTATGATCGGCGAAAACACACGGCCATCATCAGATGCAGAGATTTTGCCTGTTTACATAAAATATCTGTCAGTTCATCTGTCAATTGTTTATTATACATAGTGCAACAGTGCCTCCCCCCTTTTTCATTCTAATTTCTCACAGTGATTTAAAAATATATATATTTATATATAAATATGCAAAATATGCACATATAGCTTATACAAACATTTGAGTATTTTGAGAGGGTAGGGAGATTATGTCATTCGCAGTGCTTCATGGAGTGGGCAGAGCTATTTTGGAGTGTGTTGCTTTTTTTTTTTTTTTTACTATGTTCGACATAATTTTCAATACAGCATCATGGCTCATGGGTGATGTAGTTTTCACCAGGAGTTCAACTGTGAAACACGATTATTTACAAAAAAAAATAAGCTGAAGGCTTTATCAGAAGTAAATGCCATGTATTAACAGCCTCTTAGCTCACAGTATAGTCTGTCTTTAAAATTAATTTCCGTATGGAGAAAGTAAATGTTTTTACTTCCAGAAACCGCCTGTTGGACTCTATAATGTTTTCTCATTAAAAATAAAATATAAACCATACTAACATGTTACTTGGATGCCTGATTGTCCTGCAGTGTTTGCTGTGAGAGAGAGAGAAGGAAAGACCATGTTATTTTAAATGCCAATGAAAAGCACTAGCCTATATAAATAGCTTTGACTTGACTTTTATATGTTTTGCTTATCACATTGTGACAGTGTCATTCTTATAGCTTACATGTTAAACAATTTATCATGCAAATTGCTAAAAGTTAAAATCAAAGACAGAGTAAAAGAAGAATTAAAAAGTAGCCTACCAAAATTTAAAAAGTAAGTAACTGAAGAGGAATAAAATAGGCCTATGCACATATAAGCATGTCTGACTAAAATAATCTAAATAAGATTTAAAACTGAATAAAATCCAAAACATTTATTTTAAGGTCCTTTATGGAATTCCCACCGCTTAAATACATGATGTTGCAGATTTTAGTTACATCAGATAAAAAATACAACAGTTAAAACAACATAGCATAATGCAAAATAAACATTGCTGTAAAACAGTCATATTAAACTGATACTTTTGTGATATGGTTTAAAAAACCATAGCATAATGAACATAAACAATGTTGTACATTTTTAAAATCATACTTTATGATAAATTAATATAGTAGATAAAAATATCTGTATCCCCAGTTACAGCAGATAAAAATACCAATAGCATAATGCGGATAAAACAAATACATAGCCTAGGCTATTTAAAACACTAATGAATTATACCGTCTTTTCCTTATGTATAAACAATTTTTCAAATTAAACATCATTGCATAATACAGATAAACAGCAATAGCATTGTTTAAAACAGCGTAGAATAAATGAATTATAGAGAAAATACTCACTGTTTTGCATTTTTGATGAGGTGGTCAAAGGTGCAAAAGTTTTTGGTCCAGACATGGGGTATGGCACACGTCCATGTGTCTTGGCTATTTTATCGCCTTTTACAGTAAAACTATGGGAAAACGGCGGAGCTGTGTGTCCACTATATTCTTTCAGTACTCTATGAATGGAAGTGTTTAGGTTCAAGGCCAATTCACATTCCCAGGGGCTAGGCAGACCTTTTGATTACACGAGCGCCATATTTCACTGATAACTGTCACTCCTGAAAATAAGTCTTATGAATTAAAAGTAATTTATTACACGAAAACAGCGATGATATCACTTATTTGTCACGCACCCTGTCCATGCTGGCAGGCACTACCTGTGTGATTTTTTTTCTTCCAACTCTGTAAAACATGCAAGATGTATTTATTTATTTATTTTGAAATAATTGGTCCAGTAAGACATTTATTTTGTATTATATATTTTATTTTATATATTTTTTATAATTTAAAATTAACACAATGCTTTTTCAACTTTAGTCAGATAAAATTCCAGCGTCCCAAGCAATGTGGGAGTGAGAGTGGGAGGGAGGGGGAAATACACAGACGCGCGCTCCCTATGTTTTGAGGCAGAGGGAGATCATTTTATTTCAACTTTTTGGGGTGAGGTTTTACATAAACTGTATGTTTTATATTATTCAACTGTAATACATTTTAACTGTTTACAATTTTAATGTCTCCATTTTTTAATCGGAAATGCTTCACTGAATACATTTATTTTTTAGCTTTGTGTCAGATAAGCTATAACATTTTTTTTTTCTTATCACGTTCACACACACCTGCTATGATAAGCTTAGGCATAGCGAGGGGATGCGCTAAAAAATAACAATCCACCGCTTTGTAACTGTAAGTCCAGTACATCTCAAACTATCTGTCACACATCCTATACACCCTTTTTCTTGTTCAAACGATCAAACTATCTGTCACACATCCTATACACCCTTTTTCTTGTTCAAACGATCAAACTATCTGTCACACATCCTATACACCCCTTTTTCTTGTTCAAACTAACTTCAAACAATCCATCATTTTGACAGAAAGTTTAACACGAAGGGGCGGAACTAGATCAAACAAACTTCAAACAATCCATCATTTTTGACAGAAAGTTTAACAGGAAGGGGCGGAACTAGATAAAGGCCGTCATCCATCATTTTGACAGAAAGTTTAACAGGAAGGGGCGGAACTAGGTCAAAGGTAACAGGAAGGGGAGGAACCGGAAGGGGCGGGACAAGAGGCGGGACAGGAAGGGGAGGAACCGGAAGGGGCGGGACAAGAGGCGGGACAGGAAGGGGAGGAGCCGGAAGGGGGCGGGGGAAGATCAAAGGATAGCCACGCCCACCTGTCAATCAATCATTTTGACAGGTGGTGTAGGCTATTAACTACTACTGTCCAACCACCCCTTCAATACTTAGCGTCCATATCAAACCACCCAAATGGAATCGTTGCAGCGCTGTTCGTTGAGGCAGTGGACCAGAAACCCAGGCACCAGGGCGGGCAGAAAGGAATCCAGCTTCAGTGGAAAACACACCAGGGATCCCGGACCAGGAAAAGCCTAACAAAAAAAAACAGTCTACACAGAATTGTGCAGAAAATGAACTAATGTTCAACTAAATGTCCTTTTTCCATCTTTCATCATTTAAAAGTCCATATGTTCAATAATACAACTTAAAATAAAAATCAATAAAATGGAATTGGACAAACAAAAGTACAGTATAGCATAGTAACTCAAAATTGGCATACTTGACACAAAACAAAATTATTTCCTTTCAAAATGCATTCTTCATTGTACCAAAATTAGAATTTACAACAAAAATGTACCCGTTAGATAACATCCACAGCTATTGTAGATAGCCAGACTGGTTTTTTGTTAATCCACTGTAACGTTGAAATGTAAACCTTTTTAGTCATTTCAAGCTTGAACATTTAGTTTCAAGCTAATCAACACAGACTGATAGTTTTCACTCACCGAGATAACTTTGTTTTACAACAGGGGTCATCTATTCTCCAATGTAGTTCAACCTCGAGAATGTATTTCGTTTCTAAATCGATTTAAATCTTAATGTTTACTTCTGCTCCGGCTCCCGTTTTTCCAGGCCTTCTTCTATGCAAAAACGAATCTAGAAAACCCGCAGAAGAAGAACGATTTACTATGCACTGCCACCTAGTGGCGAACTAGATATTGTACTTTACTATAGTTGTAAGTGTTTGCATTAAAGATAATTTCAGGACTTAATTGGGGCAAAATTGACAGGGTTACACCCCCCCCCCCCCCCTCCCCCCTCTAAACCACATGAGTCCCTGCATGTGCGTTAAATCTGACAAGGTATCTGACGGTCAGGAATAATATCTTGGAGTTTTCCAAAAAACTGACTAAGGGCAAGGATTAGGGGTTTCCCTAGCTCGTCATAAGTGAACTTGCGTGGGGGATGTCTTTCTCTGTGTGAACGTCTGGGCTGACTTTGTTCTTCCCCTCAAGTAACTTCTGAGTGCCTCTTAGGAATTACAGGGAATCTGTTCTGAGCATTGTCCACGTCTTGAGCTGGTGTCGGGTATGTGAGCACTGTGCTTTGCAATGTGTCATCTTCTGGAATGTCTATGATGAAATGGTCACCTTGGGTTGGAGACTGACGGACAGCTGTGTTTGTGTCAAGAGATGCAACTGAGTGATCCGGAATCGATGGGGGCTCTGGCGACTTGAACTCAGGAGCCATGGGGTTCAGAGAAGACTGAGAGCCACTGACGGGGATAACTTCAAACTCTTGTACATAGGGTCCGCATGTCGTGAACTGTGGAGGTTTATTCACATAGTAACCATCATCCTCTTCTTCTCTGTCCGAATATTCACATTCCATCACTTGGTTTTGTCTACTCCTCAGGCGCATTTGAGTATGTTTGCTTTGGTGTGGCACTGAATCAGGAGTAGTCTCAACTGGCAGAAATCCACATGGTAAAAGTAAGTCCCTGTGAAGTGTACGCGGAGGGCCATTTCCTGTTTCTGGCTTGACTACATACACAGGACCACCGTCAATCCGTTTCACAACGATGTGGATGGGCTTTTCCCATTTATCGGCTAACTTATGTTTGCCACGGACGTTGACATTCTTCACCAAGACACGGTCCCCTTCCTCTAATTCAGCAGTTTTTACTTTGGCATCAAATCTGTGCTTATTTCTTTCTCCAGACTTTTTGGAGTTCTCTGCAGCCAGTGCATAACTTTCTTTGAGTCTCTGTCGCAAGTTTTGGACATATTCTGAGTGCGTTGTATAAGTCTCAGTTGGGGGTTTCAGGCCAAGTATGAGGTCAACTGGCAGAGTCGGTTGCCTGCCGAACATCAGCTCATACGGTGAGTAACCTGTTGCATCACTCCTGGTGCAGTTGTACGTATGTACGACAGGCCTCACAAAGTCTCGCCAGTGATATTTGTCTTTCTCGTCAAGGGTACCGAGCATGCTGATAAGGGTTCTGTTAAAGCGCTCCACAGGATTCCCCTGAGGATGGTATGGGGTAGTGCGCACTTTTTCTGCCCCTATCAGTGAACACAGCTCTTTGATTGTGTGGGATTCAAAGTCGCGTCCCTGATCACTATGAAGGCGACTAGGTAACCCATAGTAGACCAGGAAGTTTTCCCAGAGAGCTTTAGCAACAGTTCTGGCCTTTTGGTCTTTTGTTGGCAGAGCTACTGCGAAGCGGGTGAAATGGTCAGTGATGACTAGTATGTTTCTGATGTCACGGTTGTCGGGTTCAAGGGACAAGTAGTCCATACAAACAAGCTCTAATGGGTAAGTGGTTTTAATATTCACCATGGGTGCTGCCCTTTGCGGCGGAGTCTTTCTTCTGAAACAACGTTCGCATGTGTGACACTTCCTCTCAACTGATTCTTTCATTTTAGGCCAATAACATCTGGCACGAGCAAGATTGAACACACGCTCTGGCCCTAGGTGACCAACCTCATCATGCAAACCTTTGAGAGCTCTTTCTCTGAATTCCTCGGGTAAGACGAGCTGATGAATTTTGTTTCCTCTGTCAAAACACTTCCTGTAAAGGACATCATCAATGAGCTCAAGCTTATCCCACTCCCGAAGGAGCAACTTGACTTCAGGTGATTCAGCTTTTACGGATTTGAAGTGGGGCTTTTGCTTTTTTTTGACCAAGGTGATGACTTTCCCAATTGATGGATCATTTCTTTGTGCTTCATGCCAGGTTTCTTTTGTCATTCCAGGCACAGTGGCTTGTCCAGAATCAGTGAATAGATCAGGTAAGGAGGGGGCGTCAACAACAAGGGACTCAACAAGGGCAGGTAAGTGCATGGTTACTGAATGGCGTTGACATACAGCTGAGACTGCATCAGATGGAATCTCCCCCTCTATAAGGCGTTTTGTCATTGAGTTGATCCGTGCTTTTTCCTGCAGGTACTCATGATCCTCTTGAGGAGCTGCTTGAGGTCTCCTTGACAGTCCGTCCGCATCACCATTAGCACGTCCAGCTCGATATTTGATGCTGAATCTGAAGGTTGAGAGGGCTGCTAGCCAGCGGTGTCCGGCTGCATCGAGCTTTGCGGATGAAAGGACATAAGTAAGTGGGTTGTTATCTGTTAGGACTGAAAAGTCTGTACCATACAGGTAATCACAGAATTTCTCACAAACTGCCCACTTTAATGCTAGAAATTCTAGCTTGTGAGTAGGATAGTTCTTCTCGCTTTTGGATAAGCCTCTACTGGCATAAGCAATTACTCTAAGCTTTCCATCTTGAGCTTGATAAAGAGCTGCTCCTAACCCCTCACAGCAAGCGTCTGTATGTAGAACATACGGAAGCTTGGGATTTGCGAAAGCGAGTACAGGGGCTGATGTCAACTTTTCGACCAGTGTTCTGAAAGAGGACTCACACTCAGGCGTCCATTCTGAGCCAAAGGGTGCTCTGGGGCTTATACCAGTGTTGGGTCTCAGTGTTTTATAAACTTTACCCCTCTTTTTAGGTGGATAATACCCAGCGGTGAGAGGCCTGGCGATTTTTGAGTAGCCCTCCACAAATCTTCTATAATACCCTGAAAATCCGAGGAAGCGTTTCAGTTCTTCTCGGTTTCCAGGGCGGGGCCAATCTTTCAGAACTGACACTTTGTCTGGATCTGTGTGAACTCCTTGAGCATCAACAATATGGCCCAGATATTTCACGGAGGACTTGAAAAACTGACACTTCTCTAGAGATAGTTTTAGGCCATAGCTTTTGAGACGATGAAGCACCTTCAGGAGCCTTGCCTCGTGTTCCTCTAGAGTCTGGGAGAAGACAATGACGTCGTCTAAAAACACCAAAACCTCGCTCAGATGTAGGTCTCCAACGCACTTTTCCATAAGGCGTTGAAAAGTACTAGGTGCGTTGGTGACACCTTGTGGCATACGATTGAATTCGTAGAACCCTAATGGACATGTGAACGCAGTTTTGTGCTTATCTTCTTCCACCATTTCAACCTGGTAATAACCGGACTTTAGATCCATCACCGAGAACCACCTTGCTCCACTCAGGGCAGAAAACGTCTCCTCGATGTTAGAAAGAGAGTAAGCATCCTTAATAGTGCGGCTGTTAAGCTTCCTATAGTCGATGCATAGTCTGATTTTTCCATTTTTCTTTTTAACGACAACCACTGGGGATGCAAAGGGACTCTCGGATTCCCTTATTATACCAGCATCCAGAAGCTCTCTAATGTGTTGCCTGACAGCTTCTCGATCGTTGGGGTGCATCGGCCTGGATCTTTCTTTGAAGGGCGTCTCGTCCTGCAGACGGATGGTATGTTTCACGGCGGTGGTATGGCCAAATGACAGCTCATCAAGCGCAAAAACCTCAGGGATGGAGTTCAGTTTATCTCGAATGCGTGTCTTCCACTCCTCTGGCATTGGGGAGTCATCCAGATTGAATGAATGTCCTCCATTTGATGTTTGTGAATCAACTTGTGCAGAGGAGGTCATGGGCATTACACTTTGAACTGCAGACACTTCACCAATAACACATTTTGGAGGTAGGGTGACAGTGTGATCTGTGGTGTTGCTGAGGACTACAGGGATCTTGTTTGAAGCTCTTGTGTTTATGTTTATTAGTGCACACTGAATGAACAACCCACCCGGCAGGAAGGAAGATTCAGGGGGTTCAATGACAAATGTCATATTGGAATTGGCTTTTCCGACTCTAACATCCCAAAAAAGATACATTTTGTGCCTTGCCGGAATAGAAATGGGCTTTTCTCCGTGCAATTTCACTAGACAAGCTTTAGCTTCACTTTCATGTACTCGGGCCACATGTTGGAGTAGTACTGCAAAACTGTCTGATCTTCTGAGAAACATGGATTTGTCATAGCTTATTCCACGTTGGTATAACCTGAGCAAGACATTTGTGCCAATTAAGACAGGAACCTTACTATTGAACTGGTTTTCAGGGACAATGAGCGCTAAAACAGACATTTGCTCTTCTGTTCCAGTAACATTCTCAGGGAAGGTTAAGCGCACTTCCACGTATCCCAGGTAAGGCACTGCTTGACCTCCAGCCCCTTCAACCCCAAGAAGATTGTGTATCGACTGTACAGGTAAGTTTGACATGTATTGAAAATGAAAAGTCTCTGAAATTGCTGTTACTTGGGATCCAGTGTCGAGAATGGCATCACATTTCACGTCCCCAACAGAGATGCTCAAGGTGCAACGAGGTCCCACAAGTCCAGGCGGCAATTTGCAGCCAGAAGAACTACTGCTTTCAGAAGAGCACTCATAAGTCATTGCTATGGGACATTCTTTGTCCTCAGCTCCTGGTCGCCCCAAGGCAGGAGCCTCTAGAAGTTTAAAGATGGTTTGTTGGCTGCCTGCTTGGCCCAGAATTGGCCTCGTTTTTCTTTGAGCTCCGCATTCTTTTTCCGGACGAGGCCCGAATTGGGTTCAAAAGTGCACTTTGCAGCGATGTGGCCATCACCCCCACATTTAAAACAGAACCAGGGCTTAGGTGGTATCGGAGATTGGGGGTTTGAGTCTCTATTGGAAACTTGCGCAAATAAACTTCCAGTTTTAACACTTTCAGGTTCGCTTTGGGCTGGACGGCTCTGCACTCCCTCATGCCCTTCTCCTCTCTTTCCTTGCTGTATTAGCTTTGCAACTTGTATCCTCAACTCTGCAACTTCCTTTTCTAGTTTAGAATTGGTCTCGTATTTCTTTGTTGTAGTGGGGGCAGCTTCAGGTTCGAATACTGGCATGCTCATAACTGAATGAACATGTGCAGCAGCTTTCGTGCTTCCAAGGTGCTTCTTCATGCGATCCATCTTTGCTGCCCTCCTATCCTCCTCCGTTCTCAGAAGCAATAACAATTCTGGGAATGAGGGGGGATTGGGTTTCCTGTGTTCGAGCTGCAGGCCAATGATCAGACTCTGGTCCCAGCATCCCCTACAGAACTGCCGGAGTAGGTACTTGCCAGACTCTACAGCTGAAACTCCCCCTCTAGTTACGGCTTTGGTGAGGAGAGTCTGGAGACGGCTCAAATAGACAGAGGGCTTTTCACCTGAGTTTTGGTTAGAGCCCAGGAAGGTAGCAAATAGCTCCTCTCCATCTTCAACCACTCCAAATGCTGACTCGAGCTGGGTGAGGTAATCTTGAGGGGTTGCATCCGTCCCAAGCGGCTTAAAAAAGTCCGCTGCTGGGCTGAGGAGGCTCTCCAATATTCTCCTTACTTTCTGTGAATCAGAGACAGACACGTCCTTAAGAAATAGGTCTACCTGAGTATGCCAGGAATCATAATCAACTTCTCCATTTGGTTTTGGCAGCCGCCCCGAAAATGTACGGATCCTGCTCTGACTGTAGCTGGACGGTGTGGAGTCACTGCGAATGAAATGTTCAACAATAACTTTTTGGACATGAGGTGGGTTAACTGTGCCTTCATCAAGGAATGGGCTCCTTGTAGCAGTAGTTGGGACGTTGCGGGTGACTGCATCAACTGGATTAGCAATATCATTGTTAGTCTGCATATCACCATCTGCACTGCTACCATTTGTGGAGACCGCAACAGGATTTTCAGAGGCCTGTAGCTGAGTATCTGGGCTTTGCGGAGGGGCAAGTTCTATCTGGGGCTGGGCACTCTGCAGTTCACTTTGAAGTGCTTCCCAAAAGCCAGCTTTACTAGTTTCAGCAAGAGAGCTCAATTCAGCTAAACATTTCTGAGCAAGTTCTCGTCCTAGTTCTTCTTGGCATAGCTCACGGACTGTCTTGACACACCAGGTGACTGCTGGATCATTGGGACTGGGCAGGGTACCTAGTTGCATTTGATCGAGTCTGGATATTGTCCGCTCTGCTGTGTATTCAATTAGGGCACGGCCACGGGGTTGCTCTGGGTCGTTGGGAACTCTGACTACTTTCTTAATGTCCCCGTTGACTTTAAAGAGCTCTGTAATGTCATCATCAGAATAGGCTTCGTCTATGCCTGTGACATAAAGACAACTAGGCCCATGCACATTAAACTGATTGCAAAGATCCATTGTGCAGTAAACGCGATCTTAGTGTACTTCAGCTTAGGGTGGAATCTATTTTACACACTGTACCAACCTCCTGGGCTGGCTCGCCACAACTGTAACCCTCCTGTGGTAGTACTGCGCATAGGCAGGCTAAACACCCACTATAGGAGTTATCTAAATCTAGATTAAATGAGGAGGTTGGTTATGTACAAATTATATAGTCAAAAGACTCAATATTTCACTCCAAAGGAAGCACAGGACAATAGATTAAATATTGAATGTAGTTCTTATTCAAATAATTTTCCTTATTCAAAAATTCAATATTCAGTTCAGTTTACACAGCATTAATACCATTGATGTTAACAGATCAACCACAACTTTTGAGATCTCATGAAACAATATACAAAAAACTTTCAAGGAAAAAATTAGTTACCCTTGAGTGCACTCAAATGTTTAACTGTCCAACCACCCCTTCAATACTTAGCGTCCATATCAAACCACCCAAATGGAATCGTTGCAGCGCTGTTCGTTGAGGCAGTGGACCAGAAACCCAGGCACCAGGGCGGGCAGAAAGGAATCCAGCTTCAGTGGAAAACACACCAGGGATCCCGGACCAGGAAAAGCCTAACAAAAAAAAAAACCAGTCTACACAGAATTGTGCAGAAAATTAACTAATGTTCAACTAAATGTCCTTTTTCCATCTTTCATCATTTAAAAGTCCATATGTTCAATAATACAACTTAAAATAAAAATCATTAAAATGGAATTGGACAAACAAAAGTACAGTATAGCATAGTAACTCAAAATTGGCATACTTGACACAAAACAAAATTATTTCCTTTCAAAATGCATTCTTCATTGTACCAAAATTAGAATTTACAACAAAAATGTACCTGTTAGATAACATCCACAGCTATTGTAGATAGCCACACTGTTTTTTTGTTAATCCACTGTAACGTTGAAATGTAAACCTTTTTAGTCATTTCACCAATTTAGTTTCAAGCTAATCAACACAGACTGATAGTTTTCACTCACCGAGATAACTTTGTTTTACAACAGGGGTCATCTATTCTCCAATGTAGTTCAACCTCGAGAATGTATTTCGTTTCTAAATCGATTTAAATCTTAATGTTTACTTCTGCTCTGGCTCCCGTTTTTCCAGGCCTTCTTCTAAGCAAAAACGAATCTAGAAAACCCGCAGAAGAAGAACGATTTACTATGCACTGCCACCTAGTGGCGAACTAGATATTGCACTTTACTCTAGTTGTAAGTGTTTGCATTAAAGATAATTTCAGGACTTAATTGGGGCAAAATTGACAGGGTTACATCTGGGTCTCTCGTCTCAGGAACGCCACTTTGCCTGAAGCTTGGAGGGTCTGGCTTGGTCCACGTTGAGGCTTTGCTGAAGGCTGCTATTGCCTCTGTCTGCTTTTGTACCACTGAGAACTGCTGGACGAAGTTCTCAATGGCTGACGAGGCCAACGTGGGAGATGGGGCAGTCAAGAAAGTGAACATCTCAGCCAGGTTTAACCAGACATGTCGCTCCTGGACAACTAAAGTGGACATCGTTATCATGTCAGCTCCAGTTTGGATCCAGTCTATCATGAAGACTTCAGATGCCCGTGTTGGGCATGAAGAGGCGTCTATGAAGAGACGGGGGCAACTCCTGTGAAGATTTCAGATGACGCAAACTCTAAATCAACATGCACCAATGCTATATTTCCTAAATGTCATCATAATCCTTTGTTGACGAAAAAGTATTCATTACTTTAATGAGCTCTCATTGTTTCTGCATTAAATTATTACATTGTTTAAATGAATACATTTTTAGCTAACTGTGTTTTTGTGTATGTACATTTCTGAAATACATAACTTAGACAGTTATCTCTGATTACAGATCACTCTAAATTGTAATATAGACTCATGCACTTTCTCTAAAGCTGCTTTGAAATTATGTCAATTGTGAAAAGCGTTATACAAATAAACGTGCATTGAATTGAATCGTTTGACCCAGGGACCGTGCAGTGACGTAGTTTCTGCAATACACCTTGCTCAAAAAAAAAAAAAGTGCCCTGGCCTGGTAGACCTGCAGGAGCGCCATTGCTTGCAGGGCAGAAGTGGCCTATCCAGCAAAACCGTAAGCCTTACAGGTCCTGGATTGGAGACACAGCGACCAGCTGCACTGCAACTGCACGCTCCACCTGAGGGATGCCCATATCCTTTGGTTGCCCCAACATCGAGGGCAGTGAGAGTGGAGAAGGCTCTGGAGCAACTTTGGGCAAAAAAATGGGGTAACACTTCGACATTTCAATATAAGTAACTTTGGAGCTACATGTCAACTAACTGTCATTAGAGTATTAGTAGACTGTCTGCTTCATATCTGCTAACACTTTATGGTGTTGGTCCCCCAACAGATATTCTACTGACTATAAACATCTTGTCAACTTATTCTCCTAACCTGAACCCTAACACCTAACCCTAACCTAACAGCCTGCTGACAGCCTACTACAGTTTACCAATACTCTAATGGGAGTTAGTTTACATGTAGTTGAAAAGTTACTTATAGTTAGTAGAATGTCTAAAGTGGACTAACTGGAAAAAGGGTGCCTTCCATGACTTCATTACCTCCTCGTGCTCATCCGGTTTGGTGAAGTGATGAGTCCCAGTTTAGGACCCCAGTAGTATGCCTGATCTAAGGCTGTTCTCGTGATTCTTAATGTAATCAATCAAACTTTAATTCATGTAATAATCTTTTATTTTCATCCTGCTTATTTATATAGAAAGAAATATCATTTTTAGGTATTTTTTGCGGCATTGTTAATTGTTAATAAGCATCTCTAATAATGTTTAAAATGTTTAATCTATAGCTTTAGTTATATACTAGTATATGAAACATATAAGTTAAAGGACATTAATGGTAGTTATAATGTAGTTCAAACGACTTATATAATAAGTGATATCTGATTTGTAACCCGGCACTAAAGCGATTACCCATAAAACGTGTTTCGAACGGATTGCTTGGGTCCTAAGCTGGGACTCGTGATCTCTTCTCCACACCGGGAAGAAGGGAACCGGAGTGGGGCGCTGTCGCTCAGTGGACCCCGTCTCAGGGGTACCAATCATCCAGTCTTGAGGGATCGGGACGCGGTGGAGGGTTCCACTCGAGCCCGACACTCGCGGCGGCCTGGGAAAGCATGGCCATCAGCTCTGGATCAGATTCGAACAATGTTACTCTTGGTTCATTTAGCCTCATCTGAAAAATGTCCTTAAAGATGAACTGAACTGAAAAAAATCGACGGTGATAACGTGTTGTTCGTGACACTTAAAAGTAAGTTAAACTAAAAATTTTAATTAAAAATATCAATAAAGCTTTTTTTAAGCAACACAAAAATTGCGCTTGTTAGTATAAGAACGCTGGCAGTTTCGATGACGTTACTGGCATGGTAGGACAGAGGTGCATAGGCAACAGCTGCAGGTCCTATATACACAGACAAAAATGAGCACTTTTAAGGGCATGGGTTACGCATTTGAACTCAAAATATTGCATACAATACAAAATTGTGTCTAAAAAAGGCATTAGATTGTATTTGCAATGTACATAGTCAATTATTAATGGGGCAATAGTGGTTCATGGTGTTATAAGAGAGAAATGTTGGGAGGTTGGAGGGCTGTAGCCCGTCATGCACTGTCATTTATTGTATCCAAGCACATTATGCATTTTAGGAAATAGAGACTGCTTATATATGTCGTGTGCATTTAGCACACGATTAGGCGTTTTTTAGGCGTTTTCCGGCGCAAACAATCCCTGGTGCTATTTTGCAGTTCCAGTAAAACAATTGCGCCACTGACCAGGAAAAACCTAGTCTTGTCATGATTCTGCCCTCTTGCCCTTGATTTTCCTAGTCGTGAGGCAGGATCATGACAGAATCATGTTTTGTGTGCATGCACATGGCTTAGTGTTCGGCCATGTGCTTGTGTTGTCTCGTTATGTTACTCCACCCCCTTGTTACCCTCGTCTTGTCATTATTGTCTAGTCAGTTTCACCTGTCCTCGTCATTAGTGTTCCCTATTTAATCCCCTTGTGTTTGCTGTCTTGTGCCGGTTCATTGTTTGATGTTGAGACATACTTTGTGTGTGTTCAGACCGTGAGTTACTTGTTGGAAGTCTTGTTAAGAGAAGTGTTTGTTCCTGTCTTAGTTGTTTGTTTATTGTCAGAGTCTTAGTCTATCCTGTCTTGTTTTGCCCCATCGTGGGTTTTGTTTTCTGTTTTGTCTTTAATAAACCCCTTGTTTAAGTTATCTGCTGTCTGCTATTGGGTTCATCTGCTATCCTCATAACAAGTCTAAAGTCAGTGGCGCGTTGTTCATAATGCTATTTTAAGCGTGCATGCTTGGCCATAATCAATGTAGCGGGTGCACAACGCGCATACACTTTGATTCTCTCATCAACACAGATGCAGCAGTTTTTATTTTTGCAAATCATACATTATAACAAGGAAAAATATTAACACATGAGGGAAATCATTGTGGTGTCCATGAAGATGTAAAAAAAAATTTTTTTTTTCCTCCCACGCCTGTTTAACCGACGCTGATTTGGGTGGGTTTGTCCCATCCCCATACAATGTCACTTCTCTGTCTTTCACTGCCCTGACAAGAGCGTCGGTCTCCTCGGCTGTGAACCGCTCCTGGCGCGCGCCTGGTAAATCCGCCGTTATAATAACAATCCGCCATGCAACATACGCACCTGCTCTTAAAGGGTATGTTGGATGCAGTGGCGTAACGAGCCAACACTGGGCCCTTATGCAGGATTATCAAGGCGGGCCCCCTACTACAACACGTGATGACGCAATGTCCACGAGTAGGCTTTTGCATGCAATACGCAAGGAACTGTTTACACCTGGCCACTTCAGGCTTTTTCTGTGATCATATAGCTATCCGATCGTGAAAAGACCAGGTATAAATTCCCTTCGAAAAGCATTCGAGACGGATTTGAATCCGGTCGCTCAAACCACTTCAGGAGGTGGTCTGGGCCGCATTCCAGACGACACTGGACAAGTGTAAATACATCTGGTTGTTGAAACCACATATGTCAATTTTACTCCTCTAAAAATGCAAAAAAAAAAAAAAACGTGTGAGAGCGTGTTATAGGCTATATGTCATAGTCAGATATGACGACGCTTCTACAACAACTCTCATCACCGCAGATGAGCATCTATTCATCAAGCCAACGCACAAACTATCGCAAATCAAAGTGAAAGTAAGTCGCAGACGCTCGCTTAACACACAATCATCTTCATTAAAAGTAAAGAAACGAAATGATCTTACCAGTACTGTTGCCGCTCTCTCTAATTGCGGTCTTCGATTTAGAAATTTTAGCTGATGATCAATAAAATGCAGCTTATCTGTTGCTTTCGGTGACGTGAACTCTATTAAATCTGCATATAGCGCGGAAATTGAAGATCGGATTTATATCTGTTTTGCAAAAACACATTTATGTGACCAGCTGTAAATGGAATCGTTTTGATAAATCAGTACCCAGATAACAAAAATCATGCGGCCCAGATCTGGCCCAGATCCTTCATAAGTTCTGGGCCAGATCTGTAAAACGGACCTGGGCCGGTGTCCTTTAGCACAGGGGTTCTCAACCTTATGCAACTCATGGCCCACCAATGACTGTTTAAAAACATTCCGAGGACCACCTTTCCAAATATGATAGTATAAACACAGAATAAAAGAAAATTTAAAAAGTACAATGATATACTCTGCTGTTAAACTGTTATGCCACTGAAGCGGTCAAGTCAACTATAGATGAAAACTGTCCTTGTATAAAAAAAAGACTTGGCAGGTTTACTCAGTAACCATTTATTCCTGTAACATTAACAGGGCAGGTCAGACCAATGACTGGGTCAGACACACAAGGGGAACACTCTTTTAAAAAATGAATTAATAATACATCCTCACATCCAGGCTAACATACCTGTAACAACAGGTCAGACACACAAGAGGGGAACATTCTCTCTATTCATTAGCAGAAATGTTCAACAGTTCATTCACCCCAATTTATACTGTACGTGTATTTTATCAAATACAATTAGCGATATGGGCATGTTTAAAATAATCTTACATAAACAAACGTTACGTAAATGTTACATGTATTATATATATTATTTTTACAATTCAACTAGAGAAAAACTGGACACGTTACTTATACTCCTTCCCACACATCCAAAAATGAGGAAGTCTAACAGGTGTGTCACATGTCAAAAACAGTTTCCATCAACAACCACTCTAGGTCTAGGACTATTAATAAATCCCAACACATTAATATACAGTATTTACATGAGCAGGTTTATGGAGTAGTTCACATGAGAAAAAAACATATATACTGAGACACCTTGCTACAAAATGCATATTCTGCATACCCTCAGTGAGACACTTGGGCTTGCTTCTTGGAGATAATAAGATCAAGTCTTGGTGAAATGGGTGAGAGACTGACACGGAGAGTAGCATTCAAAGTAGCTTTCAGTTTGCTCCTTGCTTTTGATTTTGTGATAGTCACAGTGGAGGACCCTGACTCGCATAAGTATGTGGTGGTGAAAGGCAATAGAAATTTGATTGCCCGCTTTGACAGTGAGGGATATTCACTTGCAGCCAGTAACCAAAATGAAGCAAGGTCAACTTGTGCAAGTTGAAGTTTTAGGCTACTGTCAGCTAATAGTTCCATTAGTTCATTTTCCAATACAGTGGAAAGAGCCATGTCTTCTGAAGCAGGATCCACAGAGAATGGGTCCAAAATCCAAAGGTTTCCATGTCGAGGGTCCTCTGGAAAGTAGTCAGCAAACTTTTGAGACAACTGAGACAAGTGCTGGGTTATAACACTTGATATGTGCACATGAGAAGAGGCTTCCAAAGTTTCACTCAGATGTGGAAACATGTCAAATCGTCCCTCCTTGACTCTTCTATTCCAAAGAATGAGTTTTGTCTTGAATCCCTCAATTTTGTCTGAAACCAAAAACACTGTGCTGTTTCTGCCTTGCATTGACGCATTCAGCTGATTTAACTGATCAAATATATCAGATAAGTAGGCCAGTTTTGAACAAAATTTATCATCAGTGTAATGATCAGCAAGAGGGGAGCGTTGCTCTTCCAGAAATGTGTGCACTTCTTTTCTCAGTTCAAAAAGACTATTTAGCACACATCCTCTTGAAAGCCACCTTATTTCACTGTGGTACAAGAGCTGCAAATGATCAGCATCAAGACGTTCACACAGAGCTGCAAAACACCTTGAGTTGAGTGCATTTTTCTTAATATAGTTAACAGTTTTCACAGCAATGTTCATGACCTCATGCAGTTCTGGTGACATCTGCTTTGTTGCAAGACTTTCTCTGTGCAAGAAACAGTACGTCCACTTTGCTTCTGGCGCTCGCTCTTGGATTTGTTTAACAACACCGCGGTGTTTTCCCGTCATAGCAGCCGCGCCGTCTGTGCAAATACCTGAGCAGTATTTCCAATCAAGACCTTTTTCAGTGAAGTACTCATCAAGGCAGTGTAGCCATGGTCAGATCTGCCATTTTCTTAAACTGCTGGTTTTGCATTCTTTTAATTCAGAAACTATGACAAAAGGGTCATTGGAACTGCTGATTAGATTACCGAGTCACTCATAAAAGCCTCTCTGTTGTAATTTGCCATACAAAGCAAATGGGGCTTGGATTTGATTGAATTACTGACTGGAATCAGAATCACGTGGAAGAACCCCTCCGAAGGTGACAAGACGAACATTGTCCATTCAGATAAGCGCACACACGTGGGATCCCCCTTTGGGGTTTTTCGCTTACACACATACAGAAGAGAATTGTGAGATTAGACAACTGGCCATTGTAGCCGTTGTTAAACTCATCAAATTCGAAGCACACACGCTCACACGGGACTGGTCGCGAGTTCACCCCCCCCGTCACCATCGGTCAATGAACTCTGAACATACATACATACGCATGAACACACACGAAATACTCTGAACACAGGGGATCAAAAATCCCCTTTTGTAAATGTATAATGTTTTGTGGTTGTGTTTTCATGATTCCCTGATGACAAAACTGGTATAACTGTAAGCTGTTATGATATGTGACCAATTTAACATCCGTTTTAATCACGAAAATCATGTATCTGCATTTCACTAAGCCCTAGGAATGCCGAATTTGGTATGGTTGTAATCAGAATAATCAAAGAAGATTGAATCATCAACCCAAAATGTAATATGATGCATGCTTTTATTAATACTAGTTTAGAAGTGTATTTCGAACAAGTTTATCCCCTATACACATGATCCGTAAGGCGTGAATCACGAGGTCTGACGACACGCCTTCCTGCAACACGATTGGATCAAACACGTGAGGAAGGCGTGTCCCTCGCTCCTTCAAAATAGACCGCCACCTTATCCTCTGTGCAGTTTCCTACGCCAGAGAGAGATGCCTAAACTTTCCTGCTAAACTCCAGACGGAGTTTTTCCTTCTTCGTCGTTTTTCTACTTTGTTTTAAATCTAAGTTGCTTTCTTTCGATCTACCTCAGTTGATAGTTCGGTTTCATTCAAGAACGAAACAAGTTTAAGATTAATCGCCTCTCGTACGGGCCGCAGCTGAAGCAATCGCAAACATCTGCCTCCTACCGGAAGACGTGCCAGACAACTCCAACCACGCTGCCTTTGTAACACAACTCAACACAAAGGGACCGTGTTTAAATCAAGTAACGTACAAATCTCAATTAAGTGCTGCTTAAAGTGTCTCGATTGATATTGGAATCCTTTGGGTCTCTGTTGAACTGTTTGAACTGTTCTGTCTCTTTCACTCTCTCTCTCTCTCTCTCTCTCTCTCTCTCTCTCTCTCTCTCTCTCTCACACCCACTCTCTCTCTCTCTCTCTCTCTCTCTCACTCTCTCTCACTCTAACTGTGTCCTTTTAAATACGTCATATTGCAATCCTGTATTAATTGTTTGTTTTTATATGCATATTATTTACTCCTGTGTGATTTTTAGTAGTCTATATAACCCTTAGTATTGTGTTATTAAATTCCATAATCCTTTGAATCGAATCTGTCTCATTGTCCCATGATTGAAGTCTCTGTAATATGTCAAAGATCTGTAATGTTACCAACGCTCTACCTCGGTTAACTATTTTAAACGTCTGAAAGTGCCGTGTACGAGCAGATACTTCCGTGTGGCCAGCGGAAAATATTCACTCGGTATACAGGCAGGTAATCTTGTGATATAAGGAAGTTTTCATCTCCGGTTCGCGGGACGAACCAGGATGCATGACAAACTAATTTGGAATCACATATAAATTGACCCTGACAATTAATCTGACTTAACCAAACCAAATATCAATAATTACTACGATCAATCGTGTTAATTATTCATATATGGTAATGTTTAGTCCATTCCCTATTTGGGATAATTTAATTTATGTATGCGATTACATATTCATTATCTAATGAATAATATTCCCCATTTGAGTTAAATAATCTCCCCAAAACAGACTCAGTGTGGCTACAGCAGTGCATGACATTATCTGCCGCTGTTCTCGTTGGAAGTTCTTTGCAAAATAGCAGATCTTCACAAAGATTACTGTCCATGCAGTATCGGACAAAAACTAACAGTAACGCGGCGTTGCTTATGTCCGTCGACTCGTCCAGCTGTATGGCAAAATAAGGGCTTGCCTTTATTCGGTCCACGAGTTGGCACTCAATGTCATCGCTCATGTCAACAATTCGTCTAGCCACGGTGTCATCGGAAAGTGGTATTGACTGAATTTTGGTTGCAGCTGCATCACCCAGTAACTCTCTACACATATCCACAGCACTTGGCAAAATAAGTTCCTCGGCGATAGTAAATGCTTTCTTACTACGAGCAACACGAGCGGCAACCATATAGCTAGCTTTCAATGTGACTTTTGATTGAGTTGATAACGATGTTATGACTTTTTGTTGAGCCTGAAGCCCATCTTTTTTCCTTAGAAAATATTCTTTTGGCTTCCCAACACAGCCCGGGTGTTTTGAGTTCAAATGTCTCCGCAGCTTTGATGGTTTTAGCGCCTCATTTGACAAAATTTCTCCACATTCGACACACTGCGCCTTCGGCTTAGTATCAGTACCTGCACTTATAAAACCAAATTTAATGTATTCAGCGTCGTACTTTCTCACCACACACTTCGAAGCCTTTGCTTGCACAGGTCTGTCTCCTGCATCTGCTTTTCTTTTCAAAAAACGATCCATGTATATCCATATAACGTAATGTTAGTGCATCTGTTTGAACGAACTTTCAATCTGACGTTGTGACGTGGTGTTGCGACATTTAAACATAAATGATCTTTTAGATAATGCATCTTGGCTTGAGTGTTTTTGATCAAATAAATTCATAAGAACAATTAGATAATCAGAAAGTAACAAGATTTGTCAATTAAAAAATAAAAAAAATAAAAAAATTGTCTGCAGTCTACCACTGCCTACACGGCCCACCAGATGGCGCTCCGAGGCCCACTAGTGGGCCGCGGCCCACCGGTTGAGAATCACTGACCTAGACTACACTTAAACGGAGACAGGCCCGTGGATGACACTGGTAACGAATTGTGGGCGTACTCCACCATTGACAGTTGTTGGCTCCACGAGGAAGGCTTCTTGGAGACCAGACATCGCAATGTTCTCTCCAAATCCTGGTTGGCTCTCTCATTTTGACCATTGCTCTGGGGATGAAACTCTGAGGACAGACTAACAGTCGCACCCAGAAATCTACAAAACTCTTGCCAAAATTTGGACACAAATTGGGGTCCTCTGTCGGAAACCACGTCCGTCGGGAGGCCATGTAACCGAAAGACGTGGTTAACGACTGTTAACGCTGTCTCCTTGGCTAAGGGTAATTTGGGCAAGGGAATGAAGTGGGCCGCCTTCGAGAACCGGTCCACCACGGTCAAAACTACCGTGTTACCCTGAGAGGGAGGGAGGGTGACAAAATCTAGTGCAATATGGGACCAGGGTCTCGAAGGGACCGGCAGCGGTTGAAGTAGCCCATCTGGGGGTCGATTGGAAGTCTTACGATGAGCACAAACTGAGCAAGCCAAAACAAAACTGTGAACGTCGCGAGCCATACGTGGCCACCAAAATCGTTGCTTGACTAAAGATGTAGTGCGACTTACTCCTGGATGACAAGGCACATTGGAACAATGCCCCCACTGAATTACGTCAGACCGTAATATCTCTGGCACAAATAAACGGTTCGGTGGACAACCGACCGGAGGCGTTACCCCTTGTAAGGCCGTCTTGACCTTCGATACGACCTCCCACGTGAGTGTAGAGATAATTAAGGTCTCTGGAAAAATGCACTCGGGAGTAGACGGGCGACCGGAACGGTCAAAAATGCGTGATAAAGAATCGGGCTTGATGTTTTTAGAACCCGGGCGGTACGAGAGAGTAAAGTCAAATGTCCGAAAAAAAGTGCCCACTGAGCCTGCCTAGAGTTCAATCTTTTAGCGGTTCTAATGTATTCCAGATTCTTATGGTCGGTCCAGATGATAAAAGGTACTCCCGACCCTTCTAACCAGTGGCGCCATTCTTCCAACGCTAACTTGACTTCCAACAACTCTCTATTACCAATATCATAATTACGTTCGGCAGGGGACAAACGGTGAGACAAAAACGCGTATGGATGCATTCTGTAGTCCGCCGGAGACTGTTGGGATAACACTGCACCTACCCCCACTTCTGACGCATCGACCTCCACCACAAACTGACGTAATGGATCAGGGGTAACCAAGATGGGGGCTGAAACAAAGTGGCCTTTCAGTTTGACAACTGAAAACTGACCACCTGAACGCAGTTCTGGGGGAGGTCAAGGCGGTCAGAGGCGAGGCTAGTTGGCTGAAATTGCGAATGAACCGCCGGTAAAAATTGGCGAACCCCAGAAACCTCTGTAGGGCCTTATGGGAATCTGGACTTGGCCAATCCACCACAGCCTTAAGGAACAGACTGTGCATGAAAGGCGCATTTCTTCGCCTTGACAAAAAGCCCATTCTCTAGCAACCTCTGAAGCACTCGTCGGACGTGCTGCACGTGTTCCTGGAGAGAAGAAGAAAAAATCAATATGTCATTCAGGTAGACATATATGAACTGGTCGACCATATCTCGCAGCACGTCATTGACGAGTGCCTGGAAGACTGCTGGGGAGTTGGACAAGCCGAAAGGCATGACCAAGTATTCAAAGTGCCCCCTGGGGGTATTAAAAGCAATCTTCCATTCATCCCCCTTCCTGATGCGGACCAAATGATAAGTATTACGTAAATCCAACTTTGTGAAGATCGACGCTCCCTGCAACCTCTCGAAGGCTGAAGACATCAGCAGCAAAGGATAAGTATTCTTTACCGTGATACTGTTCAGCCCCCGGTAGTCAATACAAGGTCGCAGGAATCCGTCCTTCTTCCCCACAAAAAAGAACCCCGCCCCCGCTGGAGTAGAGGAGGGGCGGATGAACAGAGCGTGTTAGGAATGCTCTGGAAAAATTTGGCTCACCATTGTAAGACTCGGGAACAGGTAGGCGGGGCTCTGACTGGGAGACGCTCTCTGGTGGTACGGGGGGAGCGGGCGGTGTGGGTGGCGCAGTGGGAGCTCGCATAAGTTGTACTTGTTGGGTGAGCTCGGACACCTGCGTCACAAGAGCTTGAATAGCCCGACCCTACTCATTCATGTTCCTCTCCTGGACATTCATCCGTGTAATGCTGGTCTGGATGAATTCTTCCAAAGAAGACGAGGTTCCGCTTGCTGCTTCCATCGCTTGGTCAGATCGTTCTGTCATAATCACTAGGCGGAAGCAAAGATGCAAGTAACTCTTTATTTGGGTGGTCAGAAGACACAAAATAGTACGGAAACACGGGTGGGCTGGTTGCGCAGGGACTAGATGGTCAGCTTGCTGGTGAAGAGTGATGATCGTGAATCCAGTGCAGGTGAACATCCAGACGAGACGAATCCACGAAGACACCGAACAGGAACTCGAACCAGAACAGGACTGCAGACGGGCACACGATGAACAAACACTGAGGACACCAAACCAACGCTCTGACAAAGAGAGGAGAGAGATCAGCTGGCATGCTGATCAGCGGAACAGGCGGTAACGCCCACTCACACACGCGCATCCACACAGAACAACAAATACACAAGACACGAAGAAAACAGCGAATTCATGAATCGTGACAACTTCAGCTGAACAATAGCACTATTGTCTTTTTAGAGCTGCTTTACAACAGAATTGGAATGAGGTTATAGGACTTAGATCGGCATTAGTCCACTTCATTTTATGGTGTGCACATCAGGTAAAAGCCTTTCTTTGCCTAAGTTCCCCTCCTGTAAGTAGGGCTGCAACAAACGATTATTTTGATAATCGATTAATCTAACGATTAATAGAACGATTAATCGACTAATCGTCGATTATTTCGCAGACTAATCAGTAAGTTTGGAATGATTATTCAGCTTTTCCAATTAGTTAAAACATTGAGTTATACATATTCTAACTATAATATAAAAAAGAAAATCACTTCAGCTTTTGAAATAGTTGTTTTAATGAACTTTGAGCCAACTAAACAGGTCATTCTCTTTAAGTTTTCAGATTTCGGTCCAACTCAAATCACACACAAATGCTCTCTAAGCATTGTTTAATAGGCCCACTGCTTTTTTTAGAACTGAAACAGAAAAAGGGACATTTACTTCAGGACACAAAGAATGGTAAAATATTAATCTGCAAACAATTATTATAAGTATAAAATTACAATCTTTTTTTACATGACAATTGAGCTGACAGAGACGTTCTCATTCACCTTTTAATATGTAGTATGATAAAGTAACTGCCATGATATTCTTCCTATATCATAGGAAGGATATAACATCTCGTTTTGCAAGTCTTCATGATTATTGAACAAAATACAGGCAAGTGATAAGACTATAATAATACCTAATATACTAATAGTGTTACAATAATAAAAACAGCCCTGACTCCTAAGCTCGATCAAGCTTTATTCTATGCAAAATAAGTCATAACATTACTGTAATTATATTACTATTGATAATATTATTACTATTATTAGTAGTATTGCATTCTCTAATAAAGAGAGATTTACCGCAGCTCCAGCTGGAGAACACTCACTTCTCACCGGCTCCTCTTTTGCCGGGATGTTTCCTCTTGCACTCCAACATGCATGTTGTGCTCCCGTGAAAAGCAAGTTCCGCCTTGCATGTATTGCACACGACAGCATTCTTGATTTGAAGTTTTGTGAAACTTTCCCAAACCTAAACCTTGCTAGTTCGGATTCGTTTGCACTGTCATAATTCGCGCTGTGTTTTCTTCTACCGCAATAGCATTTGTAAGGGCTGCACTACACTCTAGCGCTACAGCGCCGTAGCGGTCAAATCGCGGGATTGCAGGCCCTTACATTAGGTCACGTGAGATCAAACGACTACTCGACAACAAAGATATTTGTCGACAAATATTTATTGTCGACGTTGTCGACAACGTCGACTAATCGTTGCAGCCCTACCTATAAGTCTACAGTAATATGGGGGATGAGTTTGTAGAAACAGACTTTCAAGTTTGATTTGGGGGCAAATCTTTCTGGTATGGAGTCACTCTCGGTCTGACCCAGTTTAGGCCAGGACATATTGCAGCCATTTCTGGTTACTCAGGAGCAGAGACTTCCCTCTGAGCAACTATCTGTGAGATATAAGGGTTACGCACAGATGCTTCGTACTCTTTCTCTGTGGAAGACCCTGGTATCACCTCGAGTCCCACGCTTGTGTTGCCGTCACAAGACTACCTCGACAGACACCACTGTCATGGTTAGGCTGCGGTTTTAAATAGCCGTCTTGCTCATGACTGCAGGGAAGGTCTTCATCTCCCAGATCTGAGGAAATCATGTGTTGGTTCGGTGTAAAACTTGAGGATCGCCTGGAGATGAGGGCTGTTTTTCTAGCGTGGAAATACTCATCCTACATTTGAAGGTTTAACATGTGTTGATCAGACTGGTATAATTCTGTAGAAAAATGGAAACAACTGAAGCCATAACAATATATTTAAAATTCACCAACCAGACGCCACAGTGCAAAACTAATTTGAGAAACATTTTTGTGGCGAGGGGGGCGTGGCTCAGCGGAGTCTGTAGCGGGAGAGCGAGGGCGGAGCCGAGCGGTGAGTAAGTGGGTCAAGTTCAAATGACAAACACCTGTTTGTGATTTCAGTAATTGGCGTGAGGAGACCGCATATAAGCGGGCTGTGCTGATAAGGGAAGAGAGAGAGGGAGACTGGAAGCTCGTGCACGCTGACGATCGGGACGAAAGGTTTATGAAGCTGTGAACAGTGGAAAGAGTGCTGCCTCGTTGGTAACCTGAGAAGCTGTAGTCAGCGGGAAGAGTATTGCCTTACATGTGAAAATTGAGTGTTTTGTTTTGAGTTAATTCTGAGAGCGCAAGAAAGCGCTGTGCAAAGAGCATCATTAATAAAGTGCACGAGCTCCACTACTTGCCGACCCCGAGTCTCCTTCCATCACCCACACACGAACCCTGAGCTACATCACAATTTTCTTCATCAGTTCACTGAAAGGCCACAATAGTAACTCTTAAAATGTCTGAAAACACTCAGATTGATCTGAAACACGACTGAAATGTGATAGTTATCTGGTTGTGACTTCAGTCACAGTTTCCGTTCAACAAGCTTTTGCTGATCTTGAATTTATGGGACTGTATGAACTAAGAGTGAAATATTGGATTAGATATCTGTATCTATTGGTGTGTTGTAGTGTTGTGAGCTGTCAATCATATATGATCATGTTTACATGTTTTGTTAACAATTCTGCTCAATGTATCAAATATATCATGGACAGCTGACTCCTGGAGCTTTTCAAATTCTGTGGTTAGTTTGCAGCAGTGACAGAAATTAACTTTTCCATTATGGTTAAACAGATTTGTACCTTTGGGGGGGCATTTTTACCTCTATAAGGGTATTTTATGTTAAATTCTTAATACATTTTTTTTGTTAGAATAACAACCCAGCAAACATTGGTCCGACGGCAACGTCGTGTCCCTGGCCAAAAATAGTTGCGGCCAGACGTCATAAATCGGTAAAAATATGTAACACAGAACATTTCCTAAAAATGCATGCAGATACATTTGTACATGTCTACAGTGGCATGTATAATTGTTATTTTAACTTTTAGCTACGTGTAGTTATCAGGGGCGGACTGGCCATCTGTGTGATCTGGAGAATCACAGAACGGCCGGTACTCCAGGGCCCACCGGCCCACCACCCCACCACCCGCCACACACGCAGTCACAGACATCCCAAGTCTCCCGGAAGTTCCGGGAGTCTCCCGCATATTGATAGCGGCTCACTGATGCCTGCAAATTAGTTAAAATCTCTTGGAATCTAGAGCGAATAAGAGCGCACATGCGTAGTGCGCGCACGGCAGAGAGAGGGAGCGAGCTAGAGACCTTGCGTGTGTGTGCTAGTGTGCGCGTGTGCCTCACGAAGCGCATGTAAGGACCCAACCAATCAAGTGCGGGCGGGCTTTTATCTCTACTACTCACGAACCGAATTAATCAGAAATTACTTTGCAAGTTACTTGCTAGGGATGATGTTAGGAAGTGATATTCAGCTTGCTACATTTTTAATGATTACAGTAGTTAAAACAGCTAAACTTCAACATTTTAGCTGTAAAATGCCACATGCAGTAGCTAATATTAATATGTTGTGCTTTTACTTTTAAAAATTTTGGTAACGTTACAGTTAATGCTTACAAACTTTGAAGATTTTGAATACAGAAGTTACATTTGTAATGGTGTAATTTCATTTAGATGTGGTATTATTTTTTGTGCAGTAGCTAAGATTAATTACTGCATAAATTAATTAAGATTATTAAGTAATAAATTTATGTTAAGACAGCATGGAATAGATTGTATAATTTGCTGTTAGCTAGGTATAGTATTATGAGCCACAATTAAAGTCTTGTGACACTCATGCCAGGCGGCAGGCGTTATTGTTGTTGTTGTCGAGTTTCCGCGCGCCGATTGCTTTGGGCCGGGCCTAGTCAAAGTCCAGGGCCGTTTTTTAGTCCCAGTCCGTCCCTGGTAGTTATGTTTAGTGTTTCGGGTGAGAGGACGTCACCTGGCGACGTTTTTTCCACGTGCATTTATAGTCCATCATGACCCTCTATGAAATCCTTGTTAAATATGCAAAAGCTGCGCTTAATCCTCGCATGGTTAATACTGCAATAATTAATGTAGTTGCCCATGAAGTTTTTAAGAGGTTGTGAAGACGTCCACTGGCGTCCTTTACACGTCTAGTCAGGCTGTGAATATACGTCCACTGACGTCTTTTGCACGTCTAGTTTAGCAAGACAGAAACAAATTATCAGGAATTATAATTCTTTATAAAATACACGATTTATATACAAATGAATATTTACTTTATCTTGTTTTTATAAATTATAACCACAAAATGCCCAGTATAGTCAAGTGATTGCAAAGCCACTGCATTTTAGTCATTATTTTAACCTGTTATATCTTTATGAAATACACAATTTATATACAAAAGAACATATATCTACTTTATCTTGTTTTTATATATTATAATCACAAAATGCCCAGTATAGTCAAGTGATTGCAAAGCCACTGCATTTTAGTCATTATTTTAACCTGTTGTACCTGATGTTTTCGTTGTTATTTTTTATGTAATGTATTTATATACAAAAACAGTAATATACCCGGTCACCATTTATGTCTGAATTGGATGTGCCCAAACCATAAACTGTGCTGCCAAGATATATGAACAAAAAATCTCGCGATACAACAAAATCCCGCGATAGGATAGATTATCTCGCGAGATGTTAACGCGTTCTCATAGATTCTAGAACTTTGAACAACCACGAGATGAGAGGATGAGGTTAAACCAAAAGATAAGTAAGGCAGGAAGGAAGTGGAACCTCGAAGGTTTATTAGGCACAACAGGTGATGGGGTAAAGGATACACAGAAAGCAGTTATACAATATTTAAAAAACATAGGAATATATAAGAGGATCTAATTTTTTTTTTTTTTTTTTTTTTTTTTATATATATATATAAAGTAGTCCCAACGGATAGTTCATGCTGCATACTCTGATACAGTAGGTGGCGGTATGCACCTTTAAAGTCATGGATGCAATCTGCAATAAAACGGAATAGAAGAAGAAGAAGAAGAACAACCACGAGGAGAGGATGGAGTTGTGTCGATAGTATTATTAAAAATCTACTGTTTGGTAAGTACATTTTGTATTAGATTAACGTGCTTGAGGTTTACTTGTGTGACATGAATGAACAGAAAGAAAGTATGCCCACATTGTCAACTGAAACTGAGTTTGGCTAAAATTAGCCAGTAGGCTAATATTAACTTTGAACGTATACAACAACGGTATACCAAGTATATTGTTTAATGATACAGTCAAAGTTATTACTTTAACTTATTAATGTAGCCTTTTGAGAGTTTCTTTCAGAAAGTAAATTATCTGAAATGGAATGAAATGTTTAGCTGGATTTTAACATGTATGTTTTCAGTAACTGCTTTAAAAATAAAGCATAACATATTTTATACAATAAAATAAAATGTAATGCATGTTGATTACCTTTTTCTAATGTTTTATTCATGATTCATTCATCTTGTTCCATGTTTTTTTTTTTTTATTTAGCTGTAGACCATAAAAATATTTTGAAAATAAGTGCATATCATTTACCTCAAATTTATAATTTTATTTATTAATATATATATATATATATATATATATATATATATATATATATATATATATATATATATTCTCTTCCCTTAGATGCTACAGACTCTGAACAGACTCTATTCCACGTCTCTTCAGCGCGTCCCTGGACGTCTAAATGCGTCGTCATTTGTGTGTTTAAATGTGTTGCTGCATAATTAAGTGTATATAAGCCTGCATTTAAAATAATCACACACATATTGTGTAACATCGTGAAAGGCAATCAAGTCTTGAGGTTTACACATCTTGACAAAGGTTCTAAAAAGGTCCAAAATTGGTCTAGTCAGACCTGACCGTCAATAAAACGTTTTAATCACGTGTACATCACAAACAAGAACACATTATTTGTGGACATAAGAAAAAAAGAAGCATGTTCTGATTTAGCACATTTTATTGATCTTGAACAGCCAAAATGTATCTTAAAGGTTGTATCAGTGATTTATGGCCCAAAAATAAATGTCTAATCTTTCCTAACGATCCGCTAGCTGCTCGCCCCATAAGCATGCCGTCCAAAAACCGCGTCTCTGTAGGCAGCCTAGGCTCTGAGATCAGCACACAAAAACAAATGTGTACAACCACCACTCAAATCCAAAATAAACAGTGTTCCAACCAATCACTGACAGGGGCGGGTGTTGCTCCGATTTCGCGTCCAGCCGTGCACGAGCGCAAAACCTCACAACACCCGCCCCTGTCAGTGATTGGTTGGAACACTTTGTTTGGTTTTGAGTGGTGGCTGTACACATTTGTTTTTGTGTGCTGATCTCAGAGCCTAGGCTGCCTACAGAGACGCGGTTTTTGGACGGCATGCTTATGGGGCGGGCAGCTAGCGGATCGTTAGGAAAGATTAGACATTTATTTTTAGGCCTGAAATCACTGATACAACCTTTAATATTTTTTCAATGTTTAACATTTGTTAACCAAACTAAAATACCAATTACAAAATACTGAATTATTATATAAAGGCCCCCTCCCGCCCGGCCCCCAGCAGCACCGGGCCGCGCCGTGGAGGTGGTCGCAGGAAGGCGCCCCTGCCCGTACCGGTCCCGCAGCCCCGCCAAGGCCAGGCTTGCGGCGCTCCCGTTACGGGCAGCTCAGATGTGGGTTGCAGTTCTTCAGGGAGTGGTTGCAGGGCCACTCCTTCCCCCGGTGGAGGGCTGGGGGAGAATCTTTTCTAAACCAAAGAGCTGCATCCCATCTCTGAGCCCTCAGAGGGCCGGACGACAGTGCGCGACGCTCCCGGGCCTTGCCGCTCTCGTCCCCCTCTGTCTCTGAGGGCGCGGATGACAGTGTGTGCCGTCTCCGGACCACACCACTCTCGTCCCCCTCTGTCGCCAGACCCCTGGCAGAGCAGACCCCCGTGGAACGCTGGTCCTTCCCTGGTCTCCTCTGTCAGGACGCGGAGCATGACCGTGCTCCCGCACCGGGCCGCTATGCCACCCACGCCTGGGCCGGTCACTCCGCTTCGCTGCCCCTCCGGGGGGACGTCTGTCGTTCGGATGTTTCCGCTGGTTCAGTTCTTGGGAGCTTGGTTAGATCTTCCCTACCTGTCCCGCTGGGTCGCCCGAACTATCAGGCTCGGCTATGCGATCCAATTCGCACGGTCTCCTCCCCGCTTCAGGGGAGTCCGTTTACTTTGGTCGGTGGCAATGCCCCGATCATGAGAGCGGAGGTTGCCACCCTGCTGGCGAAGGGTGCAATCGAGACTGTCCCTCCAGCCGAAATAAGGTCAGGGTTTTACAGCCCGTACTTCATTGTCCCCAAAAAGACCGGTGGGTTACGGCCAATCCTGGATCTGCGCGTCTTGAGCCGCTCCCTTCACAGGCTGCCGTTCAGGATGCTCACGACCAAACGCATTTTCGAATGCGTGCGGCCACAGGATTGGTTTGCAGCGATAGACCTGAAGGACGCCTACTTTCATGTCTCCATTTTACCTCGACACAGACCGTTTCTTCGGTTTGCTTTCGAGGGGCAGGCATACCAGTACGCAGTTCTCCCATTCGGGTTGGCTCTGTCTCCTCGCATCTTTACGAAGGTCGTCGAGGCAGCCCTTGTTCCCCTGCGCGAACACGGGGTTCGCATCCTGAATTACCTCGACGACTGGCTAATATTAGCTCACTCTCGAGTCCAGGTTTGCGAACACAGAGACCTAGTGCTCCGGCACCTAGCCCGTCTGGGCCTTCGGGTCAACTGGGAGAAGAGCAAACTTTGCCCCTTGCAGAGGATCTCTTTTCTCGGTATGGAGATAGACTCGGTCGCCATGTCCGCGCAGCTTACGAGCGAGCGCGCACACTCACTGCTGACTTGTCTTCGACAGTTCGAGGGCAAGAGTGCGGTCCCACTGAAACTTTTTCAGAGGCTCCTGGGGCATATGGCATCCGCAGCCGCGGCAACGCCACTCGGATTGCTTCATATGAGACCGCTTCTCCGAACTGATACTCCTCGCGACAGCACCTCCTTGGCCAATTCCTCTGAGGAAGGACCTCCTTTCTCAGAGACGGGGCACCCTATGGCACCCTCGTCCCGATCTTTGGGGACTCCACGTGTGGTTCCTGGACGGGACGAGGCAGGTTTGAGTACCCTGCCACCTGCGGTGGCGGCTACCATCACTTCCGCTAGAGCGTTGTCCACGAGACACGTCTACGCGTTGAAGTGGAACCTCTTCATCAACTGGTGCTCTTCTCGGCGAGAAGACCCCAGGAGATGCTCGATTGGTGTCGTGCTTTCCTTTCTGCAAGACGGGCTGGAGTGAAGGAGTGTCTCCCTCCACCCTGAAGGTGTATGTGGCCGCTATCGCCGCTTATCACGATGCAGTTGAAGGTAAGTCTCTGGGAAAGCACGACCTGATCATCAGGTTCCTGAGAGGAGCGAGGAGACTGAATCCTCCTCGCCCTCCTCTAGTTCCCTCTTGGGACCTCTCAGTGGTCTTAAATGCCCTGCAGAGGGCTCCCTTTGAGCCTCTGCAATCAGCTGAGCTTAAGATCCTGTCAATGAAGACAGCGCTCCTGGTTGCGTTGGCCTCCATCAAGAGGGTAGGGGACCTGCACGCATTCTCCGTTGACGAAGCGTGCCTGGAGTTCGGGCCCGGTCACTCTCACGTGATCCTGAGACCCCGGCCTGGATATGTGCCCAAGGTTCCCACCACTCCCTTCCGGGACCAGGTGGTGAACCTGCAAACGCTGCCCCGGGAGGAGGCAGACCCAGCCTTGGCACTGCTCTGTCCAGTACGCGCACTCCGTGCTTACGTAGACAGGACGCAGTGTTTCAGGACCTCAGACCAGCTCTTTGTCTGTTATGGTGGGAAGCTGAAGGGAAAGGCTCTCTCCAAACAAAGGTTGTCTCACTGGATAGTGGACGCCCTTGCTTTGGCATACCAGCAGCAAGGTCGACCATGCCCCCTTGGTGTGACCGCCCACTCCACCCGGAGTGTGGCGTCCTCTTGGGCTTTAGCGCGTGGCGCCTCGCTGACAGACATCTGCAGAGCTGCAGGCTGGGCGACACCTAACACATTCACCAGATTTTACAATCTCCGAGTGGAGCCAGTCTCCTCCCGTGTACTGTCTTTTTCAAGCTAACACGGGAAGCGTTAGGTGTCTTCGCTTGCTCGCCACTCCACTCCACGGACTGGATACGTGCGATATTTCCTCAGGTAGCCTTCCTCTCTGAAGCCCTGAGTTCCTCCAGCACTGTTGACGCTGGCGCCAGTGTCTATTGCCTGTGCGTCGGCTAGGTGCCTCCGTGTGCATGGTTCCTCCTCCGAGCAACCCCCACATGTGTATCTCCACTGTGAGCCTCTTTGAGCATGTGTCTTTCCCTCGGCAAGCCACCTTGCCACTCCTGGAGTTGAAAGTAGATGCCACCCTACGGGCTGGTCACTCCAGTGTTCCTCCATATGTAGCCCCCTCGGGCCATATGTGTATTCTTAAGTCCTCCCTATGGGTAGGCATGCTGCGGCATATCTCCCCTGAGATATGCTTCCCAGTGTACCTTGGTATTCCTGTGTTAAGTAGGACTCCTTCGTCCGTGCCTATATCACGACAGGGAGGTCAGACTTCGCAGGGCACTGGAAGACAGCTGTGAAGGTGGCGTGATTACACGGGGACCCCCATTCTCCGTCATCCGACGTAACTCGGAGTGACTACGAAAGGGAACGTTACGTCTCCCTGCCACTTCCGCTGTACCGCTGGGTAGACGCCTGAGTTCAGTCTCGGCTCCTCAGCGAAGACATGATCTGCTGTTGCAGGTGTCTCTCCTTAAATACCCACGCGGTGGGGCGGAGATACATTATGCAAATTCCGCAGACCCATGGCATTTCATTGCCATAGGCTCGTTTTTTAATACTCGAAGATGATAGGCTTTCTGGCGAAACCCCCATTCTCCGTCATCCGACGTAACGTCTCCGTTCCCTACTCAGGGAACGAGGGTTACATCCGTAACCGAGACGATTTCTTTTTCACAGCTCGTTGGTGTAAGAATCACAGCACCAAGGTCATAGGCGGTACATTCATCCTGTTCTAATCTGAGCCGGTCCAGTTGTACACTTTTATCATTTAATATTATTGATATAATTCTGAGGTTAGCCGCCCAGTATAGCAGAAAAGCAAGACAAGAAAGATGTATTTGTTTAATTCTATGGGTTTTATAATTCCAAATAAAGGGTAAGATAGTTGAATCAAGTTGCTTAAACAATGATTTGGAGAGAAATAAAGGGGTGTTTTGCAACAGATATAATAGTTGCAGGAGAAAAACCATCTTGATGTCATTTATTCTACCTATTAACGAGATATGAAGAGTTCTCCAGAACTGAATATTTATTTTATTTTCTATCACATGACACTATATACATTGTGTTATATTACCTAAACATTTCTGTGAGGGTGTTTCTAATACAGATGCTGAGGGATTTAACTGACGTTAAAGGGTACCCTAAAACGTCGGATGTTGATGTATGGTCAAAAGCGTCAGTCATTTGACGTCTTGGGATGAGACTGTGTTAGTTTCACTGGTAACCTCTGAACACAATGCAGCGCTGCGCTTATAAAAACACAGTCTAGATCTAAAGATCTCTGTTACTTCACTGTAGTTTTCCAACATACAAGCTAGCTATAGTTGCACTTGCAATGTGTTGTTTAGCTAACTTCAAAACTTCTACACTTTCATCTGAGGATGTTTCGCCCGATGTCATTTTGTCATATGACTAAGATCTGAGGATGTCCTAAAATGTACACCGTAGGGGGTGATTTCAAACACAGCAATGAAGAGACTCTTGAACCTCAGAGAGAGAAAACTTTATTGATAAACACAAGCAGACACATATGGAGGATAACGCATGTTATACTAAATATTTATAATGGTAATTGGTAATCTACAGTTTTTATCATCCAGGATCACAATAAACTTATCAAAGATCACTTAGAGGAAATATAAATGACAAAAAAACAAATCAGATTATATCTGAAACAGTAAAAGAGTGTAAAGACATGCAGTTGTTGTGATCAGATCATCATTTGCGAGGAAACAGAATCACAGAGTTTGATGATTGTTCTGTGGAGAAATATGTGTATATCACCTCCGTCATCTCAGATTCCTGGAACACAGACACAAACACAAAGGAGAAAACAAACTTGATACAAACATAATCAATGAAAATGTATAAATGAGTTTTCCAGAAATTTGCCATGAGGATTGATGATGCACTGGACCTCAGCATTGTTATAATACTCAAAAGTGCAGATTGAGTATTATGGGATACAAATCTTTTTTTTTTTTTTTTGCATTGACTGATTGTTTTGAGTTTGTTCATAAGATGGGTTTTTTATTATAAAATGTTAGAACACAAGATCAACTTAATTAACAGTAACACAAATAAAAACCAACAAGAGAGACTCTGGAAACCATAAAACATGTTCAGCAACAACACATATTATACTGCACACTGCCAAATATATGTTCAACAAGTTTGTAAAGTAGTTTGCAGTATGAAATCATACACATTTTAATCAGGAATATTGCTACATGCTCTGCTGTTATTTTGCTCTGTTAATTCAACTGTTAAATGAATGCATGTAAATGTGATTGAAATGACACAGAGACACTTACCTTCATTTGTCCAAAGTGTTTATAGAGAGTTGCATCAGTTTGATCATGATTCTCATCTGTAATGACACACACGTTCAATCAAAACATGAATAATATTGTTTTTTTTTAAGGATGTTTAAGCTGTACGTTCACTTTACCTTCATCTCTGCATTTCCTGCAGATCCAAAACATCCCAATTACAGCCACAATCAGCAGAGAAACAGCAGCCGCCGCAGCAGCAGAGATCAGCACTGTCAGAGAAACTGGGCCTGGAGGAGGACCTGAAGAAGTACCTGAAGGATGATGTAAAGAAATCGGTGGGTCTTGTGTTGTAGCGGCTAAAGAAAGACAGTCATTAGTGTTGGCCTATATAGTTTGATTTATAGTCAATAAATTTAGTCAAATATAGTCAAATTTACTATATAGTCAAATTTAACAAGATTACACTGCCAGAGAAGAACTTGTCATATAAAAATGCCCAATCTTAAATGAGTAAGTGGTTTGTTTGTTTGTTTGTACACTCTCAGAAAAAAGGGTACACGATGGTACAAATAATGTTCCTCAAAGAACAGTTTTGTACCTTTTCAATAATAGTACCTTTAATGGTACAGGAAAGACATCTGACTATACTGTTTGGTACCTTTTAAGGTACAATTGAAATTAAGGTACTTAATTGTTCTCACATCAAGGGTACAGTGATAGGCCAAATTACTGTTTCATTCATGATTGGTTGATGTGAAGAGTATTTGGCATAGCAACAAGAAGCTGATTGGCCGAAATCGCTTCAGCCACGGAATTTTGCGATTTCGAATTGACAGAGGGAAGCAGGCTAACGTTACACGACTGCAGCGCGGTCCAGAGTTTATTTTAAATATCAAACTTGAAGAAGACGAAATATAGGTGAGTTCTGATAATTTATGTTTATATTTATTCACAAGTCGAAAATATAAATGTTTCAGCCACTTAACGTTAATTTTGCGAGTTAAATTATCTTTGCACCAAATGCTTTTTTAGCCATATTTGACTTGTATAACGTTACACTTTCTGATCTTTTTAATGCAATTATTGACCAGTATTATTAAGTCATCGCGTGTACATTATTTGGCGTTTGTTCTCCATTATCCACTATAACTGTTAAATGTTAACTTTGCTATTAGGCACAGCAACATGAAACGGAAGGTCGCTGCAGCCGTTACTGCATTTTCAAATAGAACGGAGAGCGGGAACTTCAGACTGCGTGCACGAGCACCACCACAACAACCATGGCTTCCTTTGTCCTTATCGTCAGAAGAACTTTCGAGGCTGGAGTCGAATTATAAGACGAAGAGAAAAGGAAACTCAAAGGTGGGTTTTATGTTTAACCAAATAAAAAATGTATAAAACGTGACAGCTACTTAACATAATAATAGCGAGTGTAAATAGCTTAATTAGGCACGAATCCAGTCAGTGATATTAGTCGTGTGCAAATATATTTTAAAGCAATTGAGTTTCTGTGTCGTAAGTAACGTTACACATTTAATACGTAATTGTTGTAAATGAATGCTCAACCAGAGGTGCCATGCTGGTGTAGCCTACTTTACATTAACGTTAGTCCATACTGTAACGTTATGCAGTTGTTGAACAATTGAACGCCACCGAACAGTGCACAAAAAAAATAGTTGATCACTCGTTCTCTGTTTAAATGAATGCGATTACCTGATTCTGCCCATATACATGTCATTAATTTTATCATATAACTTTGTTGAAACTCAGCATATGTGTCTTTTATTTTTAGATCACGAAGACGATGTCTCACTGATCATCACACACCTGAAAGTCTGACTGCATCCTCAGCTGTGAGGCAAGTATCAGTACAAGTTATTTGAGTTTCTTAATCTGATGATATTCTTTTTTCTGATGAGGTTGAATTTTTATTCCTAAGAACTCTTAAGACAAAATGTTTGCCATAATGACAGTGACAGTGGCGTAACTATCGGTAAGCAGGGTACGCGGTTGCTTACGGGCCCGGACCAATCAGGGGCCCGCTTGACTGGAAGATATTGATTGACAGCCGGGGCCCCCTAACGCATATTTCTACTTTTAGTTTGATCGCATTTTACTTTATCACGATTTTGTTTTAAATAAATAATGACAACAACATATTTTACAGATCATTAAATACATGTGTGAAACGAACAATCATGGATTTTGGTGTAATTTGTTTTGAGCTGGGACTGGGGAATCCCCGGGTCGGCTGTTTAACGTTACACGCGCGCCACTTCATGCGTTTTCTCAGGTCGGATAGCTACTGATTTATCAAAACGATTCCATTTACAGCTGGTCACATAAATGTGTTTTTGCAAAACAGATATAAATCCGATCTTCAATTTCCGCGCTATATGCAGATTTAATAGAGTTCACGTCACCGAAAGCAACAGATAAGCTGCATTTTATTGATCATCTGCTAAAATTTCTAAATCGAAGACCGCAATTAGAGAGAGCGGCAACAGTAGCCTACTGGTAAGATCATTTCGTTTCTTTACTTTTAATGAAGATGATTGTGTGTTAAGCGAGCGTCTGCGACTTACTTTCACTTTGATTTGCGATAGTTTGTGCGTTGGCTTGATGAATAGATGCTCATCTGCGGTGATGCGTGTTGTTGCAGAAGCGTCGTCATATCTGACTATGACATATAGCCTATAACACGCTCTCACACGTTTATTTTTTTTTTAGCATTTTTAGAGGAGTAAAATTGACATATGTGGTTTCAACAACCAGATGTATTTACACTTGTCCAGTGTCGTCTGGAATGCGGCCCAGACCACCTCCTGAAGTGGTTTGAGCGACCGGATTCAAATCCGTCTCGCATGCGTTTCGAAGGGAATTTACACCTGGTCTCTTCACGATCGGATAGCTATACGATCACAGAAAAAGCATGAAGTGGCCAGGTGTAAACAGTTCCTTGCGTATTGCATGCAAAAGCCTACTCGTGGACATTGCGTCATCACGTGTTGTAGTAGGGGCCCGCCTTGATAATCCTGCATAAGGGCCCGGTGTTGGCTCGTTACGCCACTGGACAGTGATGTCAATCTTGATAAAGCACTGTAACTGCACTTCAAATTAAATCTGAAAGATTTCTGTCACTTAATTGAAAGTATATTCACAAAAAACTCTAAAATTCATAAAGTATGGTAGCATACAGATACCAAATGTCAATATGAAATGACATGCAAAATGGCAATGAAATGTGTAAAATGGCAACGTATTTCTGTATTTATTTACATTTTCTATACAATATGTGCAACATCTGGAGCAAATAAAATAAAATCAAAATCAATAATATAGTATTTTGCATTACTACACTAGCTTTAACAAATAATTAAAACATTCATTTGAACATTTTATAGGTTTTAAAAATTATAATTAAAATGTATTACAGAAATTAGATGTTTAACATGTTCAAACAAATATTGTAGCAAAATGATAATTTAAGTTCGGAATCCTTTATTTTAAACCCACATTGAATTTTGCTATGTTTATCGCGGGTATTTAATTAAAATGCAATCGTAAGTGTCTTAACTCTAAATGTAAATGCAATGAACATGTTAAAGGGTTAGTTCACCCAAAAAATTTAATTCTTTCATTAATTTCTCACCCTCATGTCGTTCCAAACCCATAAGATTTTCGTTTATCTTTGTAACACAAATGAAGATCTTAATAATGAAATCTGAGAGCTTTCTGACCCCCCCATAGACAGCTACGCAACTACCACTTTGACACTTTAAAAAAGTTCATAAAGTGATAGTAAAACTAATCCATATGAATTAAGTGGTTTAGTCTAAATTTTGTGAAGACATCGCTTCCTTTACAGGTTGAATGTAGGCTTTTATTCACATATAAATATTAATTAATTCACACATCAGATACGGTAAATGGAAGCTCAAGCATGTTCGCTTGATTTGCGAAAACAAATGAGGTTCACTCTCGTCGCGTGTCAAGCATGTTCGGTTGAGCTTCTGTTTATGTTCGCGGATCAATGTTTAAATGTGAAGAAAAACTAAACTGTTTGATTCAAATGTTCTTTGAATTCAATTTTGTCTTACTATCTCTTTATGAACTTTTTGAAGCATCAAAGTTTTAGTTGCATAGACTGTCAATGGAGGGACAGAAAGCTCTCGATTTCATTAAGATATTAATTTGTTTTTCAAAGATGAACGAAAGTCTTACAGGTTTGGAACAACATGAGGGTGACTAATTAATGACAGAGTTTTCATTTTTGGGTAAATTATTTCTTTAAACATCTCTAATCATTTTTGTAATAAATTAAAATTTTGCAAAAAATTAAAACTTAAAATTAACTTAAAAAATGTTAAATATATATGTTTAAATTATATGTTAAAACAAGTGTAGGAAATGGCTAATATAATTATATTATTGAATTTGAATTGTCACTTCTGCCCCAAACATTACACACATGAAATACATTGCCATTTTATAGATTACATTTCAAATGGTCTTTTGCTACCTGTATGCTACCATATTAAAGAGATTGTAAAATAATTTTAATCGAGCAGCTTAGTCCAAATTTTACTAGAGATACAATCGTTTTATATGATGAACAGATTGAATTTAGGCTTTTATTCACATATACATTTTCATCAATTCACACATCAGTTATGGTAAACAGAAGCTCAAGCATGTTCGCTTGATGTGCGAAAACTAATGAGGTTCATTCTCCTGTGTTTCACACCATGTTTGAGCTTCCGCAAGAACCAATGAGGTTTGTTCTCGCCTGTCAAAGCAAGTGGGATTGAGCTTCTGTTTGTTTAATGTTTAAATGTGAATAAAATCCTAAATTCTATCTGTTTATTAAAGTGGTAGTCTCTTCAGACATTTTTTACTCAACTTCTCAATTCAAATGGATTAATTTTACAGTCTTAACTTTTTTGAAGCGTCAGAGTGGTAGTTGCATAGTTGTCAATGGAGTATCAAAAATATCGTCCATGTGACATCTTATTTTTTTAGTGAACATCTTGCCTTACACCATACAGTAGCACTAGCTCTACTTTGCTCATTCAAGAGTGCATGATACTGTTCACAATGGCCATTCTTAAATGATGCTAAAGTTAAAGCAATATTATTGTGTAAACACAATTTCTCAAATGTGCGAACAAGCTTATTTCATAAAAGTGCAAATTATGGAGAGGATTTGTGCTGTAAAATAGGGCTGCAGCTAACATTTTACTTTTCTGGATATTTTATATGAAGCTTTAAGTGAATCATTTAAAACTGCTTTTCTTTTCTTTCTTTTTTTGTGGAAAATGTAAAAATGCAGTAAGTTTTTTTTTTTTTTGTGTGTGTGTGCGTGTGAAACTGTTTTTTCTATCTGAATTTCAGTTATTCCAGAAAATGGACCGAATGCATGCTGTGGTTGATTTAAGGTGTTTCCAGGATTCCTTAAAGGTATAGTTCAGCAAAAAAAATTATTCTGTCATTAATTATGCATCCTCTTGTTTTTCCAAACCCGTAAGACCATTGTTTATCTTCGGAACACAAATGAAGATATTTTTTGATGAACTCCAAGAGCTTTCTGTTCCTCCATTAGGAGCCTATGCAACCAAAACATTCAAGCCCCAGAAAGGTAGTAAAGACCATTAAAGTAATCCATGTGACTCATGTTTAACCTCAATTTTATGATGCTATGTAAGTGCTTTGTTTTGCGCAACAACAAAAAAACATAATTTACCTCTATATTTCCAAAATAATATCTAAAGCACATTCATGGAACAACACCCAGTCTTGAGTCAACACAAAACGCATGCGTTGTAGTGCTCCCCCTACTGGATTGCAGGTCACTATTTTCGTAAATAAAGTGGTAAATTGTTTTTTTTTTTGTGCAAAAACAAACAAAGCACCTGCATCGCTTCATAAAATTGGTTAAACCACTGGAGTCACATGGATTACTTTAATGGTGTCTTTCCTGTCGTTCTGGGCCTTAAATGTAATGGTTGCATTGCTCCCAATGGAAGGACAGAAAGCTCTCAGAATTTTCATTTTTGGGTGAACTAACCCTTTAAGCAAAATTGTCCAATGTGTTGAGGTTGGCTAAGCTGATATCCGTTATAGAAGCACATTACGTGGATGCTAAACGAGGTGTTGCAGGATTTGTAGTTCACCCAAAAAATTAAACAGTTGATGGGTCCCCATTGACTTCCATAGTATGAAAAAAAAAATAGAAAATAGATCATTTCTATGGAAGTCAATAGGGCCCCATCAACCGTTTCATTTTCAATTCTCAAAATATCTACTTTTTTGTGTTTAAGTGAAGAAAGAAACTCAAACAGGTTTGGAACAACTTGAGGGCGAGTAAATGACAGAATTTTCAGTTCTAGGTGAACTATCCCTTTAAGCTTTTAGCTTGTCCTTGGGAGTATACATTTAATCAATTTACTTCTGTCTCTTCTAAAACTGATTTTCATTTTGTTCAGGAAGAACCGGCTACATCACACAACCCACTGTGCAGATTTTGGGAACGTCTTGACTGGACGTGTCTTCAGTGAGAGGAGAATCTTCAGCAGTAAAAATGGAGGGATCTGAAATTGCCAAGCAGTTGGGTGGAGGATGGTGTTTAAAAAAAAAAAGCTAAATAAATGCAAAAGTATTGTGTGAAAAGTGAAAAAATAAAAACAAGTCTAGGTTTGTTGTATATGAGAAAATATATTTTATGTACTTTAACATTTTAGTGTAATTGCATTTTTAATTCTTTCAAATCTTTTTAAAGAAGTGATATTTTTAATAAGTGATAATTTTGTGAAGTCTTTATTGTATTGTGAAGTCTTTGATGTATTTACACAAATAAATACTTTAATGTAAGTAGGAAGGAAAGTATTCAATTGTTTATATGTATTTGATATGCATTTACAGAACTGATTAAATTGATGCCTTTTGGATTCAGTTGTTGAATGTGTGTGTTATTCAATAAAAAAATAGCCTTTAATAGTTCTCAAAGGAACAAATTTGACACAGTAAAGGTACAAAGGGGATTGTCACTGGGGTGGTACCTTAAAGGATCAAATTTGTACCTTTGATAAAGGTACAATGTTGTACCAACAAGTTTTAAAAAACAAAAGGTACATTTTGGTTGCCCATGGTACAAATTATGTCCTTTAAGGTACAAACTGAAATGGAACAAATTTGTTCCTCTATATTAAGGTACAATTTTGTACCAGTAAAAGGTACCGTCCCAGTGACAAGGGTTTGTACCTTCTATGGTACAAAATTGTACCTTTTTTTCTGAGAGTGTAGTGCAAAAGGCACATTAATTCATTGTATGTGGGAATGTAATAAAATATAAGTGTTTTGGAAAGAATTCAATAATATGATATGGCGGTAACACAATAACAAATGAGTAACACAATATTAACAATCTAACTACTATTAACTAACAAGAAACTCTGATTAACAAAATATTTTTTAATACTTCCCAGAGAACTACTGAAAAAGTTTATTAAATATCTAGTAACTACTATTGCTAAAAAAAACTCTGATTAACGAATTAGTAAGTAATAGCGCACAGATGAATGTGGTACTTCACTATTAACTAATCAATAACTACTATTTTTTAACTAACTAGTAATGACTCATGTGTTACTACATACTTCTATGGGAATTACTAATTATTTGGATCCGTATTTTAACTAGTAATGACTCAAGTGTTACAACATACTTGTTCCATGCGTCTTGTTAAAATCAGCAATTTTTTCAGTCATGATGAATCATTTGAAGCTTTTGAGTTTTTTTTGGTGAAGTTTTAGATAGTAATTCCCATAGAAGTATGGAGCAAGTAAGAAGTAATTACTTGAGTCATTAGTTAGTTACCATGATAATCATCATTTACAGTAGCAGTTAAAATGTTAATGTGTAGTGCTAGTCATTTGTCCTGCATTGGTTATCGATTAGTTTTGCATGAATTATGAAACTTAAAATCAAAAAATAGTAGTTATTGATTAGTTAATAGTGAAGTACCACTTTCATCTGAGCGTTATTACTTACTAATTTGTTAATCAGAGTTTATTTTTAGTTAATAGTAGTTACTAGATATTTAATAAACTTTTTCAGCAGTTCTCTGGGAAGCATTAAAAAAATAGTAGTTATTGATTAGTTAATAGTGAACTAACACTTTCATCTATGCGCTATTACTTACTAGTTCGTTAATCAGAGTTTCTTGTTAGTTAACAGTAGTTACTAGATTGTTAATATTGTGTTACTCATTGGTTCTCGTGTAGTTATTCATTAACGAAGGAACCGTATTCTAAACCGTATTATATGGCATATAGCACTGGATTCTGGGTTTTTCCTTTTTGGTATTATCCAGATAACCGGAATATTAAAAAGGACAATCAACGATTGATAGACCTGCATTCCACATGCCAAATGGCTCATCAGCATTTATTGAAGAAAAAAAAAAATGACAGAAAGGCCTACTACAACTCAGTGGTTAATGCTGGGGACACACTTCACAACTGAAACATTCTACGACTGACTAAACACACTTACAGAGTGTTTCCATCGACTAGAGCAGATTTTAAACACCGACTGTGAACCCACACTGAACGCAACTGTCTCTGACTCGCCCGGTTTGATCAGTCGTAAATATCAAATTACATTCATAATCGGCCTTACAGTCGTTAAGTGTGTGTCCGGCTTAAGAGAAATATCTTCATGCATTGCAATGGAAAAGAGAACCTCTATTCTTAAGGGCAAAGAAGACACATTTAAGAGGGTCTGGAGTCCATTTTTATTTATTGAACATGGATATTAACAATATAATAGAGGACTGAAATGCTTGATTAGGTATTATATTAATATGAAAATATATTTGAATGTGCACTATATTAAAGGTACAATATGTAACAATTTTGTAATAAAATATCCAAAAATCACTTGCACAGTGTGATATATATTTCCTGCAGTTGTGTACTTACAATATCCCCAAAGACTCCAATTTTAAATAAGTGGCTGTCCCAGAAAAAAAATGTCGCCTGTCAATGACGCAATATCCGCGCTATCCTCGGTTTCCAGTTCATACTGCCAGTGGTGGAGGAAGTACTGAATCTCAGTACTTAAGTAAAAGTACAAATAACCAGAGACATATTTACTTTAGTAAAAGTAGAAGTACCACAATGGCAACCCTGCTGAAGTACCTGATTTTAAAAGTACCTGATTTTAAATGTACTTTAAGTATTAAAAGTAAAAGTACTTGCATAACAATTTATTCTCTTAATGTCTATATTCTAATGATTAATAAAACAGTTAATTCTAACTCATTCAACCTAATACTCATATAATGATGTTCAATATGATGGAAAAGCAGTTATATTTTAAGTTTTTGTCACCATTTCTGAACAAGCTTGCAATTAGGCAATATACACATCAAGCTTACTATATACCCTTACTATATACGACATATATAGGCCTATATATATATATATATAAACACATATTATGTTAAAACGGCGTATATGACGGCGTTTGGCTGTAAACGCGATTCATTTATGGCGTAATTCTGAACCTCTTGGCTTGCCATACTAATCCTAACCAAACGTATAATACACACATCACCACATCACTACTAAACCTACCAATGCGTTTCCTATGCATGTAAAAACTAATTTTCGCGTATAAATTGCACGATAAACACACTGCGTGCTATAGAGACGCATTTAGTGTGACCGGGTTGATATATTTATGGCAACCAAACTTTACTGGTGAGACAAAAACGTGCGATGAACGGACGGTCAGGATGACGTTTTGGCAGGGAAAAACTGATCAGAAAAATGTACGAAAATGTAACAGACCGTTGTAGAAATGTAGTGGAGTAGAAAGTATAATAATTGCTGCAAAATGTAACGAAGTAAAAGTAAAAAGTATGCACTATTGATTCTACTTAAGTAAAGTACAGATACATAAAAATTTTACTTAAGTAAAGTAACGAAGTATTTGTCTTCGTTACATTCCACCACTGCATACTGCCATAGCCATGACGTAACCATGGCGACAGACGTGGACAACTACGTAGTGCGTAACGTTTAGCGGCACCAGAGCCCGTCATTCTCTGGCGGCACGCAGTTCTTGTTTCTTTCAAAAATAGACCATGGCAAGCAGACTTTGGGACAAACAAGGAGAACTAAAATGAGGATCAATATCAGCGTGGCGTTTTTGAGATGCCGAGAGCTAGCGTCCGCGACTAACTTGGAGTCACGACTTGACAGCTTTATTAGACAGGTGAGCAAATGTACATTCAACAAATCAATGTTAACGTTAACTCAACATGATGAAATGTTAGAATATGGTCAGTATGTTACTCTCATGTTGATCTAGCTTACTGCAAACGAACTAACACGTAGAATAACATTATAACTTTCAACACACATGTAAATGCCGTTTAGTGTGATAGTGTACCGTTAGACCAAGTAGCAGCGCTGCGTTCCCTCACAAGTTTAATTCGTCTAATAAACTGACCTGTGTGAGTAATCCAGCACTCGTGGGTAGTTCAGTAGGATTAAATGTCCTTATTCCTTTATATCTGCGGGACTCGCGTGTGATATCTGTCTCTTTAGCAATCGCGACCTGCGTCATACCACTGTAATGTTAAAAAACATGAATGTTTGCACTCATCCATAAACATTATTAGATCCATCAGCTTGACAGCAAGTCCCATCATTCAGCTCGTCACTGCGTCATCAACCTACGCCTGTGTTATTGTTGGAAACTGCGCCCTATTGTGGCCAAAAAATCTTCCATTTTGTGCCTTTAAACCCTATTTATTGCTTACCGTAATTCCTCAAATAAAGACCGGGGCCTTTATTTACCTGAACTGCAGATGGTAGCCGGCTTTTATTTGAAGCAGGCTTTTATTAGAGGCAGGCCTTTATTTCTAATTCGCGATCCCCGCCCGCCCGCCAGCCAAGTTTCCATGGTGACGCGTCATGCTTGGAACGTGTTCACCACAGCCAAAATAGCGCTGAATGACAGATGTAGCGCTTTTATTCCTAAATATTAACAAACTTGCTTACCATGTCATCAACTATCTTCTATTCTGACTCTCAAATCTGTGTAAGTGAGTTTGTTTTGTCGTTTAAAACCCTATATAAATGATCTTGATCTGAAACGTGAGATGGGCACCGCAGTTCGGAGATTCCTGTTGTATTTGTTACGTTACAGCACGTGAATTCTTCAGTTTCTCCCGAAATACATGAAAGTAAGTGGCCGGTGAACTGGGAGAAGAATAGAGTAAACTTTATAGTTACTTACACTGTGTATCTGATATGAATAAAACACGTCGCCAAATATATTTGAATGGATTGTTATTGCTGCTTCCATAGACACCATTGTGTATTTTACAAACTATAAATTTATTGTTTTGCTATAAATCATATATATTTAAATGTCTGAAACCTAAAATAAACATGTGGTTAAAAACACTGAATAGTTGTGATATATGCCAAGCGCTGAGCGCGTCCGTCTTTAAGTGTACACTCATTTAAAGTGTACCTTTTCACACTATTTTTTCCCCGGCCTTAATTTGAGACCGGCCTGTATTTGTCCGCGTTGACCACGCCCCCGGCCACTATCAGAGGCCCGGCGTTTATTTCAATAACGGTCTTTATTTGAGGAATTACGGTATATGTGGTTATTATTGACTGCAATGTATTGTTAACTCTGACTCCCAAAGTACACACTGTATTATCCAATGTTGGTTTGTCCTATTGTACTTTTCATGTATGAGCCCCTGTGTTTGTTTGTTTGTTTGTTTGTTTGTTTGTTTGTTTGTTTGTTTGTTTGTTTGTTTGTTTGTTAAGTTATTGTTTTGGGTACTGTGGCAAACAGGACGAGGCCGAGTGACGTGAGAGGTAATGAACCTCTCGCATCGCTCTCTCACGTCACTCAGCCTCGTCCTGCTCGCCACAGGTACATTGTTGTGTAAGTGTTTAAGAGAATTTCATTCAAAATATTTATTAAAAAATAATTATTATTTGTGTAAAAATATTTAATAAACGATTATTATTGTGTAATTTTGACTCACCATAGACAGTAACACTGAATTTGTATATAGACGATGATCTGCTGTTGCTGATCTCAACTACATAATCTCCAGCATGTTCAGTTGTGGTGTGTGTGATGGTCAGAGATCCAGTCTTCTTGTCCAGCTTCAGTCTGTCTCTGAATCTCCCATCAAGATAATCAGGGATCATATTTTTCACTCCATCAGTTTTAGCTATAATAACCCAGTTAGTTCCAAATCTCCAGAGTATCTCTTCATCTTTCTGTATGTCAGTGAGACTAGAGTTTAGAGAGACTGAATCTCCCTCCATCACTGACACTGACTTCACTGCATCTGTACCAGCAAACACTCCTGAAGAACAATCAGAAAAAGTAGGATAACCTGTTTTAGATTTGAATAACATCTATTAAACAGACACAACAGAAGCAAAATGGTGTTAAGAGGCATTAATCATTGCATCTCATATTAAATAAAACTCTAATTTCCTGATGAAGTTGATCTGAGCTCCACACAACATCAAACACAGAAAACCCTTTTACTTCTGAGACGAGAATTACGTCACACTGAAACTAATGCTGCTGCTGTTTGAGCTTCAGTGTTTTTATAGGACCAACATTTAGAGACACAAACAGTGAATCTAATGCAGAAACAACTGAAGTCATAAAAACACATTGAAACTCACCATCCAGACGCCAGAAACACAAGCAGAGCAAAACAGGGAGAAACATCTTCAACGGATTCAGTCCACAAATATGAAGTTGAGGAAGTTGAGGCTCCAGTACGCCTCAACTTCCTGTAAGTCAATGACATCATTTTCAACAGAAATAAACTGACCAATAACATGTTAAAAACATCTTAAAGCAACAGTTTGATCTTGTCCTGAGATCCTGAGAGTGTTTGTCTCTGCTCTCTCCTGTAACTCTCTTCAGGACGTTTGTTCTTCATTTCTGATCAAATATCAAGTATTTCTGATCAAATGTCTGGATTGTTTCTCCTCTCAGACTGATCTCAGAGTTTCTCTAATGGTTTTATGGAGCAGGAACAGATCGCCTGTATCTGTGTGTATGAAAGTGTTCTCTGATATCTTCATATGATTAATATTCAAATAAATTAGCTCAATTAATACAATCACATCAGGATGTTAAATGTCAGGAACAGGAAATACTGCTGTAATCATATTAAATGTTTATTTTTAATAGAATAGAATGTTAGAGAAGATATGAGAGATGATCATCAAACATCTTAATGTTGAGATTTAAACTAACAACCTTCAAATCTCAAACTGACGTTATACAGCATTGATGGAGCTGATCCTGTTCAGTTCTTCTGGATCTGATGTCATAAACCAGAATGATGACAGTAGCCACGCCCACCAGAGCAGAGAGAACCAATCGTATCACAGCTTCAGTAGGACCTCACCAGTGGACAGAGTCTGAGGAATAAACACATCAAACTGAGATCAGATCAGCCAATAAACGGTTTGTAAAGTCATTCAGTGAGTGTTTATTGTGATTTTAGATATTTATTTTTAAAAATTACACTTCCTGAGAGGCCAATATCGGAATAATTAATGAAAATAAATAATCTCAGATTTTATCATTTCAAGATACACAATACTTTTATTCATTTAAATGTGAAGTGAATAATATTCTGCAGCAGTAAACAAAAACAAAAGATGATAAATGAAAAAATAAATAGATAAACACATTTTTGTATGGACCAATAATAAAGCAACAAATAGGCAGACTTTTACTTCAGAGTTTACTTCAGTCACACTCAAACTAATGCTGTTGGGTATTTGAGTTTCATATTTATTTTACTTTATTTTGTATTATTTTATCTAATAAATCACTAATAAATGAGTTTAGAGCTGAACTCAAACTTGATCTTTCTATATGAGACTAACTGAATGTTAATCTAACCCAGTGTAATAATTTACAAGGTTATATATATTTTTTAATATATGTATACATATATTTAATGTGCATTTTGTAAATGTATATGTTTGTGGATAAGTTCTATGTTAAGTAAGTTGATATGTATTATTTTTGTATTTTGATAGTTCTATTGTTTATCCAATCAAATTCGCTTGTCCATGTTGGGTGTCCAATCAATTCTCTAGATTAAGGTGAAGGGGGCGGAAAGAATTGAGGGCAAAGTTGAACGAGGAAGAATCGGGAGAGCACGAGAGAGAAGAGCGTGCGCTCATCTGGTGTGATATTGTTTCACAAAAAATATAGTATAACTAATGCTATAATGTGTTTCAATAGTTAATGTAGTTAGTGTGTTGTCAAAACGAGAACAGAAACTTATACTACAGAGACGGGTAAGAAGTATTTCTAAACAAAATATTTCTGGTTGTGTTTATTCCAGCCTCCATTTTCTAATACAGCGAATGGACTATTTATAGAGACTGAACAGTGTCTATCTTGCTCGGATGGATTGTGTGTTTAGTTGCCGAGTCGTCAGCATGAGGATTCGTGGCAGTTTCAGATCCAGATGACTTGAGTTAACGTGAGTGCTCGGAATTCCTTTGGCCTTAAAGGGACACTTCACCCATTTGCATTAAGCTTTCCATTGTTAGAAACCCAGTCATACTATTGAATGGTCGTGCAACACTCTCTCTTTTTCCTCTGAGACGAGAGAAATCCACTATTTACCTTTTTCACTTCCTCCTACAATGACGTAAAAATCGTCATTTTACTTCATTGTAGGAGGAAGTGTAAGAGGGGGGGGATTTCTGTAAAGACTACAGCACTAGTACCCACCCTTTCAAACCCGCCCATAGGTGGTTGGAATCACAGATCAGTGGGTGGGACTTCACTTGCAGATACTGAAATCAATATCAGCCATCTTGTTTATAAGCTAAGCTAACAAGCGCTGTGGAGATAGGAAGTTACGACAATGACGGAAGAAAATAAACATGATATGGAAGAAACTAAACATGATATGGAAGTAGAGGATTTTGAAATTCTGCTGCTCGAATCCGCTGTTCGTGGCTATCTTTACGAGCCGCAATATAGTGAAGAGCAGCTGAGGCTGATGTAGCAACAGGAGGCGGCTGCCTGTTGAGGACAAGGAGCCCGGACTGGCTCGAGCTGGGCGGACTGCTGGTGCCTGTGCTCTCGCTGTGCGCTACGGACACAGATAGAGTCCGTCTGCTGCAGAGAATTTCAACGATCGCAATTTCTCCTGGACGAAATCTCTGAATCAGACGAGCACACGGACGTTTGTGTTGTGATGTGAACCATCCTAGTGTCGCACCGCATATGGTACATCCAGGTATCATGCAATAATTCACCATATAGAAAGAAATACAAACGAGGAGTAATTCGCTAATGAGTTTGCCAATGTAACGGGGTTCGTTGTTGTGGGAAGAAGGAGGCGGGAACCGGCGAACATTTAAACATTTTAATAGTAAAATAAACAAATACAAAACAAAAGTATAAGCCAGCTGGCCACACACAACAGAAACAAAAAATAAAATCAGGCCTGTTCCTTTTGTGCTTCCGCTCCTCCGTGAGAGATATGAGACCGCTGCGTCTCACATGTGTCATTCATTATCGCTCGCCACAGCCAACTAACTAGACATTTTGTGTGAAATGAATTTCAAACTCATTTGGCAGCTAGCCTTGTAGACGGAAGAGTGATTTCTCTGATGTTTGCGCTGTTCTGGATTAGTGGGAGTGGCTTGCGGAGCTGTGCAACGTGGTGCATTGTGGGAGTTGTTGTTTTACATACAAATGCGCCATAAAGTTATTTTCTGTCTTTTCTCGGTCAAGAGGGCACCAAATTCAAAATTTCTTTTACATTTCGACTAAATATATAACCCACTTTCAATAAAGATTAATGTTGAAATGGGTGAAATGACACTTTAAGGAAATCGCCGCGATCATGGGGTTGACGGACATCTAACGTCGTGAGGTGAAACACGCTCTTCTGATTGGATATATTAAGGTATTTTTTTTGTTTGTTGCTCAGTGTTGAGTGAAGCGGTCTTTCGTTTGTTTGTTGACCACAACGTACCCCAGCATCAAACAGGCCTGCAACATGACAATGAAAGACTTACAGATTGAATAAGGTTAAGTGTGAGCTCATATATTGCCGGCTTAGTATTTGGTTAGTACTCGGTGGGTACTCAAATTTAAAGTTTACCAAAAAAGAGGGTGACAAATAATTATTTACAAAAAAAGTGAATGTGAAATAGTGTATTTGACTATTATTTTTTTATTCATCTGTGTGAATTGGTGACATTCATATTTCATAATTGTTATTTTATTTTAGATTTTGAAAAAAATTCTCAAACTTGACCCTTTTTCATTTTATCCAGTAAATTGTTATTTACAGTATACTTGAGTGTTGTTAATTTATTATAATTTGAGTTAAAAAGGGGATAAACAAATATTTTGAGATTTTCTTGTTTGGTAAAACAATTGCTTTATTAAAAGAAGGTAAATTCAAAAAGTCCTAATTCATTATTGTTTATGTGATTTCTATTTTAAAGTTAAGGGACCCAAGGAATTAAGTAACAAACACAGTTACACAGAATACGTTGAAGTGAGTAAATAGGCACACTTAGCTCACAAAATTGGATAAAACAAAGTTTATTCATACGAACTCAGAGCGCTCCATTATCTATCTATATAGAAAAGGGTTAAAAGCGCTACACCAGTAATAAAATGCCGCAATGATTGTGGCACACGAGGAGCAGGAAAACTGAACAAGGAAGACATGTGACTGATCAAAACAACAGGACAGAAGAACATAACTGTGACATTACACCCCCCTCCCGGTAGGCGCGGCCTCGCGCCGTAGATGGACCAACAGTGGAGGGAGGGGAAACAAAAACAGTCTCTGGCTCGGCGGGCATGACGTGATGCACAGGCCCGGAAGGACTGACGTGAATCATAGGCTCGGCGGGAAGAGACTCAGGGCAGGACGGTCTCGGTGGGAAGAGACTCAGGGCAGGACGGTCTCGGCGAGATGAGACTCAGGCAGGTCTCGGCCACTCGGGGATGTTGTGTTTGTGAAAGACTCAATAACCACACCGTGTAGCTCCGTTCATGTTGCGTTTTACTGAACTGACGCAAAACATTACATTTGTTGACCCTTGCCGTAAATCACTGCCGTAAGCCTTAAAGGCACCGTAACCTGTCACTCGCAGTGCATAACAATACAGAGTCCAACAGGAAACAATACTGAACGTTTTCAGACACAACATTTTGTTCTTCATTTTATTCTGAAACATAACATTCAGCCCCCATTCCCCAGTGTCACAATCACCCTGTCACATAGTCCCCATGCCAGACGGGCGAGACCCCTCATTCTCTGAGGGCGTGCTGGCCGTGAAGCTGCGTCGGGCGGTGCTGGTGGATTACCCCCCAACCGGTTAGCTCTTGGCCTGGGCTGCCAACCTAGAGCCACTGTTGGGGACGGAGGTGATTCAGGTGCTGTGGGGGCTGCAACTCTGTGCAGGCAGTTTGAGTGCCAACGAGTCCCATTCTCCAGTCTGTAAGTGGCAGGACCCAACTGCTTAGTCACCCGCAGGGGCTCTGACCAGGATGACTGCAGCTTATTTTGGCGGTGGAGGTGTTTGACCCTGACCCAAACCCCTGCAGAAAGTGAGGGGTTTTGCACTCTGTGCGAGACATCAAACCTCGCTTTCATCCGAGCCTGCGAACCTTTCACCTGAGCTCTGGCTTTCTGGAGCCCTGGGCTTCCACGTGTAGGAGCTGGCTCAGCTCTCAAACAGTCCAGTGGTTGCTTTAGTTCGCGCCCAATCATGAGCAATGCAGGTGACACTCCAGTGGTGGAATGTTTGGATGCCCGGATGGTCAGGAGAGTTTGGTCGAGTGCGTTGCTGAAGGTTTTCCCTTCCTCCAGACAAGCTCGGATTCCATTTTTAAGAGTTTTATTCAATCTTCCCCCCCCCCCCCCCCATTACTCTCCGGGTGATTCACTGCCGTCCTGATGTGCTTGATGGACCGTATCATTAGAAACTCAGTGAACTCTGCCGACGCAAATTGGGGCCCGTTATCCGTTGTGACAACACTGGGGAGGCCCCAGCGCCCAAACAGGTTGTCCAGGCGGTCGATGATGGAGTGTGCAGTGATGGAGCTCAGCTGGAAAACCTCTGGCCATTTTGAATGAAGATCATGCACAACCAGCAGGTAGCGAGAGTGAGCAGGTGCCCCGTGAAGTTCTTCACAGAGGTCGACCTGAATATGTTCCCAGGGCGAAGACGGCCAAGGGGTCGGGGTGATAGGGGCTGTGGCAGGCTGACCAGTTTTCCCACTCAGGAGGCAGCAGGCGCAGTTACGTACCAGATCCTCAACATCAGAGTCTATGTCACGGCAGCGCTGCTTCACCTTGACCACCCCCAGATGCCCCTCATGCGCCATGTTTAGTACTCTGGACCTGAGAATCTCCGGAACGACCGCACGGTGGCCACGGGCCAGACACACTGCCCCCCAGCAGGAGAGCTTATTGCGGAAGCGGTAAAAGGGAAGCAACCTGTCTTCCACTTCGACCGGCCAGCCGTCCTGGACGTAGTTACGGAGAGTTGTGAGGGCCTCGTCTGTAGCTGAGGCCTGCTGCAGCTCCGCCAGAGTGACTACTGAACTGAGGGGGCCGTGCAGGATGTGGACCCAGTCTTCGTCGCTCTCTGTGTCTGGTGTCCCCTCGCCCGTCTCCTTCGTCACAGACACAGCTCTAGACAGGATGTCGGCAACCGTGTTGGCCCGCCCAGGCATAAACTCCAGACTGAAGTTATACTGGTTCAGCCTGTCAGCCCACCGCAGCAGTCTCATGGGCCTGTGCCCTGAGCCTTTAGTTGCCAGCAGTGCCGTCAGCGCTTGGTGGTCTGTGCGGATGGTGAAAGGCCTCCCGTATAGGTAAACATGCCAGCGTTCGCACGCCCACAGGCAGGCCAGGGTTTCCCTCTCCCCCACCGAATACTTCTGTTCTGCTGGAGTAAGTGCCGTGAGGCGAAAGCCACCGGGCGTTCTACCCCCTCATAAAATCTGTGAAAGCACAGCGCCTAGCGCCACCCCGGAAGCGTCGCAGGTGACCATAGTGGGCACGGTCAGACTAAAAGGGGACAGTGTGGGTGGGGACGTGAGCTGCCGTTTGATGATGCACACGGCTTCGTGGCAGACCAGGGTCCAGTCCCACGGAACACCCTTCCGGAGAAGCTGGCGGAGGGTGGCCGTTGAGTCAGAGTAGTGTGGCATGAATCTGAGGTAGTAAGCGGCCATCCCCAGGAAGGAAGACAGCTGGGATGGTGAATGCGGGTCTGGCAGGAACAGAATGGCCTCAGTGTTGGATATTATTGGGGCGATGCCCTCCTTCGAGAGCCTGAAGCCCAGGAACTCGACCTCCTCAACCCCGAACATGCCTTTCTCAGAGTTCAGTGTGACCCCATGCTGTTCGAAACGCTGAAAGACCTGCTCCAGGTGATCGTCATGCAGTGCGGTGGAGGGCGCATGCACCACCACGTCATCCAGGTAGATGGAGACACCCTGGATACCAGCCAATATGAGTGACATTATCTTCTGAAAACAGCTCGGGGCTGATAAAAGTCCAAATGCCATACGTTTAAACCGGAAAGCCTCCATGTGCGTGACAAACGCCGTAAAATCCATGCTGGCCGGTGCCAGAGGGACCTGGAGGTAGCCGTTTCGTAAGTCCATCTTACTGAAAACAGTGGAGCCGTGGAAATGGCTAGTGAGCTCCTCAGCCGTAGGTAGGGGATACTTATCAGGGATGATGGCTTTGTTGACATTTGTGAGGTCGACACAGAGCCGCAGTCCGCCCCCCTTTTCTTGGCTATCACCAGGTTAGACACCCACGGCGAGGCATCGACAGGCTCTATGACGTCCGCCTCCACAAGGCGATGCAGTTCGGCCTCCACCGCGTCACGGAGGGCCAGGGGAATGCGCCGTAGGGGCAGGATAACAGGGCGGACTGACGGGTTTACAGTGGGCTGGTGTACAAAACCAGTCATGCGGCCCAGCCCGTTGAACAGTTGTGGGTAGTGGTCAGGCCAGGAGGTGGCAACTTGCAGGACATGCAGGCCCCTAGCATCACTCACACTAAAACCCAGGGCAAGGAACAAGTCTAGGCCAATAATGTTAGCTCCCTTCCGGGTGATGCAGAACTTGGTGGCAGGCGCACATTGTTGATCATACCTGACGGGCAGGCGGGCCACACCCAGAGTGGAGATGGGAGAATGGCCGTAGCCTAACAGGGGTTTAGCCGCTGCTTCCAGAGGCACGCGACTGAAAAAGCGATCATATGTGCATTTGTTTAGAATTGACACTTTCGCCCCTGTGTCCACGAGGAGTGGAATGAGAGCTGTGCCCACACGGCATGTGCAGAGCTTGAACGAAGGCTGTGAGGTCTGTACACTGTTTATGGGGACAGCCGCAGTTTCATGGCAAGCAGGGGAAGAGCGACAGCAGCGTGCAAAATGGTTCAACTTGTTGCAGTTACGACTACTGGGCAGGGCATGACTGATCTCTGGTTGCATGTTTAGGGGAGCCACAGTTGCTACAGCTCTTGTGCCCACTCTCCCTGGGCCCCCTGGCCACTCTCTGTACATCCAAACGGTCACTCACCCAGTCAGCCGCACCTGCAGTCTCGGTGTGCTGAACTGACTGTCGTGTTGATGTCACAGGCTCGTGCGCAGCGCGGCCGAACTTGCACGCCTCCATTAGGGCCGTTTCCAACTGCTTTCCAATTACTAAAGCATCCGCTAGTGTCGTGGAGTCTGGCTCTAGTAAAAGTCTCTCCCTCAGTTGGTTACATGATGTTTTCTCTATTAACTGGTCAACTATAAGTCCATCCTCCAAAGCCCCAAAATCACAAAGTCCAGCCAGCTCACGTAATGCTGATACATAGTGGACAACGGTCTCACCCGGCTTTTGCGTTCTCTGACGGAACTCAAAACGGTGCATCCGCCGGCTTCTTCCAGAGCTGAAGTGGGCCTTCAAGGCGGTCGTGGCTGATACGTACTTATCATACGATAAGGTGAGCGTGGCGAAGATTCGCTGTCCCTCCTGCCCGAGACAACGGCGCAGGAGCGCGCACTTCCTCGCCTCCGCTAGGTCCGAGTGTCCCAAAGCTAGCAGATAATCCTCAAACGACGTCAGCCAGCGATCCCAAGGAACAGCTGGATCACCGGGAACAGGTAGGAAAGGTGGCGGTGGTGGTAAGACGAGTTCAGACATCCTCGTTCGCCAAATGTTGTGTTTGTGAAAGACTCAATAACCACACCGTGTAGCTCCGTTCATGTTGCGTTTTACTGAACTGACGCAAAACATTACATTTGTTAACCCTTGCCGTAAATCACTGCCGTAAGCCTTAAAGGCACCGTAACCTGTCACTCGCAGTGCATAACAATACAGAGTCCAACAGGAAACAATACTGAACGTTTTCAGACACAACAGGGGAGCCACTCAACCACAGCACATGATCCAGGTACTGGACAAACGTGCCTGGGATTGCCGCCGCTGGAGCTTGCTGGTACAGACTATCATCCAATCCGCCCCATAACACAGTTTTTAGGACTTAGTCTGTCCAGCTTACCCCATTGGAAATTTTCAGGAGTCCGGCGACATAATCCTCGATTGGGAGATGTTGAAGATTTTATTATTTAGAAAACCATTAATTTAGCCTTATAAGAATGCACAATTATTTCTTGTATGAGTCCTCTAAAAGGACTCTGAGGTAACTTTGAAAGCTACAAGACCTTCTGTAAAAATACCCTGAATGTCAAGGTTGTATGCAGATATGTGAGAAGCTGGGCACTGATCAGGAGTGATCCCCTGCAGGAGATGCTCGGCTTTGTTTGTTAATAAAGTCTAATATTTCTGGCATCAAAGATCTCTGCGAAGTTATTTTACAGAACAATTGAAACCACTTCACTTGGAACCTCAACAGACCAGGTACTATTTAAAGCGAGCCGTACCGTACCATGCAGTGGAAAAGCGCCAAAGCGTGCCGTACCGAACCGAGCCGTACTGTGCCATGCAGTGGAAAAGCGCCATTATGTAGTCATAATAAAGTCACTTGTGGTACAGCGTTTTAAAGTGAACACTGAAGATATGTGTTTTTGGTCAAATTTCCCCTGAGACTATTAATTATCTATTTTAGAAGTGTCCCAAGGCCCAAATATTTTGGAGAGAACTCAGTAATTACTTACAAAGAAAAGCTATGATTCAACTTTGAAAAAGCTGATGTTGTTGTGGCGAGATAGTAAGGCGGAGAGCAAGATGATAACTACGATAAGCAGAAAAAAACTCACATTAAGGTACTCAATGTCTTAACTGTAGCCAACTACGCCACCTAGGGACTTCCACCCCAGGATATACCAATAATCAGAATCAATCAAAAACCCCAGGTTCGTTCTCCCCAGAGAGGACTGAGACAGTTCTGCCAGTTAAAACAAATTTTTATTATGGTAAAATATAATTCACATGACAATCACTAATAAGTACCCTCAATACATTTACCTTTTACATTACCCACACATCCGAAAAAAGGTACTTAAAAATAAAGTAAAGAAAATCAATAAAGATTCAACACAGAGGGCAGCACTCAGGTCATCAGAGACACTAACAGGAAAAATGAATCCGGCCCCACCCCAACCAGTAATCACTCACTACAACCACACACACACCTTGGTGTTGCACACTAGAAAAGAAATGAGAAACACACTCATGTGATAAACACTACACCCCAATAGAGAGGTGGGCAACGTACCCCTCTACCAATGGCCACAGGTGACCCCCAAGCGCTTACCAAAAAGAAAAATGTATAAATAAACCCCAAAGGCAAATGTAGATACCCTAAATTATTGTACAAACAATTGCTTGTCCTTCGGTAAACTTCCCCAACAGGAAGCACTTCGTCTACAAAATACGAATATAGGCCTAATATATATATATATATATATATATATAAAAATAAAAGAGGAAAATCAATACTAATAAAAGAAAATACCACAAAACAAATTAATCAAAATAAAACAGAGCTGGAAGCAAGCCTGTTACGTCCCTCCGACCTGCACGCACACACACACAGCCGTGAGTTTTAAGTTTTTCTTTATACAAACATGAAACGGTCCACCAGATTAGAGATCATACTCACTGCGTTAACAATGATTTTAACACGACTATACAGGCTCTCGCTGCACTCGGACTGTGTAGTGACTGCAGAACATAGGCTTTAAATTACACACCAATATTAGGAAATCACATTCCACGTCTCATAGATTCACATACCTGATTGAACAATGACCGGAATAAATGCCCCGGACCACACGACTCCAAAAGGCAAATAGGATGCCAAAAGCAACGTGCACACCCAGCCATTTGAACGCTGTGCTTTTATTTAGAAGCGCAATCATGGTAATGATCAACCAGCCGGTTAGCGCTAAATCTACTGGGCAGATAATTCCAGTTCTCCACCAGGGGGAGTTATCGGGGAAATTCCCAATCCACTACATTGTACTAAAATGATTTTCATTTGATTGTGATAATAAACTTTTGTTTATATTTGATTTAATTATTATGATTCCCCATTACTATATTCATAGTCAAATGCCACATTTTTAACAATTCAAAATTGATATTAAAATGTATTTAGAAACAATATCCAAATGTAAAAACTTAAAAGCAAGGAAAACTACACTACAAGTTTTTTTCTGTAAAATGCCTTTCTTTTTCTCTCTTTCTTTATTTTCCCCCTTTTGTTTCCCCCTCACGTGTGGTTTTATGTACTCCTTAATGTAAATTATGTTTTATTGTTATTACCATGCATAATCTTTTTTTAAAATAATATATCGCAAGATCCTTTACATAATAATAAACAAGAAAAATATATGTGATGCTACTGCATGTGATCTGTAACATGAACTTAATACGGTATTGTATATTTTCTTGCAGTAAACATATTTTTTTAAATAATATATTCCAGTATAAACAACATATACAGCTAAAATATTATTTAAAAAAATATGTTTACTGCAAGAAAATATACAATACAGTATTAAGTTCATGTTACAGATCACATGCAGTAGCATCACATATATTTTTATTGTTATTACCATGCATAACCTTTTTATTAATAATATATCGCAAGATCCTTTACATAATAATAAACAAGAAAAATATATGTGATGCTACTGCATGTGATCTGTAACATGAACGGTATTGTATATTTTCTTGCAGTAAACATATTTTTTTAAATAATATTTTAGCTGTATATGTTGTTTATACTGGAATATATTGCATACAAAAAAAACGAATTGGTAATATTAAAAATAATGAATGAATGTTTTGACAGATAAGAAGCACCTGTGAAAAAAATACAAATAAAGCTGTATATGGTACACTGCTGAAATATTTAAAATATACATAAAGTTTGTATTCCTCTGAATAAATCATAGAGACTCTTGAACCTCAGAGTGAGAAACTTTATTGATAAAGGCGAGAAAATACATATGAAAGATGTACAGCAGTAGTAAAGTGAGATCTGTGTCTCTTTATTATTATTATTATTTTATCTAAGGGAAGTTATAAACAATAAAGTGAAATATAAACAACATTGTGACACTGTTAAAATTTGACACTGAAAGAGAGCACAAACTTAAATAATCATCAGTATTTATTATGGGAAAAAACACTAGAAGAACAAAAAAAAAAAAAAAAACACTTGAAGAAACTTTAAAGTTCAGCGTTCTGCTTTAGATTTCAATACTTCCTAAAAAATATATAAATATAAAGCCAAAATTAATAAATCTCTCAAATATATATGCAAAATCAGTTTGTGAGAAATGACATCATCATTAGCCACGTTTCCACTGTCACTTCCGGGGCTTGATCGGGGCTTACTCGGGGCCAACGGCCAGGATTTCTGGCCCGTCGAATACCTTGGGCCAAAGCGGGCCAGCTCGGGCTAGACGAGTGGTTACGAACAGAGGCGGGGATTACCTGAGTCGAGAGACAGGAGCGCCGAATGATTCTGTCAGCATTTAAGACTTTTAACATAATTTAACTCACTTTCATGTTTTAATGCCTTCTGTTTGTGATCCGATGTGGATTCTGATCACCGTATAAGGCAGAGATGGGGACTCGAGTTTGAGACTCGGACTCGAGTGCGACTTAAGTCCCACACACAGTGAATTCAGACTCGACTTGAGACTCATCCTCGAAAGACTTCAGACTCGACTCGGACTCGAGCTGCGGGACTCGTGAACAATGTTTATTTTTAGGAAACGTCTGATGAGCTCGCTGTTATCCCCCTCCCTCCGCTATAACCTGCCTACGTAACCACGTACTACTTGGCCTATTGCTGGCAGCGCGCGCGCGACCACACATGAGAGGATAACAAACAAAAAGTTCGACTGCACCGGCCGCTGCTGTGCCATTCATCGTTAGCTTTGGGTTCAAAACTTCAAACAAGACGCGCTCAAAAGAAGCGCTCAATGCAAAATATGCAGTATCACGACAAAAGATTCTGGCTCAACTACATCTAATTTTATCAGGCATCTGAAAACGCACCCTGATAGGTGAGTAAACATGTTTAGCTCAGCATTGACCATCTACCGTTAGCTTGCTTATTGCTTTAGCTACCTAACGTTACGGGAGGTTAACTCCGATTGTCTTCCTTATGAAATATGAATGAGCGTTTGTTTAATTGCCAAACTTGTGGTGGTCGATTAACGTAACGTTAATCATTTAACAACGGGCTGGCTGCCCGTTGTCTACAAACAGGTTTATTGTTGATCATGTAACGTTACTGTTTCATTTAATTATAACGTTACACTGGTTTGAGAGTCTGGGATGTGTTGACTTACAGTATATAAGCTATGATTAGTTGCATAGGCAGTGCAGCCAGAAGAAGCCAGAAATGTTTTGTGGCCCACTAGTGTGTTGAGAGAAGAGAAGGTTAACCAGTCTGTTCTCACCCTTTGGATTTTTTTATTTCTAAACATTTTGTTCTTAACAAGTTACATGCCATAAATTGGTCAGTTGCTTCACATTTACACTAAAGATTTTGAGCATGTTAATGTTTTGGAAGTGCACTGTAGTGTTAATTTCATTTGGATGCAATAGTTTATTTGCATTTAGCTACACTGATGTTTTGCACTAAATAGGAGTGTGTCAATTTTAGTGTTGCGAGTTATATCATTTTCTATATTTGGTCTTATGTCTTGGTATGTTCAAGCTACAAGGCAAAATAAAGAAATTAACTAAAAGTAAAGCATTGTTGGTGTTTTTGTCATGTTGCAATAGCCTGTTTACACTGATTATATACCAAAATCAAAGCTGATACTGTATGCTAATAGATAGTCATATCTTTTAGCATAATAACTATCTAGAGTCATAATAACATATGGTACCACTTTATTTTGATAGTCCACTTTATACATTCTACTAACTATAAGTAACTTTGCAGCTGCATGTCAACTAACTCTCATTAGAGTATTAGTAGGCTGTCTGCTTAATATCTGCTAATTATATATTATAATATCTTATTTTGTTGGTTCCCCAACAGATATTCTACTGACTATAAGTAACTTGGCAACTACAAGTCAACTTGTTCTCCAAACCCGAACCCACATCATAACCTGACAGTCTACTAATACTCTAATGAGAGTTAGTTGACATGTAGTTAAAAATGTACATGGTTAGTAGAATGTCTAAAGTGGACTATCGAAATAGTGTAACCTAACATATTACATGCTTTGAATTCCTTATATAAAGTTATGCAGTGTTCTAAGCAACCTGGATGGGTCGCTGTACGTGATGCAACACTTATAACCACAAGAGACTTGAGACTTGACTTGGACTCTAGCTCAAAGACTTGAGACTTGACTTGGACTCTAGCTCAGAGACTTGTAAGCATCTCTGGTATAAGGTAGAAATATTTATACGCGATGCAAAAGACTATGTGCGCTAACCATTAGGCTACCATAGTAAACATAGTAAACGCTTGAAGATACGCATAGTAAAAAAGTCAGACCAATCATAAAGGGCTATCACAATCATGTTTTTATTTTATCTGACTGTCAGTAGCCTACATATACTACATAGTAGTCTCTCTTTATCCTACCGGACTATCTACTTTTTTTTCGGGAGCTTCCTGATTCTCTGACTGAAAATATATCTGTAGCTACTGGGAGTCGAGACTGTGCTAACGCTCCTCAGGTCGTATTTTTGGTGGCATATAACATTATTTGTAGAAATTATCATTCTTTCTAAATGTGATATATGTCCTGTAACTACCAAATAAACAGAAACAGCCTCGACTGAATAATGTAAGTGTGTCCTCTTTCTTTTGTGAAATAGACATAACGGTCATTTATTTCTGTGTGACTAATGTGCAATTTTGACATAAATTAATTCATTATGATCAATGTATCACTTTTTATTGTAAACCTGTGGTAAAACATCGATTCTTGGGTTTTAAATATTCAAGTAAACAACAAAAATGCCAGCAAACGGCCGCTTTTATCATGTTTGTTTTGCGATGCACGCTGTTTCCAGTGATTTCTTTCTGATTAGTTTTCAGATAAAACTTCCATTTGTTGGTGAAATGATGGGTTAGTGTGACGTTGTTCCAGAGAGGCGTGTTGCGGGCGTGTTTTAGTGACGCGCTGTGGAGCTTCTGGCCCGACAGTGTAAACGCAGGCCAGGTGCTACTGGCCCGAGGCTATTAGCCCGGCACGGCCCGTTTAAAGCCCTGGCCTAGCACTGGCCCGACAGTGGAAACGCGGCTAATCATGTACCTGATTTGTGAATATGTGCTTGATCTCGTTCAGCTCTTCTGGATCTGATGTCATAAACCAGAATGATGACAGTAGCCACGCCCACCAGAGCAGAGAGGACCAATCGGATCACAGCTTCAGTAGGACCACACCAGTGGACAGAGTCTGAGGAATAAACACATCAAACTGACATCAGATCAGTCAATAAACACTAATATCAGCCCTGACATCAACTGATATTTCTATATTTCGAAAATATGATCAACAATCTTATATTCGGTTCTACGTAAGAATCTCTTTCTGATCTCGCGGTTGATCAGTAGTTTATAATCTCCAGCATGTTCAGTTGTGGTGTGTGTGATGGTCAGAGATCCAGTTTGATTGTCCAGCTTCAGTCTGTCTCTGAATCTCATCATATACAGTGATTCTGTCGGCCCGTTTATTGATTTCTGCTATTAATGTGTTTTCATCTCCAAGGCTCCACTGAATCACATCATCATCCTTTATTTCAGTGTCAGAGTCTAGAGAGACTGAATCTCCGTCGCACACTGTCCACGCTAGGTCAGCACCTGAAGAACAGAGTTTTTCACAGATTAAAGCTTAAAAATAACTTGATGTTGGTTTGATGAAGCTTCACTAAAATACTTTTAATCATTTAAATGTGAAATTAATTATATTCTCCAGCAGTACAAAGACAAAACATGATGCAAAAAAAGAGAAATAGATTTATAAATGGAAAAATAACAACAACAAAAAAAGTCTCAAAAACTGTTTTTAAATAGATATAGAATAGAAGAGAAATAAAAAAAAAAGAAAATGCTAGTATTAACTTAATGGAACAAAAGAGTAACAAGCAAAACTTAAATGTACAGCCCGCAGAAGTCACACTTACTCTGTAACTACATGAACAAGAGTATATTTATACAGTATTTAAGCAAAAGTTGCAATAGTTTGTTCTCACATCACTTTTGTTAAAAGAAAGAACTGTATAATTTTTTTAAAGCCTATATGTATTAGTGTCACAGGTCGGGGGGCCAAGCCAGACTGCGCCCACCCCTCAAAACCCAGGACCACCTCGAGGAGCGTACCAGAGACCAGACAGACAAGAAGATTTTCTAAAAATAACAATCTTTATTTAAATAAAAGCAGGAATTAAAAGTCTTAATATAGGCTTCGTCTCTCTTTCCAGGGAGGAGGAGACCGAGGGGTGCGCTGCAAGGGCCCGGACTACTGGCAGCCACTGAGGAGGAGGGAGCCGAACGCCCGTCTGGCGTGCAGGTAAGTAACGTGGTAAGAAGGCTCTTTTCGGCGAATTACAGGCGGACAACGGTCTGGGCAGACCCGGGCCGGGACCACGGGCCAGGTGAGGACTCTCTCCACAGGACAGGTGGGTAGCAGGTAAGTTTTCTCAAGCGTCAGCTATTCGACAGGTGCGAGGTCCTCCGGGTGCCTTTCCGCCCTTGACGACTCCAGCCAGAGACGAGGGTACCCTGTATCATCCAAGACAGAGACAAGTGTGCAGGTTTAATTCTATTTCGGTAAAGGGTGGACTTACGGCTGGAGCGGGTGGTTCGGGACAAGCAGCGCTGCTGCTGGGGTGTGTCTCTCCTCTGAACAGGCAGCACACAAGAAGGCCGAGGCAGAAGAATCTTCTGTCTAGATAGGCAAAGCCTTTGATACAAGAACGAACAGGATCCTTTCATATAGAGAGGAATCAGGCTTACGGCTGGGCTGGGTGGTTCCCACGGTAACGCGAAGCCTGGGGCGTGTCTTTCCTCCGAACAGGCAGCACACAAGCAGGCGGTGGCGGAGAAACGTTCTATTTAAAAAGACAGAACAAGTTGAACAAGGCTATCACCCTCGTCTCCCATATCACAGGACCTGGTGGCGAAAGTGGAACATACACGTTCAGCCTGAGGGCTTCGTTATGCAAACACTGGGGAGAATGTAAACTGGAGAACACTGGCGGTTAAATAAACAGGTATATCCACACACTGCAACTTCACGTCAAGTCCAATACTGTGTGACACTTCAATTCAGGCACCGCAATCCACTCTCAAATCTCAGTGCAATAAGGGCCAGCACTCACCCAATGTTCAATCCCTCCACTGTTGCGCTGATTCGACACTCAGAAGCTGGTGAGATGCAGAGGATTTCGCACCGCATGGAACACAGCGTCTTCAACACTCTTTCATACTCAGAAGAAGATATCAGTGGTTCAAAGATGAATCAGTTCACACTCTTAGTGGTAATTATATTTGTGGTCAATACACTTCACAATTCCTTATCCAATTCAGTGCAAGACATGCATTCACACGGATCCGGTGTTTCATTACTTATCTTTTTCCCTCGAGTGATGACATTCTCCAATCTTGACTCAATCTCCACAATTCACTTACTTTACATCCAATTCACGTTCCAGCTTGCACTCCTTCAATCACCGTTGCACCCCTTTCCAGTCAGATCCTCACAGCCGCTCCAAAGATCCCAGCAAACCCAAGCCACTGCCAAAGGAATCGATCTCTCCCGGGGGAGTACCACACTCAAATGCCTTTTCCTTTTCCTTTTAACTGCTTCTCTGGGCCGTGTTTCCCAATCACAGATCCCCACACCAAACACCCGCACCTGGTACCGCTTAGCTAATCAGCTGCCGCTGTCATGGCAACTGACAACAGCAAACCAGCACGGTGTGCCGGTGAAATCGTCCCGGGGGGAAACACACTCCTAGGGGAAATTAGTTCCGCTAGATTTGTCACCTTGTGACATTAGTATACTTATATTACAAAAAGTTTTGCAGTGCATGTTCTCGCTAAATTGCTCCCAAATGTAAGATTGTTGTATCATAATAGTAGAACAAGAAACTGTGGCGAGAGAACGGCGTGATTGATAATGAGCGACTCCTGCAGGAGGAGTGACGACAATGAGTAATAGAGGAATGAATGAGTAATAGAGGAATGAATGAGTGAGTAATAGAGGAATGAATGAGTGAGTAATAGAGGAATGAATGAGTAATAGAGGAATGAATGAGTGAGTAATAGAGGAATGAGTGAGTAATAGAGGAATGAGTGAGTGATAGAGGAATGAGTGAGTGATAGAGGAATGAGTGAGTGATAGAGGAATGAGTGAGTGATAGAGGAATGAGTGAGTAATAGAGGAATGAGTGAGTAATAGAGGAATGAGTGAGTAATAGAGGAATGAATGAGTAATAGAGGAATGAGTGAGTGATAGAGGAATGAGTGAGTGATAGAAGAATGAATGAGTAATAGAGGAATGAGTGAGTGATAGAGGAATGAATAAGTGATAGAGGAATGAGTGAGTAATAGAGGAATGAGTGAGTGATAGAGGAATGAATGAGTAATAGAGGAATGAATGAGTAATAGAGGAATGAATGAGTGAGTAATGTGAGTGATAGAGGAATGAGTGAGTGATAGAGGAATGAGTGAGTAATAGAGGAATGAGTGAGTGATAGGGGAATGAATGAGTGATAGAGGAATGAATGAGTGAGTAATAGAGGAATGAATGAGTGAGTAATAGAGGAATGAGTGAGTAATAGAGGAATGAGTGAGTGATAGGGGAATGAATGAGTGATAGAGGAATGAATGAGTGAGTAATAGAGGAATGAATGAGTGAGTAATAGAGGAATGAGTGAGTAATAGAGGAATGAGTGAGTGATAGAGGAATGAGTGAGTGATAGAGGAATGAGTGAGTAATAGAGGAATGAGTGAGTGATAGTGGAATGAGTGAGTAATAGAGGAATGAGTGAGTAATAGAGGAATGAGTGAGTGATAGAGGAATGAGTGAGTAATAGAGGAATGAGTGAGTAATAGAGGAATGAGTGAGTGATAGAGGAATGAGTGAGTAATAGAGGAATGAATGAGTAATAGAGGAATGAGTGAGTAATAGAGGAATGAGTGAGTAATAGAGGAATGAGTGAGTAATAGAGGAATGAGTGAGTGATAGAGGAATGAGTGAGTGATAGAGGAATGAGTGAGTAATAGAGGAATGAGTGAGTAATAGAGGAATGAGTGAGTGATAGTGGAATGAATGAGTAATAGAGGAATGAATGAGTAATAGAGGAATGAGTGAGTAATAGAGGAATGAGTGAGTAATAGAGGAATGAGTGAGTGATAGTGGAATGAATGAGTAATAGAGCAATGAGTGAGTAATAGAGGAATGAGTGAGTAATAGAGGAATGAGTGAGTGATAGAGGAATGAGTGAGTAATAGAGGAATGAGTGAGTAATAGAGGAATTAGTGAGTGATAGTGGAATGAATGAGTAATAGAGGAATGAGTGAGTAATAGAGGAATGAATGAGTAATAGAGGAATGAGTGAGTAATAGAGGAATGAGTGAGTGATAGAGGAATGAGTGAGTAATAGAGGAATGAGTGAGTTATAGAGGAATGAGTGAGTGATAGAGGAATGAGTGAGTAATAGAGGAATGAGTGAGTAATAGAGGAATGAGTGAGAGATAGAGGAATGAGTGAGTGATAGAGGAATGAGTGAGTAATAGAGGAATGAGTGAGTGATAGAGGAATGAGTGAGTAATAGAGGAATGAGTGAGTAATAGAGGAATGAGTGAGAGATAGAGGAATGAGTGAGTAATAGAGGAATGAGTGAGTAATAGAGGAATGAATAAGTAATAGAGGAATGAGTGAGTGATAGTGGAATGAATGAGTAATAGAGGAATGAATGAGTAATAGAGGAATGAATGAGTAACAGAGGAATGAGTGAGTAATAGAGGAATGAGTGAGTAATAGAGGAATGAGTGAGTGATAGTGGAATGAATGAGTAATAGAGGAATGAGTGAGTAATAGAGGAATCAGTGAGTAATAGAGGAATGAGTGAGTGATAGAGGAATGAGTGAGTGATAGAGGAATGAGTGAGTAATAGAGGAATGAGTGAGTAATAGAGGAATGAGTGAGTGATAGTGGAATGAATGAGTAATAGAGGAATTAGTGAGTAATAGAGGAATGAGTGAGTGATAGAGGAATGAGTGAGTGATAGAGGAATGAGTGAGTAATAGAGGAATGAGTGAGTAATAGAGGAATGAGTGAGTGATAGTGGAATAAATGAGTAATAGAGGAATGAGTGAGTAATAGAGGAATGAATGAGTAATAGAGGAATGAATGAGTAATAGAGGAATGAATGAGTAATAGAGGAATGAATGAGTGAGTAATAGAGGAATGAATGAGTAATAGAGGAATGAATGAGTGAGTAATAGAGGAATGAATGAGTAATAGAGGAATGAATGAATGAGTAATAGAGGAATGAATGAGTAATAGAGGAATGAGTGAGTAATAGAGGAATGAGTGAGTAATAGAGGAATGAATGAGTAATAGAGGAATTGAGTGAGTAATAGAGGAATGAGTGAGTAATAGAGGAATGAGTGAGTAATAGAGGAATTAATGAGTAATTGAGGAATGAGTGAGTAATAGAGGAATGAGTGAGTAATAGAGGAATGAGTGAGTAATAGAGGAATGAGTGAGTAATAGAGGAATGAATGAGTAATAGAGGAATTAAAGAGTAATAGAGGAATGAGTGAGTAATAGAGGAATGAATGAGTAATAGAGGAATGAATGAGTAATAGAGGAATGAGTGAGTAATAGAGGAATGAGTGAGTAATAGAGGAATGAATGAGTGAGTAATAGAGGAATGAATGAGTAATAGAGGAATGAATGAGTAATAGAGGAATGAAAGAGTAATAGAGGAATGAGTGAGTAATAGAGGAATGAGTCAGTAATAGAGGAATGAGTGAGTAATAGAGGAATGAGTGAGTAATAGAGGAATGAATGAGTAATAGAGGAATGAAAGAGTAATAGAGGAATGAGTGAGTAATAGAGGAATGAGTGAGTAATAGAGGAATGAGTGAGTAATAGAGGAATGAGTGAGTAATAGAGGAATGAGTGAGTAATGGAGGAAGGAGTAATATAGGAATGAGTGAGTAATAGAGAAATGAGTAATAGAGGAATGAGTGAGTAATAGAGGAATGAGTGAGTAATAGAGAAATGAGTAATGGAGGAATAAGTGAGTAATAGAGGAATGAATGAGTAATAGAGGAATGAATGAGTAATAGAGGAATGGGTGAGTAATAGAGAAATGAGTAATAGAGGAATGAGTGAGAGGAATGAGTGAGTGATAGAGGAATGAGTGAGTAATAGAGGAATGAGTGAGTAATAGAGGAATGAGTGAGTAATAGAGAAATGAGTGAGTAATAGAGGAATGAGTGAGTGAGTAATAGAGGAATGAGTGAGTAATAGAGGAATGAGTGAGTAATAGAGGAATGAGTGAGTAATGGAGGAATGAGTAATAGAGGATGAGTGAGTAATAGAGGAATGAGTGAGTAATAGAGAAATGAGTAATAGAGGAATGAGTGAGTAATAGAGAAATGAGTGAGTAATAGAGGAATGAGTGAGTAAAAGAGGAATGAATGAGTAATAGATGAATGAAAGAGTAATAGAGGAATGAATGAGTAATATAGGACTCAGTGAGTGATAGAGGAATGAATGAGTAATAGAGGAATGAATGAGTAATAGAGGAATGAGTGAGTAATAGAGGAATGAATGAGTAATAGAGGAATGAAAGAGTAATAGAGGAATGAGTGAGTAATAGAGGAATGAGTGAGTAATAGAGGAATGAATGAGTAATAGAGGAATGAGTGAGTAATAGAGGAATGAGTGAGTGATAGAGGAATGAATGAGTAATAGAGGAATGAGTGAGTAATAGAGGAATGAGTGAGTAATAGAGGAATGAATGAGTAATAGAGGAATGAAAGAGTAATAGAGGAATGAGTGAGTGATAGAGGAATGAGTGAGTAATAGAGGAATGAATGAGTAATAGAGGAATGAAAGAGTAATAGAGGAATGAATGAGTAATAGAGGAATGAGTGAGTAATAGAGGAATGAGTGAGTAATAGAGGAATGAAAGAGTAATAGAGGAATGAATGAGTAATAGAGGAATGAGTGAGTAATATAGGAATGAGTGAGTAATAGAGGAATGAGTGAGTAATAGAGGAATGAGTGAGTAATAGAGAAATGAATGAGTAATAGAGGAATGAAAGAGTAATAGAGGAATGAGTGAGTGATAAAGGAATGAGTGAGTAATAGAGGAATGAATGAGTGAGTAATAGAGGAATGAATGAGTGAGTAATAGAGGAATGAATGAGTAATAGAGGAATGAAAGAGTAATAGAGGAATGAGTGAGTAATAGAGGAATGAATGAGTGAGTAATAGAGGAATGAGTGAGTAATAGAGGAATGAATGAGTAATAGAGGAATGAGTGAGTAATAGAGGAATGAGTGAGTGATAGAGGAATGAATGAGTAATAGAGGAATGAGTGAGTAATAAAGGAATGAGTGAGTAATAGAGGAATGAATGAGTAATAGAGGAATGAAAGAGTAATAGAGGAATGAGTGAGTGATAGAGGAATGAGTGAGTAATAGAGGAATGAATGAGTGAGTAATAGAGGAATGAGTTAGAGGAATGAGTGAGTAATAGAGGAATGAAAGAGTAATAGAGGAATGAATGAGTAATAGAGGAATGAGTGAGTAATAGAGGAATGAATGAGTAATAGAGGAATGAATGAGTAATAGAGGAATGAGTGAGTGATAGAGGAATGAATGAGTAATAGAGGAATGAATGAGTAATAGAGGAATGAGTGAGTGATAGAGGAATGAGTGAGTAATAGAGGAATGAGTGAGTGATAGAGGAATGAGTGAGTGATAGTGGAATGAATGAGTAATAGAGGAATGAGTGAGTAATAGAGGAATGAGAGAGTAATAGAGGAATGAGTGAGTGATAGAGGAATGAGTGAGTAATAGAGGAATGAGTGAGTAATAGAGGAATTAGTGAGTGATAGTGGAATGAATGAGTAATAGAGGAATGAATGAGTAATAGAGGAATGAGTGAGTGATAGAGGAAAGAGTGAGTAATAGAGGAATGAGTGAGTTATAGAGGAATGAGTGAGTGATAGAGGAATGAGTGAGTAATAGAGGAATGAGTGAGTAATAGAGGAATGAGTGAGTGATAGAGGAATGAGTGAGTGATAGAGGAATGAGTGAGTAATAGAGGAATGAGTGAGTGATAGAGGAATGAGTGAGTAATAGAGGAATGAGTGAGTAATAGCGGAATGAGTGAGTAATAGAGGAATGAATAAGTAATAGAGGAATGAGTGAGTAATAGAGGAATGAGTGAGTAATAGAGGAATGAGTGAGTGATAGAGGAATGAGTGAGTAATAGAGGAATGAATGAGTAATAGAGGAATGAATGAGTGAGTAATAGAGGAATGAGTGAGTAATAGAGGAATGAGTGAGTAATAGAGGAATTAATGAGTAATAGAGGAATGAGTGAGTAATAGAGGAATGAAAGAGTAATAGAGGAATGAATGAGTGATAGAGGAATGAATGAGTGAGTAATAGAGGATTGAGTGAGTAATAGAGGAATGAATGCGTAATAGAGGAATAAGTGAGTAATAGAGGAATGAGTGAGTAATAGAGGAATGAATGAGTAATAGAGGAATGAAAGAGTAATAGAGGAATGAGTGAGTGATAGAGGAATGAGTGAGTAATAGAGGAATGAATGAGTGAGTAATAGAGGAATGAGTTAGAGGAATGAGTGAGTAATAGAGGAATGAGTGAGTAATAGAGGAATGAATGAGTAATAGAGGAATGAGTGAGTGATAGAGGAATGAGTGAGTAATAGAGGAATGAATGAGTGAGTAATAGAGGAATGAATGAGTGAGTAATAGAGGAATGAAAGAGTAATAGAGGAATGAATGAGTAATAGAGGAATGAGTGAGTAATAGAGGAATGAGTGAGTAATAGAGGAATGAGTGAGTAATAGAGGAATGAATGAGTAATAGATGAATGAGTGAGTAATAGAGGAATGAGTGAGTAATAGAGGAATGAATGAGTAATAGAGGAATGAAAGAGTAATAGAGGAATGAATGAGTAATCGAGGAATGAGTGAGTAATAGAGGAATGAGTGAGTAATAGAGGAATGAGTGAGTAATAGAGGAATGAGTGAGTAATAGAGGAATGAATGAGTAATAGAGGAATGAAAGAGTAATAGAGGAATGAATGAGTAATAGAGGAATGAGTGAGTGATAGAGGAATGAATGAGAAATAGAGGAATGAGTGAGTAATAGAGGAATGAATAAGTAATAGAGGAATGAATGAGTAATAGAGGAATGAGTGAGTGATAGAGGAATGAGTGAGTAATAGAGGAATGAGTGAGTGATAGAGGAATGAGTAAGTAATAGAGGAATGAGTGAGTGATAGAGGAATGAGTGAGTAATAGAGGAATGAGTGAGTAATAGAGGAATTAGTGAGTGATAGTGGAATGAATGAGTAATAGAGGAATGAGTGAGTAATAGAGGAATGAGTGAGTAATAGAGGAATGAGTGAGTAATAGAGGAATGAGTGAGTAATAGAGGAATGAGTGAGTAATAGAGGAATTAATGACTAATAGAGGAATGAGTGAGTAATAGAGGAATGAGTGAGTAATAGATGAGTGAGTAATAGAGGAATGAGTGAGTAATAGAGGAATGAGTGAGTAATAGAGGAATGAGTGAGTAATAGAGGAATGAAAGAGTAATAGAGGAATGAATGAGTAATAGAGGAATGAGTGAGTAATAGAGGAATGAGTGAGTAATAGAGGAATGAGTGAGTAATAGAGGAATGAGTGAGTAATAGAGGAATGAGTGAGTAATAGAGGAATGAATGAGTAATAGAGGAATGAAAGAGTAATAGAGGAATGAATGAGTAATAGAGGAATGAGTGAGTGATAGAGGAATGAGTGAGTAATAGAGGAATGAGTGAGTAATAGAGGAATGAGTGAGTAATAGAGGAATGAATGAGTAATAGAGGAATGAATGAGTGATAGAGGAATGAATGAGTAATAGAGGAATGAGTGAGTAATAGAGGAATGAATGAGTAATAGAGGAATGAATGAGTAATAGAGGAATGAGTGAGTGATAGAGGAATGAATGAGTAATAGAGGAATGAATGAGTAATAGAGGAATGAGTGAGTGATAGAGGAATGAGTGAGTAATAGAGGAATGAGTGAGTGATAGAGGAATGAGTGAGTGATAGTGGAATGAATGAGTAATAGAGGAATGAGTGAGTAATAGAGGAATGAGTGAGTAATAGAGGAATGAGTGAGTGATAGAGGAATGAGTGAGTAATAGAGGAATGAGTGAGTAATAGAGGAATTAGTGAGTGATAGTGGAATGAATGAGTAATAGAGGAATGAATGAGTAATAGAGGAATGAGTGAGTAATAGAGGAATGAGTGAGTGATAGAGGAATGAGTGAGTTATAGAGGAATGAGTGAGTGATAGAGGAATGAGTGAGTAATAGAGGAATGAGTGAGTGATAGAGGAATGAGTGAGTAATAGAGGAATGAATGAGTAATAGAGGAATGAATGAGTGAGTAATAGAGGAATGAATGAGTAATAGAGGAATGAGTGAGTAATAGAGGAATGAATGAGTAATAGAGGAATGAGTGAGTAATAGAGGAATGAAAGAGTAATAGAGGAATGAATGAGTGATAGAGGAATGAATGAGTGAGTAATAGAGGAATGAGTGAGTAATAGAGGAATGAATGAGCAATAGAGGAATAAGTGAGTAATAGAGGAATGAGTGAGTGATAGAGGAATGAGTGAGTAATAGAGGAATGAATGAGTAATAGAGGAATGAATGAGTGAGTAATAGAGGAATGAGTGAGTAATAGAGGAATGAGTGAGTAATAGAGGAATGAATGAGTAATAGAGGAATGAGTGAGTAATAGAGGAATGAAAGAGTAATAGAGGAATGAATGAGTGATAGAGGAATGAATGAGTGAGTAATAGAGGAATGAGTGAGTAATAGAGGAATGAATGAGCAATAGAGGAATAAGTGAGTAATAGAGGAATGAGTGAGTAATAGAGGAATGAATAAGTAATAGAGGAATGAAAGAGTAATAGAGGAATGAGTGAGTGATAGAGGAATGAGTGAGTAATAGAGGAATGAATGAGTGAGTAATAGAGGAATGAGTTAGAGGAATGAGTGAGTAATAGAGGAATGAGTGAGTAATAGAGGAATGAGTGAGTAATAGAGGAATGAATGAGTAATAGAGGAATGAGTGAGTAATAGAGGAATGAGTGAGTAATAGAGGAATGAATGAGTAATAGAGGAATGAAAGAGTAATAGAGGAATGAATGAGTAATAGAGGAATGAGTGAGTAATAGAGGAATGAGTGAGTAATAGAGGAATGAGTGAGTAGTAGAGGAATGAGTGAGTAATAGAGGAATGAATGAGTAATAGAGGAATGAAAGAGTAATAGAGGAATGAATGAGTAATAGAGGAATGAGTGAGTAATAGAGGAATGAGTGAGTAATAGAGGAATGAATGAGTAATAGAGGAATGAATGAGTGATAGAGGAATGAATGAGTAATAGAGGAATGAGTGAGTAATAGAGGAATGAATGAGTAATAGAGGAATGAATGAGTAATAGAGGAATGAGTGAGTGATAGAGGAATGAGTGAGTAATAGAGGAATGAGTGAGTAATAGAGGAATGAGTGAGTGATAGAGAAATGAGTGAGTAATAGAGGAATGAGTGAGTAATAGAGGAATGAGTGAGTAATAGAGGAATGAGTGAGTAATAGAGGAATGAGTGAGTAATGGAGGAATGAGTAATAGAGGAATGAGTGAGTAATAGAAAAATGAGTAATAGAGGAATGAGTGAGTAATAGAGGAATGAGTGAGTAATAGAGGAATGAATGAGTAATAGAGGAATGAGTGAGTAATAGAGGAATTAGTGAGTAATAGAGGAATGAATGAGTAATAGAGGAATGAGTGAGTAATAGAGGAATGAATGAGTAATAGAGGAATGAAAGAGTAATAGAGGAATGAATGAGTAATAGAGGAATGAGTGAGTAATAGAGGAATGAGTGAGTAATAGAGGAATGAAAGAGTAATAGAGGAATGAGTGAGTAATAGAGGAATGAGTGAGTAATAGAGGAATGAGTGAGTAATGGAGGAATGAGTAATAGAGGAATGAGTGAGTAATAGAAAAATGAGTAATAGAGGAATGAGTGAGTAATAGAGGAATGAGTGAGTAATAGAGGAATGAATGAGTAATAGAGGAATGAGTGAGTAATAGAGGAATTAGTGAGTAATAGAGGAATGAATGAGTAATAGAGGAATGAGTGAGTAATAGAGGAATGAATGAGTAATAGAGGAATGAAAGAGTAATAGAGGAATGAATGAGTAATAGAGGAATGAGTGAGTAATAGAGGAATGAGTGAGTAATAGAGGAATGAAAGAGTAATAGAGGAATGAGTGAGTAATAGAGGAATGAGTGAGTAATAGAGGAATGAAAGAGTAATAGAGGAATGAATGAGTAATAGAGGAATGAGTGAGTAATAGAGGAATGTGTGAGTAATAGAGGAATGAATGAGTAATAGAGGAATGAAAGAGTAATAGAGGAATGAATGAGTAATAGAGGAATGAGTGAGTGATAGAGGAATGAGTGAGTAATACAGGAATGAATGAGTGAGTAATAGAGGAATGAATGAGTGAGTAATAGAGGAATGAAAGAGTAATAGAGGAATGAATGAGTAATAGAGGAATGAGTGAGTAATAGAGGAATGAGTGAGTAATAGAGGAATGAATGAGTAATAGAGGAATGAATGAGTAATAGATGAATGAGTGAGTAATAGAGGAATGAGTGAGTAATAGAGGAATGAATGAGTAATAGAGGAATGAAAGAGTAATAGAGGAATGAATGAGTAATAGAGGAATGAGTGAGTAATAGAGGAATGAGTGAGTAATAGAGGAATGAGTGAGTAATAGAGGAATGAGTGAGTAATAGAGGAATGAGTGAGTAATAGAGGAATGAATGAGTAATAGAGGAATGAAAGAGTAATAGAGGAATGAATGAGTAATAGAGGAATGAATGAGTGATAGAGGAATGAATGAGAAATAGAGGAATGAGTGAGTAATAGAGGAATGAATAAGTAATAGAGGAATGAATGAGTAATAGAGGAATGAGTGAGTGATAGAGGAATGAGTGAGTAATAGAGGAATGAGTGAGTGATAGAGGAATGAGTGAGTGATAGAGGAATGAGTGAGTGATAGAGGAATGAGTGAGTAATAGAGGAATGAGTGAGTAATAGAGGAATGAGTGAGTGATAGAGAAATGAGTGAGTAATAGAGGAATGAGTGAGTAATAGAGGAATGAGTGAGTAATAGAGGAATGAGTGAGTAATAGAGGAATGAGTGAGTAATGGAGGAATGAGTGAGTAATAGAGGAATGAAAGAGTAATAGAGGAATGAAAGAGTAATAGAGGAATGAATGAGTAATAGAGGAATGAGTGAGTAATAGAGGAATGAGTGAGTAATAGAGGAATGAAAGAGTAATAGAGGAATGAGTGAGTAATAGAGGAATGAGTGAGTAATAGAGGAATGAGTGAGTGATAGAGGAATGAATGAGTAATAGAGGAATGAATGAGTAATACAGGAATGAAAGAGTAATAGAGGAATGAATGAGTAATAGAGGAATGAGTGAGTAATAGAGGAATGAGTGAGTAATAGAGGAATGAAAGAGTAATAGAGGAATGAGTGAGTAACAGATGAATGAGTGAGTAATAGAGGAATGAGTGAGTAATAGAGGAATGAGTGAGTAATAGAGGAATGAGTGAGTAATAGAGGAATGAATGACTAATAGAGGAATGAGTGAGTAATAGAGGAATGAGTGAGTAATAGAGGAATGAATGACTAATAGAGGAATGAGTGAGTAATAGAGGAATGAGTGAGTAATAGAGGAATGAATGACTAATAGAGGAATGAGTGAGTAATAGAGGAATGAGTGAGTAATAGAGGAATGAGTGAGTAATAGAGGAATGAATGAGTAATAGAGGAATGAGTGAGTAATAGAGGAATGAGTGAGTAATAGAGGAATGAATGACTAATAGAGGAATGAGTGAGTAATAGAGGAATGAATGAGTAATAGAGGAATGAGTGAGTAATAGAGGAATGAGTGAGTAATAGAGGAATGAGTGAGTAATAGAGGAATGAATGAGTAATAGAGGAATGAATGAGTAATAGAGGAATGAGTGAGTGATAGAGGAATGAGTGAGTGATAGAGGAATGAGTAATAGAGGAATGAATGAGTAATAGAGGAATGAGTGAGTAATAGAGGAATGAGTGAGTAATAGAGGAATTAGTGAGTAATAGAGGAATGAATGAGTAATAGAGGAATGAGTGAGTAATAGAGGAATGAGTGAGTAATAGAGGAATGAATGAGTAATAGAGGAATGAGTGAGTGAGTAATAGAGGAATGAGTGAGTGAGTAATAGAGGAATGAGTGAGTAATAGAGGAATGAATGAGTAATAGAGGAATGAGTGAGTAATAGAGGAATGAGTGAGTAATAGAGGAATGAGTGAGTAATAGAGGAATGAAAGAGTAATAGAGGAATGAATGAGTAATAGAGGAATGAGTGAGTAATAGAGGAATGAATGAGTAATAGAGGAATGAGTGAGTGAGTAATAGAGGAATGAGTGAGTGAGTAATAGAGGAATGAGTGAGTAATAGAGGAATGAGTGAGTAATAGAGGAATGAGTGAGTAATAGAGGAATGAAAGAGTAATAGAGGAATGAATGAGTAATAGAGGAATGAGTGAGTGATAGAGGAATGAGTAATAGAGGAATGAATGAGTAATAGAGGAATGAGTGAGTAATAGAGGAATGAGTGAGTAATAGAGGAATGAGTGAGTAATAGAGGAATGAGTGAGTAATAGAGGAATGAATGAGTAATAGAGGAATGAGTGAGTAATAGAGGAATGAGTGAGTAATAGAGGAATGAATGACTAATAGAGGAATGAGTGAGTAATAGAGGAATGAATGAGTTATAGAGGAATGAGTGAGTAATTAGAGGAATGAGTGAGTAATAGAGGAATGAGTGAGTAATAGAGGAATGAATGAGTAATAGAGGAATGAATGAGTAATAGAGGAATGAGTGAGTGATAGAGGAATGAGTGAGTGATAGAGGAATGAGTAATAGAGGAATGAATGAGTAATAGAGGAATGAGTGAGTAATAGAGGAATGAGTGAGTAATAGAGGAATGAGTGAGTAATAGAGGAATGAATGAGTAATAGAGGAATGAGTGAGTAATAGAGGAATGAGTGAGTAATAGAGGAATTAATGAGTAATAGAGGAATGAGTGAGTGAGTAATAGAGGAATGAGTGAGTGAGTAATAGAGGAATGAGTGAGTAATAGAGGAATGAATGAGTAATAGAGGAATGAGTGAGTAATAGAGGAATGAGTGAGTAATAGAGGAATGAGTGAGTAATAGAGGAATGAAAGAGTAATAGAAGAATGAATGAGTAATAGAGGGATGAGTGAGTAATAGAGGAATGAATGAGTAATAGAGGAATGAGTGAGTGAGTAATAGAGGAATGAGTGAGTGAGTAATAGAGGAATGAATGAGTAATAGAGGAATGAGTGAGTAATAGAGGAATGAGTGAGTGATAGAGGAATGAGTGAGTAATAGAGGAATGAGTGAGTAATAGAGGAATGAGTGAGTAATAGAGGAATGAGTGAGTAATAGAGGAATGAAAGAGTAATAGAGGAATGAATGAGTAATAGAGGAATGAAAGAGTAATAGAGGAATGAGTGAGTAATAGAGGAATGAGTGAGTAATAGAGGAATGAGTGAGTAATAGAGGAATGAAAGAGTAATAGAAGAATGAATGAGTAATAGAGGGATGAGTGAGTAATAGAGGAATGAATGAGTAATAGAGGAATGAGTGAGTGAGTAATAGAGGAATGAGTGAGTGAGTAATAGAGGAATGAATGAGTAATAGAGGAATGAGTGAGTAATAGAGGAATGAGTGAGTGATAGAGGAATGAGTGAGTAATAGAGGAATGAGTGAGTAATAGAGGAATGAGTGAGTAATAGAGGAATGAGTGAGTAATAGAGGAATGAAAGAGTAATAGAGGAATGAATGAGTAATAGAGGAATGAAAGAGTAATAGAGGAATGAATGAGTAATAGAGGAATGAGTGAGTAATAGAGGAATGAGTGAGTAATAGAGGAATGAGTGAGTAATAGAGGAATGAGTGAGTAATAGAGGAATGAGTGAGTAATAGAGGAATGAGTGAGTAATAGAGGAATGAATGACTAATAGAGGAATGAGTGAGTAATAGATGAGTGAGTAATAGATGAGTGAGTAATAGAGGAATGAGTGAGTAATAGAGGAATGAGTGAGTAATAGACTAATGAAAGAGTAATAGAGGAATGAATGAGTAATAGAGGAATGAGTGAGTAATAGAGGAATGAATGACTAATAGAGGAATGAGTGAGTAATAGAGGAATGAATGACTAATAGAGGAATGAGTGAGTAATAGAGGAATGAGTGAGTAATAGAGGAATGAATGACTAATAGAGGAATGAGTGAGTAATAGAGGAATGAGTGAGTAATAGAGGAATGAATGACTAATAGAGGAATGAGTGAGTAATAGAGGAATGAGTGAGTAAAAGAGGAATGAGTGAGTAATAGAGGAATGAATGAGTAATAGAGGAATGAGTGAGTAATAGAGGAATGAGTGAGTAATAGAGGAATGAATGACTAATAGAGGAATGAGTGAGTAATAGAGGAATGAATGAGTAATAGAGGAATGAGTGAGTAATAGAGGAATGAGTGAGTGATAGAGGAATGAGTGAGTAATAGAGGAATGAGTGAGTTATAGAGGAATGAGTGAGTGATAGAGGAATGAGTGAGTAATAGAGGAATGAGTGAGTAATAGAGGAATGAGTGAGAGATAGAGGAATGAGTGAGTGATAGAGGAATGAGTGAGTAATAGAGGAATGAGTGAGTGATAGAGGAATGAGTGAGTAATAGAGGAATGAGTGAGTAATAGAGGAATGAGTGAGAGATAGAGGAATGAGTGAGTAATAGAGGAATGAGTGAGTAATAGAGGAATGAATAAGTAATAGAGGAATGAGTGAGTAATAGAGGAATGAGTGAGTGATAGTGGAATGAATGAGTAATAGAGGAATGAATGAGTAATAGAGGAATGAATGAGTAACAGAGGAATGAGTGAGTGATAGAGGAATGAGTGAGTAATAGAGGAATGAGTGAGTAATAGAGGAATGAGTGAGTGATAGTGGAATGAATGAGTAATAGAGGAATGAGTGAGTAATAGAGGAATCAGTTAGTAATAGAGGAATGAGTGAGTGATAGAGGAATGAGTGAGTGATAGAGGAATGAGTGAGTAATAGAGGAATGAGTGAGTAATAGAGGAATGAGTGAGTGATAGTGGAATGAATGAGTAATAGAGGAATTAGTGAGTAATAGAGGAATGAGTGAGTAATAGAGGAATGAGTGAGTGATAGAGGAATGAGTGAGTGATAGAGGAATGAGTGAGTAATAGAGGAATGAGTGAGTAATAGAGGAATGAATGAGTGATAGTGGAATGAATGAGTAATAGAGGAATGAGTGAGTAATAGAGGAATGAATGAGTAATAGAGGAATGAATGAGTAATAGAGGAATGAATGAGTAATAGAGGAATGAATGAGTGAGTAATAGAGGAATGAATGAGTAAAAGAGGAATGAATGAGTGAGTAATAGAGGAATGAATGAGTAATAGAGGAATGAATGAATGAGTAATAGAGGAATGAATGAGTAATAGAGGAATGAGTGAGTAATAGAGGAATGAGTGAGTAATAGAGGAATGAGTGAGTAATAGAGGAATGAATGAGTAATAGAGGAATTGATTGAGTAATAGAGGAATGAGTGAGTAATAGAGGAATGAGTGAGTAATAGAGGAATTAATGAGTAATTGAGGAATGAGTGAGTGATAGAGGAATGAGTGAGTAATAGAGAAATGAGTAATAGAGGAATGAGTGAGTAATAGAGAAATGAGTAATAGAGGAATAAGTGAGTAATAGAGGAGTGAGTAATAGAGGAATGAGTGAGTAATAGAGGAATGAGTGAGTAATAGAGGATTGAGTGAGTAATAGAGGAATGAGTGAGTGAGAGAGAAATGAGTAATAGAGGAATGAGTGAGTAATAGAGGAATGAGTGAGTAATAGAGGAATGAGTTAGAGGAATGAGTGAGTAATAGAGGAATGAGTGAGTAATAGAGGAATGAATGAGTAATAGAGGAATGAGTGAGTAATAGAGGAATGAATGAGTAATAGAGGAATGAATGAGTAATAGAGGAATGAGTGAGTAATAGAGGAATGAGTGAGTAATAGAGGAATGAGTGAGTAATAGAGGAATGAATGAGTAATAGAGGAATGAGTGAGTAATAGAGGAATGAGTGAGTAATAGAGGAATGAGTGAGTAATAGAGGAATGAGTTAGAGGAATGAGTGAGTAATAGAGGAATGAGTGAGTAATAGAGGAATGAATGAGTAATAGAGGAGTGAAAGAGTAATAGAGGAATGAATGAGTATTAGAGGAATGAGTGAGTAATAGAGGAATGAGTGAGTAATAGAGGAATGAGTGAGTAATAGAGGAATTATTGAGTAATAGAGGAATGAGTGAGTAATAGAGGAATGAATGAGTAATAGAGAAATGAAAGAGTAATAGAGGAATGAGTGAGTAATAGAGGAATGAGTGAGTAATAGAGGAATGAGTGAGTAATAGAGGAATGAGTGAGTAATAGAGGAATGAATGAGTAATAGAGGAATGAAAGAGTAATAGAGGAATGAATGAGTAATAGAGGAATGAATGAGTAATAGAGGAATGAGTGAGTAATAGAGGAATGAGTGAGTAATAGAGGAATGAATGAGTGAGTAATAGAGGAATGAATGAGTAATAGAGGAATGAATGAGTAATAGAGGAATGAAAGAGTAATAGAGGAATGAGTGAGTAATAGAGGAATGAGTCAGTAATAGAGGAATGAGTGAGTAATAGAGGAATGAGTGAGTAATAGAGGAATGAATGAGTAATAGAGGAATGAAAGAGTAATAGAGGAATGAGTGAGTAATAGAGGAATGAGTGAGTAATAGAGGAATGAGTGAGTAATAGAGGAATAAGTGAGTAATAGAGGAATGAGTGAGTAATGGAGGAAGGAGTAATATAGGAATGAGTGAGTAATAGAGAAATGAGTAATAGAGGAATGAGTGAGTAATAGAGGAATGAGTGAGTAATAGAGAAATAAGTAATAGAGGAATAAGTGAGTAATAGAGGAATGAATGAGTAATAGAGGAATGAATGAGTAATAGAGGAATGGGAGAGTAATAGAGAAATGAGTAATAGAGGAATGAGTGAGAGGAATGAGTGAGTGATAGAGGAATGAGTGAGTAATAGAGGAATGAGTGAGTAATAGAGGAATGAGTGAGTAATAGAGAAATGAGTGAGTAATAGAGGAATGAGTGAGTGAGTAATAGAGGAATGAGTGAGTAATAGAGGAATGAGTGAGTAATGGAGGAATGAGTAATAGAGGATGGAGTGAGTAATAGAGGAATGAGTGAGTAATAGAGAAATGAGTAATAGAGGAATGAGTGAGTAATAGAGAAATGATTGAGTAATAGAGGAATGAGTGAGTAAAAGAGGAATGAATGAGTAATAGATGAATGAAAGAGTAATAGAGCAAATGAATGAGTAATAGAGGACTCAGTGAGTGATAGAGGAATGAATGAGTAATAGAGGAATGAATGAGTAATAGAGGAATGAGTGAGTAATAGAGGAATGAATGAGTAATAGAGGAATGAAAGAGTAATAGAGGAATGAGTGAGTAATAGAGGAATGAGTGAGTAATAGAGGAATGAATGAGTAATAGAGGAATGAGTGAGTAATAGAGGAATGAGTGAGTGATAGAGGAATGAATGAGTAATAGAGGAATGAGTGAGTAATAGAGGAATGAGTGAGTAATAGAGGAATGAATGAGTAATAGAGGAATGAAAGAGTAATAGAGGAATGAGTGAGTGATAGAGGAATGAGTGAGTAATAGAGGAATGAATGAGTAATAGAGGAATGAAAGAGTAATAGAGGAATGAATGAGTAATAGAGGAATGAGTGAGTAATAGAGGAATGAGTGAGTAATAGAGGAATGAAAGAGTAATAGAGGAATGAATGAGTAATAGAGGAATGAGTGAGTAATAGAGGAATGAGTGAGTAATAGAGGAATGAGTGAGTAATAGAGGAATGAGTGTGTAATAGAGAAATGAATGAGTAATAGAGGAATGAAAGAGTAATAGAGGAATGAGTAAGTGATAAAGGAATGAGTGAGTAATAGAGGAATGAATGAGTGAGTAATAGAGGAATGAATGAGTGAGTAATAGAGGAATGAATGAGTAATAGAGGAATGAAAGAGTAATAGAGGAATGAGTGAGTAATAGAGGAATGAATGAGTGAGTAATAGAGGAATGAGTGAGTAATAGAGGAATGAATGAGTAATAGAGGAATGAGTGAGTAATAGAGGAATGAGTGAGTGATAGAGGAATGAATGAGTAATAGAGGAATGAGTGAGTAATAAAGGAATGAGTGAGTAATAGAGGAATGAATGAGTAATAGAGAAATGAAAGAGTAATAGAGGAATGAGTGAGTAATAAAGGAATGAGTGAGTAATAGAGGAATGAATGAGTGAGTAATAGAGGAATGAGTTAGAGGAATGAGTGAGTAATAGAGGAATGAGTGAGTAAAAGAGGAATGAATGAGTAATAGAGGAATGAAAGAGTAATAGAGGAATGAATGAGTAATAGAGGAATGAGTGAGTAATAGAGGAATGAATGAGTAATAGAGGAATGAAAGAGTAATAGAGGAATGAATGAGTAATAGAGGAATGAGTGAGTAATAGAGGAATGAATGAGTAATAGAGGAATGAATGAGTAATAGAGGAATGAGTGAGTGATAGAGGAATGAATGAGTAATAGAGGAATGAATGAGTAATAGAGGAATGAGTGAGTAATAGAGGAATGAGTGAGTAATAGAGGAATGAGTGAGTAATAGAGGAATGAGTGAGTAATAGAGGAATGAATGACTAATAGAGGAATGAGTGAGTAATAGAGGAATGAGTGAGTAATAGAGGAATGAATGACTAATAGAGGAATGAGTGAGTAATAGAGGAATGAGTGAGTAATAGAGGAATGAATGACTAATAGAGGAATGAGTGAGTAATAGAGGAATGAGTGAGTAATAGAGGAATGAGTGAGTAATAGAGGAATGAATGAGTAATAGAGGAATGAGTGAGTAATAGAGGAATGAGTGAGTAATAGAGGAATGAATGAGTAATAGAGGAATGAGTGAGTAATAGAGGAATGAATGAGTAATAGAGGAATGAGTGAGTAATAGAGGAATGAGTGAGTAATAGAGGAATGAATGACTAATAGAGGAATGAGTGAGTAATAGAGGAATGAATGAGTAATAGAGGAATGAGTGAGTAATAGAGGAATGAGTGAGTAATAGAGGAATGAATGAGTAATAGAGGAATGAGTGAGTAATAGAGGAATGAATGAGTAATAGAGGAATGAATGAGTAATAGAGGAATGAATGAGTGATAGAGGAATGAATGAGTAATAGAGGAATGAGTGAGTAATAGAGGAATGAATGAGTGATAGAGGAATGAATGAGTAATAGAGGAATGAGTGAGTAATAGAGGAATGAATGAGTAATAGAGGAATGAATGAGTAATAGAGTAATGAGTGAGTGATAGAGGAATGAGTGAGTGATAGAGGAATGAGTAATAGAGGAATGAGTGAGTAATAGAGGAATGAGTGAGTAATAGAGGAATGAGTGAGTAATAGAGGAATGAGTGAGTAATAGAGGAATGAATGAGTAATAGAGGAATGAGTGAGTAATAGAGGAATGAGTGAGTAATAGAGGAATGAATGAGTAATAGAGGAATGAGTGAGTAATAGAGGAATGAGTGAGTGAGTAATAGAGGAATGAGTGAGTAATAGAGGAATGAATGAGTAATAGAGGAATGAGTGAGTAATAGAGGAATGAATGAGTAATAGAGGAATGAGTGAGTGAGTAATAGAGGAATGAGTGAGTAATAGAGGAATGAGTGAGTAATAGAGGAATGAATGAGTAATAGAGGAATGAGTGAGTAATAGAGGGATGAATGAGTAATAGAGGAATGAGTGAGTAATAGAGGAATGAGTAAGTGATAGAGGAATGAGTGAGTAATAGAGGAATGAATGAGTAATAGAGGAATGAGTGAGTGAGTAATAGAGGAATGAGTGAGTGAGTAATAGAGGAATGAAAGAGTAATAGAGGAATGAATGAGTAATAGAGGGATGAGTGAGTAATAGAGGAATGAATGAGTAATAGAGGAATGAGTGAGTGAGTAATAGAGGAATGAGTGAGTGAGTAATAGAGGAATGAGTGAGTAATAGAGGAATGAATGAGTAATAGAGGAATGAGTGAGTAATAGAGGAATGAGTGAGTGATAGAGGAATGAGTGAGTAATAGAAAAATGAGTGAGTAATAGAGGAATGAGTGAGTAATAGAGGAATGAGTGAGTAATAGAGGAATGAAAGAGTAATAGAGGAATGAATGAGTAATAGAGGAATGAAAGAGTAATAGAGGAATGAATGAGTAATAGAGGAATGAGTGAGTAATCTAGGAATGAGTGAGTAATAGAGGAATGAGTGAGTAATAGAGGAATGAGTGAGTAATAGAGGAATGAGTGAGTAATAGAGGAATGAATGACTAATAGAGGAATGAGTGAGTAATAGAGGAATGAGTGAGTAATAGATGAGTGAGTAATAGAGGAATGAGTGAGTAATAGAGGAATGAGTGAGTAATAGAGGAATGAGTGAGTAATAGAGGAATGAAAGAGTAATAGAGGAATGAATGAGTAATAGAGGAATGAGTGAGTAATAGAGGAATGAGTGAGTAATAGAGGAATGAGTGAGTAATAGAGGAATGAATGAGTAATAGAGGAATGAATGAGTAATAGAGGAATGAGTGAGTGATAGAGGAATGAGTGAGTGATAGAGGAATGAGTAATAGAGGAATGAATAAGTAATAGAGGAATGAGTGAGTAATAGAGGAATGAGTGAGTAATAGAGGAATGAATGAGTAATAGAGGAATGAGTGAGTGAGTAATAGAGGAATGAGTGAGTAATAGAGGAATGAATGAGTAATAGAGGAATGAATGAGTAATAGAGGAATGAATGAGTAATAGAGGAATGAGTGAGTAATAGAGGAATGAGTGAGTAATAGAGGAATGAGTGAGTAATAGAGGAATGAAAGAGTAATAGAGGAATGAATGAGTAATAGAGGAATGAATGAGTAATAGAGGAATGAGTGAGTAATAGAGGAATGAGTGAGTAATAGAGGAATGAGTGAGTGATAGAGGAATGAGTGAGTAATAGAGGAATGAGTGAGTGATAGAGGAATGAATGAGTAATAGAGGAATGAGTGAGTAATAGAGGAATGAGTGACTAATAGAGGAATGAGTGAGTGATAGAGGAATGAGTGAGTAATAGAGGAATGAGTGAGTAATAGAGGAATGAATGAGTAATAGAGGAATGAAAGAGTAATAGAGGAATGAGTGAGTAATAGAGGAATGAATGAGTAATAGAGGAATGAGTGAGTAATAGAGGAATGAATGAGTAATAGAGGAATGAGTGAGTAATAGAGGAATGAGTGAGTAATAGAGGAATGAATGAGTAATAGAGGAATGAGTTTTGACTTTGAACACAAGCCTTTGATGACGAATTAAAAACATTAATTGTAAAAATGACAACTGAACTGAATAAATGTATTTTTGGATAAAATGGTGCTTGTTTTGCTTAATTGATTAATGCCACTTAGAAGTTTATTAAACTGTTTTTACTTAATTTTTTTATTATATGGTGATTGATTTTTTATTATATGGTGAGTGTTTGATCAAACACGTATATATGCATGGCTTTATACAGCAAAACCATTTCCTGTACCATTATTATAAAAATAACATTACTTTTATTTCTTATATACTTGAAAGTACAAAACTAGTATGACTTTAATAGTGTCAGGAGACATTTTTATCTTTAAAAGAATAATTTAATTTCTTTTATTTTATTATTTAGTTCAAGTACAGACATTTCAAGTATAATGCAATAAAAAAACAAGATGAATACTGTTACATCTGTCAGCTGCAGGTGCCATCATGTGCCAACTGATGGCATCCGAGCCCTCACCGTTTACCTTAGACTCTGTTTTTTTCCGGACTTCATTTCCCAGAATCCTTTGCTCATTATTAGTTGATCTGTTTCAGCTGTGTCTTGTTTCATTTGAACATCACCCTGTCTATTTAAATGCCTTTTGCCTTCATTCAGTATGAAGTCTTGTTTGTTTGTTTGCTGGTTTGGTTTACACTCTGTCAGTATTTTGAGCAGTTCCTAGTTTCTTTATATTTTCCTGAGTTTTGGATTTCTTGTTCCCGTCTGCCTCAGTGGATGGTATTTTGTGTTTGCTCTGATTACATGTGCTTGACCCTCTGCCTGGTATGGACTATGACCTTGGATTATATTTGTTAATAAACTGCGTTTGGATTCTCACTCTCTCTGCTGAATGCTGTCTTACCACCACAACCAAATCATTACAGAATACTTCATCATCATGAATCCAGCAGTTGAAGTAGTTCGTATGTGTCAAGGTAACCGCACACTCGAAGAACATGTACACATTTTCCTTGACGTGGCAAATGCTTCTGATCTACCGGACTGTGCTCTCATAGACTTTTTCTGTTACGGACTTAACCCTCTTCTCAAGGATAAGCTAATTCATGATGCACCTCGAAGTTCGTTCGTTGACTTTCTGGACTATGCATTATTGTGGAGCGGGTCCCAGTTTAATGTGGGAGTGGTAGATGGTGATGCTTCGCCTAAACTTTTTTTGGGTAGGGGCTACGTGAGACAAGCTCCGATGGCCACGGAGCTTGACCAGCAATTTCCATCCACTCTAGTGCTGAATACCCCAGTACTTGCAACGTTAGCCAGAACAGTCATGTCAGAGCCGCCAGTCACCAGTATAATCACGTCAGAGCAGCCAACTGCACGCACACACGCACACACACACACACACATACACGCACATACATTTGTAGATAACATTCAATACACATCATCACCATGAGCATGAACACATTGAGATTTATCACGTGGAATGTACACGGAGCCGGGACCAGAGAGAAGAGGCTAAAAATTCATAATCGATTAAAAGATTTAAATGCTGATGTTGTGTTCTTACAGGAGACTCATATGTTGAATACGTCAGTTGATATCCTCTCTACAGTACAGTTTCCGCACATTTTTTCTTCCAGTTATAATTCTAAACAGAGAGGTGTTGCTATTTTGATTAATAGAAAGGTAAAATTCACAGTATTCAACATAGTTACGGATCCTGAAGGGAGATTTATAGTAGTTAATTTATTAGTTCAGAATATGAAACTGTGCTTAGCCAACTTATATGGTCCGAATGTTGATGACCCTTCCTTTTTTCATTCTTTCTTCACCTCACTGTCTGAACATACAGACAGTGCATTGATTATTGGAGGGGACTTCAACATGGTAATGGACCCCATAGCTGACAGGCTTAGTAATGCAGGTAACTATCGAAACTGGCAATCTGTCAATACAGTTAAACAATACATGAAGGACCTGGGACTATGTGAGGTCTGGCGTTCTTATCACCCCAATCTTAAAGAATATACTTTTTTTTCTTCAGTTCATCATTCATACTCTAGATTAGATTACTTCCTAGTTAGCAACTCTTTAGTGAGTGAGTTATCTGATATTCAAATTCACCCGATCACTGTTAGTGATCATGCCCCAGTTTCTTTTAACCTGAGGAATAAATCAACTACCTTACCCTCTAGGAACTGGAGATTCAACCTGGCATTGCTTAAAGACCCTGATTTTATCAGTTATTTCAAAAGAGAATGGTCCAACTATTTAGAAAACAATGACACACCAGGAATCTCAGCAGGCATCCTATTGGAAGCAGGGAAGGCAGTGATGAGAGGAAAAATTATTTCTTTTGCATCATATAAAAAAAAGAAGGAAAACGCAAATATGTCAGAACTAGAATTAAGAATTAAATCCCTAGAGGACATCTACAATACATCACCGGAAGAACAGACTCTCAAGCAAATAAGGAAAGCTAAACTTGAATTAAATGAAATAATCAATAAGAAAACACAGTTTATGGTACAACGGTTACGCTTGGAGCAGTTTGAACATAGCAACAAATCTGGAAAAATTTTAGCTAACCAATTAAAAACTAACAAAGAAAAATCAACAATTAAGTCAGTTAAAGACTCAGCAGGTAATATCATACATGAGCCCAACGCAATAAATGACACTTTTAGAGATTTCTATAGAACTCTATATTCATCCCAACTAGATCCATCAGACAGCGACATCCAGAAATTTTTGGACAACATAAATCTTTCAAAATTAAATGAAGAACAAGTCATGGCCTTAGATTCCCCCCTTACAGTGGCAGAGCTACATGAAGCCCTTAAACATATGTCTTGCAATAAAGCTCCAGGACCAGATGGCTTCCCAATAGAATTTTATAAAGAATTCTGGACAATTCTGGCACCAACGTTTTTCAAAATGGTTACACAAATTATAGAAGAAAATAACTTAACATCAACTATGAACTCTGCAAACATTATCGTACTGTTAAAAACAGGCAAAGATCCCACATTACCAACTAGCTATCGCCCCATATCATTGATAAATGTTGACCTTAAAGTAATCTGCAAAACCTTAGCAGGAAGGTTAGAGAAAATAACCCCTTGTATAATTCACCCTGACCAAACGGGTTTTATAAAAGGCAGACATTCCTCTACAAACATGCGTAGATTTATTAATTTAATAGATTATTCCAACATTAATAATTTAGAAACCATTATAGTATCTCTGGATGCGGAAAAAGCCTTTGACAGAGTTAATTGGAAATTTCTATTAGCTACTTTAAGTAAATTCGGCTTTGGATCAACCTTTATTAATTGGATTAAGATCTTGTATAAATTCCCTAATGCAAGAGTTAGGACAAATGATCAAACCTCTCCTAGCTTCAATCTGCAGAGAGGCACTAGGCAGGGATGCCCTCTTTCCCCATCACTTTTTGCCATCTTTATAGAACCTTTAGGAATGGCAATCAGGCAAAATCAGGATATTAAAGGTGTTTGGTCCTTAAAGAATGAACATAAGATAAGCCTTTATGCCGACGACGTTTTATTATTCCTTCAGAACTCATGTACATCTTTCTCTGAATCAATCTCATTAATCAATAAGTTCTCATCCTTGTCCGATTATTCTATTAACTGGTCAAAGAGCACAGTTCTACCGATTAATTGTAGGTTTCAAGGGCCATCCAATATAGCATTACAATCAGGTAATATAAGATATCTTGGCATAAACATCTCTTCCAGATTGTCAGATTTATTAAAGTTAAATCACACTCAACTACTGAAGAACATAGAAGACGATCTTGCTCGGTGGAAATCTTTACCCATCTCACTCATGGTTAGAGTTGCCACCATAAAAATGATGATTTTGCCTAAAATCAATTACTTGTTTTCTATGGTCCCTACGAAACCTCCCTATACATGGTTTAGATCACTAGAATCATACATTTCTCAATTTCTCTGGAAGAATAAACCCTCTCGAATCAGCCTGAAAACTCTACAGAAAACTAAAGACAGGGGTGGACTAGACTTCCCTAATTTCCATCATTACTTCTTAGCAAATAAGTTACAGTATATTTCTAAATGGCTCAAACCTAGTGTATTGGATGAAACATGGATGGATATAGAGCAAACACTATGTGACAACCTGGAAATTTCTAATCTTCTGTATTTTAGTTCAAATATTAAATCTCATAAGTGCTTTCAGAGCATTAACATCAGCACCTGTTTGACAGCCTGGTGGGAATTTCTTAAAAAAACAGACTCTTCAATGATCCCATGTAGGCTTACCCCTATATGGAATAATCCTGATATCACACTAAACAAAAGTATGATTAATTTTATCCAATGGGAAAAAAAAGGAATTAAACATTTAGAGCATTTAATCCATAACTGTAACTTTTTACCATTCCAAACAATCACCTCACAGTATGGGATAAGTAATAACAGATATTTAGAATATCAACAACTCAAAGCAGTAATAAGTACAAAATTCCCTCTTAAGCAAATAAACCTGGAACTCCCACCAAGTGTTTCAGAATTCAGGAGCCTTGGTACTCCAAAGCTACTATCGAAAATATATAGAGTCATCTCCAAAATAGATGATACAATCTCATTACCAATTGCTAAATGGGAATCGGATCTATCACTGAATCCCACCAATCAGTTTTGGTCAGAAATAATATTAAACAACTTTAATATGACTGACAGCTTGAATCTACGACTCATACAATACAAAATCCTCCATAGAACTTATTATACAGGACAAAGGATGTTCAAGATGGGTTTTAATCAATCAAATATTTGCACGCAGTGCACAAGTAATACAGCAGATGATTACATACATGCCTGGTGGCTTTGTACACCAGTCCAAAGATTCTGGACTAAGGTCTGTGAGGACTTATCAATATGGCTTAAGTGTAATATACCTACTTGCCCAAAACTATGCATATTAGGGGATTTAAATGATATCAATATGGAGATCGACAAAGCACACATGGTCCTCACCACATTATCTGTTGCAAAGAAAACTATTCTTTTGAATTGGAAAACTAAAAACAATCTTAGCATTAACCAGTATAGAAATCTCCTGTCGGATCATATCAGTTTGGAGTCCATGCTTGCTTTTAACAATCTTCGATCGGGTGACTTCGATTCTCTCTGGGCCCCGCTGATTAATTATGTCACTTAGTGGGAGGGAAGGGATATGTGTTCTGCCCTGCTGGGGGATACGGGGATCTGCGGTACGATACCACTCCGACATGCGGTACGGTACCAGTCCGACATCCAACATCCAACTTAAGCCAGCTCACAATCAGTGGGCCAGTCTGGTATCCAAAAACCAGCCCAAGTCAGCTCACAGTTTGTGGAACTGTTAGATAGCCTGTTGTCAGCCCAAGCCAGATCACAGTCTGTGGACCAGTCTGGCATCCAACAACCAGCCCAAGTCAGCTCACATTCTGTGGACCAGTCTGGTATCCAGCAATCAGCCCAGTCCTGCTCACAATCTGTGGACTGGCTGGGCGTCTAACAACCAGCCCAAGTCAGCACACAACCTGTGGACCTATCTGGCACTCAACAACTAGCCCAAACCAGCTCACAGTCTGTGGATCAGTCGGGATCAGTCGGGCATTTAACAAACAGGCTAAGCCAGCTCACAATCTGTGGACTAGTCTGGCATCCAACAACTAGCCCAAGCTAGCTCATAATCTGTGGACTAATCCGACATCCAACAACCAACCCAAGCCGGCTCACAATCTGTGGACCAGTCGGGCATCCAACAACCAACCTAAGTCAGCTCACGGTCTGTGGACCAGTCTTGCATTCAACAAACAGCCCATGACAGCTCACAATCAGTAGACTACTCTGGCATCTAATAACCAGCCCAAGTTAGCTCACAGTATGTGGATTAGTCTGGCATCCGATAACCATCTCAAGCCAGCTCACAGTCTGTGGACTAGTCTGGCATTCAACAACCAGCCCAAGTAAGCTCATAACCCGTAGACCAGTCTGGTATCCAATAACCAGCCCAAGTCAGCTCATAGTCTGTGGACCAGTCTAGCATCCAACAACCAGTCCAAATCAGCTCACAATTTGTGGACCAGCCCGGCATCCAACAGCCAGCCAAAGTCAGCTCACAGCTTGCGGACCAGTCTGGCACCTAAACAACCAGCCCAAGTCAGCTCGCCATCTGTGGACCAGTCTGGCATTTAACAACCAGTCCAAGTCAGCTAGCCATCTGGTGACCAGTTTGGCATTCAACAACCAGCTTAAGCCAGCTCACAGTATGTGGATCAGTCTGGCATCCAACAACCAGCCTAAGCCAGCTCACAATCTGTGGACTAGTTCGGCATCTAACAACTAGTTCAAGCTGGCTCAAAATCTGCGGACCAGCCTGGCATCCAACAACCAGCCAATACGAGCTCACAATCTGTGGACCAGTGTGGCATATAATAACTAGCCCAAGTCAGTTTACGGTCTGTGGTCCAGTATGGCATTCAACAACTAGCCCAAGTCTGTTCACAATTTGTGGACTGGGATGGCATTCAACAACCAGCCCAAGGCAGCTTACGGTCTGTAGACCAGTCTGGCATTTAACAACCATCATATACCAGCTTACAATCGGCAGACCAGTCTAGTATCCAATAAACCAGCCCAAGTCAGCTCATAATCTGCTGTCCAGTCCGGCATCCAAAAACTAGTCCAAGCCAGCTCATAATCTGCGGACCAGTCTGGCATTCAACAACCAGCTTAAGCCACCTCACAGTTTGTGGACTAGATCTCAGTGCTCTGCGTGTAGCACAAACTGGCTACTAGTCTGTGGACCATCCTAGTGGCCTGCAGTCAGCATAAACCAGCTCTCAGTCTGTGTCTGTGGGGGCCAGCCTAGCAGTTTGCAATCAGCACATTCCCGTTACCAGTCTGTAGACCAGCTCAGTGGCCTGCGGTCAGCATAAACCAGCTCTCATTCTGTGTCCCAGCCCAGCAGTTTGCATTCAGCACATCCCCGTTACCAGTCTGTAGACCAGCTCAGTGGCCTGCACTCAGCACAAACTCGTTATCAGTTACCAGTTTAAAGTTTTAAAACAAAAATAAAAAATAAATAAATAAATAAAGTTGCCCTCCGAAGAGGGGGGGTGGAGGTGAAAAAACAAAAAAAAAACAAAGAGCAGCCAACTGCCAGCACAACCTTGCCTAATTTTTCAGTGGTCAAGATCAACAATCCAAGGCCTCCTATTGTGAAAGAAACCTTTCCGTCTTCAGCCGTCATGGACACCATTCCTGTGTTCCCAGGTGTCGTTGACGCAGCGATTGAGGATGCCAAAGCTTTTTATCCACGTTGGGGCTTGATATCCAAGTTGGCAGATCTACCTCTGAGAATGGTCAGAACAGCAGGCTTATCAAAGCCGCTATCATCGAATATTTCTGCTGACGCTTCTCTAATCCCAGAGTTTATCCCATCTTCCACTGTGCTTTCAGTGATGGCAGTGGCGCTGTGGTGTGTTTGGTCGACGTTCGTTGAAATCACTTTGAATATGACAGTTGCACATAATTCAGAGGGTGTTCCAGTCCATGAATCTGTTCCTGAGTTTCTTCCTGAACCAGTCCTAGTTTGCAGATCTTTCCATGATTCGGTTCCAGAGCTTCACGTCACGCCTGCCGAGCCAGAGCTTCACGTCACGCCTGCCGAGCCAGAGCTTCACGTCACGCCTGCTGAGCCAAAGACGGTGTCTCCGGACAAGATGGCCATTCCTGTGTCCGTTCCTGTTCCTGAGCCGCCCCAGGGGTCTTCACCGCCGTGGCCACCCCAGGGGTCTTCACCGCCGTGGCCACCCCAGGGGTCTTCACCGCTGTGGCCGCCCCAGGGGTCTTCACCGCCGTGGCCGCCCGAGGGGTCTTCGCCGCCGTGGCCGCCCGAGGGATCTTGACCGCCGTGGCCGCCCGAGGGATCTTCACCGCCGTGGCCGCCCGAGGGGTCTTCACCGCCCTGGCCGCCCGAGCTGCCTGGTCAGCCCTGCAGCCATGAACCGCCAGGTCTGCCTGGACCCCCTGAACCGTCTGCTCCGCCTTGGCCACCCAAAGGGTCATCTCTGCCATGGCCGCCTGCTCTGCCCTGGTTGCCTGTCCTGCCGCAGTCTTCAGGTCATCTTCCCCTCCATGGTCCTGGCCCACCTTCCCGCCCCCGGATCCGCCTCCGCTCCACCTCCCACCTGGTTTTGAGCGTCTGGAAGCCGCTCCTTCGAGAGGGGGCTATGTTACATCTGTCAGCTGCAGGTGCCATCATGTGCCAACTGATGGCATCCGAGCCCTCACCGTTTACCTTAGACTCTGTTTTTTCCGGACTTCATTTCCCAGAATCCTTTGCTCATTATTAGTTGATCTGTTTCAGCTGTGTCTTGTTTCATTTGAACATCACCCTGTCTATTTAAATGCCTTTTGCCTTCATTCAGTATGAAGTCTTGTTTGTTTGTTTGCTGGTTTGGTTTACACTCTGTCAGTATTTTGAGCAGTTCCTAGTTTCTTTATATTTTCCTGAGTTTTGGATTTCTTGTTCCCGTCTGCCTCAGTGGATGGTATTTTGTGTTTGCTCTGATTACATGTGCTTGACCCTCTGCCTGGTATGGACTATGACCTTGGATTATATTTGTTAATAAACTGCGTTTGGATTCTCACTCTCTCTGCTGAATGCTGTCTTATCACCACAACCAAATCATTACAAATACAAGGCATTGTAAATACAGCTAAAAATGTGTAAACCAGAGAATAACAATAACAACTGAAGTATAAAATTAACATAATATAAATAAATTCAAAAATAAAAGTTTATAATATCAAGGCAGTTCTAGATATTTTCAAAAACGTTTTGTTTTGTGATCTCATGTTTGAAAGGGTTTCAAAGTATAGGTTACTGTGAGATCAGTGTTATAAAAGGTAATATAGGATGGTTTTCTTTTGAGTTATTTTTGTCTTATGAATAAAACTTTGTCAAAATAATTTAATTATATAATTTTGTTTTTCAGAAAAATATAGGTTTTGGAAACAAAATAAAATGTCATGAGGTTCTAAATTAAGACAAATTTGTTTGTCATATCTATTTTAAAGTCAGTCCAAAAAGAAATAGAAAAAGGGCAATACAAAAATAAAGGTTCAATATCTTCAAGCGATGTGTTACAAAAAGTGCAATTTTCACTTTTTGGAGTGAACACAGTGGAGCGGCCGCCATTTGTAGGACCGAATTGCAACATGCCGTCTATCTGCTGTGCTGTAAACTGTGATAACAGCAAATCACAAAGATATGTTGAGAAATTAACGTTGACCTGGAAATTTAAATAAAAGTAAAATTTGCAAATTACAGGTTAGCTAGCTAAATTAAAACATGTAGTTTACAATTGGAACACGTATTATCTATACACAACCATATTCTAGACCGCTATCTATATTTACATTATAACCTTAGGTATACGTTTGGCTGAATTATGTTGTTGTTACCTGCTTCAGTATGCTAAACTACAGCTCACTGTTTCTGCCTTAATGCATTGTTTAAATTAATAGATTATTAGCTAACTGCATGATTTATATACATCGCTGAAATGCATAACTCGGACACTCTAAATTGTAATGTAGACACATGCATTTTCTAAAAAAGCTGCTTTGAAATATTGTGAAAAGCGCTATACAAATAAATGAGAATTGAAAATAAAGGTGTCCAAACGTCACTGATAATACAAGAGATATGTGCTTTACCAACATTATTAGCAATTCAGTTCAGCGATGCTTTTATGTTCAGCGATTACTGGTGTAACGTTATATTGCTTGATTAACAGAGTGCCACTTACCCTTCCTGTTATCAAGAACATTTTCTTCATGGGGGCATTTAATACACTAAATCATAAATCAGATATACCTGTACAATAACATTACGATGTCCAGCAATCAATGTAAATAGTCCATTGAATTTAATTTGTTGTTTAATGACATTCAACATCCAACTATTTTACATATGTACTGTGATGGTCCAGTGGCGGAACTTTTGCCAAGCGTGTCAGAGGTTCTGGGTTCTAATCCGCCCTCGTACCCTTTTTTTTATAAAAAAAACCCTTATTAAAATTGATTGTGTTTATCAGTGGTTGTATATCAGTCAGGAACACATTTGTGTGCATTTTATTTTGTGATTTCACTGGATTAAAGCGCGCGTCCGTGTGAAGACTGTGCGGTGTGCGCGAGTCACGAGAGAACACTGTTTCTGCACCACTGATCCAGAGTCAACAAGCACTTTGATCACTTGATTAAAAAAACAACACATTTCAGCGTGCTAGATCACCTCTTATTTTACTTTTATTTATGTGTATTGGTACATCCGTGCCGCGAGATGTTTCAAAAGTGGTGGGGACATGGAGAGGGATTGTGGACGAGGTAACGTTAGATGTAAATGTCAGCAAACGTAAAATTTGGCAAGTTTTTACTAGACTTTAGTTGAGTCAGCAGTTCGTTTAACAGTAAATACGGATCTATACCTAAAGTATCTATTTTATTTAAATACCGTTGCTTTTCATCTGTGCTATTTAAGTGTGCAACATCTTTCCGATCACTAGGGATGGCTGCCGCGAAACAGTCGTTCCGAAGCTTTGCGAGATCCCGAAGCGCAGATGTTTCGAAACACTGATTCGAAGCGTGATTCAAAACACCCATGTCACGTGACTATGGCCAAACAAAGCCTCGAAATGTTTCACTAAGTGTTTCATCAGGTGTGATCCGCCGAATCAGCGTTTGATTGACACGGTCGGGAACAACAGACCACACAATCGCACATCTGTATAAAAGTGAAATCAACGCATATTGACCTCGTGGGTTTTTGTGAGAGGAGTTTGATTTTGAGATAGCGGATTTTTGGTGATAGTGACATTTATAGTGCGATTTGTTTAGTTATATTTAGGCTTAAATGTACACAACACATTGACTGATAGGCTAGAGACAGAGTATAGTGACACATTAATAGATACATAGATATAAATATATAGACAGCTAGATTAATAGATAGATAGATACAGATAGATTAAAGATAGGCTACATAATATAAATACATTGATAGATTATAGATCCATATTATACATATCTAATTACATAGATAGATTAGAGATACATATCTAGATAGATTTGGATAGATAGATAAAATGGAGGCTCCCCAGAAGAGATGCCGTACATCTGTGGTGTGGGAGAATTTCCATTTAGAAACCCCAAATAAAGTGAGATGTGTGTATTGTGATCGGCAGCTCGCCTGCAACAATACATCATCCAGTAGAAACACAGGACAGTTTATGGGAACTTTTTGATACTCATATCATCAAACCCAGATGATACACAATGCTACAGCTGATGCCACAGTGGAAGTGAAAAAATACATCAACGATGCGTATTTGCCCACAACTCATGATCCACTAACTTACTCGAAAGAGAGAGTAGTAATCTTTCCTCATTTGTATGTATTAGCTAAAAAATATATTTGCATGCCAGCAACAAGTGTCCCTTGTGAGAGGATTTTTTCAAAGGCTAGAGAAATTATCTGTAAAAAAAGAAGTAGGCTAAGTAAATAAAAATATGTTAAAAAGTGAGACATTGTGGCTTGATTTATTTTATTAATGTTCATTTTGCAGGACCAAAATAACATTATGCACAATGAGGAGCCTATAGGTTACAAGATTCACATATTAGAAAAGTACAAAACAAAAAAAAACTAAAACAAAATTCATGGCTTGTCAAGGTTGTTTCAGATCAACACCTGCAAGTGACCACTAGGTGTCACCGTGGAGACGGGTGTCAGATTGTTTCGAAGCCTCGAAACAATATGAACCATTTGATTCAACTGTTTCATTGCTTCACGAAGCCTCGATCTCCCCATCACTACCGATCACCAGGGAGAGATTATGCGATTTAACGCAATGGTCCTAAAGATGGCGGCCACAACAAAAAAGTCACGTGACTGAAACCCATGAATTCGTCACATTATACTGAACACAGTGTCATCTAGTGGCTTTCTTGAGTAACAGACACAATCACTGGATCTCATTACAGAGACTGAGTAAATAACTCCTGATAACATGTGAGTTCAGGGTGAGTCACTAGATGGAGGAGTTGCTCCTCAGACGAGACCACAGAGACAAATCACACTAGAGATTTAAACACTTTATCATCGCCTGTTGGAGGAAATGGAGCATCGATATGTTGTGTTTATGTATTTCACTGTGATCTCAAAGTATATTATAATGTTTCTCAAATCAGTATTTTTCTCAGGATAAAAAGAGAAGCCGGTGGAAGTTGTTTGTTTATTATTGTAGATATAAAAACAGTAGGCCTATCAGTATTGTTAAATAATGTTTTAATAATGTAAAGACGTGTATGTTCCAAACTTCTGAAATCTTTAAAATATACATAAAGTTAGTATTCCTCCACGAGGCGCTCTACATAATAAATGTAATAAATCATGGAAAGACTCTTGATACTCAGAGTGAGAAACTTTATTGATAAAGGCAAGAAAATACATACAGCAAATATACAGCAGTAGTAAAGTGAGATCTGTGTCTCTTTATTAATTTTTTTTTGTATCTGAGAGAAATATAAACAATAAAGACTTACAAATAAGATTTTTTTATCTCAAAAATCATCAAGCTCAATTATTCAGTATTTATTACGAAAAAAACACACTAGAAGAACAAAAAAAAACACTTGAAAAACCTTTAAAGTTCAGCGTTCTTCTTTAGATTTCAATACTTCCTAAAAAAAGATAAAAATATAAAGCCAAAAATTTATAAATCTCACAAATATATATGCAAAATCAGTTTGTGAGAAATGACATCATCAATCATGTACCTGATGTGTGAATATGTGCTTGATCTCGTTCAGCTCTTCTGGATCTGATGTCATAAACCAGAATGATGACAGTAGCCACGCCCACCAGAGCAGAGAGGACCAATCGGATCACAGCTTCAGTAGGACCACACCAGTGGACAGAGTCTGAGGAATAAACACATCAAACTGACATCAGATCAGTCAATAAACACTAATATCAGCGCTGACATCAACTAATATTTATGAATAAACAAAAATATGATCAAATCTAATAAACAATCATATATTCGGTTCCAAGTAAGTTTTTATACGGTCTGTCATCTCAAACTATAAACAAGAAGACAAATGATCTCTACTCACCATAGACAGAAACTCCGAATGATTTTGATGAGAATCTTCTTTCCCTTATTTCAGAAATCAGTAGTTTATAAACTCCTTCATGTTCAGTTGTGGTGTGTGTGATGGTCAGAGATCCAGTTCGTTTGTCCAGCTTCAGTCTGTCTCTGAATCTCCCATCAAGAACATCATCATATACAGTGATTCTGTCGGCCAGTTTATAGATTTCAGCTATTAATGTGTTTTTATCTCCAAACCTCCACTGAATCCAATCATAATACCTTATTTCATCCTTCATTTCAGTGAGATCACAGTTTAGAGAGACTGAATCTCCCTCAAACACTGACACTGACTTCACTTCATCTGTCAAACACACAGAGAACAAACATAAACAGGGTTTGTCAGAGATTAATACTGTTAAATCACTTTATAATGGTTTACTAAACACTGTAAAAAAAAATCCTAATTTTACAGAAAATAACTGTGATTTTTTGACGATCATTTTCTTTCATTTTAAATTTTACTCAAAACACTGTAAAATTACAAATAATATCTGTAAAATAAAAATTCAGCTGTTATTTTAGGTATTGTGACATTAATGACAAATTGCAGTAATTCACATTTTTTTATACAGGAAATTGATTGTATTTTTCATACAGTATTTTTTCTGTTTTCTTAAATTACATAAAAATGTATGTAAAATTACAAATATAATCTGTAATTAAACAGTAACAAAACAGTTAAATGATAAAACGGTCAAATGACTGGCAGCCCCCCAAAAACTGTAACATTAAAGTAAAAAATCCTAAATTAAATAAACTGAAAAACACTGTGATAATTCAGGATATACCTGTAAAATAACAATCATATAGCTTCAGTGAAAAAAAAATTCGTAAAAAGAGGGTCAAATGACTGGCAGCTACGGCTGCCAAACAAAAACCATAAAATTAAAGTAAAATATTATAATTCAAATAAAACAAAAAAACACTGTTATTTCACAGGTATTTCCTGCATTATTATGATCATATACCTTCATTTTTTAAAAAAATAGTAAAAAAAGGGTCAAATGACTGGCAGCTACGGCTGCCAAACAAAAACCATAAAATTAAAGTAAAATCTTCTAATTCAAATAAAACAAAACAAAAACACTGTTATTTCACAGGTATTTCCTGCATTATTATGATCATATACCTTCATTGTAAAAAAATCGTAAAAAAGGGTCAAATGACTGGCAGCTATGGCTGCCAAACAAAAACCATATAATTAAAGTAAAATATCCTAATTTAAATAAAGTGTAAAAAACTTTAATAGAAATGTGATGTCACCATGATTGAGATCAGTGTTTGCTTTAGTAGGGCTCATGACTCTTGAGTTTCAACATTACTTTTTCTCTGGCTGCCTTAACTGTGTTTTGATGCACATTTATTATGGCAATATTTGCAAGAAAAAATATAAGATGATCTTGGTCATTTATTGATGATTTTATAGTCATCATATGATGATCTGATTCATTGATATGACAGTCAAATCTCTATTAGCTGTGAATACATTATATGTAGATAGACTTTAGTGTTATACAAAGGCAATTATTATCATACTTATTTCACATGATTTGTTGAAATATTGTGGGATCAGTATTATTGCAATCTCAAAAAAAAAAAAAAAAAATCCAAATAAATTCTTTTGAGTTGGTCTATTTTGTTAGGAGTATAGAGACATCAAGAATCAACATATGAATCTCAACAATGGTGACAAACAACAAAGCCTTTTTGTGACTTTATAATAGGTCAGAATTTTTTTCATTGTCACCATTGTTGAGATTCATACGCTAAATCTTGATGTCTGAGTGAGTCTGTATGATCCTGTCAAAACATTGCTTGCATAATGACTTCATGAAATCTTATATACCAGCATTGTAGGATGTTCTATAACAATACTGCCATTTAAAATTAACATTTTACAACTTAATCAGTCATTAAAAAGTCATACCAATCAGGTGGTATCAATACAGCAGACAACTGCTTGATGAATATGATCACTATTAAGTGACCAACATCATCTGATCTGAGTTTCTCTCGATTTCCTACAATAACAAATATGCATCAAAGACATGCACAGTTAAGAGAAAAACTAATGTTAATATCTGAAGGGTCAAGAGCCCAACTAAAGCCAACACTGACCTCTATCATGGTGACATCAAACTTTATTATTTTCAATAAAATATCAACTTCTAAGCTTCTGTTATTTCTCAATAAGAATGTTAGTATGAAAGAAGGATTGTAATAAGTGAAGATGCTGAGATCTTGAGAGATCTGTTAGTGTTTAATGTTCTGTTGGGATGTAAAGTGTTTCTGTATGGTGTGTTTTGTGTCTGTCACCATTTTGTTGAAGAGTAGAGCCTGTGCTTCAGTCCAGGATGAGCAGAGTAACACTGATGAAATGCTGTGTGTTGCTTTATTTAACCGACAGTAACTGTGTAGTTGCTGATGACGTATAATCACAGTAAATCATGCATGTAGTTTATAGCAAGATATTTACTTTTTACAGTGAATATGTTTTTTAGTAAAAATTCAGTAAATATATATATCGATTTTTATATGTGAAATAACTGTGTTTCTGTTAAAAAGCTCAATGAAGAATTCTGCAATAGTGTTTATTATTTAAATTAGGATATTTTACATTTATTGTATGGTTTTTTGTATGGCAGCCATTGCTGACAGTCATTTGACCTTTTTTTCACAGTGAAGGTGTTTGATCATAATAATTCAGGAAATAACTGTAAAATAACAGTGTTTTTCTGTAAAACATTTAAGGACAAATTTTGGAAAAGTTTTTTGCACTCAATTTAAATTAGGATATTTTACTTTATTTTTACGGTTTTTGTTTGGCAGCCGTAGCTGCCAGTCATTGACCGTTTTTTTACGATTTTATTTTTTACAGTGAATTGAATAGTAAAATTTACATGCAAAATAAACAATATAAAATAATAATAAAATGGTGTGTGAATTCATTTAAATGTTGTCATTATAAAACAAGTGTAACTTTTTTTTAACTCACCATTGACAGAGAGAAAGAAACTCTTGAAACTCTTGAAACTCTTGATCTCGTTGTTGATCTGTAGTCCATATTCTCCTTCATGTTCAGTTGTGGTGTTTGTGATGGTCAGAGATCCAGTTTGATTGTCCAGCTTCAGTCTGTCTCTGAATCTCCCATCAAGAACATCATCATATACAGTGATTCTGTTGGCCCATTTATTGATTTCAGCTATTAAAGTGTTTTCGAATATATTTCCAAAGCTCCACTGAATCACATCATCATCCTTTATTTCAGTGAGATCAGAGTTTAGAGAGACTGAATCTCCCTCAAACACAAACTTCAGTCCTGAATCACCAAACACACACACACACACACACACACACACACACACACACACACACACAGGGTTTGTCACAGATTAAGATGATCACTTGATGGTTTATAAATGTATATAGTTTGAAATTTAAATTTGAAATGAATATCATCATTAAACAACAGAAGCAACATGGAGTTTGGTTTAATAATTGTATCTTTGTGCTGAATAAAATAAAATAAAAAGAAGTTAAACAAATATTTAACTCACCAGAGACAATAAGAAAGAAAATCTTTCTCTCACTGTTGGCCAGTAGTTTATAATCTCCAGCATGTTCAGTTGTGGTGTGTGTGATGGTCAGAGATCCAGTTTGATTGTCCAGCTTCAGTCTGTCTCTGAATCTCCCATCAAGAACATCATCATATACAGTGATTCTGTCGGCCCGTTTATTGATTTCAGCTATTAATGTGTTTTCATCTCCAAACATCCACTGAATCACATCATCATCCTTTATTTCAGTAAGAACAGAGTTTATAGTGACTGAATCTCCCTCCATCACGTCATCATAACCATCAATCAGTCCTGAAGAACAGAGTTTTCACAGATTAAAGCTTTAAATCACTTGATGTTGGTTTGATGAAGCCTCAATAAAATACTTTTAATCATTTAAATGTGAAATTAAAAATATTTTGCAGCAGTGCAAAGACAAAAGATGATGAATGAAAAGAGAAATATATTTATATGGAACAATAACTAAAAGAGACACTTTTACTGTAATGTTTAACGTCACACTAAGTTGATTATCTGAGCTTCATATTTATATTATTTTAATCAATCCATAATAACTGAGTTTAGAGCTGAATTCAAACTTGATCTGACAGTAAAATCACAGTTTAATTATTTCTATATGAGAATAACAGTAAATGCTGATCTTCTCAAACTAATTTAACCAGTAATTTATCACATGATACCAGACTTCATAAAAACACATTTAAAACTCACCAACCAAATGACAAAAACAGTTTTTAAATAGATATAGAATAGAAGAGAAAAAAGAAAAGAAAATTGAGCGTCAGCTTCAGTTCTGGCAGGCCAGGTAGTCAAGCCGCTGCTTATGCTATTTGCTATCAACAGTGTCCCGTCAGCTGATCTGCTCCAGCTGAGCCGCATTAGCTGGTTAACTCCCCTCGCTGCTCAATGGCCAAAGCTCAAACAAGGCGCCCTATTTAAAGCTCATTCACCTTGCTCATACATGCTTGCTGCTCGCTCTGCTGGCTCGCTCTGCTGGCTCGCTGCTCGCTTCTGCTGCAATATTGACACAGGATTCGACGTGATTCGTTCTCCATTCATCTCTGAAGTTTCACGAAGCTAAGTTCCTTTTAATATTCATTGCTAAAAGCATCAGTGTGTTGGCAACATGCTTGTTGTTAATGCTATCCGTGTGGCATTTGGGCTTATCTAATAGTCGTTTTCGTAAAAATGCTATGTGATCATATTGGCTATGTGCGTTACTATTGTTGTCATTGGCAACTGATCGCGTTGCTCACGCTGGCTTTTACCACTATGCAGCGCAGATTCAAGCAACTTGCTGTGATCACTGGCGCCACCAGGGGGTGGCCCCACTGGCCAGTATAAATTTTAGTAGCTTATGTATTTCATCCCTAATGCACAGCCAGGCAGGCAAGCCACTCTAGATCGCACACAGTAGCCAGTACTCCCCCGAACCCCGCCCCTCCGTCCATGCCGCTGTTGCGCAGGAACAGCTCAGCGCGTGCCCGTCATCTCTGCTGTCGGTCAACAATTTCGAAAGAAGCTAAGAAAGAAGACGAAGAAGACCACCGGTAAGTAAATAAGTCAAATATTTTTTAGTAAAAGAAGACGGGGAATTATGTGTCGTGACGTGCTTTTTAAGTGCGAAATGGTTACAGTATACTGTTAAAGCAGCTTTTTGATAGGTCTTTGACACGTTTTGACGAGTTAACGTTACGTAGCTAACGTCGTTAGCTGGTGCATGTGTATGTTATTTTCAGAAAATGAAGAGAAAGTCCACAGACATCTCTTCTTATTTTAAGAAGAAAAATACAGAAGGAGGAGTGAAAGAGATAGAAGGGGAGCAACAGAGGCTTAGTAGTAGTGGGGAGGAGGAGGAGGATGGAGGAGAGGAACAGACAGAGCAGCATGACAAGGATACACAGCCAGCATTAGTGACAGAACACAATGATGAGGAAAGACAGACAGCAGCAGCCCAGGGACAGTCAGCACCATTGGTCACAGAAGCTTTGCAGGAGGACACGGCAAAAGCAGGTGTTAGACGTGTTCCTGGACCAACAGGTGAAGTTACGATCACATGGCCCTAATAATGAAATTGATGGCTAGCCTAGATAGTAACATCATCTGGAGAAATGTATGTTTTGTTTAGTGTGTTTCCAATTATTTACAAATCATGACATAATCACTTAAAGCTTTTTGATTCATGTTTATTAGTAATTGAGTTTTATTAGTCTGAATAGAAATGCCTATAGGCCATTATTACAGGTATGATTGATAATTACGAGAGGGGCTTATTATTATTATTATTATTATTATCATTATTATTTTAATATCAGAATAACTGATTTTGCCTCTTGTTTCATTATAGATATCTCCCAGTCAAGAGCAGAGCAGCCCAAGCAGCCACATCTGAAAATCTTCCCTCGCACCTATCAAGGGGACAGAAGACGATGCTTCTCTAAAGACTGGTACAACACACATAAATGGCTGGAATACTCTCAGAGTAAAGACTCTGCCTACTGTTATGCCTGCCGGCACTTCAGTCTCCCCTCCTCAGGTGATTCAGCATTTACATCTGAAGAGGGGTTTGTAGCGACATTGAGATGTGCCTTAATTAGCTCAAATTATGCATAGGGAATTTTAATAATTAATCATGAATATGATTAATATATTGCATATTACAGTTAAATTATCGAAATTGAAAATAGATCGATTGTATATATGAATGGTAAATCATAACGAATTATAATTCCTCATTCATATATATATGGTCTCGTTACAGATCGATTATATGAGACAACTTTAAGGGAATCAATTTAGTTTATCAAACAATCGGTTTGTCCAGCAAACAGCCATAAGGTTAACTAACCAACTTCTCAACAAGGTTGTCCCTTTTTATAAACTCCAAGAAATCTCAATGTTCCGGCCGTGAACATTAATTTTCAGGTGTTTATAAAATTTACGTTACTGATATAGTAACAACTTGTAAAGCTTTTGTAGCAGGACCGCATTTCATTGACTTGTAAAGTATGAGCATTCAAAAACAATCAAGAATATAATGGTTTTAATAAAATGAAACTACGGATACAGAATTCTACATTTAAACACGGGATACATGTATGTACAGTAAACAGTACAACTAATGATACAGACGAACAACAAACAGGAGTGAGAGAGAGAGATTGCGAGAGCGCAAGATTGGGAGTGTGTGAGAGAGAGAGAGAGAGAGAGAGAGAGAGAGAGAGAGAGAGAGAGAGAGAGAGAGTGAGAAGATGAGAGGTCTTCTGGTTTGGCAACATTCATCACAGACAGAACCTTTTTAGACACCAAGGATCAACAGATCTCAAATAAGCATAGTAAAACGGATACTTGCACAGGTACCGCTCTTGGGTGTGACCGATCTGAAAACGGCGTGTGCGTGTATCTCTGTCAGGTGGATGCCGAGCGTTCGGGTTCGTCCAGCGAGCGCGGCGTGTTTGAATGTCCTTGTAGGTGAAGCTTGCCAGTCTGGTTGTGTTCATTTTCTTCGCGAGAAGACATGAACAGAGGAGACTTCGAAAAAGATAAAATAAACTTGAAGAAAACAAAAAGAGAAACGATGGATCATCACACTAAGGCCTCCAGACGCACGAGGAGTCACATGATGAAGCCACGAAGAGCAGGAAGAGCCAGGGAGTTTTGGCAGAGGGTTTTCAGGAAGCTTTCCGAAGGGTTTCAGAAGAGGGGAGAAGGGAAGCTCGGCGCGTCTCTTTAAGGACACTTATGGCGCTTTTCCACTGCATAGTACGGTACGGTTCGGTTCGGTACGGCACGCTTTGGCGCTTTTCCACTGCATAGTACGGTACGGTTCGGTTCGGTACGGCTCACTTGTGGTGCTTTTCCACTGCATGGTCCGGTACGGTACGGCTCGCTTCGGCTCGCTTTAAATGGTACCTGGTCTGTTGAGGTTCCAAGCGTACCGTACCGGTACTAAAATGTGACGTAAAAACACTGCAGATCACTGATTGGTCAGACAGAATCATCACTACCAGCGTCATTGGACACTAAACTCGCTAGATTTAAATAACCAGTAGACAACAGCCAACGCGGTAGCATCTGTTTTTTTAACTTTAAAAAGAAATGGCTGAATCGTGGTCAGTGGACGAGGTGCAGACGTTCCTCTCGTTGGTTGCCGAGGAGCGGATCCAGCCAGAGCTGGATGGGGCAAAACGGAATGAAAAAGTGTTCCAAGTAGCAGCTAGTAGCTCAGCTCTTAGCCGCACACGGCTATCACCGGACCTACAACAGTGTAGGGACAAAATAACGATCAGTCCCACCCACTTTGAAGAGGTACTAACTGCGGTGGAAAAGCAACCGAGCTAAAGCGAACCGAACCGTGCCGTACCGAGTCGAGTCGTACCACGCAGTGGAAAAGCAAAGCGAGCCGAACCGTTCCGCGCCGAGTCGAACCGTACCGAGCCGAACCGAGCCGTACCAGCAGTGGAAAAGCGCCATTAGGTTCACGCCCCTTCTGGCATGAAGGCACCAATCAGCTGGGAGAAAAGTGCCCGCGGAAGATTCCTCTTTGTCTTGTCAGGATCATTTATGATGGTATAACATTTTGTCATTCCTACCCAGAAAGATTGTACAAACCGGACAATAGATTTTACAGTAATATCCTATGTATGACTGGTTCAGTCAAAACAAGACGGTCAAACAGCTACCAGACATGGCAGGTAAAAGTAGAAGAACATAGTTACATTCATATGCAGAATTACAAGCATTTTAAAGTTTCTTCACACGACTATAAAGCCATAATACCTGCTACCATGACCTAGGAAATATCAAATTCATGTTTATGCATTTCTTAAGTGGTTATACTTATAGACAATATAAGATTGCAGAGTCTATTCCTCTTTCTTCATCAGAATTCAAGTGGGAGCCGTGATTTTCCCTTGGAATTCCTTTTGGGAGTCATAAAGTTTTATGACCTTGCAAGAGGGAGAGTTATAGAATCTTTCTTTAGAATTAAACTTAACCCTTTAGGCGCCAGAGGTTTTTTCCTAAAACGTTCGATTTTGACATCTTAATTTCAAAAGGTTATATCTTAAAAGTGATAAAAGATAGAGACTTTCTGTAAATTAAAGAAATATTAAGGATGACCCAAAGTTTATATAGGGATTACATTTTCCCATCTAATTTGCATATTATGACGTCATATGGTGGCGGAAATCTTGGATTATAGAATTTTCATGAAAAGTCACATGTTTAAATGATAAAATGCAGCACTTCTTTCCCCCCAAAATGTCCATCACCTTCTGTATGCTATATTGCACAATACTGAATGCTCAGGTATATAGTAAGTAGTAAACAAACTGTGTAAATCATTACTAATAAATGGTAGAAACAAACCGAATGCATGTAGTGGCCTTTTGCTGTAGAGATTTTCTATTTACTAAATACAGTTGGCACTCTGATTCCATGTATGGGGCACATATGTATTATTCATATGACATACAAACACAAGTAGACAAGACCTGTTTAGTTCAAACACTCACTCGCCGCAGCAAGGCCTAGATCATGAGTGAGATGATACGAGCAGCGCGGCCAGATCTGCCTCGCGCGCGCGCCGAGTGTGCACAGCTCGGACTGCTGTCATTGTCATTGCGACTCCTCACCCTGCCTCCACGTTGCCTCCTAACTGTCCTATGAATACTCCAAACTACTCGTCTAACATACCCAGTGGTATTAGACAAAGTCTCCACCACAATACTGTCGCCGCGATCGCGGAGAGGCTCTGATAAAATGGCTCACTCGCACACTAGCTCCGCTTTTGATCGCACTGATTCAATGCGCTCTAACTCGAACATTTTGTATAGAAACATGACGTTTTTTTGATTCAGGGATGAAGTATGACATGTCTGCCATCCAGTGGAGGGGAGGTCGAACGAAATTTGACACCCAATATGACAAAATCGGCCGTTTTATTCAGTGCCGCATCCTGTCGAGTAAACTCGACCGTGGCGCCTAGAGGGTTAAGGTTCGAAGTTACAGAACAGTTCAAATTACATCTATAGAATAAGACAAAACTAATTAGATATGCATGCATACAGGAAGGTCGTTTGTGTGCGGGTATGCGTGGATGTGATTGTTCAGTCAGCGTTTTCTCCGGGGAATCCTGTGTGTGCGGATTTAAATTGACAATGCTCGTCTTGTCATCTTCGTAGGAAACCCTCGGGGCGCTCTCCACCTGATCTCGCCAAAGCGGGGCTCTTGGTCAAATGTCTTTTGGTGGTAAACAAAGTCTTCTTTGACTTAATCATTAGAGAGAACTGCCGTGTGTGCGAATTGTAGTCAGTGACTCAATCAAGTCCGAACAACACTTCTTTGTGTCACAGCCAAAAAGAAGGGTAGAGTTGATTGTGGTTGATTAAATTAGCTTCCAGTAATTTTAATCCACTGACCAGGATTTGCTAATTCCGAACCTTTGGCCGGATACCCGTCAGTGTCGCTACAGTCCCCCTTTTCGTAGGATGACGTCCCTTTGTGGACATCATCGGACGACAAATCGTCACGACGGGCTGATGGCAGGTGGGCCAGGATGTTAAGGATAGCAGGTGGAGCTTAGAGCTGAGGATTCGGCTTGCTGAGGTTCAGCGTGGTCTCTGACTTGGCACCCCCTTTCCGGGGACTCCGTCTGAGACCTTCAGGCACGGCTTTCGTGAGCTTGGCTGAAGATGTTCGCATCTCGTTGAGTCTCCTTTGCAGAGTGGAGGCCAAACCTAGTGTCAGAGTGTGGCCGATTACCGTAGAGATGCACCGCGCAGTTCGCACGGGAGTGTTGACGAGCCATCTGTCACCTACAGTCTCTGCTTGTATCTCGGTGACTTGCGTGCGAGGCTTGGCTTCTGCAAGGCAGCGTGTGTCGCTGATCATGGGTTGCAAACCGCAGATTCCGTCAGTGTTGTCTTTGAGGAAGGGTTTGCTAGGGCAGAGATAGTGAGTGTCTTTGGTCGTGGGCTGCACATGTGGGGCCAGGTGCAGCGGTGTGTCGCTGGTCATGTGGTAGGCCACCCCAGACCAGCGGAGTTTGAGCAAAGTCTTTCTGGAAGACAGTAAACAGCTGTTTCATGGATTTTACTGTCTGGTTCAGCAGAACGCTGTGAATGTTGAGAATTACCACAGTTCCCATCAATGTCTTTCCGATGGTCTGCAGGGATGCACTCTGTGTTGTGAGTTGCAGTCTTAGCTGTGGGACCTCAGTCCGAATTTCAGTCACATGGTTCACTGCGTTGGCACTGGGCATACCAAAGCTTAACAGAGTTCTGACAGCAGCGGCGGCTCCGAGCGAAGCTCCCAGGAACCGTTTGAAACGGTGGTTGTGTCCACCTAAGTCCGCTTGTGTGACAGTCGTTTTATCAAGTTGGTTGAGCATGTGCTCGGCCTTGGCCTTGGCGTGAGCGAGGGAGTCCTCTGTCCATCGGGCACGGGTCCAGCTGTACAGCTGGGCTGCTGTGCTGGGGTGAGGTGCTCTGTAGACGTTGCGGGGGTTGCGTCGAACACACACTTTCTGGGTGTGGTTCCTGCAGTTGGTGATCAGGAGTTGTTGTCCTCTCCGGACGATGCCTGCTGTCGGACCTGGTGAGATGTCCGATTGCGGCTGTCCTCTGGTTGGCTGGAGGCACAGGCATCGCGAACCACAGCATCATCCTGGTAAAAGTGAAAGGGAGAGAGAAAGAGAAAGGGAGGAAAAATTTCAGCGAGTGTCGTCCTCGGTTGGCTCGGACAGTCTTTTCGCTTTGAGGATGCCGGTATGCCACTTGGTTCGGTGTCTTGCAAGTGTCTCTGGTGCTGAGCAGCACGTGGTGCGTCCAGGGCGTACATTGGCATGACCCCCCTTTTGCACTGTGGCATCACAAGCTTTGGCGCAGTGATGGCATCAGGTGCAGAACGCTGAATGTTGTCCTGTGCACGCAGCATGTGCTTGTTGACGTAGGGTGTCAGGGGCACTGGTTGTCGCTGGGTGCAGACGTCGTTCGTGGGTGGTTGGCGGGGTAGAGAGGTGGTTTCTCATAGTGTCCATTGTTTTTTTTCACAGTCTCTGGTAGCTATAAGGTTAAGGTCAGGTGAAGCAGGGGCTCTGTGACATTTGGTCATACTTGTGGTGAGAGACTAATGCATGACCCTAAGAGTTCAGAACCACGGTTTAATGGGTTCGCTAGATATGTAGCATAAAGTTAGGTGTTTCATGTGTATCTAGCTAGTGATGTTTCTCTTGTATCTTTATAATCTTAGCTGTGGATGTTAGGAGGCCAAGACTTATGTGGTTCCGGGAGTATTTCCTGGAAAGGGCATAGCCGCGATGAAAATAAATGACTTAAGATGGTTCGTATGACTAAATTATTTCTCTGGACTTAAGTAGTGGTTCACTACGGCTTGACGAAGTGAATGATGGGGAGAAAAGGGACAGCTTTCCTATTCAAATTGAGCCTATTATCAATCCTTTGGACTATAGTTGTGCCCTAGTAAATTGTTGAAGTTACTTGTGTTGCAGGGTCACAAAAATGAGTGCACTTGTTGAAAGTAAACACAATCACAAATAAAGGTGTCTCTGTTTCCTTTCTGGGCCCAATGGGAAATGGAACCACATTCGAACAAGAGAGGAAATTAAATTAAATCATATAGATGACCAAATAGACCGGTGTAGCCATGGTCAGATCTGCCCTCTCCTTAAACTGCTGTTTTTGCATTCTTCTCATTTAGCGACTGTGACAAAAAGCAGATGCCATCTGCCATTTTGATTAAATCACTGATTTCCACAAGTTCTTATCCCTCCACGCACTGCTCACAAAGCAAATGGTGTTTGGACGTAATTGAATTACCGGTACAAGTGCCCCGTGGCGCTTTTCTCTAATGACTAAACAATACCCCGCTTACCACATTTGATCAAGACACATGACCAAAAGGCAGATCACAAGGAAGGGCCCCCTCTGGGTTTCCTCCAAGATGAACAGACGAACATTGTCCATTCAGATAAGCGAACACACGTGGAAGCCCCTTTGGGGTTTCTTTTCCCTTACGCACACAGAACAGAAGATGACCAAAAGTTCACCGCGTGACTGCACGCTGGGTGAACTCGCTCATACACAGACGCACACACATACACGAGAGACAATCATTCTGAACACTATAGTCAAAATCACCCTGTAAAATGTGTGAAATGTTTTTCTGGTTGTGTTTTCATGATTCACTGATGACAAAACTGGTATAACTGTAAGCTGTTATGATATGTGACCAATTTAACATCCGTTTTAATCACGAAAATCATGTATCTGCATTTCACTAAGCCCTAGGAATGCCGAATTTGGTATGGTTGTAATCAGAATAATCAAAGAAGATTGAATCATCAACCCAGAATGTAATATGATGCATGCTGTTATTAATACTAGTTTAGAAGTGTATTTCAACAAGTTTTACCCCCTATGCACATGATCCGTAAGGCGTGAATCACGAGGTCTGACGACCCGCCTTCCTGAACACGATTGGATCAAACACGTGTGGAAGGCGTGTCCCTCGCTCCTTCAAAATAGACCGCCACCTTCTCCTCTGTGCAGTTTCCTACGCCAGAGAGAGATGCCTAAACTTTCCTGCTAAACTCCAGCCGGAGTTTTCCTTCTTCGTCGTTTTTCTACTTTGTTTTAAATCTAAGTTGCTTTCTTTCGATTTACCTCAGTTGATAGTTCGGTTTCATTCAAGAACGAAACAAGTTTAAGATTAATCGCCTCTCGTACGGGCCGCAGCTGAAGCAATCGCAAACATCTGCCTCCTACCGGAAGACGCGCCAGACAACTCCAACCACGCTGCCTTTGTAACACACAACTCAACACAAAGGGACCGTGTTTAAATCAAGTAACGTACAAATCTCAATTAAGTGCTGCTTAAAGTTGTTCAGATTTATGTTGGAATCCTGTGGGCCTCTGTTGAACTGTTTTGAACTGTTCTGTCATTCTCTCTCTCTCTCTTCTCTCAACCTCACACACTCTCTCTCTCTCTCTCTCTCTCTCTCTCACTCTCATTCTATCTGTCTCTTTTTAAATACGTCATATTGCAATACTGTATTAATTGTTTGTTTTTATATGCATATTATTTACTCCTGCGTGATTTTTAGTAGTCTATATAACCCTTAGTATTGTGTTATTAAATTCCATAATCCTTTGAAATCGAATCTGTCTCATTGTCCCATGATTGAAGTCTCTGTAATATGTCAAAGATCTGTAATGTTACCAACGCTCTACCTCGGTTAACTATTTTAAACGTCTGAAAGTGCCGTATACGAGCAGATACTTCCGTGTGGCCAGCGGAAAATATTCACTCGGTATACAGGCAGGTAATCTTGTGATATAAGGAAGTTTTCATCTCCGGTTCGCGGGACGAACCAGGATGCATGACAAACTAATTTGGAATCACATGTAAATTGACCCTGACAATTAATCTGACTTAACCAAACCAAATATCAATAATTACTACGATCAATCGTGTTAATTATTCATATATGGTAATGTTTAGTCCATTCCCTATTTGGGATAATTTAATTTATGTATGCGATTACATATTCATTATCTAATGAATAATATTCCCCATTTGAGTTAAATAATTTCCCCAAAACAGACTCATTTCCGCTACATATATTATGGTGGAGAATGCGGGCATTTACAAACTTCACGGTGGGATCAATATTCAGATTCATGTTCATGTGTGTTTTGGGAATTTAATATTGTGTACGCGCGTTTGCATTGTGTAATTAAGTCGACTCGAAAACTGAGCAAGGCAGAAGCCTTTCAGTAACACACCAGCATCTGGCTGAAAATAAGCCTGAGGGCATCTTTTTAGCTCGACTGGATGTGAGTGGAAAACTGCAGCCACAGACAGTGACTGCACGGCCCAGCTGAGAGAAAAGGAAACTCTTTGTTCTCTCTTTGCCTAGCTGTGACATTTTAACACTGTCCGAAGCCCTGTTTTGAACGAAGAAAACTTCAAAAACAGGCACATTACCGGTATATATGGTTTAACTGTTGGGACGAGAATCTCCCATGCAGTAAAAGATCTTTAAATTCGTTAGCAACGAATAACTTCGGGTTTTCAAAAAAACGCTGGCGTAAAGCTAGCTAAACCGGTTAGAAAATCCCATTTTCTGTGCAAACCAAGCACAAAGAGATCCGTGATCTACAAAGAATATACTAGGAAATGTTCGTATGCCTGTTCCGTGTCTAAAAAGACATTGAGATCCGCCGTGATCTGCGAAAAGTATATTTGTAAAATGTGTGTATACTTGGTTCGTGTTTAAATCTGTGCGCATGAAAACTTCTGTGTTCCTTATCCAGGTTCACAAGCGCTATCAGTTTCAAAGTACCACACTTGTGAGTTTGGGCCGCGTGAGCGCGACACTGCCACCGCGTGGCAATAGCAGGGAAAGACCTGCTACCCATCTGCTTCCCATACTCGCTGTTCCTCCCCGTGTATTTCCTCCAAATTCACCGCGATTATTGTCGAATAAGCTGCCTGAATACATATTTGCATTTACAGCTTGCTAGTTCGTAAAACAATCCTCCTGTTTTGGACTGAGACGTTTTATTTTAAGTTCAATTCACAGAAGTGAATTAGAGTTTAAGCTATAGAATTCCTCAGTTCAAATCACTGACAGTTAATTTGGAGGCAGACACCCTAGCGGTGGCACCCCTCCAGGTCAGCTATCATCCTTCTGCTCAATTAATTTCTGCTCTACCCTGCTCCCATTTCTCTCTGTCTCGATGACTCTGTTCTGTTTTGTTTTATTTTTATAATCGCTACTAATAACTTTAGTGAGGTGGTGATTTATTATCAGAAGTCATTCTGATTCCTTTACAAAACTTTTGATCTCCTCCCCAATATATCTGGATTTAATTTTGATTGGAACAATATTTAATTTTTAAATTTTTGATAAAATTAATTTTTAATTAATTTTTTTTTTGAATTAAAATTTCCACTATAAATTTTTCTCAGTTCAGTCAGTTGACAGCCCCCTGAAAAGCAGGACGCCATCTAGTGGCAGACAACCTTCTCAAGTCAGCTATCAGCCTTCCACTGAACTTTGTATGAAATCATTTTCATTTATGTTTTCCGGATGAGTATTTTATAATCATTGCTAACAACAACAGGGTTGTTGTGATTATTATAAGAAACCATTCTAATTCTGTCAATCTCCCCCAGGCTTATTTTTGATTGGAGTTTAAAACTATTTGAATTAACTTTAAATTGTACCAAACAGTCAAGGTGAACCACAGGAAGGAAGTGCGCCCCCTTGAGGCTCCAAGACCCACTACCGCGGCTCACCGCTCCCCTTCCTGACCTCCACCTGCATTAAGTTATTGATAACTTCCAAACGGGTTAGGATATTTTCAATAACTAATTATTACTAATTACTTTCTGTGCTATCCTCAGTTGGCAAAAGCCTTCATCTCTTAATTTGGTTTTTCCTTTCCAGGTTAAATTAAGTTTCTTCAGAGCTATTGTGTTACTACCTTACCCCTTTTCAGGTCTATTGTAGTTTCCGTTTACTCCTACTTGAATTACTTTGAGTATAAAAAAGGAAGTAATAATAATAATTGTTTTTTTTTGTTGTTGTTTAAAGTGAGTTAAATTTGCCGTAAGCAGGAAAATCTTAATTTACTTTAAGCTCCCTTGTTCTTTCCGTGTGCATGTGTACAGGTTAAAGTCTCAGCACCTGTGGTGGATTGTGGGAGCCCCTGTTGTCCTCTGTGGGCGGGTCTGCTGACTGGCGTCACTGACGCTGACCGTGCGGTGGCTCTCGGGGTCTGCTGTCCCTGCCATTGGTTGCGGCACGCAGTAACGTGACATCAGCAACCTGGTGCTCCAAAGGCTCAACCACTAAAGCCGACGCACGAGTCAATTGCAGGGACCGGTGCATGCGCCACTGTCTACGTCAGCATTGCTGGCGGGGTTCTGTGCACCACCCACTTTTGCAGTGCGGTCGGCCGGCTGACACCTCGGAGAATACCAGGTTGTGCTTACAGTCACGTGCTGTTTGAGTGGGCGTAACCGTGACAGAGCAACAGAGAGTCCGGAGTCACGGCGGTCGGGTGTTCGGTGGCGCCGGAGAGTTGACCACGCTCATTGAGGCCAGCTGGGTTTGACCTCAATTCACCCCAGGTAAGACTGGATTTTGATAAAAACCCTGCCACTTAGCAGAAGCCACAGAACATTAGGTATTTCCCCAGATATATTTTCTGAGCGGAGGGTTGCCTCTTTCTCCCTAAGACACACCCTCTGAGTTATTAGCGGCTACACTACAGCGCAGGTCAATTCACTTAGGTGTTATTGCCACTGCAATATTTGTGTTTGTTTCCCCTCTCGCTCCTCTCTTCCTTGCTTTGTTTTGTGTTTTGTTTCTTTCAGTTCACCAAGAGACCCCCAGGGAAGCTAAATAATAGTGACAACAGAGCAGTACTTCGGGTCCCACGTTGACCCGCATAAAATTATCTACGACAGTTAGGCACATTTCTATAAACGGCACGGCTGTACTACAGCTCGTTAGCCTCAAAACAAGCTAGCAGCGGCCCTTTGTGTGTGTGTTGTGTTTCTCTCGCCCTCAGGGAGTCAGAATGTCACGCGCTTCCAGTCCCGCGGACCATTGGAGCAATCTGGATGCTTGGTTACGAGCCATGACAACCGGCTGTCTGCCCAAGGACTCTGGCGACCCGAAATCGCCGACCCGGCAGGAACTGGACACCGAGGTGGACCAGATAATGGCCAACGACCCAACGCAGACCTACAGCTCAAAGGAATGGAGTCGGATCATTGGACGTCTAGCTCACAACTTAGTGGCACAGGCATGCTCTGCGGAGGAGGACAACGCCAGTCTGGCAAAGGAAATCGCAGGACTAAAGACTCAACTGGAGGAGGCCCGCAAACAAAAGGACCACACACAGGAGCGTCTGGATCAGCTACTTCTGGAGGAGAAAGACAAGGACGAAATGCCCCCAGAACTACAAGAGGAAGTGGAAAGACTGCAAAAGGCCCTGGAGGATCTGCGCACGGACACAGACAGGAGGATGCAGTCGGAGAAACACACCACGGAGGAGCTCCAGGACAGACTGCAGCGCGCCGAGGCCCTTCTAGAAAGAGCAGAGAGTAAAATACAAGACAAAGAGGCCAGAGCCAAGGCCTGTGAGAAACATTTGCACGCAGCTCGAACTGAAATTACCGAGCTTGCCCAACAGAGACATGATCTAAAGTATGAACTGGACTTGGTCCATAAAGAACTCAAACACTCTTACAAATTACAAGGCGACCTGGAGGGGGAAATACCCATCACTCCGTTTCCCCTCACCAGCGAGCCTGCACTCTTCAGCCAAAAACCCAGACCTGAAAAGGGGGGCGAAAGCCCATTGCTAAAGACATCACTAGCCAGCCGCTACGTACCCCCACCAACTGAAGAGGGGCGGGGTCAGGGCATCGGTCACCACACGGCCCATAAAGAACTGGACAAGCTGGCTAGAAACATCCCGACCTTCACTCCCAATCCAGCAGGAGGCCACGATGTTCACTCTTACTTACAAGACATTGACTTTCACCTACAAACTATGGCCAACGTCACTAATCGGGATAAGTTGTATCTTCTCAGGATTACTTCAAGCCGTGACGTGCGGAGTTTTCTAGACAGGCAACCTGAGATCGTCAAAACGGACTACCAGCAGCTGCGACAAGCTCTGATCCGTGAATTCTCCGACCCAGACTCTGAGAGCGGATTCGTAACCGCAATGGACCTCAAGCAGGCCCGACTAGAAACCCCACAAGCTTACTACGGCCGTCTCTGACAAGCCTACTTCGGACCTCGCAATGAGTCTGGGATGGAGGAAGACTGTAACTTCAAAACTTTGTTCCTGCGGAATCTCCATCCGACCCTATCGCACCACCTCGGGGTTTTAGCTGACCCACGGACTATGTCAATCCAACAACTGCGTGACTTGGCTCACAAAGCTTACACCAAACAAAAGACTATCTCTGAAAAGACTGTGAGAAACCCCACAATCTGCCCTGTCTCTGAGCACCGTCCAGAGCTGTCCCTAGAGGGCGCACAGCACCACAGTTACAAGGCTGCCAACAGAGAGACACGACCATTCCAACCCAGCAGAGGTCAGCGCGGTCGTGGGGGTGCCCGCCCCAGGCAGCAGAACAGCCGCACTGGGGAATTCTGGGACCGGCCTCGCACCTCCCACAACCAAAGGGGAGGGGGCACCTGGGAAACCGGCCGGCAACCCAGAAGGAACCAACCTCCATCTCCCCGGACAACAAGCCCAGAGAACCGGCTGAAAGACCCCTCTCAAAATGACATTGGTAAACTGAAGTTGGAACTCAAATCCAACAGAGACAATGCCGCCGCGTCTGACGCTGCAGAACTTCTGAGCATGCTGAGGGAGTTTCTTCAAAAGAAACCTCACAAGAAAGACAAGGACAAGCCAGACACCGCATGACTAAACCTGAGGCCTGAAGCCAACTCCACTCCCAACGCTTCTCCCAATGACGGCCCCACAGACACTGTCAAACCACAGACTATGGAACTCGCTGTCACATCACCCAGTGACAGCACCACTCACTCCCTCCAACTGACAGCCCAGAACACGGCTTGTCAGTCACAGACTAGTGAACTCAATGTTGCATCACCAACTGACAACACCCCTCGTTCACTCCGGCTGCCAACTGCACTTCTTGAACAAAACACTGCACTTCTTGAACAAAACACTGCACTTCCTGAACAAGACGGTAGCAGCGCTCACCTAAAGGTACCAGACAGTGCTGTCTTGGTGATCTGCACTCACAGCGAGCCACACCTAACACAACCACACTGTCTATCGATCAACACAACAGACCCCACACCAAAACTTCTGGGAAATCTGATAGAGAGAGGTGTGGCACGCAAACTCTACCTAACCATCACTTTGGAAAAGGAGGTGAGACTCGAAGCGCTCGTGGACACGGGCTCGGATCTCACACTCATATCAGCTGAACTTTTTGAAAAACTCAAATTTGAAGCTCAAAGACAGAATCGAACTCTTAACTTCCACACCTGTGAGCTGAATGTGCAGTCGTACAGCCAAAACGACATCCAGCTGAGAAACGTGGCCCCCATTCACCTGGCAATCGGCCCGATGAGTTTAGTACATCCAGTCTATGTTTCACCAATGAACATTTATCCATTCCTAATAGGCAAAGACCTGCTGGATCGATTCGAGCCGTTACTGGACTTCAAACACCTGCAAGTGTGGGCTCAAGTGCGTGAACCCCTCCCCCTTTCGCCAAACAAATCTGCTGAGCCAGACTGTCAGGTCACAGAGTTCACGGGAATTCCCTCAGCCAGACATGGCGACCCAGCCACAACAGCTGATCAAGGGTCAAGTTCGCTACTCTGCACTTTCAAAACCAGCCAAGGCCCTGATACCTACTGCCCTCAGGTCAGGACCGACCTGCAGCTGCAGGAGGTAACCACAACAGACATTGTTCTGGCGATTTGGTCTGACCAATCTGCCATAAGCTTCTCACTATTCAATGCAATCATTGACAACACACCGGACCTGCCCTATACCAGCAAACGCACACGCTTCCCTCTCAACGCAAATCCATCCTCCATGATATCTGCCAAAGGGATCTGTGCTTTGCAATTAAAGTGGAATCACCGGTGTCTGACTCATTACTTCCTGATCCTTCCGGATCCAGCCCACGATGTCTACATTGGAGCAGACGTTCTGATTCGCCTCAAAGCTCATGTGGACATGTTGAATGAAGTGGTATGGGCCCCATCGACTATACAGCCACCTGTTCCCAGCAATCATGGCAATCTACTGTCGGGACAGACCATCCCTGAAGTCTGCACCCTAATCAACGAACAAGCAACAGTAGTACCAGCCTACACCAAAGGGGTCGCTGTACGCCTCAACATACGACGGAACCAAACATTGAACCACACGCTAGGTTTCTTCCAACCTTCACCTGAATGTGGAGACCTCGGACTCACACTCGAAGCCACACCCCTCACGGAAGTGTCATCTCGGATAGTCTACATTCTGTTCAACAACTGCACAGCAAGGGACATCAGCATTCCCAGAGCCTACAGGCTAGGATGGCTAGTGAGCCATGACTTTCATGACTTTGAACTTGTATTACCGGTCATCAGCCCCCTTCCACCTGCACTGATACCTGAAGGACACACAGACAACACAGTGCTCACGCTGCCCTTCCAACTCATTGCCATCACATCTGTCATGTCAGTGGCCAAAGACCAAGTGTGCAGAACTGAGCTTACAGAGGACCAACACCTCGCAGTGTACACAGTCTCCCACCAGCCTGTCAGTGAGACTAATGCACCTGCTATGCCTCCAAAGATCAACCCGACTGATGACACATCGACAGAGGAGCCATATCAAGGTTTTGAATCTCAAGTGCAGCAAATTCTACAAGAGGCTGACGCGCTTCAGAATGACACAGACCGCCAAAGGCTAAGACAAGTCCTTTACAAGTTCAAAGACTCTTTAGACTGTGGCCTTACCAACCTCCACACGGTGCGCATCCCCACGCATCCCGAGGCTCCTCCCACTTTCGTCAAGCAGTACAAAATTCCCATCGCCTCGCACGAACCAGTGCAGGAAATCATCGAATCCATGCTTGAGAAAGGTGTCATCCGTCCATGTAACAGCACCTACTCTGCCCCCATCTGGCCCGTTCTCAAACCGAATGGGAAATGGCGGCCCACCATTGACTATCGAAAGTTGAATCAACAGGTGCCGTTATCACGATGGCCCATGACCCAACTCGAACAGGAAATACCCCGAATCAGAGGAGCCACCATCTTCTCTACACTCGATGTGGCCTCTGGATTCTGGACCATTCCAGTGCACCCAGAAGACCAACACAAGCTGGCATTCACATTTGGCAACCGACAGTTCACCTTCAACAGATGCCCGTTCGGGTACGCCAACTCACCAGCTGAGTTCAACATCTTCCTGAACAAAGCCTGTCCTGATGCCAGGATGAGAGGTAACCTGATTTACGTGGACGATGTTCTCATGAAGAGCACGACGGTGGCAGACCACCTGAAAGAAATAGACTATGTTTTGAACCAATTATCCGCTGCCGGCGCCAAAATAGCTCTCCACAAAGGTCAGTGGTGCCGCACCAAGGTCAACTACGTGGGCCTTCTCGTCGGATCCCATGGCATCGAACCACAATCAAACCGTATCCACGCCATTCAAAACATCAAGCCGCCCACTAATGTCTCTGAACTGCGAAGATTTCTAGGGGTATGCAACTACTCCCGACAGTTCATCGAAAACTATTCGGACATCGCCAGGCCCCTCACAGCGCTGCTGAAAAAGGACTGCCCTTTCGTCTGGTCAGACGCTCAAGAACACGCCATGGCGGCACTAAAAAGACATTTATGCTCAGCCCCCTGTCTCGCTTACCCCGATCCTCAAAAGGAATTCTACCTGGAAGCAGGATTTTCTGACCAATGCCTCAGTGCGGGCCTATACCAAATGCACGATCAAGACAAAAAGGTGGTCGCATATGCCAGCAAGACGCTTCTCCCTCCAGAGTGTAAATTCTCAGACTGTGAAAAAGCTTTGCTCTGTACAGTATGGGCCATACAGCGTTTCTCCAACTACATTGGAGCACAGAAAGTTATCATTGACACTTGCCACCAGCCCGTGATGTACCTCAACAGCCAACGCATCCGAAACGGCGTGGTCACCAATGCACGCATAGCCACGTGGTTAATGGCTCTACAAGGACGAGATGTCGAGGCACGATATGCACAGAATCACAAGTCGGCATTGGGAAACGGCCTGGCTGCATGTCAGAACTGCTCCGACGACTCACCTGCTGCGATGCTAGACACACCAGAGCCCCAACAGCCACAACTGACCTGTCACAGGTACTTTGACAAGAATGCGTGCGAAGGCATGCCCACAGCTTACGTCGACGGATGCTCCTACAACCACGAGGGCATCCTAAAGGCAGGTGCAGGGGTACTGTGGGTTGACAACCACCCACGCCCACCACAACGCTTCAAACTGGGCCCCCAGTCATCCCAGTATGCAGAGGTGGCAGCCATTCTCATAACTCTGCAAATCGCATCGGCCCATAACGTCAGTGAACTTCTCATCTGCACAGACTCTAACTATGTCAGACTCAGTTTTGTGTGCCATCTTCCGATCTGGAAACGAAATGGTTTCAAAACAGCAAACAACAAGCCTGTCAAACACCAACACCTGTTCCAGGAATGTGATAACATCACAACAACACACGATGTCACAGTGTACTGGAAGAAGGTAAAGGGACATTCAAAACTGCCAAGCTTAGACAAAGACTTTAATGACCACACTGACGCCCTTGCCAAAGCGGGCGCCCTCCACGGTGAGCCATGGTCTTCCCCAAACCCCACACCAACACCCGATGTGGCGGTACTAACCCGCAGCAAACGGCCCTTGCCTGCGACAGCACCAGCTTCACAGCCGCTATCGCTAACACCGCAAATTTCTAACAACGATATTGCGGATATGCAAGCCACAGACACTGCTATAAAGACAATTCTTGACCACCTATCTAACCCCGCCTGCCACCCTATCTCACCTACAGCCTTAGCGGACGACTCATACCTCAGACATCTACACAACTCCAGACATATGCTGCGTGTGAGGGACGACATTCTATGGTTTGACCCCGATGGCACCACACCGCCTAGGCTCGTGGTGCCACTGTGCCAAAGGGGGGTGATGCTAATGCACGCCCACAACACACCCTATGCTGGACACCACGGTACCAGAGCCACGTATGACACACTCAGACAGGTGGCATACTGGCCAGGCATGCAGCAAGATGTGGCAGAGTATGTGAGAGAATGTTTGGTCTGCTGTCAATTCCAACCAGCAAACCCAAATCACAGAGCCCCACTGCAACGCAGAGGAATCACGTTCCCATGGTCAGACCTCCAAATCGACTGGGTAGGACCCCTGCCCAGGTCGACAAGAGGCAACAAGTACTTTCTCACGGTGGTGTGTCAGTTTACCAAGTGGGTAGAGTGTCTGCCAGCACCTAACGACACTGCCCAAACAACGGCATACCTCCTGATGAACCACATCTTCTCCCGGTTCGGATTGCCACTAAGAGTCAACTCAGACAGAGGTACCCACTTCACTGCCGAGATCATGCAAAAGATCTGGAGATGTCTAGGGGTACAAGCTAGACTACACATCAGTCAAAATCCGAGATCATCGGGGCAAGTCGAGAGGTCCAATCAGACGGTGGTCCACATGCTAAGGAAGTATGTATCGACAAACCAAAAAGACTGGGATGTGAAACTCCCCCTTGTGCTGATGGCCCTCCGAGCCACACCGCAGGAATCAACACGGGTGTCCCCATTCGAACTAATGACCGGGCGGCAGATGACTCTGCCATTACACCTGTTGTACCAACCAGGAGACCACAACCTCGTCACCGCCTACACCACGTTCCAGTACCTAGACGAGCTCCACAAACACCTGAAAACAACTTTCGCTTTCGCCCAGCAACACCTGAAAAGCAGCGCTGAAGGCCAGAAAGCATACTATGACCAAAAGGCATCTCACCACGAGTTCAATGTGGGCGACAAAGTCCTGTATTACATCTTCGCCCCGCCACCACGGGGGCTGTCAAAGAAGCTCCTGCCCCACTGGACAGGACCCCACGAGATTGTGAACAAACTCTCCCCCGTTGCATACCAAATCCAGCTAAAACGGGGACAGAGAGAACCCGTTCTCAAATGGGTCCACCGCAATCAGATCAAAAGACATGTGGCCACTAGCAGGGACAGACAGGGAGGGGCCAATGCAAGCTAAAAACTCAACCGCCGTCATCGCAGCGAAAGACTGTCTCACACAACCCGGGACAAACCTCGCTGACCTGTGCCTTTCTCTCTCCCCTGCTCCTCCATACCTCTCTCTCTCTTGCCTGTAATAGGATGCTGCTGTTGATAGTCCTCATGTGCCTTCAGTCAACCAGAGGCCAGCCGCCAGCCGACGTCATCTCACCAGGACCGGCCTCGGGCATCGTGTTGAGGGACCAACCAGGACTCCTGATCACTAACTGCCGAACGCACACACAGAAAGTGTATGTGCGACTGGACCCCCGAAATGTCTACCGGGCGCACTACCCAAGCTCGGTGGCACAGTACAGTTGGGCAGGTGCGCGATGGACAGAAGCCGCCCTCAACCACGCCGAAGCCGATGTCGAGCACATGCTGAGCCAACTCGAGAAGATGACCGTCACCCAAGCGGAATTGGGAGGACACAACAAACGTTCCAAACGGTTCCTGGGAGCGCTGCTCGGGGCCGCTGCAGCCGTGGGCACGCTGTTCAACATTGGCATGTCCAGTGTCAACGCCGTGAACATAGCCACGGTGCGACGACACGTGGCCGAAATCCAGACCGAGCTTCCACAGTTGAAAGAACAACTCACCACACAGAGCGAATCCCTGCGAACCATTGGCAAGACACTGAGAGGAACCGTGACAATCCTCAACACTCACAGCGTCATGCTGAATCAGACTGTGAGCTCCATGAAGCAGATGTTCACAGTTTTCCAAAATGACTTTGCCCAAACACAGTTGGTCACAGCATTAATGACCGACATGCTCCGAGAAGTAAGCTCCTCCATAGACAGCTTAGCTATGGGTCGGATCCCGCCATACCTGATACCCCTAAGCCTGGTACAAACCGTGCTGGCTTCCGCCATAACCACACCCATTGACCCGATCCAAACCCACCTTGCCTATTCCTTAGGCAGTGCCATTCCACTGTACGTTGACCCCGCACAGCGAGAGGTAGGCTTCCTCTTGAACTTACCCATCATAGAATCAAGCCGAATCTACCGACTCAAAGACATTGTCAACGTGGGATTTTGGCAGAGCAATACCTACTTTAAGGTGCGGACACCTGACGTGGTAGCCTACCACGACAGCGACCCTCAGCTGTACCTAGCCCCAAACCTGCACATGTGCACCCGCACCAAAGATATCCACTATCTCTGCCCAAGCAAGCCGTTCCTCAGAGACAACACTGATGGGATCTGCGGCCTGCAACATCTGGCCAGCGACGCACGTTGCCCGGCGGATGCTAAACCCCGCAGCCAAGTCACCGAGACGCAAGCTGAGATTGTGGGAAACCGATGGCTCGTTAATACCCCAGTACGGACAGCGACACTGACCTACGACCAACACGACACCGCTACGCGTGTCAACCTGCTGAACCAGACCATGTGGATCCAAGTTCCACGAGGAGCCATCCTCCACCTGGACGACCTAGCCTTGTACCACCTCCCTAGTGAAGAATACCAGTCCGAACTAGAGATTCCATCCTTCTTTAAGGATCGCAACTTCACCCTCGACCCAGAGCTGGAGAAATGGATTCAGGAAGGGGGGTCACAGATCGTCGACATCGCTCCCCTGGACACCGCCCTCCAAGCCTTGTCCAGAATGCCTATCCTGAACGCCTCACCAGTCGTCCAAGCATGGACCGCCGCTGACACTGCCGTGTCTATTTCAACGGTCATCGGACACGCCTTAACCTTGGGCCTTGCCTACGTCCTGTACCGACGAGTCAACGAGATGCGAGCCTCTACAGCCAGGCTCACCCAAGCCATGTCCGTGGGGTTTCGTAAGACCCCTCGGAAAGAAGACTCCCCGCTAGCGAACGCGGAGGATCTCATAGAGCTGAGCCCTCAGCCCTAACCATCATCTGCAGAGTCCGACCTCCATGATTTGCCTGCCATCTGACCAAGGCAATCGTGATGGTCCAACGAGGTCCACCCCCACGGGCCCTGTCGAACCATCAAAGGGGGAATGTAGCCATGGTCAGATCTGCCCTCTCCTTAAACTGCTGTTTTTGCATTCTTCTCATTTAGCGACTGTGACAAAAAGCAGATGCCATCTGCCATTTTGATTAAATCACTGATTTCCACAAGTTCTTATCCCTCCACGCACTGCTCACAAAGCAAATGGTGTTTGGACGTAATTGAATTACCGGTACAAGTGCCCCGTGGCGCTTTTCTCTAATGACTAAACAATACCCCGCTTACCACATTTGATCAAGACACATGACCAAAAGGCAGATCACAAGGAAGGGCCCCCTCTGGGTTTCCTCCAAGATGAACAGACGAACATTGTCCATTCAGATAAGCGCACACACGTGGAAGCCCCTTTGGGGTTTCTTTTCCCTTACGCACACAGAACAGAAGATGACCAAAAGTTCACCGCGTGACTGCACGCTGGGTGAACTCGCTCATACACAGACGCACACACATACACGAGAGACAATCATTCTGAACACTATAGTCAAAATCACCCTGTAAAATGTGTGAAATGTTTTTCTGGTTGTGTTTTCATGATTCACTGATGACAAAACTGGTATAACTGTAAGCTGTTATGATATGTGACCAATTTAACATCCGTTTTAATCACGAAAATCATGTATCTGCATTTCACTAAGCCCTAGGAATGCCGAATTTGGTATGGTTGTAATCAGAATAATCAAAGAAGATTGAATCATCAACCCAGAATGTAATATGATGCATGCTGTTATTAATACTAGTTTAGAAGTGTATTTCAACAAGTTTTACCCCCTATGCACATGATCCGTAAGGCGTGAATCACGAGGTCTGACGACCCGCCTTCCTGAACACGATTGGATCAAACACGTGTGGAAGGCGTGTCCCTCGCTCCTTCAAAATAGACCGCCACCTTCTCCTCTGTGCAGTTTCCTACGCCAGAGAGAGATGCCTAAACTTTCCTGCTAAACTCCAGCCGGAGTTTTCCTTCTTCGTCGTTTTTCTACTTTGTTTTAAATCTAAGTTGCTTTCTTTCGATTAACCTCAGTTGATAGTTCGGTTTCATTCAAGAACGAAACAAGTTTAAGATTAATCGCCTCTCGTACGGGCCGCAGCTGAAGCAATCGCAAACATCTGCCTCCTACCGGAAGACGCGCCAGACAACTCCAACCACGCTGCCTTTGTAACACACAACTCAACACAAAGGGACCGTGTTTAAATCAAGTAACGTACAAATCTCAATTAAGTGCTGCTTAAAGTTGTTCAGATTTATGTTGGAATCCTGTGGGCCTCTGTTGAACTGTTTTGAACTGTTCTGTCATTCTCTCTCTCTCTCTTCTCTCAACCTCACACACTCTCTCTCTCTCTCTCTCTCACTCTCATTCTATCTGTCTCTTTTTAAATACGTCATATTGCAATACTGTATTAATTGTTTGTTTTTATATGCATATTATTTACTCCTGCGTGATTTTTAGTAGTCTATATAACCCTTAGTATTGTGTTATTAAATTCCATAATCCTTTGAAATCGAATCTGTCTCATTGTCCCATGATTGAAGTCTCTGTAATATGTCAAAGATCTGTAATGTTACCAACGCTCTACCTCGGTTAACTATTTTAAACGTCTGAAAGTGCCGTGTACGAGCAGATACTTCCGTGTGGCCAGCGGAAAATATTCACTCGGTATACAGGCAGGTAATCTTGTGATATAAGGAAGTTTTCATCTCCGGTTCGCGGGACGAACCAGGATGCATGACAAACTAATTTGGAATCACATGTAAATTGACCCTGACAATTAATCTGACTTAACCAAACCAAATATCAATAATTACTACGATCAATCGTGTTAATTATTCATATATGGTAATGTTTAGTCCATTCCCTATTTGGGATAATTTAATTTATGTATGCGATTACATATTCATTATCTAATGAATAATATTCCCCATTTGAGTTAAATAATTTCCCCAAAACAGACTCATTTCCGCTACACCGGGGAATAGCTGACTGCTATTATTATCAAAGTGGAAAAAGTAAATAAATAAATAATGAAAACAAAAATTTAAAAGAATAAATAAACATAAAGTAAGTAATCAAAACAGCGGTAATGATCTGAATGTGATAATAATCAGTAGCACTAGTGACTAACTTTGGATTTGCCCAGACCAACACTCCACAGTGGGTTACAGCGGTTGCGTGTTCAAGGCCACACTCTGTGTGTCCCTCCAAATGTTAAGTCAATATGTTGATGGAAATTCTCATTACTATACGAATTCTTCTCTAGCTGCACAGTTAACATGTAGTTAAACTTAAGTTTAATTGACAGGGCATCTGCAAATTTAGCTTACAGCGCTCAGCCAGGACTATGGTTAATTAGTGAAGGTGAAAGTTTAGCTGAGAAGAATTGAAAGTAAGGAAAGTGAGGAATTACAAACCCTAACTGGGGTAAAAGAAAGTATTCGAGAATACTTTGAATTGTGTAAACAAAAGCTGCAATTAAGGCTTTCAGTGAATGATGTTAACTGCTAACTGTAGAAGTTATTATTTAGCTTAGCCTAAGCTGGGTGAATGCTAGGGTAGGTTAGCCTAGCCATGTAGGCTGGTTTGTTTACAACGTGACATCACAAGTTAGCACTTCCTGTGACCAGTTGTTGTCATGGGAACCAGATCATGTCAGAACAATTCAACAGTATCTGCAGAGTGTCTGCACATTTTACTGAGTTATGCATGTTTAAATGGGTTAAAAGGTGACTCCTATACTTTAAGTTTTTCAAGAACTTGGCGTTACATTCAGTAAAATGCAAATGTGTTTTGGCATTTGTTACTTTTACTCATGGAACTCTTCTCTTAACTTTAAACAACTTATTTTATTTGTTTACAGAGTAAGAAAATAGATTAGCTGTACGTCGAAGCTTGTCTAAGCCTATATAGTTTTGCCCTCTTATGCATAAAAGCAGACTTTTCAGCTAGTGAACAGTTTTGACCGCTAGGTATCACTCTGCTTGTAGATGCAGCAAAAATTTAGGTTTTGGTGAGCACACACACAAAAGGTTTTGATTATCTTAGTAGATTGTGCATTAAGCAGCGTCGACTGGTGACTGGTTTCTTACATGTCATAACCTATTACTCAAAACAAAAACAAAACAAACAAAAAAAAATTGCATGTTGGTTCTTTTCAGATGTTATACTTCGAGAGTAACAAAATAGAGTAAAAACAAAAATAAGAGATAGGATGAAACCGGAAATGAAGAGGAAGAAAGGAGTGTTTTACCTATTTAAGTTTAGCTAGGAGACATAAGTAGACTGTTGTTCCTTATGGGTAAGCTGCTGTTTTAGACTAAACTGGCAGGGACACCTCAAACATCAAGGTCAACAGAAGAAGAAACCACGGGAAGTGTTTGCAGTTCTGTCTGGGGCCTACTGTGCATTTGTGTTATCCGTACTTCATGTACTTAGCTTGGTGCTAAGGAGTGAGGAGGGGTAAAACACAAACAGGAAGTAGAATATTACTGATCTGTGTAACTCGCTAAGGAAACAACAGTCGCTAGATATCGTAATCCTATAGAGAGAAAGAAGATGTGGATAGTGACTAGTGATAGTGACTTTATCTACAATAAAGTAAAGGTAAAGTTAGGACGTCCTTATAGCTCTAGGAGACTAAAGGGAGAGCGTATCAGGCAATGTGATTAAATTTCAAATCTAGTTAAGCTTTGTTGAGCTGAATAAGGATTCAGGCTGAAACCTGAAGTAAATAAATTGAAATAAAATCAAAATAAAAGGGTAAACATCGAGTGTTCTCATAGCTCTAGTAACTAGAATGGAAATCGACTAAGCAAGTTGATTTAATTAAATCCCAAATTTAATTTAATTCAAGTGAACTGAGTGGGAATGTTCAGGCTCAACAGGTGTAAACACTCACAAATAAAATAGGGGTCGCCTTAAGTCAAAAATAAAATAAATAACAAATGAAAACAAAAGTATCTGGGTTTCAATTTGAAAGTGAAAGTGAAACCAAGAGGGAGGGTTTCAAGAGGTGGTTAAGCAAAGTCTTTATTGTGTCAGAAGCCCGCATCCACTATTTTGGTTGTTGTAAACAGCGGAGCCAGCGGAAGTGGCTCTGAGGTAGGCAGTTTAGTTCGTAAAGTTGCCAAGCAGTGTTTATTCACCTCAACTTTGAGGGTTGAAAGTGGCCTCAGCTCGTTGTTTAATGCGCCAGGTTTGGCAAGGGCATGTGTTTGATCATATAGCTGCAGGTCAGTCATGACCTTTGGGCAGCAGGTGTCAAAGTCTTTTAGTGAGCTGTAAGGTGCAGGGTAGCACAGTTGAACCTTGACCTGGTGTTGAGTCTGTGTCTTTTCATGGCTGGCTGTGGGAGTTCCTGTGATCTCTGTGGCCTGCCAGTCTGGCTCTGGTGACCTGTGTGACTGGAGGGGGTCAGGTTCTCGCACTTGAGCCCAAACTTGCAGTTGTTGGAAGTCTATTAAAGGTTCAAATCGATCTAGCAGATCTTTGCCAATTCGAAGTGGAAAAGTGTTCATTTGTGAGATGAGCACGGGATGGACTAGACTCGAGGGACCAATTGTCAGGTGGATGTGAGCTACCTGTTCTAGCCAGATGTGGTTCTGGCTGTACAACTGTATGCTCAGCTCACACGTTTGAGATGTAAGAGTTCGATCTTGTCTCTTAGCTTTGAGTCTTTCAAAAAGTTCAGCTGATATCAAAATTAGGTCTTAGCCTGTGCCTAGCAGGGCTTTAATGCTGAAATCAAGGTCTATCGTGATGGCTAGGTAGAGCTTTCGGGCCACCCCCTTTTGGATCAGGTTTCCCAGGAGTCTTGGCGTCGGGGCTGGTGTGTTGATCGATGGGCGGTTAGGGCCGGTTTTGTGTGGGTCGCTGCGGAGGCAGGTAGCCAAAACAGAATTTCTTGGTCTTTCGGGACTTTGGTGCCCGTTGTGTGACACTGTGCTGTCATGCTCAGGCTGTGCAGCGGTCAGCTGTGGTGGCTGGGTGATGCTGTCACTTTGTGGTGTGACAGCTGGCTCTGTGGCCTGGGGTCAACGAGCAGTGTTCAGGGTGCGTAGACACAGGATGTCGGGCTCGTACCTCTTGTTTCTCTTGTGAGATATCCCGTGAAGAAGCTCTTTCAGCACCTTCAGGATCTTTGACGTGGCTGGGTGTTGTGGGGCGCCCTCTATGGGCAGCTCTGAGTAGTGTTCAGAGACAGAGTAGATTGTTGGGTTTTTCAAAGTCTTTTGGACACAGTCTTTTGCTTGGTGTAAGCTTTTTGGGCCAAGTCTCTTAGCTGGTGGGTAGACATGCTACGGGGACAGGCCAGGACACCTAGGTGATGACTTACTGTGGGATGCAGATTTCGGAGAAACAGAGTTCTGAAGTTGAAATCTTCTTCCATACCTGGGTGATTTTGGGCTCCGAAATAGGCTTGTCGGAGTTGGTTGTTGGAGGTCTGTGGGGTTTCAAGTCGGGCCTGCTTGAGGTCCATGGCGGTGAATAACCCTTGGTCTGATTCTGGATCAGAGAATTCACGGATCAAAGCTTGTTGCAGCTGCTGGTAGTCAGTTTTGACAGTGTCTTTTTTGACGATTTAGGAGGCTGCGCACCTCACGGCTGGACGTAATCCTTATCAGGTAAAGTCTGTCCCACGCGGTTGTGTTGGTAACAGTCTGTAAGTGAAAGTCCATGTCTTGCAGGTAGGCGTGCACGTCGTGGCCTCTTGCAGGGTTCGAAGTGAACGTCGGGATGTTTCTGGCCAGCTTGTCAAGTTTATTGGGAGCCATGCCGTGGTTAGTGGCAGGGGTTCTTTGGAAAGGCTCTCCCCCTTTCGCTGATGGGGGTTCTTGTGGGCTGGCTGGTGGTGTTTTTTTTGGAACGGTGGACTTTCACCTTTCTTTTCAGCTCTGTGTTGTTGGCTGAAAGGTGCGGACCGGCTGGTCAGGGGAAACCTTGTGGTGTGCGTTTCCCCTTTCCGGTCGCTTTGTAATCTATAAGAGTGTTTCAGCTCTCTGTGAACAATGTCAATTTTGTATATGATATTGTCTTTGTGCTGAATGAGTTCATGGATTTCAGCTTGGGCCGCTTGCAAGTGTTTTTCGCAGGCCTTGGCTTTAGTGTCTATTTCTTTTAGTTCAGTCTCTGCTCTTGCAAGGAGAGCTTCACCGTTTTGGAGTATCATGTTGAGCTCCTCTCTGGTTTCTTTCTCTGACTGCTCTTTTCGGTCTGTGTGTAGACGAAGATCAGACAGGGCAGTTTGAAGTCTTTCCACTTCCTTCTGTAGCTTGGGGTTGGTGTCATCCTCTTCCTCCGTTTCGAGGAGTAGTTGATCTAGACGATTGACGATCTGGGCCTCCTCCGCTTGCATCTTTAGCGTTGCTCCTTCATGCTCCAGGGCGATGCGGCTCCTTTCGTGGAGGCGTGCTTGTGCGATGAGCTTGTGAGCGAGGTTTCCGGCGTGTCGGGCCCAGTCTTTGTCGTTGTAGCTTTGGCTCGGTTTGTGAGCCATCAGCTTGTCCAAGTCGGCGTCCAGCTGCTCTTGGCTCGGGGGCTCTGAGTCACTGGCGACCTTGGGCAGGAGTGGAGGTGTTGTGGATCTCGGCCATGTCTCCAGGTTGTCCCAGCGGGCTGCGGGACAGGAAGACCGGAACAATACTGGCTCACTGCGGGCGAGAGGAGCACAGCACACACACAAGAAAGCAAAACCACTGCAAGTTCGTTTACGAGCTAATGAATTATGCTAATACGGGCTATGCCGTCTATGAGAATTTTGGCTAACTGATGCAGACAGTTAGATTGGGACAATTTGCGTAGGTCAGCGCAAGGCCTAAATAAAGATTTTGACAGGGCGGCAGCCTAGTGGGTCACATGGTGACGCTAGCTGCTCAGTGGTCGATCTGTTATTTAGCTGTCCTTTGTGTCATAGGTTCTGTCTCTAGGTGAACTGAAAGAAACAAATCACAACAGAACGAAAAGAAAATAGTGTGATAGAAAAGATTGCAGTAAAATTAAACAGGACAAATTAATAGGTATGTAATAAAATGGGAGATATACTAACACAGAGAGTGTTACAGGGGATAGGGAGCCTGAGCCTGCTATCCAGCTGGATTTATAGCCGGGCCCACGGGCTAGTGGGTTTACCGGTGGAAAGCCTTATTTAGTTTGCCTGGGTGAATTGAGGTCACTCTGGTTGGAGCCAGCGTCGTGGTTAATCCTTTCGTCGTCCCCACGCTCAACCGCCGTGCCCTCGGGTCTCTCTGTTCATCTGTACCAAGGTGCGTTCCTCTCAAACAATCTGCGACTTTGGAGTGCCAGATTTCTGATGACACAGTTTTGTGTGTCGCACCAATGGGGAGAGACAGAGAAGTCCGAGACTCACTCACGGTCCGCGCCGGTAACGCCAGTCAGACAAACCAGCTTGCCGGAAACCAGCCAGAGATGACCGTCAAATCACCACCTGGGGAATTCTACGTACAAATACAGAACAGGATTTAGCAAGCGAAACTCAAAGTGAATTAAGGTTTTCTTGTTTAACCCAATGGAGTACTTATGTATGTAGAAATAAAGGCAAAGGCTTTATTAAATAATAGTAAACAAAAAGGAAATTATGATAATGTTGGTAATTATCAAAATGACCTAACCCAAAAGAGAAAATAGAAAATAACGAAAGCCAGAGGTACAAAGGAGGAGGCAGGTAGTAGCGTGTTTGTGTCACTTGAATAGACAAAGTTAATTCAAATTTAATTCAAAGAGGGTTAAATTAAATTTAAATAAGCATGTACGAAGAATTAAAGGGAAAATCAGAATAATATCAAATAATCACTAATGATAGCAGTGAAGTATCATCCACAATTATTAGATAATCAAAAACGAAAGGTAGAACTGGAGAGAGCAGGCTGAACGCAGGAGGAAGTGAACCGTAGTAGTGGGTTTTTGCCACTAGGGGGCGCACTTGTGGTTAACCTGGTTGAATCAGCCACCTTAATTTAAATTTAAATTCAAAGGAGTTGAAATCAAATCCAAATATGCGTGTAAGGGGATTGAAAAGTCAAGATGATATCCTATAATAATTAACGACAACAGTGAAGTATCGTCAATAATTATACAATAATCAGAAGGGAAACGTAGAAATAAAACAATTCATAACGGAATGAAAAGAGAGAAAACAAAATTGACATGAGAGACTTAATTCAAATTAAAGTTAGGAATTTGATATTCCAAACCGAATTTGAATAAGTGTAGGACGAGTTAAAGATCAGCATAATATCTGATGATAAATCAGATGGCTGAATAGGCAACTTGATTTAAATTAAAATTAAAATTTGTTAAACTCAATTTAAATAAGCGTGTACCGAAAGTTAAAGATCAGAATTATCTCTGATAATAATCAAGATTACTGCAAGGTATCATTAATAATTATGAAATAATCCAAAGAGAGAAGTAGAAATAAAACAATTCACAACGGAATGGAAAAAAAAGGGGGAAAAGAGGAATTGACATGAGAAGCTTAATTCAAATTTAAATTAGGAATTTGATATTCCAAACCAAATTTAAATAAGTGTAAGACGAGTTAAAGATCAGAATAATATCTGATGATAATCACGACTACTGTAAGGTATCCGTGATGGCACATCAAATAAAACCAACTGGAAATTGACCACTTCAAAACAGAATGAAAGCAGGAAAAGTGATAAACCGACTTAGCAGGGGATGCCAGAGGGAGCGCCCCTTTGTAAGTGGGTATCAGTGACTGAGCTGAGAGTCTTAACTTAAATTTTAATTCAAATCTTGTTTGAATCAAATTCAAAATAATGGTAATCAGTCAGGGGCAGGACAATCTAACATCCAATAATATTTAGCACAAGCAGAGCTGTTAATGCACATATATATATCGAAGTTAGACCGCAGAGTTCATTATCACAGGGAAAATGAAAAAGAGAGAAAAAAAAAAAAAAAAAACAAGAGAGAATTTGAAAACAAAGTGACCTGTTTGCCAATACCCACACGGTGGCGCAATTTAGCTCGCGCAGAATGATGTCACGGAGCGGAAGTAATCAGACTATACTGGAAGGCTGCCCTCCAGTGTTCGTCAGCGGAATTACATTCAGTGTGATTTTACGCTGAGAATTTCTTTCTCCTAACGTCCACACGATGGCGCCATTTGAAGTCATGGGGTTGAAGTAACTTGCACTATTAAGCACTAAAAAGGTGTCTTTAGTGTTTGTCAGCGGAACTGAGCACTTGGCTTCAGAGTGATTTAACTCTGAGTGCGTTTCTATGCGTCAGTTGTCTGCAAAAATCACAATTATTTCAAAATCTCGGTGGATTTTTGGTGCTATATTTCACAAAAGTGTGTGGCAGGGTTTCTTCACTGCACTACACGTAAAATGTGGACAACAGGAATTATTCATCTGTTGCTTCGGCTCCCGATAACATTTATCAAATGGCATTGATTAAAAATGTTTTCAGTTTTGGATTTTTATCGGTGCTATATTTATTTAAAACGTTAGCAGGTTTTCTTCGCTGCGTCGTGCAAAAGGAAACAGGAATTATTCATCTGTATTCGACTCCAAGCATATATCAAATAGCACTTGTGATAATATGCTTTTCGGTTTTTTACAATTGAGTAGCTAAGTCAATGTTTTTTCAAACCAGGAGTTCATCGTTACTCTAACGATTATAATATCAGGCCTTTTACTACTGAATCAAAGGACTCTCGCTTTGATCAGATTGTCTCACACTAGAAAGAGATTCCTTCGTCTTAATAGGCGGTTTTAGACATATTAAAATGTATCACCTGCAGAGAGTTGTCTTCATCTCAAAACAGGACATTCGTGATATTAATACTGCAGTGTAATCATTTAACAGTGATAAAAACATGTCTATGCATATTTTAGCAGCTGTTAACATGTAACGTTACTGACTGACGTCGGGTTTTTGCCTGTCAGTTAGGAGTGAGTTCGCGTTGCGACTTATCTCACAATTTCAAAATTCCATATCGTGCGTGCACAAAATTATTAATAACCATATAAACAGATTGAAACTGAATTTGCTCATAAAACAAAGTTTGAAATGCCCACATTCTCCACCATAAATATGTAGCGACATTGAGATGTGCCTTAATTAGCTCAAATTATGCATAGGGAATTTTAATAATTAATCATGAATATGATTAATATATTGCATATTACAGTTAAATTATCGAAATTGAAAATAGATCGATTGTATATATGAATGGTAAATCATAACGAATTATAATTCCTCATTCATATATCAATGGTCTCGTTACAGATCGATTATATGAGACAACTTTAAGGGAATCAATTTAGTTTATCAAACAATCGGTTTGTCCAGCAAACAGCCGTAAGGTTAACTAACCAACTTCTCAACAAGGTTGTCCCTTTTTATAAACTCCAAGAAATCTCAATGTTCCGGCCGTGAACATTAATTTTCAGGTGTTTATAAAATTTACGTTACTGATATAGTAACAACTTGTAAAGCTTTTGTAGCAGGACCGCATTTCATTGACTTGTAAAGTATGAGCATTCAAAAACAATCAAGAATATAATGGTTTTAATAAAATGAAACTGCGGATACAGAATTCTACATTTAAACACGGGATACATGTATGTACAGTAAACAGTAAAACTAATGATACAGACGAACAACAAACAGGAGTGAGAGAGAGAGATTGCGAGAGCGCAAGATTGGGAGTGAGAGAGAGAGAGAGAGAGAGAGAGAGAGAGAGAGAGAGAGAGAGAGTGAGAAGATGAGGGGTCTTCTGGTTTGGCAACATTCATCACAGACAGAACCTTTTTAGACACCAAGGATCAACAGATCTCAAATAAGCATAGTAAAACGGATACTTGCACAGGTACCGCTCTTGGGTGTGACCGATCTGAAAACGGCGTGTGCGTGTATCTCTGTCAGGTGGATGCCGAGCGTTCGGGTTCGTCCAGCGAGCGCGGCGTGTTTGAATGTCCTTGTAGGTGAAGCTTGCCAGTCTGGTTGTGTTCATTTTCTTCGCGAGAAGACATGAACAGAGGAGACTTCGAAAAAGATAAAATACACTTGAAGAAAACAAAAAGAGAAACGATGGATCATCACACTAAGGCGATGTCCAGACGCACGAGGAGTCACATGATGAAGCCACGAAGAGCAGGAAGAGCCAGGGAGTTTAGGCAGAGAGTTTTCAGGAAGCTTTCAGAAGGGTTTCAGAAGAGGGGAGAAGGGAAGCTCGGCGCGTCTCTTTAAGGACACTTAGGTTCACGCCCCTTCTGGCATGAAGGCACCAATCAGCTGGGAGAAAAGTGCCCGCGGAAGATTCCTCTTTGTCTTGTCAGGATCATTTATGATGGTATAACATTTTGTCATTCCTACCCAGAAAGATTGTACAAACCGGACAATAGATTTTACAGTAATATCCTATGTATGACTGGTTCAGTCAAAACAAGACGGTCAAACAGCTACCAGACATGGCAGGTAAAAGTAGAAGAACATAGTTACATTCATATGCAGAATTACAAGCATTTTAAAGTTTCTTCACACGACTATAACGCCATAATACCTGCTACCATGACCTAGGAAATATCAAATTCATGTTTATGCATTTCTTAAGTGGTTATACTTATAGACAATATAAGATTGCAGAGTCTATTCCTCTTTCTTCATCAGAATTCAAGTGGGAGCCGTGATTTTCCCTTGGAATTCCTTTTGGGAGTCATAAAGTTTTATGACCTTGCAAGAGGGAGAGTTATAGAATCTTTCTTTAGAATTAAACTTAAGGTTCGAAGTTACAGAACAGTTCAAATTACATCTATAGAATAAGACAAAACTAATTAGATATGCATGCATACAGGAAGGTCGTTTGTGTGCGGGTATGCGTGGATGTGATTGTTCAGTCAGCGTTTTCTCCGGGGAATCCTGTGTGTGCGGATTTAAATTGACAATGCTCGTCTTGTCATCTTCGTAGGAAACCCTCGGGGCGCTCTCCGCGTGATCTCGCCAAAGCGGGGCTCTTGGTCAAATGTCTTTTGGTGGTAAACAAAGTCTTCTTTGACTTAATCATTAGAGAGAACTGCCGTTTGTGCGAATTGTAGTCAGTGACTCAATCAAGTCCGAACAACACTTCTTTGTGTCACAGCCAAAAAGAAGGATAGAGTTGATTGTGGTTGATTAAATTAGCTTCCAGTAATTTTAATCCACTGACCAGGATTTGCTAATTCCGAACCTTTGGCCGGATGCCCGTCAGTGTCGCTACAGGTTCAAACATTGGAAAAATGCAACCTTCAAAGATGGGGGGCTTTTAGGTCATGCCAAATCTGAAGCACATACTAATGCAATGTCAGCATGGGCAGAGTATGAAAAATCCACTGCAAGCACATCCTCTCTCTCAACCTCCTTAAATGCGGAATACAATAAATTAGTGAAGGAAAATAGAGAGTACATTAAAGTTGTTGGAGAAACCCTGCTTCTCACAGCTACGCAGAACATAGCACAGAGAGCACATAAAGAATCAGAAGGTGAGAATAAAGGAAACTTTGTCGCTATTATGGAACTGCTAGCCAAACACAATCCCACAGTCAAAAGAAAAATGACATGTCAAAAAAATGCAACATATCTTGGGCATGACACACAAAATGAAATAATTGATTGTCTAGCTGAAATGGTCCGCACTTCAGTAACTAGTGAAGTTTCCCAAAGTGAGGCTTTCAGCATTTTGGTTGATGAGACTAAAGACCTAAGCAAAAAAGAACAGATGTCCTTTGTAATAAGATACTATTACAATGGGTCAGTATGTGAGAGCTTCCTAGCCTTTGAGGCAGCACAGCGCCTTGATGCTGCAGCACTTTCACAGAAAATAATTCAAATTTTGCAGAAGCATGGTCTTGACTACAAAAACCACCTTGTAGGGCAAGCATATGACGGAGCCTCAGTCATGAGCGGAAAAAACACAGGTGTGCAAGCACGCATAAAATCAGAGGCGCCATTAGCTTTTTATGTGCACTGCAATGCGCATTGTTTAAATTTAGTATTAGTTGACAGTGTGAAATGCATCCCTGAAGCTAATCGCTTCTTTTCTCTTTTGCAGAAACTTTGTTTTTGTGTCAGGGTCATATGTGCACCAAAGGTGGCTTGAGGTACAGAGGGAGATGTTTCAGGGGGCCCCAAGAGAGTTACAAAGACTGATAGAGATACGGTGGGCATGTAGGTATAATGCTTGCAAGACAGTAAGAGACAGACTGTCAGCCATCATACGTCTACTAAAAGAAATATCAGAAGAGCAAAATGGTGACAGAGCTGTAGAGGCAAGAGGTTTATTAGCCCAAATAGATCTCAAGTTTGTTAGCCTCTTTGTAACATTCACCAGTGTTCTTGGTGAGATAAAATATCTGTCAGATATTTTACAGTCCCCACAACTTGATTTGGGCACAGCTGTCACACTTGTTGACTCTCTTGTTGACACATTGGAGAGTTACAGAGAGGGCTCTATCTTTAATGACATCTGGGACAATATTTTAACTCTTACTGAGCAATGCAACATCAGTGCCAGACCTTCAGGCCTTCAGGTCAGACCAAGCTTTTTGCTTGAAGATCATTACTTGTTCACTCCAATAGTTCAAAGACAAGAGAGCACAGAGAAAGAGTCCTTTCGGACAGGTTCATTCATTCCAGTTATTGATGTGCTTCTCTCTGATATGAAGAGAAGATTTTCTAAAGAAAATTGTGTAATAATGAAAGGGATACAGGCCTTGAATCCGTGCAGTGCCATATTTTGTGAGAAAGATGTAGTGTTTCCATTTGCCTCACAATACAACTGCAGTACTGAGGATCTACAATATGAGATCCCCCAGCTTAAGCGCATTCTTGAGAGGAAGCAAAGTAGTGGTCAGGAAACACCAAAGGCATTAATAGAGCTCACTGTCTTTTTGGAACCATTTAAGGAGGTCTTCCACCAAATGTTTAAACTGTGCAAAATTGCACTTGCACTACCAGTGAGCACTGCATCCTGTGAGCGCAGTTTTTCTAAGCTAAAGTTAATCAAAACTACCTTGAGAAGTACCATGACTGATGAGCGTTTAAGCAATTTGGGTGTGCTGAGTGTAGAATCAAGAAGGGCTAAGGCCATAAATCTTGATGACTTTGTGGATGTGTTTGCCAAAAAACATAGCAACAGGCGAATAAAGCTATTCTGAAGGCTGGTAATCAGAATCAGAGACTATTGATCCCTGTTGGGAAGTTCTTTTTGTAACAGTAATAATTATTTTTGTTTTACATTAAGCAAAGATATAAATGTTTCTTACACATACTCTATAGGCTGGTAATCAGAATCAGACTATTGATGCCTGTTGGGAAAGTCCTGTTACATAAAGCAAAGATGTGATTGTTTCTGTCCTTGCTTTAATTTGTATCTGCCAGTATCTGCTTTTCCCCAGTAACTGTTTTGTTTGCAATAAATGTACACCTTATGCCAAATATAATTGCAGAATAAAACAGAATTGTTGTGCAACTCAAAATGTTAACTGTACTCATTAGTAACATTAAATATAACACACTAAACCAAAGTATATCAGTAGGAGTTTCCTTTAAGTCTTTCTGATAGTTTTCTACAGGCCGGTTTATTACAACAGTAGAATAAAATTCTGAAATTATGGTTTATAGTTTTGGTGTGCCACCCCAAGATTTTAAGTGGCCCCATCTGGCCACCCCTATGAAAAATTTCTGGAGGCGCCACTGGCTGTGATAGGATTTAACTTCTGCGGACTGCCTCCGCACCGTATACAGCTCATTCTTACGCATTGTGCAGCAACTATGGCGGCGACACTCGCTCCGGTTTAACCCTTTAAACTATGGGGCGGTGGTTTCTGCTGCTTACGAACGATACCTCCGTCCCGTTCGGGATATTCTTGACGCCCAAAAAGCCATGAGCTCAAGTCTCTGATTTGTTTCGTTAATAAAACACATTTGATCATTATTTTGCTCGCGCTCTGCTCAGTTAACGCCCCTGAATGCGCTATCAGCTGTTAATTTATTCATCTAGCTCGTTCTCAGAGGCGGATTAGTCATCTATCCATAGAGCTTACACTGTAAGACAGAGCTGTCAAACAGTTTAAAGACAGATAATCTAGGTAACAGCTTGTTTTAGCTATTGCGGTCTTGATTAGTCATTTCAGTAATTAATTAATATTTTTACTATTATAAATCGCTAAATTAGGGCGGCTCAGTCGACACCGTTCGAGACACTCAATTTTGTTTTGGGGGGAATAGCTCATGTGGTCAAATAATCATCCTCTGTATCACAGAGGATTGCCAGGTGTGGTTTTGTTTGGGGGGATATTTTAGCTCTCACAGTCTAAAACTGTGTGAGCGTTCCCTAATGCTGCTGCTGCTGTCCTTTGACTCTCTGCTATTTCATGGTGCTCATGAAAGGTCAGAGGACTCCCTGAACAGAGCCATACCGCCAAATTTCAATTCAGGAACATCAACCTGTTTGCAATCTATTCAATTAAATTCTAAATTATTTTGTTTGTGTGTTCTTGACTTAATGGACCTGACAGAAGTGTTAGTATTAACTTCTTAATGGAACAGAAGAGTAACAAGCAACACTTTAATGTACAGCCGCAGAAGTCACACTTACCCTGAAACTACATGAACAAGAGAATATTTCTACAGTATTTCAGCAATAGTTTTAGTTCTCAGAGCACTTTTGTTAAAAGAAAGTACTTTATAAATGCAGATATGTACCTTACAATATTCAAAAAGCCTATATGTTTTGGTATATTATTACAAAAAGGTTTGCAGTGAATGTTCTCGCTAAATTTCTCCCAAAAGTTAGATTGTTGTATCAATTGTCCTGCATTATTGATTAGTTTTGCATGAATTATGAAACTTTTTTAGTAGTTATCTGGCAAGCATTAAAAAAATAGCAATTATTGATTAGTTAATAGTGAACTACCACTTTCATCTGCGCTATTACTTATTAATTCATTAATCAGAATTTCCTGTTAGTTAATAGTAGTTACGTGATTGTTAATATTGTGTGACTCATTTGTTCCTGTGTAGTTATTCATTAACGAAGGAACCGTATTATAAAGTGTTACCTTACATTCTTCTGGTTATTACCCCTTTATTCCTAAAACTTTACATGTTGTAGGTACACTATAATTACTGTTACACTGTAAATTTGTTTTAAATACACAGTATTTGTTGGCTGTAATCTAAAGCATTACCAAGCAAACTCCAGCAGCTCGAGCTCTTACTAGAACCAGGAAGTGCGATCATATTAGCCGGTTCTGTCAACACTGCGTTGCCTCCCTATTAAACATTGCATACATTTCAAAATCCTGATGATTATAAACTACTATTAATATCAGAGTTTAGAGTGACTGTAACAATATCAATAAACAATATCATAAAACAACGGAATTTTTTTTTTTGATTTATTGAATTTTGTCATTAAAAATAGCTGAAAGCAATAGACTATTTAACCCTTTCACGCGTGAAGTTTTTTCAAGGCGACATTATTTTATGACGTTATTGTTTCCATGACGAACCGTCATGATCTTGATTTAAATTGCGCCGCCATGTTTGTTTGTGACGCAGTTCAAATTTTCTGAATAGTTTAAATCTGACAGTTATGTGACATCACTTAACATTGCAAATCCCATGTGTGAGACTGAATCACTCAAAAGGTTTACTCACTCGAGACATAGAAACTCTTGGTCTCGTTGTTGATCTGTAGTTTATATTCTCCAGCATGTTCAGTTGTGGTGTTTGTGATGGTCAGAGATCCAGTTTGATTGTCCAGCTTCAGTCTGTCTCTGAATCTCCCATCAAGAACATCATCATATACAGTGATTCTGTCGGCCGTAACATTGATTTCAGCTATTAAAGTGTTTTTATATCCAAACCTCCACTGAATCACATCATCATCCTTTATTTCAGTGTAAGAGTTTAGAGAGACTGAATCTCCCTCCTTCAGTGATGTGTTATATCCAATCACTGAAAAGAGAGTTTTTCAAATAACTTGATGTTGGTTTGCTGAAGCTTCACTAAAATACTTTCATTCATTTAAATGTGACATTAATAATATTACACAAACTGAAGAACAGAGTTTTTCACAGATTAAAACTTTAAATCACTTGATGTTGGTTTGATGAACCTTCACTAAAATACTGTTAATCATGTAATTGTGAAGTGATTATTATTCTGCAGCAGTTCAAAGACAAAAGATGATGAATGAAAATGAGAAATAGTTAAACAGTTTTATATTTACATTTACATTAAATGTAATCAACTTTAATCTCAAATAAGAGCAAAATCACACATTATGTGTTTCTATAGGAGAATAACAGTGAATGTTAATCCTTTCTGACAGAAAACAGAAAAACACATTTAAAACTCACCATCCAGACGCCAGAAACACAACCAGAGCAAAACTAATTTGAGAAACATTTTCTTCATCGGTTCACTGAAAAGCCCACGATAGTAACTCTTAATGTCTGAAACACTCAGATTGATCTGAAAGACTGAACTGAGATATTTATAAGGTTGTGTGTGAATCCTCCCCCAACCTCAGAACCGCTCACACATCCGTCTCCTTTAACATCACGAACATCAACAAGCTTTTGCTGATCTTACATTTTCAAATGAATTCCGGCCCTGAATGAAAACTAACAGCAGACGAGTGAAATATTGAATTAGTTATCTGTATCTACTGTGTTATTTACTGCTATGAGCTGTCAATCATATTTAACCTCTGACCTGTGACTCTTATTTGTCTGTTGATGGATTCACTTTATTTCAGTGTAAAGATGTTTTGTGTGGAAGATTGTGAACTTCTTATTAGCAGGAGAGAAAATGAAGAAACGCTTCAGCCACAAACTACTGACACACACAGAGACGACAAACATCCAGCAGAAGCTGTTTATCCACCGACAGATCAAACCACACATACAGATCTCTGGTCTGGTAATACTCAAGTCAGCATTCACACACACATTCATACACTGGTGGCAGATACCACCTGCTCCTCATGAGTGTTAACCATTCACACACTGATAGGACAGTCATCAGTAGATTTGTTACAAGCTGAATCTCTCTGTAAACAATTTGAACTTTTAATGCTAAAGGTTAAAATTGCCAAGGGTTTACATGTAAATGTTGTGGGACGTTATAGGCCTCCTTCTGCCACCTCTAACGCACTCCAATTGTTAAAGGATTTTCTATTTAAGCTCGATTCAGATGAAACTATACTAATTGGAGATTTAAACTGGGACTGGCTTAGCCCAAATTCGGATGATTTCAAAATTGTATGTGATCAATTCAATCTAACACAATTAATTGCATCCCCTACTCGTCCAAATAATAAGTGTCTCTCAAAGTCAACATTGATTGATCTGATCTTAACAAATGCCCCACATAAATGTTCAACCGGGGTGTTTTGTAATGATCTGAGTGACCACTGTATTGTAGCCACTGTTAGAAATACCAAAATGGATAAAAGAAAACCACGAGTCATTAAAAAAAGAGATTTAAAACATTTCAATGAACAGGCATTTTACCATGACCTTTCTAAGTGCCAATGGAACAGAATTGACCTCATTCCAGATGTAGAAACAGCCTAGTCATTTTTTCAATGAGTGTTTCATGGCTATTGTTAATAAACACGCTCCTTTTAAGAAATTTAGAGTTAAAGGTAGAGATAATCCTTGGTTTACTCCAGATTTGGCAAATGCTTTACTTGAGAGGAACTTAGCGTGGACGAAAGCAAGAAAAACTGGTTTAAAATGCGATTGGGATAATTTCAGAAAATTAAGAAATAAAAGTTCCTCCCAAATTAAAAATGCCAAGTCTAAATTCTACTTGTCAACTACAACCGATAGTCTTAATGACCCTAAAAGATTTTGGAAAACAATAAAATCTCTCACTGCAGAAAATAACTCACAGGTCTTGCCAAATTACATTGTCTATAACTCATCAAATATTTATGACAAAGTTGAAATGGTAAATTGTTTCAACCAACATTTTATTTTATCTACACCCTCCATAAATTTAAGCAACACTGGGACTGTTCCGGAACAACCCTCTGATGCATCAACATTTAGTTTCCAGCCTTTTACTTTGTGTCAAGTCCGCAAAGCACTACAAGCATTGGATGCACGTAATCCACAAGGACCTGACTTAATTGATCCGTATTTTTTAAAAATTGCAGCTGATTTAACAGGAAAACCTTTGACTGATATTTTTAACTTAAGTTTGACCACTATGCACATTCCCAAAATTTGGAAATCAGCTTTTGTCACACCATTATTCAAAGGTGGTGATCCAAAATTGTTAATAACTATAGGCCAATTTCAAAACTTTGCATCTTGTCAAAAATTTTGGAATCTTTAATAAATGAACAGTTGAAATAATTTTTGTATTCCAAAAACATTTTATGCAAATTCCAGTCAGGCTTTAGGAAAGGTCATAGTACCATAACAGCAACATTGAAGGTGATCAACGATATCTCAACAGCTCTTGACAATAAGCAACATTGTGTAGCGCTTTTTATTGATTTGTCAAAAGCCTTTGACTCTGTAAACCACAGTTTACTCAAAGAGAGACTGATCAATATTGGATTATCTAAAAAGGCAGTTGGATGGATCTGTAATTATCTTACTGACAGGTCCCAATGTGTTAAATCAGATAATAGCTGTTCTAATATTCTTTCCTTAACTAAAGGAGTGCCCCAAGGCTCTGTTTTGGGGCCACTTTTATTTACTATCTATGTGAACAATGTTGGCCAGGATCTTGTGGACACCAATTACCATTTTTATGCTGATGATATGGTTATCTACAGCCTTGCAAACACTCTTAGTGCCTGTGTCCCTACATTACAAAACGCTTTTAACAAAGTTCAGAATATGTTTCTACAACTGGATCTTGCTTTAAATGCAAATAAGAGCAAGTTGATGTTATTCACAAATGCAAAGAGCAATCTGCACATAAGTCCTCCAATTGTCACTCTTCAAGGGGCACAAATTGAAAGAGTTAAATCTTTTAAGTATCTAGGTATCTTAATTGATGGCAGTCTTAGTTTTAAAGGACATGTTGAACATTTGGTTAGGAAACTGAGACTGAAAATTGGCTTTTATTTTAGAAATAGGCTATGTTTTTCTTTCAATGCAAAAAAGAAACTTGTAGCTGCAACATTTACACCCATTCTGGATTATGGTGACCTCATTTATATGAATGCCCCGACCCAAGTATTGAAACTACTGGACTCTGTTTACCATGGCGCATTGAGGTTTATCACAAACTGTAAGCCTCGCACACACCACTGTGAACTTTACACACGTGTGGGCTGGACAGCACTGGAGAATCGTAGACTCAGTCATTGGTATATGTTTATTTATAAGGGTATTCTGCGTCTGCTCCCCTCTGAATATATTCAACCAAAAGGGGCTGGACTGTATTCTTTACGCTCACAAGACTCACTGCTAATGTCTGTACCAAGTGTCCGCACTGAAGCGGGTAAGGTGGCATTTCACTATTCTGCCCCCACAACATGGAACAATTTACAAAAATTCTGGAAATTAAAGGAACTGGTTTCAATAGGCCAGTTTAAACTCGTGCTCAAAAGTTTGGAAATGAAATCTATGGTTTGTGAATGTTTTTAAATAGTCTTATGAAATTGTTATGAAATTGTCTGTAATGTACTGAATTGCTCTGATCTGTGCCGCTGTCTTGGCCAGGACTCCCTTGAAAAAGAGATTAGTAATCTCAACGGGATTTTCCTGGTTAAATAAAGGTTAAATAAAAAAATAAAAATGGGGAGCTCAGGGGTTCAGTTCAGTGTCTTGCTCAAGGGCACTTCGACATATGGGCCGCAGGGGCTGGGGATCGAACCGCCAATCCTCCGATCAGTGAAATGTCATTCTACCACCTGAGCCACAGCCGCCAGAAACATTACAATCATAGACATAAACAGAGCAGATTCCGTGTTGGCCGCTGCTATCCATTGGAGATCTGCCTCAATGTCACCACCATATCAAGGCCTGCCATGCCTCTGAATGCATACATACCCCATGTATAACAAAGGTGGTAGACAGCGGTAATCAAAGCCCCCTCATGGACTTTATAAGCTTTGGCCTCTGCAATATGGCGCCAAAATTGACATACAGCCCCAGTGCATGTTCAATATGATGTCTAGTCTTTAGAGACGCACCGATTACAATCTTCTTGGCCGATTCCCATTTCCGATTTTTTCTAACCACTTTACAGCACACATTTATTTTCTATATATAACACCATATACTTTTATCCAAACTGAATAATAAAAACAAGTTTAAATGGGTACATTTTCTATAAATATTTTTAAATCTTCATTTTCGTTTCTGACATAGCCTACTCCAGTTCTTCTTAAAACACACTAGACATGCAAATTATTAACCTCCCTCCATATGCCGGAATGATGTATCCCGATCTTCAAGCAGGAGCTGGATGAAATATCATAATCACATCATGTTCAGAGAACTGGTCCTCCGACTGAGTCTGGTTTCTCCTAAGAGTTTTTTCTCCGTTTCTGTCACATGATGGAGTTTGGGTTCCTTACCGCTGCCTCTGAATATTTAGTTGGGGACACTTAATATTCTGCAATATAATTGACTTGAATGCACTGACACTATTGGATGTGAATTGAATTGAGCTGGATGATGACATCACTGATTTGCTTGAACTCATTTCACAATTGATTAAATTAACCGAACTAAATCAACACTGAACTGACTTCAGCTGAACAATAGCACTATTGTCTTTTTAGAGCTCCTGTACAACAGAATTCTGTTTGCATCATTGAATCATTATTTTCTCATTTAAAAATCTGCTTTGAAACAATCTTTTATAAAATGCTCTATAAATAAAGCTAAATTGACTTGTAGAAGTGTAGAAGCCTAGATCAATGCTTTCAGAATAATGGTAACTTCTGCCATTTGTATCTGGAATCGGCAGGTCATGGAATGATGTTATAGGACTTACTTCGGCATTAGCTCCCTTTTTTTGGGAGTAGGAGACTTTTGCCTAATTTCCCCTCCCTGAAGACTAAAGTATCTTGGGGGTTAAGTTTATAGACGCTTCCTTTTAAGTTTGCTTTCTGGTATGAAGTCGCCCTCAGTCTGACCCAGTTTAGGCCAGGACATATTGCAGCCACTTCTGGTTACTCAGGAGCAGACTTCACTCTGAGCAACTATCTGTGAGATATAAGGGTTACGCACAGATGCTTCGTAAAACTTGTGGATCGTCTCCTGGACTCCTCTCTCACAGGACGGGATGTGGTCTTGAACGGCCGCCAGCTCAGTCTCTGTTTAGGCTCATCTAATATGACATATAATCGCCTGGAGATGAGGGCTGTATTTCTAGTGTGGAAATACTTCTACATTTGAAGGGTTAACATGTGATGATCCAGACTGATATAAACAACTGAAGGTATAAAGCATTTAAAATTCAACAACTTGACAGCACAAACAGAACTAAACTAATTTCAGAAACATTTTCTTTATTGGTTCACAAAAAAATCATGATAGGAACCCATAAACTGTTTGAAAACATTTGCTACGAAGCACGACAGAATCTGCCATATTTAGATGGTTGAATCCTCACTAAACAGGACTAAACCTACATCACAGTTGTTGTTTTTATCAGGGGAAGTCATGAAAATGAACACAAGCTTCTGCTGCTCTTTAGTGAATTCTGGCCCTGCATGAGTGTTGGATTAGAGATCCATATTGAACGGTGTGTTTAGTGTTGTGAGCCGTCAGTCATATTTGACCTCTGAAACACAACAACAAAAGAGTTGAAATTGTTATTCGGCTGCCTGTGATGGTCTTGATGAGAAATATTTGAGTTCATAATGAGATCTCTGGCTTTTGATTGCAGACATTGGTGTCTTTGTGAATCTGAGCAAAATAACTCTTATGAACATGTGTACATATTTAAACTTACAGTACCATCCAGACGCCACAAACACAAACAGAACAAAACAGAGAAAAACATCTTCAACGGTTTCAGTCCAAAAATATGAAGACACACTTTTCAATACTGGTTCGGTAATAAAATGGCAGATGTGCTGATGTGAAGCTGCTCTGTAGTAAATTCATGAGAAACTCTACAATCAGTTAAATCATCTTTAACAGGTTTGATGTGTTTTACTGATTATTTCACATCATCTGAGCTTCACCACGTTGAGCTCCAGTCGGCCACAACGTCCACTAGATCTGATAGATAGTGCTATTTTCACAAGTGCCTCATTAAGTTCTCACGGACAAGAGAAGTTAAAAACATCTTAAAGCAACAGTTTGATCTTGTCCTGAGATCCTGTGAGTGTTTGTCTCTGCTCTCTCCTGTAACTCTCTTCAGGACGTTTGTCCTTCATTTCTGATCAAATGTCTCGATTGTTTCTCCTCTCAGACTGATCTCAGAGTTTCTCTAATGGTTTTATGGAGCAGGAACAGATCACCTGCTATAACTGTGTGTATGAAAGTGTTCTCTGATATATTCATATGAATAATTTTTCACCAGTTATGGATTATGATGCCGCTGTGATGCTATAAATGCTCACTTTGCTCAGAGTGAACACTGCAATAGTGAGACGCTCACACAAAAACACTGTAAAACTGTTTAATAATTTCTCACACGACTCAGACAAGGTATTAAAGACTGATGAGCTGCAAAGATAATCAGTTATAAAATGCTGATGAAAGACTGGTGGCCCTCCTGAAGGACCTCACTGGACCCTTGCTCGACAGTTTGCTTGTCGAGCTAATAGGTCTGTGGATGATACCGTCAACTTGGGACTGCATTATATCCTACAACATCTGGGCAAACCAGGGACTTATGTGAGGATCCTGTTTGTGGACTTCAGCTCGGCCTTCAACATCATCAAACCAAACATCCTCCTGTCCAACTTAACCCAGCTCCCTATGCCCGCCTCCATCTGTCAGTGGATCTCCAGCTCCCTGACAGACAGGCAACAGCTCGTGAAGCTGGGAAAACTCTCATCCAGCTCCTGCATAATCAGCACTGGCGCTCCCAGGGGTGCGTTCTCTCCACTGCTCTTCTCCCTGTACACCAGCGACTGCACCGCAAAAGACCTCTCTGTCAAACTTCTGAAGTTTGCAGACGACACCACACTTATCGGCCTCATCCAGGATCAAGACGTGTCTGCCTACAGACTGGAGGTTGAACAGCTGGCTGTCTGGTGCAGTTATAACAACCTTGAGCTGAACCCACTCAAAACAGTGGAGATGATGGTGGACTTCAGGAGAAACCCCCTGCACTCCCCCACTCACCATCATGAACAGCACTGTGGAAGCAGTGGAGTCATTCAGGTTCCTGGGCACTACCATCTCTCAGGGCCTGAAGTGGGACACTCACATTGACTCCATTGTCAAAAAGGCCCAGCAGAGACTGTACTTTCCCTCGCCAGCTTAAGAAGTTCAACCTGCCACAGGATCTGCTGATACAGTTCTACTCTGCCGTCACTGAATGATCCGCTGCACTCCTATAACTGTCTGGTTCAGCTCAGCTACCAAATCAGACCTCAGAAGACTACGGCGGATAGTCCGGACTGCGGAGCGAATCACTGGCACACCCTTCCCCACTCTCCAAGAACTGTATCATCCAGAGTGAGTAAAAGAGCTGGCAGAATCCCCCTGGACCCCTCACACCCAGGACACTCCCTCTCTGGACTGTTGCCGTCGGGTCGGCGCTACTGAACACTGAGCAACAGAACAGCCATGCACAGGAACAGTTTCTTCCCTCAGGCGATCCTCCTCATCAACAGTTAATGCCCCCACTTAGCAATAAACATGTGCAATACACAACACTATTCATACATTTATTTAACAAACACACTTCTTATTTACATTTCCTTGCATTTGTAGATACATAAATAAATAAAATTTGTCTATTGTGTATTTTTTTTTTTAAATCTATTTTTTGAATATTGTGTATTTTACTAATTCTATTTTTATTCTTTTTATTATCTATGTCCTGTCACTGTTATTCTGTTTGTACTGTGGAAGCTTCTGTCACCAAAACAAATTCCTCGTATGCACAAACATACCTGGCAATAAAGCTCTTTCTGATTCTGGAAAACATTTTCTACTATACGGTTGTTAATGTTGTTTTTAGTACAACTTTTTTTCGAGACCGAGGGTAATCTGTACCAGATGTATTTTATTCTTACAGTTGACTACAGTTAACTAAATGTTACACTGGTTAAGTTCTATACAAGAGAACATGACAGTTTTCACATTGGTCTGCAGAAAAACAGTGACAGGCCGAATGTTACTGTAATGGACTCTCTGACAGTAGATGGCGCTTATGGAACAGCAGAAATAAAGCTGTTTCACTGGTAACCTCTGAACACAATGCTGCGCTGTGCTTATAAAAACACAGTCTAGCTCAAAAGATTTCTGTAACTTCACTTTAGTTGTTTGCCAACATACTTGTAAGCTAGCTATAGTTGCAATGTGTTATTTCGCTAACTTCTAAACTTCTACGCTTCCATCTGAGGACATTTCGCCCAATTCCTTTTTGTCATATGACTGAGATCTGAGGATGTCCTAAAATGTACACCATACTGTTCCCTCAAATAGTGCCATATTTAAGGGTATAGGGGGCGATTTCGGACATAGCCATATTGGTACCAGACGGACTGGTCTGAGTTTTTCTGAAACTGCTAATTTACTGGGATTTTCACACACAACCATACACCTTATATACGCATATACGCATTATAGTCCTTCACATCTATTGCAATCTTAAAATTCTGGCCAGTTGATATCAAAATCGACTGCTGGCGGTAGAGCCTTTTCCTATTTAGCACCTAAACTCTGGAACAGTCTTCATAGCGTTGTCTGGGAAGCAGACACACTCTGTCAGTTTAAATCTAGAGTAAAAACGCATCTCTTTGGCCTAGCATTCACATAACACATTATAGACTTCTATAACTCAATGTTAGGCTGCATTGTTTAGATCAGCCGGAAGGTTTACTGTAATCTACCGGACCCGGGCCGTATCCAGATCAGATGGTGGACCTGAGCCTATACACGACCACAACACATCCCTGAAGTGCCGGCAGAGATTGTGTGAACTAGACTCTCCCCTGTGAAGGCCTCATCGACACGACAGCCGACACTGATCCTCAACAAACTCGACTCCATACCAGCGTGACTCCGATCTTCAACAAGATGAACTGGATAATATTCTGAATGTTCTGATCCAAGCTCACTTCTGACCTATAATGTTGCCTGAATCATAATCATACACTGTTTGTTCATTGCCTGAGGAGAACTGGCCCCCGACTGAGTCTGGTTTCTCCCAAGGTTTTTTTCTCCATTCTATCACTGATGGATTTTGTTCTTTTTCACCAATGGCCATTTAATTTAATATTTAACAATATTATTGATCTGCCTGCATTGACACCATTATATGAGAACTGAACTTATCTGGACAATGACATCACGGTTTTCTCCAGAATGGGTATATATATATATACTTTTTTACAACAAAAATGAAATATCACTGAACTTAAGTTGGACTGTGAGCTATTTTTGTAAACAACTTTGTTGTATTATTTATATGTAAAGCTGAGTAGTGCGGAGCCCCTAAAGGGACGTGGTGGTGGAAAAAAATTTAGGATGGGAGAACTTCTTTTTTTTCAAATCTTTTGCGTTCCCTCGCAAAACTTTTGCGTTCCCCAGAGAAACTTTGCATTCCCTCGCAAAACATTTGCGTTCCCACTCAAAGATATTTGCGTTCCCGCGCAGTGCGTTCCCACACAAAAGTTTTGTGTTCCCTTGCAAAGATATTTGCGTTCCCACGCAAAACCTGTTGTGAGCTCGGACAGACACTTCCTGTTTAATGTCCCGCTGGCAGTGCTTCAGAGCTCCGCACGTTAATGGAGCGTTTCATAGTGTTTGAACTTGGGCTCAAATATAAAGAAATGCGGTCAGTGCTTAACTCAAGCAGTTCAGTGAAGTTGGCAATATATTCACATAGGCTATTTGAACTTTCAGGTTCAATATTCTTGAGCTAAACATTGTTTCAACACAAACAACACCTATTTACAATCACAGTAACATAGACAATGAGCTACAACCCAATTCTCCTCAAAACGAGCTTTATAAATAGACAATAGGCTAAATGGATCTCTATGAGCAGGCGGCTGAGAGACAAGTCCCAAGGGACCATCTGCAAAGTGCAATATAACCCAAAAAATTACTACAGCATCAACTCATATATAAAAATGGTCATTAACTTCAATGTTACAAACCACCCAATTCAGTTTACACATCAATGGTGACCCACTGGTCATAATACACTGCTTTTGCACATTTTATATTATACAAATATATTCAATAACTTCACTGTAACACACCAAATTTAGTTTATACATCACTGCTCTAATGTTGGTTGTACAACACTTAGTTTGTGAAGTTTTTGGGAATTACTTGGGAAGTAATTGCACATAAAAAATAAGTAGGCCTATTCTTTACACAAATTACATTAGTAATGTATGCACCTAACATAATAAATATAGCTTTTGCATTATATTTGCTCACTGAATTTAATGCCATTACACTGTATAACAGTGTGAAGTTATTGAATATTTTTTCTAAAAAGGGTAAAGTTATTGATTTTATTTCATAATAAATAATCATAAAAATGATGCAGTTTTATATTGTAGTATAACCAGCAGAAGAGCAGTGATGTGTGAACTGAATTTGGTGACAGTACAGTGCATCACAGTGAAGCTACTGATATGTTTAATAATATAAAATGTGCAGAAGGGTTTTGGGATTTGCACTTTGCAGACGGCCCCTTATTTGGACTTGTCTCTCAATCGGCTGGTTAATGACAAATTTATATTATAAAGCTCGTTTTGAGGAGAATTGGGTTGTAGCTCGTTGTCTATGTTACTGTGATTGTAAATAGGTGTCGTTTGTGTTTTAACAACGTTTAGCTTAAAAATATTGATCCGGGAAGTTCGAATAGCCTATATTGCCAACTTCACTGAACTCCTTGAGTTAAGCACTGACCGCATTTCTTTATATTAGAGTCCAAGTTCAAACACTATGAAACGCACCATAACGTGTGGAGCTCTGAAACACTGCCAGGGACATTAAACAGGAAGTGTCTGTCCGAGCTCCCAACGCAAATATCTTTGCGAGGGAACGTAAAACTTTTGCGTGGGAACGCAAAGTTTCTCGGGGGAACGCAAAAGTTTTGCGAGGGAACGCAAAAGATTTACAAAAAAAAAAAATTCTCCCATTCTAATTTTTTTCCACCACCACGTCCCTTTAGGGCAGTGGTCACCAACCTTTTCAAGCCTAAGATCATATCCCAAGTCCAAATGTAAACCAAGATCTACCACTTGCAGAAAATTATGAAAAAACAAGGCCACAATGTAGTTCTACTTTGACATTCTTTGTTGCCTGTTAGTCACTAGCAAAATATTTATTTAACTATACAAACTGTCGACTATAATTCAACATTTTCAACAGTAATATAACATTGTTAAGTATATATCCACAGGCTTATTACTCATATATAAACACAATAATCAGTCAATTACAGGCCTAAGCCTATAATGTACGGTTTCATTTTCCCTTTTAAAACAGGCTATTTCAAATCAAAATGGTAAGTGCAACTAGCATACAAAATATTATGACAACAGTCATCCTTCAATTGTTCAAAAATATTTTCACACAAATTACATTCCTACTACTATTCATTACCTCAATAATCAATACAATTACAGGCCTAAAACAGTCATGTACAGCACTGATTCTCTTTCCCTTTTCCTACAACATAAAACACAGATCTCCTTTTAACAATAGCCGATACAGGGTTTTTCCTGGCTGAAAATGAGGCGGAGGTGGTAAAATCGTAACACTAAGGGGGTCCGGGGGCAAGGCCCCCCCCCCCGGGAGAAAAATTTGTACATTTTAAAGATAAATTCATTAATGTGGTGCACTTTGAGTCACTCGAATCTGTTGTTAAAAATAAAAAATAATCCACCTGCCAACCACCCATATTCTTTGATTTAGATATCTGCATCTGATCATCACATTACAATTATTCAATTAAGCATGATAATATGGTAACATATCACACTGAAGTACGGTAGGCTGATTTAAAATTAACATTTATTTAAATTAAAAGTTCTTCTTTTGGCAAAATTACATTTCCTTTATAGCCTACTCCCTTTAAACTTAAATTGTCAATGTTTCATTTTTGAAAACACTCTTATCGGAATAATTTTTTGTACCTTTATAAAGGGCATTTTCCCCCTAATTTTATTTAATGTACTGGTATGCTCTAAATTTCATTTCAAATTCTTACATTTTATCAATACATTCAATTAAAATAATAAGACAAGGCTGTTACCAATCAAATTAAATAATTTACATTGAAAAATTATAACTGTATTAAATGAGATTGTTTTGAATATTTTTTGAATATACAAATAAGGAATGTTGAAAAGAATGATACTTTGAAACTAAACCGCCAGTAGAAGCTGCAGGTCTTAATGAGCGAGTCATTGAGTCATTCATTCAAACGATTCGTTCAAACGGCTGATTGATTCAGAATGAGGCGGTTTAATAATGGGTAACGTTAATTGAATCTTTGACTCGAGCGATTAGGTCAAAACGCTGAATCATTCAGTAATGAATAATGGATGAGTGTTGCTGTGAGATGCGCTGGTTCTGTTGTTTGGAACTATTTTCGCTGCTGAAACAGAACAAAAACAGTAATTACGTCTAAAAATGTAAGTAACTTAATTTTAACTATTTGTTTATTGAACTGTTATGAAATCAATATCTTGGTTTCAATCGTGCTTGCATTCAGGAAAACAGCACTCTGGTCGTGTGTAGTCTATAACGTTATATTGTTTCTTAACTATAAATTTGACGGAGGCGGCCGCCTCATAATTGTCTATGCAGGAAAACCCCTGCAGATTTCAAACTAGCAATAGCCTACTCCCTCACCGTTGTGCCATCGTTTCGTTAGCTTGCGTATCGTTAGCTTGAAGAGCTTGATGTGAGCGTAGTGTGAAGTGGCTGAGCTGGTTAAAGCGTAAAGCCTTGTTTATACTCGACGCGTCCGCATGAGCCAAAAATGACGTCATTGTAACGGCGCGCGCGCCTCCGCATCCCCTGACACCATTTACTACACACAGTAGGCTCACACATGGTGCATTTTTAATTAATAAATAATAATGAATACAAATATTGGTGTTTTTTCTCTGATTTTGAAAACTCTTCGCGATCGACTTAAAATGCTTCCAAGATCGACTTGTCGATCGCGATCGACGGGTTGGTGACTACTGCTTTAGGGGCTCCGTAGATTTGAAAGAATCAAGGGGGTAATCCATCGACCGGAAGTTGAAGCCGGCCGGGTGCCGCCATGTTGTAGCAGAACTTCACTTGCGTTAGCATTTCCATTGACTCCCATTCATTTTGGCGTCACTTTGACAGCGAATAACTTTACATCTGAGGCGTTTAAAGACTCCATTTGTCCATTATTTATTTCTAAAGAAACACGACAATGTATAAAGGGCTCCATTTTCTTCTATGTTACATTATGGCCCCGTAGAAACAGTTTTAGTAAAAATAGGCTAACGATTGCGTCATAACCACTCGACTCTCTGTCGCGCTGTACAGAAATTACCGTACAGACAGGAGGAGAAGCTCGCAGGCAATCGGGGGGACGTCCCGTCAAGGGAGAAGCCCGTAGATAATGAGTCCATAAAAGCAACGGAATACTTACTCCTGCTCACTCACGCCAAAGAACTCTTTGCTCAAGTTCCCCGTCTCTGCAAGATTAACGTTGGCAATTTTCACGCACAGCTACTAGAAGATTCACGTCTGTCAGACAGGTTGCTCACGTCATCAAGCTTAGTTTGAGTCGGTCTGAGTCTGCGCGTCAGGAACGGAAGTGCTCAAAAATCGCTAAAAATGGGCTTCAACTGTCTCAACTGAGTTCCAATGAGATGGCTCTGTCCACTTCTTATACTGTCTATGGAAACAATCTGTACTGTAAAAAGCGCTATATAAATAAAGGTGTCGACAGAGAATGGTCTGAAAAAGACAAAATATCCAGTGAGCTGTTTTTAGTTTGAGTTCACTCTTAATATCATGTTTTGGTCAGTGATTTGAATAAAATATTTCTCAGTGCAGTCTCAACATGTCAGTTTATTTTCTCTGAACACTTCAACATGTGGTTTTATTCTTCATTACTCTTCGTTGCATAGTGTATTCGTCACATTACACTGAACACAGCGCCATCTAGTGGCTTTCTTGAGTAACGACACAATCACTGGATCTCATCACAGAGACTGAGTAAGTAACTCCTGAAAACATGTGAGTTCAGGGTGAGCCACTAGATGGAGGAGTTGCTCCTCAGACGAGACCACAGAGACAAATCAGTAATGGACAGTAAAAGAAATGGACACAGAGACCCCATAGACTTCAACAGAGAAAAGTGAAGTCAATTAAAAGCATATCTTCCTGATTGCCAAGCGCACTGCGCAGGCTCAAACTGAGCTCGATGACAGAGATGTGACGTGAGCAACCGGTCTCACAGTTGTACGTCTTCTAGCAGCTGTGCCAAAAGGAATCTGAATCATTCCCTTCCGAATCTTGCAGAGCCAGAGATCGTGACTATAGCTATCCATGAACGAGCAGCAGGAGCAACTTTACAACTCTCTATGGGCTTCTCCTTTGACTTTATGCCTCCACGTCCCCCCGATTGCGCGCAAGCTTCTCCTCCTGTCTATAGGGATCTCCCAGTCACGTGACCCCTAGCCGCGTGTCAGCCATTTTGACGGAATACATCCGTCGGCTACATCCATGTGTAGAAAAAATTCCTGACATTGAGTTCGGTGACATTACAGCTACCTTATTCACATCCCATCACGCTACACCAGAGTTTCATTAAAAGAAAATTATTTGTCAATCATCACCGCAAAGGTTGGTCAATGTATTTTTATCACCAAATTATAGTAGGCTACCTGTAATCATTTTTAAACTGATTTTACAGGGAAAAACACAAAACAAAATCACCAACAAGATTAAGTATCTTTAATGAATTTGTTTAATCTAGTTTGATCCAAGAAGAATGAAATAATAGTCTATATACTTTTTTATACTTATCACTGACTGTCACTGTATGATAAACTCTCATTGAGACTGTTGTGTCAACCTGTGTTTCTAACGATTTATAAGAAGTGTCTAAAAAAAAATACAGTATCAGCTTTTGGTATTTGAAAACGAAAGAATGTAATGTGCTAATACGCCTAACGAATTAACTGGTCTAGGAATGCATGTATGCGTTTTGCCTGTTTATTGCCGCCAACCACTTTTCTCCGTTTTGTTTCTTTTGGGATACTGTATAAAGATATTCCTTTTGTATGATCACGTATCTGATCGCATCAAAATGCACAGCATCGCTCGGGCATGATAGGAATATTTCGCAACGAGCTGTATTATCACCGGCGGTTTAGCATTTTCTATTCCGTCAAGATGGCTGCTCCAAATGGCGTGACGTCACGCGGGACATCCCTATACGGTAGTTTCTCTACTGTGCGACAGAGAGTCGCGTTGTGACGCAATCGTTAGCCTATTTTTACAAAAACTGCTTCATAGCGTAAGATACAAGGTAATGGAGCCTTTTATACATTGTCGTGTTTCTTTAGAAATAAATAATGGACAAATGGAGTCTTTTAACGCCTCAGATGTAAAGTTATTCGCTGTCAAAGTGACGCCAAAATGAATGGGAGTCAGTGGAATGCTAACAGCAGGTGAAGGCTTGCTAGCCAATGGCGGCTCCTGGGGAGACTTCAGTTTCCGGCTGGTGGATTACCCCCTTGATCACACAAGAGATTTAAAGACTTTGTCGTTCCCTGTTGGAGGAAATGGACCATCGATATGTTATGTTTATGTATTTCACTGTGATCTCAAAGTATTTTATAATGTGTCACAAATCAGTAGGGATGTCCCGATCCGATCACGCGATCGGAAATCGGGCCCGATCACGTGGTTTCAGACTCGATCGCAATCGGACGTTACCTCCCGATCAGGACTCGGATATATGTAAATTAGGGGTGTAACGGTACATGTATTCGTAATTATTGAACCGTTTCGGTACGAGGCTTCCGGTTCGGTACGCATACAAACCGAACAATTCCTAGGACCATTTTTCCTGCAGACAAAATCCGCGCTGGCGCGATCACCACAACGTTGCGCAACATCAAGTGGCAAACGTAATGAAAGCGGAACGAAACTGGGCTTCTCATTATATTGTGCTTAACGGACCATTTAACAGTTCGGACCAGCAACATCTGTGCAGCGCGAGATCAAGCGACACTGTGCTAAGAGATCCAGTGAAGAAGACATTTGAATTCGCCACTGAAGTAATAACATCGCTGCGAGATCTAGTGAGAAGCATTCACATTTCTCCGTTATTAACCGTAGATCTCTATTAGATCAAACAGCGCTGACGTGGAAACCAGGAGAAACATTGTGCCGTGAATGAACATGGATTTAATGTTGCACTTCAAAACTCAAATATGAGGCTATATAAATGTATATTTAAATGTTATTTTTAATGTGATTACCAAAACATTATTTGTTCATCCTTCAAAGATGACCCCTGTAGTGATAATCAGATAGGTAATCGAGCCAGCTCTGGTATGGGGAGTGAATTAACTAGATTCTAATTTAGTTAAGTTCCCCTTAACTTCCATTCGTGAAACAAAGGGGGTAGTGTTTTGAATTGATTAAATCATTGACTATGACTCGCACATGCAGCATCTTTCTCTAATGAATGAACAACGGAATGCTTTGCTTACGAGTTGAGTCAGCCCTGGACATGTGACTCGAGATGAGATCACGAGTCCATCTCGAGTCCGGCCGAAGACCACGCGACCCCTTAGGGTCTCCTTGGTCTGACCACCTCACAATAGAGCATTGTGCAATGAGTAAGTCAATTCATAATGCTGCCTGAGTGCTGACAGACAATTACGCATTCCACACACACAAACACCAGCCATGGAACTTTTCAGAGAAAAGTACCTCTAAATGTTTTAAATGTATTCATTTTGTGCTTAGATGTCGTCACATGCCATACTGGAAGTACTGACAATTTTATTGTGTGTTAACCAACTTTAAAATGCTTGTAATTCTGCATATGAATGTAACTATGTTCTTCTACTTTTACCTGCCATGTCTGGTAGCTGTTTGACCGTCTTGTTTTGACTGAACCAGTCATACATAGGATATTACTGTAAAATCTATTGTCCGGTCTGTACAATCTTTCTGGGTAGGAATGACAAAATGTTATACCATCATAAATTATCCTGACAAGACAAAGAGGAATCTTCCGCGGGCACTTTTCTCCCAGCTGATTGGTGCCTTCATGCCAGAAGGGGCGTGAACCTAAGTGTCCTTAAAGAGACGCGCCGAGCTTCCCTTCTCCCCTCTTCTGAAACCCTTCTGAAAGCTTCCTGAAAACTCTCTGCCTAAACTCCCTGGCTCTTCCTGCTCTTCGTGGCTTCATCATGTGACCCCTCGTGCGTCTGGACATCGCCTTAGTGTGATGATCCATCGTTTCTCTTTTTGTTTTCTTCAAGTTTATTTTATCTTTTTCGAAGGCTCCTCTGTTCATGTCTTCTCGCGAAGAAAATGAACACAGCCAGACTGGCAAGCTTCACCTACAAGGACATTCAAACACGCCGCGCTCGCTGGACGAACTCGAACGCTCTGCATCCACATGACAGAGATACACCCACACGCCTTTTTTTCAGATCAGCCCCACCAAAAGAGCTTTACCTGTGCAAGTATCCGTTTTACTATGCTTATTTAAGATCTGTTGAGTCTTGTTCTAATTCAAAAGGTTCTGTGTCTGTGATGAATTGTGCCAAGAAGATCTCTCATCTTCTCTCTCTCTCTCTCTCTCTCTCTCTCTCTCTCACTCCCAATCTTGCGCTCTCGCAATCTCTCTCTCTCACTCCTGTTTGTTGTTCGTCTGTCTCATTAGTTTTACTGTTTACTGTACATACATGTATCCCGTGTTTAAATGTAGAATTCTGTATCCGTAGTTTCATTTTATTAAAACCATTATATTCTTGATTGTTTTGAATGCTCATATTTTTACAAGTCAATGAAATGCGATCCTAGCTACAAAGCTTTACAAGTTGTTACTATATCAGTAACGTAAATTTTATAAACACGAGAAAATTAATGTTCACGGCCGGAACATTGAGATTTCTTGGAGTTTATAAAAAGGAATAACGTTGTTGAATTAATTGATGGGTTAATCTTACAGCCGTTTGCTGGACAAACCGATTGTTTGGTAGCCAATTGATTCCCTTAAAGTTATCTCATATAATCGATCTGTAATGAGACCATTGATATATGAATGAGGAATTATAATTCGTTATGATTGATCATTCATATATACAATCGATCTATTTTCAATTTCGATAATTTAACTGTAATATGCAATATATTAATCATATTCATGATTAATTATTAAAATTCCCTATGCATAATTTGAGCTAATTAAGGCACATCTCAATGTGGCTACACCCCCATTTATAAACCTGAAAGTTTCAAGATGTAGGAAAACTCAAACTTATTTAAAAATAGTTTTTCTTTGAATAAATAGGAAATTTCTCTGGCATTTCTTTCTTTTTGCTGTATCGTATCGCACCGAACCGCAAATTTTGTGAACTGTTACACCCCTAATGTATATATATATTCTCATAATTTTTTTATACACTTTTAAAACATTTTTATTTTTTGCTTACATGCCTGCCAGGTATTTTAAGTTGAGGTGCTATTTGTTTTTATATTAGACTTTTTCTATATTTACTGTTGCACTAAAGTCCTAAAGTGAAGATTTTATGTTATTTATTACTTGATTGTTCAAGCTACCTCACAGAAGTTTTTTCTCTCTTCTTTATTCTTTTTTTATGTATTATATAAGTATCGGATCGGGACTCGGTATCGGTAGATACTCAAAATCAAATGACTCGGACTCGGACTCCAGGGCAAAAAAACCTGATCGGGACATCCCTACAAATCAGCATGTTTCTCAGGTGGAAGTTGTTTGTTTATTATTGTAGATCGAAAAACAGTATGCCTATCAGTATTGTTAAATAATATTTTAAAAAAATGTAAAGCTTTATATGTTCCAAACTTCTGAAATCTTTAAAATATACATAAAGTTAGTATTCCTCCAGGAGGCGCTCAACATAATAAATGCAATAAATCATGGAGAGACTCTTGATACTCAGAGTGAGAAACTTTATTGATAAAGGCAAGAAAATACATACAGCAAATATACAGCAGTAGTAAAGTGAGATCTGTGTCTCTTTATTATTATTTTTTTGTATCTGAGAGAAATATCAACAATAAAGGCTTACAAATAAGATTTTTTTTAAACCTCAAAAATCGTCAAGCTCAATTATTCAGTATTTATTATGGGAAAAAAAACACTAGAAGAACAAAAAAACACACTTGAAGAACCTTTAAAGTTCAGCGTTCTGCTTTAGATTTCAATACTTCCTAAAAAAGATAAAAATATAAAGCCAAAAATTAATAAACCTCACAAATATATATGGAAAATCAGTTTATGAGAAATGACATCATCAATCATGTACCTGATGTGTGAATATGTGCTTGATCTCGTTCAGCTCTTCTGGATCTGATGTCATAAACCAGGGGTGCTTCTCAATATCCCTGCTCGTCTCCTCGCTCCTCCGTCCTCCATCCTATGACCCGGAAACCGATCGAGCTCAGCCATCTTGAAGGACATCTCAATTCTCTAATTGCACCGCGAGGAGGCGAGGATCGAGGAGTGAGGAGCGTCCAGAGGAGCTATGAGCGAGGATACACAGGTGTACCCTTTGCAGAAGAGTTTTATCGACTAAACTTGACGCACATATAAATTCTCCTCCCCCTTCACGTTGGTCACAATCATTTTAATTTATACTTTACCATTGCAGTTTATATAAACCACACATCTCACATATTTCAACAGGGTATCTTGCTTTATTATTATTTATTACAAATTTCTTAAATAGCCAAACTTCAACAACATAAGGGCAGATCCTTTGAGCGCTGCTGATGACGCAGTGAAGTGACGCTCGAGTGATCAAGTATTCCAATGTATAAAAAAAAACTTTCCTTCGATTCCTCCGTCCTCCTTTTCTTTCCTTGCAGCCTTCCCTCGCGTCCTACAGGGGGTGGAGCTGAGACGCGAGGAAAGGAAACGAGGATGCACAAATAAGAAATGAGAAGCACCCCAGAATGATGACAGTAGCCACGCCCACCAGAGCAGAGAGGACCAATCAGATCACAGCTTCAGTACGACCACAACAGTGAACAGAGTCTGAGGAATAAACACATCAAACTGACATCAGATCAGTCAATAAATACTAATATCAGCGCTGACATCAACTAATATTTCTGAATATGATCAAATCTAATCAACAATCTTATATTCTTTTCCAAGGGAGTTTTTATAATGTCTGTCATCTCAAACTATAAACGATTCAACAATTCAATATGTAAATAGTAAATAAGAATATTTGAAGGAGAAGAAAAATGATCTCCTTTGGGCACAGGCCAAGAACACTACACCCTCTAGTGGCAAGCCTCATGTGGCAGAGGTTCGGCTGAGTGGAAGTGGATTTGTTTGCTTCGAGCATGACTACACATTGCCCACTCTGGTTCTCCCTGTCTCCTTCATTGCCTCTGGGAGAGGATGCTCAAATTCTGTCTAATCTGTCTGACCTGGTTTACAATGGTGACAATTTAGTGTCTCAGTGTTATGATGGTGCTTCTGTCATGTCAGGAGTGAGGGGCGGTGTGCAGGCTTTGCTGCAAAACAAATTGGGTAAAGATATCCAATCTGTGCACTGCTACAACCACCAACTCCATTTGGCAGTGGTACATGCAATGCATGCAGAACCTGTGGCAAAGCAGTTCTTTGACCGGTCCAGTTCAATGAACACATTTTGTTACAGACATTATGTTGCGAATAGATACAATACACACACACTGAAACGACTATCAGTCATCATGATGTCACCAAGTGTATTGATCACAATGAGGATGTCATCAGGAGGCTTCTGTCTGAGATAGCAGAGGATGACAGTGCTCCATTTGTCATTAAAGCAGCACTCAGTAAGAATTCCGTTTTTGTCAAACAGCGCCCCCTAGAGTCGCTGTGGAGTACTTGTACTGTCGTGAATAGCACTCACGCAGAGATGGCTGGCACTTACGGCCGGATCTCCTCCCCCTGTACACCGGTACCTGTTCAGTAGGATGGACGCTGTAACGAGTGGAAATAAGGTATGGCCCCTTTAAGAGCTGCGCACACCCAACACTACATGTATACGGTGGCGGGTTATTTCTTTGTTTTTTGCCGTAAAGCAATTCGTTACCTCGCGAGACCTGATATCACACGATACTTCCTAACACTCAGCCCGGCGGCTCGCCGGCCCAAAGTTGCAAGGGTGGTTTTGCGGCTCACAGGCACCAGGGGGGTGCGAGACGACCACCATTCAACACGAAATCAGTAATATAAACATTACAATGACTCTAAACATGTTCGGTTAAGGTAAAAAAGTTACTTAGTTTACCTTTAACACAGAGGCATGTGCTCTTTTGACCCAGCTTAACAGACAGAACTTCTTTGACACTGGCCAATTTCTTCTGCATATACTTAGGTGCGCTAAAGCCACCCAATTCAATTCTGCAGTCACAAACAGTGGATTTGTGCACTGCAGGGGAAGTAATGACAGCTTCCCTGAGCACACTAAAGGAGATGCGATGCGACTCATTCTGGCAGGAGCATTTCTCTCAGTGTGGACGTAGGCCTACCAACCCACCTAAAAAGAGATGGATAGTTAATTCACAACTTGTCAGTAGTGTTATCTTGTCTACAATAGGGCATGGTGGTGACTCTGGGCCCTTTCACACCTACCTTGTTTGGTCCGGATTTTCAGTTTGATCCGAATCAAAATTACAGGTGTGTAACTTCCCACGGACACGAAAAGAGGTAGTCTCGGTCCGGATCAAACTGAACTGTTCGTTTCTAGTGCGAAAGCATTTTGTGTATGGTTCGGACTTTCGGACCATTTACAGGAACTTCCGGTGGTTCCCGCGTAGCCTAAACAACTGAAGAAGAATATTAATGTGCAGATCTGTCAGTCCTGCCCACAGCATTTCTTCCAGCTGGCGCACACACACACACGCACACATTTGTCCTGCGTCCTGCCGGCGACGATAAAATGTTCGCACAACGAGGAATTTGAACTAGCCTCGAGTAAAGTTGGTGCTGCAGGTAGTAATGCCATAATAATAACAACAGTAAAGTGGCAACGATATGCGTCTGTTCATTCATTGTTGTCAAAGTTACCAGCCGAATTGACGACACGCTGACATCAGACGCACGTCCGTTTACAAACCAATCAATGTCAAGATGCAGCTCACATAGATGATGACGACGGGACGCAAGTACGTCATGTAAAGTTCTTTAGTGCGCTTCCATAATTGCAATGTGAAACCAAACCAAAACTAACCGAATGTATCAAAACATGACCTTTGGTTCGGACCTTGGTGCGGACTTTCAGGTGTGAAAACGCCATCTGATGACCAAACTGCTCCTAATCAGACTTTTAAAAGGGCTATGTTCAACATCCTTGATAGGGCTATTGTGGAGATCGAGACAAGATTCTCTCAAAGAAATGTTGATTTAATGAGGGATGCTAATCATACAATTTATAAGTCAGAGTTAATGGAACATACCGTAACCTGTAAATGTAATTATTCATTTAGAGAAATTTGTATTTGGTTACCTGAGAGATTTAGTCTTGGGGAAAATGTTTGAGAGTCTTTTGGTCTTTTTTTCTGGAGAAACTGAGAAGTGTAGAGGCCTGGATCAGTGTTTTCTGAAATCATGATGAGCTTTTATAACAACTTTCATATTTTAACTGTGATGGTAACAAGGATTGGAAAAAAGATATAATCAAAACATTCAACATTTAGTAAGCCTGTGAAGAGTCGAGCGCCTCCTGCTGGATGAACCGTCGAGAGGAGAAACATCACAGACTGATGACGCGCTTCCACAGATATTAAAGGTCCCCTGACATTAAATTTTCACTTTCTGTTTTTTTTTTTTTAACATTAATATTAGTTCCCCTAGCCTGTATTTGGTCCCCTTGTGTCTAGAAATTTCAGTCGGTGTAAACCGAGTTTTTCTCTGCCTGTGAGAAAATGAGATCTCAGACGGGCTGATCTTGAATCTTTTTCAAAAGGTAAAGGTTACCTCCCCCTTCTCTGCTTTGCCCGCCCAGAGAATTTGGCTCGCCCATGAGAAAACGAGCTAGGAACAGGAAGTACGAACGCGCCGGCGCGATTTTAGTTTTTCCCAGAGAAATAGCTTTGAGATTTGAGTTTTTCCTCGAGAGATATCATGGCTTGCAAACGAGCGAAGCATGGCAGTTGATCAGTGTTCGGATGTACACATGAACACAAAAGTATTTTTTAGTTCCTTCATCCGAGCCTCTGAAGAAACAATGAGTTAATTTTATTTTCTCTGGAAATGCGCCGACAAGTTGTGTATGGTCCAAACATTTCACCGACGACTGTTTCCTCAACTCGATGAACGTCTGAAAATAAATCGATCGAGCTACCAAGCAACAATTTCTGATGTGTAGCCTAATTGTTCAAGTTCAGACAGGTAAGTTTATCTTTCTCTCAAAATCGTTCAATACTGTTTATGCATCAGTAAGTCAAGCCAGTGACTAAAATATCAACTTCACATCATTTCTTTTAGTAGGATGAAAATAATCTTATTTAAATTCTAAACAAATTACACAGAAAGCGATCAAAAAACAATCTTTCCACACAGCGCGAGTTTATCTGGACAACTCGTTATGAAATCAAGGACGCACGTTACACTGCACAACGAAGCTCTTAACTTACTGTATTAGGTATTTACATCATCGTGTTTGAATTAGTGAAAGCATTAGAGAGAGAGTAGAAACTGAGTTGCAATGAAAAGATCTTCATTCTTGCCATCAACAGACTGTAATCTCTGTAGTATTCGAGAAAGTTTCGCATGTAATACATAGCTATTTCATATGCAAGCATGTCAGCCAATCACAGCAGTGGGCGGTTACACTGAATCCCACAGCAGACACGCCCCTTCAAACAGAGCGTTCCAATCAGAGGCTAAAAGCAGGCTAGGAAAAATGCCATTTATTTCTAAATTAAGACTATTTTTTATCTAAAAAACATACTAACATTATAAGGGCAACCAAGGAAACATTGTAAAATGATAAAATAACCCCATGTCATGGGTACTTTTAACATCACACACAGGGCCGCATTAAGACTATAAGGGGCCCCTGGGCTTTACCTCTTGAGGGGCCCTTCATCCACCACAGCCATTACCTACATTCACTCAATCTTCTTAAGTTATCAGCCTTTTATTTTGCAGGAATAAATACCATTAACAAAACATCCAAACCTATAGGTGTCACACTACTGCAAGGATGAAGACACAGAGAATGACGTTAACAGGTTTTATTTTAGACACTGTATGCAACTCCTGAATACAGGACGAGCTTCGAGATCCACACAGGGGAACACAGGAGAAGACTTGAACTTGATGCCGTCTAGTCGATACTGGGAATAGCTGACCACTGGAGTCCTGGTTAGAGATCCGAGAATTAGATTTATGAACTAAAGTAAGAAGAGTTAGAGTAGAGACAATGCAGACAATGCAAATGCTTTTAGAGTTAGAGTAAGAACCCGGAGAGTCACTGGTTTCAAAAGACGAGACCTGACAGTGAGCTGTAAACTGACTGGGGTTAATATGCAGAGTTGGAGTGGTAAGTGAAGTGATGAAGGTGCAGGTGTGGTAAATCAGAACTCTGGTGATTGCGATCGGGACCAGGTGTGTTGGGTTGAAGCTGGCTGGGGTGTGTCGTTGGGTGAATCCGTGACAATAGGTCTGTCATATAAATAAATATAGGCCTATACAAATATCACTGCATGAACTAGGCCTTCATATTGGCACATAGTCCGAACAGTGGCGAAAGCCAGGATTGTTTCATAGTGGTGGTCAGGCAGGAGCTAAAAATAATTCTCTTTTGAATCCCCACGTGCAAGAATGTGAAAAAGGGCGTAAGTCAACAGCACATAAATGGCAAAATGTAAAATTTGTTATTTTATGCATTTAAATATATTTTTGTTTGTACTTTAAAAATTTACGGGAAAATTAGCGCCTATCTTCTAGTACTAATGCTCAATGCTCAAATTTATTTGTGCATTAAAAAATTATGTATTTGCTCGTGCCTTATATTGTTATTTCACATAGCAGAATATTTTAGTCCATGCGACAGATGTTCTTACATGTGACGCATAGGCCTATAACAAATAGCTGCAGTTTTGGCACAGCTTTAATCGCCTTTTTGGTTATTTCATGACTTAATTGACGACAGAACTATGACGTTGCATGCTCGTAGATTCTGCGCCTTATTTATAGTAAGTGATATTCAGCGAGCCACATTTGCTATATTTTGTGATATTGAAGAGTGCGCGCCGCTGACACAGGAAAGTTCATTTTTTGTGGTCTTAAAGAAACGGTTCTGCTGTAAAATAAACGCTATTATGCTCAAGAAAAATAGAGACAGAAACAGCAGAACTGTAATAACTTTATAAGCGACTTGAATGAAGTTTGGATATTCTTCATAGAGAGCTATTGCACTTTCTCTTTCCGTTTAATCTTTCATACACCGAACTGCAAACTCATCGACGCCACTTTGTTCATTCTTGAAGTGAACTTTTGCCTGTTTGGTTTAGATTTAACGGTTTTGGACAGTCTTGAACTGAAAGTGACGCACGTCTGGTGTGCGATATTGTGAACTGATAGACTCGGTGCATTTTACTCACGCAGGATTTGAAACGCCCGCACATGCATTCAAAGCAAAGCGATAAAGCGTAATTTTAAAGGAACAGTCAACTCTTTATAAAATGCCGTTATCATTTTGTCCGTCATCACCGCGGGGCCCTGATCATAAATCTATCAAAACAATTATGCGCACTTGTAACACTATTTGTGTGATATTACCTTCACATTAAATTACAAAAACTAGTAAACACTGCTGTGTGAGTGTTTCTAATACAGCTGCTGAAGAGTGAAGGTGAGTTTGACTTCTCTTTCAGTCGGTCTCTCGACGTTTCTCACTCGTCTCCTGGGTCACCGTGATCTTGCCAAGTAAGACATGTTTCTGGATCAACATAATTTGTTATGTTGCATAACATTCCTTTCCCAAAATGTAGTCCTATCCCTATCCCTACCCCTAAACCTAACCCTACCCATACTTTTCCCTAAAATCAGAGGGAAATGGCAGGTGAATAACACTGATGTTGAAACTGGTTCTAAGCCTAAACTTGACATCAACTGTAAACTTGTCCTTCAAATCTGATTGGTTGATTAGAAAGTTGTTCCAGGATCAACAAAGATGCTGACCCAGGAACATGTGGTACCTGGTGAAATCACGTTCACTTGTCTCCATCTGATGGATTTTTGCAGGCAGCATAGATGTATCCTTCTCTGCCTTTAATATCCCACAATCCTGTGCTTTCCATTCTGTGACAGTTGAGCTAGAAAAATAAACATGGCGTCTGAAAGCTGCGGCTGGTGGTTGTGTGTAAATGAACATTTTTGATCAACGGTTTCCACTTATGATGTCATTTCTTGCGAGGAATTACTGTTGTAGTCATTAAACATTCTCTTAGTTTTCACTAAAGCTCGCTCTATTTTGTTGTATATCATTAAACTGTTACGCTGCCTCAGAAGTCTGTCTGAAATCAGTTTTGAGACGTACCTTCGTGCGCAAACGCTGCCTGCAAAGTCATCGCCTGCAGCTGGCCCCTATCCTCACTCAGATCTTCAACAGATCACAAGATCTGTGTGAAGTTTATTCCTGTTTCAAACGCTCCAACATCATCCCCGTCCCAAAGAAACCCCAAATCACTCGACTGAATGACTACTGACCTGTTGCCTAAACATCTGTAGGCATGAAGTCATTTGAAAGACTGGTGCTGGCCCACCTGAAGGACCTCACTGGACCCTTGCTGGACAGTTTGCTTATCGAGCAAGCAAGTCGGTGGATGATAGGCAAGGCAAGGCAAGGCAAGGCAAGGCAAGTTTATTTATATAGCACATTTCATACACAATGGCAATTCAAAGTGCTTTACATAGAAGAAATTAAAATAATCAAAACAAATAAGAATAATTAAAACAGTTTAGAATATACAGTAGTATAACTTACTTCTTCACTCGCCTCATCGGAGTGAAGACTATCCCGCTCTCCTTCAAAATCTGTTCCAGACATTATAAAAATAAATAAATTAGAAATTAGAAAACAAACAAAGACAAAACCAGTACAGTAAAAACAGTCGGACGGACAGTGGCACAGTGCTCATTCAGTAAATGCATAGCTAAACAGATGTGTTTTGAGTCTGGATTTGAAAGTGACTACTGTAGGAGCACATCTGATCTCCTCTGGAAGCTGGTTCCAGCTGCGGCTGGCATAGTAGCTAAAAGCAGACTCTCCATGCTTAGAGCGAACCCTTGGTATTTCTAGCTGATGTGATCTGTTAGGTTTATATTCAGTGAGCATATCTGCAATATATTGAGGTCCTAGCCCATTGAATGATTTATATACCAGTCATAATACTTTAAAATCAATCCTAAATGTAACTGGGAGCCAGTGTAAAGACCTGAGGACTGGTGTGATATGTTCATATTTTCTGGTTCTGCTCAGAATCCTGGCAGCAGCGTTCTGTATGAGCTGCAACTGTCTTATGGTCTTTTTAGGAAGGCCAGTGAGGAGTCCATTACAATAATCCACCCTGCTGGTGATAAAAGCATGCACAAGTTTCTCTAAGTCTTGATTGGAGACACAGCATCTAATTCTTGCAATATTTTTCAGATGATAGTATGCTGATTTAGTTATTGCTTTGACATGACTACTGAAACTAAGGTCTGACTCTAGAGACACACCAAGATTCCTGACTTGATTTTTAGTTTGTTAGACCCCTAGCGTCAAGGTATGCATCCACCTTGAGAACTTCATCTTTGTCTCCAAACGCAATGGCTTCAGTTTTGTCTTTGTTTAACTGAAGAAAGTTTTGGCACATCCAACCGTTGACTTCATCAATGCATTGGCACAGGGAGTCAATGGGGCTGTAGTCGTTAGGCGATAGGGCTAAGTAGAGCTGTGTGTCTTCTGCATAGCTGTGGTAAGCAATTTTGTTCTTTCTCATTATTTGGCTCATTGGGAGCATATACAGGTTGAACAGGAGTGGTGCAATAATTGAGCCTTGAGGGACTCCGCAAGTCATGGATGTCCACTCAGACTTATGGTCTCCTATACTCACATAATAACCTCTCCCTTCTAAGTATGACCTGAACCATTTAAGGACTATCCCAGAAAGCCCCACCCAGTTTTCCAGCCTGTCAAGAAGTATGTCGTGATCGACAGTGTCAAATGCAGCACTGGGGTCGAGTAGTACCAGCACTGATAATTTGCCTGTATCAGTATTTAAGCGAATATCGTTTATTATCTTTATGAGCGCTGTCTCTGTGCTGTAATGCGATCGGAAACCAGATTGAAAATTGTCAAAGTATCCATTTGAGCTTAAGAATTTGTTCAGCTGATTGAAGACAACTTTTTCAATGATCTTGCCTATGAAAGGAATATTTGAGATCGGTCTATAGTTGCTCAAGATGGTCTTATCCAGATTGCTCTTTTTCAGGAGGGGCTTGACAACTGCAGTTTTCAGGGAGTTTGGAAAACTACCAGAAAGAAGTGAGGCATTTACCACTTCTAGGAGATCTGCTTCTAAGCTGTTTAACACACTTTTGAAAAAAGATGTGGGAAGTGCGTCAAGGGCGCAGGTTGATGTTTTAAGGTGCTGTACGGTTTCTTCCAAAATTGTGCCTTCAATTTCTTCGAAAACAGACAAAGTAACTACTTTCTCAGGTTGTGGTCTGATTTGTCTGACCCCAGCGCAACTCAAAGATGAGCTGATCACCTTTCTGATATTATTGATTTTCTCAGAGAAGAAAGAAGCAAACTCACTGCACTTGCTGTCTGAGAGCATTTCACTGGGAATCTGGCTTGGGGGGGGGTTGTCAGTCTCTCTATAGTAGCAAAAAGTGTGCGTGTGTTGTTTAAGTTTCTGTTTATAATATTCTAGAAGAAGGTCTGTCTAGCTTTGCCTAGTTAAATATTAAAAGCATGGATGTTGTCTTTGTAGATGTTATAATGGACTACAAGTTTTGTCTTCCGCCACATGTGCTCTGCTCTTCTGCATTGTCTTTTCATATTTCAGGCCATGCCTCTTGTGGAGTGCGCTCAAACACCTAAAGGGCATTTAAGGCCTTTTGACGTGTATGCCAGCGCTATGGCGTCAACTATCCATCTGGATAGGCTCTGTTTCGACACGGCTAGTCCCTTAGCACGGCCGCTGAACGAAACGAAAGCTGCTCAGTCTGTCTGAAAACGGACGAGCAAGATACATAAGCTCTTAATGCTCTGACTTGGCAAAGGAAGCTCGCGTCGTTATAAACCAGCAGGGCGGACAGGGAAATAACCCGGGCCCTGAACGGTGTGTTGAGGGATTTAGGCACATATCCGTGTCTTGGTTTGAGTATGACTTTCGAGTCATTTGGCCCAAATTCCAAACATGTCGCGCTCACTGAGAGCGTTTGCAAATCCCCTATGCGCTTCACTGAGGCGAGAGCCACAAGAAACGCTGTCTAGAACGACGGGCACCTTTCATGGCTTCCAGAACCGTGGAAAGGTCCCACATGGGGATTGAGGGGGGTCTGGGAGGATTTAGTCTCTTAGCTCCTATAGCGTTGAATAGAGGACACACTATTCAACGCTCACTAGTTGCTCCGGCGAATTACTTCATTAATCCTTGTTTTTCTGCTTTACTACGCATTTATAAGCAAGCACTTTCTATTTTTATATCATGTGAACTTATCCACGAAACTATTCCTTATAAAAAACAATTAGATTGCTTTGATATCGCTACTTATATCCAACCTTTCGATTCTCGGCTACTAGCCTTTAGCCCGCTAACATTTCACGCGTGGCCTCGGCCGTCTAATATTACACCCTTTCACTGAAAGGACACGGGTTATATTTGACATTGCAGTCCTAAATTAGTACTGATAGTTGTAGTATCACTGCTAATTTACAGCTCATTTGTTATAATGGCGAACATATCGGATGCGTGTCTAACTTTACCTCTGAGTGCAGGTGAGGACACTTTCGAGCTATTCTCGGTGAATCTGGAGCTGGAATCCGTGGAGAAACAGATCCGTGGTCTGCTGGAAAAGCAAGCCGAGCTGTTGGATCGGCGATCAGCACTTGAAGCAGCACGCGCCGATGCTCACAAGTCAGTGGTTAGTAACTCTTTAACTCCGAGTTCGTCTACTCCGTGTGTTTCTCTGTCCAGAAGGACGCGATCATCTCGGGCTTCATTTACTCCGGCACCGACACAACACAATGGACCATGGATCACGCAGCGGAAGACGCGAGCCAGGACCAGAGCTACTCCTCCGCCCCTCCCGGTCTTCGAGACCTCAACTCGGAACCGCTTCTCCCCTCTTCGCGAGTCGAAACGCGACGACGCCGTGATCATCGGCACGTCCATGGTCCGCCATGTCCGTGCTACCTCAGGTAAAGGTAAGGTGCGCTCTCACTGCTTTCCTGGTGCTCGTGTTCTTGATATCGCTGCACAGGTTCCCGAAATCCTGACCGGGGACGAGCGCGTCGGAGCTGTGGTGCTGCATGCGGGAGGGAGCGACGTCAGGCTGCGGCAGACGGAGGTTCTGAAGAGGGACTACATGAGCCTGATCGAGGCGGTACGCAACACAGCGCCTGAGGCAACGATCATCGTGTCTGGACCGCTTCCCACGTACCGACTAGGACAGGAAAGGTTCAGTAGACTATTTGCACTAAATGAATGGTTAATGTCACTGTGTAATGAACAGAAACTGCTCTTTGTAAATAATTGGAATCTGTTTTGGGAGAGACCCAGGCTGTACCGTGCTGATGGCCTTCACCCCAGCAAAATCGGAGCGGCTGTTCTGTCGGATAATATCTCCAAGACGTTACGCACCAGATGACTAATAAGTCAAAATCCAAATCACAGTCTTTGCTGTCCAAACTTAATTGATATACGTAGTGAAGAACATTATATAGAAACTGTGTCTATTCCTCGTTTAGTGAAGCCAAACAATAAATCTAGTGCAGGATCTAGCAAAAATCTTATTGTAATTAAACCAGAAAATCTAAATATCAGTGAACAAAAAGAATTTCTAAAGCTAGGTCTTCTAAACATTAGATCGCTCACACCTAAAGCGGTTATTGTAAATGAAATGGTCACAGATAATAATTTCGATATACTTTGCCTTACTGAAACCTGGCTTAAACCAAATGAGTATTTCGGTCTAAATGAGTCCACTCCGCCAAGATACTGTTATAAGCATGAGCCCCGTCTGACTGGTCGTGGCGGCGGTGTTGCAACAATCTATAGAGATATTCTTAATGTTTCTCAGAAAACAGGTCACAGATTTAATTCGTTTGAAGTACTTACGCTAAATGTTACGCTCTTAGATGTAAGAAAGAAATCCATATTATCTCTAGCCTTGGCTACTGTATATAGACCTCCAGGGCCATATGCTGAATTTCTAAAAGAGTTTGCAGACTTTCTCTCGGATCTATTGGTCAATGTCGATAAAGCAATAATTGTTGGAGATTTTAACATACACGTAGACAATAAAAATGATGCGTTAGGGGCTGCGTTTACAGATTTATTAAACTCCTTTGGGGTCAAGCAAAACGTCCGTGGCCCCACTCATCGTCTAAATCATACACTAGATTTAATTATATCATATGGAACCAATCCAACTGATATAGATATTATACCGCAAAGTGATGATCTCACCGATCATCACATGGTAACTTGTATAATACGTACTGCTGAAATATGTCATGTTGCGCCACGTTATAGACCAGGCAGAACAATCCTTCCAACCACTATAGATAGATTCTCAAATAGCTTACCTGATCTATCTCAGCTGCTCAGTGAACCCAAACAAACAGATGAACTAGAGGAAATGACTAGCAGTTTGAGCACCATTTTCACTAGTACATTAGATATTGTTGCACCAATTAGATTAAAAAAGGTTAAAGAGAAAACTAAAGCACCCTGGTACAACAGTGTTACGCATGATATCAAGAGAGAAACTCGTAACCTAGAGCGTAAATGGAAACAAACTAATTTAGAGGTCTTTAGAATCGCGTGGAAAGACAGTATGTCACGTTATAAAAAGGCTCTAAAAACAGCCAGGGCTGAGCACCTCCGCAAACTAATAGAAAATAACCAAAATAATCCAAGGTTCTTATTTAACACCGTGGCTAGACTAACAAATAAACAGACATCACCAGAGCAAAATATACCGTTACAGTTTAGTAGTAATGATTTTATGAATTATTTCAATGAGAAAACAGAAAGCATTCGAAACACAATTATAAATGTACAATCCTCTATGGTCTCTTATGCTTCAACCTCAATTATGGCCCCTCTAGAACAACTACACCGCTTTGCAACGATAGGACAGGAAGAGCTAAATAAACTTATTATTGCATCTAAACCAACAACATGCTCATTAGATCCAATACCCACTAAACTACTGAAAGAAGTGTTACCTGTAGTGGAAGAGCCTCTTCTCAATATTATTAACTCGTCTTTATTCTTAGGTCATGTTCCAAGAATATTCAAGTTGGCAGTATTAAAACCTCTCATTAAGAAACCGCAACTAGATCCAAATAACCTAGCAAATTACAGACCCATTTCAAATCTTCCATTTATGTCCAAAATACTAGAAAAAAGTTGTATCCGCTCAACTGTGCTCTTTTTTGCAAGAAAATGATATCTATGAAAAATTCCAGTCAGGATTCAGACCGCATCATAGTACAGAAACTGCGTTAGTTAAAATTACAAATGATCTACTCTTAGCTTCGGATCAAGGCTGTATCTCAATACTAGTCCTACTTGATCTTAGCGCCGCGTTCGACACTATAGATCATAAAATACTCTTGGATCGACTACAAAACTACACTGGTGTTCAGGGACAGGCATTAAGCTGGTTTAGATCGTACTTATCTGACCGTTATCATTTTGTCTCTTTACACGGGGGAAAATCAAAGTTAACGTCAGTAGACTACGGAGTACCGCAAGGATCGGTGCTAGGCCCTCTGCTATTCTCAATATATATGCTGCCACTTGGTAATATTATAAGAAAACATGGAATTAATTTCCACTGCTATGCTGACGACACTCAATTATATATTTCATCACGACCAGATGAAAACACTACCTCATCTAAATTGACAGAATGTCTCAAAGATATAAAATGCTGGATGACGCGTAATTTCCTGCTATTAAATTCAGATAAAACGGAGGTATTACTTATTGGTCCAAAAAACTGCACACAAAACCTCTTACAATACAACTTTAATTTAGAAGGATGTCCTGTTACTTTTTCCACTACAGTAAAAGACCTGGGTGTTATACTAGACCGCAACTTGTCTTTCGAAAATCATATTTCATCTGTTACAAGAACAGCCTTTTTCCACCTTAGAAACATTGCTAAATTACGTAACATGCTATCTGTTTCTGATGCAGAAAAGTTAGTTCATGCATTCATGACCTCGAGACTAGATTACTGTAATGCTTTATTAGCTGGTTGTCCTGCATCCTCAATAAACAAGCTACAGTTAGTGCAAAATGCAGCCGCTAGAGTTCTTACTAGATCAAGAAAATATGATCATATAACACCGATTTTATCATCTCTACACTGGTTACCTATTAAGTTCCGTATCAATTACAAAGTACTACTACTGACCTATAAAGCCCTTAATGGTTTAGCTCCTATGTACTTAACGGACCTTCTTTCGCCCTACAATCCACCGCGTTTTCTAAGATCACTAAATTCAAGGCTTCTGGTCATTCCTAGGATATCGAAGTCCACGAAAGGAGGGAGGGCATTCTCGCATTTAGCTCCAAAACTCTGGAATAGCCTTCCCGATACGGTCCGATGCTCTGACTCGCTGACACAGTTTAAAACTAGACTAAAGACGTTTCTCTTTAGTCAAGCATTCACATAATGCTTACCTTTTAGTCCTCTGCTATGCCATACGGAACCGTTTGCCACTGAAACTGCTTAACGCACCAGTGGGGCTCGACAGCCTTATAGACAAACGGGTCGGTCCGTATGGTTGCGGTTGGGTTGCGGAGAGTTTGGGTTGCGGAGAGTTGTGAGATTATGGTTTTCTAACACCTACTCCCGTGTAATGGAAATCATTATGAACATCAGCTATGCTAATTATTTCCCATCTGCCTTTCTGCTGTTATCTCGGGACGCTTGTCCCGAGAAAAATGGCGTTCGTAGGCTCCAGTTTGGTATCCTGCCTCTCACGGGGATTTCGGATGCCCCAACGCCTGTGATGAGAAGACCAACGCCTGTGAAGAGACGACTCAACGCCTGCGAAGAGACGACTCAACGCCGGCGATATGTTATCCCCTTAATATTACATGATTAACTAAATGTATTTTTTCCAGGTACTTTCTGATATGCACTTACTGTAAAGCTTCTTTGAAACCCTATGATTGTTAGCCAGAGGAGAACTGGCCCCTGACTAGCCTGGGTTCTCCCAAGGTTTTTTTCTCCATCCAAACTGATGGAGTTTTGGTTCCTTGCCACTGTCGCCTTGCTTTTGGCTTGCTTAGTTGGGGATATTTAATATTCAACAATATTATTGAACTGTGTTGTACTACTTTCCTGTTATCACTGTGAAGCTGCTTTGATGCAATCTGTATTGTGAAAAGCGCTATATAAATAAATGTGACTTGACTTGACTTGACTCCTTTTAGGAAGCGGATGACCAGATCATGTTTCCCAAGTGACTGGCCAGTCGCGGGTTTTGTAAACGCAGCTATGGCCGCCACATAAACTTTGAGCGTGGATGGGGTTCTACCCTTATCCAGCAGCTCCTGAAGGAAGGAAAGCACTTCCGTAATCCCGCAATGGCCTGAGAGAGGAGGTCTTTCCTCGTCGGTATTGGCCATGGGGCAGTGCTCGTCAGCTGCATCAGGACTGGGAACCAAGATTGGTTCGTCGAGAGCGGAGCCACAAGGAGCATTGAGCATCCGTTTTCCCTGATTCGTTCCAGCACCTGAGGCAGGAGCGAAACTGGGGGAAAAGCATAGAGCGGGCAGCGGGGCCAGACGTGGGCCAACGCATCCCTGCTCTTGGAGAAAAACTTTGGACAGTGAGCATTCTCTCGGGACTCAAATAGGTCTACCTGCGCTCTGCCGAATGTCTCCCACAGCAGAAGGACCGTCTGCGGGTGCAGAGACCATTCTCCTGCTGGAACCTTGTTTCTGGACAGTCTGTCTGGCCCCAAATTCAGGCGACCAGTGCTGCTCTCAGTGAGCGCAGATTGTGCCGAGCCCAGACCAGGAGGCGTTCCGTCAGCCTGGAAAAGTTTCGGGTTCTGACGCGGCCCTGGTGATTTATGTAGGCTTCCAGCGACATGTTGTCCGAGCGGACTAAGACGTGGTATCCTTTTATTCGGGGACAAAAGCGCCTCAGCGCATTGTCGACTGCCATCATTTCCAGTCAGTTTATGTGTAGGAGCTTCTCTCGTTCTGACCACAGGCCAAAGAACGGTCTGCCCTCGTGCAGCGCTCCCCATCCCGAGGTGGAGGCGTCCGTGGATACCACCTGCACACTCGAGGAAGTCCCCAGGCTTACACCTGACTGGTACTAGTTGGTCGCTCTCCAAGGTATCAGAGCTGTGACGCATTTCTGATCGACCTTGAGGTGAAACAGACCGGAGGCCCAAGCTCGAGGCGGTACTCGTGCTATTAGCAAAAACTGCAGTGGGCGCATGCGAAGCAGACCCAGCTGGAGTACTGATGATGCTGAGACCATGAGACCCAGCATTTTCTGAAACCTCTTAAGCGGGACTATAGTGTCGCAGCGGAAGGATTTCGTGATGCGCTGAATGTTCAGTCTGCGCTCTGGCGACAGTCGCGCTGTCATAGACAGCGAGTTCAGTTCTGTGCCCTGGAAGGATATATTTCCTGACTGGGAGACAGCGAATTTTTCGCCCAATTGACTGTGAGACCCAGATTCTCGAGGTGCTCAAATAATATTGTCCTGTGTTCTATGAGCTCTGAATGAGATCGAGCTAGACTCAGCCAATCGTGTATTGACATGCCTGGCCCTCGAAGGCGAATCTCAAGAATTGCCTGTGACGTGACGCTACTTGTATCTGGAAGTAGGCGTCCTTCAGATCTATTGACATAAACCAGTCCCCTTGGTGATTTTTTTTGTGCGAGGATTTTCCTGGTTGTGAGCATTCTGAACTGGCGTTTCATAAGCACTTTGTTCAGCTGTCTTAGATCTAGAATGGGCCTGAGACCCCCGTCTTTTTTCGGTACCAGAAAATATCTGCTGTACACTGGGCACTGAGGCACTGAGCCGTGGGCACGTTCACTACATTTAATGCACAATTGACATGAGTCGATTTTATTTGTGCGAGCCCTGCACTGTGGCGGGCTGTGTTTGTGTGTAGAAATGAACACTGGGCTGTGGGCATTTTTATTACACTCATAACACCATCGGCTGTGGCCGGAATACCAGAAAATACACTGCTTATGTGATTTATCTGGGTCACCGTGGAAACAGCATTTGTGTGCAGGCAAGCGGGCCGTGGTCCCGGCTTTCTTACTGCAAAATACACTGGAACAGTCGCATTTTCTGGAACTGAACAAGCGAAAAGTTTCGGTGGAAGTCTGGCCGCGCCGAGACTTAAACACCGTTGTTTTCCTGAGGCTAGGAAGACTTGTGTTGGTTTCGTTTTACAGAAACCGTGGTACATGCAGTGTGTAGTGTTTGTGGGCACTGGGTTGTGGGCACATTCACTACATTTGATGCGCAATTGACATGCGTCGATTTCATTTGTGCGAGCCTTGTACCGTGGAGTTCTGTGTTTGTGTGTAGAAATGAACACTGGGCTGTGGGCATTTTATTACACTCATAACACCATCGGCTGTGGCCGGGATACCAGAAATACAATACAATGCTTATATGATTTTTCTGGGTCGCCGTGGAAACGGCATTTGTGTGCAGGCAAGCGGGCCGTGGTACCGGCTTGTTTACTGCAAAATACACTGGAACAGTCGCACTTTCTGGAACTGAACGAGCGAAAAATTTCGGTGGAAGTCTGGCCGCGGCGAGACAAAATTGTATCTGCTCCGAGAGCCGGAATCGAACACGGGTCTCTCACGTAAAGGATCTGTGTTCCGCCACTGAGCCACAGGGGGAAATGACATTACCTTGAGCAGATAAGAGAGTGTCATCCCAGTTTTGTGTGTGTCGGCGTTTGTTTGCAGGCGTGCGTGTTATACAACAGGCTCATTGCTGCAATATTGACATTTTCAGCCGCTCAAATTAAGAGGAGCTGAGAAATGTTTAAGAAATGGAGATTGGTCTGGCCTCGGCGGGACTGAAACACACTCTTTCCTCATTTCGCCGGTGACGCATGCCCACGGGGGGCGGGGGCGGGGTAGCTTTCTTATAACGTAAAGAAAGCTAGCCGCGGTATAGAGAGCGTCATCACAGTTTTGTGTGTGTCGGCGTTTGTTGCAGGCGTGCGTGTTATACAACAGGCTCATTGCTGCAATATTGACATTTTCAGCCGCTCAAACTAAGAGGAGCTGAGAAATGTTTGAGAAATGGAGATTGGTCCGGCCTCGGCGGGACTAAAACACACTCTTTCCTCATTTCGCCGGTGACGCATGCCCACGGGGGGCGGGGGCGGGGTAGCTTTCTTATAACGTAAAGAATGCTAGCCGCGGTCTTGATGCTGGCCCGTTTCCCTGACGACTCGCAGACAGAAGGGGGGGAAGGTCCACAGAGCTAGGCCAATCCTCACTGTCCGATGCCAGGATAGAGCAGCTGGCCTTCTCTACAGATGCAGCTATCTCGTCGTCATGTCCATGCAAATGGTATAAACCATTTGCCATTGCCACACAGTCACCTGACGCCCCAGTGCTCCCACTACAATCATCCCTACTTTAACTAGTTCTAATGAAAATGTAATTCCTGATATCAGAAATATAAATTTTTACTATAAAAAGTACATTCTTAATATCAAGAATTCACATTTTAAACAGTACAAATTTAATTATTGATATTTAAAATGCATCCTGTGAATGAATAAAAGCTAAAATGGCTTGCCATAGCATGTCACTGTATTTTAAATTATAAAAGCAATACTTGTTACTTGATGGTTATTATTTACTGAGGGATGTGCATCCATATTGACCAGTGTGTCCAGCCAATCAACATTTTAAAAGCAATATAGCCTATAAATCAATAGTCAATGTCAATGCATTGCTTTCCATCTTGCTTTATTGCAGAGTTGTAACTAAACTGGCATTGTCTTGTTTTAAAAGTATGTGCATCTACAATGAGAAGTGCCATCACGCCCAAGTCGCCCATATATTGTACTAGTCCCCACAGATGTTTTGCTAGAAAGTCCGGGTTTCATTTCAGACAGAGAGAGACACGCATTAACTTCACTTTACTGTTCTTTACTGACATCAAACTTGGAGAGGAGAGAACACAAGTCTACCTGATTTCTGTTCCCGAAATTCACTCTTATGGTGTTTTTTTCTCTCTTTTCGTGACTAGAAGTATAGTTCCGGTTAATTTTCTCATCGATGTTGTAAACTTTGATTGACGCGCTTTGACACGAGGGGGAGGCGGGGCCTTGAGTAATTTGCGGGGCCCTACACAACTTGCGTAGTGTGCGTATAGGGAGGATCGGCTCTGACCATTCCCATCACGTTTTGTTCTTCTTGACTGTCTGTGGGACTTTTCATTTCTAGAATGGCAATGATCTTCTCACTGTCTGGCTGTATCCCTTCATTTGACAGTTTATCCCTTAAGCTGGGTGCACACTGTGCGATTTTGGCCATGATTTGGCCATCTGAGACACATTTTGCAAGTCCTAAAAGATTGCTCTGATCCTTGGTGAAAATCAGTTTTCTTAGTTTGACATGTTCACCGACATGTTAATGACCGTTGCGATCAAATTTCACCTCCAACGTAATTCTGGCAGTGTCAGAAGATGTGACTCTCCTACGACGACCGTCCATTTGTCTCCGTTTTTTTAAGACAACCCATAACCAAATTTAACGTTAGAGATTTCTTTGTAGCCATCATTTCAATCCACCATTTCAAAGGGAAGATCCCCAAATGATGATGTCATCAATGTAAGCTCTGACTTCAAGTCCTTCGATGATATTCCCCATCGCTCTGTGAAAGATTTCTGATGCAGAGACGATTGCAAACTGTAGTCTGGGGAAAGTATATCCACCAAACGGAGAGTTGAAGGTTCAGTATTTTAACCTGTTCTCATACAGAAGTATTTGCAAAACTCCATTATGTTGCTTTTACAACAAGCTGCTTTTAGTTTGAGTTCACTCCTGGACCATGTTTTGTTCAGTGATTTGAATAAAATATTTTTCAGTGCAGTTTCAACATTTTCTCTGAACACTAAAGCATGTTTGTATTCTTCATTATTCATAGCATTATTTACATAATACTAAACACAGCGCCATCTAGTGGCTTTCTTGAGTAACAGACACAATCACTGGATCTCATTACAGAGACTGAGTAAATAACTCCTGATAACATGTGAGTTCAGGGTGAGTCACTAGATGGAGGAGTTGCTCCTCAGACGAGACCACAGAGACAAATCACACTAGAGATTTAAAGACTTTATCATCGCCTGTTGGAGGAAATGGAGGATCGATATGTTGTGTTTATGTATTTCACTGTGATCTCAAAGTATACTATAATGTGTCCCAAATCAACAAAAGTAGAAAATTAATGAGCTAATAATAATAATGTAAACATTTACAAATAATGTTTAAATAATATATTAAAAAATGTAAAGCTTTATATGTGGCTTAAATATTAATATGTTTGGACTATAATTTATAAAATGTCAAATCTAGGTTCCAATGGTATAGAAACTCAAAAAGTTGTGTACACTTGTGTTTTACATTTTGAGATTCTAAGAAGATTAAAGCAGCACTAAGTAGCAATTCCGTTTTTTTCAAACTGCGACCCCTAGAGTCGCTGTGGAGTACTTATACTGTCGTGAATAGCACTCACGCAGAGATGGCTCGCACTCACGGCCGGATCCCCTCCCCCTGTACACCGGTACCTGTTCAGTAGGATGGACGCTGTAACGAGTGGAAATAAGGTATGGCCCCTTTAAGAGCTGCGCGCACCCAACACCACATGTATACGGCGCCGGGTTATTTCTGTTTGATGCTCATTTTATCAGAATTTTATCAGATCTGTTTTTTTGCCGTAAAGCATTTCGTTACCTCGCGAGACCTGATATCACACGATACTTCCTAACACTGAGGCCGGCGGCTCGCCGGCCCAAAGTTGCAAGGATGGTTTTGCGGCTCACAGGCACCAGGGGGGTGCGAGACGACCACCATTCAACACGAAATCAGTAATATAAACATTACAATGACTCCAAAGCTGTTCGGTTAAGGTAAAAAAGTTACTTAGTTCACCTTTAAGACAGGCAACCCAGGTGTCTGTCAGGCTGATTGGATTAGCATCTATGCATTTGAATGACACTGTTTTGCTGATGAGATGAGGGCTTGGGAAACTCCAGTAACGGGCTGACTCCTGTACTGCATTTGCATACTTTGTTTAGATTGTCTCAACCTCGATGTATTGAAAGCTATAAACTCTACTGTGCTGACTAATAGTCAGACTTGGATGACTACACTGACGCACAGTGAGTCCTCAATAAAGAGTAACTTCTGCTTGAAAGATATCCTTTGTCACCATTATGTTATGTTCATAGACTTTCAGGTTGTTTTCATTCCTCACTTGTGTTTCCCTGTCTGTGTCTGTAAAGAACGTGTTTGAACTACTTTCATCTCCGTCTTCCTTGCTGCGAGCCGTGACACTCCCAACGTCTCCTGGTCTCTGCTTCGACAAAGAAAAAGTTTAAAACACTATATATAAAGTTGATATCCAGGAGGAGTTCGACATAATAAATGTAATGAAACATGGCGAGACTCTTGAACCTCAGAGTGAGAAACTTTATTGATAAAGACAAGCAAATACATGTGACAAATATACAGCTGTAGTAAAGTGAGATCTGTGTGACTCTTTATTTACTATTTTATATATCAGAGATAAATATGAACAAAGCTTTACAAATTAGTTTATAAAAATCTGACACTGAAAGAGAGAACAGAAGCTCAATCAATAGTATATACTATGACAAAAATTCTAGAAAACAAAAACACACTTGAAGAATCTTTAAAGTTCAGCGTTCTGCTTTACATTTCAACACTTCCTGAAAAATATGAACATATAAAACTGTAAATTAATAAATCTCACAAATATTAATATATGCTAATTGAGTTAGTGAGAAATGACATCATCAATCATGCACCTGATGTGTGAATATGTGCTTGATCTTGTTCAGCTCTTCTGGATCTGATGTCATAAACCAGAATGATGACAGTAGCCACGCCCACCAGAGCAGAGAGGACCAATCGGACCACAGCTTCAGTAGGACCACAACAGTGGACAGAGTCTGAGGAATAAACACATCAAACTGAGATCAGATCAGTCAATAAACACTAATATCAGCGCTGACATCAACTAATATTTCTGAATACACAGAAATATGATCAACAATCTTATGAGTTCATTTCAAACTAAAGTGATTCAACAATTCAATATGTAACTAGTTAAGAAAATAAGAATATTTGAAGCACAGGACAAATTATCTCTACTCACCATTGACAGAAACTCTGAATGCTTTTGATGAAATGAATATTCCTGAAATTATCACTAATTCATAACGTTCTTCATGTTCAGTTGTGGTGTGTGTGATGGTCAGAGATCCAGTTTGATTGTCCAGCTTCAGTCTGTCTCTGAATCTCCCATCAAGAACATCATCATATACAGTGATTCTGGTGACCCGTCTACTGATTTCTGCTATTAAAGTCTTTCCAAACCTCCACTGAATCCAATCATCATCTTTTCTTTCAGTAAGATCAGAGTTTAGAGAGACTGAATCTCCCTCCATCACTGACACTGACTTCACTTCATCTGTCAAACACACAGAGAACAAACAGAACGTCTCGGTTACGGATGTAACCCTCGTTGCCTGAGTAGGGAACGGAGACGTTCCGTCGGATGACGACGAATGGGGGTTTCGCTTAGAAAGCCAATCGACTTCGAGTACTACAAAACGAGCCAATGGCAAAGAAATGCCATGGGTCTGCATAGCGTAACTCCGCCTCACCTCGTGGGTATTTAAGGAGAACGCTGGTAGCAAATAGGCATGTTTTCTTCGCTGAGGAGCCAAGACTGAGCTCAGGCGATCCCCGCGGTACAGCGGAAGTGGCAGGCAGACGGAACGTCTCCGTTTCCTACTCAGGGAACGAGGGTTACATCCGTAACCGAGACGTTCCCTTTCGTTGTCACTCCGAGTTCCGTCGGATGACGACGAATGGGGATACCAGTCTAATCACGCCACTTCTCAGCTGTCTTCCAGTGCCCTGCGTAAATCTGAGATCCCTGTCGTGAGACTAGCACGGACGAAGGACTCCTATTTAACACAGGAATACCAAGGTACACTGGGGAGCATATCCCAGATCTTTTAGGGAAGTATGCAATTACTGCCAACCCAGAGGGGGGGACTTAAAAATACACATATGACCCGAGGGATGCATATGGGGAATCACTGGGGTGTCCATCCGCAGGTGGAATATTTCAACCCCAGGGGTGGCAAGGTGGCTTGCCGAGGGAAAGACACATGCTCAAAGAGGCTTACAGTGGAAATACACATGTGGGGGTAGCTCAGAGGAGGTACCATGCACACGGAAGGCACCTAGCCGACGCGCAGGCAATAGACACTGGCGCCAGCGTCAGCAGTGCTGAAGGAGCTCAGGGCTTTCGGGAAAGCTCACCTGAGGAGAATATCGCACGTATCCAGTCTGAGGAATGGCATGGCAAGCAAGCGAAGACACCTAACGAATCCCATGTTAGCTTGAAAAAGACAGTACACGGGAGGAGACTGGCTCCACTCGGAGATTGTAAAATCTGGCGAATTTGTTAGGTGTCGCCCAGCCTGCAGCTCTGCAGATGTCTGTTAGCGAGGCGCCATGCGCTAAAGCCCAAGAGGACGCGACACTCCGGGTGGAGTGGGCGGTCACACCAAGGGGGCACGGTCGACCTTGCTGCTGGTATGCCAAAGCAATGGCATCCACTATCCAGTGAGACAACCTTTGCTTGGAGAGAGCCTTTCCCTTCAGCTTCCCACCATAACAGACAAAGAGCTGGTCTGAGGTCCTGAAACACTGCGTTCTGTCTACATAGATGCGAAGAGCACGTACTGGACAGAGCAGTGCCAAGGCTGGGTCTGCCTCCTCCGGGGGCAGCGCTTGCAAGTTCACCACCTGGTCCCGGAAGGGAGTGGTAGGAACCTTGGGCACATATCCAGGCCGGGGTCTCAGGATCACGTGAGAGTCACCCGGCCCGAATTCCAAGCATGCTTCGTCAACGGAGAATGCGTGCAGGTCCCCTACCCTCTTGATGGAGGCCAATGCAGTCAGAAGCGCTGTCTTCATTGACAGGAAGTTAAGCTCGACTGACTGCAAAGGCTCAAAGGGAGCGCTGCGCAGGGCAGTTAAGACCACTGCGAGGTCCCAAGAGGGTACGAGAGGAGGGCGAGGAGGATTCAGTCTCCTCGCTCCCCTCAGGAACCTGATGATCAGGTCATGCTTCCCCACAGACTTACCTTCTATCGGGTCATGATGTGCGGCAATAGCGGCGACATAGACCTTGAGGGTGGAGGGAGACAGCCTTCGCTCCAATCCCTCTTGAAGAAAGGAAAGCAGGACACTGACCGAACATCTCCGGGGGTCTTCTCGGTGAGAAGAGCACCAGTTGACGAAGAGGTTCCACTTCAACGGATAGACGTGTCTCGTGGACGACGCTCTAGCGGAAGTGATGGTAGCCACCACCGCTGGTGGTAGGGTACTCAAACCTGCCTCGTCCCGTCCAGGAGCCACACGTGGAGGTTCCAAAGATCGGGACGAGGGTGCCATAGGGTGCCCCGTCCCTGAGAAAGGAGGTCCTTCCTCAGAGGAATTGGCCAAGGAGGTGCTGTCGCGAGGAGTATGAGTTCGGAGAACCAGGTCCGGGTGGGCCAGTACGGCGCGACCAGAGTGACCTGCTCCTCGTCCTCCCTGACCTTGCGCAGGAATTGCACAAAGGCTCACTGGGGGAAACGCATATTTGCGGCCCTGCGGCCAGCTGTGCTCCAGTGCATCCGTGCCGAGCGTGCCCTCGGTCAGGGAATAATACAGGGCGCAATGGGTCGAGTCGTGAGAGGCAAACAGATCTATCTGTGCGTCCCCGAACTGGTCCCAAATCAGCTGAACCGACTGGGGATGGAGTCGCCAATCTCCCGGGAGGGGCTGAAGCCGTGAGAGCTCGTCGGCTGCACAGTTCAGGGCTCCGGGGATATAAATGGCACGAAGCGACCTCAGATGCTTCTGACTCCATAAGAGGAGGTGGCGGGCGAGTTGCGACACACGGCGGGAGCGCAGACCACCTTGATGGTTGATGTACGCTACGGTCGCGGTATTGTCTGAACGGACTAGTACATGCTTGCCCCTGAGCACGGCTCGGAAGCGGCGCAAGGCGAGCTGTACAGCCAGCAACTCGAGGCAATTGATGTGCCATAGGCGGTGGGGTCCTGTCCAGGAGCCCGCGGCAGCACGTCCATTGCACATGGCACCCCAGCCCGTGGTAGAGGCATCTGTCGTTACGACAATATGCCGGGAAACTCGTTCCAGGGGCACTCCAGCCCGTAGAAAACTGAGGTTCGACCACGGGGTGAAGGTCTGACGGCAGGTCGGAGTAACTGATACTCGGAGAGTGCCGTGTTGCCATGCCCACCTCGGGACTCGGTCGCGAAGCCAAAGCTGAAGCGGTCTCATATGAAGTAATCCGAGCGGTGTTGCCACGGCTGCGGATGCCATATGCCCCAGGAGCCTCTGAAAAAGTTTCAGTGGAACCGCACTCTTGCTCTCGAACTGTCTCAGGCAAGTCAGCAGTGACTGCGCGCTCTCACTCGTAAGCTGCGCGGACATGGCGACCGAGTCAATCTCCATACCGAGAAAAGAGATCGTCTGCACGGGGCAAATTTGCTCTTCTCCCAGTTGACCCGAAGGCCCAGACGGGCTACATGGCGGAGCACCAAGTCCCTGTGTTCGCAAAGCTGATCTCGAGAGTGAGCTAGAATTAGCCAGTCGTCGAGGTAGTTCAGAATGCGAACCCCGTGTTCCCGGAGGGGAACAAGGGCTGCCTCGACGACCTTCATGAAGACGCGAGGAGACAGGGCTAGCCCGAATGGGAGAACTGCATACTGATATGCCTGCCCCTCGAAAGCAAACCGCAGGAACGGTCTGTGTCGAGGGAGGATGGAGACATGAAAGTAGGCGTCCTTCAGGTCGATCGCTGCAAACCAATCCTGGTGCCGCACACATTCGAAAACGCGTTTGGCGGTGAGCATCTTGAACGGCAGCCTGTGAAGGGAGCGGTTCAGAACGCGCAGGTCCAGGATTGGCCGTAACCCACCGGTTTTCTTCGGGACAATGAAATACAGGCTGTAGAAGCCGGTCTTCATTTCGGCTGGAGGGACAGTCTCGATCGCACCCTTCGCCAGCAGGGTAGCAACCTCCGCTCTCATGATAGGGGCATTGCCACCGACCATAGTGGAGCGGACTCCCTTGAAGCGGGGAGGAGACCGCGCGAACTGAATCGCGTAGCCGAGCCTGATCGTTCGTGCGACCCAGCGGGACAGGTTGGGAAGCTCTAGCCAGGCTCCCAAGGACTGTACCAGCGGGGTCATGCGAACCACAGACTTCCCGTCGGTGGGGCAGCGAGGCGGTATGGCTGACCCAGACGTGGACGGCATAGCGCCCGGTGTGGGGGTACAGCCATAGACCGCGTCCTGACAGAGGAGACCAGGGAAGGACGAACGTTCCACGGAGGTCTGCTCTGCCAGGGGTCTGGCGACAGAGGAGGATGAGAGCGGCACGGTCCGGGGACGGCGCGCACTGCCATCCGGGCAGTGCGCGGGGGCGGCACACCGTGTCGTCCGAGAACTCTGTGTGCTCAGGAATGAATATGTCACTTCTTTCTTTAACCACATTAGGGTGCTGCCCACCCGAGGGTGAGCAGCGGGGAGTGGAGAACAAAAGATTCTCCCCCGGCCCTCCACCGGGGGAAGGAGTGGTCCTGCCACCATCTCCTGAAAAGTGCACATCATCCCTGAGCAGCCCGTCTCAGGAGCGCCGCTTGGCCCGGCGTTTAGCGGGGCGGGGCTGGAGAGGGCTGGGGCGCCTTCTTACGGCTTCCTCCGCGACCGGGCCCAGGTGAAGGCTGCTGCTTGGGCCGGGCGGGAGGGGCGGGAGCCGTAGGAGGGCGCCCTCGGCGGCGAACAGACTGAGTATTCTGCCCGGTCGGCTGGGTGGAGGCAGCAGCGGGCCGTCGGGGCAGAATATGCTTAATAGCCTCAGTCTGTTTCTGAGCAGTCGAGGAACTGTTGGGCAAAATCCTCGACTGCACCGCCGAAAAGGCCGTCTTGTGTTATGGGGGTGTCGAGCAGCCGGGACCGCTCGGCATCCTTCATAACAGCAAGGTTCAGCCAGAGGTGTCTCTCCTGGACCACAGCTGTGGACATCACCAAACCCAGGGAGCGTGCGGTCACCTTCGTCGCTCGGAGAGCAAGGTCGGTGGCGGCGCGCAGCTCATTGAAGAGCTCTGGGTCTGTCCTGCCCTCGTGCATGTCCCTGAGCATCTGGGCCTGGTAGACCTGCAGAATGGCCATGGCATGCAAAGAGGTGGCTGCCTGTCCCGCAGCTCTGTAAGACTTCGCCACTAGCGTAGACGAGTACCTACAGGCTTTGGATGGGTGCTTAGGCTCACCACGAGAAGAAGCGCTCTGAGGACACAGTTGCATCGCAACAGAGCGTTCAACCGGGGGGAGCCCAGTGTACCCACGGGCAGCGGCCTCATCGAGGGGAGGAAAGGTGGATGAAATCATCGAGCGGTCACGGGAAGACATGGGAGTCTTCCAGGACTTCGAGATTTCATCATGCATGTCCGGGAAGAAAGGTATCGGGGCCCGACGGGGACGGGGGTCCGCAGCGTGACCCAAATACCAATCATCCAGCCGCGAGCGCTCGGGGCAGGGCGGAGGGGTCCACTCTAACCCGATGCTCGCGGCGGCTCGAGACAGCATGGCCGTCATCTCCGGATCAGACTCTGACACAACTGTATTCACACCCGAAGGTGGCAGCTGTGATGAGTCTTCACTTCCAGAAGATTCAGACCCACCTTGTGATGCCGCGATAGACATCGCGTCCTCCTCTGGAGCGCCAAAGGAAACCCGCGGGACACCCGAAGATGATCCCGCCGGAATCCCCTGAGCACTCACGGGTTGCAACACTGGAGAGGGTGCGGCTGGGCACGGACTGATAGTCGGCGCTTGGTTCCAAACCGTCACCCTCAGATCACCCTGGCCACCAGCCGAAGTACTAGCTCTATTTCTAGAGTCAGTAGATCGGGGTGTGGATGAGGGGGCTCTCACTCTTGCGAGATCACTGAGTCTTGATCGTAATGTTGCGATGGTCATGTTCCCGCAGAGAGAACATGAGTCATCCACGAGCGCTGCTCTAGCGTGATCAATGCCCAAACACACTATGCAACGCTCGTGCCCATCAGAGTCGGCAACGAGTCTACCGCAACCAGAAGTGCACGGGCGAGGCATCTTTAAAAAGACGTGCCGCGTGCAAGCTCTTTTATGAGAGGAAAGAACCTCTGACTGTATTGAAGCGCCCGGGGAGAAACACACTCGCCGTCAAACCACAGACAGATAAGCAGGAAGTGCGCGCTCGCCAGAGATCGCCGTCACACCAACACCAGAGAATCTCGCTCGTCTTGAAGAACTGACAGTACAGGAATGGCTTGTGGAACGAAGGATCACCTTGGCTCCGAAGCGAAAACATGCCTATTTGCTGCCAGCGTTCTCCTTAAATACCCACGAGGTGAGGCGGAGTTACGCTATGCAAATTCCGCAGACCCATGGCATTTCTTTGCCATTGGCTCGTTTTGTAGTACTCGAAGTCGATTGGCTTTCTAAGCGAAAACCCATTCGTCGTCATCCGGCGGAACTCGGAGTGACAACGAAAGGGAAACAGGGTTTCTCACAGATTAATACTGTTAAATCACTTTGTAATGGTTTACTGAATTTAATAGTTTAAAATTAAAATAAACAATTTAAAACAACAAAACAAAATAGTGTATGAATGAATTAAAATTTTGGCATTTAAAACAGGTGTAAACGTTTTTTTTTAACGCACCAATGACAACGAGAATGAAACTCTTTCTGAAGAAGATCTTGCCGTTGATCTGTAAAACTCCAGCATGTTCAGTTGTGGTGTTTGTGATGGTCAGAGATCCAGTTTGATTGTCCAGCTTCAGTCTGTCTCTGAATCTCCCATCAAGAACATCATCATATACAGTGATTCTGTCGGACGGTTTATTGATTTCAACTATTAATGTGTTTCCAAACCACCACTGAATCACATCATCATCCTTCATTTCAGTAAGACCAGAGTTCAGAGAGACTGAATCTCCCTCCTTCACTGACTTCAGTCCTGAATGACCACACACACACACACACACACAGACAGAGAGAGAGAGAGAGAGAGAGAGAGAGAGAGAGAGAGAGAGAGAGAGAGAGAGAGAGAGAGAGAGAGAGAGAGAACAAACCAATAGGGTTCGTCACAGATTAAGACGTTTCCTCTATGGTTTATAAAAGAATTTTTTTTTTTTTTTTATGAATATCATCATTTAACACCAAAAGCAAAATGAGGTTTGAATTATTAATTGTAAATTTTGTGCTGATTAAAATATAAAACAGGAGAAACTGATATTTACAATAACTCACCATAGACTTTGAGAAAGAAGTTATTGAACACACTGTTGCTTAGTTCATAATATCCATCATGTTCAGTTGTGGTGTGTGTGATGGTCAGAGATCCAGTTTGATTGTCCAGCTTCAGTCTGTCTCTGAATCTCCCATCAAGAACATCATCATATACAGTGATTCTGTCGAACCGTTTATTGATTTCTGCTATTAAAGTCTTTCTAAACCTCCACTGAATCACATCATCATCCTTCATTTCAGTAAGACGAGTGTTTAGAGAAACTGAATCTCCCTCCATCACTGATACATCATCACCAGATGCACCTGAAGAACAGAGTTTTTCAAAGATTAAGTACAAAGAGAAAAGATGATGAAAATATAAATAATTTATAAAGATAACAATAACTAAAAAATACACTTTTACTTTAATGTTTAATGTCACTAAAACTAATGCTGTTGAGTATCTGAGCTTCATATTTATAGTATTTTATTTAATCAATCTTTAATTATAAATAATAATAATACATTTAATTTTTAGGCGCCTTTCAGACCACCCAAGGTCACCTTAAAACAAAAATAGAAGTAAAAATAGTATTAGCTATTACGTAAGAGAGAAAAAAATATATAATTAAAAGCATCCAACAGGCTAATGCAGATGGGGGGGAGGAGAGGGGAGGTGCTTAAAGTTTATAGGCTGACTTGAAAAGATGAGTTTTGAACTGTGAAATGGAGTCTATGGCACGAATATGAGGGGGAAGAGAATTCCAGAGTTTTGGTGCAGCATGGGAGAAGGCCCTAGCTCCCACTGTGGACAGTCTGATGTCTGGGGTTGCCAGTAATCCTGCTGATGATGAACAGAGTGAGCGCGTAGGTATGTAAGTCTGTAGTAGTTCTGTGATATATGATGGGGCGAGGTTGTGCAGAACTTTGAATGTCATTAACAAGACTTTAAAGTTGATTCGTTGTGATATGGGGAGCCAGTGCAGTTGAATCATCAGGGGTGTGACACACTGAAAAAATGATTCTGACCCCTTGTAACAATGTTACATGTTTTTGTCTGTTTTTTTTATTATTATTAATTTTCAAATTCACTGCCCTTGTTTAAAACAAGTTACTTTTATTCAATTAAAAGTAATTCTAAAAAAAGTTTAATTTAAAAATGTGGCAACAGAATACAGGCAATATTATTAATTAAATTAAACACATTAGAATTGAGTAATAATTAATCAAAATAATTCCTTAAAAGTTAACCATTTCCAATTGAGTAAACTGAGAGACTGATTGGTCGTCTGAATAAAATGAGCCCGCCCACTTGTCTCTATGACACTGTGATCCAGAGCTATGTTCAATACAAAATCCCTATGCATTTTAAACAAAAATATCTGAGTAACAGACAGACGTCAAAGAAGAAGTAAGAAGTCTTTATTTTTATTGCCAACATTGATGTTAACAAGCAGAATCACTGAAGGAGAAAACCGTAATTTTGTCACCATTATGGAGATTAGTGTTTGTTTTAGTTGGGCTCTTGACCCTTAAATAATTAACTTTATTTTTTTGTTTCAGTGCTGTACCTGAGTCATAACAGCAAGATGAACAAATAGAAAAGGTGATCTAATGGTGTTGGTTGTTATTTAACAATCATTATATCTCAATCATTTGACCTGAATCATTGAATTCATATAGAAGCAATGGTGATAAATAAATCACCTCTGAACATAAGCTCATTATGTATTCATGCAGCAATGCATGATGGGAGCCATGAATGTGTTTTAAATGGTGGCACCCAGAATGCACTGCAACATGCTTTATAATTGACACCGTTGTTGAGAATCACAGGCTGATTCTTAAAATCTAGTAAATTCAACTCAAAATAATTTAGCTAAACTTATGAATATAATTAATCTGAAATTACTTATAAAATATAAGTACAGTCAATTTACAAAATATAAGTACATTTAACTTAAAAAATATATCTGGATTTAGATGCATTTATTTTGTGCAACCCCTTGACATAATAAAATTAAGTAAATTCAACATAACATTTTTTTCAGTGCATGATCGATAGACTTGGTACGGGTAATGATGCGTGCAGCTGAGTTTTGGAGAAGTTGGAGACGGTGGAGTAATTTATTAGGGATTCCTTGCAGGATCGCATTGCAATAGTCGATCCGAGAGGTCACCAGAGTGTTGACAAGAACTTCAGTGGAGTGTTGCAAAAGTGAGGGACGCAGTCTGGAGATGTTTCTGAGGTGAAAATAAGCCGTCCGAGAGACATTATTGATGTGGTTGGATAATGAAAGGGTACTGTCCAAAATAACTCCAAGGCTCTTAGAGACTGGTATGACATCCTCCCAATGGAAACTGATGAAAGGTTGGATTTTAAGAGTGTGGATGGAGTGCCAATGAGCAGTAGCTCTGTTTTGTTACTATTAAGTTGGAGATAATTGGTAGTCATCCATGCCTGTGTGGCGGGGCTTGGGGCGGAGCACTCATTTTCAGAATTATTATGTGGAGTGGAGGGCTTACGTACACACTCGTGTACACTTACGTACATAAAGAGAAAGATAAAAAGCCACCCTGTTTCATGAACGGGGAACCTTCATAAGACACACAAGTTCGCTACCACAGAGGACAAGAGACAATGGATATAAACAAGAATATATTTTTCACAACAGTAATTCTTTAAAATGTATAAAACTATTGGCTCAGAGGACAAGAGTTTACAGCGCTACGGTGCGTACCAGACAAAATGAAGAAAGCACAACAAAATAGGACTTTCAGGCTGAGGCTTACCAGTAGGGCGGCTAGCTGGGCAGAGAGTATCCCAAAACCACACCACTCACCAAATTCTACTCCACACAACCACACTCACACTCGCTAAGTGAGGAAAAAGCAGGTGTCAAAGGCAAAACACTCGGTGAAGGAAACACCACCACCAAAAGGGCACGGACAGCTAGCTTCCCTACACCGGGGGCCTTCAGCTCCTAATAAACAAAACACACAAAATAAGTCAAACTACTCAAAATGAACACTAATTAGACGAACATTAAATCACAGAAAACACATCCCAAAGTAATTAAATGAAACACAGAAACTTTACAAATCTTGCAGGACTTATACTCGAATCAAAACATTTAGACAAGAACATTTGCTATTCTCAGGTACAGAATATTACTCACTTTTCCACAGGGCCTAGGAAAATCACGGACCAAAGAAAGCAAACAAACTACTGGTGGAAATATGACAAAAGGTCGAGCTAAATCATAACATTAATGGTATGTCTCATATTGTGACAACTATGAGACTAGCAACTCATCACCTGGGCCACCAGCATTAGTATAACGCCATCTACAATTGTAAAATAACTAAAGAAAAACAAATCAAAAGGGACGTGTCAAAACAATTACAACAGTCATACAGTAGTATAACTGGCAGCAGAACAAACAGTGCAGTCTAACAGCGTTGTCTAGGGCGCATTTGCCCCGCAGTCCACCGAGCCAAACTGCTCACGTGCAGATTGACGCACTAAAAACAGACAAAATTAGTAAATGAATTAAAAACTACCCACGCCATAATGTTCGAGTGGTTAGATATACATACCCAGTAGTGGATCACTAGACCCACAACATATTCGGTTACTCACAGCTTCGTTCATAATAGGCAAACCACAAATGTACAGGTGTTCCATCTGATCACCCACATCAACTGCAATAAGATGGAAGGTTACACCAAAACAAACATTAGTCTGTTGGAATAGACATATCTGTGGTAAAGGACAGTCTGCACCCACAAGCAAGGCTGCAGCAATCCTAGCCATAACCTGGCTAAAACAAATACATCCCCACTTTAATTGTGCATGTGCACTTTGCAGTAACATTAGCCAACCAGCTAGGTACATACCTCCCGCAGAGCTGCGTGTGCACCCACACAGACGCGATCGTGACAATGATGCATACTCAGGTGGCCTGAACTCCACCTTAAATAGGCCAGTGACGGGTGCCAATACGCTGTCACATCCATCACTCATGTGACAACCACAATAATCTAACCTGCCCTGCCACACCTGGATATCGTGAATACAGGTGATGAGGGTGTTTAGGGGAAGTGTGGCAGTGAGCTTGGTAGATACATAAAGCTGTGTGCCATCTGCATGAGTGAAAGTGAATGCCATGATGTCTGAAAATATTGCCTAATGGAAGAAGGTAGATGATAAATAAAAGTGGCCCCAATACTGACCCCTGTGGAACTCCATGTTGGAGTACTGAGCTCTCTGACTGGTGATCTTCAATTTTGACAAAATATGTCCGGGCTGTCAGGTAGTGCGCAAACCACTTAAGGGCAGTACCACAGACTCCTATACTTTCAAGCCGCTCAAGCAACAGTTGGTGGTATATTGTGTCGAAGGCGGCACTGAGGTCTAGGAGAATGAGAATGGAGAGTAGGCCAGCATCAGCTGCACGGAGAAGATCATTAGTGATCTTGACAAGGGCTGTCTCGGTACTGTGACGTGAATGAATTGTTCGATTTTGCAACGAATTTTGCCAGTGGAGTAAGCACACTAACACGCCGATCGGAACCTTTCTTCTTCCAAGTTCGTGGCCCAGCAGTCCAAAATGAACTGATAGACCCGGCCTGTTCCTCGTCAGAAGTGCAGTAGGTTTCGTCGAGAGGCACGGTGGATGTATTTTGGTCGCCGAAGGAGAGTGTCTCGATGGAATTTGAGACTTCTCTGCAGTTTTGTTTGCACCGAGGTTCGCAGTCGGTATAGCTCATTAGGTGAGTACTTCAGTGTTTTCTGGGTTGTGATGGTAGAGACCATAGTTGAAAGAATAATCCACAGTGGAAGCTTAAAGTTCACCATGAGTTCAGCTTATATCCGAACTTAATCCGCACAAACTGGTCAACAAAGATACTAAAAGAAAAGTTCGAAAAATAGGCAGCGCCAGCCAAAGTGCGCCAGTGTTCGCCTGTTTCTTCCAGCTCGCCTGTTTCTTCCTGTTTCATCCTGTTTCTGTAGCGGGAATTTTCACAACAATGTAGGGGTAAGTATTTATCTGCACTATCTTGGATGCCTAGGAAAATGACAGGATCTTGGTCCCTACTCTTATGGCGCTTTTCCACTGCATGGTACGGCTCGGTACGGTTCGGCTTGGTTCACTTTAGCTCGGTTTGCTTTTTTACTGCAGTTAGTACTGCTTCAATCAGTGATCTGCAGTGTTTTCACGTCACATTTTATTATCGGGACAGTACGCTTGGAACCTCAACAGAGGTGGTACCATTTAAATCGACCTGAAGTGAGCCGTACCGTACCATGCAGTGGAAAAGTGCCAAAAGTGAGCCGCACCGAGCCGAGCCGTACTGGACCATGCAGTGGAAAAGCGCCATTAGTACGATTAATTCCTTTACTTATTAATTTAAGTATATTTTATTCTGTCTTGATCAAATATGCTTTCTTTTTAGCAACGACCGGTGAGGAGGAGGCTGCAGGACTTAAAGTGTACATGGTAGCTTTCCCAGAGTGTAATAAAATGTATTAAAGTCCCTGTAAAGGCAATTTAAAAAAAAAATTCTAAACCCATTTTAAATGTTAGAAATGTATTGCTAAAACATATTACAAAGACTGTGAACTGTGAAGTACTGAATTGTGGAGTTAGACCGTTAAACAGTTTTTCACCATTGCTATTTTCCGGATTTTTTGGGCGGGGCTAAAACAGGGCTCGATGACGCACTGGAGCCCTTGAGCTCGTGGACACGCCCCTACCTGATGACGCACTGAGGCTACTGAGGCTGTCCGCTCCCCTAACAATATAGAGCACATTCACATCAGTTTTGCCGCTCAATCGTGAGTTACGGTCAGTACTATACAGCAGCCTACAGTTTGCTAGCTAGCTATGCCTTCGTCACGGAAATGCGTAGGCCTACTACCTGGATGCGATCACCGGATCACATACAAAACAGATCGGTATCCTTATTTAAATTTCCGAAAAACGATTACATCAAGAAGAAGTGGATTAATTTTCTGAAGAGCCACCTTGATGGAGAGCTGAGGATCACCGCCAACACCCGCCTCTGTAAGTGATCATTTTACACGGGATAGTTCGGAGACAACTGAGACATTCACTGATAATCCGTTTTAATATAATCCGTCTTCCGCCTCGGCATTCATCCTCCCGTCGCGCCGACAGCTGGTGCCATCATCGGCAGTGCGTGCCCACCGTGCGAGCATCTATTCCGGCTGTAGAGTTGAGTGTGGCGACGGCAGCTTTCCCGCGAGTGGGCGTGGTTTCAGCGCAGCCAGTGGACACGCCCCCAGCGTTTGAGAGCAGAAAATACTGCTCATTTTTTCAAGATTTTGATAGCTTATTTATGTACTTGCTGGCTTTTTTTATCATTCAAATTTGGCAGGGTGGCTAATAACACATTTTTCTGTGGTGTGACAAACTCAGAACACATACAAAATTTTGACTTTACAGGGACTTTAACCGTTTTCCTACAAGACAGGAGGAACGCCCCTACTCCAAAATGACAGAAACCTTCCCTAAAACTACATACCTGGGTCTCATCTACAATCGACATCCCCGATTGTCTACAGTCGACATTTAGTATATCTGGGTCTCGTCTACAATCGACGTCCCCTATCTCTCACTTGTTTCCCTAACTAACTTGCTTCCCTAACTCTAACTTGCTGTGCAGCAATAATAAACAACAGTCTTCAACACATGTCCTTTGTATGCTTTAATCACGGCAGGGAGATTTTCCCGAGCAGTTCTCAGAGCATCTCCCCCAAGAAGAAGCACGGCCGGAGGATCTCAGACAAATTACAGAGAGAAACTGAGGTTAACACGAAAGATTTTTCATAGATATGAACCAATGTATTTCAAAGATTATTTTAAGCTTATTAGGAACTCTCAAAGCTACTCAACTAGAGGCAGTGCCACAGATATAGTACCTTGTAGATTTAAGAGCTGTTCTGGGCAAAATACATTTTTGTACATGGCAGCAATGGAATGGAATAAAAAATCCCAGTTGAGATTAAATTAAGCCAGTCAGATAGCTGTTTTAATCGAGCATGTGGTGAATGGTTGTTAAATGTTAATTAGATTTAGTTATGTAGTCTTAATGAACATTTATTATTGTAGTGTATGTATTTGTGTTTATTTTATTTTGTATTTGGATGTGATTGAGTGTACAAGGTACTTTTTAGTCATCTGTAGCTTGCCTGGCCATCTTTATCAGACTACAACGAGGACCACAATGGAAATAAGTTTGTAACTTTCTTGTGTTATCCTCAACAGTTCTGATAAATGTATAATGTCACTGTGATGGCATCTTGTTATGCATTTTTTTTTTACTGTCTAATAAATCAAATAATCAAATAAAATCAAATAAAAAAATCCCACCAGCAAACAACAGTTTTTATAGAAAAGGGGCATGGCAAAAATGACATGATACATTACATAATTTCCCTACAATTTAATTGGTTCTTCAAATGCAAACCCTCTTGTTACTGGGTAGAGGCTGTTTTCTTGATTACTTCATGTCACAAGGTTTCATGTTTAGACATCTGTCTAGTTTCATTTCCCATATTTGTTATTTTTAGACTCACACAACCCTTTGCCAAAGGGGACACATACATTTAGCCAAAGAACAGAACATCTTAGTACATTGTGTTTCAGAGTGTTAGAATTGTTAGGCCTAAAAAGGGAAAGTATACGGTTTATATGTTAGAATGTTAGAGTTATGATTCGTTTGATATACAGTTTACTATTTTATTCATTTAAAAAAAATCCATCACAATATTCAACTGAGAACCAGTTCAGTCAAAAGACCATAACAGATGTTAAATTTCACATCCGATACTTTTCATCATGTCAATCAATATACCTGAGCGAGATTCACAACCCAAGATTTAAATTGTACCTCGCTGCAGAACTGGGCTGGCGTTGGACTGTCCAGGTATGGCAGGGTAATCAGATCAACTATCAGGAACCTCTTTAAAGATAGGAAGTCTCTTCCTTTCTCAAACACAGGAAAATAGATGTTTAGAAAAATTAAAAAGAGGAAAAATATTATTTCCACAAACGTTCCCGGTAGACAGTCGAACCCGAAATGCGGATTCACTCAATTGTCTGTTCACAAGTCCATGCAAGTGTCCATCCAAGAAGAATTTAAAAGTATTTAAACAAAAAATACTTCAAAACTAAAAACAAAAAAAATAACTATAGAGAAAATAAAGAAAGGAATATTCCCAGGGCAATGGCTGAATAATTAAAATAGGGAGAAAAATAAAATAAACAGAATGTCAAAGAGTTTTCAATGCCCCTTGCGTCCACAGAGCGGCACTATGTGTCAAAAATGGCGAGCCTGGATTTTTCTCGAAACAACAGTAGCCTAACAAAAAAAAAAAAACTTATCCTGAAATGGCTTTAGCAACAACCAAAATAATGTCCGTGTTTTTCTTCCCGATGTCAACTGTGGTAAAACAACAATGAAGAAAACTCACAGTAGGCCTACCTCAGCTCCCTTAAATCAGAGACAAACACTTGTGTTAATAATAACAATGAGTAATCCATCAGCCAGAAACTGAAGCCTCCCTGGGCGCCGCCATTGTAGCAGACCATCACCTGCTGTTAGCATTCCACTGACTCCCATTCATTTTGGCGTCACTTTGACAGCGAATAACTTTACATCTGAGGCGTCCAAAGACTCCATTTGTCCATTATTTATTTCTAAAGAAACACGACAATGTATGAAAGGCTCCATTACTTTGTATCTTACGTTATGGCCCTGTAGAAGACGTTTTTGTAAACATAGGCTAACTATTGCATCATAACCACGCGACTCTCTGTCGCACAGAAGATAAATAACAGTATAGACAGGAGGAGAAGCTCGCGGGCAATCCGGGGGACGTGGAGGCATTAAGTCAAGGGAGAAGCTCATAGAGTGTCATAAAGTTGCTCCTGCTGCGAGCTCATGGACAGCTAATACTCACGCTCTCCGTCTCTGCAAGATTCGGAAGGGAATGATTCAGATTTCTCTTGGCACCAGTGTTGCCAACTATTTTCAAAGGAAAGTAGATAACGCCTTCCCTAAAAGTCGCTAGATTACGTCATACGTCATTTAGCATATTTATTACATCATCGCGTCGTACTTGCGTTCTGCCTGCCTAATGTGTTTTCTCTCTAAATTCATGCTCACATACTGTATTTTAAGTAAGGGATAATGTATAGCGAGGCGGTTGTTATAATGAATACCACCCTGACAGGCTGACTAGCCCGACGCGAAGCGGAGGGATCTTAATCAGCCTGAAGGGGTTGTATTCGTTATAACAACCGCCTCGCTATACATTATCCCGCTTATTACATGGCTACCTACCATATAAATCAATAATTTGACTCAAAATATTGATTTAAAAAGGAGTTCATTGATTTAAAAACGATTATATTGCTTCCGCTGAACTGCGTCCATGGCAACGCTCTGTTTTTCATGGCAACGGTGTGTTATACTAAGCAGCGTCTGTTATCAAAAAATAACAGACCGCACTCTACATTGGAATTCTACCAAGCCATGTAATAATATAATATAATATAATATAATATAATATAATATAATATAATATAATATAATATAATATAATATAATATAATATAATATAATATAATATAATTGTAACGGTCACCAGCTGGGGTGCTCTTGAGAGCCACTAGAGGGCATTCCACACCAGACTATTATCACTCCCTCACAAACTACATAACTCACTGCCCAGACTCATCATCACTGATTGCATTCACCTGTGTCTCATTACCCTGTTAGTCTCTGTCTATTTATACCATGTTCACTCATTCACTCACTGCGAAGTTTTGTATGTTGTTACACTGCATTCCCAAGGCGTTTCTCCCTGGTTTCCTGTCTCCCGGTTTTTGGATTTCTTGCCTGTTCCTTGGATTATTCTTCTGCCTCTGACCCCAGCCTGTTTTGTTTGTTCGTTTGGACTGCCTACCTGTGTATTTGACCTTTGCCTATTTATTGGATTATGTGTCTGGATTGTCCCTATTAACCCTCTGGGCTTCTTCGTAAATGGGTTACACTTAGCTTCCTCCCGGTCAAAAACGGACGAAGCCTTAAAATTAGGGCTGGGACAACGCATCGACGTCATCGATGAAGTCGACGCAAAAAATACGTCGACGCAAAATATGCGCGTCGATTAGTCAGACCCAAAACAAAGATGGCGGCGCCGGAGAGTAGTAGCTGACTGGATTGTTGACTATACTGCTCGCATAACATACATAGCGCGCGTACAGCAGAGAGGGAGAGAGCAAGAGAGCAAGAGACACACGCAAGGTCTCTCGCTCTCTGCCGTGCGCGCTATGTATGTTATGCGCGCAGTATGTTCTGTCTCGCCTTAGCGCTCTAGATTCTGGGAGATTTGAACTAATTTGCGGGCATCAGGGAGACGCTATCAATATGCGGGGGACTCCCGGAACTTCCGGGAGGTTTGGGATGTCTGAGTGCGGGTTTTTTTCCCCCTGGCGTGCATGTTAATCAATGAGTGCATTCACACCGGGAGCGGGAGCAGGAGCAGGAGCAGCGCGTGAGCAACAGTGAAGCGCGGGTTTCGGCGCAGTCTTAATTTGCTGCTGCCCACGCTCAATTAAAGTGAAAGCAAACTTTTGATGGACAAAATAAATATGATTTCACCCAAAAAGTGCAGAAAATGCACATAATTTGCATGTCTGGGGTGTTTTAACAAGAACTGGAGTGGGTATGTATGTCAGAAAAGAAAATGAAGACTCAAAAATATTTATAGAATTTTTTTTATTGAATGCTAGACATCAAGTTATTAATTTCATCTTAAAGAAGAATTACAAGATGCACTTTTTTCAGTAAGCTAGGCCTATGTGTTTTCAAGGATTTATTGAATGCTACCTCTGACTAAGAATGCATTACTTTGCACTTGTATAGTCTTTTATTTTGGAATTTTAAGAGCCATAAACATATATTGCAATGTTAAGGAATTAATGTTTTTTTCATTCAGATATGTAAATCAACATGTATAAATTGCTATTAGTCAATTAATGGGGAGATAATCGATAACCGAATCGAATCGAAATCGAATCGGACTGGGAAAATGAATCGTTAGATTAATCATTTAAAAAATAATCGTTTATCCCAGCCCTACTTAAAATGTAACTTTACTTTTTCCCAGGATAACCAATCAAATATTGTTTTGTTCTATAATATTTTCTGATTATTATTTAGAATTTTTTGAATTTTTTATGATACTTTGCATTAATTATATAATTTTTATGAGCTATTTTTTCCATTAGAATTAAAATATATTTTTTTATTTTATATTTATTTAAAAAAAAATTCAATAAATGCAACATTTCACATCAAAATAGAGTGCCAGCCTAAAAAAAAATGTTCAAGTAGAAGAGCGCCATCTAGTGGCTTTAAAAAATAGTTAAATGTGTGCAATGTCCCGTACCAGCCTGTAGGCTTCCTATATAAATACATAGAAAGGCTTTTTGATTCCTTTTGTTGTTTTAGACATGATTTCTCTATCTTATTTGTTTTTTTGTTTTTTTTTTTAGATATACATTTAGATATTCTAAAAGACTACTTTATTTTTTAACAATTTTTTTTAGATAAGTATCAGGTTTTGCATTATGATTAAAATCAAACTATAGCATTTGGTTAGAAAGGGAACACAATGCAAACATTTTTGTTACTCAGTATTTGATCATTCAAATAATTAAACAAAATAAGGGATGGTTAGTGATTATTCAAAACACTTTATACAGACATTTAGCAATAAATTGGTATTTTTTATTTATTTATTTTTGCATATTCTCAAAATTTGCTGTTGTAGTCTTACCAGTTAATCTCTCTCTCTCTCTCTCTCTCTCTTTCTCTCTCTCTCTCTCTGTGTGTGTGTGTGTGTGTGTGCATTTGAGCGAGATTTTTTTTTTCATTTATTGATTTTATTTTGCATATTCTACAAATTTGCTGTTGCAGGGGGGGGGGGTGTTGATGTTTTAGAGTGTCACCCCTTCATTGCTGTACATGTTTTTTCTGCACAGTGGCTGATCTGTAGCTTGTACCACCAAAAGTTTCTCTGAGTTTTCCTATTTTTTCATATTTCCCATTCATTTCCTATGTCGCCCGTTTTTGACCGGGAGGAAGCTAAGTGTGACTATTTTTTTTACGACCCTTTAACATATCAGAATCATCTCCTTGATTTTTTTGTGTGTTCATATAGGTAATACAACAAAAGTCACCAAGTTTCACCCCCATCCGATGAAGCAAAAAAATTAAACAATTCAAAATGTAAACGTTTTCGGTCATTTTCGGACGAAGAAGCCCAGAGGGTTAAAGCTGCAGTTGGATCTTAAAGGCCATGTTGCAGGTTAACCACCACTGTCGATTAATGGGTACATAAATCACTCAGGATATGTATATCCTTTTTAAAATGTCTCAAAAATGGTCTTAAAGACCAGTTTTTTTACGTTTTTGGTATTAACGTTTTTTTTTACGCGATTCGGCGATGACGTCACGTTGGGGTGAAGTGGAGGAAAGGCAGCCTCAGCCTAGTATCAGAGCCCGTATTAGACATTCTCAGCCTGTATTAGAACTATGGCGACTGACTGGGATGAGGAAGAGTTGGTGAAGTGTCCTGGTGAGTTGCTATCATTTAGCACTGCAGCAATGAGCACTGGAGCTAGTCTACGAGCAGCAGTGCACAATAACGACACATATATATATATTGTTACTGTCATTGAATAGGACCGAGTGAAAAATCAACGTTTTCTTTATATCTAGTGGCAGTGATCATGACGTTAGTTCAGATAAGTACCGGTAACCTTTGTCATAGTGTCTAGTACTGGTAAACTTGGTCTTTGTCATCTAGAAATAGAAGGCATCATGCTAGCTATATTGGCGTTTCTAAGTGTTTATCTCTTCCTCCGGTGAAAATGTTGTTGTAGCCGCCGCGTGTCTGTCGCTGTCCGGTCGCTGTGTTTGGCAAGTGCTTGTGTGGGCAGTATAGAGAGAGATAGGCAGACATCCAGATAGCATAAACGTTTGCATAGATAGCTTGCAGCTAGATAGATAAATAGATAGAAATATACATAGTAGGTAGATTGACAATGTAGAGTTGGCTCATTGGTCGCACGTGCCGTTGGATGTGCAGTTGCCGCATACTAGCCTATCTATCTATATATCTGTCTGTCTATCTATATATCTAGACTATCTATTTACCTATATCTATGTATTTATCTATTGATCTATAATCTGCGCTATCTGAATACTCTCGTCTCTACTACTCGTCTCTCTAGTCACTCTAATCCTCTCAAGGCGGGCTTTGGTAAATTCTCTCCCCAAGGTGACGTCATCCAATGCATTGTGGTGGAAAGGAGAATCGTTGCAAACCGCTGTAATTTTTCGTATTATATTACGTTTTGTGATACCCAACGACATAAAATACAATGGATAACAGTTTAAATGTGTATTACCAACAAGCAAATTGCACAAATTAGTTGAAAAATTAACCCTGCAACACGGCCTTTAACCGTCGTGTGTCTGAGCAGTTGCGAGACTATAATATAATATAATATAATATAATATAATATAATATAATATAATATAATATAATACAGCCGAATGTCCAATAAAGCTGTTCTCATTTCCTATATTATTTTTGTCAGACAATAAAACAAGTAGCTATGATATAGTGGATGACAAAAACAAATTATGTGTAAAATTATCTGAATTGAGAGAGTTCAGGAACTGGATGAAAGCTCTGTGTGATAGTGAGTATTACAAGTAATAAGCACAAGAAAAGAAAGGAAATTAAAATGGTCAAACTAAATTATTTATATATAAAACAAAAGAGAAGCAGATAAGTGATAAGTCTGTGGAAAAACAAAAAAACTGCCGTGCGCTCAACAAATGAACGAGCTCTTCTCCTCTCAGCCATTCCCTGAACAAGGTAGACGCAACTAGAGAAAGTAACGGCAGGGAGAAAGCAAGACCTTGCGCTCACAGGACAGTACTGGCAACATCTGGAGGTTACTGAGGTTTGTCTAAAAAGTCGCAAGATTTGTGGCTTTTTTAAGATTTTATAAACATCGGCATAAAAGTGTATATATAATGTAATATTTACTGCGAAGTCTGGGAATCATGTAACAAAACTGATATAAGTCACAACATACTGCTGTTATTTTTAGGCTTCTTCAGCTCATATATGTGTGTATGTGTGTAAAAGGACAAACAAACTGAAGCCTACAATAGTGAATCGATTATCTCTCTCCAACTAACAACTACTGTCTGCACACACAATCTAAAGACACGGGAGGCTGACCGGTCGACTGTTTGTTGACTTTTGCGACAGTGCTGCGGAGCTTGTGGCCTCAAGGAACGCTAGACGTGAAAGTTACAGGTCGAGCGCCACTAAGTTCCGCGGTGTGCCTTTAAATAAATGTGTTTTTGCTAATTATATGTCATATATGTCATTACTTCTCCTTGTCGAGAAGTCGAAAAGTAAAAAATGTCAAACAAACAAACAAACAAACAAACGGCGATGGTCACACACATAAACACTGCCTATGTACTATTTTTAAGCCATTGAGACTAATTTAAGCTTCCATTCTATCCAATATTTCCAATCTATCCATCATCTATCGTTCTTTTTAACTAATCATTTCTTTCTAACTTATCTTTTTTTCTAACTTATTTTCTTTCTTTCTAATTAATTCATTCTTTCTAACTTATCTTTCTTTCTAACTAATCATTCTTTAACTAATATTTCTTTCATTCTAACTTATCTATCATCTAGTATTTCTTATCTATCTATCTATCTATCTATCTATCTATCTAATATTTCCTATCTATCTATCTATCTATCTATCTATCTATCTATCTATCTATCTATCTATCTATCTATCTATCTATCTATCTATCTATCTATCTATCTCATGACAACCACCCATAACCACATCACAAGAACCTCCTAGCAGCCACGTAGCAACCACCAGAACACAGCAACCACCCAGAGTACCATAGCAACCGCATAGCAACCACCCTGAGTGCTTTAGCAACTACATAGCAACACCCTAGCAACCACTCAGAATACCTTAGCAATCCCTTATCGACCATCTAGTATTTCTAATCTCTAAAACCAGAAAGGGAACCAGCCGAAAGTGACCTCAGTCCTTTTGGTGTTCACAATATAGTGGACTCAAAAGAGGACCCGCTTCTTTTTTTGGTCCTCTTCAGCATTGAAGTGATCTCAAACCCTTTCTTGTTCACACCACAACCTCAAAAGAACTCAGATCTCAGCTTTCTGTGCATTTTGCATGTGTACACTTGTAACGGATCAGTAGACGCACCACAGGGTCAGCCCCAAATAAAGAGAAACACCAGCAACGTCTTTTCGCTTTTGCGTGTTTACTGCAATCATAAAATGGGACAGTGTTACAATCAATCATCTGTTCTGGATTGACAATCTGCAAATACATCATTCAGTTAGTACATTGTCCCATATTTCTAATATGCAGGCAACTTACAATATCAAAGAAACAATTCACAGTTTCAGCTTCTTCTTAAAGGTGCAATGTGTAACATTTTTGAGTATCTATTAACAGAAATGCAATATGACATCCATAACTATGTGTTCAGTGGTGTATAAAGAACTTGCTTAATAAACCGTAATGTTTTTATTACCTTAGAATGAGGCATTTATATCTACATTGCGCGGGAATCCCTTTCTATGAAGGTCGCCATATTGTGACGTCATGTTTCTACTGTAGCCGAACGCGAACAAACAACGTTACAGAGCGCGTTTCGTCACTACCTTGAGAGAGAAGCCGCAGGAAGCTAGAAGAAGCTAGTCATAAACACCGTGAGTAGTGACTTTTCCCTTGTCAGTGGTGTAAATATGTAGTTGGATTGTTTCATGTAACTTAACTCTTCTCCCTCGCTGTGTTATGGCTTTGCTATGTGGGGATAAATGTGCTGGTTAAGTTCGTGAGACAGCTGATTAGTAGGCTACTTGTCATTGACCGTAAAACAGTTACAGGAATCACCAACCCGTCGATCTTGGAAGCATTTTAAGTCGATCGAGTTTCCAAAATCAGAGAAAAAAGCCTATTGTGTGTAGTAAGTGGTGTCTAGTGGATGCGGAGGCGCGCACGCTGTTACAACCATTGCATTTTTGCCGCACGCACCTTTGGGCTCATGCGGACGCGTCGAGTTTAAACAAGGCTTTACGCTTTAACCAGCTCAGCCACAGTAACAGCTCATATTAGCCAGCTAAACTTTTACTACCCTGTTAGAAAAAATATATAGTTGCATAGTTTCATGTGGTTCTTCTCACTCGCTGTATTATGGGTTTGCACCATATGACATTAACTGATACTTAAAGTGTTATACCATTCATAGAAATATGACACAATCGCACGTTTAATGCAATACAGTTTATGTACTATATTAAACATGAAGAACCATCTATTTGACAAACAACAGGGTCACCAACAGTATTACCACCATATTTCGTTCTGATTTCGTAATAACTTCTATTTAATATGCTCTAAGACCTTGTTTGAATTTTCCATTAACGGAGACACATACCTCTCTTCAGAGTGCTTCCCGCAAAGCAAACTGAAGAGTGCAACACGCGAGGAATATACCATTGATTGAAGAAAGTGGGGTTCATACCAAATCAGTAACACTAAAGGACACAACACATCTTTCCAATCAAACTCATGCAGTACAGGGCAGTAGTGCAATTATAATGTTTGATAACCACAAAGACTAAATGCTGGTTGTTGTATGTTAAATTAAATACTGGTGTTGATTTAATATTCCAACTTCCCCCGCCTTAATGAAATGTGGATCATTCCTTGCTCAATCTCTCCCTGCATCTGATTGAAAAGCAACTAATCTATTTAACAAAGTTTGATGAATTATACATTTTTCACACCATTACACACTTCCACCTTCTACAACATCTGTCAGACAAGCACAAGCATTTGCACTCAACATTTCATTCAGGTCATCCTCGTAGAAAGGACAGGAGTCCCTCACTTCAGGAGATGGTCTGAGTACAGTTCACTTTTGGGTCCTTGACATCACTTGGTTTGTTCACATTTACACGCTGAACCGCCTCGAGAGCGTTTGGAGGGCTCAAACGAATTAGGTGTGAAGACACCCTGAGTTATTTTAGTAATATAAACAACATTAAAATTAGAAATGTTCCCTAGTCAACTAGATCAAATAAAACGTTTTGTTTTTTTTTTCACTTTATTTCAGTTCATATTTATATTATTTCATGAAACCCCTAGAGATGAGAGTAGAGCCGCTGCTCCTCCACATCGAGAGGGGCCATCTGAGGCGGCTCAGGCTTCTGTTCCGGACGCCTCCTGGATGCCTTCCAGTACCACCACTTGGACGACCTAGGACACGCTTGGGGGAATTATGTCTCCCGGCTGGCCTGGGAACACCTCGGTGTCCCCCCGGAAGAGCTGGAGGAAGTGTCTAGGGAGAGGGAAGTCTGGGCGTCTCTGCTTAGACTGCTGCCCCCGTGACCCGGCCACGGATAAGCAGAAGAAGATGGATGGATGGAAGTTAGACTAAATTGAGAAATGTTTCATTGTCAACTAGCTGAAATTAAAAGTTATTTAACCTTATTTCAGTTAATTTCATGAAATTATTTTCTTAATGGTTTTAATTTCAGTTTCAACCTTCAGTCTCTTGTTCTGGGTTCAAACTGTTGGAGCTTCATACTTCACTCTTTGAGGAAGAGGAAAATAGAAAGACATTATAAATCAATAATCAAAAATCCTGTCCAGCTCTTCTGGATCTGATGCCATAAACCAGAACAACAACAGCAGCCGAAGCCCCGCCCACCAGAGTAGAGACAACCAATCATATCACAACTTCTCCAAGTGTATCAGACTGCGTCCCTCAGAACTACAAGTTACGCCTACTGGCTCATTCCTAGAGTTTGGTGGATATTAATGTCCCCATGAAACAATACTGCATAAAATGTTACTCAACTTTCACGTTACATGGTTTTGCCTGGATAGATGAACCCCATTAACAAAAATTCATAATGATTGATACAAAAGAATAATTTAAAAAATAAATACTTTTTGAAGCGCCTGACAAATCCCCATGTCTCCAATCATGTGTCCTCAACTCCACTTTAAATAAAGTTTGCATATATTTTTCTAATTAGTTATTTTGAGTATTAGCATGTACTTATACATTTTGTTTTATAAGTAAGTATTTTTTGTTTAAAACCAGTGAATTAGTTTATGTCTCGGGAACTCCATGCAGTCCACCCTGGTACACTGGTACTACTTGCCCTTTATATTAAAGGAGTCATAACCTGTAATTTTTACTTTTCCACGAGAATCAATGTATGTTATAATTGCCTAACGATTATACATTGGCCGGGAAGCCGATATTCAAAAGTGAAGTGTTTGTTTACCCCAGGGTTGGTAAACCAGCCCACGTGCACGCGCACTCAAATACGAGATTTTAATTTCTCCCCCGACTTGACGTCAAGACGGGGCAGGATATACCATATATGGACACCGCAGAGGAGGCCCGCCCTGCCCCTCTCCCCATCATATTCAGTCAAGAAAGATGCAGAAATGTAGAGCACACGTGAGTTGCTCTGTGGTTGACTGCCAGAATCAACATTCAAATGTGTTTTCTCTACCAAAAACGGACCAAACTACCAGGGACCAGTGGATTAAATTAATTTTTAATGACGCTGTTCCAACAACCCTATCAACTGGCTCAAGGTTAGGTGTCTGCGCTAAACATTTTACACAGGAATCATCACGTTACATGTCTGTAGATGAAAAATATTGAATGTCTAAAAAACCACAACGTGAAACAAGGCAAAAACAACACATGATAGCAAACGTTGATCTCTATAACCACTGTAAGCTGATAAAAAAAGTAGACTACATCTCCGTTAATGTAATCTACATTAAATAAAAGGTAAACTTATGTGGGAGAAAATAGCAACACACGTTTTAGCTCGTTACTGATGTTAATGTATGTCTCAGTCAAAATGATTGTCTTTACCATTCAGAGACATGTTGATGTAGACGTCCTTCCATTGACTCTATATCTTCCGTTTCCAGCTCTGGTTCAGAGTCTGGCTCAAACATATATGGTTGAATCCCGTAGGTCGCGGCCAGGTCGGGTTCATTAACAACTTGCGCCATGATGTCATTTTGGAATGATATGCTGAAGTTACCTGCGGTGTCAAGCCCACTCCTTCCTGCCACCAATCAACGCGCCCCTCATTTGCATTATTAAAATGACCGTCCACGACAGCCAAAATATCGCATCAGATCTCGCGAGACAATAATGCATTCAGAAATAAGGGTCAGAGGAGCTCTGTGTTTACTTTTTTTCCACTTTTCTTTTTTAGAAGGGCCTGAAAGACTATAATAGAGCGTGGGTATCCAAGGTAATACTAGGTTATGACTCCTTTAAAATCGTAAGCATATGTCCTAAATCACATGACTTGGTAGAAGTGACATCATTTGCTTGGAGGGAAACTTCTTCAAGAACACACTAAGTCTCAGTCAGTTTCAGTTCTCTCTTTTCCTAATTTTATAAGGTTTATCTAATAGCGTAAAGCAGAACCCCATTTGGGTATGAAATGGGCTGATAAACTGGCCCTATATAGGATTGTCCGCTGGTTCCATAATGCCAATCGTCCACATGGATTTCATTCAGGATTGCTCTTGCCAACAGGTGGGATGCAACTGAGCAACATGTGCAAGACCCATCACGGTCCCAGCTTTAGGTTTTATGTGGTTCTACAATGTTACTACATGGGCTGAAATATGGGCTGTAAGTGCACTGAACAAGCAATCAGTAAAATGTACTTACATTTTTTTTGCCAAGTTTTTGCACGCATATATTTTAAGTGAAAGTAACAAAGAAAATAAGTAATTTTAACTTATAAAAGGTGGAGTAATATCAATTTAGTAGAAGTTTCTTTTGTAATACATTTCACTACAAACAATATAACATTGAATTCGCTTTTCCTCTGTGTGGTACGACTCGGCTCGGCACGGCACGGCACGGCTCGGTTTGCTTTTTCACTGCAGTTAGTACCGCTTCAAAGTGGTGGGATTATAGACTGATTGTTATAGTTTGTCCACTCCTCGGCAACCAACGAGAGGAACGTCTGCACTTCGTCCACTGAACACGATTCAGCCATTTCTTTTTTTAAATTTATTTTTTCTTCAAGCAAGTCAAGCAAGTAGTTTTAAAACAGGTGCTACAGCGGTGGCTGTTACTGGCTATTTAAATCTAGCGGGTTTGATGTCTCGCAAATACAATGGTGCTGGAAGTGACGATTCTGTCTGACCAATCAGTGATCTGCAGTGTTTTCACGTCACATTTTAGTATCGGTTCGGTACGCTTGGAACCTCAAAAGAGGTGGTACCATTTTGAGCCGAAGCGAGCCGTACCATACCATGCAGTGGAGAAGTGCCACAAAGTGAGACGTACCGAGCGGTGCCATGCAGTGGAAAAGCTCCATATGTAATTAATACTGTTGGCGATTAATACGGTTACCATCTCAATTAGAGCTAGGTAACCGGTAATACATGACGAAGGATTAGTAACGACTTACAACTCAGACATTATCTGGCGTTTTGCCTGCACACTCACACAAGAGAGCAGCGGCCATTTTATTAATGATCGCACACCTGTTACTCCACCCACATCATGATCACAGTCAATTAGAGAACATATACAATTACATAGATCAACACCCCCACTTGTTCTTAAATTGACAGAATATAACACAATGCGTCACATACATGCATCTCCGAATTACAATTAATTCACACTCCAAATAAAAAACACATAAATTTATCCATTTTAGCTTTAGACACAGATTTTGTTAAAATGTCTGCCACCATATCAACTGTAGGACAATAATAAAGAATTATTTTGCCGTCATTCAGTACAGATCGAACAAAATGATACCTTATGTCAATATGCTTAGACCTTTGTCGACACACCGGATTCTTTGAAAGTGCAATAGCACCCTGATTATCCCCAAAAATAGTCACTGGTGCATATTCAAGTACATTATCCATTCCATTGATTAGATTTGTCAGATACAAGCTTTCTTGTGCAGTAGCTGATAAAGCCATATATTCGGCTTCACATGATAAAGCAACAGTTTGTTGTTTCTTAGACTTCCAAGAGACAACAGGCCCATTTTTAGACAAACTGAAACAGCAGCCAGTAATACTATGCCTGTCATTTAAGTCTGCTGCCCAGTCTGCATCGCTATAAGCCACAAGTTTCAGATTTACACCACTTTTCTTATAACATAATTCCAAGTCTGCTGTACCTTTCAAATACCTCAACACATGTTTAGCAGCCACCCAATGTTGTTCTTTTGGTGCCCTTAGATATTGTGACAATTTACTAACAATGAAGCTTAAATCTGGGCGAGTACTTGTCATCATATAGATTAAACTGCCAATCACTTCACGATACCTTTTTAAGTCAACAGGTTCACCATCATTGTCAAATTTTACTTTGATTTCACATGGGGTTGATCTTGGTTTGCAGTGAGTCATATCAAATCTCTCCAAATTTTTTAAAATGTATCTTTCCTGATTCATTTTTACTTTACCATGTTCTTGTGTAAAGTCAATGCCTAAGAAATGTCGAAGTTTTCCCAGATCTTTGAATTTAATTCCCAACATTTCCTTCACATCTCTGACTATTTGATCATTACTCGCTGCAATAATAAGATCATCAACCCAAATAATCAGTATGATTCTGTCTTCATCAATCTGTTTACTATAAACACAATGATCTGTTAAGTTTTGAACAAAATCATTTTCAATTAAGAAATCATTCAACATCTTGTTCCAATTTCGTCCAGATTGTTTCAGACCATACAGTGATTTATTGAGCTTGCATACCAATTCTTCTCCTGTTTTTGACTTAACTTCAAATCCTTCAGGTTGTTTCATATAAATTTCACAATCTATAGGAGCATGTAGATATGCAGTTTTAACATCCATCTGATGTAACTCTAAATCATACTATTAAAACACGTACTGAAGTAATATCGGCAGTAAGTGAAAAGGTCTCATTATAATCAATACCTGCCACTTGACTATAACCCTTTGCCACCTACCTGGCTTTATATAATTCTCCATCAGGATTTTCCTTTACAGCATAAACCCATCTTCCCCCTACTGCCTGTTTACCTTCTGGTAGTGTTGTTAATGTGAATGTATTATTCTCTTCTAAAGAGTTCATCTCATCCTCCATAGCTTCAACCCACTGCTCTGATTTTAAAGAGCCTAAGGCTTCCTTCAGTGTCTGGGGTACATCACATGCAACACGATAACAATAGTCTATAGTCAATGGCTGATCTGCATCATCTTTAACCTCATAATCATAGTCTGCAAGGTGCTGGGGGGGCCTTCTTTCTCTTTTTGGATATCTAGTACCTAGATCATTCTCTTTTTTACCCTGTGTACTGACTTCCTCCTCAACTTTCATTTCTTGTGGAATTACTTTAGTCTTATCTAGTTTTGGTACTAGGATTTCCTCCACATCCTCCACTGTCTGAGTATCTCTTTCATTTGTACTTTTTGTGACAAACTTCACCAGTCTACTTTTGAGTACTCTCCCTGTGTCTGGATAGAAAACAAGATAAGCAAGGCTATTTTTGTCATAACCAACAAATATACCCTTTTCACATCGCGCATCCAACTTTTTCTTGTCATACTTGTATGCATAACACTCTAACCCAAACACTCTCATTTTGGATAGGTCAGGCTTTTTTCCAGTTATCAGATAGTATGGAGTTTGTCCCAGACGTCTATTATAACATCTGTTTCTAATTATAGCCGCGGTCTGAACCGCATATGTCCACAACTCCTTTGGTAAATTACTCTCAATCAACATGCATCTTGCCATTTCAAACAAAGTCCTCCAAGCTCTTTCAGCTGTCCCATTTTGATGGGGTGAGTAAGGAGCTGAGGTTTCATGTCTTATAGCATTTTTGCTGAGCAATGACTGAAATACAGTAGATGTAAACTCTGTTCCATTATCTGATCTTAGACATTTAATTTTACCATATGGTGCAACATCAGCAATGAATTTCTCAGTGGCTATGGCAGTGTCACTCTTGCTCTTCAAAAAATAGGTAAACACAGCTCCTGAATAGTCATCTGTGAATGCTAAGGCAAATCTAAAACCATCTTTTCCTGCTGGTTCTATAGGACCAGCCAGATCTGCATGAACAAGTGCAAATACATCTTTTGCTTTCTCATCTAGATCTCTATTTCTGTTCTGAGCAAATTTGCCTTTTACACACACTTCACATTTCAAATTGGATATGTCTATTTTACCTCTAATTTTCATCCCATCTGTAACATTCTCCAACTTTAACACATCATCATAATTACAATGACCTAGTATTTCATGCCATGTCTGAATATCATAGCACGCGTTACACTCATCAATCTCATTAGCAACAGTATTAAAGTAAAACAATCTGTCATACATATGAATATCAAAAGTTGTACCATTTTTGTGAATGAGTCGGTTATGTCCCTCTTTGAAGATTACTGTCGCTCCGTGTGCAATTGCCGCTTTGACGGAAAAAATGTCTTGAGAAAATGATGGCACATAAAGTGCCTCAGTCAACATCATGTCCACAATGCGGCCTTTGTTATTTCTCAAACGCAATTTTGTGGTACCTTTCTTCAACGCGATACCACTGGCCCGTTCTCCATCAGCCAGCTCTAGTATGTGGCTCTGAGGCTTGAAACTTGAGTCGAAATCCACAAACTTCTCAATGTCCGTAAAAATGTGTTTAGTAGCTCCAGAATCCACCATGAGACCTTTCATTTCCACTCCACCAATCGGGCCTTTATTCACCTGCTCCACCATAAACGCAAATGTGTGATCCTCCTCTTCATCCATCATTTGCTTCACTTTATCGCGCTTTCTTCGACGACAGTGCACGTCTTTATGTGAGGTGCTTTTACAGAAACTACACCATTGTCTCCGTTCCTCGCGCTCCTCAGCAACCACCGTGCACTCCGCGGCTTTGTGACCTTTCTGTCCACAGTTGTAACAGGTGAGTCTCATACTCCAATTGTCTCTTCCTTTAATTTTCATTACGCTGTCCTCTACCGAACCAGCAGTGCCAAACTTCTCTGTGCTTTCATAGCTCCTCAGTTTTGCTTTAAAGTCGGCAAATGTTAGTTTTTCATCACTCAGCGTAATAAAAATAGAGAATGGTTTGAAAGTATCGGGTAAACCCTTTAGAATCATGGCAGTCAATAAATCATCGCTCAAAGTCTCTCCCGCATTCCGCAATGCTGTGATTGCGGTTTCCGCACGAATAATAGAATCCGTAACGGTTTCATTTACACCTTTCTGAAGAGATGTCAACTCCGTATACAAACTTATTACACGTGGCTTCCCCTTACCAGCGTAGTGATCTCGCAAAATCTGTAACACCTTCTTGCCATCATCAGCAGCCTCTCTCATCACAAGCGACATACTCTTGTCATCTAATAATTGGATCAGCACTGCATATGCCTCTTCATCTTTACTGTCGTCTTTCACTTCCTCACCCTCATCGACCACGGCCGAGACTTCACCCAATATGGTGGATTTCAAACCCAGAAGACGCAAATGTGCCAGGAACTTCGTTTCCCACAGTTCGTAATTCCTTTCCTCTCCGTCGAAACATAAACGACTCCATCAGTTCCCATACTCTTTACTGGGCCCATAACCTGTTGGCGCTGCCATCTCAATTAGAGCTAGGTAACCGGTAATACATCGGCCATTTTATTAATGATCGCACACCTGTTACTCCACCCACATCATGATCACAGTCAATTAGAGAACATATACAATTACATAGATCAACAAATACAATAGCTATTGTGTGAGACATCACATCATTAAATGATAGCTTTAGTGTTATGTGAACGCAGAGACCTCAATATTTGGTAGGCAATACACAACGACGGTAACATTTGATGGATCGTATTTGTGTTTGAATGTTTTATTGAGAGTAGAAAACTAACTCCAAATGTCACAAAATGGCAAGTTACTAATCCTAACAACAAAAGCAATGATAAAACAGTGTAAATACAGCTGGAAAACAGTGAAAAATCAACCTAATTAATTATTCAAGGCCCAGTGCATGATGGGAACACCAGTGTCAGAAAAGTTGAGTAATTTTACTTAATTTTATAACGTTGATATTTACACTTTCATTTATACACGCTTCAATTGAGTACTAATATAGCGACGTTTTATGTCGTTTTACTTAGTTTTTTTTATTCTTGCCTGAACTAACTTTTTCATGTAAATTACACTGTAAGTATTTACTTCACCACAGTCCACGGGTGCCATGTGGGTTTAGGATTTTCACTGGGCTTTAGGTGGGACCAAAGTATGGATCATATGCAAACCCAAGCAGCTTACCCATGTGGGACATGTCCACCCTGTTATACTGGACATGCACAGTTTTTACTTATTAAATCAAATTGATATATTTATTACTATTCTTCCTAAATGTTAATCTTCTTCTAGCATGTTGTTCTTTCCTAGCTAGTAATGGGCTATTAGCTTAAAACATCCACTCTGTTATGATACACATTGCATTGTAACAGGGTTCATGCTAAAAGGCCCGCGACACACCAAGCTGACGGCAGACCATCATTGGGCCGTTGTTGAGCGTTGTCCGCTGAACCATCGGCACCAGCCGGACTTCATTGTTCTGTTGCAAATGGCTTTCAATGGACAGTAGCTAAAACCGTTCGCTAAATGACGATAGATTAAATCATACTAACTAGATAAGGTTTGTCCAAGAAGTCACTAGGCGAGTTTTTATGAAAAAAGTCACTAAAGGGGTGGGAAAGTCAGTAAATCTAGCGACAAAATCACTAAATTGGCAACACTGACTCATTTTTTATTTATTTTTTATTTTATTTTTTGGTCGATTGAGCATGTTGAATCAAGAAAAGAAAAAGGTCTGATTGGCTGTTCAGTTTAGTTAAAGAGTCAGTGATCATAATTAACAGTCGCGAGGCGACGACACAGTCAGCTTTAATCACCACTAGTTCTTTTATATCGGCTTGATGCGTCACGGCCTAAAGCCTGTTTATACTCGACGCGTCCGCACATTGGGCCCTATTTTAACGATCTGAAACGCAAGTGTCAAAGCGTAAAGCGCAAGTAACTTTGTGGGCGGATCCCGGCGCTGTTGCTATTTTCCCGGCGGGATAAATGCCTCTTGCGCCTGGCGCAAATCTAAAAGGGGTTGGTCTAAAGTAGCTTCATTATTCATAGGTGTGGTTTGGGCGTAACGTGAAATAAACCAATCAGAGCGTCATCTCACATTCCCTTTAAGAGCAGGCGCGCTTGTTCTAAAGCGGATTCCTATTATAACGGCGGATTTACCAGGCCCGCGCCAGGAGCGGTTCACAGCCGAGGAGAGCAACGTTCTCGTCAGGGCCGTAAAACACAGAGAAGTGACATTGGGGATGGAGAAACCCACCCAAATTAACTCCTCTTAAACAGGCGTATGATAATTTGGGTAAAAGTGTAAGCTACATGCTTTTATAATAAATTGTCTATCTATCTATCTATCTATCTATCTATCTATCTATCTATCTATCTATCGTAATAATGTATGATTTGCAAAAATGAAAACTCCTGCTTAGATGAGAGAATCAACGTGTATGCGCGTTGTGCACACGCTACATTGATTATGGCCAAGCATGCGCCCTTAAAATAGCATAATGAACAACGCGCAACGCGCCACTGACTTTAGACTATTTTTTTTCTGGTCAGTGGCGCAATTGTTTTATAGAACAGCAAAATAGCATGAGGGAAAGTTTGCGCCGGAACACGCCTCCTCTTTGCGCTGAACCGCCCCGGGGAGCGCAAGTGTATTTCTTAGTTAACCGACGTGTGTCTGTGGAGGGAAAAGTCCGCTTTGCGCGGGTGCAAAATAGGAATGATACATGCGTCAGTGTACAAAGTCATTTGCGCCGAGTGCAAGATAGGGCCCGTTGTGCTATTCTGTGAAACGACAGGGGGCAACTCGGAGTAATTCTCTTCTAAACCACCAGGAATCAGCAGTGAAGAAGTAGTTTGCCGTTTATTAGTAGTTTATTAATAGCTGATTCATATAAAAAGAGTAATAAATGCAGTAGGTTTATTGTACATTCACTGCATGTAAACTAAACAACTGAAGCCTTATTGAAGAGTGTTTAAACCTTAATTTCATCAGCAGGGCTTACTTCTGCTATTGTAGGCTTATTTTGTAAATGTAAGCAGTTTAGACAAGTGCAAACTGGGTGCTTAATGCAAATGTGTTCCTATTCACAAAATGAGAGGCTTTTATGGTCGTCCATCAATGCAAATGTCTCTGTATATAGAAGGATCATAAACATGCTGATACAGACGTACCAGTTCGGTCAGATTCGGCTCGAAGTCGTTCATTCGGATGCGGCACTGCCAGGGCCGTCCCCAGAACATATAGAATGGGGGGCATTTCATTTTCATTCACTTTTTATGATCTACATAACAGACAGTCACAAAAACAATAACATCCCCAATGTAAGCGCCATTTATTAGTAGCAAGTTTTGTTTATGTTATAACATTTGTTACTCTTTCATTCTTGTGTTTATTTTGGTATATTGGTGCACTTCTGTATTGGAACTCTTAATTTGAAGTTGTATTGGAACTCTTATTTTGAAGTTTGAAGGAAGCTGTAAGAAAAACAATAAACGAGTGTGGACGGCGGAGCAACACGGTTGTTTTACCGTCGTTGGTTCTCTCCAAGCCAACTCAACGCGTAAAACTGTCTTATGTCGTTCATACAATGTGGTTATAATAAGATAAATAAGTTTAGTTTAAGTTTATAATAATGAACAATTAAGATAGCCACTACATAAGTAAAACAACCAGGCTCAACAAGAAGACGACGGCGATGACAACGCGTCGCGAGAGCCACCACCGACTTCCCAAGAACAGGGAAGACCTGGACAAAAGTAAAGCTGCAGATAAGTGCCCAAAGAACTGCAGGAAAGAAGTCAAAATTAAACACGAGGACAAGAGTTGTGAAAAAGTAAAGAATGCTGTTATGCCGCAGAAGTGTGCCAAAATGAAGGTGCTGCTCAACTTCTTGTGAGAATAATACGATTAGAATGTTTTGGTCTTCTGAAGATGACATTCATTACGAAAGACTGGTGAGCTTTATGTCATAGACCATCATTTTTGAACATTTGTCGAACTAGAAGTTGTGTTTACGGCCATAATGGCGGACGATTCACACGATGCAAAGTCAAGAGCTAAGAGCTGCTGCAGCGGGAGTAGCCACAAGAGGGCGCCAAAGTACACCGAAAAAGGTCTGGATGAACGAGTGAGCAGGCTTATAGGCGCAAGACGATCCAAGTTGTCAGAGTTAACATCAAAAAGGAACAAGATTGAAAGACTAATGAAAGATAATGAAAATCCAGACATTGTTGATGAACATTTAAATGAATCCTCAAAACTACTAGAAGAGTTTGCTCATTCAAATGATGATGTACTGTTGCTGTTACCTGATGATGAACACGATGCTGATCAGATGTATTGGTTCAAGCCAAAAATGGAACAGTTCAGCGTTTTCATAACTGATGTTAAAACGTGGATAGCTACATCAAGGCAACAACATCAGGAGGATGTGAGTCCGGATGACAGCGTGTCTGTGGCTGCCACACCAGCGGAGAGGAAGTCTGCAGTCAAAAGCACAACGAGCTCAGCTAGTTGCCGCTCTTCAAGATCATCCAAAGTCTCATCTATATCATCGGTGCGACAGAAAGAACAAGCACTGCAGGTGCAGCATCACTAAAACAGAGGCAGGCGTTAGACATCGAAGAATGCAAATTAAAGGCAAAGAGGAACAACTTGAGCTTGAGATAGCTATTGCTGCTTCTACAGCAAAAATACAAGTGTTGGAAAACAGTGAGTATGACAACTGCAAAGGTGATGCAGGTATTCATCCTGAGACTGTCTTACCAGGAATGCCACAGCTATATAACCAACAGCCTATGGTAAATGATGAGCACATTGGTCAATTAAAGGCAGATGATCTTCAAGTGAAACATGAAACTGACACGCAATCTTATGTTAACAGAAGTCCAGTAAATCTGTGTGAGGTAATGTTGAAACAAAATGATATCACTGAGATGTTAGTCAAACAGCAAAGACTGTCACATTTGCCCCAGAGAGATGTGCCTCTTTTCAGTGGTGATCCACTTGAGTTCAAAGCTTTCATAAGAGCTTTTGATCATACCATTCATGACAAAGCTGATAGTGACAGTGACAGGTTATATTACCAAGAGCAGTTTACCAGAGGGGAACCCAGGGACTTAGTCAGAAGTTGCCAGCACATGAGTCAGTATCAAGGTTATAGTGAGGCGAGGAAGTTGCTAACTTATCACTATGGCAACGAACTAAAAATCGCAACTGCCTATATGAATAGAGCATTCAGCTGGCCACAAATAAAACCAGATGACGGCAAGGCCCTTCAGAGTTACTCTTTGTTCCTCACTGGATGTAACAACGCCATGCAAGACATTACCAAACTTACAGAAATGGACAGTCCCACTAACCTCAGAAACATTTTCTCCAAGTTACCATACAAAATGAGAGAAATGTGGAGAGTTTCTGCATTTGACATTCAAGAGAAACGTGGTACAAGAGCAAAGTTTTCAGATTTAGTGATGTTCATAAACAGGCAAGCTAAAATAGTTGTGGATCCTGTTTTCGGTGACATAAAGGATACTGAAGATAAGGGAAAATATTATGCAAATGTGAAAGCGACAAAATCATCAAGGCCAAAGGGAGTGCGTTTGCTACAAGTGTTGCACCTACAGAAATTGAAAGGCCACCAGACAATGGTAGAAACTCATTTCGTTGCAACATCAGTATCTTCCAGAAGCCTTGTGTATATTGTGAAAAACAACACACACTAGCAGAATGTCACAAAATCAGAAACCAGCCATACAAAGAAAGGTTAGAGTTTCTTTAAGGAAAGGGTTTGTGTTTTGCATGCTTGACACAAGGTCATCTGAGCAAAGACTGTAAGAAAAGAGCTACATGTGAATATTGTTCTAAGAAACATCCAAGCATGCTCCACTTCTCAAAAGAAAATGATGATGTAGCTGCAGAAAGCAGGCAGAAAGACACTGCTGAAAACACAGAGACTGGTGCAATAGCACACACTTTAGGTGGAGTTTGTGGAGCTACTGGGGCCGGAAAAGACAGTTGTGTGCTGTCAATTGTACCTGTGTGTGTCAAATCAAAGAAGAGCAATAATAACATTCAGACTTATGCATTCATGGATAGCGGAAGTCAAGCCACTTTCTGCACAGAGAGCTTGATGAGACAGCTCAACATGGAAGGCAAGAAAACTCAAATCCTGCTTCGCACGATGGGACAGGAAAAGTTGGAGTCAAGCTACCATATTAAAGGATTAGAGGTGTGTGGTTTGAAAGAGAACATTTACATTGACATACCTGAGATCTACACTCACAAAGATATTCCTGCGTCCAAAGAGAACATTCCAGTGCCTGAAGATTTGGAAAACTGGCCACATTTGCAAGGAATCCAGCTTCCAAACATAGATGCAGACATAGATGGACTTTTAATAGGATGTGATGTACACAAGGCTATGGAACCATGGGAAGTAATTCACAGTGAGGATAATGGTCCATATGCAGTTCGAACAATCCTGGGTTGGGTCATCAATGGTCCTCTCAGGAGAGACAGTTGCAACACTGCATCTGAAAGTTTTCCCAGTGTTTTAGTGAATCGCATTTCTATTGCTAATGTGGAGAACCTGTTGGTACAGCAGTTTAATTATGATTTCCCTGAAAGGGCCAGTGAGGAAAAACAGGAAATGTCAAGAGAAGACATTCAGTTTATGGACTGTGTTAGTGAAACAGCAAAGAGGGTTGATGGTCACCATACCATAGGACTTTCCCTGAAAAACCGACACGTCAAGATGCCTAACAACCGCAGTGTAGTTGTGCAGAGAGCAGAAAACCTGAAAAGAAAACTTGTCAAAAACAAAGAGTTTCACAGTGAATATCAAAGCTTCATGTCTGACCTGTTGAACAAAGGCTATGCGGTCCCGGTACCAGATGAAGAGACCCAGTCTGACAATGGGAGGGTCTGGTATATACCTCATCACAGGGTTTACCATCCCCAAAAAGGAAAGCTCCGTGTAGTTTTTGACTGTGCAGCATCATATCAAGGCAAGTCACTAAATGGAGAGCTTCTTCAGGGTCCAGATTTAACTAACTTACTAATCGGGGTTTTAACACGATTCAGGCAAAATCATGTAGCTTTAATGTCAGACATAGAAGCTATGTACCATCAAGTACGTGTACCATCTGAGGATAGTGACATGCTGCGCTTCCTCTGGTGGCCGGAAGGAAACTTGACGAAACCTCTGCAAGAATACAAAATGGTGGTTCATTTGTTTGGGGCCACATCCTCCCCCAGCTGTGCAAACTTCGCGCTGAGGAAGACGGCTGAAGATGCTAAGGAAAACATGGCTCCTGCTGCAGTTGCAGCAGTATTGAACAATTTCTATGTAGACGATTGTTTGTTGTCAGTGTCAGATGAAATCCAAGCATGTGCTATGGTCAGGGACTTGACAGCACTGTGTGAGAGCGGAGGATTTTACTTAACTAAGTGGATGAGTAACAGCAGAGTTGTTCTTGCTTCTATTCCTGAAACAGAAAGGGCTAAAGAGGTCAAAGACTTGGATCTTAGTCATGATGCATTACCTGAGGAGCGAGTACTAGGAGTGACCTGGTGTAGTGAGTCAGACGTATTTAAGATCAGGATAAATGCAAAACCAACACCACAGACAAGACGAGGTATCCTCTCATTTGTAAGTGCGATATATGATCCTTTAGGGTTTCTGTCACCTGTCATTCTTCCAGCAAAGATGATCTTGCAGAAGCTGTGTAGCATGAAAATCACCTGGGATGAAGACATCCCTGCAGAACTGGCTCAAAGGATATTGTTGTGGCTTTCTGACCTAACAAAGCTTCATGGTTTTACTGTGAGTAGATGTCTGAAACCAACTGGCTTTGGAGCTGTGACATCTGCTCAGTTGCATCATTTCACAGACGCGAGTGAGAAAGGTTATGGAGTTGTTTCCTACCTTCGTATGACAAATAAAGACGGAGAAGTTCACTGTTTGTTCATCATCGGCAAGTCCAGAGTGGCACCGTTGAAACAAACAACAATTCCGAGTCTGGAGCTAACAGCGGCTGCTGTTGCTGTAAAAAATAGATCGACTCATGAGAAAGGAGCTGCACCTGCAGCTTGAAGAATCTGTGTTTTGGTGTGATAGCACTACAGTGTTGAAGTACATCGCCAGTGAAAATCTGAGATTTAAAACATTTGTTGCAAACCGAGTGTCACTCATTAGAGACAACACAGAGCCAAGTCAGTGGATGTATGTTAATTCAGAGTTGAATCCCGCTGACCATGTGTCACAAGGAATGCCTGCAGAAACATTCAAGATGAGTCAAAACTGGATTGGTGGGCCAGAGTTTTTGACAAAGGACAGGAAACACTGGTCAGTTTCACCAGACATGAAAGACATACAGAAAAAGGATGCTGAAGTGAAAGAAGCAGTATGTGTAACTGCCATCAACATGCATGAGAATCCATTTAACAAGCTCATTTGTTATTATTCAGAGTGGCATTGTTTGAAACGGGCAGTTTCATGGATGATGAAGGTTAAAAAACTGCTTCAAAATCTGAGCCCACACCGCAAGCTTATCACGTCACAATTAAGTCATCATGTAAGTCATGAGTAGAAAACTGAAATTGTTACACACAGAATGCAACAGTTCAAGTTAACTGTCAAGGGGTCTTTGCTCACCACTGAAGATTTTGTTATGGCAGAAGTTGAGATTATCAGGTTTTGTCAAAATCAATGCTTTAGCGATGAACTTAAAGCTCTTCAGAGAGGTGACAAACTCAAAGGAAGCAGTCACATTGTCAAGCTTGATCCTGTTGTACAAGACGGGATTTTACGTGTTGGTGGAAGGTTGCATCAGTCTGCACTGCCAACAGATGTTAAACATCCTGTGATACTTCCTAAAGATCATCATGTCTCCACGTTGATCCTCAGACATATCCACAAAGAAACAGGACATTGTGGGAGAAATTACATGCTATCCCGGCTGAGAGAGAGATTCTGGATCCCGCAAGCAAACTCTGCTGTTAGGAAAATATTGTCGAAGTGTGTACCATGTAAAAGGATTTCAGCAAAACCTGGAGAACAGAGGATGGCAAATTTTCCACAAGATCGCCTAATGCCTGACAAGCCACCCTTCACTAATGTGGGCATAGACTATTTTGGACCCTTCGAAGTGAAACATGGGCGAAGTACAGTAAAAAGGTATGGTGTATTGTTCACCTGTCTCACTGTTAGAGCAATTCACATCGAAGTTGCCAAAACACTTGAAACTGACTCGTGTATAAACGCATTCAGGAGATTTGTTGCTAGGAGAGGTCAAGTGTCTGTTGTGAGATCAGACAATGGAACGAATCTGGTGGGAGCAGAGAAAGAAATGCGTGAAGCAATTCACAGATTGAACCACTCAAAAATCTCAGAGATGTTCATACAAAAGGGCATTACCTGGATGTTCAACCCGCCAACAGGCTCACATTTTGGTGGCATCTGGGAGAGACTAATACGTTCTGTGAGAAAAATCCTCACTCACTTTCTGAAACAGCAGCCTCTCGACGACGAGCGTCTTCATAGATTGATGTGTGAAGTCGAGGCAATTGTTAATGGCAGGCCTATAACACGAGTGTCGAGTGACCGAAATGATTTGGAGGCACTCTCACCTAACCATTTGCTTCTCATTAAAGGCCAGCCTGTGCTGCCACCAGGACTGTTTGACAGAGAGGACTTGTATGGCAAGAGAAGGTGGAAACAGGTGCAGTACCTGTCTGACATCTTTTGGAAGCGATGCACTAAAGAGTACTTGCCACTGTTGGAAGAAAGGCAGAAGTGGACAGTAACAAGGAGAAATCTGAAACCAGGAGATGTTGTCCTTATAGTTGATGACAGTGCACCAAGAAGTTCCTGGTTGATGGGAAAGGTTGAACGGACACTTTCTGATTCAAAGGGATTTGTGAGACGTGTATTTGTCAAAACTAAATCTAGCATTTTGGAAAGGCCAATACATAAATTATGTGTGTTGCTTGAGATGGAGGAGTAAACTAAGTGAAGGCATTTTTTGTTTTTTTTTAGGTTATATGTGCTTTAACTATACTTTTGTATAAGGCAAGATGTTGATACATGATAAAGTGCATTTTGAGTTCTATTGAAAGCAGATTTGAAATATACTGTTAAGGTTAAGTACAAATTTTGTTTGTGCAGGTGATGAATCTTTAATTCTCAGAGAAATGATGCTTTAATATTAAAGATTTAATTGTTATGTTGCAAAATTAACAATTAGGGGCCGGAATGTAAGCGCCATTTATTAGTAGCAAGTTTTGTTTATGTTATAACATTTGTTACTCTTTCATTCTTGTGTTTATTTTGGTATATTGGTGCACTTCTGTATTGGAACTCTTAATTTGAAGTTGTATTGGAACTCTTATTTTGAAGTTTGAAGGAAGCTGTAAGAAAAACAATAAACGAGTGTGGACGGCGGAGCAACACGGTTGTTTTACCGTCGTTGGTTCTCTCCAAGCCAACTCAACGCGTAAAACTGTCTTATGTCGTTCATACAATGTGTGCTCTTGTGGACGCGTCGAGTATAAACAAGGCTTTAAGAGTGAGAGCAGGGGCGGTTTCTTCATTAGGGCGATTGGGCGACGCACCACCATAGACAGCGCACCACCAAAGTGTGAAAGTGACTTTTTCAATCACATTCACAATCTAATTCAACCACAGAGTTACGCTAGCCGTCACTATAGTCCAATCAGCGTTATGTCACGTTCTGTGGAGTACCGCCTCTTTTTGGGCGATTTCACTCTGGCTGAGAATCGCCCAGAGTGTTCCCATAGACTTAGGGGGCTTTCACACTAGCACTTTTGGTGCGCACCCGGGTTCGAATGACGTCAGAGTTCGGTTCGTTTGGATGATGTGAACGCTGTCTTCTTCCGAACTCGGGTGCGCACCCGCGAACCGTACTCGGGTCCGCTTAAAAAGGTGGTCTGGGGTACGGTTCATGTGAATTCCAGTACGGTTCGCTGCTGATATGAACGCAATCGAACCAAACCGCGGAAGTGAACCGCTATGGATGACGTATAATGTATAATGTGGTCGACAGGACAGTCGTCAGTGCGTGTGTGTGTGTGTGTGTGTGTACACTACCTTGACGAAAAGCGGGATTGACTCACTGCAAGCAGAGAGATGATTTATGCTTGCCTCTGCAAAAATTGTCTTCGGCTGACAGCCAGCTGTCTTTGGAACGATTTTAGTACTTTTGCGGCAGACATACCCAAGTGTGTTTCTGTATCTTTTCTTTGAAAACAAAACCAAAGGTTAAAAAAAAAGAAGAACAAATGTGAAGCGACCAATTCTATCCATTTTGACGCCTTTTCATTCATAGCGGCGCCGGTTACCAAGCAACATGATTACGCGCCAGCTGCAGCTTGATGACGCAAGCGTACCGCGGTTCGGATACAAATAATATTTGTGAACACAGTCCATCGGGGGCAGGGGGAGGGGGGAGCAATCGAACTCGGGTTCGGAACAGGCAATCGAACCAAGTGGGAAAGCGCCCTTACATTCAAAGATGTTTTTTTCTTTCGAACTGCAGGCACTGCAATGCATTCTCTATGGGTTCCGGGAGGGTTCGACTAACGTGCTTACGTAATCATACGTATCCTTAACTTGTGCAGCGATTGGTGGGAACAAACACACACTATTAAAAATCTTTAAGATTAAGTGACAAATAATATTTGAAAACAATTTTGAATTTGAACAACAAGAAAAAATGAAACACTACTATAATATCTTTTTCAAATGTGATTAAAAAATAAAAATAAAAAAGAACGAGAGCGAGAGAGACTGTTGGGACATCTCGCGACTCGCGAGTTGAGGCCAGTTGAACTTGAACAACGTCATGGCGAACGCAGTTAATTCTATCGTTTAATTAAAATAAATACCATTCAGCCCGGCCGTCCTAGTAATCAGCATACATTGAGCAGGAGCAAGTAGCAACAGAAACAACAAGATCTAGGAGGGCCTTGGGAGAAGACAAGCAGAGGCTGTCTAAAGAGGTATTTATTGCTTAACATTTTAATACTGGAGTGTTGGAAAATCTCACTTTGTTTTTTACAATCAGTTTAGGAAAGGATGGTAGCAGTCTTTTTTACTCCTAGCATTGTACTTTGAAATTTGTACATTTCCATTCGAACACAAACACAATGTCCTACACGTCAACGATTCAGTCAACAATATTATTTGTCGCCACCTAGTGGAATCTTTAATAAAATAAACTATCTGAGTGGATTGAAAATACATTTACTGGTCAAAAACCCTTATCAAACTCCATTTGAGCTTGAATTTTGGTAAAATGTTAATTAACGTAATACACACAGACACACACACACACACACACACACACACACACACCATCGCTGTCGGACAGAAGCCTTGTATATCCAAAACTGTTACTTTTCAGGAAACGAAAGAAAACCTGTTTTTCCCCAAAAATAATTTCCAAGCTCTTTTAATGCTTTTCATTGGGTAAATATTTGTAAAACACATTGACAGATATAAAGGGTGACCAATAGCATTTAATTTTTGAAAAAATAGGGAGATATAAAATATGGACTCTGCCTGATACATTGTTGCTGTCGGGATGGGAACCTTGTATCTCCATATTTAGGCCTATATTATAATAAATAATTTATTTTATAACTAAAATGAATGTATTTATTTTGTCAGCTCTGCGACACAATCTAGTGTCACAGATTGTACAAAGTAGTGAAGTTGCCTTTACATGCTTAAGCTGTTAATTTATGGGTGGCACTTATCCTTATCAATCATCCAAACATTTATATAATGAATCTTTATTTAGAAAAAAATACACATTGGTTGGCCTATTCATGAGCATACATCCGCAATTACACATGTTTAGGGGAATAGGGCATTATTAATATACCATGTAAGGTGGTATGTGCTAGAAATGGGTAAACCACTATCAGTGAGTCTGTCCGTGGGGTGGGGGCGCCGCCGCACCAGGCAGTGTCCCACATTGTCCCTCAGAAACATACCCCTTGTCCCCCCTTGGGCTTATTAGCAGGTGGTCACCCTACTTAATGCATGTGTTTTGTCAGACGGCACCAGGGCTTGACATTAACACACGCCAACTAAAGTTAAGAATCTGTTCAACTGCCTCCTTGTCATCATTTGCCTTTTACTTGTAACATTACATAATTTATTAATTGAAGTCAATATAAGCTGAAAACATTAATGTCAATACCTGAATAATTATTTATTTTACAGTTATAAATGTATGCGTGATTTGAAATGTTGCCTAATGAAACTTCTTGACCCGGCAAAAAATATAGCCCACTTCAAGCAGAAAACACTGATTTACTCGCAACCATTAAATTGCACAGCTCATTGTCTTCAAAAATTTAGATCAGAGGAAGACTTCAATGAGCTTTGGGGAATCAGCTGCGATCTGATCCCAACCGAAACCAGACCAAACAAAAGACAACACACGATGAGTGAGAACTCGAAGCATTACTGTTGAGGAAACTGTGTTCAGTGAAATGCAGACACCTCCAACTACTGTAAGATTTACTGTTTTTAATTATATACGGATACACCTGTATGCACCGCTGTGGTTCTTTTCTGTCTGTAGTGGATTTAGTACTTATTTATTTAATTATTGTTTCCAGGATTACATGTTGGTGGATTTTCTCATATAAACAGTAAATCATTTTTTTCATCTTTCGAGTCTGGATTTTTCCGTCAGTTTGCGTTTGCTCACCATTATAATTTGTATTCCCCCCTATCAGTACTGGCCTGTAACAGTGAATGTTGATCCTCTCTGACTAAATGACAAACAACTGAAGTCATGAAAAGAAACACATTTAAACTCACCAACCAGACGCCAGAAACACAAGCAGAGCAAAACAGGGAGAAACATCTTCATCGGTTTCAGTCCACAAATATGAAAAGACAAACTCTTCAAAACTGGTTCAGTGATAAAATGACAGACGTGCTGATGTGAAGCTGCTCTGTAGTAAAGTGAAGTGAAACTTTACAATCAGTTAAAATATCTGCCTATTTATTCAGTGTTAATGCATGTGACCATCTAGCACGTCAAACTCTATTTTTGCTGATTAATTCACACTCTGAACATTTGTTACTTTGAGCTCCAGTAGGCCTCTAATTCCTGTAAATCAATGGTGTGAACTTCAACAGAAAAACAGTGACCTGACCAATAACATGTTAAAAACATCTTAAAGCAACAGTTTGATCTTGTCCTGAGATCCTGAGAGTGTTTGTCTCTGCTCTCTCCTGTAACTCTCTTCAGGACGTTTGTTCTTCATTTCTGATCAAATGTCTGGATTGTTTCTCCTCTCAGACTGATCTCAGAGTTTCTCTAATGGTTTTATGGGTCATGAACAGATCGCCTGCTATAACTGTGTGTATGAAAGTGTTCTCTGATCAGGCACGTGCACAGGTAGGGCCTATGCAGAGCACATGCCCTTTTTGCTCTTACACTCGTGTAGCTCAACCGTCCTTTTTTTTGGTGGTGTTTTTTTTTTTTACTCCAGTAAATCAATGCTATTGGTCACCCTTTACGTCTGTCTGTCTGTCTTAAAAATATTTAGCCAATGAAAGTTCTTAAAAAGAGATTGTGTAAATCTTGGTCGATCCTCAAACTATCAGTAAAGCTGATAACTCCGCCCTCTCTATCGTCATAACTGAATGAACTGAAGCTCCACCTCAGCCGCACAGCAGACAGCAGCTGAACGAAGTTTTGCAAGGGTAAATACAGATCGTGTTGTTTGATTAAGTACTAAACACTTTGTCTATAAAGCTCATATTTTATTTATTTGGTGTCTGACTGAGACATGTGGGACTTGAGAGAGAGAGAGGTCTAGGCTAGCATTGCCATCCCAGATAGCACAAGTCTATTTGATGTGATGTTTACATCTGGAAGACGTATTTTTAAGAGTGTTTGCTCATCTGCAAGACGTCTATATGACGTTTCCTGTCAGATGTCAAATAGACGTTTAGAAGATGTCAGTTTAACATGCATTCTAAATCATTACATTTTAAAGACATCTTCTAAAATTCTATTAGACATCTGACAGGAAACGTCATATAGACGTATTGCAGATGAGCAAACACTCTTAAAAATGTCTTCCAGATGTAAACATTGCATCAAATAGACTTGTGCTATCTGGGATATAGTCATAGCCAATACACAGCCTACACTTAAATAGCCTGTGCATACAGTAGCATTTCAGCTTTTATAAAATGTGATTTTGGCCAAATGTATTTTACAACAGGAAAAACTGAGCGCCTTACAAACTAGTAACCCGTTGATGAAAATGTACTGTGATGACGCCGGCGCTGTTTCAATGACGGACAAAATGCACATTTGCACACATTCGCTGGTCAAAAACCCCGTAACTGTATTTGAGTTTGACTTTTGTACAGGGGCGGTTTCTTCATTAGGGCGATTGGGCGACGCACCACCAAAGTGACTTTTTCAATCACATTCACAATCTCATTCAACCACAGAGTTACGCTAGCCGTCACTATAGTCGATATTAAATTATGGGTAATTCAAGGCTGTTGATATACACGTATTCGCTATATAGTTTTTTTAATCTATAGTATTCTATACTCTCCGCTCGTCCTCACATGTATAAATGTAGTAAAACATGGTTTTACTCCAGTAATGTTGTAGTAGGCTAGTAACAAAAAACAAAACAAAAACATTACAGAAGATCACTGTGAAATCTTTAAATTTTATCATGCAGAATGTAATTCATGATTTAATTCATTCCAATGCTTAATTTATTTGATCCAAAATACAGCAAAAACAGTTATAGCCTATTGTGAAATATTTTTACAATCTAAAATAACTGTTTACTATTTAAATATTTTAAAAAGTAATTTATATCTGTGATCAAAGCTGAATTTTCAGCATCATTACTCCAGTTCAGTACTCTTCAGTGTCACGTAATCCTTTTCAATGCAACTGTACTTTTCACACTGTTTTATTTATTTATTTTCATTGCTGGCTTATTTTAGGGAAAGTGTAGTGAACAAGGGACCTTCAAGAGACCAACATTCCTGGTCCTCCACAGTATCAAGTTTTTCCAGGTAGGCAGATACATGTTGGATATGCTATAGTAATGGTATATGGCAATAGTAATCTGTAATTGAGTTGGACATAATTATTTAAATTATATTTCAAAATAGTTTGTCAAAAATACATGACTCGTGTTTATTTGTGACATTGAGAAAAGGGGAAGGTAGAGCCAAATTGTTAACCAAATAATACAAATTAGCTTATGAAACCAAACAGAATAGCTAAAAAATATATATTTTATTGAACTTTGTGTGCAGAGCAGAGAAAAAAATAATATATATATATATATACATGCATACATATACACATTTTTTAGATTTATAAAAAATAATTATAACTGCTAAAAAAAAATTCTACTTATATGAATTTTGATTACTTGGTCGGAAAAAAAGGGAGGGGGGTGCCCATTTTTCAGTTTCAGCACATGCCCCTCAAAAGGTCTGTGCACAGCCCTGCCTCTGATATCTTCATATGATTAATATTCAACAGCCATGGATTATGATGCTGATGTGATGCTCTAAATGATGCTCTTTGTTCATAATGAAAATATAATAGTGAGACACTCACAAATAAAACAACAACTCTGCAACACTTTCTCACAAGCTGCTAAAGACTGTGATTTCAGAGCAGACAAAGAAAACTCCTGATAACATGTGAGTTCAGGGTGAGCCACTAGATGGAGGAATTAATAGAATAGAAGTGTAGAAGCCTAGATCAATGCTTTCAGAATAATGGTAACTTCTGCCATTTGTATTTCGAATCGGCATGTCATGGAATGAGGTTATAGGACTTACTTCGGCATCAGTCCACCTCATTTTATGATGTACTCATCAGGTAAGAGCCTTTTTTGGGAGCAAGGCCTTTGCCTAAGTTCTCCTCCTAGAAGTCTACAGTAATATGGGGGATGAGTCTGTGACAAAGACTTTCAAGTTTGCTTTGGGGGCAAATCTTTCTGGTATGGAGTCGCCCTCGGTTTGACCCAGTTTAGGCCAGGACATATTGCAGCCATTTCTGGTCACTCAGGAGCAGAGACTTCCCTCTGAGCAACTATCTGTGAGATATAAGGGTTACACAAAGATGCTTCATACTCTTTCTCTGTGGAAGACCCTGGTATCACCTCGAGTCCCACGCTTGTGTTTCTGTCACAAGACTACCTCGACAGACACCACTGTCACGGTTGAGCTGCGGTTTTAAATAGCCGTCTAGATCATGACTGCAGGGAAGGTCTTCATCTCCCAGATCTGAGGAAATCATGTGTTGGTCCGGCGTAAAACTTGTGGATCGTCTCCTGGACTCCTCTCTCACAGGACGGGATGTGGTCTTGAACGGCCGCCAGCTCAGTCTCTGTTTAGGCTCATCTAATATGACATATAATCGCCTGGAGATGAGGGCTGCCCAGACAGCAAACTGACTGTGAAGTGCATCTGCCGCGGAGGTACAGTGAACTCCGGAACGGATCAAGAAAGCGGATCTGAAACTGTGTCCACTTGCACACCGCGGCGGATACGCCACGGTGGCGGCTTGTGGATCCGGTCCTACATCGCTGCGGTCCCTTTGCGTATCCGTACATAAATGGGTACTTCCCCCCGGCTTCGCTTTGGATCCGCGAATGAGCCGCATATCCGCTCCGGGTCCGTTTTGGACCCGGTCATATGAGCATCGTATCCAGCCCGGGTCCGTTTTAGACCACACTGCCTGATAACTCAGTGTGTGAACGTGATTGCACTGAGCCTTGTTGACGATGTCAGGAGGAGAAATAGGCTGTGAAATCCGAGGCTTGACCGTGTCTGTGGGTTTTGGTATGTGATACTACATATACATTTGGCTGACGCACCAAAGCCTACACAGTTTGCTTTTTAAGGCAATTCTCTCAACAATTCTATATATTATTTTTTTTTTAAGTAGAGTACAATAAGAATAAGTGCATCAGTGAGTGCTGTTTTTAAACAGTTCTAAGTGCTATAGCCAGACTATTGTATGTAGTGCTATGAGAGGAGATGTTCTCTGATTATAAATAGGCTTAAGCCAATGGAATTTGTAAAGGGCATGGTCTCTGAATTGGAAAACAATGTGTAGCCTGCGACAGACTATTTAAATTAAAACTGAAACAATTTGAAAGAAATAAAACATTTTATTTTTACAAAAGAACACATAAACATTAGTTGCCTAATCATTGGCCTCAGCCTGGTTAGACCGGTTGGTCAGGCGCCTCCTCGCCGCACCACGGTCTGCAGCCAAGTTGAACCATCTTATAGCATGCTGTTGAATGTCTGTGTCTGTGGCTGTGCGACACAAACCATTTGTGTCACGTGTAGGAGAGAGAACCCAAAAGCAGAGGGCAGTTTGACAAAGTTTAATAGTTCAGACAAAATAACACAGGTGGCACATAAGGCGAATAAATCCAACTGAAGAAAGTCTCATCCAAAGGAAAGAACGGAAAGTCTTTCAGTAATAGAACAGAAATGTACGGTCAGGACCGGCAACGGGAAATCCCCGGAGGATGAGACAGGCTGGGTCCGTAGAGAGCACGGGAACGCCAATCCTTGACCACTCACGTTAACTGATGAAGCAACAAAGCAGAGACGAGGTAATATAGTAGACAGATTGAGGCACGCACCAGACAGGACACGACACGACAGGGCTTGTCTCAGCAGGCACACAGGTACGTAACATATGGCAATAATCTGACAAAGAATAAAGGACAGGGAAGACTAGAAATAGAGAGTCTAATCAGAGAAAGTGGGAACCAGCTGGGGAGGAGAAGAGGGAGAGAGATGAGGTGATGAGAGACAGCTGAGAGCGGCAGAGATAATGAATGGGAATGTGTGTGTGTAAATGGATGTAATAACGAGTGTGACCAGGAGAGGGTGGTAGAGTGTAAGAGGAGGATACCGGGATCATGACAGTACCCCCCCCCTCAAGGAGCGCCTCCTGGCGCAACGGAGGAGGAGGACTGGCGGGAGCGGTAGAAGTCATCGATCAACGAGCGGTCCACGACGTCCCGGGAGGGGATCCAACTTCTCTCCTCAGGACCGTATCCTTCCCAATCAACCAGAAACTGATGACCCCGACCCCGGGGGCGCACGTTGAGAAGTTTGCGAACCCTGTAGATGGGAGCGCCTTCAACGCGGATAGGGGTAGTGACAGGACGGGTAGGAGCACGAGTAACGGGTTTAATACATGACACGTGAAAAACCGGGTGAACGCGTCGAAGATTGGCGGACAATTTGAGTCTGACTGAGACAGGACTGATTATCTTAAGGACGCGGAAAGGCCCGATGAATTTTGGGGCCAGTTTACGCGAAGAGGATTGGAGAGGAAGATTAAGGGTGGACAGCCAAACCCTCTGCCCAACGGAATAACGGGGGCTTTTGACACGACGTCTATTAGCGGCCCGCCGGGTGCGAGCACGAGACTTCAATAGAGCGGACCTGACCCCTCTCCAAGTACGCTTAGCACGTTGAATGAAGGCTTGAACGGACGGCATCTTAGAGTCTGCCTCTTGTGACGAAAAAAGCGGAGGCTGGTAGCCGAGACAACACTGAAAAGGGGATAGACCAGTGGCTGAAGACGGGGCGGAATTAAGCGCGTACTCTGCCCAGGGGAGCTGCTCTGACCAGGAAGCCGGATTGCGAAAAGCGAGGCTACGGAGAATGCGACCGATCATCTGGTTCGCTCGTTCGGCTTGGCCATTGGTCTGTGGGTGAAAGCCGGAGGAGAGACTAGCCGACGCTCCAATTAGGCGACAAAACTCCCTCCAGAACAGGGAAGAGAACTGAGGACCCCTATCGGAAACGACGTCGGAGGGAAGACCATGAATCTTAAAGATCTTGTCGACGACAATCTGGGCGGTCTCCTTAGCAGACGGGAGTTTAGGTAAAGGAATAAAGCGGGCGGTCTTAGAAAAACGATCAACAACAGTAAGTATCACGGTGTTCCCCTCAGAGGAGGGGAGACCCGTGATAAAGTCCATGGCGACGTGAGACCATGGGCGAGACGGTAACGGAAGGGGGCGCAGCAACCCGGCCGGGGGAGAATTACCAGATTTAGTCTGAGCGCAAACGGCACACGAAGCGACGAGACGGCGAATGTCGCGCTCACGAGAGGGCCACCAGAATCTTTGGCGGACGGCGGCGAGCGTGCCCCTAACGCCGGGATGGGCAAACAGTTTGGATGAATGGCCCCACTGAAAGACCGCGAGACGAGCAGGAGGAGGAACGTACAAAAGACCCTTAGGACAAAGACGAGGAGTAACGGCGTGTGCCAGAGAGCGCTTGACCAAACGTTCTATTCCCCAGACAGCTGCACCCACCACCACGCCCTGAGGAAGGATCTCCTCCTTATTGGGAACAACCTCTGGGGAAGCAAACTGTCGCGAAAGAGCATCAGGCTTGAGGTTCTTAGACCCGGGGCGGAAGGAGATGGAAAAATCGAAACGCGTAAAGAAAAGTGCCCAGCGAGCTTGACGAGCGCAGAGCCTCTTCGCGGAGCGAATGTACTCTAAATTTCTATGGTCTGTTCAGACAACGAACGGGACTGAGGCACCCTCAAGCCAATGACGCCACTCTCCGAGAGCTAAACGGATGGCCAATAACTCGCGATTGCCAACATCATAATTTCGTTCGGCGGGCGAAAGACGATGCGAAAAGTAGGCGCAGGGATGAACCTTCTCATCAGAAGATGAGCGTTGGGAGAGAATAGCTCCAACGCCCACCTCTGATGCATCAACTTCCACAATGAACTGTCTAGAGATATCAGGAGTTCGTAAGATCGGGGCAGAGGAAAAAAGGGACTTGAGCCGATCAAAAGCTGTCTGGGCCCCCTCCGACCAGGAAAATCGGACCCTGGTGGACGTGAGGGCAGAGAGAGGGGCGGCGATCTGACTAAAGTTACGGATAAACCGACGATAAAAATTTGCAAAACCTAAAAAACGCTGAAGAGCAACGCGCGACTCAGGCACTGGCCATTCCGTGACCGCACGGACCTTGGAGGAATCCATGCTAACGCCCTCAGCGGAAATTACCGAACCAAGAAACGAGACGGACTGCGCGTGGAAGGTACACTTCTCGGCCTTAACAAACAGTCGGTTCTCGAGGAGACGTTGGAGAACTTGTCGAACGTGTTGAGTGTGTACTTGGAGAGAGGGAGAGAAAATTAAAATATCGTCAAGGTAGACAAAAACAAAAATGTTCAACATGTCTCTGAGTACGTCGTTAATTAACGCCTGGAACACGGCGGGAGCGTTGACCAGCCCGAAAGGAAGAACGCGATATTCAAAGTGTCCTAAGGGGGTGTTAAAGGCCGTCTTCCACTCGTCCCCCTCCCTAATGCGGACAAGGTGGTAAGCATTACGAAGATCAAGTTTAGAAAAGATCTTGGCCCCCTGCAAGATTTCGAAGGCAGAAGACATGAGGGGCAAGGGATAACGGTTCTTGACCGTGATGTCATTCAAGCCTCGATAATCTATGCAGGGGCGTAATGAACCATCCTTCTTTTTAACGAAGAAAAATCCCGCACCGGCAGGGGAGGAGGAAGACACAATGGTACCAGCCTCGAGCGAGTCAGAAAGATACTTCTCTAGGGCTTCGCGTTCGGGGGCGGAGAGAGAGTAAAGTCTACCCCGGGGAGGGGTGGTGCCTGGAAGGAGGTCGATAGCGCAGTCATACGGTCGATGGGGAGGAAGAGAAGTGGCCCTGGAACGACTGAAGACCGCTCGAAGATCATGGTACTCCCGCGGGACCCCGGACAAATCACCCGGCTCCTCCTGAAAGACAGAAACAGAAGAGACAGGAGGGACAGCAGACAACAAACACTTGACATGACACGACAAATTCCATGAAAGAATTGAACCTCTAGACCAGTTAATCTGAGGATTATGCTCGACTAACCAGGGATGTCCTAAAACAACAGGGTTAAAAGGAGAATGCAAAACTAGAAAAGAAATTGTCTCTTGATGATTGCCAGAGATGGTGAGACTCACCGGAGCAGTGGCAAAGCGCACTCTAGAGAGGATACTACCATCAAGGGCGTGGACAGGGGTGGAGTCTTTACGTTCAATGAGGGCAATCCCCTGTTCTCGAGCCCAAGTCTCATCCACAAAATTTCCCTCGGCTCCCGAATCGATCAAAACCGAACAGGAGGTGGAAAACCCGGGCCAGCGGAGAAGAGCAGAGAAAGTAGTGCGTGCACGTGACGGAGGGTCTAGGGTTGATGCGCTCACCAGTAACCCTCTCTCTACTAGTGAGCTTTGGCTTTTACCGGGCAGGAGGCGACACGATGGGAGGCGGAAGCGCAGTACATGCAGAGACGAGCCATTATACGGCGCTGGCGTTCGGCCGCGGAGAATCGTAAACCACCCAGCTGCATCGGCTCGGAGTCAGTGAAAGGCGGCGGTGTAGAAGAGCGAGCCGGGGTGGAGAAAAGTGCCCTCTCAAGGCTGCGGCTGCGGCGGCGCATCTCGAAGCGCTTCTCCACACGAATGGCCATATCAATAAGAGGATCCAGTCGAGTGGGTGATTCACGGGCGAGGATCTCATCCTTAATGTCAGCATTGAGCCCTTCGAGGAAACGGGCTACTAAGGCAGGCTCGTTCCAGTCACATGAAGCAGATAAGGTACGAAACTCAATTGAAAAATCTGCTGCTGACCTTCTCCCTTGACGAAGCGTAGACAAAAGACGGGAAGCCTCCGCTCCGAATGCAGAACGGTCAAAAACCCGCAGCATCTCCTCCTTGAAGCGGGAATAACGGCTGAGACAGTCAGCCTCCGAACTCCACACAGCTGTTCCCCACTCCCGCGCCCGGCCAGCTAGCAAGGAGATGACGAAGGCGATGCGAGAGCGATCCTCAGCGTATGTGGAAGTCTGTAGTGAAAAGACCACCTCACACTGAGTTAAAAAGGACCTACATTCCTTGGGCTAACCGGAATAGCACGGCGGGTTGTTAACTCTCGGCTCAGGCGTGTCACGACTTCTAGAGTTGGAGGATTCCACTCGGAGGAGATGAAGCTGTTGTGAGATATCGGTCATGCGAGTAGCAAGAGAATCCATGGCATGGTGAGCGGCGGCCAGTTCATCCTCATGACGGCCCAGCATGGCTCCCTGGATCTCAAGTGCAGATTGAAGAGGACTCTCCCTTGCTGGGTCCATTTCTGGTCAGATTATTCTGTCACGTGTAGGAGAGAGAACCCAAAAGCAGAGGGCAGTTTGACAAAGTTTAATAGTTCAGACAAAATAACACAGGTGGCACATAAGGCGAATAAATCCAACTGAAGAAAGTCTCATCCAAAGGAAAGAACGGAAAGTCTTTCAGTAATAGAACAGAAATGTACGGTCAGGACCGGCAACGGGAAATCCCCGGAGGATGAGACAGGCTGGGTCCGTAGAGAGCACGGGAACGCCAATCCTTGACCACTCACGTTAACTGATGAAGCAACAAAGCAGAGACGAGGTAATATAGTAGACAGATTGAGGCACGCACCAGACAGGACACGACACGACAGGGCTTGTCTCAGCAGGCACACAGGTACGTAACATATGGCAATAATCTGACAAAGAATAAAGGACAGGGAAGACTAGAAATAGAGAGTCTAATCAGAGAAAGTGGGAACCAGCTGGGGAGGAGAAGAGGGAGAGAGATGAGGTGATGAGAGACAGCTGAGAGCGGCAGAGATAATGAATGGGAATGTGTGTGTGTAAATGGATGTAATAACGAGTGTGACCAGGAGAGGGTGGTAGAGTGTAAGAGGAGGATACCGGGATCATGACAATTTGCACGTACAGCACCTGTAAGCACAAAATGAGGTTTTAAATTTAGCATGCATTTGGTAGGCTACTTATGACTTAAGCCCGGGCTGCCCAGTTATTGAGTGATTATACAGCCATGTGAGTGATTTCATTAAGAGTGAACACGGTGAATCTGACTGCAGTAAATTTGAAAGATGAATAAAAATGATGTTTATTCAGCCAGCTCACATACCCGTATTTACTTCCTGTTTTCGGTCGAAGTCCACAGTAGTTGATTTTCGAGTTCGCGCACGCGATCATTAGTTATATTAGTTACCAATGATCGCGCACATGCACTCTACAATCGACTACTGTGGACTTCGACCGAAAACAGGAAGTAAATACGGGTATGTGAGCTGGTGAGTGCTGAGTGAACGATCAGGAGCATTCAACAAAAGTGCGCGCGCGCGCTCTCTCTTTCTCTCGTCAGTTAACGTTAATAAGATGACTCGTTCTAATTTTCTGTTGCCATACACATTACATTTTCTGTAAAACATACACAACACAGTCACACAGACTTAAGAAACATTCACAGAGTCATGTAAGTATGCATAGAGCAGATAAAGCTAATAGCTGGATGGCCCGGGGAAGAAAGGACTTCCTCAGCCTGTCTGTTGAGCATGCTAGTGACAAGAGTCTGCCACTAAACTTGCTCTTGAGTGTAGTTAATCATTTTGTGGTTTGTGTATGTGTTTTTTTTTTTGTTTTTGTGGTGGAGAAATAGAAACACATTTATATGTAGGGATATTTCCATTTTTTCTTATTTGAAATTATTAGGAAATGAATACTCTCTGACTCTTACTTTGACTATTCTCTGGACTATTTTCAGGGAGTTGGTGACTTGTCCCAGCAGATGACCCGGATTTGGACCTCTTTGGGGGTCGGTAGTCGTCCTCTATATCAGCGTCACCAAAGAAATGTCTGTTTAAATAAATAAAAAAAGATCTTTATCTACATGCAAAGCAACATTTAAAGGAGACAGACAATGGTTGAACAGGGCATTGATCTCTGTTCTGTCTTTTTAATAAAAGTATATGGTGTTAGTGTTTGTATGTGTAACATGAAGGAAGAACAAGTCAAGTCAAGTCACATTTATTTATATAGCGCTTTTCACAATACAGATTGCATCAAAGCAGCTTCACAGTGATAACATGAAAGTAGTACAACACAGTTCAATAATATTGTTGAATATTAAATATCCCCAACTAAGCAAGCCAAAAGCAAGGCGACAGTGGCAAGGAACCAAAACTCCATCAGATTGGATGGAGAAAAAAACCTTGGGAGAACCCAGGCTAGTCAGGGGCCAGTTCTCCTCTGGCTAACAATCATAGGGTTTTAAAGAAGCTTTACAGTAAGTGCATATTAGAAAGTACCTGGAAAAAATACATTTAGTTAATCATGTAATATTAAGGGGATAACATATCGCCGGCGTTGAGTCGTCTCTTTGCAGGCGTTGAGTCGTCTCTTCACAGGCGTTGGTCTTCTCATCACAGGCGTTGGGGCATCCGAAATCCCCGTGAGAGGCAGGATACCAAACTGGAGCCTACGAACGCCATTTTTCTCGGGACAAGCGTCCCGAGATAACAGCAGAAGGGCAGATGGGAAATAATTAGCATAGCTGATGTTCATAATGATTTCCATTACACGGGAGTAGGTGTTAGAAAACCATAATCTCACAACTCTCCGCAACCCAAACTCTCCGCAACCCAATCGCAACCATACGGACCGACCCGTTTGTCTATAAGGCTGTCGAGCCCCACTGGTGCGTTAAGCAGTTTCAGTGGCAAACGGTTCCGTATGGCATAGCAGAGGACTAAAAGGTAAGCATTATGTGAATGCTTGACTAAAGAGACACGTCTTTAGTCTAGTTTTAAACTGTGTCAGCGAGTCAGAGCATCGGACCGTATCGGGAAGGCTATTCCAGAGTTTTGGAGCTAAATGCGAGAATGCCCTCCCTCCTTTCGTGGACTTCGATATCCTAGGAATGACCAGAAGCCTTGAATTTAGTGATCTTAGAGAACGCGGTGGATTGTAGGGCGAAAGAAGGTCCGTTAAGTACATAGGAGCTAAACCATTAAGGGCTTTATAGGTCAGTAGTAGTACTTTGTAATTGATACAGAACTTAATAGGTAACCAGTGTAGAGATGATAAAATCGGTGTTATATGATCATATTTTCTTGATCTAGTAAGAACTCTAGCGGCTGCATTTTGCACTAACTGTAGCTTGTTTATTGAGGATGCAGGACAACCAGCTAATAAAGCATTACAGTAATCTAGTCTCGAGGTCATGAATGCATGAACTAACTTTTCTGCATCAGAAACAGATAGCATGTTACGTAATTTAGCAATGTTTCTAAGGTGAAAAAAGGCTGTTCTTGTAACAGATGAAATATGATTTTCGAAAGACAAGTTGCGGTCTAGTATAACACCCAGGTCTTTTACTGTAGTGGAAAAAGTAACAGGACATCCTTCTAAATTAAAGTTGTATTGTAAGAGGTTTTGTGTGCAGTTTTTTGGACCAATAAGTAATACCTCCGTTTTATCTGAATTTAATAGCAGGAAATTACGCGTCATCCAGCATTTTATATCTTTGAGACATTCTGTCAATTTAGATGAGGTAGTGTTTTCATCTGGTCGTGATGAAATATATAATTGAGTGTCGTCAGCATAACAGTGGAAATTAATTCCATGTTTTCTTATAATATTACCAAGTGGCAGCATATATATTGAGAATAGCAGAGGGCCTAGCACCGATCCTTGCGGTACTCCGTAGTCTACTGACGTTAACTTTGATTTTCCCCCGTGTAAAGAGACAAAATGATAACGGTCAGATAAGTACGATCTAAACCAGCTTAATGCCTGTCCCTGAACACCAGTGTAGTTTTGTAGTCGATCCAAGAGTATTTTATGATCTATAGTGTCGAACGCGGCGCTAAGATCAAGTAGGACTAGTATTGAGATACAGCCTTGATCCGAAGCTAAGAGTAGATCATTTGTAATTTTAACTAACGCAGTTTCTGTACTATGATGCGGTCTGAATCCTGACTGGAATTTTTCATAGATATCATTTTCTTGCAAAAAAGAGCACAGTTGAGCGGATACAACTTTTTCTAGTATTTTGGACATAAATGGAAGATTTGAAATGGGTCTGTAATTTGCTAGGTTATTTGGATCTAGTTGCGGTTTCTTAATGAGAGGTTTTATTACTGCCAACTTGAATATTCTTGGAACATGACCTAAGAATAAAGACGAGTTAATAATATTGAGAAGAGGCTCTTCCACTACAGGTAACACTTCTTTCAGTAGTTTAGTGGGTATTGGATCTAATGAGCATGTTGTTGGTTTAGATGCAATAATAAGTTTATTTAGCTCTTCCTGTCCTATCGTTGCAAAGCGGTGTAGTTGTTCTAGAGGGGCCATAATTGAGGTTGAAGCATAAGAGACCATAGAGGATTGTACATTTATAATTGTGTTTCGAATGCTTTCTATTTTCTCATTGAAATAATTCATAAAATCATTACTACTAAACTGTAACGGTATATTTTGCTCTGGTGATGTCTGTTTATTTGTTAGTCTAGCCACGGTGTTAAATAAGAACCTTGGATTATTTTGGTTATTTTCTATTAGTTTGCGGAGGTGCTCAGCCCTGGCTGTTTTTAGAGCCTTTTTATAACGTGACATACTGTCTTTCCACGCGATTCTAAAGACCTCTAAATTAGTTTGTTTCCATTTACGCTCTAGGTTACGAGTTTCTCTCTTGATATCATGCGTAACACTGTTGTACCAGGGTGCTTTAGTTTTCTCTTTAACCTTTTTTAATCTAATTGGTGCAACAATATCTAATGTACTAGTGAAAATGGTGCTCAAACTGCTAGTCATTTCCTCTAGTTCATCTGTTTGTTTGGGTTCACTGAGCAGCTGAGATAGATCAGGTAAGCTATTTGAGAATCTATCTATAGTGGTTGGAAGGATTGTTCTGCCTGGTCTATAACGTGGCGCAACATGACATATTTCAGCAGTACGTATTATGCACGTTACCATGTAACGATCAGTGACATCATCACTTTGCGGTATAATATCTATATCAGTTGGATTGGTTCCATATTGGTTCCAAGAACACTGACTTCGCTGTTGTTCTCCTTTTCCCAGGTCGTTCCTGTTCATCCTCAGTTTGGAGGTCCGAGGTACTACATGTCAGAGCCTTCTTCAGGATTTGACGTGCCTCCATGTAAGTATCTGAAAGGTAAACATGGAGCTTGACATGAGTCTTAAAGGAACATGCCACCATTTTATGAAATTAATTATTCACGGTCTCCCCTACAGTTAGATAAGTGAAAAACATTTTTGTCTCAGTGCATGCATTGTCTTAGTCCGGCAGTGCCCCTGCTAGCTTAGCATGCACGGTGACAAAAACGTTTTTGCTCACTTATCTTACTCAAGGGGAGACCGTGAATAACCCAATTTCATAAAATAGTGGCATATTCTTTTAAATAGTGGTGGTAGTGGATTTGTAGGTGTAGGATTTGTAAAAACCACTTAGCCAAGAAACAACTTTGAGATTTGGCATACCAGATGATTTGATGATTCTGACATCATGGGCCCTATTTTAACGATCTGAAACGCAAGTGTCAAAGCGTAAAGCGCAAGTAACTTTGTGGGCGGATCCCGGCGCTGTTGCTATTTTCCCGGCGGGATAAATGCCTCTTGCGCCTGGTGCAAATCTAAAAGGGGTTGGTCTGAAGTAGCTTCATTATTCATAGGTGTGGTTTGGGCGTAACGTGAAATAAACCAATCAGAGCGTCATCTCACATTCCCTTTAAGAGCAGGCGCGCTTGTTCTAAAGCGGATTCCTATTATAACGGCGGATTTGCCAGGCGCGCGCCAGGAGTGGTTCACAGCCGAGGAGAGCAGCGTTCTCGTCAGAGAAGTGACATTGGGGATGGAGAAACCCACCCAAATTAACTTCTGTTAAACATGCGTATGATAATTTGGGTAAATGTGTAAGCTACATGCTTTTATAATAAATTGTCTTCTATCTATCTATCTATCTATCTATCTATCTATCTATCTATCGTAATAATGTATGATTTGCAAAAATGAAAACTGAGAGAATCAACGTGTATGCGCGTTGTGCACACGCTACATTGATTATGGCCAAGCATGCGCCCTTAAAATAGCATAATGAACAACGCGCAACGCGTCACTGACTTTAGACTAGTTTTTTTCTGGTCAGTGGCGCAATTGTTTTATAGAACAGCAAAATAGCATGAGGGAAAGTTTGCGCCGGAACACGCCTCCTCTTTGCGCTGAACCGCCCCGGGAAGCGCAAGTGTATTTCTTAATTAACCGACGTGCGTCTGTGGAGGGAAAAGTCCGCTTTGCGCGGGTGCAAAATAGGAATGATACATGCGTCAGTGCACAAAGTCATTTGCGCCGAGTGCAAGATAGGGCGCCATGTGTCTGCCAGTCATCCTGTGGCTCCTCTTCATGTTTTACTGCCCTATTAATTATTTCATCACTGTTATAAGTTGGCCACGATGCACAACCATCCTCGTACCAGCTTTGGGGCACCACTGCTACAGTTTTATTGGTGACAAATTCAACTACATGGAACATCCTTAATGGAGAAGACAAGAAAAGAAACAAGTGTGAATGCACAGTTATTGAGTTATTGAGTCAGAGTAAGAAGATCTAGTGGAAAAAGCTTTGACATTTTGTTTTTATTGATTTTGATAATATAGGGGCTCATGTGAAGTGTCAACTTGCACAACACTGATACTGACAGTTGACACCTGAAAGATGATTAACTTCAGCAGTACAGCAACTTATCAGCCCGTTTTCAGATGCAGCCACTGCCAGCAAGTCAAACTTTGGTCAATCCTCAGACCCTGATCTAAACTAGTCATGCTATGATTATGATTGGTAATAAAACAATGAACAAAAACTACCAATTCATGTCAATGTAATGAAATAATTAACTAATTAATTTATTAACTAATTAGTCTGAACTAATAAACTGATTGAAATGCATTTTTTGCAGAGGAAAGGCCACAAAGCCTTCCCTGTGGGGAAGGGCGACACATTTCCCATCAAGCTCTGAAACATTGGCAGCCATGATGATCTCAGATTTTTCTGAAATGATGTAAATATTCAGTGTATCCGATCTAAATGGGTAGCTAAATGGGTAGCATAAATAGAAGCTATGGGTAGAATTTTATAGAAGCATAAAATTCTGATACAGGTCTTTGTCCAGAAAACTGGCCAGCATTACAGGTCCAGTGTACAAAAGAAACTGCCTTAGCTCAGTAGCCTTCCAGCGATCCAATTCTCTAAGAGATTGCGGCTTTCTGGCAAACTCCACCGGAATATAAGGCCTCATGGATATCAATTTAGCGGACATTTGTTCAACTATAGTTGCAGGGACACGGACAGTCAGAGGACCACGAAGCCACATATTGTGCAAGCGCCTAACGATACCTAAGCACACAAGGTGCATGTAATCTAGGGGAAACTGTGACACCATACCAACCCCAGTACCCTCAAATGCATGTGGCCCCTCATGGTGATGTATCTCATCTAACCTGTCATTGAAAGACTCATCCGTCCTTAGTGCATAATCTTCACATGGAAAACTCATTCGGCTATGTTCATGTCTACCAGGGTTTGTGGATTTATCGCAGGCGTGGTAGGCATTATGACTTTTGGTGTGTTTCAACAAATGCTCTTGCCGGTGTGTCACAAATTACTGTATCAAATTTAAGCGTCAAAGTCTTTCCCTCGAAACAGAAACCCTTTTCCAGATGAACTAATTCTTTGGTGAAGTGTTCGAGAAATTCGTTTGCTGATAAAGTTTTTTTTTCTCCAGAGTATAATGCGATCACTACAGGCTCTTTTATAGGGACACTGAGCAGGAGACCCAGGATGGGCCACAGCTGAACACTTGAGCTTTTAAATAATGGTAGCCCATCTATGTTTATTTGTAGCCTCAAAGTTAAGCCATCGGTTAGCGTGTGTACATATCCGCTGAGTGTAGCACTAAGTGAATGGATGATGCCAAAATAGTATTTTCCCCCTGCCTTCTCTTGAATGGAATATTTTGTTGTTGTCCTAAGGAGGGTCCTGCCATCCTTTGGAAGATCAGGATGGGAGAGGCGAAGGATGCCTAGTAGGGCAGCCAGAGCAACCAATGAAATCCCAAAGTGTCTGGCCCAGTCCGCAATCTTGTCAGATAAGGACATCTCATAGAACTCATCTTCAGGTTCGGAACTATCACTGCCACTAGCTAAGAGACCCTCAGTATAGTCTGACTCAAACTCCATGCCACCTTCCTCTTCATGAAAGACTGCTCCTGCTGCAATACCTGAGGTATCATTTGCACAACTGAGACAATCTTCTAACATTCCTACATTGTCATTGTCATTCTCATGCCTGTCATTTAGCCCTGTCTCTGTGTCCATGTCAGTCAGACTGAGATAGTCATCCTCATCCCTAATTTGTTCAAGTCTTTTTCTCACATCTACACGGGTCCTCCGTCTTATGGCGGAGCTGGAAACTGGCACACTCTTTCTGTTCATTTCCTCTGAAGAAACATTTTTAAAAAAGCAACCAGTGAGGGGTTAAACAACCAGATTTTTAAATGCTGCTTCAAGTAATTTGGAGTCAATCAGGCCATATCCCTGTTCTTTAAAGCTACCGAGTGCTGCCGGTAGATAGAAGAACAACAGCATTTGGTACAACGTAAACCGAATTTTGCGAAATGACAGCTAACGCTAACAGATGGGGGCATAAGAAAACTTAACTTTCTTGCTCTACATTACTAGTCAGAACTGGTGTGTCATTAACTAGACAAGACATGAGGATTCGGTAAAAAAAAACCAGCCCATTACTATAGACCATTTCAAGAGAGTTCCATTATCAGCATCAGTTGTTCCCACCAGGCTTCCGATTTTACATTCCATATGTTATCTTAATGCAGAGGAAGTAGATTGGGAACAAAATAGAACGTTCACGCATGTTTTTGTTTATCTTGTTGAAAGGGTCTATATCAACACCTTAGCATTTAACAGTGACGTCACTATTTATGCTCCAACAATGAAACAATGCAATTGGTGATATATCCTATGTTGATCTTACTTCACACAGGTGGAACAGTCCTCAGCCCAAGATCCAATAACAAGCTGCAAAGAAAACAGAATTATGTTACATTGTGATTAGGATTTTGGATACCAATGCAGTGGCATGACGTTATAGCTCAGTCTGTTCTGTCGAGATGAGCTAGTGCGAATCAATAAACAAACCTGAATATGTCTGTTTTCTTTTGTTATATATTTTTTAGTTCTTAGCTTAGTGATTCTGATTGTCAGATGTGAACTTAAATATTGCACGTTGAGGTAGCACAAAATTACAGTAAATGTACTTCTAACAGTGGATTGTGAGTTTTATTTTCCACTGCGCTTGACAGAAACACCGGCAGGGGCGCTCCCAGATAATTTTTAACGCAGGTACTGAGGGGTGTCACAGTCCTCGTCTGCACGAGTCTGTCTTTGTGTCTGCACTACACTTCCCAGAATCCTCCTCGTCTCCACACCTGTATTCACTCCCTCACTTACCAGCCTGTCCCTCGTTATCATCATCAGTGTCACCTGTTTTCACCTTGTTATGTTTGATTCATGCTTGTATTTAGTTTGCTTCTGTTCAGTCTGTCCTGGTCGGTCGTCGTCTATGTTACATGGTGTAAAGCTTGAGTGTTTCCGTATGACCGTCATTCTGTATCTGAGTTTTGATTATATAAGTAAATGTTTGAATTGGAGTCTTTGTGTCAGCCTCTCCTTCATCCTGCACCATCATCCGTGACAGACCTGTGACAGAACGACCGACCACGTAAGGAAAATGAGTTGGGAACTCGCTGGACAGATCGCGGCGGTGGCTCGAGGTAGCCGCGATCTGTTCAAATACACTGAGAGGTTTTGTCTCCTTGCTGTCACGTGCAACTTGAGCGACGAGACGATCAAGGCATGCTACCGGCTAGGGGCTAAGAGGGTCGATCCCAGGGAGCTCCCAGATCTCTCCAGTCTGGACGTCCAGCCCAGAGACTCCTTCGCCGCTGGTTCCGTCCAGCCCAGAGACCCCTTCGCCGCTGGTTCCGTCCAGCCCAGAGACCCCTTCGCCGCTGGTTCCGTCCAGCCCAGAGACCCCTTCGCCGCTGGTTCCGTCCAGCCCAGAGACCCCTTCGCCGCTGGTTCCGTCCAGCCCAGAGACCCCTTCGCCGCTGGTTCCGTCCAGCCCAGAGACCCCTTCGCCGCTGGTTCCGTCCAGCCCAGAGACCCCTTCGCCGCGGGTTCCGTCCAGCCCAGAGAACTGTAAGGACTGGGCGAGGGTGAGGGTGAATCTGAATAACTAAATACCTCCGTGCTAAAATCCCAAAGCCTTTAGCCCCAAAAGGCCTGGAACTTGAAAAAACACACACACACACACCTCCGCCACAGCTGACACCCACACTCAGGACAGAGCGTGGTGTCCGCTTACAAGACATTAAGACATTTTATGACATTTTTGGAATGTCCCAAAGGAAGTGAATCCTACAGCGAAAAGAAACTTCTTTTCTATAAAAGACATTCAACCAGATATATTTGATGTGTTTTTATGTGTGTCCATTTGCCCATGTCACATTGGAATATTTATTATTTCCCAGTATTGTTATACATCGTTCTTGGTCTTGTTTTAATTCTCATGATCCAGCGGAATTAATCAGATACAAGAAATTACAGTAAAAGTTATGATTCTATGTGCACCAGCTTTTTGGGACAGTAAGAACCAAAACTTAACATACTGTCAGAGCCTGGGGTTCTTAGATAACAGCATTTACGACCTCACCAGGAATGTCAGAGAAGTGTGTCTCTCTCTCTGGATTTAACTAAGAAGGAGAAATGAATTCTGTATTATTCTATTCTATTATATATCCCCTTTAGAATTGTACAAACAATGTATCCAATCTCATCTTACGATTCGTCTTTTATGTGTTTGATCTATGTTGTTGGGAAACTCTAATGGGATAAGGTTTCAAACTTTGCAAACTATGAGTAACCAACTCCATGTGAGGCAAGTTTGGAGTCTCTGAACTCCAATCTTCGTTCCCCATTTAGCCATTTATATCACATCTTGCTAAAACTTTGTGACGCATGGGACTATAATAATTGTGAAGATTCTGCTCTTAAACACCCGACGAAATTAGGGCTCAAATGTCTTTCTCTTGGACAAAGAGCAATAACCCCAAAGTCCCGCCTGTGAAATTCCAACCCTCTAATTGGCCAAGCCAACAGGAAGAGGCTGGATTTCTCCAAAGGTGATAAATGACGCTTCACCCCCTCCGTCTCTCTCTTCCTGCTCGTCCGCGTTTTCAGAATGTAACGTCTCGGTTCCAGGCGAGCTCTTCGCCTTTCTTTTATTTGTTTCTAGTTTAGTTTGTGTTTTTCAGTGTTAGACAAATCTCCGGGTCGAATTCCGATCAACGAGTGAAGGAGAAACACGCGCGCGTGACCACGTGACCGGACTGAGAAACACACAAGCGTTTCTTCACCAGCCATGCACAGATGGAACATTAACTCCTCGTGATTCCCCCATAGAGATCTTTATTTCTTTTCTTTGTTAGTCAAAGTTTGTTTCGTAGTCGACTCTGTTTCACTTCTACGAAGTGAAACGAACTCAGCCGAACTATTTTCCTTTGGTAATGTTACCCCAAAGACTGTGAACCTCCGTTCAACACGCGCGCCAAGCAGCCCACGTGATGCTTCCTCACACACAAAGGAATCCTCTCACGCACGCGGCCAGACAAGGCCGCGCAGGATTGCCGCGATACAGAGAGACCAAGAAACTTGCGCAAGTATATCTCTTTATAGAGCTTCTAAGAAGCATTAAGAGGATGTTTTTCGTGTTGTTACAGACAGGTGACTGTCCGGGTGAATGTTGCCAATGCTCCCCCTCTCTCTCTCTCTCTCTCTCTCTCTCTCCCCCTCTCTCTCTCTCTCACGTGTTTCCATTGTCCAAACTCTATGCATTTCTCGTTCCTCGATGCCTTATCATGTTTTGTTTGTTTATTATGTTTGTAAATACATACCGTAAAACTTCAAATAATAGCCGAGTCCCAAATAGACGCCTGTCTCTTTTACACGCCTGGTGTGGCTGCAGGTTTGGGTAAATAAAGGCCGGTCTCAAATAGAGGCCGGGTCTGTTTTTTAGTTTCGGGTTGTATTTAATCCTCTAAAACCCACAGATCGTCCGCTTTTTGGCGGCCGCCAAAGTAAATTTTTGTCCATCCAAAGCCTTTTTGATCGATGAGTGATGTAGAATAGAATGACTGCTGCGCTTGACAGGGCGCGTCACGAGGGAGAGAGAGCCCCTGCCGCGCGCGCGCACTCTCACGTCTTCAAACAACACGAGCGCTAGACAGTGGCTCTCTCTCCCTCGCGCATATTAATCAAAATCAATTGACGCGTTAGTAAAAGGTCAGAAGACCGCAGTTTCACGTGGAGCATTTGGAGATTTTTAGAGATTAGAGACAGGCCTATACACTCAATGAACAACATCTCAACACTAAACAAAGGCCTGTCTCATATAGACGCCTGTCTCAAATACAAGCCGGTGCAGTTCGACGATTTGGGAAAATAAAAGCCCGGGCTACTATTTGAAGTTTTACGGTATATCCCCCTGTAACCGTAGTAAATACATAAGTAGTTCTGCCTTATTAAATTCATTATATTCATCTGATTGATGTACTGCGTTGCTTTGCTCAATTTCAAGTCCCTTAAGTGCCAAAGATCTAACTTATGCTACAAGCTTTACGAATTAAAGATACTTTAAAGAGTATGTGTTGATAGGGCGGGAAACCCAATTCTTCTGGCCAGAGAATTGCGTTTCCTGAAATCCTATAAAGTAAGATGATATTGTGGATCCCACAAATATTATCCTGACAATTGAGCTAATTCATTTTACCTGTTTTGTGAAACGTGGTCCGTGTAATTAATTGCAATCAACTTGTGGTTAATTTCAAAGATTCACGTGCATGCAGGTAAAATGACAGATCCTCCCTTATCGGGAGATTTATTAACATGTAAGACTGATCTAATCCAAACATGTATGAATAATTATTAATTACCAATTATTAATTATGATATGCAAATTCCCCACAGATTAGATCCGCCCTGAATCCTTACAGAACCCTTCGCCGCTGGTTCCGTCCAGCCAAGAGACCCCTTCGCCGCTGGTTCCGTCCAGCCCAGAGACCCCTTCGCCGCTGGTTCCGTCCAGCCCAGAGACCCCTTCGCCGCTGGTTCCGTCCAGCCCAGAGACCCCTTCGCCGCTGGTTCCGTCCAGCACCAAGCCCTCTTCGCCGCTGGTTCCGTCCAGCACCAAGCCCTCTTCGCCGCTGGTTCCGTCCAGCACCAAGCCCTCTCCGCCGCTGGTCCTGCCCAGCTCAAAACCATCGCCACTGGTCCTGTCCAGCAAAGAGCCCTCACCGCTTGCCCAGCCAGAGACTGTTCCAGAGCCTGTCCATGACTCTATTCTAGAGTCATTGTCAGACTCCGTCACTCTCCCCAAGAATTTTCTGGGGGGGGGGGGGGGGGGGGGCCATAGGGCTCCGCCATGGCCGCCCGAGGGGTCCTCACCACCATGGCCACCTGAAGGGTCTGCATTGCCATGGCCGCCCGAGGGGTCTTTGCCGCCATGGCCGCCCGAAGGGTCTCCGCCGCCCTGGACGCCCGAGGGTCCGACAGCTCCGCCCTGGCCACGCCCACGTCCCGCTCCGCCTTGGCCAAGCTCACGTCCTGCTCCACCCTGGCCACGCCCACGTCCTGCTCCACAATGGCCACGCCCACGTCCTGCTCCGCTGTGGCCGTCTGGACCATCCTGGAGTCTGTCCAGCTGCACCCGGTCCGTCTTCCAATCACAGACTCCAGGATTCCCACCCTCCCACCCCTGTTGTTCCACGGCGTGAGGTCACGCCTACTGGGAGGGGGGAGTAATGTCACAGTCCTCGTCTGTACCAGTCTGTCTTTGTGTCTGCACTACACTTCCCAGAATCCTCCTCGTCTCCACACCTGTATTCACTCCCTCACTTACCAGCCTGTCCCTCGTTATCATCATCAGTGTCACCTGTTTTCACCTTGTTATGTTTGATTCATGCTTGTATTTAGTTTGCATCTGTTCAGTCAGTCCTGGTCGGTCGTCGTCTATGTTACATGGTGTAAAGCTTGAGTGTTTCCGTATGACCGTCATTCTGTATCTGAGTTTTGATTATATAAGTAAGTGTTTGAATTGGAGTCTTTGTGTCAGCCTCTCCTTCATCCTGCACCATCATCCGTGACAGACCCGTGACAAAGGGGTGCTAGATCATTGACAGGGGGAGCTGCGGAATTATATAGCCTATATTGTATATAAATACTATTATTAAATGAGCAAAACTTCAATATTTAATATTCAATAATTTTAATTATCACAACTAAATTTTTAATTTTACTAAATTGAATAAGCACAACATTCAATCAAATATATTTAAAGGTTTATTGTTATTTCAACATATGTGTGTGTGTGGAACATAATCAGAGAGTAGCCTTTTTTCGTTTGGAATTGTTTCGTTTAGTTTAAAGATTTAATTGCAAGCTTTCTATAGATATATTTCTCATGCCTGTGAGGCATATTTCGGTTAATTTATGATGAGATGCGCTCAAGTTACCTGCAATGCAAGTGACCGCGCCGGCGCCTCTATGATTATATTGTCTGCTATATTTGCTTTTTATTTATTAAATCCAGGCGATTGGTTGATGAATAAAAAAAATTATGATACAATTAATATAAAACAAAATTCACTTTAAACAAAGGCTTTCTACAAAACACAACGTAGGCTAATGAGTCAAAATTATGTCTGACCCACTTCATGTCTCCTGATAAAAAACATTATAATATTTGAACAAATATGAAACTAAATGCGCTTATTAGTAAGCCTATAGACTCTCTATTTGTACAAATTTCTGCACATTCATTTAATTCTGAATTTTGCACATTGAAAGGCATTTTTTGTGCATAGTAAAACATCTCTGCAACATTTATCAAGTTCACGGATAATTGTGCATGCATTTATTAATCATTATGATACTAAAATCATAATAAAGTTAGTTATACTACAAAAAATCAGATGAGCCCAGAATATAAACGCAACACGTTTAATTAGTCTACACACTTAGAATATTTGACTTTATGTCGATCAAAAGAATGTGTAGGTAGGCCTGTAGGCCAAATAGGCTACGTAGACTGTCGTATAAGTCAATTATACTGTTTTTTAGGCTATATTTCGGAGTAGTATAGGCTAAAAGTAGACTGAACATATTTTAGTATAAAAGAAGTAACGTTAGCACACTTGAACAACTTTCTGTAAGGGTGGTCAGTGGATTCTTTGATTTAAGAAAAAACGGATGTCTTCTGCACATTAGTCACATAAACGATATAATCATCATCAAGACATTTATTTCGTCTTGTAAACTTGCAATGAATTTAAGCATAACTTTCCCAAATGAAAACAACTTAGGACGTCCGGGCTAGTGCTTGAATGTGGGGAATGGGAATTAAAATCAGGCACTGCAGTTACTTTTAGGAAGAGTATGTCTATCAGTTGTAATGATAATATTTTTATATTTAAGTTAATAGGCGTCTCTCACATTGTCCCACAGCAACATAAAAAATAATGTAAGTTAGTCTACAATGTTTTATAATAATAATGTGTTCTAATCAGTGTCCATTTCATTCATTTTGGGGGTATCAAAGGTATTTCACTTTTTTTTTTAAGTAACAAAATAATTACTTTCCCTGGTAATTAGTTACTTTTGTGATGATGTAAATCAGTTTTATTAATTAATTTTTTAACTAGAACTAATTAATTTTTTAAAGTAACTTACCCAACACTGGTTGCACACCAACTTTAAATTTGTAAATGCAATAAAACTACAGATTATTTCTGTTATAAACAACTGCTTATGTGTGACATACCTTTCTGTAAAGACAGGATATTTGCTGAAAAAGATCACTTGGGTTGTGCAAATGACGTCACGCTGGGGGAGCGGTGGAGGGGGTTTAAATCACTTGGGTTTATTGGAGCAAATGATGTCACACATATTTAACGGCATTTAAAGGAGAACTCCGGCGCAAAATGAACCTCGGGTGTAATAACACATTGGTACAGATTAAATCGTTCCCTGATATTTGTTTTCATGATAATCGAATGTAAAGAGTTTTATCTCTAAAAACAGTTTAGCTTATAACGCTAGTATATTGGGCATCGAGTAAGCAAAAAGAGATCGCTAGTTAATACCATTAACAAGGCTCAAATTAGCCCCACACTAACACGGCAGCATAATGAGGGTCCTTACATGCAAACCGAAGCATTGAGAACTTTGTAAGTGTATAGACAGTTTAAGAAGAAGATACTTTACACAGACAGTACAGTTAGCGCATACAGACAGGAGCCATCTTGGAAAACAGTCTCGATCAGTCTAAACTAATCTTTCTTTCTTTCTTTCTAACTAATCTTTCTTTCTTTCTTTCTTTCTTTCTTTCTTTCTTTCTAACTAATCTTTCTTTCTTTCTTTCTTTCTAACTAATCTTTCTTTCTTTCTAACTAATCTTTCTTTCTTTCTAACTAATCTTTCTTTCTTTCTTTCTTTCTAACTAATCTTTCTTTCTTTCTAATCTTTCTTTCTTTCTAATCTTTCTTTCTTTCTAACTAATCTTTCTTTCTAACTAATCTTTCTTTCTTTCTTTCTAACTAATCTTTCTTTCTTTCTAACTAATCTTTCTTTCTTTCTTTCTAACTAATCTTTCTTTCTTTCTTTCTAACTAATCTTTCTTTCTTTCTAACTAATCTTTCTTTCTTTCTTACTAATCTTTCTTTCTTTCTTTCTAACTAATCTTTCTTTCTTTTTTCTTTCTTTCTTTCTTTCTTTCTTTCTTTCTTTCTTTCTAACTAATCTATCTTTCTTTCTTTCTTTCTTTCTTTCTAACTAATCTTTCTTTCTTTCTTTCTAACTAATCTTTCTTTCTTTCTTTCTTTCTTTCTAACTAATCTTTCTTTCTTTCTTTCTAGCTAATCTTTCTTTCTTTCTAACTAATCTTTCTTTCTTTCTAACTAATCTTTCTTTCTTTCTAACTAATCTTTCTTTCTTTCTTTCTTTCTTACTAATCTTTCTTTCTTTCTTTCTTTCTTTCTTTCTAACTAATCTTTCTTTCTTTCTTTCTTTCTTTCTTTCTAATCTTTCTTTCTTTCTTTCTTTCTTACTAATCTTTCTTTCTTTCTTTCTTTCTAACCTTTCTTTCTTTCTTTCTTTCTAACCTTTCTTTCTTTCTTTCTTTCTTTCTTTTCTTTCTAACTAATCTTTCTTTCTAACTAATCTTTCTTTCTTTCTTTCTTTCTAACTAATCTTTCTTTCTTTCTTTCTTTCTTTCTTTCTTTCTAACTAATCTTTCTTTCTTACTAATCTTTCTTTCTTTCTTTCTAACCTTTCTTTCTTTCTTTCTAACCTTTCTTTCTTTCTAACCTTTCTTTCTTTCTTTCTTTCTTTCTTTCTTTCTTTCTTTCTAACTAA